>JAPDVU010000011.1:32931068-34131068 GCA_026230045.1 Corynorhinus townsendii
AAGGCCATGGAGAGAGACTCCAAGGAGCAGAGTTCATCTGTTTTATGACTGTCAGATAAAATGTCACAACAAGACACAACAAAGGGGTCTGGAGTCAACTCAGGAGGAGCTCACATCTTACATCACTGACAGAGGTGTTAGTGCCAATGATGCAAGGTGGCCATAGTGTCTGGAAACTCCAACTTGGGCAACTGCCAGGTTCGGGGTCAAAGGTAAAAAAAGATAAAAAGAATGAAAGTTCTTTTTTAAAATAAAAAAAGGATACACATCTAATATTTTTTTAAAAAGGGAATTAGAAGTACATGGATTTTCTTTCAACTGAACTCACATTCAGTTTGGAGAAGCTCAGAATACTTTTCATGGCAGCAACTCTGTGCTATTTCATCCAGGAACTTTTGTGGAACATTACATTGCTCACCTTCCTTAACACCGAGCAGAAGTGACCGTGGAAGTCCCCAAGTACGCTCAGGGGCCACCACGCCCCTTTCCTGGACTACCCCGGTGGCCCTTCCTGTCTGGCCTCCAAGTGCACACTGCCTCTGAATCCCTTCCTGCTCTATGCCACACAAGGCAGGAGGCTCCTATTCCCAGCTCACCTGGGTGGATGGATGCCTGCCAGCAGAAGAAACTCAATCCCTCCCTCCCTTTGGAATGCCCACCTCGCGTAAAGTCCCGTGCATTCCCCTCCAAGGACTATCATTACTTTTTATGATCCACCTAGCTGGCTGTAACCCCTCCTCCAACCACTACCATGCTGCGTGGCCCTCTCTTATAGACCTACACACAAGTAAGAATGTGATCTAACTTGTATTTCCTATTCCCATTTCTCAACTGTGTCTCTCACAGGACTGAGCAGAAGGCCTGTAACACATGCCAATACATGCTGAATCAACAAGGCCCAAAGCAAATCCCAGAACCCTGACTGGGTGGCTATGATGGAGTAGGGCTTTCCAACGACAGTCCTTCCAAGAGAAGGTGGGGACAAGTTTTCCCCGGCTGGGGGGGAACCTGGGGATAAAAGATCCATCACTTTAATCCTCAGATTCTGAAAACATATTTAAACTTAACCAGAAGCAGGCAAACCAGAGAGGTAAAATGTAACTAACAAGTTACGTTTTAAGTTTTGAGTGAACAGAAAAAAAATGTATCTATACTGTTTCAAGTGGTGGGCAGATATCATTAAGATTTCCTGTTTCCAAGGTGAGGGCTTGTCATTTGAATACATTTTATGAATTTCCAAGACTATGAACATTGGCTTGGGTTTCATGTCATTTCTCCACATCCCATCATCCTTGGTCCCCACAGTGAATATACAACTATCACTATAAACAGAGTAAGGCTCACTCAGGCTCAACAATGCTTCTTTCTAATTCAGGATTGTATTTGTATTCATCTGTACTTATCTAAATCCTACCCATATCAAATGTCTATATGAATGCATTAGAGACAACTATTTATCTTTTCATCTTTATCAAACAGCCAGGCAAGTTCTGGACAATTCAGTCTGTAAGGAGTCAAGAAATTAAAAAGGATACACTTTTTCTCAGCCCAGCCACTGTGGCTTAGTGTTTAAGCATTGACCCACGAACCAAGAGGTCACTAGTTCGATTCCCAGTCAGGGCACTTGCCAAGGTTGCAGGTTTGATCCCCAGTAGGGGGCGTGCAGGATGCAGCTCATCAATGTTTTTATCTATCTCTCTCCCTTCCTCTCTCTCTAAAAATCAGTAAAAACATTAAAAAAAAAAGTCCTGGGCACAAAAACTTTCTCCAAGCCAAATAAGTAAGCCCTGTCCACGACAGATCAGAATGAGAGATTAGAGAGATAAAACAGATATATTAAATTCTCAGGACAACAGAAAGATTTGTTATCCCCCTCCTTCTTTTAAAGAATAGTTTATTGAGTTTTGGAGATAAAGGAAGGGAGAGGGAGTGAGAGAAACATCAATGTGAGAATGTGAGAATGCAACATTGATCGGCTCCTGCATGCTGCCACATGCCTGGAAACTGGGGCATGTACCCTTGACGGGGAATTAAACCCTGACCTCCTGGTACACAGGATGACGCCCAACTGAGCTACACTGGCCAGGGCATGCTGGGGATCTTGAGCAGTCTGAACGCCTGGCTCATTGGAGCAGTAAGTGTTATGACAGAGACTGGAGTGGAGTGGGAAGCTAGGTGACCTGCCCATCGCAGGGCATCAGGACAGTGTCATCCTGTTTCCTTGAGTTATGCACATCCAGGTGTGGTTGTCTGACACATTCAGGATTAGCAAACGCATGCAACACCATCATGCGGGCCTAGATATAATCGATCGCAACTCGTGATGTTCAAATTCAGGAAATCAATGCATTTCACCATATAAGATGTGTATATCAATGGGATGGCACTGAAAGGTGATGATAAACCACCCATTGCTGGAGACTAGCAGAGAGGAAAACGAGAGGACCAGCACCATACTGGGCATGGCCAGAGGAGAAGTTGTTGGGCCCAAGAAAACAGGAAGAGAAAAGCTACCATAAGCTGAGGGAAACGGAACATATATTTTTCCCCAAAAAAAGACAGCAGAGTCTCATGGACCAGTCAGAGCAGACCTGAGTGACATCACCTTCTCTCTAGGGAAACAGAAGGCTACACAGACTCCGCCACAGCCATAAGGGCAAGCCTGAACTACAAAGAACACACAGGATAGCATTTAGCTGCCATTACCCTCCCTAACCTTAGCTATTTCCTGCCCCAGAGGGTGACCCTAGACAGTGGTTCTGAGCCTTTGTGGGGGAGTTATAAATTCCTTTGAAAAAGGATATACATGCTCCCCAACCCACCCTGAGATGCCTGGTGTGCCTCAAACTGGAGACCTGCAAGGTATGGACAACTATGAGGGTGAATTGACAGCCCATCACATACCTGTACTGACAGGTCATGCACAGGACGCTGACAGCCCCAGACCCCAGAAGCCCATCTGGGAAACCACCAGGCTTCAGTTAGTATGAAAAAAGGGACAGGAACAGGTGCTCCCTTATGAGGATTAAGTGACTCTTCTAGGAAATGATGAACCTGCCAATTCAACCCCAAGGGGTCCCAAATCTCAAAGGCACATCTGAATATTTGGTAATCAGCTTTACAGATGATAGGCAGAGAAATTCCTCTGGGAAGGTCCCAGTTACTATTTATATCTAGAACGAAATTAATTTGCCTATGCCAAAGAACATCCTAGTTTCCTGCCTCAGCTACACAAGGAAAGCATAGCCACTGGCTTGGCTATAAAGAGTGGACAGAGGTTTCACAAAAGAATTTCTCCCTAGCTACATATATACATTCTATAGAGTTGCATAAAATTTATTGTTAAAAGGTTCTGCCCTATCTAAAAGTAACACCACTATAGGAGGACAAAAGTTCTTAAAAGACATACTTACAGAAGTAAACCCTGGGTGAAGAGTTATGCAATCACTAAATAAAGAAGACAGAAGACAGCTCTGGCTGATCAAGGCAAAGGAACTAGGAGGTCGTGCTGGGAAATTCTGCTCTGGTGAAATCCCAGCCCTCAAGGCTGGTAGTAGAGGATCAAAGATGGGAGTTCAAGACTTCCTGCACCAGTGAGACAGGCTGAATCCAGACCCAGTGACCAGAGCACCCCACCTCTGCCGATGGCAGTTGGTGCTGGGGTGGAGGGCCATAGAAAAAGCTTAAGTGAGAGTTTGGGGAGGAAAATAAGGGTCAGAAATGGGGGATAGAGGTGGGGAGAGGGGAGAGAACAGACCTACCTAGTCTGGTGAAAAAAGCTGTATCTGATTTTAGGAAGAACTCACTTAATCAAGCTTCCTGAGTCCCAACCTACTAGTTCAAAAGGACCAAAAATAGAAATATAAAAATCAAGCTTTTCTGTTCAAATAAATATACAACATTCCAAGATAAAGAGTGACTACTAGATAAATATCACATGATTTCACTCATTTGTGGAATATAATGAACAACATAAACTGATGAGCAAAAATAGATCCAGAGACACAGAAGCATTGAACAGACCGTCAAACCTCAGAGGGAAGGATGGGGAGGGTGGGAGGGAAGGATAAGAGATCAACCAAAGGACTTGTATGCATGCATACAAGCATAACCAATGGACACAGACAGTAGAGGGGTGAGCGCAAGTGCTGGGGGGTGGGAGTGGCTGGGGAGAGGTCAATGAGGGAAAAGGGAGACTTATGTAATACTTTAAACAGTAAAGAATTTAAATAAAAAAAGGTGATTATTGTAATAGAAAGATTCTATTATAGCCTTTTAAAGAATGAATTCTCTCAGTGTATCAAAATATGTGATTTACCCTGCAAGTTCTGTAAGCACATTACTTTGCCCAATGTTAGGAAAGCATGAAAAAATATAACAAATTTAGTCCCAGCAGGGTGGCTCAGTTGGAGTGTCATCCTATACACAAAAAAGGTTGCAGGTTCGATTGCCGGTCGGGGCACATACTGGATTGAGGGGTCAATCCCTGATTGGGGTGCATATGAGAGGCAACTGAAGGATGTCTCTCTCATATCAATGTTTCTCTCCCCTCCCCCTTTCTCTAAAATCAATAGACATATCCTTGTGAGGATGAGAAAAATACACACAACTAATTTAGGGAGGCCAACTCATTGCAATTTAGATAAAAAATAAAAACGTATCACAACTAAGTATCCTGCTGTTGCCATAAATAACTCTAAAATGAAAGACTACAGTCCTAACATTTACTTTCAGAAACACGACTGTATACAGGAAAGGAGCTTGTTTAATGAGAAGGTCAAGAAGAAGGGATGGCAGCCTAGCCAGTGTGGCTTAGTGGTTGAACGTCAACCTATGAACCAGGAGGTTACAGTTCGATTCCTGGTCAGGGCACATGCCCAGATTGTGGGCTCGATCCCCAGTGGGGGGTGTGCAGGAGGCAGCCGGTCAATGATTCTCTCCCATCGTATATATATGTATAAAAAAAAAAAGGGATGACAGCTGGTTTTATCCACCAAAAAATTGTTAGAACTAATAAACGAATTCAGTATAGTTGCAGGATACAAAATCAACATATAAAAATCAGCTGCAGATCTACACACTAACAACAAAAACAACTATCTAAAAACAAAACAACCCCATTTATAAGTATATCCAAAATAATAAAAATAATTAGAAATAAATTTAACCGAGATGAAAGACCTGTACAATAAAACTTACCAGACATTGATGAAAGATACAAATAAACAGAAAGATATTCCATGCTCATGTACTGGAAGAATTAATATTGTTAAATGTCCATACTACCCAAAGCGATCTAGAGATTCAATGCAATTCCTATCAAAATTTCAATGGCATTGCCCTGGCTGTTTTGGCTCAATGGATAGAGTGTCAGCCTGTAGACTGAAGGGTCCTAGGTTTGATTCCGGTCGGGGGCACAGGCTGGATTGCAGGCTTGGTCCCTGATGGGGGGTGTGCAGGAGACAGCTGATGAATGATTCTCATCACTGATATTTCTATCTATCTCTCCCTCTCCCTTCCTCTCTGAAATAAAAAAAAAAAAAAAAATGAAAAAATTTTTCTATGGAATTGATCATAGAAATAGAAAAGAAAAAAAATCCTAAAATTCTCATGGAACCATAAAAGAACCAAAATAGCCAAGCAATCCTCAGAAAGCAGAACAAAGTTGGAGGCATCACACTTTCCAATTACAAACTATATTCCAGAGGTATAGTAAGCGAAACAGTATGGAACTGACATAAAACAGATATGGATCATCCTTGGCCAGTATGGATCAGCTGGTTGGAGCATGATCCCATACACAGAAGACAACCAACTGATGCTCTCTCACACTGATGATTTTCTCTTTTCCTTTCTCTCTTTTCCCCCACCTTCCTCTCGCTCTAAAATCAATAAGCATATCCTCAGGTGAAGATTAAAAAAAAAAAAAGGAACGTAGATCAATGAACAGAATCAAGAGCCCAGAAATAAATTCTTGCATATAAGGTCGACTTATATTTGACAAGGGAGCCATGAATACTCAATAAGTAAAGAGCAGTCTCTTCAATAAATGGCGCTGGGAAAACTAGATATTTATATGTGAAGAAGGAGGAGAAGGAGGAGAAGGAGAAGGAGGAGAAGGAGGAGGAGAAGGAGAAGGAGGAGAAGAAGAAGGAGAAGAAGGAGAAGGAGAAGGAGGAGAAGGAGAAGGAGGAGGAGGAGGAGGAGGAGGAGGAGGAGGAGGAGGAGGAGGAGGAGAAATTAGACTCCTATTCATTTCAAGAATTAACTTGAAATGAATGAAAATCTTAAATGTAAGACCTAAAGACATAAAAACTGCTAGAAGAGAACAGAGGAAAAATGCTCCTTGATATGGGTCTTGGCAATTTTTATAGGATACCTAAAGCACAAGCAGCAAAAGCAAAAAAACAAATGGGACAACATGAATCTAAAAGCTTCTGAACAGCAAAATAAACATCAACAAAATGAAAAGACAACCTATAGAATGGAAGAAAATATTTGTAAACCCTAAATCTGATAAAAGGTTAATATAAAAAAAGTAAGAAACTCCTACAACTCAATAGCGATATTCCAAATAGATTAAAAAATGGGCAAAGCTTCTGACTAGACATTTTCCCAAAGAAGACACACAATCAATAGATATATGAAAAAAATGTTCTACATCACTAATCATCATAGAAATGCAAGTCAAAACCACAATGAGTTATCTCCTTACACCTGTTAGAATGGTTATTATCCAAAACAAGCAGGCAAACAAACAACCCAACAAACAAAAAGCCCAAACAAATCCAAGAAATAAGGGTTGATGAGAACATAGAGAATGGGGAACCCTGCACTGCTGGTGGGAATGTAAATTGGTGCAGCCACTATGAAAAACAGTATGTAGAGTTCTCAAGAAATTAAAAATAGAACTACCATATGATCCAGCAATCCAATTCCATTTCTGGGTATATATCCAAAGGAAATGAAATCACTCTAGAAGTATATGCACTCCCATAGTCACTATAGTATTATTCAGAATAGCCAAGACATGGAAATAACCAGTGTCCACAAACAGATGAACGGATTTTAAAAAAGTGGTAAATATATTCAATAGAATATTATTCAACCATGAAAAAGAACATCATGCCATTTGGGACTACCTGAATGGACCTTGCGGGCATTATGCTAAGTGAAATAAGGCAGATAAAGACTGTTTTCACTGTATATTCTCATATTGGAATCTAAAAACTCATAAAAACAGAAAGAATGGTGGTTGCCATGTACGAGGTGGTGGGGGGAAATGTTGGTCAAATGATACAAATTTTCAGTTATAAAGTAAGTTCTGGGATCTAACATATAGCATGGTGACTAGAATTAACAATACTATATTGTGTATATAAGCTGCTAAGAGAGTAGACCTTAAATCTTATCACCACACACACAAAAAAGGTAATTATGTGAGGTGATGCAGGTGTTAACTAACCTTAGTGTGGTAATCATTCACAACATAAATGTGTCAAATCATCACATTATACATCTTAAATTACACAATGTTATATTATATGTCAACTGTATCTAAATAAAGCTGGGAAAAAATAAGAGGCCTCCCCTTAAGAAGAAAAAAAGAAAAGAAACTTCATCATGAAGGTGAAACGACAGACCACAGAATTGGAGTATGGATTTGCAAATTAGATACTTGTATTTAGAATCTATAAATAACTTTTACAATTCAATAATAAAGACTATCAAATTTAAAAATGGGCAAAGGATCTGAATAGATATTTTTCCAAAGGAGAGATATATATATGTCCAATAAGCACATGAAAAGATGTTCAACATCCTTAGTTATCAGAGAAAAAGCATATTAAACTACGATGAGATAGCATTTCATATCCTATAATAAAAAAAATACATAACAAGTGTTAGCAAGGATGAGGAAGAAACTGGAACCCTCAGACATTTCTGGTGGGAATGTAAAATGTTACACCTACTTTGGAAAATCAAGAGTGCCTCAAAAGGTTAAAGATAGATAGTTACCACATGACCCAGCAATTCCACTCTTAGGTTTTCACCCAAGAGAAATGAAAAACATGTTCACACATAAAGTTGTACATGAATGTTCATATTCATGATTGCTAAAAGGGAGAAACAACCCAAACGTTCAACAGATAGTTAAACAAAAGACCATATATTATGACCAGAGGTCCGGGGCATGAAAATTCATGCACTCAAGGGTGGAGGGGTTTGGGGGTGTGTAGTGTGTCCGTCCCTCAGCCCGGCCTGTGCCCTCTCACAGTCCAGGACCCCTTGGGGGATGTCCACCTGCCAGCTTAGGCCCGATCCCCCAGGGAGCGGGCCTAAGCTGGCAGTCAGACATCCCTCTGGCAGCCTGGGAGCCCTCAGGGGACATCCTTAGTGCTGCTGCGGAGACGGTAGAAGCTCCCACCACCACCACCACCACCGCTGCGCTGGCAAGCCATGAACAGCTTCTGGCTGAGCGGCACTCCACCTGTGGAAGTGCACTGACTGTCAGGGGCCAGCTCCTGCGTTGAGCGTCTGCCCTCTGGTGGTCAGTGTACATCATAGCAAACGGTTGTTCTGCCATTAGGGTCAATTTGCATATTACCCTTTTATTATACAGGAGGATTCCATTTATATGAAATGTCCACAATAAGCAAATCCAGAGAAAGAAAGTGGATTAGTGGTTGCCAGGAGCCAGATGGGTGTTTGGGGAAAATGTAGAGTGACTACTAATGGGTACAAGGTTTCTTTTTGGGGGATAAAGGTGTTTTAAATTGTGGTGATGGCACCACAAGTCCATGAATGCTCTATAACCAAATGAATTTGCACGTTTTAAATGGGTGTATTATATCATCTGTGAATTATATCTCAGTAAAGCTGTAAAAAGCACACACTAAATTTCATCAAATTCTATGATTTTCTGAAGAGGACCACCTTTCCTGCTCCAGTATTTAAATATGTTTAAAACGAGAAAAAGCTGTGCGAAGCCCAAGCCTGCCTTGCCCTTTGGTCCTGTACTGTGAAGCATGTCCTCACTGCCCACCACAGTAGCCCAACTGGCAGCTCTCACAGGGCAGCATGGAACCTGCCACACAGAGAACAAGTTAAGTGGAGAGGCCAGCAGTCCACCTGGTCCTGCATTCTAGATGTTAGAGCACCACACTGTGGCCAGCAACGAACATGTACATCCTGGACTTTACTGATTTAGGAAATAATAGAGTAGTGCACACAGTGCATGCTTCACAACACGCATGTTACATGATGGGACAGCAACTACTAACCAAAACACGTTAACATTTCTTTAGCAACTTACTTTGGGACTGTAGGGAAAGGACTGCGGGAAGCAGGCAGGGCCAAGACAGTGGAGCTGCAGGCCCCTCCTCCGGGGCCCCACAACCCAGCAAGGAGCCCAGTGCTGGGTGGCCTACCTTGGTGGCTGTGGAGAGCGGGGCTTTGGCTTCTCCTTTTCCTTCTCCCGCTCTTTCTCTCTGTCTCGGTCTCTGTGTTGTCTGTCCTTCTCGTCCCGTTTGGCTCGCTCTCGCTCCCACTCCTCTTTCCTCCGCTGCCGCTCCTTGTCGCGCTCTCGCTCCCGCTCCCGCTCCCGCTGCCGGCGCTCTCGTTCTCGTTCTCGGTCTCGCTCCCGCTCACGCTCTCGCTGTCTGTTCTCTCGCTCTCTTTCCCTTTCCCGTTCCTTTGTTGAAAAGCCAAACACACAAACACACGCCAGCTTCGATTGAAACACTTATAATGGCAAGTACAGAGAAAATGCAGAAGAGCAAGCGAATGAAGATTAGGGAACAATCTCTGGTGGTAATTTTGTTACGGATTCTCCTTAAAACATACTGTTAAAGAATGGATTAGATGCTAAATTAGGGTTCAACACAACCTAAGAGTGAACTCTTCCAACCACTAATTATGATCTAATCAGCATCCAAGGGCTGGTGTGAGTTCTAGCTGCCAGCATACGAGCCAGCAGGCCTTCCTGGCCTCAGCTCTTCACATGTAGGGTGGAGACAACCAAGACTTTGCACAGGCTCAGGCCTGGGCACCTAAAGCACTCTGCTTAGTGGTGTCTGAAACAAGTGGGCACCTCAAAATGGTGGCTCTTGTTTTTCTAAGCATAATCCTTGAACATCTTTTTAAACTATTACTCTGTTCTCATTCATATATTTGCTCTCTAATATTCAAAATTAAAACTGAATAATGCCAAGATCATAGCACACTGGCAGGTTCTGAGCTTTAGGAGGCTGGGAAGAAGTGAAGTGCACTCCTGACCTTCATGCTGGCCCACCTGTAGGGCACAGTGGGGGAAAGGGACTCCAGTAGGTCCCTGCTATATTTTAAGGCAGCTCTGCCTGGTACGAGGCACTGAACCCTTATAGCCCAACCCCAGTGAGGATTTTGCTCTACTGGGTAGAGGGGCACAGATGGTCAACCAGGGTCCTTGTCTCTCCATAAGCTCACCATTTGATGGGTTCCCAGGGCAGTCACCTTCCTTTGGTCCTAAAAATGCATGATTATCACATAAATCATAACATAAAAACTACTAAACTGCTTCTAACTGATCTCATTCTAGTAGCAGCTTTTTCATATCACCCTAATTCAACTCAAAGGCTGAAGCACATATATTCACAAATACACACTAAACTCTCAAGACAAGTACTATTATAGACCAGTTCTCCATTAAGACAAAGACATGGTTGGTAGAGGCCCAAAGGAATGTACTGAATTGGTTAAGCATGATAATTATAAATGATATTACTAAGGAGCCTGAAAAAGTAATATGCTTAAGAGGGTGGAACACACTCCCCTACAAGCTTGTATCAATACCCCAATCACCAAGTGTAATTTAAAAAAAGGGAAAGAACATAGATAAACCCAAGGAAGTCTCTGTTCAAATCATCACAAATTTAATATGTGAATATGCATTAGTTCTTCAGTCAATGGGCTGGAACTAGTATTCTGTGCGACATAATTAAGTGCACATGAAGTCCTAGAAATAAAAAAAGCGGGCAATTTTAACAAATCAATCAGTGAAGTTCAGAGCTGCAAATCTAAGTCCTACTTACCCGGTAATTCTGGTATGGTTCTGTTTCTGTATATTGCACCCTGAAATTCTCATACTGCCCGCCACGCCAGAACCGGTCTATTTCATAGTCATAATAAGGATCTGCATAAGACTCAAGTCTGAAAACAAAAACAAAAAAGTAAATCTTTTCACTTAAAAATAGTATTGCAAGCATACTATATAAAAATGTTAGCAAAAAGAATCCAATACTACATTAAGAAAATAATACAGCATAACTACGTGGGATTTATTCCAGGAATGCAAGGTTGAGTCAATATTAGGAAATTTATGAGTATACCTCCTATGATAATAGACCTAAAGAGAAAATCAAAAGGATTCCATCTACAGATGAAGAAAATGTCTGTGATGGAAATTCAATACCTTTTTCTGATGAAAATACTCAAGAAAATAGGAAATAATGCTTTCTTAATGTAATAAAACACATGTATATACTAGAGGCCCAGTGCACAAATTCGTGCACAGGTGGGGTCCCTCTGGGTGGCCTGCAGGGATCTGGCTGAAACCCCCCAGTCCAACGCCACTTGCAGCTCCTACCTGCCGCTCCCACTCATCCTGGCCCCACTGTGCATGCCACGGGCTTGGCGCAATCAGTCCCAATCTGGAAAGGCTCATGTTGCTGCAGCAGCACTCACCAGCCATGAGCCCTATGTCTGGCACCCTCCCAAGGGGAGTGGCCTGTAGGATCAGGCTGAAACTGGCTCTCTGACATTCCCTGAGGGGTTCTTGATTGAGAGAGGGCACAGGCCCAGCTGAGGGACCCCGCCGATCAGGCCGGGGAGGACTGCAGGGGGAGGACTGCAGGAGGGCTCCAGGGCATGTCAGGCCCATCTCGCCCAGTCCAAATTGGCTAGCAAACAAGCTAACCTACCAGTTGGAGCATCTGTCCCCTGGTGGTCAGTGCACATGATAGCAAGCAATTGAGCAACCTTAGCATATCATAAGCATATTACACTTTGATTGGTTGTTCAGTTGTTCTGCTGTTTGGTCTATTTGCATATTACCCTTTTATTATATAGAACTAGTGACCCGGTGCACGAAATTCATACACATTAAAAGGGGATTAGAGGAAATAATTTAATATTGTTATTTGCCCTTTCTCTATAATAGAAGTGTCAGAGATGAAAGAAAATTAGTAAAATGTATATGAAAACCTTCCTCCTGTCAGTCTGGGGCTCACCAGGGGACCCAGAGTCAAGTCCCCGCCCACCCACATGCACCTCAAAATCATGTGAGACCCAGACCCTGCCACACCCTCCCCCCTTTGGGCTAGATCCAGACCCGGCCAGTGCCACCCTTGTCAAGCCCTGCTGGGCAGGGGGCGTAGCCTCATGTTTCCTGGCCAGGTGTCAGGATGGGGGGCATGGCCTGAGGTCCCCCAGCCCAGACAAGGGAGGGGGAGGGCGTGTCTTGAGGTCCTCCGCCAAGCCCCGCCAGGTGGGGCACATGGCCTGAGATCCCCTGTCAAGCCCTGCTGGGTGGTGGGGGGGGGGGGTGCAGCCTCAGGTCCCCCATCAAGCCCCACTGGGTGGGGGGCACGGCCTGAGATCACCTGTCAAGTCCCATGGGGGCGGGGGAGGGTGTAGCCTCAGGTCCCTGCTGATTGCTTGTTAAGGCTCCTTATGGGAACTTGGCCTAACTGTGTGTGCAACCATCTTTATGACGGAGTGATGGTCAATTAGCATATTCCCTCTTTATTAGATAGGATTCTAGAATAAAGCCAGCCTCTTACTTCAGGTGAACAGGAGAGAAGTTTTTAAGATTGGGACAAGGCGCTGAAACCAGTTTGGCTCAGTGGATGGAGAGTCAGCCTGCGGACTGAAAGGTCCCAGGTTCGATTCTGGTCAAGGGCATGTACCTGGGTTGCGGGCACATCCCCACTGGGGATGTGCAGGAGGCAACTGATCGATGTTTCTCTCTCATCGATGTTTCTAACTCTCTCTCTCTCTCCCCCTTCCTCTCTGTAAAAAAATCAATAAAATATATTTTAAAAAATAAAGGCAATCACTCTCCTGATTAAAAAAAAAAAAAGATTGGGACAAGGCAAGGAGGTCTGCTGCTTTCTCAATGACCCACCATTGTGCTGAAGGCACTGCCAATGCTGGCAGATGGAGAAAAATTAACATATAGAAACAAAAGGCCTGGGCCAGGGAGGGTTGGAGGGGGTCAATGGGGATAAAAGGACATACTTAATACTTTCAATAATAAAGATTAAAAAAAAAGAAAGAAACCAACGCCTTCATATACACAAATAACTAGTTAGGAGACAGAGGGTAGAGAAAACTTCATTTCAGCAAGAAAGAAGAAAAATATTAGGAACAGCCCTAGCAGGTTTGGCTCAGTGGGATAGAGCATTAGCCTGAAGAGTCCTGGATTCGATATTGGTCAAGGGATTGCAGGCTCGATCCCCAGAAGGGGTCATGCAGGAGGCAGCTGATCAATGATTCTCTCTCGTTATTGATGTTTCTATCTCTCTCCCTTTCCCTTCCTCTCTGAAATCAATAAATATATATTAAAAAACAACAACTTAGTAACAAAAAACATTTGACCAGAAATACGCAGACCTATTTGAGGAAAACTTTCAAAACACTCTTGAAAGACACAAAACTCATGGCCATCTCTAGTCATCTTCATGGCCTTCTGCTGGCTGCTTTCCAGGAAATCTCTCCTCTGGTGTTCCCAGTGCCCCTGGCAAAGATAATCCAAGGCTGGCTCTGCCAAATGGACACAGTTCTTTTTCATCTCAAACAGCCAGACATCTTTCTAACAACCTAACCTCACACCACTCAGATAATATTTTTTAAAATATATTTTCATTGGTTTCAGAGAGGGAAAGAAAGAGAATCATTGATTGGCTGCCTCCTGCATGCCCTCCCACTGGGGATCGAGCCCGCAATCCAGGCATGTGCCCTTGACTGGAATTGAACCTGGGACCCTTCAGTCCACAGACTGATGCTCTATCCACTGAACCAAACCGGCTAGGGCCAATCAAATAATATTTAATGACAATCATCAATAACTGCAGCATCACATCTGCTACCCAGAAAGGAGAGAATACAGTCTCTGAGGCACAGACTTTTCCTGTGTCCTTACTAGTAAAAATACAAAACCAACACAATACACAGCCAATGAAGACCTCAGAACACTTTCCCAAAAAGGTGTGAGGGTGTGCACTCTCAAAGGAGGGAGTGCCAACAAATTTGTTTTGGGGAAACTAAGCAAAATGAAAATGGCCCCTCTCCTGCAGGATTTCTCAGCCTTGGTATTCCTCGAACTGGGAAAGGGCATGTGGCATTCCCTCGGCTACCTCCCTCAGAACCAAACTTGGGCTGCCCACCAGCTCACAGGGCCTGGATCTGCAGGAGTCCATAAAATGCTGTCATGAACTCAACCTGGCAATGACTACCTCCTCAGACACAATCTCAAAGGATGAATGCTGGCAAGGGTGCATTCCTAGACCCTGAGCATGTGGCCTTACTGTCTAGCCCTGAGAAGCTCTATTATCTACTGCCAATGACCTTATTCCTCAAAGTTAACACCCTGTGCATTTTGGAGGCTCCTTGTGTCTTCTGAATCATAGATTCCTTTAGGACTTAGTGGAGTATAGTGCCCCACGGCCCCATGCAGAGATGACATTTCTTAATGACTCCTACGCATGAGGTCTTACAGGTCAGATGGTGTCTGAATAAAGTGCCTAAGATGGTAGAAATGGAATTTTAAGTTATGAAGTGGAGCACTCTCCTCCAGGGAGCATATTCATGACATTCCTTTCCCCTTCGCCTTCCCCTACAGGCATGTACCTCGTAAACTCCAAGGGACCCAATGAGATTTGTAACCAGGGGAGCAATGGGCAGTGGCAGCTCGTCCCAGGCTAACCCACTGAACCCATCTTCAAGGCCCTCTTTTCTCTGACTTCCCAGTGAGCCAAAGCAGCCCAGCCTAGGCTCTCCTGTTGCTTCTTCATTGCCCTTCCTTATTTCACTGTCCTAAATTATTTTTGCTGCAGTCAATAAATTCTTGCTTGCTCTCCTTTAAAAATAATAAAAATAAAAATAGGAAAGCATTATTTTTACTAAGTGATCCTGCTAAGTAAATTCTTTTTTTAAAAAAATATTATTTTTTATTTATTTCAGAGAAAAAGGGTGAGGGAGGCAGAGGGAGAGAGGGAAACGGAGGGAGGAAGAGAGAGAGAGAGAGAGAGAGAGAGAGAGAGAGAGAGAGAGAGAGAGAGAGAGGGAGAGGGAGAGGGAGAGGGAGAGGGAGAGAGAGAGAAACATCAATGATGAGAGAGAATCATTGATCAGCAGCCTCCTGCAGACCCCCCACTGGAGCATGTGCCCTGACCAGAATCAAACCATGACCTTCTGGTTCATAGGTCAGCGCCCAACCACTGAGCCACAATGGCCAGACAGTAAATTCTTTCTAATTCCAAAAACAAGTTAAAACAAACAAACAAAAAAAACCACAAGCAAAAAATAATAATTTTCCCATCCTCTATACCATCTCAGAATACTTACTCAGGAGTTCTTGAATGGGCAGCTTTCCCATGGGTACTACAACCAAGTACCTAGCTCCACATGACCAGAACTAACCACATTAACTAGGTTCTATGTGACAACTATTCAGAGTTTTTCTATCCCTACAACTCAGCATCAGGTCTGACAGTTGATGTCTCTGAATTGAAATCAGTGGTTCTCACACTTCAGTGAACACCAGAATCGCCTAAGGCAATGGTCAGCAAACTCATTAGTCAACAGAGCCAAATATCAACAGTACAACGATTGAAATTTCTTTTGAGAGCCAAATTTTTAAAACTTAAACTATATAAATAGGTACATTGTTATTAACTTAATTAGGGTACTCCTTCAATCCCATTGTACGTGCATGCCCACACGTGGTATTTTGTGGAAGAGCTGCGGTTTGCGGACCACTGACCTGGGGGTTTGCTAAAAACAGCCAGCTGGGTTCCACCCTCTCTAGAACTTCTGATAGGGTAACTCTGAGAGAATGCATTTCCTATAAGCTCCCAGGTGATGCTACTGCTGGTCCAGAGACCACTCCAGGAGAGCCACAGCTTTTAGGCCTTTTACCACCTTTCCCCACTTGGGCTGTAACCTTGATCACAGGGCCTGCTGTGTCACTGGGTAAATTCTGTTTTAACAGCCCCCTTACTCCCCACCATGGCAGCCACTTCCTGCAGTTGCTACCTCTTTCTGCTTCTGCAGTCACCTAGAAAGCATGTCTTTATGTTAAATGCTCTCCATTAAAATAGCCAGGTGGTTTCTGATGGTGAACCCTGGCTAACACAGCCCTTCCACTGACTGCCATCAGAAACAGCTGGGGCACTTTCCTACCTAACACACTTCAGGACCCTGATCCCAGAGGTCTGGACCAGGTCTGGGTGTGGGGCCTGGCAGGTGCATGTTACAGCAAATGTTGAAAAAACAAACAAAACACAAGTAAAAGCCTGGCTCTAAGAGCCTGTTTTCAGAAGCTTCAGAGTCTGAGAGTCCTGCAGCATCAAGCTTCCCTGTCAGAGAAGGCAGGTATCAAACACGGGGCAGGGCTAGAGCACAGCTGGCTTGTGCAGCTGAGGCCACCACAGAACCAGACTTGCCAGACTGCTCCCCATCAAGCACATTTCCTGGGTCCATGCTCTAGCCAGGACGGGAAACAGTGTGTTAAGGATGGACCATATGGTTCTAAAGCCTCTTCTCTCACCACTCACAAGAACCTCACTCAGAGCAGATCTGTATAACTAGCTCCTATAACTCCCAAAAACACCTCCCAGACAAGGACAGTGTCAACACCTTCACTTACACTAGAAAAAGGTGAGGCCTTAAGACCTGTGGCCATATGCCCTAGGCAGCAAATGCAATTCTCACTCAGACACTCTTGTCTGTGACCTAACACTTTCCCCAAACACAATTAGGAAACACATTTTTAACTACTCTTTAAACCAGCGGTCGCCAACCTTTTGGACCTCACAGACCACCAGTTGGCAACCACTGCTCCAAACATTTCCTTAAACCAGTGGTCGCCAACCTTTCGGACCTCATGGACCACCAGTGGTCCACAGACCACCAGTTGGCAACCGCTGCCTTAGACCTCTACCCCTTCTACCTCTGAGCTATTAGCTACCACAACAGGTGTGGACACTAGAGCATCCTCCCCTCTCCTCTGTGCACCCAGAAAGCCCAAGGGAGAACAGCCCGGGGACAGAGGGCCTTGAGACAGCCTAGTGGGTCCAAGTCAACATGATTGAATCTGGCAACAACAGCACTGTATGTGTTCCTTTTTTCTGCACCTTTTACTGTAATTTCTTCCAGAAGTCAGCAACTGTAACTTTCCAGTAGCAAACGTAAATGAATAATGTGTTGCTACAAGACTAAGATGGTGTTAAACTCAGTTCAGATCATTGGCTGCTCAGGAGAAACCTGTCCTGTTTTTGTTCCCTTAGAGGTGAGTGCAACAAACCTGGGCTTTCCCCTGGGAGCAGAAGCACTGGGGAAAAGTGCTGTACTTATCATGTTACACAATCCTATCCTATGTAATAAAGAGGTAATATGCAAATTGACCCTCACGCCATTGCACAAGATGGTTGCCCCCATGTGGTCAAAGATGGCCGCCACAAGATGGCAGAGGCAGGGGAGGGTAGTTGTGGGCAATCAGGCCAGCAGGGGAGGGCAGTTAGGGGCAACCAAACCAGCAGGGGAGTACATCTGGGGGCGACCGGGCCAACGGGAGAGTAGTTAGGGGTGACCGGGCCGGCAGGGGAGGACAGTTAGGGGTGACCAGGCTGGCAGGGGAGGGCGGTTGGGGGGGGGACGACCAAGCTGGCAGGGTAGGGCAGTTGGTGGCAACCAGGCAGGCAGGGGAGGACAGTTAGTGGCAACCAGGCCGGCAAGGGAGGGCAGTTGGGGGCAACCAGGCTGGCAGGGGAGAGCAGTTAGGGGTGATCGGGCTGGCAGGGGAGGACAGTTAGGGGCGACCAGGCTGGCAGGGGAGGGCGGTTGGGGGGACCAGGCTGGCAGGGGAGGGCAGTTAGGGGCAACCAGGCTGGCAGGGGAGGGCGGTTGGGAGGGACCAGGCTGGCAGGCGAGGGCAGTTAGGGGCAACCGGGACGGCAGGGGAGGGCAGTTGGGGGTGACCAGGCCAGCAGGGGAACAGCTAGGCGTTGATCAGGCTGGCAGGCAGTTGAGTGGTTGGGAGCCAGCAGTCCTGGCTTGTGAGAGGGCAGTCGGACATCCCCCAAGGGGTCCCAGATTGGAGAGGGTGCAGGCTGGGTTGAGGGACGCCCCCCCCGCCCACCGCCCCCCAGTGCATGAATTTCATGCACCAGGTCTCTAGTTTCTAAAGATGTGACTACAATTTTCAACCACACGTACTTCTTTTGTAATTATTTTTTAAAAGGCCAGTAATAAAATATCTGGTAAAAGAAACAACAAAGACAGCATTTACAACAAAAAAAGTCACACCTCCCATGCTCCTGGATTTTAATGACAAATTTCGTAGGTTTTCCTGGTTCCTGCCTGGGTAACATGGGGAGAGGTGAGGAAAGACTCATGGAACTTCAAGAACGGCTGTTAATAACTCTCAGAGCTTGTAGGAGCCCAAATGGGCATGAGCCCTCCCAGTCACATGGCCCTGACACAAAACTAAAACATTTCCTTCATGGAAGCAAAATACTGAGGAAAGTCAATTGCAAAACATCTGAAATTATCTCAGGGATAGCATTCTCAGTCCAGAAAGAGTGGATAGGCACCCCCACATGCCTTGGGGAACCTACATGTCACTGCTCTCCAGGACACAAGCCCCATACAGTTGGGGACAATTTAATTCTCTTTCAAAAGGGGATGAAGAGGCAAACCATTCCTTACGTTGTGTCTCTGACATCTCTTGTAATCCGATAATTCCAATCTCGGAAAACTTCATTTTCTTTGTCAAATTCCCGTTCATCCTCACCAATGGTCACAGTAAACCTTTTCTCTTCAAAATCAGGCTCCTGTTCTTTTCGAATGGTTGCTTTTTTTAAAACCTACCATTGTGAGAAGAAGCCAACACCATTACTGTTAGGGAAAACAAAGGGAAGCCTACTTGATTTGACCCACGGAGGCTTCAGCAGCATGGCTGAGTGCTCAGTGGGCAAGGTGTGCCTCAGTTCTATCCCCAGGCAGACAAAGGATCCCATGTACCTTTCTGTGGGATTGGAGTGCCCTGTCCCTGCAGAGAGCTGCATCTGGCAGTCAGGACAGGCCCACTAAGCAGTACCATAGAGCTTACTCATATCTTGGGAAGGGTGAAGGTGGTCGCGTCCTAATAATAGTCCTGGTGTTGAACCAGGGAGCCCCAGATATTCATCAATGATGAGGACCGAGTGTGGAGAGGAAGGTAAGTCTGCTTATGGCAGAAAAGGCACAAGGAGCCATTAAAGTCTCAGAGGAAAGAAGTATGTGCTATGGGAGGGAGAATGGTTTTGTTTTAGTCTGTTATTTCACTGAAGAGAAACCAACTTAGGGGGCTCAGAAAGCAGCCTGGACATTCAGGGCCAAAGTGTGGCCTGGAGTAAAAAAGTAGTGGGAAGAGGGGAGGCCCAAGTTCACATCCTGGCTTGAGAGAGAGGATGGTTTCTCCAGAAGACTGGCCATTTGGGGGTAGCAGTGTGTGCTGACTCTGGGGAATGGCTCTGAGTGATTGGGCCTGTAGCGCCAGCTGTTGTTGTCCAATGCTGCCAAGCCACATAAAGACAGGAGACTGCTCTAGGCTGAGTCTCCCTGGCCTTCTGGGCTTGCTCACGACCTAGCATGCCTCAGACCGATAGTTAGAAATAATTTTCTATTCTCTAGCTCTTCAAAGAAGTCACAGAAATATACCCCTCACTTCAGAGGCTCTGAGTTTTTGATCACTGTCTCCAGATCAAGGAAATGCTAATTTTGTCCACAGACCACCATTATTTTTCTTCTCAGGTTTTCTGCCAAATTCTGTTACCTCCTTTGCATGCCGAAGTCCTCGTTCCCAGGCACTCTCTGTGGGGGGTTCTGGAGGGGGTGGAGGCAAAATTTCATCAACTACTGGCCCACCCTATTAAAAAATGAGAAGGAAAAAGTTGAGAAAGCAAGCAAAACTTTAAAGTCTATAAAGAAATGAGAGTAAAAACACCTGGAAGCATCTGGAAGGCAGCTCTGTGACTGACATCACAAAAATGCCTTTTACCCAATAATAATGTGCTTTAAGCTAGAGGGTCACAAACAGCTTAGATGTCAGATTTGCTAGCAATTAAAAAAAAAGAGGTGTTGCCCTGGCCAGTTTTACTCAGTGGTTACAGCTTTGGCCTGCGGACCAAAGGGTCATGGGTTCGAATCCTGGTCAAGGGCATGTGCCTTGGTTGCAGGTTTCCCAGCCCCGGTAGGGCTGTGTGTGCAGGAGGCAACCAATAGATGTTTCTCTCTCTCCCTCCCCCCTCCTCCCTCCCTTCCACTCTCTCTAGGATTCAATGGAAAAAAGATCCTCAGGTGAGGATTGAAAATTAAAAAAAAAAAAAAATTGTTCACGCACCCAAGGGTTGGCAGGCATCAGTGGGTGAGGTCCGAGTGGCGGGGCACCGTTAGGCGGGAAAGGTTCGGCTTTGGTGATTAGGGAGTAGTTGCCCTTGTCGTTGACTCCAGGGTGTATAAACCTACAATTCATTCCCCAGGTACAGTTCCCTAAGGAAACAAAAGTTAGGTCAGAATGTGTCGACAAGAGCCCATGTGCATGAGGCCAGCTTCCTGTCTGCTTTGCTTGGGTTTTCCTGAGGGCCTGTGACATGCCAGACAGTATGCTGAGCACACTCATAAGTTATTGGTGTCACCCTCCACCCTGTAAGGTGCATGAACCTGAATACAGACATGCCAGGGCAAATCAGCCGCAGTGCAAATGTGTGTGTGCCTGAGCCCCTCACCCCACTTGCATACACACCCTTGGCAGGCAGGCCTGAATAGTCACAGACCAGACGCTCAGCTGGAGAGTAAGCAGTAGTTCCTAAAGGGCTCCTGAAGGGGACTGGTCATGTGTTAGAGGAAACAGCCCCTGTTCCAAGGTCATCATGTGAATAGCTAACTTTCCTCTCAAAACAGAAAAGTCCAAGAGCTTCCCAGACAGTAAGAGGTGGCCCCTGCTCTGCGGATTTACTGCTCAAAGACACTACACCCCCAGTGAGGGTCACAGGTGCATATATAGAACCATGATTCTGACTCAAACCCACTCATACTGAAACAGAAATCGAGAAGCATAAAAACGAACAGAATTCTCCAAGCTTGTCCCGTGGTGGTCTTTACCAGTTCTGTAAATTTGCATTTTTCTTACCAAAAGACTCACAAACCATTTTAGTATATTTCTGGTGCTTAAAACACATAAATAATGATAATATATTAGGTGTTTATACTTCACACACAAAAAGTCATCTTTTAATATTATTCAGTGATGAGACCATCAGGATTATTCAAGAATACTACTTACCTTTCAGCACAGGAGGGAAGAATTCAAAGCTTTAAATCTAATCATTGAGTAAATCACTTTTAAAAATTTAGTTTTTTAGAGAAGGTAACATGTACACAGGCCTAAAAATAAATATGGCACACAATATCTTCGTTTTAAAAAAAATTTTTCAATGGGTTAACATATAAATTTTAAACTATTTAAAAATATATGTTCACTTCTAAACATGATATTCCATTTGAACATTTTTGTCAACAAAACCATTTTCCTTGTGCAATGTAAATTAAAGAGAAATAATAATTTGGTATTTGGGAAAAAGCTAAATTCTACCTTTAAAACATTACAAATTCTTAATCTTGTATTAGAACCAACTTAATACACTGATCTAAATTAAATATGAAAGAAAACATGCTTAAAATTGCTTTTCTGGGAATGCAAAAATAACAGATTAATTTTTAAAATTCCTAAGTGTTTGAGAAATCACGTATTAAGTCAGAGGAGAAATACTGTACTACAGGGGGTTCAAAATCCCAGAATCTCAGGAGGTTTAAAGAAAAAGGCGATGCAGTCACACATCTAAATAAATAATCTCAAAACGCTATCAAGTTCATCATTTGACTCTTACAAAACTCATATTGCATTTCATATTGTAGTTAAAAAAGTAAAGCTCACTGTAGAAATTTTGCAAGTACACAAAAGTATATGATTATAAACAACTTTCCCATAATTTCTAAACCTAATATATATCTGGATGATAAATGGGTATTTGTTATATTGCTTTTATTTAAAATAATTTCTAAACAAAACATTATCCATAAGCTAGCACACTGACAAAAAGGATATTGTATCACTCATACTGGAAAGGGGAGAAAAGAGGAACAGGTAGATGAGAAGAAACACATGAGGAAAGTAAGTGGCAAGAGTAGGGGCATGTGCCCCTCTGAGACACTGGTGAGTGACAAAAGCCCAACCCCTCAAAGCCCCCTGTTCCTGGGTATGCTAAGATCCTTGCTGAGTGTATGTCTGGACCCATGGCCACCAAAGAGAAGCCAAAAAGAAAGCAGTTGGAATAGTGCAATCCCATTAGCCCTTTTAAAGTAAAATTTTGTGTAGAAAAATGTCTGGAAGTATATACCCCAAATTACTGGGACTGTGAAAGGAGAAATATTTTTATTATTTTACTAGAGGCCCGATGCATGAAATTTGTGCAAGGGGCTTGGCCCACCGGCGCCACCGCACCTGCCTCTGCCTCAGCCCCCGCCCCCCTCTGCCTCAGCCCTTGCAGCTCCCACTTCGTCTGAAAAGTCATCCCATCCGGAAGGACCTCCAGTCTAATTAGCATATTATGCTTTTATTATATAGGATTGTGTAGGATTTTCTTGACTCTCATTAGCATATATTACTTTCATAATTTAAAAAAGCTAGCCCTAACTGGTTTGGCTTAGTGGATAGAGCATCGGCCTGCGGACTGAAGGGTCCCAGGTTTGATTCCGGTCAAGGGCATGTACCTTAGTTGGGCACAGATGGTCAATGTTTCTCTCATCGATGTTTCTAACTCGCTATCCCTCTCCCTTCCTCTCTGTAAAAAAATCAATAAAACATATTTAAAAAACTATTGGGGAAAAAGATTCTTCGAGAAATGGAAGCAAAATTCAATCTTCTGGTTTTAAAATCATATAGTGGTCTGCTTCTGAATGAAACTTCACAAACACAGAAGTTATGTCAATTATGATTCTGACTGGATGAATAAATAGGCTCACAATTATATAAGGATATGAATATGAGCCAGAAGAGAACAGAAAAAATGGAAACAGCTGTAGCAGGCAGTTCATGGGACAAGTTTCTTTTTATTTTAATTTTTTTTTTCATTGATTTCAAAGAGGGAGAAACATCAACGATGAGAGAGAAATCATTGATTGGCTGCCTCCTGCACGCCCCCTACTGGGGAGGAGGGGGTGAGCCTGCAACCCAGGCATGTGCCCTTGGCTGGAATCAAACCTGGGACCCTTTAGCCCGCCGACACTCCTATCCACAGAGCCAAACCGGCTAGGGCGACAAGTTTCTTCATCTTGGCACACATTTCAAGGCATTGATAGTGTTCTATTTCTTTTCTTTTTACTTTCATTTATAGGTCTACTTTAATTTGACTGGAGCAACATAGAATAAGTCTACTATTTTTTCCATATAACTTAGTTCTTCATTGATAGTGTTCTATTTCTTAACTGGATGGTGGGCTCATCAGTAATTGTTTTACTCATTTATTACTTTCTTTGCCTGTATAATAAACATTATTGTATATTTTTATAAAATATTTCATAATTAAATGAAGTAAAAGGAATTAATTTAAACAAAAAATTTCTCTAAAAGGTATTCAGTGAAGTCTCTATGCCTTCAGGCCCTCCACAGAGGCAATTATCAATTTATTGAGGAATCAATCAATCAATCAAATCAGTGTAGCCATTCCTATTTTCTCCTGGTTAATTATACACTTTGTGTTGAACCCTGCTTTTCTTTTTAACTATATATCTATAAAAGAAGGAACCTGCAGGCGCAACAGCAATAAACCCAAACTCTTATCAGTGAAACAGACGATATATGCAGGAAACCTAATGGACCGCAATAGAAATCCAGGAAACTAGCTTGACACAGGACAGGAAATGAATTCCACATCTCCCATGCCAGCAACCCACTGGTCACAACTCACACACTACACTAGCCCAAGGAATCCATCTCTCCCATCATGTGAAATGTCAGAAGCAGCAAGCACGCTTTATCTATAGGCATATATTTGAGCATGTGTGTGTGGGAGGTCCAGAAACAAACACTGCCAGATTTTAAAATTGCTCATAGTTGGTTCTACAGTGCAGTGCTGATTACCGTTTTGGGCTGTACTGTCAATGTATATGCATGTATCCTACTAGAACAGTTGAAATAATTTTACAGTATCTATAAGACATAGTGGTCTTATTTAAATATTCCTCACTCCAATTTCCTGTTAGTCTAAATAACTCAGAATAGACAATAAATAATCAGATTGTGAAAATAAATTAAAGCAGTTTAAAGTACTTAACTCTAATAATTAAATATTAAGAACACACCTAAGCTCTACAAATGCGTATTCTAACAGGCATAAATCCAAGGAACAATTGCATAAAAGATTGCAATGATAGAACACCAAGAACTCTGGTATCCTTTCCTTTCCCATGTCACAGAGAACAGTCAGAAATGGGTAGACAGCAACAGTCACATCCAGCGGTATTCTGAGATATTTTAACTTCTTTAAGAAATACATTCATTATGGTAGCTAAAAAAATTAATTTCTGGAGTGCTTCTTTATAAATAACATAATCTTAAAACCAACAGTCCCCTAACTTTTTAGTCTCAGGACCCCAAAGAGCCTTTATTTGAATGGATTAAACGGATAACTGCACAGGTTAATATTTACTATAATTAAAACTGAGAAAATTTAAAGACCTAATATATAACACTAGAGGCCTGGTGCTCGACATTCATGGGGATCGGGCCTAAGCTGGCAGGTGGACATCCCCCGAGGGGTCCTTAGTGCTGCTGCAGAGGTGAGAGAGGCTCCTGCCACTGCTGCTGTGCTTGCCAGCCGTGAGCCCGGCTTCTGGCTGAGCGTGCTCCCCCTGTGGGAGTGCGCTGACCACCAGGGGCAACTCCTGCATCGAGTGTCTGTCCCCTGGTGGTCAGTGCACATCAAAGTGATCGGTTGTTCTGCCGTTCAGTCAATTTGCATATTAGCCTTTTATTATGTAGGATGTTTTATGAAGAGTAGAAAATACTTAGTGATATGAGTAGCATTATTTTCCTTTTTGCAAATTTCTTTAATGCTGACACAGAATAGAAGATAGCTGGGTTCTCATGTCTGCTTTTGCATTCAATTTGCTGTGCCCGGTTGTTTTGATTGAAAATCCAGCCATAGGCTGGACAAGGAAGGAGCATTTTAATAGCTTTTTCATGTACTCTTAGATGTCCTTTGATGTTACACCAAACTCAACAAGTGAATGCTTCTTCAGTTAGCCACAAGGTGGGATCTGTAACCTTAATCACTGAACTTTTATGACTGTGTTTCACTGTAGGCCACTAGTCTATCTTAAACTGTGAATGGATCTTCTAACTAGGTATGATTTTGTAACATCACCCAGTGGATGTCTGGAAAAGTTTATTAAAAATGAAAAAGCTGTCAAGCTCACGGGGGAGATTTTGGCTTTCCACAATTCTCATTTTCACTTGAGAGCTCGAATTTTATCATTAGCAACAGATATTGTCAGCTGTTCTCCTTGAAGCAGCAGTCTCATCGGAGAGTCTCTGAGAAAACTTGGTTCTGCAAGTCTTCGTATGTTGTGGTCCTTCCTACAATTGAACACGCGCTCCATGGGAAGAGCGGCTGGCTCAGCTCACATTGCAAACCTCGAACATGCCCTCACTGGAGATGACCTTTGCACTTCAGTGCGCAGCACTTCCAATTTCGTCATACTGAGTATAACAAAGACATATACTAAGGGCTCTTATTGAGATGATGAAATATTCTAAAATTGGATTGTGGTGATGGCTGCACAACTTGGTATATTTAATTTAAAAACCACTGAATTGTACATTTGAAACAGGCAAATTTTATGGTATGTAAATTATACCTTGTTAAAATTTATTTTTTTTAAAAAGACCTGTACTCAGGTGTAAAACAATTATAATTTTACTGCTCTATCACAGACATCATTAAGTACAATTGGCATTATTTAACTGTGAGTGAATGGTGGTCAATATCTGACTATACAGACTTAGTAATAGGGAAATTCAAATAAAAACTACAACAAGGTGAGGAGATACCATCCTCACATCCATTAGCATGGTTAGCATAAAATAAATCAGAAATTAACAAATATTGGTGAGGATGTGAGAAACTGGAACCTTTGTGTATTGTTGGGAATGTAAAATGGTACAGCTGCCGTAGAACACAGTATTGCAGGTCCTCAAAAAATTAAAAACAGAACTACCAAATGACCTAGCAATCTGTGTATATACTCAAAAGATGCGAGAGCAGAGTCTTAAAAAATATATTTGTACTCCTATGTTCACAGCAGTATTATTCACAATAGCTGAAAGATGGAAGCAATTCAAGTGTCCATCGACAGATGAATGGATAAACAAAATGTAGTCTATATACATACTGGATAAACAAAATGTAATCTATATACACATTCAGCCTTAAAAAGGAAATTGTGACACATGTGACAACATGGAAAACCTTGAGGACATTATACTAAATGAAATAAGACAGTCACAAAAATACAAATATTGTATAATTCCATTTATATTAGCACCTAGAATAGTCAAAATTCATAGAAACCAAAGTAGAATGATGGTTACCAGTGACTGAGGGAAGCGAAGAATGAGTTAGTGTTTAATAGGGGCAGAATTTTAGTTTTATAAGATTAAGAGTTCTGGAGATGGATAGTGGTGATGGCCACAATATGAATGTACTCAATGTCACTGAATTGTACACTTAAAATTGATCGAGCCCTAACTGGTTTGGCTCAGTGGAAAGAGTGTCAGCCGGTGGAACAAAGGATCCCATGTTCAATTCCGGTCAAGGGTACGTACCCTGGTGACAGGCTTCTCCCCAGCGGAGGCCCTGGTCGGGGTATGTGCAGTAGGCAACCAATTGATATGTTTCTCTCACATCGATGTTTCTCTCTGTCTTTCCCTCTCTCTTCCACTTTCTCTAAAAAGATCAATGGACCCTCAAAAGAAAAAGAAAAAAGATTAATGGGAAAATATCCTCCGGTGAGGATTAACAACAACAAAAAAAGTGGAGGTGATAAATTTTATGAGTATTTTACCACAATTAAAAATAAAGAGAACAGGAAGCAGCTGAGACAAGGAGGTCTGGCTCACAGAATAGGCTAGGCTCTACTGACAGCTGGGGAAATCAGAAATCCAAAGGAGGGCACAGTTTAAAGAAAATGCTATTTATGCCTTTGTGACTAGAACTTAGTGTATTGATGATTCAACATAAATATATGAGAAGTAAAAATATACCCTAAACCAAGTATTGGTGTTTTAAAATGTTTCTTTCAGTTTGTTTGCCTAAATACATTTTGTTTTCAATGGTCACAAATATTAAAGGGTCCATTTGGGCAGTTCAATAATTAATCTGAAGATCACAACTTGTAACAGAAACACAGTTAACAAACTTAAAAGAATGCCCCTCCCCAAATTAAGATATAATTCATATACCATAAAATATCACAAGGTATATAGTCAGAAAACAAAACAAAGTATATAACCAGTGAGTTTTAGTATATTCAAAGTTGTGCACTAATTCCAGAGTATCTCATTGCCCCAAAAGGAAACCCTGTACTCATTAGACATCAGCCCTCACTGTTCCCACTCCGTCCTATACAAAGAATAATCTACTTTCTGTTCCTCATTCTGGACAGTTCACACAGGTGAAAATGTACAATACGCAGTCTTTTGTGCCTGGTTTCTGTCTTTCACTTGGAACAGTGTCCTCAATGTTCACCCATGCTATAGTATCAGCATTTTATTCCTTTTTATGGCTGAATAATAGTCCATTGTATGGGTAAACCAAATTTTACTTACCCATCATCAGTTGATGGACATTTGGGTTGCTTCTACTTTTTGGCTATTATGAATAATGCTGTTATGTTCATGTACAAGTTTTTGTGTGGGTATGTTTTCATTTCTCCTACATGGATACCCAGAATGGAATTGTTGGGTCATATGGTAGCTCTATTCTTCACTTTCTGAGGAGTTGACATTTTATGTTCCCACCAGCAGTGTATGAGGGTTCCATTTCCATGCATCCTCACCAAAAACAACTTCATTTTTAAAACGACTTCTACTATTGGAAGAAACGTAAACATATCCACCTCAATTTAACACCAAACTTGTAAACTGCAGGTAAGCAAAATCATTTACATCCCAAAACTGTTTTATAACTAAGAAAAAGCAGCTTTTCTAGAACACTAAAAAAAGTTCTAGAACACTAAAAAAAAAAAAAAAAAAAAAAAATCAACCATTTCCTTAGAATTCTCCGTAGAATAAACCAACAGTATAGGAGGAAAAGTAAAAATATTTAAAAAAATATTCCTGAACAAGTTACTGATCGTGCCCAATTAAGCTGAAAAAAGGCTGCTTGCCACTAGCTTCAGATTTTTCTACTGCAGAAAGCCTTACCTACTAGTCTCATTCCCTGAAATCCAAACTGAGCACTCAGTCTGATCCTGGAGGAACCCCACTCCTATTCTGAGGTGACCCCATGGCATCCAGGGAGATGGTGTCCTGTCCTTGTCCATTGGGAATCTCCTCATGATGCTGATCTGCAGTTCCAGCAACAACTTCATTTGTATGCATGCTTCTCTCACTAAGTTCTGGAAACTACCCCAGCACTGGACCAGAGCCTCTGTGGCATGGATGGTGGATACCGCTGCCCCCGCTTGGGAGCCTCTGGCTAGTTCTAACCAGTTGGCCAGGCTTCTGACCCCCACTTGTGAACAGTGCTAACTGGAAATGACTGCAACTATATTTATGTTATATGTACATATTTGCTCCACTGCTTTAATTTAGAAATTTCAGATATATAGTGACATTTTTTCTCAAATCATTATGGAAAGGAGGTCTTCTGCTTAAGTTTGTTTTCTGAAATGCTGACACTTCATATACTTTCTAAAATGTATTGCATGCTTATCTTAGGGTGGCTCTGCTGCTCATGATGTAATTTCTGCTCTAGAGTACATGGCTGTGCTGGCTGTCCCCCCTTGGGCATGGTAAGAGCCCATCACATACAGGCGAGTCATACTGTTTTTGGCTTGGCAGAATCAATAAACATGTAAATAGCACAGGCCAAGTGCACACACCCTGAGGTGCAAGGTGACCTGGGTCCTGAATGCACTTGTCCCTCAGCTCCCATGTATCCTTATCATCAGGTCATCTCTCAGTGTTAAGAATAGGATGGGGTCGTTCAAGGGCCACTTGAAGTGCAGAGCTGCCTCTCCATGAGATGGGACTCTACGGTGCCCCTGCAATCCCGCCCTCCCCATGTGGTTAGCACACAGCTCCCTTGAGCTTCATCACCTTTAATTATTAAGGCTCACAACAGCTCTCTGCCCCTGCAAGCCTCCCCTTCCTTTTCGCTTCACAAGAGTACTTTGGGTCCAGGAGAAAGAAGTCTGGCTTCTGGAGCAGGGGGACTTTGAGGGACTAAAGAGAGTGAATATTGTATATTTTGTACCTTTAACCTGGTCTCTGAATGGTATGGAATTTGATATTGGTGGAAGAAGAGTGGATAATGGTGTCACAACATCTGGAAAAGAAGTACAGGAAGCTCTTGTGAACTTTAGATGGCACACGTAGGCTGGGTCAGTGAGCAAAGTCAAGGGTCAGAGTAAAATTAAGAGAAAAGCATCTTCTAACCTATCCAAGGAAAATGCTAAATTACAAGACATACCCAAACTACTGCTGCATATCAAAGAAACCTTAAGAATGGAAAGTCTCATTTCCATTTCCAAATCTCCAAAGACTTTAGTCCAGACTTTTCAACAAGATTTTATCATACTGCCACCTGTTATCGCTTCTTGAATCACATCATTCATTTTTCAGGAGAGAGAGCCTTGCTGCTTTTAGAGGCCACCCCTTTGCCATTTAGAAATCCATTTCAAATGAAGTATATACTTCTAATACATCTTGCCGAAGAGTGGTAATTTTTCTTATAGAGGTGGGGAAATGTCAAAACTGGTACTTAGGGCTTGGCCTTATAAAAAGAACCACTTAGAAAAATGATTGATACTGTCTACATTAAAGTCATGGGTCTGTTATAAACAACTGGGTTTGGAACCACAAGTGTGAAAATGGAGGCTGGCTCCCCTCTGAGTTAGTCATTCAAGTGATTCAAGGACAAATAAAAGAATCTATTGTTTCACATCAATACTACCACCACCACTGCCACCACAAACTATCATACTCTGGCCCCAGGAATAGCCAAACACAGGCTCGAGGGCACTCGACAAGGCTGAAACACCACTACAGTCCCAGAAAAAGCCGAAAGAGGCCACCCAAATAGGCCATTCAAAGGCCCCTCACTCTGACAATTACCTTTCATGAAGAATCGGCAGGTGGGACGAGGCCTCACTTTCCTGTCACTGGGATCCTTTACTTCGCCCTCTTCCAGATCATCATCCTGAAACAGAGGACAATGTGACTTGCAGAGGGAATCGTCTTAACAAGAGGGAAGAGGCAGGAGGGGTATCTAACGGCAGGCATGGTTTTCACCAAACCAGAAAGGACAATGTCATAAGACCCAAGTCTGGGCCTCTCACCAATTCATTCATGCTCATCTTCCAAACCTCAGATTCCTCACACACAATGGGAAATCTCAAAGCTTACCTATAAGGCTGAAGAATTCCATGAAAGAACACTGAGTAAAGACACTATGAAGCATGTAACCCATGGGCCAAACCTGGGTTTCATTTTATTTCTCTTAATTACCAATTCCAGGCAGGATATGGGTACATTACAGGTTTTTAATATTTTGTATGTTTAGAACAAAATACTGTATGTCCTTAAAATTCAATACTTTCTCTAATTTAAAAGTCTGAGGGGTGGGGAGGAGGGAAGTTAGGTGACTCAGGTTGGCAATGCCACCTAGCTAGTTTTGTGAACCCACCTTTCATCTCAGATCTAGGCCCTTCTCTTTTCTTAGTCCAGAGTTCCTAATCTTGGTTTTCAAACTTTAGAATAACATGGGAGCTTAACCCCAACCCTAAAGAACAGCCACAACCCAGACCACTGCTCTGTGCCCTCCCCAGCCTCCACTACCGCAGGGCCTGTCACCACTGACCTACCTGCACAGACTTCCACCTACTCCCCTTGGTCACTTGTAGACTCCTGCTCACTTGTGCCTCTCAGATGAGACCACCTCCCACCCTCAGGGTCACCCCCAGCCCAAGTAGGTATCTGGCTGCCCTGCTGACATCTCTGCTGGTCTGTCCAGAATGAAACTCCTCATTGCCCTGTATCCCAGCCTGTCTGAGAGTGCCCTAGTGTAATCAATCCAAGGGGTCCCACAAGGCAGAGTTCTAGAAGTCACTCACCCCATCTCCTGTAGCACCACCATCTTCCAGAATATGACCCAGTTTCACCTGGTCAGGGGAAGCACTAACTGGTATCCCCCCAATCTCTCCCACACACTCCCCACAATGCACAGGGATCTTTTTAAAACCCAAGCAGACAATATTCTTCCCTCCTCTTTTTCTTTGTTTTGTTTGTTAATCTTCATCCAAGGATTTTTTTCCATTGATTTTTAGAGAGTGGGATGCAGGGAGGAGGGGAGGGAGAAAGAGAGAGAGAAAAATCAATGTGAGAGGGACACATCGATTGTTTGCCTCCTGCACGCGCCCTGACTGGGGCCAGGGATCAAACCTGCAACCCAGGTACATGCCCTTGACTGGGAATCAAGCCTTCGACCCTTGGGTGAGCAGGCCGAAGCTCTTATCACTAAGCAACACTGGCCAAGGCTTCCCTCCTCTCTTAACACATCTTACTTTCAGATTGCAGCTTGAGTCTCCTTCCTTGGGGAACCCATCTCCCTTCACAATGGGTCCCCACAGCTCCCTCCTGTTGCACTGGTCACCACCATCATGGCCTGCCCAACGGAGCTGGAGGATCTACCAGTCAGGACTGTGTCTGTCTGCTCACTATGTGTTGCTGGTTCAAGCACTGTGCTGGGCTCATAGTAAATGGAAAGTATTTGTTGAATGCAGAAATGCTAAAGTCAAACCCTGGATTTATGCCTATTTTTTAAAAAAATATTTTTATTTATTTTAGAGAAGAAGGGAGAGGGAAAGAGAGAGAGAAACGTCAATGATAAGAGAATCATTGACTGGCTGCCTCCCTCACGCCCCCCACTGGGGATTGAGCCCACAACCCAGGCATGTGCCCTTGACCAGAATTGAACCTGGGACCCTTCTGTCCGCAGGCCGATGCTCTATCCACAGAGCCAAACCGGCCAGAGCTATGATGACTATTTTGAAAGCTTAAATAATAGATATATAATTTCTGCCTTGAAAATCTGAGTTATTAAAAAACATCTTGTAACAAAAAGAATAGCTACCTGTTATACCCCATAAGAGAGCCAACAGAATCATTTTTTTTGAAAGATTAAATTTATTCACATTCACTTTTTTAAGGTTCCTAGAATTCACCTTATACAGTAATTTAAAGTTTGTGCCCTCTGATCATCTCCCCATCTTCTCCAACCCCAGAATGATTTAAGTCTTAATATTTGCTTCTTATTATTTTCTCATAGTAATGATTACTATTCTAAAGCCTTAATGTGGTATTTCACATGAACTCAAATCTAAATTTAAAGCAGATTCTCTCTATTCTCATTAAAAATACAAAGCTCTTTTGATAGGTTAGAACCCATTCAAATCTTCCTGCTTCAGCTAGAAATTAATGCATGGAAGTGAAATAATGAGTATAGAATAACAGTTTTTCAAAGTCAAGATCAGAGTAGTATACTAGATCAGATTTAAAGAGGTATGTGTTTCTGCAAAGGCGTTACTTTCAATATTTGCAAGAGCAAAAAGAACCACCTTAAGATTGGTAAGCAGTCACATGAACCATAAGGAGTATATGCAGTTTCTAAAAACAATCAGTAAACAGACTTAGAAATGCATAGTAAAGCACACAATATAATGTCAAACCAATGAACAGAGAACACTGCCATTTAATCCCCATACCTGCCAGGATAAACAAAGGGCTGTACACACTGGTTTGCTTCGTTTATAGTCCCTACTTTCATTAAAAAACAAAAAACAATCAATAAGTCACTCAGCAATATAATATCCTGAATTTTCAACCAACCATTCATTTAACATATGACTTTTTCAAGTGATATATGATTAAAACGAGTTCTTAAATCTTATAGCATTTTATGTAAATACAACTCAAGAAAGGGATCTCTACAGACAAACTCACAATGTTCAGTTGTTTGAGGGCTGTTACATCAAGTAATGTCTGGGAATTACTTCAGGTCTCCTGATCATGTGACCTAGAGCAGAGGCAGCAGATAGCAGAGGACAAAGGAGAGGTCTTAGTGGTCCAGCCAGAAGCAAATTGGTGGGTCAATGAGAAGGACAGTGCTTGTGAAGTTCTCAGCAAATATCACCCCCAATGGCTAAAGTGGTACAGATATCTAACTTGGGGGAATCTGCAAAGCCCTCTACAGTTTACAAATCTAAGGAATTTCCATGGCTCATTGGCATACCTCTATCAGCACTTTCTCAGGGTCAATATGTACAGGGCACACTCAACTTTAATGCCTTTATAAAATATGTATGACTGGATGCAAGGCCTGAGTTCAAATTCTGATGGTATGGCTGTGGCCACATCCCTCCACATTGAGCTATGGTTTCCTCTAGAGCAGTGGTTCTCAACCTTTCTAATGCCGCGACCCTTTAATACAGTTCCTCATGTTGTGGTGACCCCCAACCATAAAATTATTTTCGTTGCTACGTCATAACTGTAATTTTGCTACTGTTATGAGTCGTAATGTAAATATCTGTGTTTTCCGATGGTCTTAGGCTCTACAGCAGCGGTTCTCGACCTGTGGGTTGTGACCTGTAGAACCGCTAGCAGGGTCGCCTAAGACTATCGGAAAACACAGATACTTACATTATGATTCATAACAGTAGCAAAATTAGTTTTGAAGTAGCAACGAAAATAATTTTATGGTTGGGGGTCACCACAACATGAGGAACTGTATTAAAGATTCACGGCATTAGAAAGGTTGAGAACCACTGCTCTAGCAGAACAGGGCTGCATTCAGAGAGCTCATGTGCCTTATGTAAAACATGAACAGTGTGCACGTAATTAGCAATCACTATTTTAATGGAAAAATGCCTCAGAGACAATGTGCCAAAATACAATTATCTCTAAGCAATGGTAGCATAAGTTGTTTTTGCTTTCTTTTTTGAGCAGGTTTTTATTTTCCTTAAAAAAAAAAAAACACCTATATATTACTCATGTAAGAACTTGTTTCCAACAGGGCAGCTCCCATAGCAATGGAAGATAAGGACATGGTCACCACATGGTGCTGCCGTGCAGAGAAGCCGACTTGGCATATGAACACACGCACCAGAACAGAGACCTAGGCACCACCTTGACATTGTCACTCACAATCTCCTTACACCCTGTATCCTGCATCTGTAAAATGGGGTAACAATACAGGTCTATAATCCCTTACCCCAAAACCTCACAGCCAGATGTTTTGGGAATTCAAAATGTTTTGATTTTAGAAAGATAATATAGCGTGGTCTGAAGCAGCACCCGAAAAGTCACAGTAATCTTTCTGTGGGGAGATATGTCACAAGGGGGCAAATACAGGACCACAAACAGCCTGGCATCAGCTGTGAGGAATGAGGAAATCTTTCCATTCTCAAAGCTCCTGGGCTCTCCTGGCCAAGAGGAAGGACTATGGCCTGTACTTACTCATGTTGCTGTGCTAACCAGGCCTTCAGGTGGCAGATACTGCATGGGCTCTTCTGAAATATTGTGCAGGCTTCCTAGGCTTTGGCGAGGAAAGTGAATTGGAGGAGTGAACACCTAAGTGAACTGGAGGAGTGAACACAGGGAATGTACCACCTGAAAGAAGTGGGCCTTGCAGACAATAAACCTTCAGCCATGAGGGTAAGCTGAGGAGGACCTTTTGTAAAGACAGTATACACTGAGTGTTCAGATTATTATGATCTCTGAACACATAATAATCTGGCCACTCAGAGAGAGAGAGAGAGAGAGAGGGAGTGTGAGTGTGTGTGTGTGTGTGTGTGTGTGTGTGTGTGTGTATTGGAGGCCTGGTGCATGAATTTGTGCATGGGTGGGGTCCGGCCAGCCTGGCCAGGGGGAGGGGATATGGGTGACTGGCCGGCCTGTTTGCTGGTCAAACACCTGGTCGAGGGGACAATTTGCATATTAGCCTTTTATTATATAGGATATACACCGAGTGACCAGATTATTATGCGTTCAGAGATCATAATAATCTGGCCACTCAGTGTATACTCAGACATAAAAGGAACAGCTATAACTGAATAGGAGAAAATATAAAATACCACCTGCAAAGAAAATGCTTCAAAGTATTTTTTTGTTATGTGGGTAGATTGAGAGCTAATACTTCTGACCAAGGAGTCACGTGGACTATCACTCAGGACATGTCCTGCTATCTCGGAGAGGCCACCCTACCAGTATGAGAATCTTGGATCAAAAGAACAAAACATACACTCCAAGGGGATGATATACTCCAGGTGATTAAAGTTCTATTAACTGAATGATAAGTAAGATATAAAAACAGAATCACATAAACAAGCCAAGGAGAGGATGAACAGACTACAGGTGGGAAGACACATCTGTAAAGGTGAATCAACTACACACGAAGGTCATTTGATCCGTTCATCAAACCCAAAAGGAAGAAATGATTCTGGTTAGAGACTAACCAGAGATGGAGAAGGGTTTATTGTACAAATTCATATCACTATCAAGGAAGCTTCCAAGAGTGGAAAAGTTGGGGAGGGGGAGGGTTACTTCCCCCAAATCAGTTCACTTGTCCCAGTGACCCACAATGTAAAGTGAGAAAAGCAGGAGGATGCACCTGACAGAAGAGCTCCTCAGTTATAGGAGGATATGTGGCATGACGTTCTAGACTCTTCAAACCCAGCTGTTGCCAGCAATGCAGGGTCAGACATTGAGGAGGAGATGGAGCAGCCACATGTGCACAAGGGGCCTTCTGAACCATGAGTGAGCCTCTCGATTCAGCCTGCTGACAGGATGCCTACTGTGCATGGAACCACTCAGGGGCCTCATTGAATGCTTATTTCCTCCCCATAATATCCAGGTGGTTCACCCTGATAGCAGAGCTGCACTTGAAAGCTACCAGGAAAAAGCCCTCTGTATAGTTTCCATTAGGACCGTAAGTTATTTTTAGTAGGGATTTAAAATGAAAGGGGACCAGACCAAAGGCCTGCCAGAAGTAGGCTGTTCATGGACCCAGGTACACACCTTTGTTCCCTGCTCTGTCAGAGAAATGTAGCTGGGGCTGGGGACAGGGCATCTTGGGAAGGAAAGAAGATAGTGTGCTTAGTAGGGACACAGGGTACACACTCAAGCAGAGACTGACAGGAAATGAAGGATCAGAACTGGCAGAGAGAGAGCAGGAAAAACGAATCAGCAACAGTCATTCTGATGTACAAGCTGATAGTTGTCTAACACTGGGTTTCCCAATGGTGGTTAGGGCTGGTGCTGGTCACCCACAACCAGAGCTTAAACGGCCCTCTGTATGGGAATGGCTCTCCAGTTCTGCCCTCTGCCGCTCCACATCTCAATGGCACTCAAACTAAACGTACCCCTAAGCAACAGGTTTCTCTATTTGCTCAGAAGGCAGTTATTGGCTGCCTACAATGTGCCAGGTCCTGGGGATACTGAGGAAGCCACCCCAGTAGGTCCCAGAAGTAGGGAACTGTGTTCCTGGAGGTGGGAAGAGAGAGGTGGGAAGTGAAAGGGAACAAACATACTGATGACCCAGTTAATTTAACTGTGGCAGTACAACAAAGGTGCCAGGTGCAACGGAGAGGCAGGGGCAGGAGGTAGAGCCTATGTTAAGGAGATGACATTTACACCAACACTTAAAAGAATAGAGAGGATCCCAGAAAGAAGCTGGGCAACTGTAGGCCAGGTGTGCTGCTGGAGGGCCCAAGTCACCAGTGCCTCCCCCTGGTGAGGTCTGCCTGTCCCTGAGTTGGGGGAAGACTCTGCTCTAACCTGTCATTATCCCCAGTGCATTGAGGTAAGGCTGGCACACAGTAGGGCCTACTGGCGCTGTGTCCAAGAAAACAGACCTGCAGGGGTGACTTCAGTAGGAGGCACCGTCTGGGGTTTGGGAAGGAAACCGCCTCCTGCGGCTGAAAGAAACTATGTTCTCTAGGTCTCCTCAGCAGCAGACTATTTCCACATGTAGGGACCCTTACAAGAGGGTGTCGTGCAGGGCAAAACAAGCCAAACCAACCCATCAACCATGGGATCTGAGTGGGTAAGAAACCAAACTGAATTTTTATTTCACATGCTGTTTCTAGGGGAAACAAACAAATCTCCAGAGGATGCGTGTTTTTCAGGGACAGCTCAATTCAACTCAATGTCCCACACCACCACACCTAAGTGCAGTGGAAAAGCCCATTGGTGGGATGACGCCAAAGTCCCTGGGACCGGCAGGGAGACACTTGACCCCATACGGCCATGGAAAGACAGAAGAGTAGATAAATTTCCTTTTAAGACTTACTCAGAAGGACAAGATGGTGGTGTAGGTAAACACCTGTACTCGCTGCCTCCCACAACCACATCAAAATTACAACTAAAATACAGAACAACCATCATCCAGAACCGCTGGAAAGCTGGCTGAATGGAAGTCCTATAACTAGAGAAGTAAAGAAGGAAGCACGTGGAGACTGGTAGAGGTGTGGAGGGGCAGAATGGGCTGGTCTGACACCCACATGTGCAGCTTTTTTAATTGGGAGGGAGATCATCTCTGTGGAAGACACCCAAAGGTGCAAGGGGTCCCAGCCCCACACCAGACACCCAGCCCAGGGTTCCTGAGCTGGGAAAAGAAGTCCCTACGGGCAGTAAGAACTTCAGGCTGTAAAAACCAGTGTGGATTGGAGCTCGGTGACACAGAGGCTGCTGGAGACCCAGCTGTTCCTCTTAAAAAGGCTGGCACCATGAATTGAACTTACAAGATCCTGCTTCCTCTGAGCTCCAGCACCAGGGCGAGGCTCTGGGGAACACAGACACATACGAGGAGGACTGGATTGTATGGCATTAGGGCAGGAACTCCGGGTCGGCCTTCTCCTAGAGTCTAGGAGGACCTAGAAAGAGGTGCTCACAGGGATCATTGTTCCTATGCTGGGACTTCCCCAGTCACAGAGTTGACTGGCAGCCATTTCTGTTTTCTCTGCCCTGCTAATTCCCTAAGAACCTGCCTCACCCAATTTACAACCCCACCCAAGCTGTGTGCAGCGGCTTTTGCGTATGAATGGATTTTAGTCACCCAGGCTAAAATCTCTCAAGCTGCAGCTGGGTCAGGGAGCTGACTTTGTACCTCCCTGGAAACCCAAGAGCCAGTGCACCCAGCGGTTAGTACCAGACCATACCAGATTACAACTCTACGCATCCATAAGCAACACACTCAAGGGGCAGACTCAGTGAGCACCAAAGCCCCACTGAAGCAAGTCCTGCTCCACAGAAGTGTCTCCTGTACAAGAGCTCTCCCTACTGCAGTCACAGCTGGTTCTCACAGCCAATTGGCCTGGAGGTCAATTCCTCACAGTGACACCAATAGCAATCAAGCCTCAACTACAACAAGACAGCTCACAGCCCACCAAGGGGTGCACCTAGAGCTCCCAGCTCAGGTGACTGGGGAGGCTAAGCCACTGGGCCCTATGGAATACCTACTACACAAGGCCACTCTACCAACTCAAGGAGACATAGCAGCTTTACCCAATACACAGAAACAAACACAGGGAAGCAGTCAAAATGCGGAGACAAAGAAACATGTCACAAGTGAAAGAAATGGAAGAAAGCAAATTACTGGATATAGAGTTCTAAACCACGGTTATAAGGTTACTCAAGAATCTTCTAGAAACCTCCAAAAAAAAGGGGAAAAGAAATTAAGCATACACTGACTGAAATAAAGAGTAATTTACAGAGATTCAACAGTAGACTAGAGGATTCTGAAAATCAAATCAGTGATTTGAAATACAAGTAAGCAAAGAACACCCAACCAGAAAAGCAAAAAGCAAATCAAAAAAATCCAAAAATATGAAGATAGTGTAAGGAGCCTCTGGGACAACTTCAAACATACCAACATTCACATTATGGGGGTGTAAGAAGAAGAGAGAAACCAAGATATTGAAAACCTATCTGAAGAAATAATGACAGAAAACTTCCCCTACCTGGTGAAAGAAATAGACTTACAAGTCCAGGAAGCACAGAGTCCCAAATAAGAGGAACCTAAAGAGGACCACGCCAAGACACGTCATAATTAAAATGCCAAGGGCTAAAGACAAAGAGAGAATCTTAAAAGCAGCAAGAGAAAAGCAGTTGGTTACATACAAGGGAATGCTCATTCATCTGTCAGCTAATTTTTCAACAGAAACTATGCAGGCAAGAAGGGAGTGGCAAGAAATATTCAAAGTGATGAACAGCAAGACCTACAACCAAGATTACTCTACCCAGCAAAGCTATCATTTAGAATGGAAGTTCAGATAAAGAGCTGCACAGACAAGAAAAAGCTAAAGGAGTTCATTACCACCAAACCAGTATTATATGAAATGTTGAAGGGTATTCTTTAAGAGGAAGAAGAAAAAAAAGAAAAAGATAAAAAATATGAAAATGGCAACTAATACAGACCTATCAACAACTGAATCTAAAAATCAAAATAAATGAATAAGAAATCTAATGAACAGAATAAACTGGTGAATAAAATAGAATCAAGAGGCATGGAAATGGAACAGACTGATGACTCTCAGAGGGAAGGGGGCAGGAAGAGATTAAACAAAGATCTTATATGCATACTAGAGGCCTGGTGCATGAATTCATGCATGGGTGGGGTCCCTTGGCCTGGTTGGAGATTGGGACCAATCTGGGCCATCTCACCCAGTCTCAATTGGGGCTGATCAGGGCCGGCCAGCTGGGGGAAGGGACTGCAGGGAGGTTAGCTGGCTACAGGAAGTTGGCTGTGGGAGCGCACTGACCACCCGGCGGAGGGACCGTGGGAGGTTGGTGGGTCATGGGAGGTTGGCTGTGGGAGCGCCCTGACCACCAGGGGACAGCTCCTGCGTTGAGCGTCTGACCCCTGGTGGTCAGTGCGCATCAGGGACGAGTAAACTGGTTGTTTGGTCGACCGGTCGTTAAGGTCACTTAGGCTTTTATATATAGAGATATGCATTACTTATAAACACAGCCAATAGGGTGGTGAAGGCCTGGGGCAGGAACCGGGTGGATGGGGGCAATGGGGGGAAAAAAGAGGGACATCTGTAATAATCTCAACAATAAAGATTAAAAAAAAAAAAAAGGACTTATTAACCAGTTGAAGCAAGGTGAGTTCATGACTGGTCCTCTCTTTAACAGGAAATGAACTGTCCAGAACCCTTAGACCACAATCTGGAGCTCTCCAACATTCCCTAGTAGCTAAAACACCAAATTCACAAGCAATCTCAACCAACGACCATTTTCTGGTCAAAATTTCATCCAAATTGATTAACTCGAGTGTCACGACACCATGTTCCCCTTTGCCAACCATGTGACAGAGCTGAACTTTCCCAAAGTGGAAGAGAAGCATAGCTGGCAAAACCTAGGGGAACCTGCATGATAATCTTTCAACAACACCCTTTTAAATAAGATAATAGCCTTGGCCAGGTGATTCAGTTAGTTGGAACATCGTCCTGTACACCAAAGAACTGTGGGTTATATTCCCAGCCAAGGGCACATACCTGGGTTGTAGGTTCAATTACCTGTTGGGGCATGTGAGGGAGGCAGCTGAATCCATGTTTCTCTCTCTAAAAATCAGTGAACATGTCCTTGGGTGAAGATGAAAAAATAAAATATATTAAACAAAGATTATTATTAACCCAGGAGATCACAGTTATGAAATGATAAAAAAATATATATAAAATTCTAAGCTTATAACCCCACACATGCCCTGTAAAGTTCTGTTCTTATGAACTAAAGTCAGATAAGCAATGTCTAAAACCCTACAAATTCACTAAGCACACCATGGTCGCCACCACATGCTATTAGAGAAGTGTGGTACTTACAGTAAACCTGTGGTTAAGTATTTAACTAGTAACCTTTTCCCTCCCAATCCAAAACATTTCTGGGAGATATTCTACACACCTTTCACTGTGATGACTCTCAGATAAGCAGAATTTCCCTCCCAATCCAAAACATTTCTGGGAGATATTCTACACACCTTTCACTGTGATGACTCTCAGATAAGCAGAATTTCCTTCCCTTGGGAACTTTAAAAACTCTGGATTATTTCAATTTGCTCTGTCCCTCTCTCAACTCCCTTGAGTAAAATCATTATTCAGTAGGATTTCAGGCTCTTTGCCACAAAACTCAACTTCTTAAAGATCGATTAAAGTTCTTTCAATAGGATTATCTGTAATAAAACTCCAAACTACCCATGTCTAAGATATATTGCCTTTTCCTCAACCTGAAAGCCAGATTATTTAAAGAAATTATAAGAAAGGGTGATAGCCTGATCAAAACCTGAGGTGTTCTGGCATAGAACCCCATTTTATCCAGTCCTGAGGGTTTTATTTGGCCCAGCTGGGACCCTCACCAGAGGACAAGCAGTGGGACAAAGATAAAAATGCCTAAATAGACAAAACTGGAAGGAAGCCTCTGGAGTCTTTTTATCAGTCTTAATATCAGACTGCATATTCATGATAGTTCTGTTAGAATGTCAACTCAAATAGGACTTAAAGATAGCAAAGATAAAAAAAGAAATTATCTCTTCACTTGTCAAAAAAAAAAATCCAAAACTGCCCTGGCTGATTTGGCTCACTGGCTAGAGCGTCAGCCTATGGACTGAAGGGTCCTGGGTTCGATTCTGGTCAAGGGCTCATGCCTGGGTTGCGGGCTTGATCTCCAGTGGGGAGTGTGCAGAAGGCAGTAAATCAATGATTCTCTCTCATCATTGATGTTTCTATCTCTCTCTCTCCCTTCCTCTCTGAAATGAATAATAATTAAAAAACAAAACCCCAAAACTTAGAAAATTTGGGCCAGGCATTCTAATACAATAGCACCAGATAGATGAGTGAGGGTCCATGGAAATTCTGCCAGCTACCAACTGGCAGAAGTTTTCTGAATCTAGACCACTTCTCTCTGAATTTAGCACTTCCTAATTACTTTGGTGACTGCTCCCAGACAATCCTCTCATTTTCCTGCACTCCTCCATCCCACCTCCTTGTTCTGAAATGAGGCTAAGTTAATCATACGAAGAGCTTTCCTCCTGGCACCAGGCCAAGGTGTGGCTGGTGGCAATTAGTCCTTCTGGGCTTTATCTACATGCACTTGCACCCCAGGGATACTCACGTCAATCTCCCCATCATCAATCTCTCCATCATCATCCTCTTTTTTTTTCTCCTTGGCAGCCTCCAGGGGCTCCTTTTCTTCCACACTGTGGACATCGGCCTTTCCCTCCTCCTCGGGAGCTCCTTCTCCCTTTTCCTCATCATCCTCTGCTCCAGCCTTCTCTGCTTCGTCCTCCTGCCCAGCGGGGGTTGGCTCTTCGGGGACCTCCTCATCATAGTCTAACTCATGTTCGTCCAGTTCCCTGGTGACCGAGGAGGCCTCATCCCTCAGGTCACTTGTGCGGTCTTCCTCCACCCCATCTCCTTCCTCTGCATGAGGGGGGCTCGTAGGGACCCTGTTCAGCTCCTGAGGCTCAGAGTCCTGGTCCTGATCCTCCTCATCAGAGCGACTTTCCTCTTCCTCCTGGCTCAGTCCCAGGACAGCATTTTCCTCATCCTCCAAATCAGAAGCCCTCCCTGCAGCTTTGTCCAAATCCTGATCAGACCCACTTTCTCTCAGAATGTCATCGTCCGAGAGCCCTTGATGCTCCTCTTCTTCGTCCTCTGGAGAGCGAGGGTTCTGTTCAGGGCTCTCAGCCACATCCATCGGTACCCACAGTTCTGAAAGAGAGAGAGAGAGAGAGAGAGAGAGAATTTATATCATTTATCAAAATGTAAAGTGACTCTTGCCCTGGTTTTCCTGGCCCCACACTTACTCCTGACCTGCAGGGAGTACCAGGACCTGCATTTTGTTTGGTCCTGCACAACTCCTCCAAACTGCAGTCTCCACTTCACAGATCACTACTGTTAGCTGTTCTACCACACACAGCATCTTCACGAGTATGAACTGTGCTTGCTAAGCTGTGTGCTAAGTAACTAACATCTGCAGCAATCTGGCAGGAAGGCACCTGGTGTACCTCTTCTCACTAGTGTAACTCAAACAGTTAATAAAAAGTATAGAAAATGAGTGATAAGATACGCATTGCAAGGGGACAGCCTTTTGGATTCTTAGAGTGCTGATGAAATAAAAAAAAATGTACATTATGGAATAAGGCAGCGAAGTTGAAGGCATTCATCTATCTTTAAGAGTCCCCAGGTTGTAGGCTGTCTTCTGTTCCTAAATGCAAGTCTCTAAATATGGCCTTGATTTCCTCATCAGATACACTTGGCATGATCTTGGGCCTCACCAGACCTATATGTTGAAGCTGCCAGTGGAGGCCCTGGAAGAAGGCATTCATGTACCCTGTGATTCTCACAGGAAAGTAAAGATTCACTGTTCTAATACAGATATGTTTTGGAAAAGAACTTTGGCAGAACATTTTATATATTTAAGTACAGTTGACTCTTGAATAACACAGTTTTGAACTGCAAGGGTCTACTTATATGTGGGTTTTTTCAATTGGCCCATGGAGTTCAAACCCACATTGTTCAGGAATTAACTCTGCGGTTGGGAATCTGGGCATATAAAGGGCTGACTGTAGTTATCCCTGCTTTTAGACTGCTCAGGAGGTCATTACCCCTGACCCCAGAGTTGTTCAAGGGTCAACTGTAGTTTCTGTAAAGAAACCAACATGTCATTTTTAGATTTCATTTCAATTTTACTAACCTAGATTTAATTATAAAGTGAATATTTTCTGGTTTTTCCACCTCAGTGTGCAAAAAGAGTACATTGTTCCATTTTTGTTAAAACATATTTTTATTGAGAGAGAGGAAGAAGGAGAGAAACATTGATGAGAGAAGAACATCATCAATCAGCTACCTCCTGCACACCCCCTAATGGGAATCAAGCCCATAGCCTGGGCAAGTGCCCTGACCAGGAATCAAACCAGCAACTTCTTGGTTCCTGGGATTGATGCTCATCTGCTGAGCCACACCACCGGGCTGTTCCATTTGTTTTAAACACAGATTATACAAGGTGGAGTAAGATTGTGAGTGCATGAAACCAACACCAAACAGTCTATAAGCAAACACCATTCACCAATGAAAGGTGTAGCAAGTCACCACCACTGAGTTAGTTTGAAATATTAGTAACAGTGAAAGGTTAAATGGTCACTTGATTAAAATTTTTAATTTAAAATAATGTATGGCCCAGCCGGCATGGGTCAGTGGTTAAGTGTCAACCTATGAACCAGGAGATCATAGTTTGATTCCCGGACAGGGAACATGCCTGGGTTGCAGGCTCAATCCCCAATGTGGAGCATGCAGGAGGCAGCAGATCAATGATTGTCTCTCTCTCTTTCTCTCCCTTCATCTCTGGAATCAATAAAAAAAAAAAATGTATGTCACAGCCATGCTGCTTGACATCTCAGCAAGATCTGGCAACATACACACATAATTAAATATGTAATTATTTTATGTAATTACATAACTAAACTACAGTTGTTTTTCTAGGGGCTTTTTTTTTCATTTATCAGGAAAATCTATTGCTTTAAAAAAAATCTATTGTCGGGAGTATTACAGATACTCCCCTCTTTTTCCCCCTTTTGGGCAGTTAATGTAAATTATTATAATTTAGCACACATTAGGACAAACCACTTACAATTCATCACTTTATAAATAAACTAAGTAGTTAGCAGTAATAGAAATTTATGAACCAATCAATTCATTGTCATTTAAATATATAGTTTTGAAAATGACTCAATTTTTAGTCTTCAAACTACACTACTGGGAGGTAGAACTTTGGAAAAATTATTAAAAAGTTAGTCCTTGTATGATATATTCTGCTGAAAATGAAAATTCAAGACTACTCCTGTGACTTCCCGGCCTCCTTGTGCAGGCAGAGCCTGTCATTGCACATAGTACACTTCTATAGTCCAGGGCATTAGCAAAGATGAGAAAGCTACCAAGGACAGGGCTGGCTGTTAAAGGCCCCTATACTCTTAACTGTTCTAGACAGAAAATGCGGGCGGTTACAGCAATCAGCCAAGGGCCATTGGCAAACAGACAGCTGGTCCCTTGATTAATGATATTAATAAAACACATAAAATTTTCCTTTGTGCATGATACCCTATGCCTATCTCTATACTTTTTATTACATTGTATATAAGAAATCTTCACAGAAGGGCAGGGCCTTTCATCTCCCCAGCTGCTTAAGCTAGCACCTGGTACCTTGTAGGCAGGCAGTCATATGAAACTGATTACTGAACCTATATACATCACTACTTGAAACCAAATCCTGATTTTCATACTTTATAGTCTAATGGCGACCTTGACACAAAGCTACCTCATAATCAACCAAAATTGAATGTCCTTTCAAACTAGTTTAAAAAAAAATCACACAACTAATACTCTGCAGAACCTCCTCCCACCCCAAGCATGTGATTGGCCTTGCAACATACTATCTGTTCACAGCCACAAACTCTCATAACCTGATAACAGCCCTCTTCCTGGGCCCAGGTGCAAATTGGTTGTTTTGGTTTCACTGTTTGATTAGATCCAATCCAAACTGCTTTTTACATTAGAGTAAGAAATGAAAAAAAAAAAAAGAGGGCCAAACTTCAAATAATCCAAGAAGTGAGCAAGTAACATGGGACATTTATTTCTTGGTACACTGTTTCTTTGCGGGGGTACATGAGTTAGTGCAAAAGTGTGCACTTCTGAGGTAGAACTTGAACCCCCAACTCTACTGCTTCCTAGCTTTAAGGATCTTGGGGAAAATTATGTAAACTTGACAGACCTGTTTCTTCATCTCAAACATGGGGATAATGGTATCTACTGTACAAGACCACTGCAACAATTAGATGACATGAGCCTGATAATGTGCCTAGCACATTTTTCTTCTTAATCCTCACCCGAGGATGTTTTTATTTTTTTATTTTTTAAGAGAGGAAGGGAGAGAGAGAAAGAAACATTCATGTGAGAAACATCGATTGGTTGCCTCCCATATGCAATCTTACCAGGAATTGAACTCCCAAACTTTTTGTATATGGGACAACACTCCAACTGAACCACCCAGCCAGGGCTGCCCAGCATGTTTTAATTTAAACTGAATGTGAAGGTGAGTAAAGGCAATCCTCAGCTTCCAATAGCCATACTCCTTTCACCCCTGTCAGGTTCAGTTCAGGTCTCTTGCACTCAGTAGTAATTCATTCACTATTTCATGCAGCAAATACCTGAGAACCTACTTAATGCAAGACTATATTAAAAAAAACTGCAAAAATTCAACAGCTACCACTGTCCACTGAGAGATGGACAGGCACTTGATCAATTTCCTCACATCAACCTTCCAAATAAGTGATGGTCCCCTTCATTGATAAGGAAACCAAGGCTACATAGCCACTGAATGGCTATCCCAAGACTGCAACTTAGAGCTGCACCTCAAGCAAGTACTGTCCCAGAGCCCCAGACTCTGCAGCAAATGAGCTTCGGCTCCCTGCCTGGGAACTAACCCCCATTTTTTGCCATTGTTCCTATAGGAAAATGGGACCTGAGTTCCTAACTGATTTTATAAATTTTTTTTGGAACACAGCTCATGCATTAGCTGTGGACTTCTACTGCACCAGTAGATTTTGCCTGCTTTTCTTTTCTCCCTTCTAAAGTTTTGTGCTGATCCAACTATACTCCTATCTTAGCCCTTCTTGAACCAAAACACACCTTTTCATATAAAAGTAAAAGTTAACATATTGATACAGACTACCAGTTGAAAAATAGTGATGATCATATGGAGGTCTAATCTATGACACCACTGTATGATTTTAAACTTGGCTGAAGTTTGAATCTTAGATACTTAAACTAAATAGGAATGTCCTCCACAGTTTGAATTATGGAAATTACTTCAACATTCTAAGGATGCAAAGATAACTTCCCAACTCTCAAAAAGTAATTCTCAGCACTGAACAGACAGGGGTGGTGAAGCCAAAGGTCCTGAGTGCACTTGCTACTATCAGGCAAGGCTCAGTGCTCTTTATGTCAGCCTTTGGGAGCAAGGATTACTTTGAGAATAAGATGAAGGGCCAGCTTCCCTCCCTAGAAAAATCTGGACACACACAATTTATCTTCTACTTTAGGTAATTCAAAAACCTCCTGAGGTCCACCCATGACCCCCAGATTAAGAACTCTTGCCCTAAGTATATTGTACATTATTCTGTTATGTATCCATACTTACCACACTGTACTGAGACTATGTGTTTGCAAAGCCTGTTGGAAGGCCCTCCTGTACCCCACGAAGTGCCTGAGTGGAAGGGCTCACACTCACTTCTGTATTCCCTGGGCTCAGCAAACGTCTGGCACTTAGTAGCAGAGCTCCCATTTAATTTACTGTCTAAATTGGAACATGTTTGAGACTGATAGGGGGCACTGTTAACAATTAAAATGAGCGTGAACAGGGACTGTCCAAGGCACATGGGGATATCTAGTCACCCTAGGAGGCCCTATGGGATCACCTGGGAGTGTATAATCTGAGGCTGCTCACAGGTGAACATCTTGCAGAGAGAAAAATGCCAAAGAATCTATCTCCTTGTTATTAGAAGCAACCCAAGTCAACCTTACTGCAATGAAGAGGAGAGTCACTGGGGGTCAGAAGATGGCTGTGTTCCACCGTCTGCTCTGGACAGGTTAACCATATCTCTAGGCGTCTGTGTCCTATATTAATTTGAGATTAATTCAATTTGGCAAAAAACTAAGTGCATGCTCTCTGTCAGGTGCTAGGAAAACCATGTGGCCTATTAAGTGTAGACAATGAAATGGAGGGTCCTCTGGTCACATCTTCACTAACTGCCAGGTACCCAGATTTTACTGTTAGTTCTCACACAAGCATCCTGTAATAGAGGATTCTTGGTAAAGTTTAGAACTAATTCTTTTGTCCTTTTATCCATAAAATGGTGAACTTACCTAGAGAACAAATTAACAAGTATTCATCACTGTGTTTCCACTGCCTACTACATTTGGCAGATGGTGAGTGATGTTTGCTGAATGAAGAAATGACAAAATCTCTTTACTTGATAAACTACCTGTTACATACCAGAAATAAATTTGAAATAAGTGCCTAATTTTAGGAAGACCATACCAGAACTCAAGCACAGCAGCTGCTGTCTCATTTCCCAGCAATCACCCTGGAGGCTGCACACCAATTCCAACAGCACTGCTAAAGGACAGAACATTTTGGGAACTTCTCTTTTGAGTAACCTTTTGAACCTGCAGAACCCACTCTTTGAGCTCTCAGTGGCAGCAAATCTTCCCTTTCTCAAGGTGGGTCACTTTAAGAAACTGCAGGAAGACATTCAGAGTCTGGTAAGTGAGGTGAGTTACCAAGGTAAGACAATTTTGGGTCAAATATGGGGTGTGACTATTAATTAAGATATATTTCCTCATACGGCTTACCTATTTTACTACCAAAACAGGAGGTTTGACAAAGGAGCACCAATGACATACAAGCATAACCTTTCAGGCTAACAATTTTAAATAGAGGAGCCCCTATTTGAATGACTAAGTTCTGGTACATCTGGTTAAAATTCTGATTCATAACGTCATGTACATACAACATCTGAAGGAAGGCTGGCAAGGTTGTGGAAAGACACCACTCCCAAACTAAGCTTGACCATCAAAAAAACTCAGGGAGGAAGCACTCACCATGAAATGATCTGTAGTTGTTGAAAAAGTAAAAAACCCAAAAACATTTTAAACATGAGCAAGGCCACAGCTTACCTGATTGCTCTGTGGAGTGAGTCCACAAAGCTTTCTTACAGAGTTTGAGCATTTCCCAACCCAAATCAGTGAGGAGTTCCAGCTTTAGGGACACATTGGTTACCAGATCTGACTGGGCTCCACACATATCAGACTGTAAAATTATCAGGCAAAGATCCCTTCTCAGGGCTTGGAAGTGGGAATCAGTCTGCATCCAAGCTCACCTTCATAATCCCAACCTCTGCTCTGGGCAAGGACCACTCCGAGGGATATACATGGAGATAGTCTCAAGGGAGAAATGATGAGAGCCCTTGCTATGCCTCTAAACAGTACTTCCCACGTCAAACACCCTCTTCTATTTTTCCCAAATAGATGCGACGACTGATCTACTCTTGCAATTGAGTTTGCTGGTATTTAAAATTATCAACCACTCTACCCAGCAAACTCGGCTGTCATTAAGTATTTAGGAAAACTTAAGTTTTAGTAGGAGCAAGCCTGGAAGTAGGTTCTTCCAGCATTGTAGTTATAGTTTATACCAAGGATGGACATTCTTTGAGCTCCAAACCAAAGGGGCAAGGAAGTTAGTTATTCTTAACAGTGGTGTGCGTCTCGGGGCACAGCCAATACCTCCAACCTGTGCACACTGGGAAGCTGAGAGCAAGTTCCAGGAGGCTCAGAAAGCTTAAAGTTCCCGAAGAGCCCATCCCCAGTCCGGGAAAGCCGCCTCTGGAAGGAGAACCTACGTGCCCCCCGCCCCCTTTTCTGGACGACAAACATGTGCCACGCGAATGTCCCGGAAGAGAAATGACAGGTTTAGGAGAACCAACCCCACCGCCGGGCGCGGAGGCAGCCGCGGGGAGCTCGGGCTCTGAGGGGTTCCAGGGCCCCCCGGGCCAGCTCGCCGCGGACGGAACGCGGGATCGTGTCTGTCTTAGCGTCCTCTACCCCGGGTCCATGAGCCACGCTTCGGCCGGGGGTGGGCAGTCCGGAGCGCTGCCCGGAGGCGGAGGCGGCGGATTCCCTGGGCCTGGGCTCCGCGCCGCCACCACGATCCCCGCCAGACCGCCTCGGCCTCCTTCCCGGCGGCCCACCCGCCCCGCCGCTTACCTCAGCGCGAAGACAGGGAGGGGGCCACGGTTCCGCTGGGGAGGGGGCGGCGCGGGGAAAGCGTCCCTCAGCCCTTCCGCTCCTTACAGACTCCGGCTTGAGGTGCGACGCGAGCGGAACAAACGGGCTCCACTACCCGCGGGGGCCGGCCATTGTGCGACGTCATCAGGCCGCGACGGTCGTTCTACGGGTAAGCGGATTTCCCTCGCTTCCCTCGCTTGCCCCGCCCTTCGCCCGCATCTTTCCGGCCTCCGCGCGGTCGCTCCGCGCTTCCCCGCCCCCGCGCGGCGGACGCCCGAACCCTTCACTGCGCAAGCGCCTCAGGAGGCCCCGCCCCCGGGTGCGAGTCGGAGCCCGTGTGTGGCGGCCGCCAGACGACGTCTGCCGGAGGACTTACGAAGTCGCGTGATCACGTGACCGCGGATTTGCGTACTGGGTGGGAGGTCCGCCCTTTGCAGAAGGAGGGTGGTTTCGCCCTGGGAGTTTAACAGCTTCCGTTCCTAAAGAGCTTTCGTTCTGTTTAACGTAAGCACCCAACAAAAAGTAATCATTTTTGAGATACTGAGGTTAAATATCAAAGAATAAACATTTAAAAGTATTTCCAGAACCGTACTAAATAGCTTCTGCTCTATTAGATATAATCACTTAAAATCATTTTTGAGATGAGTTCAAATATGAAAGCTTAAAATTTTAAACTATTTCTGTCAGATTTAATAGCTCTGTCTCTTATTTATATTTTTAAAATATATTTTTATTGAGTTCAGAGAGGAAAGGAGAGGGAGAGAGGGCTTGAAACATCAATTATGAGAGAGAATCACTGATTGGCTGCCTCCTGCACGCCCCCCACTGGGGATCGCGCCCACAACCCAAGCATGTGCCCTTGACCAGAATCTAACCTGGGACCCTATAGTCCGCAGGCGGATGCTCGATCCACTGAGCCAAACCAGCTAGGGCAGCTCTGTGTCTTTTAAATGTGATCAGCTTAACTCGATATGTAACCTCTTCATGATCAGAAGGATATTATGTGGTATTTGGAGTACTTTTACAGCTTTCCAACATCAAGAATCTTTTTATAGCTTTCCAGAACATCAAGAGTCTTCCAGGACCGGAGACCTCCAGTTGAGATTTAAATTCAGTTCCCAGCCCCCCAGACCCAAGTTCTGTGTCTCAGGACTGCGAACCCCAGGTAGCCAGGTCTCCCCACTTCAGGTGGCTTCTTGCAGCCTGGTAGAACATAGGTGGCCCGCTTCCATCAACTTTCCCCCACTCCAGACCACTCATGTAGAATCACCTAGAACCTTTCCATCTTAAAATTCTTAATCATTTTTTTAAGAAGAGAGCCAGGTTTTCATTTTGCACTAGACCCTGCAAATTATATAGGTGTTTCTGGGGGTAACAGGGTTTGGGGTATGGTGAGCAGAGCAGGCCTTTCCTCACCCCATCTTCCTCCTCCAGGAAAACTTCCTTGGCACAGCCTGCCACTATTCCACCCACAAATATGAGTGTCTGGCCCACAGTATAATTGAATGAACTCATAGATGTTTGCCCCAGGTTATATGAGTGAATGAAGGAGCAAGGGAAGAAATGAGGGCATTAACAGAGTTACCATATGATTCATCAATGCCACTTCTAGGTAGCTAACCCAAGATAAATGAAATATGTGCACACAAAAACTTGTATGCAATTGTTCATAGCAGCATTATTCACAATAGCTCAAAAGTAGAAACAACCTAGATGTCTATTAACTGATGATGGGTAAATAAAATGTGGTATATGCATTCAATGGAATATTTTTCAGCCATATAAAAAAACTAGAGGCCTGGTGCATGAAAATTCATGCATTCGGGGGCAGGGGGTCCCTCGGTCCCTCAGCCTGGCCTGCACCCTCTTGCAGATCAGGAGTCCTCGGGGAATGTCCAGCCCCCACCCCTCATCACCTCTCTGCCACCACCGGTCGCCACCCCCCCCCCCCTGCCTCCAATCACCATTCCCTCCCTCTGCCTGCTGGCATCCTCCTTGGCTGGCCTGGTGCTGCCCAGTCGCTGGCCTTGCCCTGTGCCAACCAGTCATTCTGCTGTTTGGTCGATTTGCATATTAGGCTTTTATTATATAGGATGAAGTATCTCTAAGAAGAGATATCAGAGGGAGACCCCTCTCCCTCTGTCTCTCCCTTGAGGACACAAGAAGGTGGAGTCTGTAAGCCAAGAAGGGGGCTCTGACCAGAACCCAATCATGCCAGTTTACTGATCTTGGACTTCGAAGTTCCAGAACTAGGAGAAAATCAATTTCTATTGTTTAAAGTCCCCAATCTATGGTATTTTGTTATGGCAGCCTAAGCTGACTAACACATTCCATTTACATGGAATATCCAAAAGAGGTAAATCCATAGAGTCACAAAGTAGATTAGTGGTTACCAGGGCTTGAAGGAGGGGGAATAGGGAGTAACCGAAAAATGGGTACAGTTTCTTTTAGGAACGATGAAAACATTCTGGAATTAGGTAGTGGTGATGGCTGTACAGCTTTGTGAATATACTAAAACTCACTGAAGTGTGCACTTTAAAAAAGGGTGAATTTTGTGGCATCTCAATTATACCTTAATAAAGGTGTATTATTGTTGTTATTTGCTTTTTGTTAATCCTCACCTGAGAATATTTTATTCATTGCTTTTACAGAGAGAGTAGAAGGGAGCGAAGGAGGGGAGAGAGAGAGAAAGAGACAGACAGACAGACAGACAGACAGATATTGATGTAAGAGAAATACATCGACTGGTTGCCTCCCACATGCTCCCTGACTGGAGGTGGGGAGTGAACCTGCAACCCAGGTACATGTCCTTGACTGGAAATCAGGACCCTTCAGTACGAGGACTGGGACTCGAGCCACTTAGAAACACTATCCAGGGCAAGCTATTATTTTTAAGAAGAAAAATGAAGGGAGACAGGAGAGAAGGGGAGAAAATGCAGGGTGAGAGCTGAGAGGAGGTGGGGCTGAAGAAGGCAGAAGGGCTGGGTGAAGAGGGAAAAAGGGTTTGGGGAGAGGAAAAGGGGGCAGGACCCCTGTCCACAGCTCTACTTCCTAATTGAATCTTCCCTTTTTTCTATTTCCTTTGACTCTGGTTCCAGCTACCATCACCACCTACCAGGATTAATGCCACAGCTCCAGCTCTCTGCTCTGTCAGTGCCCCTGATCCCCCATCCTCCCTCAGGTACCCAGAGCCACCTTTCTGTAATCTGAGGTTGGTTCCACTCTTACCACTCCAGCCTGAGGCCCCTCCAGTGGCTCCCTCTGCCTCCAGATGAAACTCAAACACAGGAGCCCGATGCACCTGCTCTTTATAATCCCACCCCACCAGCCCTTTGCTCCCTCCCTTGCCCTTGACTTGCTCCACACTTTTCTTTGCTCTCATGTCTTTGCACATGTCACTCCTGCTGGCTGGAACACCATTCCCACTTCATCTAGCTAGGCTTTAATTGTTTTTCACATTTCGCTTTGGATGAGATTCCTCCCAGAGCCCTTGTCTGTCTCTGCAGCTAGGCACAAGTTCCTGGAGGGCAGGACTGCAGTGGTCATCCTGTAACCCTGGCTCAGGTCCTGGGTCAGGCACTGAGTTGCTGCTAATCACAATGTTTGCAACATCTGGAGTGTGTGTGTAATAGGGGGGAGCATTTAGAAAGACTAAGAAAATGACTAAGGTGGGATTAGAATCTTAGGTCTCTCTGAATCATGGGCTTGAACCTCTGCTCTTTGAGCCAGAAACCCTGGGTGTGAGTGTGCAAGCACCATTCCTTTAAGCCTCAGCTTTCCTGCTCTGTAAAGTGGGCCTTTTTACACCTGCTGCCTCCCTCTCCCTCTCTCTCGAGGGAATGAAGAGATAGCTCTACTTTATAGTTGGGGAAATAGAGGTGTAAAGTTGCAATTTCAGCCCAGGCAGTAGGACCACAAAACCAAGCCTTTTATGGCATGATGAACAATACTGTCTCCAGATTATGTTACTCTGGTTGTGACGTATGTAAGAGAAACTTAATCATTTGTTTTATCACTTGGGATCACTGTCACTAGTAGTCACTCTGATACTAATGGGCACATTTGCCCACATTCCGAGTGCTGACAGGCATGGTCCCATCCCACAAGGGCTACTGGGTCAGTTGAGGACAATGGCCTGAATTCACATTGTTTACCACTGAGCTGTGATAGACCATGGAATACTGAGTCTGAATTTTACAAGGGTGGTAAGTTACATTGGGCCACAATGTGTTGGAGAACAGTGTGGCATTATTGAGAACAATACCCAGTGACCAGCAATTCCATCCCAGGCATGCACCTAGACAGGCTTTCTCAAGGTGAGGTCCTTAGATGGGCAGCAGCAACAGCATGGGGATTTGTTAAAAATGCACATTCTTGAGCCCATTCCCACAACTACCGCATCAGAAGCTCTGCTAGTGGGGTCAGCAGTCTGCAAGTTAAAAGGTCACAGGGATCCTGCTGCTCCAAGGAATGGTGACTTTTTTGTGTGTATGGGCACCAGGAAACATGAAAAAGGATATTCATAAAAGATCTTTCAGTGCCCCAGCTTGTTTGGCTCAGTGGATAGAGCGTCGGCCTGTGGACCAAAGGGTCCCGGGTTTGATTCCAGTCAAGGGCATGTATCTTGGTTGTAGGCTTCTCCCTAGCCCGGGCCCTGGTCAAGTCTCATGCAGGAAGCAACCAATCGATGTGTTTCTCTCATCATTGTTTCTCTCTGTCTTTCCCTCTCTCATCCACTCTCCCTAAAAATCAGTGAAAAAATATCCTTGGGTGAAGATTAAAAAAAAAAAAAAAGATTTTTCAGTAATAACCGAAAGGAAAAAAACATACAAATGACCCAAGTGTTTATAGGTGATTGTAATATAATACAATATTGTAATTGTTAAAAATTGCAATACGTGAATCTCAGGTATATACGTATAATATCTACAGATTGGTGAAGCTGTTTTCTTTCCACTCTCAGAAGCTGTTTCTAAGGGAGGGTATTGACCTTGACCAACCCCCTTACTTCAAGGAGCAAGGGGGAGCCATAGTAGACTCTTGAACAGGGGAGTGACATGAAGAAAGTGGCATGTTGGTGATTTTAAAGCCCCTATCTTATAGCTCCTACATTTGAGTCACCTGTTGCTTTTCCTCTTGGTTTTCAGTGCTCTGGTCCCTTTATATAGCATGCTTTGTACGTTTTTGATGTTGAATATTGTGTATAAATTATTGTGGGGGCATTTGGATGGAATTATGTGCTCACAAAGAGGGTGGGACTTTATTTTTACAGACAGATATTTTCAGCAGATCAATGGGCCCTGCTTAAGGCTTATTTCTAGACCTCATAAGAGCTGGTCTGTTCCCAAGAGTGTGGCTGGTTTTCCTGCGAAGTGTACCTTCTGCACTCAGAGGAAAGCCTGCACTGTCTGTTTGGCCTCCATCTCTGCAGGTGTGATCTGCAACCTGTTTCTCCCAGAGCCACAGGGGGCTGCTGAATGTGTGCTCAGCTCCTTATCCTCCAGGTGCTCTTTTCTGCTGGTTCTTGCAGTTCTCCTGGTGTGGGCAGCTTAGGGTTGGCCACAGTCTCAGAGGATTTGGACTAGTATCCTGGTCTCCTTTTCTGCAGGGTTTCTCCTCAAGTCCCAGCTATTTTGGACCCCTGTCTGCTTAGCTCAGCAAGCCTGTATTTGCTGCTTTTATGCCGGTGCGGGAGGGGAGCCTACAGCTTGAAGGGGTGTGTATGTCACTTTGTTGTTTCCCTTCCCTCAAGGGTCAGAGTCCATGCCCTATCAGTATTGGCTGTCCTCCAAACTCCTCAGCATGTGTATTTATGTTTACCCATTATTTTTATTGATTTATTGATTTTTAGAGAGGAAGGGAGAGAATGAGAAAGAGAAACATCAATTGGTTGATTCTTGTATGTGCCCTGACCAGGGATCGAACTTGCAACCTTGGCATATCTGGACGCTCTAACCAATTGAGCTGCCCAGCCAAGGCCTGAAAGCAGCATTTTAGAAAGGCAAATCTGATGTTGGAAACAACTGGGGGGAGACCACCAGAAGGCTCTCCCTTCTTCAAGTTTACCCAATGCCGGGTACGCCTTTGCTGTTTCTCAAGGTGCCGCCAGAGGGTGTGTCAACCCGGATGTGCTGGACAGGTGGATGCTGGATGGGCCTGGGGCTGGGATGTCTCGATCTACTTAATCCGGGAATGGGCCAGGGCATCTATTGCTTCCAGGTGGATCCGGCTGTCTTAGCTTCCAAGTCCTGTCAGCCCTTCTCATTCCCAGGTCACAGCACGGAAGATGTCTAGAAAGCTACAGTCGAGACATTCAAATTCTGTCCATCCTCTTTCACTTGCTCAGAGCCACACTGTGGATGCAGAAAAGCCCCTGCCCCCTTCTGTGTGGGACCCCCATCACATCACAGCTTTTACCCAAATGCAGTTGGGGGTGAGAAAGAGAGGGGCATGACCCCTGTGGACCCTGTCCTCTCCAGGCTCCTTCCTACCCAGCCTCGGTTGGGGAACCAGTGCTGACCCCACTCGGCCTCTTTCCCTCCCTGGAAATATCCAGGGGTGACGCTCAAACTGTCTGCCCACCTCTCTGACAGGCCCCTGGGGGAAGTTGGGGGAAGTATTCCTAGGACCTCTGCGCCTGAGGCTGGGGGTTTCTGCTGTTTCTTCAGCTCCAGCATTCCCTCACCCCCCTGTTTGGGCCCTTGCAGGCTGGTTTGAGTGAATGGATGATGGATGGATGGAAGTTCAGCTCCTACCACAGAGACTTTTCTAAAGACCTGGGATTTCTTCCACGGTGACACTTATGTCTTCTCTTTGGCATATCTGAATTGCCAGTATTACTACGCTTGCGCTTTGGAGTTATTATTAAGTAAAATAAAGGTTATTTGAATCTAAGCACTGTGACACCATGGCAATCAACCTTATAACTGACCAACTATTAAGTAACTTCAGATTGGGGAGCTGGACAAAGGGATGATTTATTCCCTGGCAGCATGGCAGATTTCTTCACGCTACTTAGAACAGTGCATAATTTAACACATATGAATTTTTTAATTTTTGTTAATACTCACCTGAAAATTTTTTTGCATTGATTTTTAGAGAGTGTAAGGGAGAGGGAGAAACAAAGAGAAAACATTTATGTGAGAGAGGCACATCAATTGGTTGCCTCCCACATGAGCCCTGACCAGGGCCAGGGATCAAACCTGCAACCGACCTGAATCAAACCTGGGACCCTTTAGTCCTTGGGCCAACACTCTATCCACTAAGCCAAACCAGCTGGGGCTCCATTTAATATTTTTGAACCATGGTAGACTTTGAGTAACTGAAACTGTGGATAAGGGGAAATACTATACTTTTTTTAAGACATCAATTTCAACCGTCAGATCTCTGCTGTGGGGACACAGCATCAAGTTCTTAACACTCTGAATGGACATTTGTCAGCCAGTTGTTTTATTATGAACTAGAGGCCCGGTGCACATTCCGTTGGCGTGGCCGGTGATCAGGGCAGATCGGGGCCTTCCGGCTGCCTGGCCAGGGCCTTCCTTTGTTCCATGCTGCCCCTTAGTGGTCAGCACATGTCATAGTGAGTGATTGAACTCTTGGTCTCCTGGTCACAATCCAGAGGGGACACTTTGCATATAAGCCTCTTATATGCAAAGTGACTAGATATAGACTAGAGGCCCGATGCACGAAATGTGTGCAAGGGGCTTGACCCTTGCAGCCTCGGCTTTGTCCAGAAGGTCGTCTGGAAGGACATCTGTAAGGTCATTTGGCTGTCTGGTCTAATTAGCATATTATGCTTTTATTATTATAGAGAAGTGCTATGTAGCTGTGTTACTTTTGGGAGATGTCACTAAGGGTTGTTTTGCTGCTGCTGGTGGTTGGGGGGAAAGGATCGCTGCTGGCTACAGGACTCCTGGGGCACTCAAGAAGGTGGGGATATGAGAGAATCTGTGAAATGTGGTCTGTCCACAGGTGAGCATGAGAACCCAAAGCAGATTGAAAGCACTCTCTACATAGGTGCTGGGCAGGGATGCTATTGCTGCTCTGGCTGTCTTGCTCCTGTCCTACAGGGAAGAACCCCCCAAGATCAAGGGCCAGGGGAGCGGTATGGAGGAAGGGCCCAGCATGAGACTGAAGAAGCATATTTCAGTCCCAGCTCTGCTGCTTCTAGCCGAGCTTTCTCCTTCCGAGGGGGGGGCGCGGGTAGGAGGATAGCATCCTACTTTTCAACCTGCCTGCTGTGTGAGTTGACTGAGGCAGTCCCCACATAGACAGCCAGGCATCTGGGATGTACAAATACTCACCAGATCTCAGTTTTCATTGCCAGTTTCATCCGTTATTGCTGTTAGCTGTGTGAATGTGCAAACTGCTTTCCTTCTCTGGACCTTCATTTTCACTTCTTGTGACGAGGGCCTTGGTGTGGACAATTTTATAGCCCCGTTCCGTGCCATTGGATTCTCTTCTCTCCCAAGGCCACTGAGAGAAGGCAGCAGGGTGGCTTCTGGAAGGCTGCATGGAAGGCAGCAGGGTGGTTTCAGTACCAACAAGGGAGGACAGCACCCTTGGAGCTGTCCATGGAGCTGAATTCCTGGGAGTTTCTCCAGGAGAGGGCAAGAGAGGTGTGGGCGGTGGGCTGGGGGTGGCAGCAGCGGATGTTGAGAGATGGAGCAGCAGAGCCTTCCGTGTGACTACAGCCTGTGGAGTCATAGCCTTCCTAGCTATTCCAGGCAGCCCCCGTGGGAGCTGGGTGCTGTGTTTCAGAGGCACCAGGGACCACAACCTCCCACTCCTTTTTCTTCCCTTCAGTCCTTTCTCCTCTCCACTCATCTCTGTTCAGCCAGGTCCTGGAAATCAGCCAATTTTGGGACCAAACTAATGAAAATACCACTGAGCCAGAGCTCCTGTACATCGACAGTGCGTCATGCATGAACATTTACAGCCTAGTCCTATGGTGAAATATTACACAGCTGTGGACATGGGTGAGCTACAGTCACACACAGTGGGGATGAGTCTCTCAGCATGGTGATGCAAGTGGAATTATCAGGACACACACAACTACCAGTACATGGGGTCCTGGTTATAGAGGGCTCCCATGCAGGCAGGAGAGGGGATACTGTTTGCAGGTGTGAGGCTGGGAAGTGGCAACCTCCTTGGAGGGAGGGCAGGAGCTGGGAAGGCAGGGGTGATGTGCTCACTTTATTCATTCAACCATTAATTTCTCTTTTGTATACCTTCTCTATAATATTACATTTCACAATTAAAATGTAAAGAAAGAGAAGGACACTAGTGGCCATTGGAGTTTCTGGGGGAGAAGGCTATTAAAACACGTATTTGAGGGTGCTGCTCCTGGGTACTAGATTTGGAGGCCCAGGAACCTGCATTCTAATGGGTCCTCTTGGGCTCTGAGGAGGAGCCCTGGCTTGGAATCTGCATTCTCAAGGCCTGGGAAGAGCCGGGCCCCTGGCTATTGAGGGGAAACAGTCTGGGATTCCCGCTTTCTGAGCTAGCTGAGGGGCCCCTTTGGGGTCCTGTCCCAAGAGAAGGGGTGCCAACCATGGTGCTAACCACGCAGAACATGAGCACACCCATCAACTGCTACCTGGTCAGGTTGGCCTTGGCTGACCTCAATGTGCCGGTGGCCGTGGGGCTGCCAAACATCTCCGACAGCCTGGCTGGGCAGTGCATCTGCAGGCATGTACTTGAAGTATCTGAGCCTCAGCGTCTCCTCCTGTTCCATCCTGGCATTCACTGTGGAGAGGTAGGTGCTCCTAGCCTTCCACCTGCATGCCATTTCCCTCACCACAAAGCGATGCAGTCAGGACTTCCTGGCTGGGACCCTTGGCAAACTGAGGTTCAGGTGAGCACAGTGGGGAGCTGGGTGAGACCCTGGAAGAGCCTGGTGCCAGGGGCAGGCATTGGAAGTGGGGTTCTCATCTTGCCTCTGTTGGTAAATCTCTGTGAGACACCAAGTCAACCCCTGCATTCCTCTGGGTCTCGATTTCCCCATCTGGAATGTGGGCATTTAGATTGGACAGTCTCTTGGGTCTTTTTCAATTCTGATTTTAGCACCTGAGCAGCATTCTAGCCTTGGGTGGAGCATGTGGATTCTGAAGCTTGCTGCCTGGATTAAAACCCAGGTCTTCCACTTCCAGGCCTTAAGCAAATAGGTGGCATGTTCAGGGCCACACAGAACTATGACATAACTGAGGCCTTCTGACATCCAGGTGTTGTCCTCATCCTGGCTCTCCCTAGCTGTGCCTGTCTGGCCTCCATCTCCTTGCCATGCACATTGACCTGGTGGCCTGGGTGTTGCGGGGTGGGGGGACCCAGGTCTAGGCTGTGAGCCTGGCCATGAGGGACAAGAAATGTCTTTGGCTGCCTGAGGCAGTGACCTTTGTAGGTGGGCAACTGAAAACCCACAGCAACTGTCTCAAGGTCAAAGGCCTTTGAAGGGCACTGGGCTCCCTGGGCTGCAGCAGATGCGGCTGTGGCTGATGAGCCTCAGGGACAAAGGTCCTCGAGAGGCAAGTTCCCACTCGCCCTCCCTCTCAAGACTGATTCTCTTAGCTCCGCAAGCCTCCCTGGCTGCTTCAGAATGGCCACCTGGCTCCCCAAATCTTGATGGCTTTCAAATTCTCCAATGAAAGGACCAGTTGATGCACAGTGTTCCCATTCCAGTCTCCCCAGATGGAGAATCTGATTGACTAAGCTGGATCAGGTGTCCCCACTGCAGTCCAATCACATTAGTTCGAGAGTCACATAACCCTCCTGGCCCTGGGGCAACTGGCTGTCCGATGGCTGTAGGCACAGACCATGTGCACAGTGGACCGGGCCAAGTGGATCATCACTGGTGTCTGGGGGGCCTGTCATCTGCTGCCTGCTCTGGATCTTCCGGGTGGGCCTTAGCATCAGTGAGACCACAGCCTGGAATGTGGCTACAAGGTGTCCTGCAGCCTCTACCTGCCCATCTTCCTGCTGAAACTGTCTTTTTTTGTCACGCCCCTGCTGGTGGCCAAGTCCTCCACGGGCTCTTCAGGACAACCTTGTTCCAGAGCTCCCTGTCCCACCTGCCCCACCGCAGGGCCAATGAGGCCTGGACAGAGGCAGGAACCAAGTAGGGGCATGCCATGGGCCAGGCCGGGGCACAGCAGGCTACTGCCCAGGTCCAAAGGCTTCCCATCTTCCATGAAGTAGGTAATTGATGTCTCCTTTGGGGTTGGGTGAGGCTGGTAGGTGCGTACTGGAGGATGGGAGGAATTAGCAACAAAGAGTGGCAGGGAGATACAGCAAAGGTGTAAGTGGGCGGAGAGAAAGGGCGCAAACTTAACATTTGTTCGTTCATTCAACGCGTGTCTACTAAGCGCCTACTGTATGCCAGGCATGGTTCTAGGTGCTGGGCACGGGAGAACATGACAAGCAGACATCCTGTCCTGCTGGGCTCATGGCAGGTGGACAGCATGAGCACCACAAATACACAAAAAGAAAGGAAATAAGGAAAGATACAAAGCTGGGAGGAGAGGGAGTTTAGGGGAAAGTTTGGAGAGGCCTCACTGAGAGGTGACAGAGGAATAAAGAACTGAAGTTGGCAAGGGAGCCCACCAAGCAAATATCCAGGCCAAGTATTCCAGGTGGGGAAGAAGGCAGTGCAGGGTCTGAGGCAGGAGGTGTCTGGCTCTGAGATCAGAAAGGAGAAGGGCACGGGCGGTGAGTGTGGGGGCGGTCTGTGGGCTGGAAGCGCTTGGCTTGACTAGAGGGAGCAGGAGTGGCAAATATCTAGGGCATCCTGAATGGAGGGACAGAATCTGCCTCATGTCTTAGCAGGATCCTTACATGTTTGGAGCCCAAGACAGGTACATACAGGTTCCCACATATAACCACTATGGGCACTCAGAGAAACTGAGGCAGGGAGAAAACTGAGCATCGAAGGCACCTGTAAATGAGCAAGAGATGTGAGTGGAGGAAGGAAAGAGGGCAGGGAAACAGGAGAGAGAGAGACAGAGAGAGATGGAGACAGATGGGAGAAAGAGGGCTCTAGACAGAGAGAGAGAGAAAGAGAGAGAGAGAGAGAGAGAGAGAGAGAGAGAGAGAGAGAGAGGAGTCAGGTGTATTCGAGCAGCAAAGATCTGTGCTCACTCATGGGGTATAACATAGCCCCAGACACACAGAAAGTCGAAGTTCCTGGGGCAAAGAGAGTGATGACTTCACAGGTGCCCATCTTCCTCACCAGGAAGGAGACTGCTGTTATCCTGATGTTACAAGTGGAAAAGAGAGGCTCAGAGAGGTTAGGTGGGCTGCCCAGGGCCACACAGCTAGGAAGCTGGGAGCAGGGATCTAATTTAGGCCTGCCTGCTCCAGCACCCACACTCTCACCTGCTGCCTCTGCACCCTGGAGGAGGCAGCAGGGGGGCACCAGGACTAAAGCAGATGAGGGGACCCCGGGAGAACTTCCCTGAGCTCTGTGGCTCCAAGGAAGCTCCCTGCATGGGCCAGGCTGATGGCTGCCCCTCTGCATCTTCTGGTCCCTCTCTCAGACCACATTGTAGCTGGTGAGGTTGGCCAGGGACATGTCCCTTCTCCTCCCTGATATCCCTCCTCCCTCAGACGTTGGCACAAAGAAGCCATGACCCTAATAGACTGTCCTTGGGCTGTACTATTAAAACCCCTGCCCCTGGCCCCACCCTGTCTCCTGCCGGTATTATCTTTCTGAGTCTGGTAACTCACTCCTGGGCTGAATGAATGGAATGGGATTCCACCCAAAGGGACATGGCTGTAGCTGGAAGGGGCCATCAGACATCGGTGAGTGCAGAAGGACTATGGGAGAAGCGGAGCCATGGTGGCAGGTGCTGTCTGATGCATCAGCTCTCGGTGCTTCTGCTTCCTCATTCCGAAGGGAGATGATAACAGCACCTTCTTGAGATGCAGTGGGGAAGGCCCAAAGCAGGGAGACAACAGGCTGTCAGCCACTGCCGCATCCAGGTCCTGAGGCCCTGCTCCAGGCATCAATCTTGCTTGGTGGGAATCTGAGAGGGCTGGGGGGCAGGGTGCACTTGGGGGGCTGAGGGCAGTGACTATTTACCACCCTGTGTGGAAATATTTCCTGATCTTATCAAGCAGCGCAACTTTGGATGGCAGCCAGGGCTACTGCATGGAAGTGTTCAGTGCAGTAGCCAGAGGAGAAGCAGTAATCATCTAAGTCCTTATTTTAGTAACATTCTCATCACTTACTCAGGAAACACGTCCTGAGGCAGGAGCCATGGCTGCACCTTCCAGTGGCATTTGCTTGGCCACCAGCTGTGAGGCGTGCTGCGCTGCAGGGTCTCCCCCTCCCACAGGTCACCAGATGCTGCTGTCCTGTGGATGCCCTGCCACACTCTAGTGCTGCTCAGCTCCTTCGTGGCCCGGCCTTTCTTGGGCCCTGGGTGCTTCTCTTCTGCCGCATCTATATCTACACCAACAGTGCCATCCACCTGCCATCTACAGCCTCGTGTTCCAGAGTTCCTGTGGCTCCCAGTGGCTGTGCAGGTGCAGGGCGGAGGGGCTGCAGAGGTGCACAGCGCCCTCACGAGCTACAATGTGGTCCGAGAGACACCCCAGAAGATGCAGAATGGCAGGAGTGAGGTCGCAGGCCCTCAGGCAGCTGTGCCCCTGCGCCAGCTGCAGGAGCCTTATTTCAGCAGGTCTGAGGGCTGCCCTGCTGCTGCCCAGCCTCTCTCCGCCCCCTTCTGCCTTCACTCCTTCTGCCTGCTCACTCCTGGGTCCTGCAGGTGTCTGTCCTTCAGCATGGCTGGCAGGGCCAGGAAAGGCAGACACCCCTGTTGCCAGTGGCTCTCAGCTTTGGGTCCCCAGTGACTTTCTTCATGATTGAGGACATTACAGTGTCCTGGCTCAGGTGGACAGAGTTCAAGGCTGGATTGCATTTGAGTAGCTCTCTCACCTCCTCCGGAAGTGGGGAAGGTGAGAAATAAGAAGCAGAAGCTGAAAGGACCCAGCCTTCATCAGTGTAAAATTATGACCTTCCATCGTTACTTATTACTTTAAGCATTTTTTTTTTTAAATCAGGGGCAAAATCCTGGTGGGTATTAAAGGGATGCACTTCTGGTCTTTGCTAGTATCCATCCATCAGTCTAGCTGTGGACAGTGCCACCTGGTGCCACGTCGAAAGTGTACCCAGCTTCCCCAGAGACACTTCCTGCTGCCCCATCATTTGCACAGAGACCATTTCCACATTGCCACTCATACGGGCTAAGAACGACCCAGAAATAGGACGCCTGCTTCCCTCCCTTTAGAGTTCTGTCCCTGGGCCGGACTCCCCGCGTGGGATGGTCTCTGGGTTATAAACAGAGGAGAGCACTTGACTTAACAAGAAATGGGAAGCCATTTCTGAGCTCCCTCACTCCCAAACGTGCAAGCTCAGTCTATGGGGCCCACTTTGCCCCTCAGGCATAGCCACTTGTTCCCCTGTGGGTGAGCCGAGGAGCTCCTGACCCCGGAGCCAGACATGGCAAAGGCACGGACCCCTGACCGCTTCCTGTCCTTCTTGAGATTATTTTCCGCTTGGGCCGCTGCAGTGGTCATTGAAAGCAGATTGTTGGTGGAGAGCTGTTTGGGAGGCGTGTATTTTCAGAGACGGCCAGCACAGCCCTGGCAGTGGGGCGCCTGTGTAGGGTGGAAGGAGGGTCAGCAAGGGTGGAAAGGCATCGTTAAGCTGGGGCCAACCCAGTGGATGGTTCAGGCAGTGGTGGGACTGTCTCCAGGAGGGCCTGAGGGATGGATGGGAGGGCGAGAAGGTCGGGGCCTCCATGAGGGAAGGGCACCCACACTTGCACACTTGTAGCTGAGCTCAGTGGACATGGGTGCTGCTGTGTGTGGGCCCCTCTGAGTCCTCTTAGCACCGTGTTGGACTCTACCTCATCCTGTGCTGTCAGAGAACAGGGATGGGAGAAGCCCCGTAACCCTTTTGCTTCGAGAGTATCCTGTGAGATGGCCTACTGCAAAGAACCCCTTCCCAAATTACTCTTTTTCATGACCCCATAGACCCACAGAGAACCCCCTGGATTACCTGAGACCAGGCCAGATTCTGACCCTGTAACTCCAGGTTCTTTGTGTCATGATTGATTGCCTGAGATTAGAGTTGTTTGTCCCCCTGATGGACACAGAGGAAAACATTTCTTGCTCAGCTGACCCTGACTCCCCCATTGCAAAACAAACCCACCTGCAGACCACCCACCTGTCACCTATGTACTGCCTATAGAGCCCAGGGCAAAGCCACCTGGCAGAACATGTGGTCTTCAGACCCATGGAGCTCTCCTATTGAATGAAACTAAGGGCCTTCCCATGGTCTTGTCTCTGGCATCAGCCCAGCAGTGGTTTCTGACTGAGAGTTTGGGTGAGTGCAGAGGCTGGGAGGGTGAAGGAGGTGGGTGTTGGGGAGCCATGCTCCGGGAAGAGAGTAGCTCTGGGCCCTATCCCGGCCTCCTTCTCTCATTTTCCACTTGGACAGATCCGCGTGGTGGTCCTGAGGGGGAAGGAGGATGAAATATGTGTGGTAAACTGTGAAGTGTCCTGGCATATGGGGTTCCCCATGCAGTGAGTCATTTGGTGGCATGCTGGGAGCTTCTGCTTGGGCCTCTGAAGGCCCCAGATAACCAGCTGGTGGCGGCCACCTCCTGTTGCAGTGGCCCCAGACCCCAGGAGGTGACCTGGGGAGGGCTGAAGGGGCAGAGGATAGAGTGCTGGACCTGTGTGGGGTGGGGGCTTTAGCTCCTACTGGGCTGAGTGCTCCAGGATCAGATGCTCCCTGCCTGGCCTGTGTGGGGGTGGGGGCCAGGGGCCAGATTGGTCACTCATATTCTCGCTGCATTAGAGACAGAGGGGCACAGCCCAGCACGGAGGAGGGCGGGGACTTGAAGAGCACTGGGCTGTGCCTTGACTGGTTGTGTGTCTAGACGCCACATTAATGTCAGTAAGCCTCCAGTTCCTTCTTTGGCAAAATAGAGAGCTCACCCCCATGATCTGGGATGGAGCTGGTGAGTACTTAATCTAGCAGTTCTCAAAGTGTGATCAGCAGAACCCTCAAGGTCTGTGCCATCCAAACCACTTATATGTTATTTACCTTTAAAAATATATATTTTTTAATTGATTTTTAGAGAGGGAGGAAGAGAGAGGGAGAGGGAGAGAGAAAAAAACAAACATCGATGTGAGAGCAGAACATCAATCGGCTGCCTCCTGCTGGGGATTGAGCCCATAACCCAGGCATGTGCCCTTGACTGGGAATTGAACCAGCAAACTTTCAGAACATGGGACAAGGCCCAAGCAATTGAACCACACCGGCCACGGCTACATCATTTGCCTTTTCACCAGGTGACTTTCTCACTGACAGGGCAGAAGCAACGTGGTGAAACTGCTGATGTCTGAGTTGGATGGAGGCCGGGGCCGCAAGCTGTGCTCATGGTCACTGTGCCCTTCACACTCACACATTCAGTCAAAGAAACACGGCTTCCCCTGAGACTGTCCTTGATGAGGCAGCAACAAGTATTAACTGCATTGAATCTCAGCTCTTAAATTCTGTCTTTTTAATGTTTTTGGTGAGAAAATGGGAAGTGTGCAGATTGTGTGCAGGGAGGGCTTGCGTGCCAGGTCTGTGCTGTGAGCTGAGCCAGCCGTTCTTCCCACGCAGTGCGTGTTCACACGCAGCAATGACTTCCACAGGCCATGGTGACACAGAACCAAGTCTTCCCAAAGGCTCACTAAATGAGCCTGCTGCTCGAAGGAGAACAGCTGACAATATCTGTTGCTAATGATAAAATTCAAGCTCTCAAGTGAAAGTTAAAATTTAGGAGAGTCTGTCTCCACCCTGAGCTTGAAGCTTTGTAGTGTTTGATGACATTTCTGATGAAATCAGTGGTGATATTAATGAGCACTATGCATTATTATATAATGAAGTGTGTCACCATTTGGAAGATTAGTATGACTCAGTGGACTTAAATTTTCCAAATGACCCAATGTGGGATGTTTGAAATCATGCCTCTTGGGATAACAGACCCTTTCAAAGTGCACAGTTGATCAATAGATTTTTTGTTATTGTTGATCCTCATCTGAAGATATTTTTCCCACTGATTTTTAGCGAGTGTGGAAGGGAGGGGTGGGGAGAGAGGAAAAAAAACAAACATTGATGTGAGAGAGACATATCAACTGGTTGACTCCCGCACACACCTTGACTGGGGCTGGAGATAGAACCTGCCACCCAGGTACATGCTCTTGACCAGGAATCCAACCCGAGACCCTTTGGTGCGAGGGTTGATGTGCTAACCACTGAACATACCAACCAGGGGACCAAATTATTTTAATGTAAGAGAGAATGAAAAGTTTAGTGATATGGCAGCAGATTCCACATCTAAGCTGTTCTTTAGGGATCTGCCACTTGTTGAGTTTTCACGCAGCCAAGATTGTCTGACAAGGGTATAACACCCCTCCTTTTCCAACTACATGTCATATGAGGCCAGGTTTTCTTTGTATATGTCAACCAAAGTAATACATTGCACCAGAGTATATACAGACTCTTCTCACTGAAAGAGAAAAACATTATTTCTGTTAACATGTAATGAGTTTATTCTTGTTCGTTTTAAATAAAATAAGTATTTCAAAATTGTAAGTTTTAACATCTAATATGATAAATAGCTATAGATACAACACACATAAATCACAGCTGTTTGGGGTTCTCAGTAATTTTTAAGAGTGTAAACCGGGTCCAGAGACCAAAAGATTGTGAACCACTTAATCAAACAATAGATGCAAATTAATTTGCATAGTACCTGGCAAATACTGTTCTTGATAAATTGTCATTTTCCTTACATCTGGTTTACTGAGGTTTAGAAAGGAGAGAATCACCTATGGATACAGGTAGAACCAGGTTGCTACCGGACTCCCAGCCAGTGATGCCTGCTCTGTTTTCTCCACCCTCTTCCTGCCACCTGCCCCCGCCCCGCCCCTACACCTGTGGCTCCTGAGCAAAGGCATCTTGGCGTAGTATTTCTCTGAGCAGCTTGGGGCCCTCATGACACTCACTCGGAATCTACCCCTTCTCCTCAGAGGCCACCAGCACCTGGGAATGCCTCAGGAGGGCAAATCACTGCAGGGGCTTCAGAGGTAGAGAAACCCCGTGCCTGCCTTGAGGAGCCTATGTTCGTGCCCCTGACCACAACATAGTCACTGCCAATGTTCAGCTGTAAACAATATGTGCTCATTATGGAGAACTAGGAAAGAGAAAAACTGGAAAGAGTTCCTTTATAGGTTTATCTAATATGTTACCATACAAAGTATAGTTGACCCTTGAACAACTGGGAGGTGAGGGGTGTCAACTTCCCACGCAGCCAAAAATTCTTGTCCTTCTGCACACTCAGATTCCAACTGCAGAGTTGAACCTTGAGATTGAACTACGCAGGTAAATTGAAAAAAATTTTTGTATAAATGGACCCATTTGATTCAAACCCATGTTGTTCAAGGATCAACTGTAATTCCAATCATCATCCTATGTGCGTTTCCCCCCACCAGCCCCCTCTCCCCCAGGCCACTGAGGCAGCTACCCGTGCTGTCATCTGAGAGCTGAGAAGGTGCAGGGGACTGTCCACAGTCAGAAGTCCAGACCCGGGCTTACACCCTCACCTGAATCTATTGTTGGGAAAATAGGATTAAAATAAACCTGCCCATCCAGAAAACCTGTCCACAGGGTAGACGAGAAAGAGGATGGTCTCACTACCGGATAAGCATGACCCCAGAATGTCATGCGTGTCACATCTGCTAGGGAATGGGAGATAGGAGAGCCCATCCTTTCATTTAGCAGAGATGCAGCCCATGACATACGTGTTATCAAAATAGACATAGTTCACGCTGAATCCACCTGGTAATGGGAGGGCCATCTGTGCCAGCTAATTGCTTTTATCTAAAGGAATAGAAACACTTCTATCTCTGACAGGGTCCAGGCTTGCAGCTGGGAGCTGGGCACCTGCTTAGATAGTATCCTGTCCTCCACAGAAACTGGGAGTTAGGGGCCTTTTTCTTAATGATCACATTCAATGAGGCAGCTACCAGGTCTTCAAGAGAGACAGTCCTGGGTTATAAAACATATATGTTTTAATATTTATATTTATTTATATATTTTAAATTATATACATTTCAAAAGAGGCAGAGCAAGAATTTACAAGTTTCTTAGATTAAATAATCTAAGAAAGGAGAGGAGGTGGTTCTATTCCCTTTTTGCACTCGGAGAGTGAATTTCCCCCCCTATTTTGATGTGTATTTGCTCTTGCCCAGCTCATCAGAGTGTCCTGAGGGGGTTGGAGGGAACTGGCCAGCTTGCATCTGGAGCAGGGAGAAGCCACACCGAGAAGTAGGCTGATGAGAGGTTAGTTCAGGAGCATTACACCTGTGAGGAACTGGCAGGATGTCATCGAGTTCCAGAGGTGCTGGCTCTTCTTGACTGGGGAATTGGGAACCTGGAGCCACAGGCCACCAGAGCACTGAGCTGTCCCCTGGAGAGGCCCAAGCTGACCGAATCCTTTTGAAACAGATTCCAGGATCCACTTGATTCGGTTTCTGGTCAATCGCTTTCTGTGTCATTGGTTAATTGGAGTCTTAGAACGGGAATACAATCCAGCTAATGTTTGCACAGAGCCTGGGCTGGATGTGCCTCTGCTCCTCCCATGTTTTTGGAGCAGGAAAAAAAAAAATGAAGCTGATGAGTTTCCATGCCTGGCTCAGCATCACGCCACTAGGACACAGAGGAGGCAGGACTTATCCTCAGTTTTAACTGCAAACCTTTGTCCTCTCCAGCCTGCTCCACTGACCCCTTGGTTTTTCTTGACCTCAACGTAAGATTTAAAATTTTTGAAAAGTCTAACATGAGAGCTCCCTACCCCATAAAGTTGAACTGAAGTGTCTGTTGAATAAGAACATCTGTGATGAGGAAGGAGCGTTGCTCTGATAATTAATGCAGGTCTCCTGTAAGCAGGTCAGGTGCAGGTGCAGATATGATTCTTGGTCATAAACACAGGCCCCCAAGAGTCCAGGCACACAGGTTGAGAGCCACTTAAGCTAGAACAGAGCTCTAATTTTACAGCTGGGGAAACTGAGGCCCTAAGAGAAGAAGGGACTTGCCCAAGGTCACTTAACGTCTTATAGCTCTGGGCCCCAGTTGTCCTGATGCTTGTGGGCCTGGAGTCCTTCACAGCAAGGTCTCTACCAAACCCAGGCTTCTCTGCTTGGCTTGCTTGCATTGTTCTGTCTCCTTAGTAACCAAGAGGCATCTGCGGTGGGTTTTGTTTTCTTGAATATAATCAGGGCTCCTTGTCCTCTCACAGCAGGCAAAGGATAGCTCAGACACCTGCTTCTCACCCTTGCGCATCCTGCAGGTGTCCCTAGAGTCTGACTCCAAGTCCAGGGTTGGGAGGGGACTTGAGGGCTCAGGCACTCCTGTCACAGTGGGAAATTTCTGGCTCACTGCCCTGATTTTTACAATAAATCACTCCTATGATTTTAGAGAGTTTACAATAAAAGGATAATTCAAACAGGCTTTGCTGGGCAGCTGTCCTTCCTGCTATCTTGATTCAATGCCGCTAAAACTAGAGGGTTTATGTTGAGGTAAGACAGTGTGTGAGTGTCTTTGTGTCCCAGGGGGCTTAAGACAACAGAAATTTATAATCTCACAGTTCTGGAGTGTCTGAAATCAGTAGCACTAGGTCAGACTCCAGGTGTCCGTAGGGCTGTGCTCCCTCCAGAGGCTTTAGGGGAGGATTCTCCCTACCTCTATCCTGACCTGGGGGCCCTAGGTATCCTTGGCTTGTGGCCACATCACTCCAGTCTCTGCCTTCATGGTCTCATAGCATTCTCTGCTTCTGAGTGTGTCACACCTCCCTCTTGTAAGGATCTGCAAGATGACACTGGGTCCACCCAGATAATTCAAGGTAATTGCCCCATCTCAAGATTCTTAATTTAATCACATCTGCGATGACCCTTTCTCCAAATAAGGTCACATTTATAGGTTCTGGGGCTGAAGACCTGGCCTATTTTAGGGACTGTATGTGGCCAACCACGGTATGAACCTGGAGTCCTTCACAGCAAGGTCTCTCCCAAACCCAGGCTTGTTCTGGACTAAGTTCTGATCTTGAAAACTTCCGGCAAAGTCTGTGCTTGGATGTCATGAGGTTACAGGAAGGACAAGAAATAGTGGCTCCTTAGCATGTGCTCAGGTGGCGAAGTGTGTCTCTTTGCTCTAATTTCTCACTTTAAGGAGGTTAGCTCAGGCTTTGAGTTGGACGGACCTGAATTGATGCCTTTGCTCTCTACTCACAAGCCCTGTGGCAAGTTCACTGAACCATCCAAGCTTTGCTGTCCTTACCTGTAAACAGGCTGGAAGCTGAATGTCACCCAGGTGCTCTTAAATAGGACGCTAAATGCTTGACAGTGGCCCGGCCTCATGGGAAGATCCTAAAAACGGGGAGCTTTTAGTATAAAACAGAGTTTTTACTGAAGTGATCATTGCCCTGTCACTTTTTTGAGACCAATTATAAGGGAGAGTGGAGGAGACAGCGCTGGAAAGCCAGTGGATGCCCCGGAGCCCCCTTCCCAGCGTGGGCCATCCCCCCCAGCTCTGCAAGCTGGGTCCTTCCAGATGGGACCCCGCTCTGTGGAACCCTGACCAGACTACTCCTTCCTCCCCAGATCTCCCTAAACAGGCTTGGCTCTCTGCTTAGCACATTTCATTCCACATCCATTATCTTTTAATTGAAAGTTTACGTATAAACTCTTTAATCTTGCACATTGAGGTTGAAATAATGTACGCTTTTGTCGCTTTATTGAATAATGAATCTGTCACCTCTCAGATGACCACTGAACTTGCCTTTCATGGCAGGTTTGAGGGAGAGAGAAAAACACAGTTCACTTGCAATGCTGACAAAATGTGGCTTTAAGAAAAAGCATAGATGTCCTGGCTAGTGTTGCCCAGTTGGTTGGGCATCATCCCAGGCACCAAGAGGTTGTCAGTTGGATTCCTGGTCTGGGCACATGCCTGGATTGTGGGTTTGATCCTTGGTGGGGATTGTGTAGGAGGCAGCCAATCAATGTTCAGCTTTCACATCGATGTTTCTCTTTTTCTCCCTCTCCCATCCTCTCTCTCTTAAAATCAATAAAAATATTTGAAAAAGAAAAAGCATAGAGGAAGTAATGAGCACTCTGAGGAACATTAGTCTTGGAAGGCCTTGGCAAAATATTTCTTGTTGGATCTCATCTGTGGTGCAAGGCCCATAAGGGGCTTCCCTGACTGCTTCCCACTGTGCCCAGCCATTGTTCAGTGCCAGGCGTAACAACGATAAATGCAGGCTTTGTCTTTAAGGAACCTTTTGTTTGGTACAGGAGGCAAAATCTGCACAAAATCACAATCATTCATGAGATAAAGTTATAAGGCCCCTGGGTGAGTGTCCTGGGGCTGCCGTAACAAAGTACCACCCAGGCGGGTAGCTTAGCACAACAGAAATCTATTCCCTCAGTGTTCTGGAGGCCAGAAGCTGAGATCAACGTGTGGGCAGGGCCAGGCTCTCTCTCTCTGTGAGTTCCAGGGGAGGTTTCTTCTGCCTCTTCCAGCTTCTGTGGTGACGGACAGTCATTGGTGTTCCTTGGCTTGTGCCTGCGTGATTCCAATCTCTGCCTCTGTCCTCATACGGAGTCCTCCCTGTGTGTGCCTGTGTCCTGTCCTCTTCTTGGACACCAGCGATTGGATCAGGCCCACCCAAATCCAGTGTGACCTCATCTTAACTGGTTATCTGCAAAGACCCTGTTTCCAAATAAGGCATCCATGGGAAACAGACACAGGCAGGTGCTCAGGAAGAAAGTAAAAAACATGATGTGGCTGCTGCTCAGGAGACCCTTGCAGGGCTCAGACCCTCCAAGGGGAGTTTTGGGTCCCCTCGGGCTGTGGCACCCCAGGCCTTGTCCCTCATGTTCAGTAGTGTCCTGCTGTGGGCTTATTTGCTCTTTACATTGAGGTAATTTATGCACAGTGAAACACACAATTACACCTCTACATAAGTTATAAACCTAAGACATCACTTTTATTTTGGTATTTGACTTTTAAAAAGTTTAAAGCCAGAAAGAGATATGTTGTTTTTTCTTTTTGTGTTAATCCTCACCCGAGGACATTTTTCCATTGCTTTTCAGAGAGAGTGGAAGCGGCGGGGGCGGGGGGGGGGGGGTGGGGGGTGGGGGAGGGGGGGAAGGGAGAGAAAAACATCGATGTGAGAGAGACACATCAATTGGTTGCCTCCCATACACGCTCCCACCAGGGCTGGGGATGGAGCCTGCAATCCATGTGCCCTTGACTGGGAATAAAACCCGAGATCCGTTGTTGCATGGGTACTCTAACCATTGAGCACCGCTGGCCAGGGTGAGAAATGGTTTTTTATGTTCCCGTGCTTCCTTTCACTATATGGACCCCAGTTCCCACTGGTGTCATGTCCTTTCATCCTGAAGCACTTCTTTTAACTTGGTGACAAATTTGCTTGCTACTCTTGTTTATCTTGAAATGACTATTCTGCTCCTATTCTTGAAGGATATTTTTGCTGAATGTAGAATTCTGGGTTGACTGTTACTTCTTTTAGTCCTTTAAAAATTTTATTTTGTTGTCTTCTGGACTCCATTATTTTCTGACAATAGCTCAGCTATCATTCTCATTGTTTCCTATATTTTAGTGTCTTTTATCTCTGGGTGAAGAACTCTTACCCATTTATGATTTTGTGACATCCTGCATTGTCATTTGAAAGATATTGGCTCATTGAGTCATGCAGAGCTTCCAGAGTGACATCATTCATCGCACAACATAGAAAAATTCACATTCGTTAATATTGCCACTGATCTCACCAGAAAAGCCTTTAAGAAGAAGCTGTTGAGCAGACAGTGATGAATACAAGATTCCCCAAATTCTAATTTTCACGTGGAAGCTCCAATTTTCACAGTGGCAACAAATACTGTCACCTGTTTCCCTCAAAAGAACAGGCTATTTTCTAGAAACGGTCTACCCAATACACAAGTCTGAATATGCACAGTCTTTTTATTATTCATTTTTCAAATCAGACAAAGATGTTCCCTGAAAATATCAGGGAGTTCAAATTGCAACTCAATCCCCCAGGGCTGTCTTCGAAGGCAGCCAGCACACACTTTCCTGTTCCTCAGAGGGCATTCAAAAGACTGTGCTCACCCTGGCCGGGTGCTCAGCTGGTTGGGGCATGGTCCTGTACTCAAGGTTGTGGGTTTGATTCTGGTCACTACACATACAGGGGCTACCGATCAATGTTTCTCTCACATTGGTATTTCTCTCTCTCTTCCTTCCTCTGTCTCAAAAATAAAAATAAAATAAAATCAATAAACAATCCTTATCTTTGGGTAAGGATTTAAAGAAAAGAGACAGTGGTCAACTGTGGAAATTTATTACAATTAAAAATTTTACAGTTTCATCAAGGACATTCTTAATCAACGTGTGGGCAGAGAGGGGCACTGCCACATCTGGTACAGCTGCCTCATTTGTGCCAAGGTCCACTTGTCATACCCACTGTGGCTTCTGTGCCATTCATGCAAAGAAGGATCAAAACAGGATCTTGCAGACCCTCTGAAAGGATCTTAGGGCTCCCTAGGGTTCCTTGAAGCCCACTCTGAGAACTGCTGATATAAAAGCACATAGAGGGGTGTGTGTGTGTCCCCTTTTCCTTTCTACCCTGTCCTCTTTGGGCAGCTGGAGTGCCCAGCTGGTTGGTGAGGCCCCGTGAGTGTGGCCCGCTTTGGGGGGCTGCAGCTCTACGCCTCCAGCTGGGCTCTGGGTCAAGCACAGAGCATCCCGGGGAGCTCCTCTCTGCTTCTCAGTGCCCTTACCCCCTCTCCCCGCCCCCCCATCCATCTGCCCTGCCTCTGAGGGCTGTTACCTTTGAAATGACCAGGAATGGAGTTGGATGAGGGTTGTGTGCAGCTCTGGTTACAACCCATTGACGTGGGTCTCAAAGGTTTGGAAGGTGAGCACAGGCCACTCTCCCCAGGGGGCGCTAGGACTGAACCCTGTCCACCCAGGATTTGAGACATTTTTCTTCCAATTGCTCTCCCCAGGGAGTCCTTAGGGGAGCAGATTGAGCCTGGCTTTCAGGTTCAGATATGCACACCACCCATGGATGTGGAAAGTACAGCTGGCTTCTTCTCATGCCCCGGAGGCGGCCAGCCAGTCTGCCAGGGCCCTGCTGGGCTTTGCACATGCTTGTCCCTCTGGAGTCTCCTCTCCACCTCAAGGTCATCTGGTTAGCACCCTCAATTCCCCTGTGCCGTGTAAAAACATAGATTTATATGTTCCGGGGTTTAGGACATGGTCAGCTTTGGGGTCATTATTCCGCCAATTACACTGTCCCTTGAAGCTTTTTATATCCTTGCTACCTGTGTTTGAACCCACAGTCAGGTCTGCACCTTCGTGCACTTGATTTTCCACTCAGAGTCATTAGTCAGTGCTTGGTCAGGAACACACCCAAAGTCTAACACTGCTGGGGGATCCCCCACAGGGCATTAATGGGCAGAAACAAATTTGTGGCCCCTCAAACCAGCTTTTAGGAGAGGTGCTCTGTGGCCAGGAGGACTGTGGTTGTTTCCTTTGGAGTTTGTGTTCTAGGATGGGAAGGGCGGCAACACTCTATACCAGTACATACAGGGTGTCTTTCCATGTTTGGGGCTGGTTACCCCTGGCTATTCTGGGCACTGGTGTCATCAAGGCTTGTCTGTGTCTTGGATGAAGGGCAGAAAGCTATCAGGACGAGTGGCCAGGACACGGGGGTGGTCAACCACATACTCTGGGAAGGGAAAGCAGTAGTCTAGTCATCCCCGCCAGGTCGCAAGATCCAGTCCCCTTCCTGCTTGTCTCTGGCCCAGCTGACAAGCATTCCTCAGCAGGGGAACCTCCCCTGCCTCCATCTGTACCCGCTAGAAAGATGCCAAGAGTCTGTGCTCCTGTTGTGTGGGTATTTCTCCAACTTGTTAGTGAAGGTTCTCAGGTGCGGCCTGTTTCAGCCCCTAGGGGAGCACTGGAATGTGGATTCCTCATCAGTTCAGGTGATGCATATACAGCCATCTGGGAGAAGAGGGCTCTTGGGACCTGGGACCAACTGCATTTCAGAGAACCTTTCTCCTAAGTTGTCCCCGTCAGTGAGGTGGCTGTTAGACAAAGGGAGAGAGGCCTGATTTGACAAGGCAGGGAGGACATGCAGGCAAACCCTGCTATCCTAAGCTGTCACCATTGAGAGCCCTGGGGAGGGCAGGTCTCTGAGCCAGGCTGGGGCCCTGGCTCAGAGGAGATCCCGGTTGCAGCCAGGTGGTGGCCATGTGCGAGGCAGTCTGGGCCAGGTGTGCACTTTGCTTCAGTGCTCCCAGCAGTCCTCATGGGGCGGGGGCTGTTGCAGCAAGTTGCACCCCCCTGAGCCTGCTGCCCCTTCCATAAGAACAGTGACAGGACAGGCCTTACCTCAGGTGTTGTGGAAGCAGTTTGATTACCACTGGGCACCTGCTGGGACTCTGCCTGGGGAGTCCCCTGGCTTCTCTATGTTCCCTTCATCCTAGGCTGACCCCAATCTGGACCCCTCTTGCCCTGGCTGGTCATTTTTGCTGCTCCTTCCCTTTCTGTGGAAATTGACTCTTTTCCAAGCTCTGTAAGGTCGTAGATCTCCATGCCCTCCTGAGGCCCCTCCTGGGTGTGATGGGCCACCTTCCATCCCCTCCCATTCCCTCCTTCTGTGTTCTCAGGAGACAAAGGACCTGAAGGTTTGGCCAGTCTACAGCGTGCTAGGAAAGCAGGCTTTGACCCGGGCTTGTTGGCCCACATAAATGAATTGCTGCTGACCCCTGGTGCCAGGAATGTTCATCTGCAGTGATTCCTGGAGCTGGGCTGTCCCCAGGGCTGTGTGGGTGAGCAGCACTGTGGATGGCAATGATCTGGGTGTGGACTGGTCATTTCGTACCATCACAGGACTCTGGGACAGTGGCCACAGCAGGTGGTGGTGGTGGCAGGTTCTGGTGTAGGTGGTGGAGTTGCTGGGTGGGGGGCTTGAGGAGGAAGGGTCTGCTGATGGAGTCTGTGGCGTGGGAAACCCAGGATCTGAGAAGGAAGGGGGCAGGAGGGTATTTAGCCCTACCCTGGGGGGCGGGCAGCGGATAGTGAGGGGGCAAGGGACCCAGTTGTAGGGCCCTTAATGAGTTGTGTGGTGCTGCCCTAGAACCTCCAAGCTGAGCCACCTCTCCAGGCCTGGGTGAGGGCAGTAGGCTACAGAACCCAGGACCTCCCTGGTGATAAGGCCAGCAGTTTAGGTCTGGGTCAGGGGTCAGGGTTGGCTCTGCCCACTGAACTGAGCTCTCAGAAGGGGATGCACAACCATTGAGCACATCCCCAAGCACATTTACAGGTATGGAAACAGGCTATTTTCTGTATGGCACTGTCTTCCATTTACATCTGCCCTCCTGTGGTCACTTTATGTAGGGCTGGGGGTGTGGCTCTTGAGGAGGGGTAAAGATGTTGGACAATGGTCTCCTCCATCTGAGTCTGTGTTGCGCTCCCCCTACCCACCGCCGTTGAGCATCTAAGCCATATCCCTGATGTTCCCCAGAATCTTTTAAAATTTTTTATTTTAAAATATATACACAGCAAAATTCACTGTTAGGTTTAATTTTTTGAGAACAGTGTAAGGACATCAGAGTGTCTCCCTTCATTCAGTGGTCTAGCTCAGAGGCAGAGCTTCCTGAACTTTCCTTGCAAATTAAAGCAGAACAATGCAAAGGAGGAGCAGGGCCGAGGGTCTGTGTGCCTCTCCCACCCCACCCCAGGAGGGTTGAGGCCAGGTTGGTCTTTTAGAGGACAGGCCTCTATAAGAAAGAGCTTAGCTCCCATGGGACACTCCCCCAACCCTTTCCTGGAGCCCAGGCCCCTAATGGTATGGGAATCCTGACTGTCTGGTGGCCATGGCCAAGTGATCCTGTCTGGTCAAGCCCTGGTACTCAGGACTAGCTCGGAGCAAGCAGGAGGTGTGTGTTTGGCTCTTGCCTGTGGATGATGCCATGGAGACTGTTCTTGTCCAAATACAGGCTTGTTATGTTAGCCTGTCAGTTCTGTGGGGCTGGGTGGGAGGAAATTTTGCCTTGAGCCTAGAGAGTGAGTCTGGGTGGGTGGGTGGCAGGAAGATGGAGAAAGGTCAAAGGTCAGAGTTCACATTTATCCACTGTAGGCTGCTGAGTGAAACTGTGTTTGTTACTTCAAGCAAAGTTGGAAAGGGCTGATGGTGTGTTTTCTAGCAGGGACACCAGGCTGGAAGGTGGCCCAGTTACCCTGATGCCAAATGGCAAGGGCATGGCTAGACTCTGCTTGGGTTGGCCTAACATTGTCCAGTCGAGCCATGGCACAAGCAGCCCCCACAGAACCAGAACAGACTGGGGGTGGGGTACCCCTGTTCCTTATCCCCACTGCAGCCACCACAGGTGCTATGCTACACCTAGTTCAGGATTTGGTCCCCCTGATCCCAGGGTTCATGGTGTCCTCTCCCCTGTCCACCTTCTTCTTTGGTGCCTATTGACTGCCCCTTCTCTCCCACCAGCGTTGGTAACAACAGGGCCTCATGCTCCCCAAGATGCTCCCATCCCTCGAACCTGGGTGGCCTGTGACTAGATGGGTGACATCCAGGTCCCTGGAACCAAGTGGGGTGGGAAGACTATCAGCTGGGCAGGATTAAGCCCTTTCTTTTTGGTGTCTGGTGGCCAAAGCAGAGCTTCTGGTTGGATCCTGTGTGGGAGGGGATAGGGCAGCAGTGGGCCTAGAAGTTCCAGTTCTCCCTGTGCCCCAAGTGGGTACAGAGCTGGCAGGGCAGCAATTCTGTGTGTGTGGTTGCATCAGACTGATCTGGAGCTTGGTCCAACTCTTAGGAGCACTAACGTGTCTCTGGCAGGGAGTCTGGTCACTCCAGACTGCAGTGGCCTGTGTGTATGCTGGACGTGGTAGTGGTAGGCCTCTAGGTGCTTGGTTCACAGAGTGCCTAAGATGCTGGCCAGTGTGCACCCCACCCTGCAGGGCCCTCTGCTTAGAGAACTAGGCTGCTTCATCACTCTACTCATCAAACTGAACTTCTTTATTAAGTGCCAAGGATTCAGGCGGGTACTGCCACCTGCAGTCCCCTCTGCTGAGGCCTGTGCTTGGTGCGTTTCCCAGGAGCCAGAGCCTCCAACAGCCTGGGACCTGGGGTGATTCCGTCCTTATGAGCGGCGGGCCCGCAGGCAGGCCCTGGTTCCTGGGGAGCAGCGGGCGTGTGAAGCGGTTTCCAGTTTGTAGTGTGGCCACCAGTCACTTCACGTGCTCGGCGGCGTGCGAGGAACAGTAATACTTCTTGTGGGCGATGAAGGTGGACAGGCTGCTGAATTTGATGTTGCACAGGCGGCAGTACCTGTGGTTGCCGTTGGGCAGGGAGGTCGGCGTCCCCTTGCTGGGGGTTTGGACGCCCTTGTCCGAGTGGGAAGGCGGCGTCGGTGGGGCTGAGGGCGGGCCAGGACGGGGACTGCCGTCTGGAGGGCCGGTGGGTGGCTCCTGGCCATTAAGGCCATCGCGGGGGGCAGCGGGGGAGGGCGTCCGGGCCTCTGCGCTAGGGCCCGGACCAGTCAGGGGCTTGCCCAGCAGCAGGCCGTGCGCCAGGCGCAAGTGCTCGACGAGGTCCCCATGAACCAGGCCGTTCGGGGGGCAGTAGGGGCACACGACGGCGGGATCCTCGGGGGCGCGCGGGCGCCGTGGCGCGGCGGGGCACGAGAACTTCTTGTGCGCCAGGTAGGCCTCGAGGCTGTGGAAGCTCACGCGGCAGGCCGTGCACTCGTGGTAGTCGGCCAGTGCAGGCAACACGGGCGTGGGGCCGGGAACTGGAGCGGCGGAGGCCTGGCGCCGCGGCTTTTTGCTCAGGTCGATGGGGCCCTCCGATAGGTCCGGCTCATTTCCGCTTCCGGGCCGCGGCGACAGCGAAGCAGAAGGCTCGGAAGCCGGGGCTTGCACGGGCTGGGCGGGGCCTGGGGCTGCTGGGGCGGGGCTGGCTGCCTGCAGTTCGTAGAGCTTCCGGCGCCTGCGCGTGCGCACGGGTGGCAGCGCCGGTGCGGGGATTCCAGGAGTTCCTGGGGGTGCGGCGGGAGCGGGCCGTCGCGGCGGCGGGTCGTGGCGCGAGGCGCAGTAGTAGCGCTTGTGCACCATGTAGGTCTCATGGCGGCTGAAGCGAATATTGCAGGCCTCGCACAGCGTCCGTCGGGGGTCGTCGTCCTCGTCCGCCCCGCTGCCCGGGCTTGGGCTGCCCTCACTGCCCCGGCCGCCGCCGGTCTCTGCCTCGGGCGTGGTCGCGCCCCCTGCGTGGTCCTCGCGCGCCCCGGGGCCCGGCGACGAACTTGGCCTGTCGGGTTCAGCGGGCGGTGGGGCAGGGGGCGCGCGCACAGGGGTGGGGGGCGCTTTGGGCCTGCGGGCGGGGGCCACATCGTCTGGCGCGCGGCGGCCGGAGCAGTAGAGGCGCTTGTGGACGTAGAAGTTGCTGACGTTGTTGAAGGTGATGTCGCACTCAAAGCATGTAGCGCCTTTGGGGGCCCCCGCGAGTAGGCTGGCTGGCGCTCCCGCGCCCACCCCCACCTGCAGCCTGCTGTGCACCAGCTCGGACATCTTGGCCAGGATCTCCGAGGCTGGGGGCGCGGCGGGGAACTGTGGCAGGAAGAGCGCACCAGGGCCTGGGCTGGAGCCGGGTGTGGGGCTGGGCAGCTCAGCCTTGACCCGGGCGGGAGCGGAGCTGGGTGGCGAGGGCGTCCGCGACGAAGGGGCTGGGGGCCTTGGCTCCACCTCGGGCTCCTCGGCCGCCTCCACCTTGATGCTCCTAGGCGCTGCTGGGGGCTCGCTGCTGCCCCCGTTCTGGGGGGCTGTTCTGGCCTCTCCATTGGCCTCGCCCAGGGCTTTCCTGTCCAGTCCTGGTGATGAGGTGGACCCCAGGCCCAGGTCGGAGGAGGCCAGGGAGCCGTGCAGGGCTGTGAGCTGCTGGAAGCCGGGTAGACTGTCTGCAGGGAGACCCCAAGGGCCACACTTCAGGGCTGGAGCAGGACCTGCCTGGGCCAGACCTGAGGAAGGGGCAGGGTGGGAAGGGAGAGCTGGGCTGGGCAGAGGTGGTCAAGGGCCAAGACCGAATTGACCCTCTCGCTGTCTCATGGACTAGCCCTCTCCCCAGCCCTCAGAGGGGGCCCTTGGGCCTCACCTGGCGGGAGCTTGGCCGAGGGGTGCCCGACCCCTGGCGAGTAGATCTCAGCCTTGGAGCCTGGTTGGCAGACCATGTGGTTGGTTACCAGGTGGCTGTAGAGGATGTCCCTTGTGGTGGAGATGAAGCCACAGCTGTGGCAGACACCTGCAGATGGTCTGTGGTGTCAGGGCCCTGGAGCCAATGGGCTCCACAGACACCCCCTGACCTGCTTCCTGCCCCCTGCCCAGCCTGCTTACCGCTCTGTGTGTCTGTGTGCACCTTGAGGTGCCGCTCGCAGTTGGCCTTGGTGGTGAAGGCCGACAGGCAGATGAGACACACGAAGGGGCGCTCGCCTGGAACACAGGGCCCAGTGAGGGGCCGTGACATGGGCTGTGTGTGGAGGGCTCTTCAAGCCTCCCAGGACCCCGGCCAGGGCCCAGCCCTGAGCTGACCATCCAGACAGCCACAGATGGGCTTCATGCCCTGGGAGCTGTGGGAGGCTGTGTGGTATGGTGGGAGGACCACACAGGGCATCTGTCACCTGGGCGCAGTGGGCACGCTATCATCAATCAGGCGGGGGTCCTGAGGGGGCGTGGAGCCTCACCGCTGTGGCTGCGCATGTGGATCTCCAGGGAGCTGGCACTGGGGCAGCTTTTGCGGCACTGAGGGAAGGGGCAGACACGCTCGTTGGGGTATGGCTCCTTAGGCTTCTCATCAGCGGCGGCTGTGGCAGGGGAGCCGGCACTCTGGCGGCTGGCACAGTAGTACAGGAGGTGAGCTTGCAGGTTCCTCTCACTGCGGTACCAGATGCCGCAGTCCTTGCAGGGGAAGACATCTTCTGTGGGGCAAGAGGTGGGTGAAGCCTGAGGGGACATTCCGGAAGCAAGAGGGGCCGCCTGTAACCCAGGGCCAGGCAGTGGACTCTGCAAAGTGAGGGCTCTGCCCTGGCTGTCTCTGGCATCTTCCTGCTTTAAGCAGTAGGTTTGTGACCTGGTCTTCCTCCTCCCATCACTGCTGCCCTTTCTTACCTGTCCTTTTATAACCCGGGTGCCCCTCTCTATGGGTTTCCAGGTTGCCCTCCAGGCTGCCTTCCAACAGTGAGCCCCATAAGGAGATGCTGTGGCCTCATGGGGTGTTCATGGGAGGAGCATGGGCATGCTAGTGGACACCTGCAGGAGTGAGACTGGGGTCCAGGACATGGTTGTGTCAGTTATTCAGTGGGGGTGACCATGTACAGGTGAGGAAGGTGGGCAAGTGTGTGCAGGTGCATTTGTGCTGGTAAGGGGACTGTGAGGGATGGTGTGGACCCCGGTGCTGGTGGAGGATGAAACAGGCATCTAGTAGCCTTGTGCTGGTGCATGGTGTGTGCATGTGAACAGGTGTGTGAGTGGCCAGGCACATAGGGACCAAGTGCACGAGTCCCCTGCACTCAGGCACCAGGATGAGAATTGAATACGGCTCTGGGTGGCTTCTGGGGTAGGGGTGGGCAGGAAGTGAAGCCAGGAGCTGCGAGAAAGAGGAGCCCTTTCTGTCCCTGCGTTACCCCCCACACAGGTGGTTGGTTCCACATCAGTTACTGACTGACTGGTCACAGTTGAATCCACCAAATTTACCACAAATAAGCTGCCTTTGATTGTTCAGTTTATAGGAGTTGGGGTCGCAGGGCTGATTTTTCCAGCAGGTGAAGATTTCTCTGATAGATGCTTCACCCGTTCTCCGGTTCTCAGTGTGTTTTTATAGTGGAATTTAAAGGAATGTTCTTTTTGTCTGCCCCTGCTGTGGCCAGCTGCCTCTTGGCTGAAGATGGTCAGGGGAGGGCTTGTTCTGCACCTTGATTTAGAGGAGAGATGAGGGCCCTGGGGTTCCTTATCACCTGGTTTCTACTTCTGCAGGTTAGGATGTGTTTCTCAGCCTGGCTTCTCCAATGTTTGTCCTGGGCCCGTAACTATTGCACAGGTGCTCCTCCTTCACCCAGGAGGCTGCCAGGTTTCCCATTTTCCCCACTTCTCTTAAGGAATTTAGTACCTGTCTGGGTGAGGTGGCCACCCTCATGCCCCCTACCTGCAGTTTTTCTGGTTCTGTTCCCTTCCTACTGTGTTTACTCTGCTTTTCAAGTTCCCTTTTATTTGGGGGTCAAGGCAGCTCTGTTCTGTATCAGCTGAGGCCTTGACCCGAGATGGGAACCTGAGGCTACCAGTGTTTAAAAATGTATTTGCAAGGTCAGTGCTGGAGACTGTGCTGCTGGCCTCAGAGTCAAGAGAGGGGTCAGAGCGTTGGAGGCCAGTTTAAGCCACAGCCACAGCAACCCAGGGCTGACCACAGGCAGGCTGACTAATGGTTAAGTCTTGGGTGGGCACAACCCAAGTAACTTGCACAAACACCTCTAGGCTGGTATGGCTGTTATCCCCATTTAATAGGTGAGGAAACTTCCCAGAGTGGTGGAGTCTCAAGAATTAAACTGGGGCCCTGGCCAGCTCAGTTGGTTAGAGCCATAAGCCAGTGTTGTGAGTTCAATCCCTGGTCAGGGCACACACAAAAATCAACCAATGAATGCATAAATAAGTGGAACAATAAATCGATTTTCCCCCTCCCTCTCTCTCAAAAATCAATAATTAAAAGAACAACAAAAACAACTAAACTGGGACACAGCAGACACCACTGCCCTCAGCAGACCGCCCCCCTTCCAACTCTAGTGTCCATAGGCCCTGTCTCTCCCTGGGATTCTCATCCTGCTCCAGGGCTCCCCAGAGAGCTTGTGGAGCTCTGTGCTCTGAGCCCCATCACAGGTTTCCCAGCCACCTAGGGGTCAGGATGCTCAGCAGAGCTCTCCTCACTGACTTCCCCCGCCAGCAATGGTGCAGACCAACATCCACCTAGCCAGCCACACCAAAGTTCCTGGCCTCTTGATTGCTGCTGCCTCCTCACCCACCCAACTGTAGCTGGCTGGTCCCAATGTCCCATCAGGCTATACCTTAGCTGCATCCACTTGCATCAGATGACCTTTGACTTGCTCAAAAAGCTTCCTCTTAAAATTTTGCAACCCCACAGTTACCACCCAGCAGCTAGGGTGATTTTAAAACCAGATTGGATCACACTCTTTGCTGTTTAAAGCCTCTAGTGAGGTCTCATTGCTCTGGGAAGAAATCCCATTCTTGCCTAGAACTACCCTCAGAGATTTGCCCAGTTTGTGCTTGCAGCACTGCCAGTCTCTAACCACAGTGACCAACTCCTGGGCCTTGGTGGGTGACCACTCAAATGCTCTTTCCTGGCATGCAGGTCCAAACCTAACTGTTCTCATGTCTGAGCAACTATCCCAGGCACCCAAATAAAGTAGCCCTGCTACTGTCTGACCACGTCATTGCTTTCCTTCCTGGGATGTACCCTCCACCGCTGCCACCACCTCCAAGTAAGGTCACCTCTCTGGTGTATGGGTCCTTTCAGGGTTGGCCAGCACCCTACCTCGGTGATCATGTGCCTCCACTGCTTGGTTCAGTGTGGATATTAAACAAGTATTTGTGGAATGTGTGAAACCTACTTAACTCTGAGGCTTAGTGTGTGCTGAGAGGTGGGGGCAGTACCAGTGTTTAGTGGCAGGGCCAGGGGTGACCCACATGCCAGCAGAGGCTGAGAAACAGAAACCTGCTCTGCTCCAAAGAGGGAGGCATGGGCTCAGGTTTGTGCTTGTTTCCTGGGCCCTTCCCAGTGTATGACCTGGGCCCTGAGGACCCTGCTGCCTCTGCCCTAGCTAGGTTCACACTGCTGCCCTGTCTCCCTGCAGCCTGTCAGGGCTGCCCCATCACTACACGTGAGCCAACCTTGTTGCTCTCATGAGCTGGCTGCAGCCTGGAGCCCCTCTCCCACCTGGAACCCCTCTTTCAAGCTCCCCGTGCATGTCTACTGCAGCACACTTCCTCCTCAGCTCAGATGTCACAGATCTTGTAGATCTTGAGCTCCTCAGTACCACCTGCAGCGCTGCGCCTGGGGACTGTGCTGGTCCTCCCATGGACCTGGGGTGGCCTGAAGGTGGTACTCACTGTTGATGACTGCTGTGGCCAGGATGGATGCCATGCCGGCTTGCTGGGGCAGGAGCTGGATGTCAGTGTGTGAGGGAGCCAGGCTCTCAGGCTCTGCAGGCTCCTTCTTCACAGGGTTGCTGTGAGGCTCAGCTGTGAGGAGCATGCTCAGCAGTCCCCCTGCTGGCACTGGCTTGGTGAGCCTGCACCAGAGGGCTCCATCTGCAGGGGGTAAGGGCACCGTGATGGGAGGAGCAGCAGCTCCAGGCCTACCACAACAGCTCTGTAAAGACTCGCCTCTTATCTTCCCGAGCCCCGCATCTTAAAGACCAGAGTTTTGACGCCCAGGATGGGGGATGGAGTCAAGGCCAGTTAGGGAGTGACCAGACCTGGTGCACAGCTGTGGCTGGTTGGTTTCCACAAGCCCTTCCCTGGGTTTTCTTGCCCTTAGCTGAGCCCATTGAGTGGAACTTGAGGGTGCCAGCGAGCTTCTCTGTTTTCCAGGAGAGGGGTGCCATGTAGGACAGGTGGCAGAGCGCCTGGTAGCCACTGGGCCGGGCCCTGGACTGGCAAGCCTGCCCCATTCAACTCTGCTGGTGCACTGTTCTCAAGGTGGCCTGCAGGGGGCAGCCTTATCCAACAGGACCCTGGCAAGCTGCCTGATAATCCACCTCCAGTGTCCAGCACAAGGCTACTAGCTGCAAGGACCCTTGTCCTGCCTGGACAGACACAGGTGGCCAGAGCCCTGCTGACCAGGCAAGGAAGAAGGGTGGGCCAAGTAGTGCTAACTGACCCACGTCCTGGCTGGGTGTATAGTCTCATGGCTGACTACTTACTGCCAAGACCCAGCTCTCCTCTAGCTGCTTTCTGGGTCCTTAGAGTACCCCTTGGTGGGGAGGAGGGGCCAGGGTTCTCTCCCCGCTGTGGATGGGGAAACTGAGGTACAGAGGGTGAAGCGTTGGGACCAGGTGCATGGTTGACTGCAGGGCAGGGTGGAAAGCCCAGGTCCCCAAATGCTGAGCCCAGCATTCGTTCTGTACCCCTGCCAGGCCCTGGCAGCCCCCAGGTGGGTAGGGTTTGGGCTGAAGAGCTGGTCACAGGACTGTTACTTATCTTCAATGGCCTTTGGCTCTATCTGGAAGTCAAAGCCACCCTCAGGATGGAGCTCTGCCTCCACTGGGTGTTCAGCCAAATGTGCTGTGTGCTCAGGAGGTGGTGGTGAGGGTGACACCCCCCAGGACATTTTAAGAAAATGGGGAGTGAGGTACGTTTCCTGTGGTCAGTAGGTGCACAGCCCTCCTGGCTGGTCACAAGGCAAAAAGCCCTTGCTGTCTGTAGAAGTCACGAGTGTGTCTCCACATTTTCCCCTGGGACCTGAGCTTCATCTGTAATGGGGGAGGGGGGGGCAGGGTCCACACCACCCTGACCCTCACACACTGGAAGCCATGCCACAGTTTCCTCAGGAATAAGACCACTCAGGGCAGGCAGGGCTGTGGTGATGGAGATGATAGCCCCTGCATCTGCCTGGCCTGAACTCTGAATTGAGAAGGTGAGTGGGGCAGGACCCCCATCTTGTTCTCCCTCCTCCCCACCCAGGCTCTGCCTCCAGGGACCCTCCCTCCAGAAGGTGCAGGGAGGCAGGAGTGGCCAAAATGCACAGGCAGGTCCAGTTGGCACCTGTTGCTGGGTCCTGGCCTCCCTGGCCTGGGCTCCTCCGCTGCCCTGGAGGTATCCCAGAGGTCCTGAGAGTGGTCCTAGCTTCCTGAGACGCTGCTCCCCTATCCAGGGCAGACATCTGTGTGACCCCCAATGGGTATGAATCAGGGTGCTAGGGGTGTGGTGGCCAGTCCCTTGGCCCAGCCCAGAGCAGGCTGATTTCCCTTTAAGAGCCGGCCCTGGGAGAGGACCTCCACCTTCCGGAAGGCAGAGAGGGAAGCGCCAGATACCAACCCTTCCTGTGGATCTCCACATTGGCCTCAGCCTCCGTCAGGGCCCGGGGCAGTGCCCTCAGCCAGCAGGCTTCGTCCTCCAGCAGCAGGGTCAGGGCTGGGCTCTGGGGGGCAGAAAGGAGGGGTCAGCAAGGACAGAGCATGGGAAGAGCCCAGCTAGGGGTTCTCCACGGGGCACATGTGGGGAAGCCCAAGAGACCACCTGGTAGGATAGCTGGACCAGGCTGTGGGCCTGTTCCGTGTCAAATCCTGTGCTAGTGACCTCTCTCAGAGCTCAGGAGCTGGGTTCTCCAGGAAACAGGTCCAGAGAGATAAAGCAACAAATCCAAGGTCACATAGGCGGCCAGTGACGGGGAATTCACACACAGACCTGTGTTCTCTCCTCACCACCCCAGCCCCATCCTAGCAGGCTGCTGGGTGCTTTCGTGAAACCCACGGGGTGCATGGGGCTGCATCAGGCACAGGCTCCTCCCACATGGGCCCCCAGTATCTGGAAGGAAAAAGTTCTGGATTAGGCTCTCAAGGCTGCTGTCTGCTGGGCTTCAGAGGGGGGTGGCCTGATTTCCGGAACCCAGCTAAGCAGAGGAAATACGTGTCCCCTGTCCCAATGCAGCCTGTGCCTGGAAATGGCTGGCTGGGGATCAGCCGCCTGCAGCCCCACTCTGTAGCCCAGCTTTTGGTTACACATGGGGTTGTGGTGCAGACCCATGGCTGGCTGGTGGGCAGGGCAGAACCATGGCCCTTTTTGCCTGAAGAAGTGGGTGTGAGCCTTGACCGGTTTTGCTCAGTGGATAGAGCGTCGGCCTGCAGACTGAAAGGTCCCAGATTCGATTCCAGTCAAGGGCATGTACCTTGGTTGCGGGCACATCCCCAGTAGGAGATATGCAGGAGGCAGCTGATTGATGTTTCTCATCGACGTTTCTAACTCTATCCCTCTCCCTTCCTCTCTGTAAAAAAATCAATAAAATATATTAAAAAAAAAAAAAGTGGGTATGACTGCTGTTGCCCTTGGGCCTCAGCCCCAGCACTGAACCTCAGTTCTGGGATCCTCTCCCTGGAGGTCCCCAAGCTTAGCAAATGAGTCCCATATGGAAAGTTATGGCACATGTCAACATTTAGGTACTTTTTGTTTTATGCAAATAAAGAAACTGAGCATCAGGACCTTTAAGAATCAGTGTCACTTGCTGTCACCTGAAAATGCTACCACTGAGATGGCAGTGGTTTTGTGCACATGGCAGCTGGTGGGGATGCTGCCATGGTGGGATGCCCAGGGCAGGACATGGTGTGTGGGATGTCCTATGATGGGTTCCGGACACCTCCATGCAGGTCTGAGCCCATGCCACTCTCCTGGGCTTTGGCTGTGGGAACCCCAGGGGCTCCATAGCTAGGCATTGGGATCCCGTCCAGGCCTGACCTTCCCACTGTGACCTTGGGCAGGGCATCGCCCATTTGACTACCTCTGCATCTTGTCCCCACCCTGTGGCAGACTCAGGGACCCTGCGAGATCAGGCCAGTGTGCCGGCACTCCCAGGAAGAACTCCCAGCCAGGTCGGAGCACCCTGGTCATGGAACAGGTGAGCAGAGAATAGCTGGCCAGTGGGTCAGGGAGAGCCCCACCTGTCCGAGTACCACGAAGCCCTCCCTGGGCCTTGGCCTCTCTCTGCAAATGGGTGATGCCCCTCCTGATTGGAACTGTGGCCTGAGCCTGCTTGCTCACTCTGGACCCATCCTTGCCCTGCCACCTGCTTGCAGGGCATGTCGCATCTGTGACTCAGTTTCCCCTAGGGCATTGCGAGAAAGCAATCTGTATGAAGCCCTCCTTTGGAACAGTGCCTGTCTGGTATGTGACCAGCACATGGCAAACAAGCCCCTACCACTATCACCCTTGCTTTTGCATTCCTTTTGGCCAATAGGACACACCAAGTAGGAGTTTGCCTCTGGGGCCAGGAGGCTGGTGTCCACTGGGGATTTGTTTTATGCAAATAGATGCCTTTGCTAGATAAATGCAATTGCTAAATGGCAACTTGGGGTGGGCATCTCCACCAATGAGCCTGCTTTCAGGCAGGCTGTGGCAGGCAGCTCCCTCCTTTTGACACCTGGTGATTCCGACCCTGCAGAGCAGGGGTGGGAGCTGGGTGCCAGGCCTAGGGCAAAGTAGAATGGATGGGGGGTGCTGGCACAGTGGTGGGTGAACCAGCAGCAAGGCAGAGGCTGGGTCTCTTTGAGTCTCTAATGAATATTAATGAGTAGAGGAGGGTGAAAAAAATTAATCTGCCTGATCCTCCGATGGGTGCTGCGGTAACGATATGAAATCTAATTATTCGTCCCAATATTTCTAAACCCTCACACTGAGACTGACAGCCTCCCGGTCGGTTTAATGCTTATCACTCTCAGGAGCGCGTGTTCGCAGCATGATAAAAACCCTCGCGCTCAGCTTTGCTGACGCTGCAGAACCCCTAATTTTCCATGTACATTCTAAGCTGACGGCGGACGGCAGTGGCGCCATGTCCCCGGCCAGCTTTGTGCCTTCTGCCCAGAGCAGCCCATCCCTGTGTCCCAGTGGGTACTGAGCAACTGCACTTGGTGGCTGCCCTGGCTGGGTGACAGCCCCTGTCTGTGAGGGCAAGTGAGGAGGGAGGGAATGCAGGGGCCTCAAGGGGGCTCTGATTCCCAGGAAGAGATGGGTCAGGAGATCCAGAGCTTTATGACTGACTTTCACCCCCACACTCCCTCAGCCCTTAATACCAAGGTGGGCTGGTCCCCCACTTAAATGGGGGAGGCTGGAAAAGGGAGGGCACAACCACCTGAGTGGCAGCACATGCCTGCACTTGGCTCCTAGGGGTGCAGGGACCCCTGGCTCTTGGAGAGTGTAGCATGGCCTTGCCCAGCCTGCCCTTATCCCACCCCCCAGCCAGCCCTGAGCCAGCCCCTAGCCCTGTGCCAGGCAGCTGGACCCCCATGTCTGCTGGCTGCAGCCTGTAGGCCACCTCTTTGCGTCCAGGAGCACGCTGAGCCCCGGGTGAGGGGCAAATTTCAGTCCACTTCCCCTGTGGAGGGGCTGACATAACACGGGGCTGCCCCTTTACTTTCTTTCCTTTTTCCTACTATATTTTCCCCAATTCGAGCAGCCTCAGAACAGAAGCCCTTTTCTCTGGTGATGAAGCCGCTGGGCAGAGACAGGCCCCCTTCTTGGCCTGCCTTGCTTGTGGGCAGGGGAGCAAGGTTGGGGGGACTATTCACAACTTCCCCTTGGCCCTCCAGCCAAAACTAACAGAGTTGTGTGTACCACCAGCTGCTTTTCCTCCATGGGTGCCCCCAAGCTGGGTGCTCAGTCTGGGTCTAGCTCACTCTCAGCTCTGTCAGGAGCCAGGGAGAAGCCCTGCCTGCCCTGCCTACAGCCCCGCAGGGTTGCCCCTGTCCCTCTCTCCTGGCTCCAGGGCAGCCCCACCCAGCTCCAGGATAACGGGCGGCCACTTTAAATTCTCTGGGTGCATCTGAGAACACTCCTTGTTTCCCCAACAAAGAGGTCAGTGTCTGGATTCTGTGCCCACCGATAACCATCAGAAACCCTATCTCCGCCGCATCCGCTGTGACAACTTTATCTGAGGCTGTTCCCAAACCTCGCAGTGCTTCTCATGAAGCCGCATGGAGGGTGAGGTGGGGGCCCTGTTCTGGGGGAGGGTGGCCTGGCACAGGGAGCAGACAGCTCTGCAGAAGGTCAGCAGGGCCACTGGCCCTCCCCCAGGTTACCACAGGCAGGTTCCTGAGAGGGCAGAACTGGGGTAGGCCAGGGTGGGCTCTGACTGGGGCCCCCCCCAACTTCAGTCCTCAGTCCTTCAGCCCATTCTGAGAATCTCCGCCCACGTCCCCAGCTCACCTTGCCAGAGGCAATGGCCTTTCAGTCCTCAGGACCCTTTGTCTCCCCAGATCCTGTGAAGAACCCATTTTACAGGAGGAGACTAAGACCCACAGAGGTTAATGGCACCCAAGGCCATGGGAGGGGTGGTGGTGGTGGCTTCTGCACATAGGATAATAACCCAGGTATGCATGATCTCCATTGATTCACTGCAGCTAATTCATTCATTCATTCATTCACTCATTCAGCAAATAGTCCCAAATGAATGAGGGCATGCTTTGTGCCAGGTGCAGGGGCACCATGAACAGAACAAGCAGTCCCTGATGTCTTAGCAGGATGCTGGAGTGGAAAGGCCAGCAAGAAAGAAGCCGTGGAGGCTGGAAGGGAAAGTGCTGGAGAAATAGGACAAGGCTGAGAAGGGCTGAGGCCTGGTGGGGGCAGGAGCTGGGTATGGGCAGCTGTAGCCAGGACAGTGGATGAGGCCTGGAGGGGTGAGGAGGAGCACTGTGTGGGCATCAGTGGGAATGGGACTTGGAGGAGGCAGACAATAAGGGAGGGGGCAATAGTATTTCTGGTGTGGTGGGAGGGGTCCTGGGTCTTTGACACCTGCTGAGTCCTCCTCCTAGATCCCCTGGAGGCCAGTCTGGGTTGACTCTGTAGTTGGAGCCCTTTCTTTTTTTATAATTTAAAATAATTTAAAATATATATATATATATATATATATATATATATATATATATATATTTTATTGATTTTTTACAGAGAGGAAGGGAGAGGGATAGTCAGAAACATCAATGAGAGAGAAACATCGATCAGTTGCCTCCTGAACATCTACTGAGGATGTGCCCACAACCAAGGTACATGCCCTTGATCCTTCAGTCTGCAAGCCGACACTCCATCCACTGAGCCAAACCAGTTAGGGCTGGAGCCCGTTCTTGCCGATAGCACCTCCCATACCCTGTGGCACTTTCCCAACTCCCACAACTGCAGGTAGGGAAACTGAGGCATGGAGAGGAAGGGTGCCAGGGACTCAGGAAGGCCAGCAGCAGGTCTCCTGTCTGGAGCTTGTCTCCAGGACACACCACAATGCCCTCTTCCCTACCCTGGTTTTCCAGCCAAGCCCAGACCTGAGCATCCCCTCGGGGCTGTCCCATACGGAGCCAGGGGCCAACCTGGCTGGGCCCTCACTCTGCTGGCTATTGGCTCCGTGGAGCCGGCTAAATGTGGCCCCCAAGGATATGTCCACTTAGAGCCCGAATGTGACCTTGTTTGGAAAAAGGGTCTTTGCAGATGTGATTAAATTAAGGATAGTCCAGATGAAATCATCCTGGATTATCCATGTGGGTCTTAAATCCAACGACAAGGGGAGAAGAAGAGGCAGACGTGGGACTGATACATCTCCAAGCCAAGAAACCCCAAGGATCACCAGCAGCTGAGGAGAGGCCTGGAATGCATTCTTCCTCAGAGACCCCAGAAGAAACCAGCCCTGTCACCCCCTGGCCTCAGAACTAGGAGAGAATATAATTCTGCTTAAGACACCAGGTTGTAGCACTTTGTTACAGCAGCCACGGGAAACTCTTGCATTCTGGGGCTGAACTCTCTGAACTCAGTTTCCCCACCTGTACAATAGGGTTAGGTGGAGCAGCTGCCTCATGGCCAAGGTGACTTAACAGTGCCAGGGTAAAGCTCTAGTCCAGGGCCTGACCATCATGATTCTAGTGACCTGTTGGCACCCCAGGTCTGGGCCAGGCTACCCCTCAGTAATGTGGGAAGGGTAAGGGAGCAGTAGAGCCACAGGGCATTTCCTGTGAGGTCCCATGGGCTGCTGGGTATACTGAGTAGAGGACAATGAGCTGCGATGCCTGGAACAGGTTCCTGGGAGCAGCAAGGGCATGGACAGGTCCACGGGCTGGCAAGTAAGGAGGCAGTGGTGGAGCAGGGACGTGGGCAGGCATAGCTGGCAGGCCAGCTCCAGTGCTGCCTTGCTGTGCCCAGATCTTAGTGGGTAGGAACCGCCTGCTGTCAGGGTGTGTTCACAACATGTCCAGGTGGGAACATGGAGGCTGGACAGCTGCAGCCAGTAGCACCTGGCGCCGTGGGGAAGAAGCCGCCCTGACGTGGAATGCTGGGACATTTCAGCAGGTGCACTAAGCCGGATGCAGGGCAGCTTGCAGTGCCTCCCCACCTGGTAAAGAACCCACAGCACCCATGCCCGGGTTTGGTGTCCCAGACGTCAGGGGAAAGCAGTGCAGAGATGGGCAGGGGGCATTCTTCCCTATTACAAACAATGTAAATGAGAATCAAAGAGGGAGAGAGGGGATTACCAGGAGTGTACCCAGGCACCCTGCCTCAGCCTGCTCCCCGACACCCCAAGGCTTCTGGCCAGGGCTTGCTTGCTCTGTTGTGAGGTTTGGCTCTGCCATGGTAGTGACCCCTGATGCCAGCCTTTGAGTCTTCCTGCATGGAGAGCTGCTCAGAGCCAAGGGCCCCAGCCCCATCTCCATCTCCAGGTGAAGGACCAAGGAGGCCCACCCTCTACACTGATCTGGGGCAAAGACAACTGGGGCCACATGGTAGGTCAGGGCCCAGAGGGTCCCACTTCAACCTCTCAGGCAGGGTCTTTCCCCAGTGAACCTGTTGCCCTGCTTGGCAGCCATGGGGTCCCTCCCAGGTCTCACTGATATTGTGATGGTGTTATGGCTAAAGTGGGTGAGCCGTGGACACATGGGCCAAGCCAGTGTGGACCAAGGTGGGGGTGAAAGTTCATTCATTTGCTCATTTGCCCATTCATTCATTTATCCACCCATCCATCTATCTATCTATCATACATTTATCTACCCATCCACCATCCATCCTGAACATTTCCTTTGTACTGACTGCAAATTTTAGAGCTGGCTGGGCCTCCAAGCCCTCGTTCCCAACAGTGGAAATTGCTGCTGGATCAGGGAGGCACCTGCCTGAATTAACATAGCAGATTGGTGCCAGAACCAACTCTTAATCCCCCGCCAGGCTCTGTGCCCTCTGTGTCCTTCCTAAAGCTCCCACTCCCAGAGTCCGGCCACCCTGTCCCCTCTCCAGCCTGCAAGAAGCTCTTGCACTCCCAGCAGGAAAAGGCCAATACACCTCTTCAGCGCCCCTCCCCCCTCCTCCTTCCCCCCTCTTGAAAGAGTGAATACCGCCTGGTGGCTGATAGGATGATCTGGGGCAGGAGGTGTTTGGGGGAGAGAACTGGGACCCATCAGCTGAGCTCGATAAGGGGCCCGCTGAAACGTTAGCAAAAATATTTAGACAATAAATGAAGTATCAGAAAGGCTCGCATATCTTTAAGAAATCAATCATCTTGTACGTTGCGTCTGGACACTCGGCGCCAAGGCAGAGATAGTGCTTGCTGGGGAGATAAGGGTTAATCAAGGATTTAATTCTGTGGGAGATAAAGCTGCAAGGGAAGAGCAGGCGAGGCTCCTTCCTCCCTGGGCTCCTCCGCAAGAGCCTCAAAGGTTGCCGGCTTCTCTGGTGCTCGCTCCCTCACTCCCCTCGGACATTATCTCTGCCTGGAGAGCGTTTCCAGCCTCGTGCCAAGTCTCCCCAGGCTGACCTCTGCCCTAGGCCCCAGGAGGACAAAATTTCCAGAGAGGAGCTGCAGGTGGGAGGGGAGGGCTGCGTCTCCGGACTCCTCAGCCCTGTCCTTATGGAGCCTGCAGGGGTCTCTGGGGTGGGGCAGACATTGGTTCCAATTCTCCCTCTGCTATTGGATCTGGATGGCTTTGGAAAGCCACTTAACCCGTTTCCTCATCTATAGAACAGGGGCAGCAATCCTGCCTCACAGGGTGGGAGGGGGAGGAAACAAGGTGTTGTGTGTAAGCATGGGCACACAGCAACACAGCATCCTGTGGGGAGAGAGTTTGGAACACACACCTGTCCACTTTGGAAGGGGCACAGAAGAGAGGTGCAGACTCAGAACATGCTGAGACCCCAAGCCCGCAGCCACCCTGCCTTTGTCCTGTCACTGCTCATAGGTTTTCTTTACACTCTGAGAGTTCAGAGAACAGAGACACAGAGCTCCCAGCCCACCCCCTCCTCCTTCCAACTATTAACTGCCTCCCAGCAGCCTAACCTCTGAAGAGTCAACTGCTGCTTGAATGCCTCCAGTGATAGGAAGCTCATTGCCTCCAGAGACTGCGCTAAATACCACATCCTCTCTCCCACTATGGAGCCCAAATCAGGCTCGTTCCACAAAGCCTAAATCCATCCTGGAGTTTCCGCTGTTTCCTCCTTGGTTGGGGCCAGAGGACAAGAGGACCATCCCTGCTGCAGGGCTGCTGGCTCTAGTGCCCACTGAGCCCTGCCCTGTGGTAGGCCCTTGTGGATCACTTCTCCTTTGCCTTGCCAAGCTACCCTGGGGCTTTTCTCATCTAGGGGGAGGGTGCTGCTCAGGCGGGGATTCTTAGTTAAAGAGGGAGATGAGCAAGTGCTGATGAGGTGCTGTGACACTCAGGCACCACAGATGCCCTCTCCTTGTCCTCAGAAGGACCCACAGGGACAAAACCAGAATGAATCTCTTGCTTTCTGCTGCAGTTGTCCCCAAGTACCCAGAAAGCCACTTGGTTACCATCAGGAGGGCCCCTGCCCATAAAGTCCTGGGGGAGGGGGATGATGTCCCTGACTTCCTCCCAGCCACATGGCCACACACAGGGTCCAGCCCTACCACTGGGCTCCCTGTTGCTTCCTCCTCTTGAAAGCCCTTCTCCTTCTCTGCCTCACCACCTTCTACTCCTCCATTAAGGGCCCCTTAAAAACCCTTCCTTCAGGAAGCCCTCCCTGTATCAACCAAGGTCCCTTGGTGGCTCTGGTCTCTGAACTCTCCTGGAAGCCCTCCTTGGACTCTCGGGCAGTTAACGCTCCCTGCCCTCCTGGTCCCAATACCCACATCTTCTGATGTATTTCACATGAAGTGGTGGGAGCTCCCAGACTGGCTCAGGGGGTCTAAGGGGCCTGTGCTCTGGGTGGGATGCTTCCTTGGCTGCTGCCCTGTGGCCAAAGGGTGGGCTAGCCGTGGTTGGGGCTCCTTACCGGTTCTGCCTGCCTGGGGGATGAGGCTCTGCTCTGGACGCTCCCGTGGAATGGGCCCCAGGATAGGCCCTCAGCAAGGCTGCGTCGAGCCCGCACACACCTCTGCCCATCTTGCAGGACCTGCTCCAGCTCGTCTGTGGGGAGAGACATCAGAGGTGTGAGGAGCGTCAGCCATGGTGACTGCCCAGCCCTGCTGCCTGCCCAGGTCCAGCCTACCTCTGCGGCCTCAGCCCTCCAGAAGCAGTCAGGAGGCTGCAGGGCAGAGGAGGGAGTACTGCCCTGTGGGCTAGGCCTGAGTTATAGGGATGTTGGCTGGTGCCTGCTTCAGGGGCCGGGCCAGCCCCTGTGGCAAGACCTTTCCTGGAGACAATGGGCTACAGAGAGAGGACAATGAGGGGTGCCTTCAGCTGGATTTGAGCAGGCAGGTGCATTGCTTGGGGTGTATGGCTGCTCTGTCAGGGACATGTGTGGGCTCAGAACCAGAGCCACTGTATCAGGAACACACATGGCCATGTCAGGGACATCTGTGACCCTCATGCAGCCCAGGGTGGCATTGGTGAAGCTGCTTGTACCCAGGATGCATCCATGGATGGGCACAGAGCAGAGGATGATGATGATGAGACCCACCCCCATCCCATTGCACTGTCCTCCCAGCCCCTTCCCATGGGCAGAATCCCTAAATCTGCACAGCTGGCTTGTGAGGGCAGCCATAGACATGCTGGGTCTTGGTTTCCTCATCTATAAGATGGGATCCCCAATACTTCCTATCTCCTTGGGTAATATGAGGATTGAATGAGTTAATCCACCCAGCATGCTTAGCACAGTCCTTAGTGGGGCACCTGAGGCACAGAGCCAAAGCCTCAGCAAAGCCAGAATCTGCACCTGGGTGGTGCTGAAGTCAGTTCCATTTACTCCCTGAAGATGAGCGGTGACCCCAGAATGTGCTGCTCCCACACCATCCTCAGGACCTCTGCGCATTCTCTGGAAAATCTGGACCCTGACTCTTGCTGAGGTCCTTGGCTAGCCATGGCCTCTCTCATGGCCTGTCTCCTAGCTGAGGCTGTAAGGCTCCCAGGGGCCTGAGGTTCCCTGTGTCATGAGAAGGGCCACCCTCTCTGGGCTCTGCCAGCTCGTGTGGCGTTGGCCATGCCTCCATAGCATAGCTAGAGTGGCATCCGCTGTAGAGCTAGGATTCTGTTACGTTTACACAGACAGATGGACCTCAGCTATGAGGCCCTACAATGGCCATTCCCCCGGGGTGGCAACTTGGGTTTGTACAGGGTCTACACTCAGGCTCTCAGGTTCAGCCCAGGCTTGCCACATGATCCATATGACCTGTGTAGTAGAATGAATGGTGGCCCCCAAAAGATATTTCCACCGGAATCTGTGATTGCGCCTTACTTAGAAAAAGGGTCTTTGTAGATATAATCAAGTTAGGATCTCAAGATGAGACCATCATGGATCATCCAGTGTGTCTTAAATCAATGAATAATCTATAATAATAAAAGCATAATATGCTATTTAGACCGGACATCCTTCCGGACGAAGCTGGGGCTGCCGGGTGCCTGCCGATGGATGGAGGGAAGCCGGTGTCGGCAGCTGGGAGAAGGAAGGCCTACTTTTGCACGAATTTCATGCATCGGGCCTCTAGTGTTCTTATAAGAGACATAGGGAAAAAGACACAGAAGAGAGACTCGAGGAAAAAGATGGTGTGAAGACAGGCAGAGATGGAGTGATGTAGCCAGGAGGAAGCTGCATCTGGGCCCCAGGAGCTGGGAGAAGCAGGAAGGACCCTCCCCTGGAGCCTCTATGGAGTGAGGCCCTGCTAACACCTGCATTCGGGACTTCTGGCTTCAGAACTGTGAGAGAATAAATTTCTGATGTTTTAAACCACCAAGGCTAAACAAATTTGTCAGGGGTGCCTTGGGAGAATCACACCTGCATGTTACCACCTCCTCGCCTCAGTGTCCTCATTGGACAAGGGGATGGTGGTGGCCATGCCCTCAGATGGCAGCACCTTGCCTCCCTCGGCTGCACAACCTCTGCTCAGAAGGCCAGGCCACCTTATGCCGCAGGTGCCATACAGGCTGCCTGCACCCACGGAGGCCTCACGTGGCCTGGCCTGGTCCCCGAGCAAGGGCTGCTGTGGCGGCCCCACTTCCTGGAGCCCCGATTGGGCAGGCTGTGGCCTTAATGGGCCTGATTATCAGATAACTGCCGGCCTAATGGCAGAGATAACGTGTAAATATGCCAGGAGGCCTGGCTAAAACGTTCCAACTGGGTCCTTGTCTTCCCCAGGGCAGATAAGATGGCAGGAGACCAGGGCGAGGCCGAGGAGGCCGGCGCCCCTTTATCTGCCCCGCAACGAGGGGGGGCAGTGGGTGGCTCTGTCACTTTGTGGCCTGCCCACAAGGGTCTGAGTCTTCTGCCAATCCACCTAGGATGCGTGGGTGTGTGTGTGAGGGAGAGATGGGGGAATGAAGAGGTGGTCTAGAGCTGAGCTCACTGGGCACTCATTTGTCCATCCACGCATTTGTCCAGCCATCTGACAGGTCCATGTGCTGCTTCTGAGGCTGGCAGGGAGCCAACCATGGGCTGAGTCTGTGCACTGCCCACTCAGGGGAGTGGGATCCAGGGGGAAGCATCCAGAATCCTAATGCAATGGCTTACCCCTATCCTGACAACCAGATATGCACTAAGCCACACAGGGGTTGGCTCACACTTGGACCTCTTAACAGGGTTGCCCACTTGTTCCTCTGGACACTAGTTTTCCTGCTGGGGCCACAGACAGGGCAGGCACAGTGGCCATGACTCCCTGTTTTCACATATTTTCTTTCCTGTGTGCAGAAAGTTGGTAGGAGTTGTTCCTGGTCTTTTTGGAGCCCCATGAGAAGATAATACCTTCCATCTGGGGCTGGTGCCCACCTTACCGTGGGAGGAGGAATCAGAATTCAACTCAGTCTTTCCATGTGTGGGCCAAGACTTGGGAACATGGAGTGGGAGGAAGGCAGCTGACTCAGGTCACTCCCTGAGCAACAGAAAGAGTGGGGCAGCCCCAGACCTCCCAGTCTGCCCCTGCATGTCATACCTGTGGAGATCTATGGTCCCTTTCCAGAACCTTGGCTCTGGCTTGCCCCCCACCTGCCCACACAGGCGCCCACACAGGCACCCACAGCAAACGGCCATGCTCCCTAATCGGAGCCCCATGGCTGGTGGGCCGAGCCTCCCAGATAATAGCGCTCCCCAGGGCAGCGGCTCCATCTCCTGAGTATCATGCATTGCCAGAGAGGGCTGGCTCCTGATAAAGGCGGCCGTTCTGCAGGCCTGGGGACAGAACCCACCAGCCAGGTTTTGCTGAAGGCTGGTCAAGGCCTGGGTAAGGTGGGGAGGCTGGGGGACTGAGGGACTTGGGCTGGGGACTGGCAATGATCATATGACAACCCACCTCCCTGGTCCAGGGGAAGCCATTTCAGGCGCCCCCTGTGGGTGGATGCAGGGCCATGGCAGGTGCCTGGCTTGGTGAGGGGACCATGACTGGATTTAAGCCCCAGCTTACCCAGGACCCTTGTGCAGCGTACAACCTGTGCAACTGTCCATGGTGACCCTAGTGATGTTCAACACCTGTCTGCTCAGATAACCTATTTCCTTCCAGTTCCTGCCCAAACCCTCCCATGGCAAACGGGGTCAAGCAAGTGTCAAAGCCCAGTTAGCACCTAGCAGAGACCCTTTCCCAACCAGAAGTAAAACTGCATCAGAAAAGTGGGGGTGGGTGGGACCACTCACTCATGGCAGACTGGGTATCTCATGAGGGCTCAGTTCAAGACTGAGAATGAGTGGAAGCAGAAATTAGCGAGGGCGAGGGGCTCAGGGGTGGAGATGTGGAGCTAGGGGTGACAGCTGACAGGGAGAGTGACAGGCAGGAAGATGCTGCTATTTTTAAACAGCCTCGGTAAGAGCTGGAGGACTGAGACAGTGGTAGCCGTACAGATGGCCAGTTCTCAACCACACTGATAGGAAACCCAGGGCCCAGGGAAGCCTAGGAGCACCCAAGCCACACTGCGAGCTCAGGCTAAAGGTGGGACGAACCCAGGTCTCTGGACTTGTGGCTTAGTGCTTACTCAGTCACAAAACCCCATGAGGGCAACAGGGGCAAGGACAAAGAAGGCACAGCGCCAGCCCTCGAGGGCTCCCAGGAAACACAGGTGACATCTCTAATGGTGGGTCAGTCATGGTAGGCTTCCAGGTGGAAGTGTCCAGATGCCTCCTGTGGCCCATATCTCTGTTTCCTCCTCCCCAACTCCAGAGCAGCTGGGGCAAGAGAGGCACAGAGAGATGCCAGCTCCAGTCAGGTACTGGCCAACTCTTCCTACTCTATCTACCCTGGTCCCTCAGCTGGAGAGTGAGGGCGATGTCATTTGGCCCCAAGAAGTCACAATCTGCACACGATTTCTGGCCATTTGTTGAGTCTTAGCCAAGGGCCTGATACAATCTACAGGGATTTCTCCTAGCCACAATGAACTTATTCCCCAGTGTACAGAGCAGGAGAGTGAGGTTCAGAAAGGTTAAGCAACCAGCCCAAGGTACACAGTAAATAGGTGGGATTTGAATTAGAGCCCAGCCATGGTCATGGCGAGGCCTCAATACCCTTTTCTGGGTCGAAACAGGAGGTGATAGAGAAAACAGGATAGGAAGGCTGTAGGAGAGAGGTGAGGGGTACAATGGGCCAGCTCTGAGCTCCTCTGTCCAGTGGCTGACTTCTTGCTCTGTCCTCAGTTTCCCCATTTGCAGATGGCCTCCTCAGGGTGGTGGGGCAGGCCCTGCTGCCTGGGTGGCTCCCTCACCCCCACGGGTGTCAGGCCATCACTATAGGCACAGCATCAGGACAAAGACTAATTTATTCTGGCAAACAACCCCACACATGTTATTTCCAGAACAAACATGCAGTACAGGATTCAATTTCACCCTGTGAGGAACCAGATGAGAAAATTCAGTTTTTACTTATTTATATGATTCACATGTATGTTTAGGTCTCAAAACCCTCCAATGGCATCCCAAGGGGTTAGTGAAGGGAGCAGGGCCGAGTGTTGCCACCCAGCCCAAGACAGGACCCACTCCTGGGAGCCTGGTGGAGGGGGTGGCTGAGTGAGAGACCTGGGGTCTGGAATCAACAGGCTGGGGCCAGGGCCCGCCTTGCTCGCCTCTTGCTGAGCCCCAGTTTTCGTGCTGGGTTGGTGGCCGTGTGAGTGGAGGCCAGCATGTTAATAGATGTGGCAGCACTGCTTTTCCCCCCTGGGATCCCAGGAGGGCTGGGCCCAGCCCAGGCCTGCCGCTGAGTTGCTGCTCTCAGCCTTGTCCCCAGCTCTGTCCCACCCTGGAGCCGGTGGTGACCTCCCTCAACAACATGAATAACAAGCCAGTGAGAAGGTTCCACTCTTCCCACTTCATGCCACAGAGGGGGTCCAGAGAACCTGAGCAACACCCTCAGGGTTGCACAGCAGGTACCCACCCAGACCAGCCTGAGCTCCTTTCTGATAGAAGATCCAGGGCTCCAAGTTGGAACATCTGGCTCCAGAGCCCACTGTGCCCAGCCTCCCAGGCCTCAAGTTTCCCTGAGCAAAGGCCTCAGCAGGCTGGCTTGCAACTCGGACTTGGGGTGGCTCTGTAGGCTTGCTGGAGTGACCATGAGCTTGGGGGCTGCTGCCTCCTGTACTCTGCTGGCTGGCTCCTCCTTTATGCTAATGGCTGGTGGACTCCAGAGCACAGATCCAACCATTGAGCATTCTCCGCCCTGAATGGTGGGCTGTGGGATCAGCATGTGGGTGCTCACTTTGGGGTCACTGCCAGCACCCACTTATCTAATCAGCCCCATCACTCCCACCCGGCCCCACCCTGTGGCTCCTGTGGGCCAGCTGGCCCTGGCTTTGTTGGGGAGCGGCCCTATCTCAGGGATCATGCTGTTTGCCTTTGATAAAAGTCATAGAAAAGAGAGAGAAAAAGGAGCAAGAGGGAGACAGGGAGGGAGAGGGCAAGAGGGGGAAGATTCCAGGGTAAGCAGGCCCCTTGTCTTCCTGATGGGGTTCTGAAAGTTTTCCTGGGTGTGGGCCCAGAGTTGGGCTGGCTTGGAGATTGTGTGGGCCCTGAGAGTGGGTGCTTTCAACACGTCCTGTACGAACATGGAAACCAGACCCAGAGAGGGCAAGAGACTCTTTAAGGTCACACAGCAGATCATGGTTGTCCCCTCTACTGGCTGGCACAAACTCTCTTGCAATGATATGTCCTGCAGACCGTTCACTCACACACCTGCTCAGCACCTCCCATTAGAGACACACTTCAAGGCCCCTGCCCCCCATGATCTGGAACACTGGTGACTGTGTCCATTTTACTGAGGGTGATGTGACTTGTCCAAGGTCACCAGCTCTAAAATCCAGCCCCTTTCCTGTTCTCAATTCAACCCTCCTGACTGGGAAAGCCATGAACTGAATGGTAGCTGAAGCCCTAAAGGGCAGAAACAAGGACAAAGAGTGGAGGCTGAGTGGCTCCTCCTCTGGCCCCATGTGGCCATCACCATCCAGCGTCTGTCTTCTCTGCAGCTTTAGCAATTGACCTTGGTTCTAGAACCTGTGTTTGTATCCTGCTACTGCCATCTCCCAGCTGGACAGGTCACTCCCCTCCTGGCACAGTTTCCTCTTGTGTGAAATGGGTATAAGAGCACATTGATTGCAGGGTGAAATGACATAATGAATATGGTACATGAAGGATGGGGCCTGCACAGTCAGTGCTCGATGAGCATTCACAGAGCACAGCCTGCAAGCAGGCAGTAGGGTCCAGCTGGGCCAAGCTGCAGTCTTTGCAAATTCTTGGCCAGGCTCTCTTCCCTTCTGCTCTGTGTCCACTGGGAGGGGAAGGTTTGTTCTGCATGGATGCTGTGGCCCTGCTCACATGTGGCCCTCCTGTATGACCTGGCTGGAGGGGGCAAATCCGGGCCTGGGCAGAAATGGCAGGAGAAGGCTAATCCCCATCAGCTTCTTGGAGTATCCCACCCACTGGGCCCCATCCTGTTGGCCCCTGTTCTTGCTTCCCATTTAAGAAAGGGGCAACAAGGCCCAGAGGAGACGGAGCCTGGCTCAGGGTTCCCATGTGGAACTGGGAACAGGCTGAGGCAGATCCTTGCACTGGGGCATGAGGAGGGCCATGGGGTGAGTTCACAGTGCACTATGGACGGCCAGCTGTTCCTAGGAGGCTCATCCTTGCTGCCAGTTCTCCCCTAGGCCTGCACATCTGCAGGAGCTATGCAGCGTTTCCCATTTGAGCTGGTTTCTCCAGGCTTGGGGCAGTAGCACGACTCCCAGCTGGGACTGCTGACAGGCTTGCTGCTGACCTTTTCATACCCTCCAGGGCACAAAAAAGGCTATCATGCCCACCCAGCCCAGGGCCTCAGGACCTGGAGACCCCGAGCTATAGGTTGCCAGTCAGCCCACCTGAATGTCACATCAGGAAACAAAAAGGAGCAGAGCTTGATTTCAGCCCTGGCTCTGTCACCAGCGGCTACAGCACCTATGGATAGATCCTGTCCCATCTGAAGACCTCCAGTTCCCATCTATGAATTATGGGGACACAGTGCTGAGAGGACATAGCTGAAAGAGCTTTTGGGGAAAAGCAGTAGGGTCCCTTTCTCCTGCTGTCTGCCAGTCCAAGGAAGTAAGGCCAGGGTCTGGGAGATGGTGCTAGAGGAGCTGGGGACTGTGAGCTGAGGACGTGAATAGAAATGAGGCCCCTCCCCACTAAACAACAACAACAACAAAAACAGGGGCCTGTTGTCATCATTTTACATAATAAAAGCCTAATATGCTAAGTGTCCGGTAGTCTGTTCAACCAATCAAAGCGTAATATGATTGGTTGAACTGCTCGCTATGATGTGCACTAACCACCGGGGGCAGATGCTCTGACCAGTAGGTTAGCTTGCTGCTGGGGTCCTGCTGATCAGGACTGAGTGAAATGGGCCAGACATGCCCTGGAGCCCTCCCAGGGTCCCTCCCCAGCTGGCCTACCTCCTGTGTCCCTCCCCGGTCCCAATTGTGCACCGGTGGGGTCCCTCAGCCTGGCCTGTGCCCTCTCGCAATCCGGGACCCCTCGGGGGATGTTGGAGAGTTGGTTTTGGCCTGATCTCACAGGCCAGGCCGAGGAACCCCACTGGTGCACAAATTTGTGCACCGGGCCTCTAGTTTAAAAATAAGAGCACATACAATCTGGGACCTCTGGCCTCAAGGGAGATATAAGATGCCCTGGCAGAGCCAGGAACCATTTGAGCTCAATGCTGGCTGCTGCCCCTCAGACAGTGACCAGCTCCCCTAAGATGATGCCTCAACTCCTACCCTTACCCCTATTTTGGCCACAGACCACAGGGCCACACTTCCATCAGATCATTTCTGTGTTATTTAATGCTGAGTGCCCAGCACTGAAGATGTGGATGGGACTATAACCAAGACCAATGCCCACTTCACCAATAGAGAACATTCCTGGGAACCTCCCAACTTCCCCACACAGGGCCTCCTGGGTGTCCCCCACCTGGTCCCACCATCACCTGGGGAAGTCTCCAGCCTCTCTGCCCACTTTGTTCCCTGCTGGCCTTTGGGCATGGATATGGGTGCCCAGCCTCTGCTAGCACCCAGCCACCCTAGTGCTCAGGCTAGTACAGTGTGCAGAGCCTGAGTCCTCCCTGGAGGGGGTTTCCCTCTCATCCCAGGTCAGAGCTTTTCAAAGGGCTTCAAGCCCAGAACCTTCCTTCTTAAGAAGTTTCCCACAGATCCTGTGCTCACAGTAGCTGGTTGCAGGGGCAAGATGGACCCTGAGGCCTCATCTTGACCTTCTTCTGGGGGGACACACCTGACAGGAGAACCACGGCAGCCTGCCTGGGCCACTGCACCTGCCCGAGACTCTCTTTCCACTGGAGCTGGGCTGAACGCCCGCCCACTGGGCAAAGCGCCATCTCTTGAACCGCCCTCTCCTGTCAAGCTCTGCACGGAGGCTGGACGGCAGCTGGACAACGTGAGGCAGAGCTGGCAGGTGACGTTACTGGGAACTAACGGCAGAGGGGGCTGGCAGGACGACACCATGGCCGGCTCCAACGTGGGACAGTGGGTACAGGCACAGTGACTAGGGGAGTGGGTTGCTCCAGGGCCTCGATGCCCAGTTACCTTGTGCATGAGCAGGGGTGATGCCTTTGGCCACCGACCCCAGCACTGTGGAGTTGACTCTTATATTTTATTAACTGTCTCTCCACTAGAATGTTAGCCCCTTGGGCTGGGGTTGCCAACAGCTGTGACCTGATGGCTCCAATACCGCTGGGGACCTAGCGAGTGTCCGTGTCTAGAGGACAGTGAAAGGAGGCGGAACTGGAGCTGGACCTTCCAGTCTAATCAACAAGCATAGGCCTGGGAGCTGGGGCAGCTGGTCCTGCTGAGCATGAGAGGGGCCCCGTGCTGGCCTGTCCTCTGCTTCTGTTCTCACCTCCCAGCATTTCACCTCCTGACCCTGGGGAGGGCCTAGCTGCTCTGGGCTTCCTCACAGGGCTGGCTCTCAGGCTGTCCACCCACCACAAAGAGGTGGTGGGGCAAGGAGGGGGACTGCTGAGACTGGAGTCCACCAGGGATCAGCCTGTCAGCCAGCCAGTTTAGGAACAAGCAGGGAGAGCAGCCTCAGGTGCTGGAGCCCCTGGCCCTACCCCCACCCCACCGCCAGCTGGTGCCTGTGAACTTCTCTCCCTATCACTGGAACATCACTGGGGATTATTGATTTTTTGATATAGAACAACAGCCCATCTTTATCGGGCTGAACCCTGGCCCTGGCTAATGGTGGAGCTGGGACCGCCTGGGAACAGCCAGAGAGCAGGGTGGGGCCCCACTGCTCACCTGGGATCTGTAGGGGCCCTTCACCACTATCAGGCCCAGAGACCTATCCTGGTAAGGGGGTGGCCATAGGGAAAGGGGTGTCTGTGGGGCTGGGATTTGGCGGTCATCTTGACTGGGTCCCAGGTGGGTAGGAAGGGCTGCAGGGGGGTCACACTGAGTCCCAGAAGTGCCCTTTCTGAGGCCCTGTGGGCAGCTCAGAGTCTTGGGGGAGGTTGTGGTGGGTGACTGCCTAGAGATCTGGCTCCTTGGGGTGGGATGTGTCTCAGATACTCTGCCCGCTCCAGGCACAGGCAAGAGGACCAGCTTAACTGGCAGGAGCAGCCATGGGATAGGCAGTGGGTCTGAGACTCCTTAGGGGCCCATGTGCTGGGCCCAGGATGCTGCCCTGCCCTCGCTGAGTTTTCCTTTCTGCTCCCCACTTCGGATGGAGCCTCCCCTTGGCCCCATGGAGCCTAAGAACCACAGCTTCCTGGGTGCCTCCAAGCTCCAGGACTCATGGTCTCTCCCGCCTTCTTAAAAAACTAAATGTCCTGGTCCCTGGGGCTCAATCTTCTCACCTGCGAAGTGGGCAGCGGAAGCCTCTCCAGCCCCTGGCCCTGGTACTTGGTCTTAGGAGACCCTGAGGCTTAAGCACTGGGGTTGGGGTCCCGAGCTTTCCGGGCCCTGCCTCATCCTGTAGGCAGGCTGGAAGCAGGATGTGTGATAAAGTAAAGAAAATACCTCCTGTGCAAATAGCTTATCTGGCCCCTATCAGCCTGGGCGTCCTGGCCCCTGGCCCCTGTTTTTCCAGAGGCCAACGCCACAGAGTGGGCCGTTCCTTCTTTCCAGCCTCCGACTCACCGCCTCTCAGCCCCCAGCCTGGCCAGTCCACTCTGCTCCCTGAGCTAGGCTGGGACATGGTCCTCGCAGGGCCCTGACTCTCTGCTGTAAATGCGTAGGGGGATGGGGGGTGGGCATGAGGGTGAGTGAGGGTCTGGGCAGAGGCTGCTGCTACTGCTGAGCCCCTCGCCTTGTCCTGCCTGGGGGGCAGCAGTGGGCATCGAGCCAACATACTCGAGAATATCATGACACGACCACTGCCTATGCAGGGTAAGCCCCGCAGGGAGTACAAAGACCCTTCCAGAAAAGGCAACAGTCCCTGAGCACCCGCTGACACTTTATGAGCACCAAGCACCTCCCATCTGCTCTGCCCACGAAGGAGGCGCTTACACATGGGGAGGAGGCTGAGGTCTACAGGGAGGGCTCTGGCTTGCCCACACCCCACGGCAATAACTGGGGCACTGGCCCCTTGCCCCACAGTCCCCCTAGGGACAACCCAGCATGAGGTTGAGTCCCGGGAATTGTTAAAGCCCCATCTTGTGAAAGCCGTGCGTGTTTACTGCACTACGTAAAACCAGCAGACACCTGCTTTCGTGGTACTGATCAACTCAGTCCTCAAACCTCCCCCCTCCGCCACCCTCCCAGTGCCATAGGGACTGGTGTTATCCCTTATAGACTAAGAGACTGGGGATCAGAGAGGACCTGGCCACAGAGTGAGGCAGGTGACTGAGTTCACACCCAGGCCCCAGACCCTGTCCAATGCTATGTGCTTCTTCATGCCCTTGTGGTGGTGGTGGGTGGTGGTGGTGGTGGTGGTGGTGGTAGGTGGGGGTGCGGGGCAGGGAGAACAATGACTAGGACAAGGCAGGGCTGGGGAAGAGAGGCAAGGATGTTTGGAGTACAAGAGCCTTGCCCTGTACACAGCAGGCACAGGTTGGTCCCCACCCCAGACATAGCTCAGGAACTCTTGGGGCTCCCCACTGGGCCCATCCAGCTGAGCCCACAGCCAGGCTCCACTGGGGTTCCCTGTCTGGGGGCACGGTGCTTGCTCTCACCTCCACTCCTTGCTCCTGCCAAGATGATTGCGTTTGCCCTCTGAGACCCAGCAAGGTCCCCGCGGGTAGGACAGGTAGGATTATGACAGGACCAGGAAAGCTTAGGGGCCGGGGAAGGGGATGGGTGCTGTTGGGACTGCCCCAGGTCAGCCCCAGATCTGCTTTTGTCCTGCCCATGGCCTTCAGCATTGGGCACGTCTGACCCACTGTGTACATGTAGAGAAATGCACACACTGACCAAGCAGTGGGGATGTCTGTGCAGAATTTGCTTCTTTTAGAATAATTTCTCCCTCTCCTTGTAGAAATTCTACAGGCCAGCAATAAATAAATAAATAAATAAATAAATAATAAAATAAGTGGCTCGCTATCTTCAACATGGTGTGATGGCTATCCTCGCCACCCTATGCCTGTCCACGCCGAGATTATTTTTCTGGGATAAATTCCTAGAAGCTGAACTGCTGAGTCAAGGCAAGAACATCACAGCACTGTGCAGGATCCAGCCTGGGCACCTCGGTGTGTGAGTGCTTTTTTAGGAAGAGGGTAGGTCTCCAGAGTCCACTGCACCCAGCAGCTCCAGGCAGCAGAGGGAGTCTTGGTGACAGACAGGAACACTGAGGCTCAGGGAAGCTGAAGGAATAGCCCAGGAGGCCAAGGGGCACCGGGACAGCCCAGATGGTATCTGGGCCAAAGCCCTTCCAAGGGCCCACTGCTGAGGACGCTCAGGGGTCCTGTGAGGGATGGGGCTGAGAATGGGTGGGACGCAGGAGTCTGTCTGGGGGGGGGGGCAAAGGCGGGTTCTGATGGGGATGGGGGGAGAGGCTGAGACAGGCAGAGCCCTCTCCCCACTACGACACATAATAAGCCCCGGAGATAGCATCGTGCCTCATTTCAGGCCCTGCTCGGCCCTTTCGGGCAGGATATGACCAGCCCTCGAGCCGATGGCGGCCCCTTTGTCCCATCTCCCGGGATTGATCTTATCCGCTACATCCACCGCTGCCGTAATGGAAAAACACAGCGAGGAAATCAAAAGTTACGCACAGAGATAGAGGAGTAATAAATAAATAAATAAGGAGCCCCGCTCATCTGGCAGGGGGAGGGGCTCTCCGAGAACAAAGTGTTAAATCACATGGGGGAGGGCTGGCAGGCCTGTGGGGTCAGTGGGGGCCCGGTTCTCATCCTGGGTCTGAGAGAAACACTGCAGCTTGTCCAGCCTCAGTTTCCTTCTGTCAAGGGGGTGCGGTCAAAGAGCCCACTCCTGGGACTGAGGGAGATGCCGTGACAAAGGGTGCCTGTCAAGAGGGCAGTGCTGCCTACAACTGACAACAGGGTGCCTCTGTCTCTCTCCTGGGCAATGAGAGCCAGCTGGTACAGGGGAGGGAAGTGCCTTCCGGTGACCCTGACACGCCCCTGCTGAGGCTACATAACTCCAGAGAGAGCCCAACACCATGCCCTGGGGACCACAGCCCAGGGACTGCACAGCCCTGGGCATGCTTGGAGAGGGCCACCACGTTGCACATGCTGCCTTCTTGCTGCCCTGCCCTGCCCAGGCCCTATCCCAGCCCTCCTGGCATCTCCAGACAGCCTGAACAGCCTGTCCTCACCCCACAGAGGAGCAGCTTGAGTAGGGACCCAAAGGCCCCCAGTGAGTTGGAAGCCAGGTCTACCCTGGTGCCTTGTGGGAGTCATGCCAGCAAGGGGTAATGGGACAGTAACATTACTGGTGACAGGGACAGTGCTAGTACCTATATGAGCACCAGTGTTAGTGACAGCAATAGCGCTAGCAACAGCAGCAGTGACCGTGACAATACTAGTCCTAACATCAGTGACAGTGCTAGGAAGAGTGGCAGCATGAGTACCGGTGCCAGGAGGAGGGACCGTGCCAGCACTAGCATTGGCACTGACAAAGGAACAGCAATAGTCGTGCCAGTAATGGCCATCCCTGCCGTCCCTGGGTCCTCTGTGTGTATTTGGGGCCATTTTACCAGGAGGCTCAGAGAAAGTGAGCTGATGCACCCCAGGCACTATGGCCAAGCTGTAGTGGTCTGATTTTGAGCCCTGGAGGAGGGCAGGTGGACCTGCACCATAGTGATGCTTGGGAGGGGCAGGCCAGGCAAAGGCTGAAGCCTAGACACACAGCTAACCGGCTGGGTGGGCTGGCTGAGGCAGGAAGCCGGCGGGAGGGCGGAGGAGGAAGCCGGGCTTGATTAGCACCCTCGGCCGAGATAGGCTGCCCTGGCCACAGATAGGCGCTCCCGGAAGGCCGGTGAGGTCAGCGGGCAGCATAGGCAGGCAGCCAGGCCTGGGCCCCCCCAGACGCCGGGACAGCCGAGGACCTGGGCCATAGCCACCCACTTCACCAGGTCCCTTGTTGCTCACTCATCCTCCACCCACACAGTGTCTGCACCCTCTTTGGAGGGGCTCTGGGAGCCCTTGAAAACCAACTGGAGCTGGGCCAGGAGAGAGTGGGCTAGGGCCTCTCTTGGGAAGGTGGACTTCAGGCTCAGCTTTCTCAATCGTCCAGTTGTGGCGCTGGGGCAGCCGCCTAACCTCTCTGGGTCTCAGTTTCCACCTCTGAGGAAGTCTGGTATCTGACACCAAATTTCAGTCTCAGCTTTTTCATGGGTCTTCCACGTTCACCATGACCCCCTACAGTCCTTTCCCCACATGGCAACCAGCCTGGCCATCAGCCCTTGCCCCCTCCTGCTCTGTCCTTGTCTTTCCCGCAGGTCCCCCTGCGTGCAGGATCTCTGCATGCTGTGCTCTGTGTGGCAGTTTCCCTGTGATCCTCTGAGCTCTCTGTGCAAACCTCTGAGGGTCAGGGGCAGCTCACCCCAGCCCCTAACCACCCTCTATTCCTGTCCACATTCCTTGCTTAGCCTGCACCCCTTGATGACTACTCTCTGTGCTGCTGGCTGCGGCTCTTAGAGGGCAGTGGCTGGTCTGTTTTGTTCATGCTACACACCCAGTGTCTACAACAGGGGCTGACACACAGTAGGCACTCAATAAATAAAAGTACTAGCTAGTGAGTGAATGAGGATAAGCTCCTATGGAAGAGTTGGATGGGAGTCTTACCAAAGAGCTGCCCACTGATAGCCTGCCCCTCCCAAATGTTCTGACTCCCCGCCCCCCCGCAAAACCTGTGACCCCAAGCCCCTCCCAGATGTTCTGACCCCCCCCCCCCCCCCGCAAAAACCTGTGACCCCAAGGCCCAGGTGCCTTTGTTGCGGGCAGAGGTTGGAGTCAGGACAGGCTAAGGAGCAGCTGCCTGGCAAGGCTGATGTGGGTACCAGGTGGTCAGCTCCTCTGCATGAGGAACTGCTGAACACAGTGAGTGGACTACCCAGGCTGAGGGGGGTCAACAGCCTTGGCATAGGGGGAGCCATGGCCATCTCTGTGCCTCAGCACCCCAGTTAGAGGCCATGGGTTCATAGTCCCCTTCAGCCCTGTCCTGGGGGTTCTGCCCACAGGGCCTTATTCAGAGAGGTGGGCAGTTCTGAGTTTTGGTGGTGGATGCAGGCTAAGGGTTCAGGCCCTACCGTGGCTTGGGGACTGATGCTCCGGGGAGGGGTCATGGAAAGAGCTTGGGGTCTGGGATGGCGGGCAGCCTACGTATCCATCAGTCAGCCAGTCACCCTCAGCTTGTGCTGGCCAAAGCCTGTGACCTCTGAACTCCATTTCCAAGACAACCATTACAGATAGGGCCCCCATGCTCTGAGCTCACCTCCTCATCCCTGCACTCCAGACTCAGCCAAGAGCACTCCTGCCTTAGATCTCCTACCTGCACTGTGCTCTCTACCTGGTACACTGTCCCCCAACAGCAGCTGGTTCCCCTCACTCTTCTGGTCTTTGCTCAAACATGGGCTCAGCAACACCTACTCTGGTTACCCAATTCAGAATTGCTCCCCCTCTTTCTTTTATTCCAGAGCCTCATCCCCTTGAACACATGACATTTTTACTTCTTTATTATTTAGTCTCTGTCTCCCTGATGAGAACATCAGCTCCCTGGGCCCCTGGACTCTGTCGGCACCAAGCAGGAGCTTAATACACAAGTGTTTGTTGTATGAATAAACTACCGCCTTCCCTTCCCTTGTCCACTCCTGTGTTGTAGATTCCATGCTGCTCCTGTTTGATAAACTCTGCTGGCACCTGCAGCGTGCCTGGCCCCGTAGGTGCTCAGGAAATATCTGGGAAGAAAGGATGGCCAACTGCAGGAACACACAGACTGCTCCCCAGGATTTCGCTCCATTTCCCTGAGTCTCAATTTCCTCAGCTATGAAGTGGGAGGTCAGGGCTATGTAGAGCCCGCTGGGTGATCCTAGGGAACATGTGCCTCTGGGGCACCTGGTGTGCACTCCCTTCCCTGGGATATCCAGAAAGACCCAGCTGCTGAATCTGGTCTCTGGAGCTGACTCCAGCTTGACCCCTGACATCAGCCATCATCCCCCTCCATGGCCCTCCCCTATCTGTTAATCTAAGACAAATAGGCCTATCAGGCTGCAATGCCAGGCCCAGTGATAAAGCAAAATAGCTGAAATGATTTTTCCCACCCACACATGCCGAGCTGGCGGGAGGGGACTTATGGAGGGCAGTATCGGCCCATCTCCTGGGCTGTCCATCAGGACAGGCCGTCCTGCCTCAGCCGCCTGCCCGCCCACTGCCCGATAACAAACCTTGAGGTTTGCATAGAAACTCCAGGCAACAAGATTAGTAAGCCGAGCGCGGCCCAGATAGTCGGCCCTACGCCCTCGCTCACCCTCCAGGGCGAGGTTTCCCAGCTTCCAGCAGGCCCCCTGGGTCCCTGCGGGTGGGGGAACCAGGCTCCAATCCCCCCGCCCCCAGCAGGAAATGGCTGACAGATGCCTCCTCCAGCCCCTCACAGCAGCCGCTTCCCAACCTATTCACCATATGGCAGCTGACCAAATGCCCCACTTAAAACACTGCAGCCCCCATTTTATAGCCAAGAAAATGGAGGCATCTCCCCACAGTCCATGGCATTGAGCCCATGCATGCCCCATCCTACCTTTCCACACCTCCACTCCAGCCTTTAATGCCTGAGCCACACCCACACTTCAAACCTCAGGACCTGTTCATGCTAGCTCCTCACTTGAACACTCGCCCCACTCCAATTTGTCCTTTAGGCCTTGGCTTGGGGGTTAGGGGTAAGGTGCTGACTTGGCACTGACCACCTGGCTGTTCCCTCTGCCAACCTGCAGTGTTGTGGGGACATGGCCAGCCTACCTACCATTCCCTCCAGGGCTGGGGATGGAGCTGGGGACAAAGAAGGTGACACTGATGTTTGAGCCATTGGGTTTATTTTTTAAACAGTGGTCACCAGGAAAGAGCTCCAGGTCCTGAGAATTGATGGGTAAAGGGGACCTCACTCCTGGGGCCCTGATCACACAGCCAGGTATGGAGGGGTGGAGGCAGGGCACTGAAACGAAGCCTAGAGATGCTTCCTACTAAACAGGCGCAGCCTCTCAGATGCCAGCTCTCTGCCCACTGTGAGCTGGATGACCTTGGCCATGCCACTGCATCTTGCCAGGCCTCAGTTTCCCTAATTGTAAAGTGGTTCTCACCAGGTCCTGAGCACACACGCGGCCATGCTGTGCTCCATATTCCTTCTCTTGGCTGGTGTGGGTCCTCATCCCCACTCCATGCCCTTCTCTCTTGAAAATGGGCTGCCCCAGACAGGGGTTTTGAGGCCCAGGAAAGTCCACCTCAGTCTCAGCTCTAGGGAACCCCAGCCCACTCCCCAACCAAAAGCCCTGGATTTTGGGGGAGCAGAACCAACTCACCCCTGGAGTCAGGGGCGAAAGACTATGACCCTTGTGGGGACTGTTTGCTACCCAGTCTGGGGCTCAGGGCAGGTTGCTGCCAAGTGTCAGCGAGTGAAAGATGGTGGCGGGTGGTCCCCAGCTCTCCGCCCCCTCGCTTCCTGCTCCAATTCAACCTCTTCCTACCCAGTGCCAGCCTGTGCCCTCGTGATAAAGCCAGGCTGTGGTCCAGCAATCAGTCTCGCACAGGAGGCTGCCCACTGCCCACAGGCCTCTCACCCATCAGTGGTCCTCTCACCTTGTATCCTGGACCCCACCCTCCCAAGGCTCTGCCCAGTTGGCTTTATTTTGTAAACAGTGGTCACCAGGAAAGAATTCCAGGCCCTGAGACCTTATGGGTGAAAAGGACTCTGCTCCTGGGGCCCTAATCACACAGGCAGGCCACAGGCTGGGTGCCCTGACCACCAAATGTGTCCCTGGCCACCGCCTTCCTTCCTAAGCCTGTGAAGCCTGGGCTGTCCACATGGTCACTTGATGTCCCCGGGTTGAGGGGGAGCCTTAGAGGCCTCCTGGTTCCCCTCCTGCTCCCCAGTGAGTACAGCACTCACGGTGATCAGCCCTATGCTTAGCATCTAGGGCATCTGGATCACCTTGCCTCCAAACAGGCGGACGGAGAGCTAGACAGAGACTGTGCTCTTTGGAGTCCCCTCTGTGCTGGGCAGAGAGGGTGGGAGGGGAGAGAGAGTGGGAGGTCAGAGGAGTGAAGCCTTCTCTGGCCACCCCAGGGGGGCAAGTCACGCTCCCTCTGCTGGCCGAGGGGCTACTCGGTGGGAAGGGACTCTAGAGTACTACCAAGGGGAGGGGACCCCAACCACTGCAGCTGCTCCCTTCATCAGTCTCCTCGTGATCTGCCAGGCAGGCCCAGGCCATGCTGACTGCCATTAGTCTGAAGCTTGGACAGAACCATGAGGTGGGTGTCAGGCCCAAGACTCCTACACAGATGAGAACCTCAGGGCTCTTAGTCCTAATGGGGGTGCTTATCTGTTTGACCTGCTTTTTCCCGATGTTAAGTGGAGAGGTGGAGGGGAACGAGGGTAGTGAGAGGTGTGGGCACAGGACACAAAGAGGGACATGGGGTGGGTGGAGCCATGGAGCCATCTCCTGAGGAGCAGAGAGCGCTGGGCCAGCGGAGCAAAGGCAGTGGCAGCTGCCCTTCCAGACAGGATTTGGGGATTATAGATTTTAGCTTGTAGCTATTTGCATATCAGAATTTTAAAAAGCCCCTTGAGCAAACAAGGCCATTTCAAAGATAAAACTCCTGAGCTCTCCCTCTTCCTGTTGCCTGCCCCCTTCCCTTTGAGCTGGGCTGAAGGCTCAGCTCCCATCCCCACCTCCTCTCCTTTGGGACCTGACCCTACCCACTGGTCCCTCCCCTTTCCTCTTCCTCTCCTCAGGCCCTAGGGCAGTGGTCGGCAAACTCATTAGTCAACAGAGCCAAATATTAACAGTACAACGATTGAAATTTCTTTTGAGAGCCAAATTTTTTAAACTTAAACTTCTTCTAACGCCACTTCTTCCAAATAGACTCGCCCAGGCCGTGGTATTTTGTGGAAGAGCCACACTCAAGGAGTCAAAGAGCTGCATGTGGCTCGCGAGCCGCCGTTTGCCGACCACTGCCCTAGGGCCTCCTTGCTGGACTTTGGTCCTAGCTCTGAGCCTTTGCATGGGCTGTGTCCTAGCCTGGCACCCTCCCCTCCCACACTCTCAGACCTCCTGCCTTGTTGGGCCCTTCAGGGCCACACACTCCCCAGGACTGCTCACAGTTGGTGCTGCTTGAGCTCTGTGAGGTGAACATCTCTGGCACAGCTACCATTCCTCCAGCATTCACTTGACGCACCTCTGCCCTGGCCCTCACGTACCCCAGGGGGCTCGGAGGAGGAGGTGACATCCTAGAGACCACACTGAGATATCACTGCAGAGCTGGGCCTCAAACCCAGCCTCGACCTGGGCTCTGACAGACAGCAGATCTGGCTCTGGTGCAGTGGGGGCGTCTTGGGTGAGGGGTGGACAGTGGCATCTGTGGGGCCAAGACGAACACCACCCATAGGGAAGGGAAAGGGGCTTCTCCCTGCTCCACGGGTGCACAGCTTGGCTGGTCCCAGGAGTGGAGTTCGGGTTGTGCCGGATCGTGGCTTCTCCCTGTAGAACTGCCTATACCCCCAGTCCCAGAGGAACCCAGGCGGCCGGGGCAAGATAACAGCCCTCAGGGTGAAGCCGAGGTGAAGTGCTCACTGCACCAGGCATGGCGCTCTCCTCACAGCTCCCTCAAGGGTCCGGCACTCTTCTCGGCTCTGTTGGCCACATGAGGAAACTGAGGTCCAGAGAGGACAAGTGGCCTGCATGTGTGTGCATGCTCCCTGAAAACTGCTCACAGCAAAGTGTGGACCCAGGCCAGGCAGGCTGACTTGGGGCCTGTGCTCCTGCTCTCAGGACAGCTTGAGGGTCCCACTTGAAGCAGTAACACTTGAGAACCAAGCCACCAGCAGCTGACACAGTTCAGACCTTTAGAAAATGAAAACAAACACCCTGAACATCTCCCTAGTCTGCCTTTGGAGCTCTGGAGTCACCAGGTCTCAGCCAGTGGTAGGAGGAAGTTAGGGCAGGGCACTAATGGGGCCTGGAGACGATGGGGTGGGAGAGTAGGGATGGTCACCAGCAGGCCCCGGGACCTGCACTCCAGGGCTTACAGAGCCCTTGCACATCCAGGACCTCACTGTATATGGAGTGTGTGTGGAGGGTGTCCTGGGAGGAGAGGCCTCCCTTCTGCCCAGCGCCATGTGGGTGCCTCCTGGCGGTTCTTTTGGCCGTCTGCTTGGGCCCTGACCACTGGAGGCAGGGCAACTGCGCTGCACCCACCATGCAGCTGCAGAGAGGGACACTGAGGCCCGGCCTCTCTCTTAGGCTGCTGCCACCTGGGTCCTGACCAGCAGATGGCAGCCAGAAAGGTGAGATAGGGCAGCCAGAATGGGCTGCAGAATGTTTGCCGAACTCTGGGCTCTGTGAGGTGGCCAGCTCCCACCCTCATGCAGGCCAGATGGGAAACTGAGGCTCAGGCCCAGGCACTGGCCCAAGGCCAGGTAGTGTATGGTGCATTGTGGTCCAAGCTGCCACCCCCATCCCAGAGGGGATAGATGGGAGGTGCCCCCAAGCCTGCCTCAGGAGCTGCTGGTGAGGATAGGGGCTATATTTTTCCTCACACGTGGGGTCTGGGGATTAGCTGCAGGCCAGGGATAAAAAAAACAGGGAGAGAGAGAGATGCTCACACATGACAGGCAGAAGGGCTCAGAGGGACAGAGAAAGAGAACAAGAGAGTGGGCCTTAAACATGCAAAGAGCGCCAGGACTTGCCAATGAAAGTAGACAGGCACTGGCTGCACCCTACCCTGCAGGCGGTCATTGCTGGGCAGTGCCCTCGGGGACACCAACCCAGCTGGGCCCCGATGAAGCCCTGCCGCCCCATTGCTGGCACGGGTGGCCCCTGTGAGATAAGAGCCCACTGGGCCTCTCTGGCTTCCCTGGGCGGGTGATAAGTGTGGCCTGCTTGGGGTCTGATAGGGGGCAGCCACCGCGGCGGTTGGCCAGTGGCCACTTATCAGCCCATCGCTGCCCATTTCATATCTGTGGGAGCTGATAGGGAGTACCCTGGCCCCCAAGGATGCAAACAGTGTAGGAAGCTCCTGGGGTACTCCGGCCCTGGCCTGGGGTCAGGTTCTGATCTGTAGGGGCTTATGTTTCTATGTGAAATGGGATGATGATATTACCCTGCAGGGTGGACAGGACCGCCTGGGTGATCACTCAAGCTGGAGCTCACAAACCCATAGCCGACTCTGGAGCCAGTTGGTGGGTCTAAACCCAGCTCTGCCACTTCACAGCTGGTGACCTTGGACAATCCCCTTGGTCACTTGGTGCCCCTCTGCTCTGGCGAAGACTTCCCTGACCCCCCATGAAGGAGAGGCCCTCACCATGTACCTTCTTCCCACTGGTTGATCATGAACCTCACTTGTATTATTATGCCTGTGTGTGTGCATGCTCCCTGAAGACTGTGCTCACAGATTCTGGCACATATCAGGTGTTCCATAAATGCTTGCTGCATCACGCATGTGCCTGGCATGAGTAGTCTCCCTTCCATCCTTCCAGTCACCAAGGACCACACCCTGCCTCCTCCTCCCCAGCTCTCGCTAACAGCTCTCCATGGCAAGCTGTACCTGCGCCTGGAGATGCAGCCCTGCCAAGTCCTCCCACACGTCACCCCGTGTCCTTGAACCAAAGAACCATGGAGACAACCGACTTTCTTCCTTCTCTTCACAAATGAGTGGAACTTGGGGGAGGGGGAGCCAGAAAGAATACATTTGTGGGACTTCCAAGGTCAGAATTTCAGCTGCAAATTGGAGGGCGTGTGATTGGCGGCCCCAAACCACCCTCAAAGACATTCCCTGTGGTCCAGGACCAGGCAGTTTGCAGCTACCTCCCACCTCCCAGGTACCTGCAGCCACCTCTGGGGCAGGGTGGGGGCAGGCTACCCTGCACAGGCCTGAGCACCTGTAGAGTTCTAAATCCCCAGCCCAGGGGGAAGTCCCTCCACATGCCACCGCCCACCCCCCCCCAGCCCCGCCCTGGCTGTTTTCGCCTCCTTGGATGTCTTTCCCTGCCTTCATCACCTGCTCCTCTTTCCCCTCCTAGGAATCCACTTTGGTCTGCCAGGCCTGGGATTCAGCTCTGAGCATCACCACAGCTCGGTGCTGGCCTCCAGCGATACCACTGGCCCCACAGGCAGGCTGGACTTTGGAACAGGCCTGGGCCCGGTGGGCTGCCACCAACCTCTCCAGCCAGCAGGCCAGGCCTGTCCCATGTGAGCCGTCAGAATGCTCAGTTCCAGGACTCCCAGAAGGCTGGGCCTGGGGCCACCCAATGCTGCTGGACATGACTGCAGGCATGGTTACCTGGCCCGCTCCATGAGTTGCTGGCCTCCTCTTCCAGACTCGACTCTGGCTCCTGCCCCTCCATCTCCTTGGAGCCTTCAGGGGATGTGGGGTGCGGTGTTGGCGGTGGGGGCAGGGGATTAGCTTCTGCAGAGAGGAAAACACCATCAGGCCCCACCAAGCTCTGGGTAACAAATTGCCTGACCTCTTGACCCATTCTTGGTGGCCAGGAAGGACACCAAGGCCCAGGTAAGCATGTGCTTAAGGTCACCCACCCCTAGACTTGCTCTAATTGGGGAGGATCAGGCACCTCAGTTTTCCCCCTTGGCCTTTAAAACCCCTCATTCCCTTCATTAATTGTAGCAATAATAATTGCTATTCCAGCTGCTGTTAATAATTAGAGTGCAGGATGCCCTACTGGGCACGCCCAGGCCAGGGGCACACATGTGGGCTCCGCCTTCCCTGTCTCCTCCACAGGCAGCTGGGGGCCTCTCCAGCAGGCCCTGCACCCAATTCCAGCCCAAAGGGCATATTTGCCTTCCCTGCTGGCCTGATAACTACCTCAGCCCCCAATCGATGGGCTCCCATAAAAGCCCCCCCTTGGTGACGTCACGCACCCAGCAGATTATTAATACCCAAGATAAGGGCCATGATTAACATCAAATAAATCAATCACACAGTATAAAAGTCCTATTATTTTTGGCTATAAATCAACGTGGCTGGCATTTGAGCTCCAGCCACTGAGAGGGAGCCGGGTTGGGCCCGCCCGAGAGGCAGATATTGCTCCTGCTACCTTATCTCGCCCATCACCGAGTTATCACCACGGCCTGTGCCAGGTGCAACCCCGGCTGTTTTTTCCAGCTCCTTCCCCACCCCGCCCCCGTGCAGCCCCAGCTCCCAGATCAGATAAGGGGCCCAGCACCCTAGGAAAGCCACTGGGTCAAAGTCCATAAGTAACCAGCCATTTGCCCTTTGGCAGATCAAGGCCCTGCGAGGCCTCCCATTAGTGCACAGCAGCTAATAGTAATCGTGATGGTGAAAAGGGGCCCCTCACACACTCCCTCAGCCCCATCAGCCACCCCAAGGCGTTCACGCCCAGTTATAGATTCAGAAACAGGCTCAGGAAGGACAGGTGCATGGGCTGGGGACCAGTGGGAGGGAAGGCTAGTGTTCCATCAAGCAATGTGAGATGATGATGATGGTGGCAGAGATAACAATAATGAATCAGAATTGGTACCAGAGGCCAAGCTCCTGATCCCTTCACATGGCTGCACAGTCCCCAGTGAGCTGAGGGTGATGGGAGCCCCAGCCCTAGGCTCAAGTCCCGCTGGCCCCTCCTCCTCTCACTGCATAGCCCTGGTGACTCCAATGGGCTTGCTACTGGGGAAAGGGACACAGGGGCCAGCAGGTCTCAGAGGACCAGGGTTCCTGAGCTTGTGGTGACCCCGATGCTCTGAGACTGGGAAATGCTGGGGGTTGGAGGGTCCACAGTGAGAAGGAACCTCCCTGTCAGAGACAAAGGTCTGTCTGGGATTTCTGCCTGCCTCCTGCCCCTCCTCAGCTTCTGGCCGCCCCCTCCTCCCCTGCAGAGCTCTCCTGCTGTCTACTCTACATCTCTGTTCAATCTTGCCTCTCCCCTTCCCCCATCTCTCCTTCACTCCAATCATGCCCACCCACTTACCACTCTCCCAAATGGGCCAGTTTGTGGCTGTTTCCTCCATCAGAATGTGGCCTGGGGGTAACTCAACCTGGGTGTGCATTCGTGGTATGAAATGGGAATGGGAGTAAAATCACCCCCAGGGCCATGGTGGAGGATCCAGAGAGGCAGAGGAGAGGGAGCTGGGGCTCACAGCAGATGGCCCAGGCAGAGCCCCGCCCCCTCATCCTCCCACTAGTAGCCTTCCAGTCTGTTTCTTCTAGAAAACAGGTCAGGTGCTGACCTCCCCCAACACCTCTGCTCAGTGAGGCCGCTCCTCCTAGGGGTCTTGGGGATGTCTGGGGGTACAGCTATCCTGAGCCAGCCTCCTGGTGTCAGGTTAATTCACCCCTGGGTGGAGGGCTGCCTCTCCTTCCAAAACTTATTCTCAGCCTGAGAAATGAGTCCCATCCTCCACTGGGGAAACTGCCACCAGGAGGTCCCAAGAAGAGATTCCAGTGTCTGGGGTTGGGTGGAGAGCAGGTGGGGAGACAGGGGGAATCAATGTGAATCCAGACTTGGGGGTCAGATCCTTGATCAGGTGCGTTGGCTGTGCGACCCTGAGCAACTCATTAACCTCTCTGGGCCTCATTCTCTCATCTATAAAATGGGTTACCCCCAAGTTCCCTCCAGGCCCTGGGATCAAGCCCTTGGCTGGGAGCCACCCTGGCTTCTCCTCGCTCTGTCAGGCACAGTTAGCCCATAGATACACCAAGTTCAATGCTACTTCACAGGTGTGGAAACCCAGAGGGACTGGCTCTCATGAAGCCACAGGCCAGAATGTGAAAAGGTGTGGGGTGGCTCAGAGTGCCAGACCCCAGCCTGCCATACCCATTGCCCGACTCACCTGGACTGGAAGGGCTCAGGGGCTTGGACTCCTCCTTGGCCTCAGGCTCAGGTGCTGCAGCCTCCGGCTCTGGGAGGCCAGTGTCTGTGGCCTGAGCCTCCTCTCCAGTCTCCATGTCTCCGAGGGAACCTGCAGACACAGCCCAAGGGAAATGGTGAGGCTCTGCTCCCTCATGGTATGCCCTGGCCACTCCATGGAGTCAGAGGCCATGAGGGGGCAGCCATCAGTGTGACTTGATGTGTGAACCTTAACCATATGAGCCCAACCCCTGCACATAGGGGTCACTGGTCTTCCCATTACATCTCACCTGCCCTACAGCCTCTACTGGCCCAGTGAACTGCTCTTGTCAGGACGATCGTCCCAGACTCTCCCCTCTGCTCCAAATCATGGTAGCAACTATGGGGACTCTTGTGGCTTAGGGAGCTCTTGGAGGCTACCTGATTGCTGTGGCCCTTTCTCGTCCCACAGGTATGTTCTTGAGGGATTTGCAGAGCCCCAGTGTGCGCCCACAGCTCCTGTGGGTAAACATCTCCTGGGCCTGGCATAGCTGTTCCCTCTGACTCAGACCCCTCCTCCGGGAAGCAGCCCACACTCAGGATCCAGGTCTGGGAGCTTCTTGAGGGTGAGCCCCAGCATACAGCACACAGGAGATCTCAGAGAAGCCGATTCCAGAAATAAACAGCCGATGGGGCACAGGTGAACACACGGGTGTCTGCAGTCAACCTCTGGAGGCTAGGGCCCCCTAATTCCAATCCCCACCCTTCCCAGAGGCTCTTACAAGAGGAGCCCCATGGAGCCCACAACACAGGTGAGAAGGCAGATGGGAGTCCAGGTGACCGGAACCCAGACCAGCTCTGGGAGGGTGTCAAAGTTGGACTTGCTAGTGCCCCTGAGTGCAGGCCACGTTGGCAACCTCTGTTCCGAGGTCAGACAGATGGTGCCGTACAGTGGGCAGAGAGAACAGTGGTGAACAGGTGCCCCTCCTCCTCCTGCTCACCAGATTGCCTAAGCCCCTTCTATCCCTGTCTCAGCTGGGCCCCAGGACAGGTAGCGGAGTGGGGCCGCCTCTGCCTCAATTACAGCAGGTCCTTGAATAACATGGATGAGATACTGTAGGAACCTAACTCCAGTTATATCTCCTAGCCTAGGGCAAATTTGGCTCGTTACACCTCAAGTAACTTAGAGTCACAGAACCTATAAATGACATTAAGTGAGGACTTACTGTACCTCCCCAAGCTCTTCCTCTGCAGCCACCTGCCCTGCCCCACCCACCAGTCACCAGGGAGATGACACTCATCATCCAGGTGTGGTGTGGGGTAGGATACTGACTCAAACCCCAGCTATGGAATGGGGGGCAGGGAACGGGGGCTTCTGGACCCAGGCTATTGAGCCTGAAGCATCCAGACCCTCCTGCTGCTGAGGAAAATGAGTAAGAAGCTGTGGCAACATCTGCAAACTCACATGTCAGAGGTTCCTGATGGAGAAGAATGGGGCTTGTTTTGACAGGAATGGAAAGCACCAGAAGGAGATCTGAGCGGGAAAGAATGGAATGGCCACTTCTCAGGGGCCATGAGCTCCTGTCCCCAGAGGCGGGCAAGCAGCAGTAGAGGGAGACTTGCTTGGGATTCACACCTCAGTGGCTGGTGGTTCCTGATCTTTTGTATGTCATGACCCCTCTGGGAATCCAATCAAATCCAGTGCTTTCTCCCCAGAAAAACAGAGAGGGACTAAAATTTGTCTAGCTTTAGGAGCTTCTTTCTCACCGAATCACTCGTGTCCTCCTTGGTGCCCTTACTCTCCAGTTTTGCCAGGGATTTCCAGGGGGTGAAAGAAGGTGGGTAGTTAGCTGATGGAGGGAGGTGGAGCCTGCTGATGCTTCAGATGCCTGCCCATCAAGTCACACTGTGCAACCAGCCAGCATCCAACACGGCCACAGAAACTGGCTCAAGGCAGCAGGACAGGGAGACCCCCTGAGGCTATGATAGAATGTGGTGGCCGAGTTCCCAGGCTTACTTTCAAAATCTAGCAATTTACATGGAGCAGGGAGGTGCAAAGCTGGTTTTCTCTTTGCATTTCAGGGCACCTCTCTGACCACAGATGGTGATGGCCTGCTACAGTAGTGAAAACCGAGTTGTCCCTGGTGAGGCAGATGCCTTTCCTAACTTCCACGGACATTTGAGAGCAGACACTGTTCTAGAAAGCAGAGGTGCTGGGACCACTGGATTCTGCGGGGATTTCCAGGCCGGCGGGGGAGATAGTCAAACAATAGACAGGCCCCAAACCGAAACAGAAAATGATAAATGTGCTGTGAGGGAGGGAGTCAAATAAGAAAGACAGATGTTACCAGCAGATCTCAGGGGTTGATGTTGGTGTGAGGCTGACAGCTGAGGGCAAAGGAAGCGGCTTGTGCAAAGGCCTGGAATCTGGACAGGCCTCGATATGATACAGGAAGGAGGAGTGGGGAGTTAAGGCTAAGAGGAGAGTAGGGCCAACCTCCTCTTAGCCTAGAGACAGGGGTGGGGGGTGGGGGGATTGAGGAGAGGTAGATTCTAACCCTGAGGCATACAGAGGGTCCACACAGGGCAGCAGGGTCATTTCCCTACTGTAGTCCTCTGGACTTAGCTCTAGCCTCCCCAGGACACCTCAGAGCTATAATTACTCAGACCACACAGAACCAGCCCCAGGCTAAGCCTCTGTGCTCTCATCAATGCGCCCACACAAGCAGGCTCTGTGTTGGGCTGGGCACACCCCAGACCGGTCCGACTTGTGCCCCTGGGACAGGTGGGAGGCCTGACCCGCAGTAACCTCCCTCGGCACGCACCTTGGTAGGGAAGCACTGGATGCAGTGGAGGCCAGCCTCTGATCCCTCTCCCATGGAGTCGGCCCTGAGTGGGCACTGCCCATCATCGTGGTCAGCACACAGTCCTGAGGTCAGCCCATTTGCTGGCCCTTTTCTAGAAGCCCTGGTGCCTTCTGTAGCTCATTTAGAGCTGGAGGGGTTGCCTCAGGGCTCTGGCCCCTCCTGTTGAATGGGCCATGGGATTTCAAGGCCTCAGCTGCCTGTTCTGGAGAATGGGTAAGAAGCTACCTGCTTTCAGAAAAGTCAGGGACCAGAGCATTGGGGTGGGGCTGACACTCCCCTTTTCATACCTGTCAGGCCCTGGAATGTCCCCTACTCTTGCTGCCTCACCCAGGTGGGCCTCAGCCACCCAGGGAGGCCCTGAGCTCCTGTTGGGTCCATTTACTGGAGAACAAAGGCATCCACTCTGCATCCCGCTCTGCACAAAGGCCTGACAATGAGCGTGAAGAAAGAGGCAATTTATTCTAATGCTGCTAATTCAGTTCCAGCACAATTAACACAGCTCTGATAATGCAGGAGACAACTGCCAACCAGCAAATCGCTACAAGCCCACAACCAGCTCTGCGAATTCCGCCCCACACTCGCCTGGGCGCACAGAGAGCATGCCACGTTGTCCCCTCCGCCCCACACTCGCCTGGGCGCACAGAGAGCATGCCACGTTGTCCCCGCTTAAGCCCATGACACCTGTTCCCACCTGAGGCTCAGGAGGAAGGTTTCTCAGCTGGCAAGGGTGATTGTTGAGATGCGATGCTTCCCTGGGTGCCCTGGGCTAGGACAGAGCCTGCCCAGCCCCTTTGGGACCCTCTCTGCCCAGAGACCCTAACAGCTGAGCCAGGCAGCAAGTGTCCTTGCTATGTGAACCCAGACAAGGAACTCTAGCTTTCTGTGCTCAGTAATCACACAGCTCCTACCTTACAGGATGAAATGTAGTGACACCTGTATTTGAACTTGGCTCAGGGCTGACACACAGTACATATGTCCACACATCAACTGTCATCATCATTAGCTCCCAGCAGGGCTTAGGAAATGGTGGGGGGATGCGCTGTGATTAAGCACTACCCTGTGCTCAGCTTTTTGTAAATGTCCTTTGTACCCCTCCAACCCCCTGTAGCCAGGGGTATAGTGATGATGGGGACCATGTGTGGGGAGGGGAGGGTACACTGCTATCATACAGGGAGGTGTAGTGGGAGAGGACAGTGGGAAGGTTGACAGGACCAGGTGGAGGGGGAGGCAGGGCTATTATGACAGTCATGATGGGCAAATGCACTTCCCAACACCTCCCAAGATGGAAACCTGAATCACTCCCACTTTGCAGGTGAGTAAACTGAGGTCCAGCAAGGTGAACTGACCTGTTCATGGGCCTGGGCGAGGAAGCAGTGGTGGGGGGCAGGTGGGGCAGGAGTCTTGTCCAATAAGCCACCCTTCCAGATACCAGCTCAGACCAAGGCCCTTCTCTGTGCAGGTGCAGCCTCACACCTCTCCTCAGCCCGCAAATGACCTAGAGCGAGGACGAGGCAGACGCCATTGCCTGGTGGGGTCCAGAGGCCGATGCCCAAGGCCGAGCACCTGTTTGGGGGGTGTACGTGGGTGATGACAGTGGTCACCGCCAGCCAGGGCAGCCCTGGGCATGGCCCCCGCTGCCCGGAGACCCTTGGTTATCATGGTGAGCAGACACCAGCGCTCCGATCAGTCTCCTGCTCATTAAGCTGATGCCGAAATGGAATGAAAACATAATAGCTATTTGATTGGGGGTGAGATATTTTGCATATTGGCTCAGCACTGATAGTGGAATTTCATCAACTCCCTTTTTTCATGCTTTAAAACTGAATTACAGAGACAGCCTCTGTGCAGTGGGATGATCCCAACTCCTTTCAATTCCCGGAGCAGCAATGATTAACGAACTCCTGGCTTTGATAGCAAGGCAACTGAGGGGTCCTTCTGAATAACTGCCTTGAAGAAAGTGAGAGCTGGTAGCCGAGGAGGGAATAAAATCCCTCTAGACTTCAGCCCCCAGGTCGACCTTCCAGGTGGGTGCTGGTGGAGATGGCTTGAAGCACTGGTTGCGCCCCAAGCCCCCTCCCACCCCCCCGCCGCAGACTGCACCTTGTTGAATGGGGGCAACTCTGACCATCCCCCGACCAGGCCATTGGAAACGTGAAAGAACCAGGACAAAGGCCCAGTGAGTCCCCCCTGCATTGGATCTTGCCCTTATGCCTGCCCATCGCATGGGCCATTTATGCCTCTCTGGGAACGTCTATGTAGTCCCAACATACAAGGGAGGAAACAGGGACCCACATCTGCCAAGCACCCCCTTCCTGAGTCCGAGTGGGATTTTAAGTGCAGGCTCACTGGCTTGGGGGGCAGGTGGACATTGCAGGGTTATGTGCCCCGCTCCTCTCTCACCAATATCCTGGGCTGCCTGGAGAAATTCAGTGCTGGGAGAGGGTCACCAGGCAGAGCCTGGGATCTGATGGCTCATTTTTAATCCTTGTTCTTTCATTCACTCACTCATCAATTCACTAGCTCAGTTGTTCACTCACTTTTTCATTCACCCATCCTTTCCTGAGTCCACCAAGTGCCAGACCCCACAGGCATTGGACACCCTGCAGCAACTAAGATGTACCCCCAAGAAAGAAACATGAAAAATGCAAGTGTGGCCTTTGCCACAAAGAAGAGATGGAGGTGCCAGTCAAGGAAGGCTTCTGGGAGGAGGCAACAAATGAGTGGTGACCTAGAAGGGGACAAAAGGAGGTTGCCTGCAAATGGGGCCAAGGAAAAGCATTCCGGGCAGAAGGAACAGCAGGACATTGAGGCTGCTGACCTTGTGCAGGCCATGCTTCTCTGAGTCTGGTTTCCTCGCTGAAAACCTGGAATGACAGTAACCTCCTGTCATGGGCTGGGGTCAGGGTTCAGGCAAGATGGTGCCAGTAGGTGCTGAGCACAGACTTGTGGTTATTATTACAACTGTTATTATTTCAGCTCTCCATGGAAGTGCCACCGGGCCCTCTAGAGGTGGAGATGGAGGTGACAAGGGCTGGGGTGCTGAGGGTCTGGGGGCTGGGGAGGGCAGTACAGGCAGAAGACTGGCAGAAGGCCTGGCCTCCTGTCTTGCTGGCTCTGGGCAGCCAGTGGACAGGTGGGGGCTCAGTGCTGCCAGGAGAGAGACCCTGGCCTCTGGGTGGCACAGTGGCCAGATAAGGCCCTGATAACAGAAGAAAATAGCAACAGATTCAGACTTTCCCACCACTGGGCCGCTGGCAGCTCAGGCCGCTCAGGCCATGGCAGGGACAGACAGGCGGTGGGGACAGCCCTGCTCTCCCTGAGGGAGCCATACTCTAGGGAGCTCAGGGTGACAGGGACCCAGTCATTCTGGGGGCTCAGCAGAGCTGGGTCTGAACCCTGACCTTTCATCAGGAGGCAGCGTGATCTCTGGTGACGCTCCCCTTCCTGGGTCCTGGCCAGCACGACTGGATGCTATTAAACCCCTTCCCAGACAGGGGGGCTTTAGTCCAGTTAGTGTTTGACAGACAGGAAACCAAGGCACAGAGTGCAGGGGCAGCTGGTTGCCCTGGCACCCGCCTGTTAGCTACACCCTACAGCCTGCAGTCTCCACTCACTGTCCAAGGCCCGTATGACCAAGTGCCTCATACTTATGCACATTTCTGACAAGCAGCTGAGTTGATTTCCAGGCCCAGGTGGACGGAGAGAAGCAGGTTAGAAGAGGCGAGTGCTGGGTAGGGACAAGGCAGGGTCAGGACCAAGCCTGGAGAAGCAGGAGGGAGCCCAGTATATGGGGCTTTGGTGAAGACAGGGTATCCCTAGAGTGGAGAGGCCCCAGACAGTCCAGGGTCTTATGAGGACAGCTTGTGCTATCCAGGGGGACTGGGGCATGCCCAGTAGGGCCTCTGATAAAAAAGGATCACTTAATCAGAAGTTCTTCAACAGTTTCTTTAACATAAACAGAGGCAGGTTTCTGGACCATTGGCTCATTGGAGATTATAGCAGTAGAGGAGTGGGGGCCCTCTTGAGGGGTACAGGCACCCACAGGAGGAGGCTGGAGCTCTGGGAGGGCCTCTTAGACACCCAGCCAGGCCCTGGCACTGAGCAGCCCTCTCGGTGGGTTCTCTCATGCCCACTTCCCACCAGGAGGCTGAGAACTGCCACAGATAATCATATAGAGCCTGGTCACCTCAGTGGGTCCATCTCCTGCCCACCCCATTCCCTTCAATATGGCCTGAACTACCTGCTTCTCTCCTCGCCACTGCCAGTGTGGGGTCTAGTCCATCAGCAGAGCAGGTGCCTCTTCTGGGCCCAAGCTCCTCCCTGCTCCACCCTCACTCCCGGAATGACAACCAAACCCCTTCCACTGCCCTGGCTCTCCAGCCACAGCGCCTCGGCCTATGCTGTCCCTCTGCCAGGACACTCTCTTGCCCCATCTCTGCCAGGTTAAGGCCTTCTTACCAACTCAATTAACTCTTCCTCCCACAGTCTGTGTGTCCCTGGAGGCTCACATTTATTTGCAAGTCATTTGTGTAATTTTCATGAGAGTGGGGGGTTGGAGAGCTGGTCAGCTGATGATCCCTGCTGGCCCTGAAGAGCCCAGAGGGAGGATGAAGGGTGACCCACCTGCAACCAACTTCAAGGAAGGCACTGCCCCAGTCACCCTAATGGGGTGTTCAAGGGCTGCACCAATGGCCATGAGGATAAGGGTGCTGTTGGTGACACAGAGAGTCCCAGTAGAGTGCAGAGGGGTCTCTGGAGCCTCAATAGGTACAAACTAGGAGGGGCCCACAGGCCCCTGCTGTGGCCTGCCAGTGGCTCTCATCAACCCAGGATCAGTCCCAATGACAGCTAGGGTGACCACAAAGAGGATGTTGGCAAGATAATCTTGGCTTATTTGAGCGGGCAGCCTGTTCCTTTGAGAAGATCAAGCATCTGAACCTCTGCCTGTTCTGGGGACCTGGGCTCAGATGCTCTCCCTCACTGGTCCTGCCCCCCACCCCTACCTGGACTGCACGAGTGGGCCTGGGGCAGAGGAGACATGGGGACTGAGCAGCTTGATTCTCTACTTCTCCACCAAGGGTCATCCAGGAACCGATTGAATGCACCCTGTGACAGAACTCATACTCTTCCTCCAGAGGTACAGATCTGGGTCCCTGGCCCTGTGCCTCTCAGGTCTTGGTGTGCCCATCACATCTGCTGTGTATACCTGCCAGGCTGTAAGCCTCATAGCTCGGCAGGCACCCAGGCTGCGCCTGAAAGTGCTGGTGACTGAGACTATCCCAGTAAGCCACACTGGAGGAGGGTGGCTGTCACAGGCAACACACCCTGGGCCATCTGAGGGCAAAGAGATGCCCTCAGCATCAAGCACAAACTTGCAGTGCCTGGGGCGTGCCAAGCAGGGGCCCCACGTTCTCTCGAAACACAGAACCATGCTCTCATGGACAAGAGCCACTGGGACCTACTCCAGCTGCTAACAAATTAAAAAGATCTTATGGAGATATAATTCACATACAATAGAGTGTTACTCAGCATTTAACAGTGTGTTTATTAAAAGTTGGGAGGGACAGTCATATGTGCCCAAATAAAACCCAGGGCCCCCTGTGGCCCAGTAGCACCTTTCCTTGTCAACTCTCCCACACTCCCAGCCACCCAGAGCCTCTCACTTGGCCCTAAACCCAGCCAGGCCCATGCCTTTGACCTCCCTTCTTGCACTTGAATGTTCTTTGTCCCAGCTTCTCTCTCCTTTCTCCCAGGTCCCTTCTCCCCACACCCTCTTGATCACAGTCCTGGCAGCCAGGCTGGCTAACATCAGACCCCACTGGAAGGGTGTGGAGGAGGCCTAGATGCCAAGGACAAAATAAACCTTCCTCTCAGCAGAAGGTGGATGGATGACAGGTAAAGGCCAGCAACCACACTCGTGTGGATGTCTTGTCCCTGTTTCCCCATTATGCCTGGGGCTGCTGTAACCAAGAACAGCCCCAGGCCCCAAAATGAGACCCACTGTCCACCTGTGCAGCTTCTGGGACAGGAGGACCTCCTCCCAGGCCTCAGGGCCCCCTTGCCCTGTGGCCACCCTCTCCTCCTTAGGCCTCAACCTCCTGGCCAACTGTGGTCAGCTTCCCAGCTTCTTCTTCCCAGGGCTGTCAGCACAGACGCTAAGGCACGCTCTCTTGTGGGTGGTTGTCTATACCAGTGTCCCCCACTGTACTCACCTGGAACCCTCCACACCTTGACCCGCCCTCCTCTGCTCAGCAGCCCCCATGGCTTCCCATCTCTTTCAGTGCCAGAGCCGAATCTCAGCCCATGCCAGTATCCCAGCTGCAACAGCACTGGGCACATAGTAGGAGCTTAATGAATACTGGTAACTGTGATGGGTGTGGGGGTGGGAAACAAACTGCTCACAGATGGCCTGGCTCAGAGCCGGGTGTGGCTGGGAACCTGCCCGGCTCCCACAGGAGAAGTCTGGGGTAGAGGAGTGAGGGGACTTGGGGAATCTTGTTTGGCCCCAGAGGGGAGTCTTGGGGTCTAAGCCCATGTGTGGGTGGATGACGAGGGGCTGAGCCTGGTTCTTGGGGTGTTCCACCTCCCCTTCCAACTCTCTGTTCCCTGAGACCAGAGCCCAGGCTCTACCAGCTACTTGCTCTGTGGCCAGGGCCAGCATGCCTCTCTCCACTCTAAGGGGGTGCTCACCTACCTCCCCAACTGTGGTGCAGGGAGAGCAGGGATGTACAATGATTGGCACCCAGGGCCCCTCCCTCCAGGAGCTGGGACACAAGTGCACAGCCTTTGACAGTTTATGAAGCTCTGCCAGGACCCTCTTCAATACTGGCCTGTGGGGAAACTGGTTCCTCTCTACGGATGGGGAAACTGAGTCAGAGAGCCCTACACTAGCCCCCACCTGGCCTCATCGTGGGTCTTGGGCTATCTGCCCACACCAGCTATTCAGGGCAAGGCAGAATCAAGCTGGGCCAGGTTCTGGGGCATATGGCTCTGAGCTTAGGGAGCCTGCCCAGGCCTTGATTTACATACCTGGCAAACGGGTACTGACACACTGACCTTGTAGTGCTGTTATAAAGAGTGGATGGGAAAGGGCTTTGCAGGAGGTGAAGATTCCTCAGATGTGAGTTATTCCTAAGAGTATATAACTTCTTCTACCAGGTTCCTGAGAGCCTGCCACTTGCTAGGTCAACCTGAGCAAACAGGTTCAGATGGTGTGTGTGTGTGTGTGTGTGTGTGTACATTAGGGTGGGGGTGGACACACTGTGGCATCTCAGATACCATGAACAGCAAAGACAGTATAGGATAGAAAATAGCAAGTGGGTGTGGAGCAAGGGATTCTTGTAGGAGAAGGGGATATTAAAGCTGCAACTGTGATAAGGAAGACCACTCCAGACAGGTGGAACTGTCAATGCAAAGCCCCAGAAGCGGAAAGAGTTGGTGGGTTCTAGTTCTGCCGCTGAGGATGGTGGAGGTGGAGAAGCAGAGGGGCTAAGAGAGCTAGGCAGTTGGCTGGAGGTTTATTCTCAGCACCCGAGAAGCTAAGCAAAGACTTCAGGCTCTGTACTGAAGGGAGGTCCCCTGCTGTGGATGGCCACCACCTTCAGCCAGCCACCCAGGTAGCTGGGTGCCACCCCCTTGGCCTCTATCAAGACCCTATCCTGCCCCAAGCCTGCCCCCTCTCTAGGGCCAGGGCCATCAGGCAGGTTCACCACCTCCCTCTCGCCTCCCACCCCTGTCCTCAGGGGCAGGGGCCAGGCAGGGCAAGGCAGAGAAAGGGGAGGCGGAGGAGGCGGGAAGAAAGAGCGGGGCCTGAGAAAGCCCAGCCTGGCTGATAGGGGAGAGATTGGTTTCAGCCGGAGCTGCGGGCCTGCCAAGTCCACATCCTATCGCGCGGCCTGCACTTACTCAACATTCATCTCCGCTCAGCTCAGAAACTTTATCAACGCTGGAGGTTGGCGCCATCTCTGGGCCTGGCCACTCCCCGCCCTCTGATGGGCCTGATAGCCACTGATAGATTACACGAGATTGTTTCACTCCGAGGACAGATTACTAATACTCCCAGGGGAGGGGGTGCAGACCACGTGGCCTGTGCTGGGTGGGGAGGGGCCAGGCCACTCGTGGGCCCTGGAGAACACACTTGGGGCCGTGTGGCAAAGACCCTGGCATGTGACTGATGGGGAGGTGAAGGGGAGAGGACACGGCATGGGGTGAGAGTGGTGGTCAAGGCCATGGGGCATGGCAGAAGCCGCCAAGGCCACAGCATAGAGTGGCAAGCAGGAAGCAGCCTGGAGAGGAGACAGGGAAATAGTGCCGAGAGAATGAAGCACCATGGGCTCCAAAGAGATTCTCTCTCACGATGGGCTGATAAGGCTGATAGATGGGAGCGGGGCTGCAGCTAATGGAGCCATTGCCTGGTGGCCCCCATGTCAGATGGATGGAGGCAGACTGCTTCCTGGAAGAGGACAGGGCTCCAGAATGACAGGGCCCTGCCATCTGATAGGTGGGGCAGGACACCCCGAGGGGAATTGGCAGGTGCTGAGCCCTCCTCAGCTCCAGATTTCTCCTCTCACCTCTGGGGCACCTGGCCCTCAGGTACTACTGCACTAGGTCCTGCACTGTGTGAGAAGGGCCTGTCATCACCAGTTTACCAAAGATCTATGGCCCCAGGAGATGTGGGAACTCTAGGCCCATTCACCTCTTCTTCTAGGAGGTGGGGTCCTGCACCCATACCCCCCCAGGCTGCCCTGATGCTCCGGACACACGCCCAAACCTGGAAGACTCTAGTGTCCAGGGAGGAAAGAAGAAGCTGATCCTCTGGGCTGGCCTTTTCCCCCGGTGGGTTTGGCCAGGTCTCAAGCAGCAAATCTACTCTGCTCCCACTGCAGAGATGGGGAAACCCAGGCACCTTCCCAGTCCCATGAGGAGCTGGAGACTCTGCGGGGCCTGAAACTGTACCTCTTGGCTCAGGGTGGCCCTCATCCCCATGGGGTCCAGAGCCACAGTATCCAGGAATCTGGGGTGGAAGACGCCTGCCCTCAAATCTTGCAGGACAGGGCCCTGAGCCTGTTACCTCAACTAACTAGGGGCTAAAACATCAGCCTCAATTTCATACACAGAGCCCAGCTGGAATGGCTCAGTGGTTGAGCGTCGATCTAAGAACCAGGAGGTCCTGGTTCAATTCTCAGCCAGGCACATGCCCGGGTTGCGGGCTCCATCCCCAGTGTGGGGCGTGCAGGAGGCAGCCAATCAATGCTTCTCTCTCATCATTGGTGTTTTCATATCCTCTCCCTCTTCTTTCTTCTCTTAAATCAATAAAAATATATTTTAAAAAATTCATACACCGAGAGTAGAATGGAGGCTGTGGGAATTCGAGGGGGGTGGGGTCTTACTGTTCAATGGTGATAGTATTTGTTGGGATGATGGTAATTTTCTGGAAATGGATAGTGCCAATTGTTGCACAACCTTGTGAATGTATTTAATGCCACTGAATTGTATATTTAAAATAGTTATAATGATAAATTTTATGTATATTTTGCTACAATAAAAAAAAATCTGTCACCTACCTAGTGCCAAAGAGCACAGAGCAGATGCTCCATTAAATGTCTGTTCCTTTCCTCAGGGATTCAGAGACACAGATCCCTACCCAGGTGCATAGCCCTCTACAGTGATATGGGCTTCCCCACCACCATGCTGCTCAGGCCATCTGCCAGATGTAGAGACTGAGGCCAGGGCTTGCTGGGGTCTGGTCCTGCATCCATGAATGGGATGGGGATGCTGAGGGGTCATGGAGAGTCCAGAAGGCAGGCCAGACGAGTTGACCCATCCCATGAATGGCCCTGGGCAAAGTTCTGCTTCTGGTCACAGTTTGGCCCTGCTAAGCTCCCGAGAAGGGTCTAAGAGTTCCTTGGCATCCATCTCCAAGCCCTGCAGCCCAGGAATACCCAATGAGACTGGATCAAGCCCAGGCCTGTGCAAAGCAGTCCATGTAGCCCCTAATGGGCTCCTCACCACCTTGGAGGGCCCCATCTGAGGCTTAGGGGTTTCAGTGACTGGCCTAAGGGGACCCATTGAATGGAGGGCTGGGATTTGCATCCAGGCCCTGTGGCTCCAAAACTGTCAACCTTGACCCTTCTAGGGTGAATGAGAGCCACAGTGATGACAGTCACCTTGGGGCCTGGACATTACAGCTTTGAGCCAAGCCCTCTGACTTGTCAAACATTGGCTTGTGTCTGGATTCCCAGAGCCCATTGGGCCAGGACAGAGTAAATAGAGAGGAAAAGTCTGGTGCTTGAGAGGGAGGAAGAGGAGGAAGGAGAGGAGGAGGAAAGGGGGAGCCTCATGCACAGTTCCTCTATCCCAGCTCACATCCTGGGCCCCCAGGCCATGTGACTGTCCTGGAGCCAGGGCTAGGGGGCATACTGAGGTGGTGCTGGCATTTGAACTGGGCCCTGACTATGCTGGTCAATGCACGGCAGGGGCCTGGCACTTCTCTCACCATGATATCTCATTCCCTGCTGAGCTTCGCCTCTGTTGTTCCCTCTGCCAGGAACATTCTTCCCCACACACCATCATCCCAATGTCTCTGCTTAAAGTCTGCTTCACTGTGACCCCCTCGCCTTCCTTGACCACCAGTCCTCCAGCTACAGGGGATCCCTCCATTGTTAGGGATTTTTTTCTTCTCTACCTCCCCATCAACCTTGGCTTCCATGAGGGCAGGGACTGAGGCCCCACCTGTGAAGGTCACCAGGGTCCCTGGTCCAGACTCCTGCCACACCACAATAGATACTCATTACAAGTTAGAGGTCAGCCTGTATGTCCCAGTTCCCAGACAGCCAGTCCCTGAAGGAGTGAGTCCCAATCTTGCCTCGGGGACAGGGACCTTGCTGCCCACTGTGTAAGAACCCCAGTTCCTGCACTTTAGGGCTCTGTCTATAACACATTCTCTTGCAGGCATTAACTTTTTCTTCCAGTTTCCTTTTCACCTTGGTTTTGCTTTATTCTCCTGGGAGGGGCCAGGATGGAAATAGATTTAGAAATCAGTTGAGGGATAACTTATTGAGCACCTACTGTATGCCTGGCACTGTCCTGGGGAAGACAGAGATGCTGGCAGAATGGGGACTCCCCTTGGAGAGATTTCCAGGCAGGTGTAGGAGACCCCTCCCAAGTGAAGCTGCCCAGACTGTCCTTCCACTCACATGCACTGAGTCCCTGTGACCCTCACCCTCCCTAACCCTGGGGGGCACCATCACCCCCTCTTATAGGGTAGGGGACGGAGGCCCAGAGAGGTGAGGGCTCAGCTGAGGTCATACAGTGGCAGTCTGGTACTGGCCCGACGGCCCCCTCCCTGTTTCCTCCCCTTAGATCTCAGCCCAAATTCGTTCCCTTCTTACCCCTCTGCTATTTTCCACTTACGCATTTTTGAAAACACCCACGCCTGTGGCTGTTTTTTGGGTCACTGAGCCCTGATGGTGCCATGGGAGTTGGGGTGGGGGTGGGGGCTCTGGTTGGGCCTACCTGGGCCCAATCTTGCTGACAAGATATCCCATGGGGTGCAAAGTGACACTGAACACAAGAATGCCCCAAACTTGCTTGAATACTTCCTACAGACATGGTTTCCTGTCATGTAAATTTCTGAAAATGGGAAATCTGGAAGACCTCAAGTTTCTAGAATATGCCACAGCCACAGAAAGAGTAGGGAGCCCCCAGAGAACTTCCTTCTCCTTGTGTGGATGGGGAAACTGAGGCGCAGGAGCAACAGGACTTGCTGGAGGACACAGAAACCGCCTTGGGAGGCAGAGACCAGACCCTCAGATTTACAGAGGGGGGAGCAGGTCTGGCAAACGGGTTGGAACTGTCATTCATGAAGTTGGTGCTACAGAGAGCCTGACAGAGCCAAGTTCTACATAAAAATCAAAGCTGGAGGAGGGCAGAGAGTCGGGGGACAGCATGCACATGGTCTGGAGGTGCCAGACATAGGGAGTAGAAGGGGAGGTTGGCCAGCCTTGAACTGTCCCCACCCAGCTTTTGAACTCGGTGTTCCCATCTGGGAGTCAGAGTTGCCAGTGCTGATCTCAGGAACACACAGATCCTGGCCCCCAATTTCAGGCTGTGAGGGTCTGCGCTCTGAGAGTCAGCAGGAGGTCGTCTAAAGGCCAACCTGCCCATTCCTCTGCTCCCATGCAAATGGAGAGCCTCAGCAGCAAGGTCTGGAGAGGCCAGCCCTTCCAAAGCTGAGGAAGGGGGGATTTCCACCAGGAGGGCAAGGTCTGGGCTGGGACACTGGAGGCGGCCCCACCCCTCAGTGAACAGCCAATCCTTGTGTCACACTCATGCTTATTTGCATACCCTGCTTCCATTGGCTGCCAACATACAAGTTAGGACCTTGGTTCCCTGGCTGGGGGGGGGGGGGGGGGGGGGTGCCTGCTGGGAAGCTGTTGGGTAGGCAGGGTTGGGGGGCCAGGCTAGGATTACTGGGCTCAGGGGACTGAACTCTGGAAGGGCCTTGGTTGGGAGATCAGGCAAGGGGTTCTGGGGGCCCTGAGCTCTGGGAATGCCAGATTCCGGGGTGCCAGGTTGAGGCACCTGGGCTTTGAGGAGCTGGGTTGGGCTCTGGGGGGAAGTTGAGGGGGATTGGGCTGGGATCTGGGGGTGCTGAGCTCTGGAAGTGCCAGACCAGGCAAGTGGGGGGGGGAGGGGCTGTGCTTTGGAGATGATGGACTCTAGGGGGCATCAAGCTGGAGGGGGTACTGGGCTTTGGGATGCCAGGCTGGGGGCCTGGGCCCTGAGGGCCTAGGCTGCTCTCTGGGGGAGACTACATTCTGCGGGAGCAGGTTCTGAGAGTGCCAGGCTCTGGCTGACTGGCCTGCCCTAGCCCCAAGTCTGGAACACAATGGGCCGCTTGCAGCCTGGGGAAGACTGGTTATAGTGCAGGCTCTTCCTTTTCCTCTAAGGTTCCCTTAAATCCTCATATTCTACCTACTTCCCCTACCCCCAATTAGGAACTCAGAGGGGGAAAGATACTGACCCCAGGTCACACAGCCAGGATGTAGCAGCACAGCTAGAACCTTGTCTCTCTCCCCACCCCCCACTCCCCCACCCCCACAGATTAGGTCCTTCCTTCCAGGGTAACTTCTTAATTTTAGCTGCCTTGTCTCAGGGAGGGCTATATTTTGGCTTCCTTTGCAAAATAATGATGATGATCATAGCTTTTAGAGAACCTGAACCCCTTAGCTTTCACCACTTTCTTGGGACTCCACAAGTTGTGGGGTGGTGGGCTCCCGGGTGTGTGTGTGTGTATATGAGTGTGCTCAAGCTTTTGTTCTTGGCATTTTGGTGGGTGAGATAAGGGAAACAACAGAACTGCTCTGAGTAGCAGGCAGATAGATAACAGCGATAGGACTCCTCCACCACACAGGCCTATCACCCTTTTTATCACAGTTCCCTTTTCTTTTTTCCTTTCTTGTTGGGGAGGGGTAGAATGGGACATACCCCCACACCCAGCCCCCAAGTGTGGCAACCAAGGGGTGGGGCCTCCCTCTCAGGCTCCCTCCAGCTGTGTCCAACACACCCAGGACCTTCACCCAGAGTTCTCAGCTGGAAGGCGTAGGGGTCCTGGTCAGTAGCAGTGGGAACATCAGTCCTTGCAGAGTGAAGAGACCCTGGATCCTTCTCATTAGCTCGCTAACGGGCTCTCCTGAAGGGGGGTGACTCCCCACTTCATGGAGGAGGGCAGGGAGGCTCAGAGAGGATACAGGACAAAAGTAGGTGGGGCTGGGATTTGAATCTGGGCCTTGAGACTGGGTGCTGAGCTCCTCCCTTGAGACATCCTGTGAGGCCAGGATGGGCACAGCTGCATAGGAACGGGGAGCCCTCAGGGGAGTTGGCCACAGCAGGTGCCTGACTCCCAGCCCAAGGCCTGCAAGGCAGGTCTTAGTATCTTCAGCCACATTTTACAGATGTAAAAACTGAGGCTCAGAACAGGGCAGTGCCTGTGAGCCACAGAGAGGAGGCAAGCTGGACCCCACACTCTCTCTATGTTCCCTCTGTCTCTGGTGAAAATGGAGGGTTCTCCAAGGAATGGACTCCCAGGCCCATAGGACAAATGTTCCAGAACCACCTGCATTACTGACAGGGCCCTGGGCCTCTGCAAACCAGCTATTTGCCAAAAAGAGTCCAGGAAGAATGCTGGTAGCATTCATGGAGCATGTGCAGCAGGCAGACCCATACAGGGTGGGGCAATGGTAGGTTTACAGTTATTTATATGGAAAATAATAGTGATTAATGAATAATACAAGAATAAACTCTGATTCCCATATTCACAACTATAAACCTACTTTTGCCCCACCCTGCTGTCCATGCCCCTCAGAGAACCCTTGAGTTCTTCATGTTTTTCCTATTTCTCTCCTGTCTCATTCCTCAAAGGCCAAGGAGGCCAGAATTGAGATTATGCCCATTGTTCTGGTGAGGAAACTAGGGTCCAGAAACATTAAGTCACTTGCCCAGACCACCTGCCCAAGAGGCAGGAATCAAACCCCAGGTACCCTACTCTACACTTGTCCCCCTCACCTGTATATGCACCCATTTTACTAAAAAATAGCTGACTTCCCTTAGAACACTGAAATAAATCGAACTCCCAAAGACAGAAAGAAACCAACTTTATCATAAAAGGAGCCAATTTTCTGGGGGCAGATGAGAGGCACCTATCACCTACTGCTCTTGGACATGGCTGTGTGGTTCAGAGCAGTAGCTCACCTTGACCAGGCCTCTAAGCCAGTGTCTTTATTGCTCCCTCCCAAGCTGTGTGACCTTGGGTGAATTGTTCAACCTCTCTGAGTCTGAATCCTCCAAGGAGAAATGAGGTCAGAGATGCCCTTCTCAGGGCTGCTGGGAGTACTCTTCAGGATAACACAGGTCAAGTCCAGGCCTGGCATACAGCCTAGTAAAGGGAGGTATTATCTAACAATGGCCACCATTAGGATTATTATAATTGGGGAGTCCCAGAGCCATCCGCAAATGCTGCTGACTGTCCACTCAGGCTTCCTGCCTCTGGGCTCACAGAGAATCTCATTTTTGAAAGAGCTGCAGGAAGGGGGGAAATGGCCAGTTGCCCTATGCCTGCCGGGAGCCTCTGCAGTCCTCTGGAGGGCTCTCTGTAGCGAGGGAGGTGGGCTCTGCCTGACCACTAGCCCAGCTGGCATGTCAAGGCTGCCAGGGCCCTGGTTTCCCCTCCCAAACAGCTGGGTGTTCCTCTGCAGGCACCGCCCTCACCACAGCTGCCTCACCTGTCCCTCAGCGGGAGGATTAGCCACACGCCAGCCCTAATCGTTGCTAATCGCACCATCAGCGCAGGATCTCGGATCAGCTGAAGGATGCGGCTTTATCCAGACAGACTCGGAGATGGCACCTCAGTCCCATTTGGGTGCTGCTGTCACTCGTGGCAGCCGGGCAGGCCTCGAAAGGCAGGATGGCTGGGGATGAGGCAGGGAGACAAGTGGGGCATTGCTTGGTCCCTCAACATTTATTGGACACCTACTGTATAACCACTCCCTGTTCTAGTGTCCAGGAGACAGAGACCTGAACAAACAAAATTCCTGCCATTGGGGGACTGCATCCTCTCCACAGCCTGTGCGCATTTGACAGATGAGGAAACTGAGGCACAGAGCTGTTCCCTAAGAGTTAAGAGTCCAGGCAGGCAGGTCAATTCCTGGCTCAGGCCTGGCATTGTTCAAGAGGACCTTGGGACCACCCAGCCCCACTGGTAATTTTGCTTATTCAGGTCTCTGTGTCTCCTGGACACTGAGAACTGTGTCTCCTGGAGACAGTTGGTGCCCAATAATTCCCCCACAGAGGGCTTGACCCTGAGGCCTGGGCACAATTCCCTCCAACGTGGTTCCTTCTTCTGAGGGAGGCCTGCTCTGCCTTCCCAGCCGGCCTCTGGATGCTAACTTTGTACCAAAACCTGGGAGGTGCATGCACGGCCTGCCCGGGGGCCAGGAAAGGCTGGAGAGACAGCCAAGGGCTCCCCTCCAGGGCCCCCGCCCTACCCACCCTCCTCCCTACCTTCTTTTTCAAAAACATAATTTATCTGTGTATTATCAAGAAATCCAGACACTTTAATCAGTGAGCTATGAAGTCAGAATTTCCATTCTTATCTGCGGGAGGAGTGGAAATGGAGGAGATAGGCGCAGGAGCGGATCGCTGGTGGGGAATGTTAATGGGTGGAGAGGCTGGGCTATTGGCCACGGAGAGGCTGTATCTCCCCCATTATCAAGGCAGTATCTCGCCAACCATCTCAGCGCAGTAATGGGGCCAGTTCAACTTTCCGAGTTATCACAGGAGCTGAAACCTACGCCTGCCAGAGGCCCGGACCAGGAGACAGTTTGGGGCAGACTGGGCTCCCAGCTGGCAAGGCCGGGAGGGAGAGAGGGACCACTGACCTTGCTGTGGCCCCCGAGGGCCTTGGTGCCAGCCGACCCTCAAGGCCACCAGATGAGTATAGGGCTTCTCCCTCTGCTCTCTGGGAAAATGTTTGGGTATATCAAATAGGAGGGGACACTGAGACAGGAAGTCACCTCAAGGTCCCAGTGGGCTGGGCTGTCCCAGGCCTTCCTGAGCTGTGCCAGGCCCGTGAAGTGGAAAGATGGATGGTGGTGTGGGGGCACAACAGGTGGGGTTGTGCTGTGAACAGTCTGTCCTCCTACCTTGAGACCTGCAGGGTGCCCTGCCCCTGGCCTGAGACCTTTTTCTAGCCCCAATCCCTGGCAGCAAAAAATATCAGTAGGATGGGGACACCCCAGTGGGCTCTGCCCAAAAAGGGGAAGGGACTCACCGAAGGTCATGCAGCCAGGAATAGCATGGTGACCAGAGCTGGATGCTGCCTGGAACCACAGGAAGGCCTTAGTTTCTGAACTTGAATTTGGACTTCTGAACTTGAACTTGGACATGGCCAGGCCCAGCAGGGAGCACAGAGCTCTATCCTCCCCCAGGAACTTGGTGCAGTGTTAGGTCTGACCTTCAAACTCTCTAAAACTCAGTTTCCCTTTTGTGCACTGGGCTAGTCAATGAGCCTCCCTTGAAGGTACCTGGTGGAAGGCTGTGAGCTCACAGCAAAAGTCCTCGGCACAGAGTAAAGGCTTAAGAAATGCTTGGTTAATGCTTGCTGTAATGATAAATGACCGAAAAGCCTGGAGTGATCGAGAATGAACTTGGGGTTCTAGATAAGCTGAGGGTGAATGGAGGAGGCCACAAGAGGCCCTGTGTCTGTGCATAGCTCTGCCTTGGATTTCTCTCCTTTCTTGAGGGGCTAAGTGCCTATTGCCAGAGCAGCCCCAAGACCAGCTGAGAGGGCAGCTCCAGGCCCCTCAATTCCTTCCTGGGACCTGAGAATCCAGCAATGTCCAGGATGGACTCACCATTGCCTGCAAGGTCCTATTTCTACTGGGGGGCCCTCTGGAAGCCCTTCCTCCAAACCCTACTGCAGGAAGCAGCCAAGACCACCTGGCCCTGGGCCCCTCCCCCCTCCTACTCCCTGGGTCTGACTTGCAGAGTGGGGGCTTGATGGAGAAAAGGGAAATTGAGGCTGAAGATTGTGACGGGCAGATTGGGAAAGCTAGAGGGCTTGAAGACATCAAGAGGAACCGAAAGGAAGCAGCCTAAGGGAGCCTGGAGAGGGGAGAGGTACCCCTTTGTCCTCTTCATTTTAATTTTGTAAAACAATAAAAATGACACACCAGTTCTGGCCCAGGCTATACCTCCTACGTCAAGTCTCATCTGTTTCACTGAGATGCCCAAAGAGGTCTGTTTCATTTTGTAGGGGGAAACTAAGGCTCATCGAGGCTCAATGACTTGCACAAGGCCCAGGTACTTTCAGAGCTCAGTCCGGTGTCCCCATCTTGCAGAAGTGGAGACAGGCTCAGGAAGGCAAAGTAATTTCTTCACACCCACAGAGTCCAAGAGACTCGACCCCAGGATTTTACCTGTCTGTGGCAGTAATACCCATGTTCAGAGATCCCCTTGTGGTCTACCCTCCTGGCCAGGAAGCAACACACGTGCTAGTTCTTGGGGGACCGGAACGTAGGCACCCAGGGGAGCTGGGGCAGGGCTCACACAGACGACCCCATCCATCCCATCTCCATACCACTTATGTGCTGTGTCACTCTGGTGCAGCCACCCTCACTCTCTGATCCTCCATTTCTTTGTGTGCAAAATAGGTTGGGGACCCTAATCTGAGTGTGTTTTGGGAGAACCACAAGAGAGGATGTCTACAAAGTGCTTAGCAGGTAGGTGATTTCAGACACTGGCTGGCTGACTGGGTCTTTGTCCCCATTCTAGCTACTGGACTGAGGGAAGCAGGAGCAGCTGGGCTGGGCTCTGACCAGGCCTGGGCTCATGGAAACTGCACCCCAGCACCTTTTTACAGGTGGGGAAAACAAAATTCTGAGAGTCCACAGCCTCTCGGCCAAGGGACGGCAGAATGGAGGGACAGGAGGCCAAGGGGAGGGACTTCTTATCTGCCTTACCAGGCTCTGGCCCAAGGTCAGCTACCACATTCCTGTCCCAGCGGGGCCACTGCCTTCTCCCAAACATGGGGCTGTGAGGAAGGGGAAGGAGGGGTGCAAGAGCTGGAGAGGCCTCAGGAAGATACAGAACACTGGAGCAAATGGCCTGGAGGGCTGAGCAGGCACTGCCCAGATAAACCTCTGCCCACCTCTGTGTCACAGACCCAGACATGTTATAGTCTCTCAGGGCCTCAGTTTTCTCACCTGTAAAATGGGTCAACCAATGATGATGAACGTAACAGCAGGTAAGATCCCTGTGCAGGAAAGGACTGAGAGGACTTGCGTGTGGGGCCGACCCAGCCAAGGGCGTGGTATAGTCAGGGCACCCCTGCCCACAAATCCCTCCATTTTCAAAAATGAACATCCAAAGGAGAGGAAGGCAGAAGTTAGGGCTCTGTGTTGAGTGATGGGCTCTTGGGGTATCTGGCAAAATATCAGTAATATAGCCAGCAGCTCTTAGGGCCTCAGTGTCCACCCAGGACACAAACCCAGGTGAGCACTTCACAGTTTGCATCTGGGATTTCATGGACCCCTCATGAAAGCCCCAGGAGGAATCTGCTCTTATTAAGCTCTTCCTTCAAAAATAGAAACTGAGGCATGAGAGAAGCCACTTGCCCCAGGGTCACAATGAGGCCAGGACTCAAGGCTGAGCAGTGGACCCCACTAGAGTGGTCTCCCACTCTGGAGGTGAGGGCTGGTCTGAAGCCCACAGCCCTTAGAGTGTGGCCCAGGCCTGGAACTCAGAGCCCTGGCTCCCTGATGTGGAAGATGGGGGTGAGGATGGAATCCAGAGGCTCCCAAGAAAAGAGTCTCTGTCCTTAGCCCACCTGGTAGTCCCATGAAGCAACATGTTACTCAGCAGCACAAAGCTTAGGTCCCTACCCAATCTGGGACCTCAGGTATGCTCCAACTGTTGCTGCTGTGTCCCAGCCATTTTGAGCTCTCAGCATAGCCCCTGGAGCAGGCACGGTGTTATAGACATTCTACAGATGAGAGAATTAGGACTAAGGATGAAGGAGACACTCGTCAACATGCTCAGCTGGGAAGCTGTGTGTTGAGATGAAAGACTGGGACCCAGGCCTCTTTCAGAACTTGACCATCTCCCCTTTTTCCTCCTTGCCCCAAGTCAGGACTCAAGTCTTGAACTCTTGTGGTCTCATGTCCTCATCTGAAAACTAGGGCATTGAACTGGGACGTGCCCATTGAACCAATGGGCAAACTGAAGCAGAGAGGGAGCACCACACCGATGCTGCCTGGTACCCTGACAGCAACCACTAAGGTTGCCTTCCTGCAGAGATTCCCCCACTCCTCCTGGACCCGCTCTCCCAGGCCCACTGCTTTTCTCCTGGCCCAGGCAGTTGCTGGCTGGGAACACTTGGTAAGCCCACCGCCCTCTTTAGGCCTCTAGTTCCCACTTCATCTGTGAAATGGGCACAGGGACACAGGAGACTCTCACTTGGCTGCCTGGTCCTGTGGCCTCTCAACTCTGGGATGGCTTGGCCTAGACCCATCCAGAGTTCAGGTAGGGAGGTGAGGAGGTGGTAGGGGGAAGCAGAGGAACATCACTGACCACTCACCAGTACAGCCCCTCCTCTTCCCTTCTCTTCTAATAAAGAAAAGACTCCAGCCCAGAGAGGGCAAGCAATGTGCCAAGATTGCACAGCTTGGGTACTCACTTGGCAAGTTGTGGGGGAATGAGCCAGCTAGGAAGAGGGGTGGCTGGTCACCAGGGGCCTGGCACAGCGAGCTCTGTGGGCCATAGGGCCAGAGAGTGGGCGGGAGATCTTCCCAGGCAGGGTCCTGTAGGTGTTTTACTCTCTGGGAGTTTGGGAAAAGGGATTTCTCCATCTCACATAAGCTGGAAACTATAGATGTGACCTGAATGACACAGAGATACTGTGGAGGAGGAGGAGGAGGAGGAGGAGAATGGTTCATAGCAGTTGTTTCTGATAATGTGTATTTCTCTTTGATCCTCACAGTGGTGCTCAGGGGCCAGCAATGCCATCACCCGGTTTTGTAGATGGGGAAAACGGGGCTCACATGGGGTGGGCATTGCCCCTAGTCCCATGGCCACTAAGTGACACAGTTGGGATCTCAGCCATGTCCATTTCATGTCATGTATCCATTAGATCATTTGTCCAACAGAGTTCTGAAAGGCTCTCTTTGTGGGGTCAGAACAGACTCAGTCCCCGCTCCCAGGGAGTGAGTGATCACACAGACTAATGAGGTCTCTGTGGGAAGGGTGGGGTGTGGAGGTGAGAAATGATCTGCCTGTGAGGGGCTCTGAGTGGAGACCTGAGCAGCTGTGCAAAGGCACTGAGGCTAGAAGGGACCAAAGGAAGAGAGAGAGAGAGAGGGAGAGAGAGAGATATCCTCAGAGTTTCTGGTTGTGAACAGCACTGGTGAGGGGCTCAGACCTGATGGGAACTGCCGCAAGTGCAGGCTCTCCTCTTCTCATAGGGCCACATGCAGTCCAGCTTGAAGGAAGCTGATCTCTTACCAGTGGGACCACCTGTCCTGTTCTGCCACAGCCAAGGACACGGAGGTCCACAGAAGGCCAGGAGATATGGAGGATGACTCCCTCTGCAGGTAGAATACCCTTTCTCCAGGCCACTCCTGCCTGAATAGGGAACAGCAGACTAGGTCCAGAGAACACACATATGGCTGTGGCCTCAGTTTCCCCCTCTGTGAAATGGGGACAGTAGCCAAGGACAGCTCCAGGAAGATCCAGCCACTGGTGGCTGAGTGGACAGGAGCCCAGCCAGGTGCCCGAGTGTGGCTCGGCCATCCTATGTGAGGGCGCAGGCCTGGGTCTATGAGGTAGGTGATACCAATCGGCGAGGCAACAGCTGCCTCCAGGAGGAGGCCTGTCGATGGCAGATAGGCTGGCCGGGAGTATTATTCACGAGCCCGTCAAGCCCCAGGAACGTCTGGTTGGCATAGAAACAGGAGATAAGGGGTACAATTAATGGCATCGCATTCCCTCCTCCTTTCTTCCCCAACTGACCCATTTAAATTGCTGGCGGTGCTGGTGCCATGCTGGGCTCCCGGTGACCTCCGGGGAGGGGCTGGCTGGGCGGCCGGGACTAGGCCAGGCTCAGGCCCCTGGGTAGGGCTGGGTAAAGTCTCCCCGGGGACCACTCCTGCACAGGAATGTCTCAGGAAGGAGGCCATGGGAGATGCAGCAAGGGCAGGGCTGGGAAAGACCCCAGAGTGTCACTGCTTCCGAAGGCCCATTCTACAGGTTTGGAGATTGAGGCCCTGAGAAGCCCGGAGACAGGTAGGGAAGAGAGAACTTTAAGAAAGCATCGTGATGTTCAGACATACTGGTTCAAGTGAGGGGTCAAGCTGCCTGTATTTCAATTCTCGCTCTGCCACTTTCTTGGGTGAAAAACTTGACCTCTTTGTGATTCAGTTTCTTTAGATATAAATGGCAATACGAACAGGACCTGCTTTAAGTTAATAAGTAGTGTGGCACAGAGTAAACTCTGGATTAGCTATTATTTATGTTATTATTATTATCAAATGAGCTAACTATGTTTCCTAAGGCCTAAGAATAAAGGAAAACCAGGAACGGTCCAGAGCCAGGTGAAGTCCCACCATCAGGAGTGAGGCTGAGTTCTCAGGTACATGAGAACTCCAGGTTCAAGTCCAGGTTCAGGGGCAGGCACTGTGAGCAAATCCTTCTGGGTCTCTAAATCCTCTTCCCCTTTGCTCACTATAGCTCAATCCCCATGCCCCCAGGGTGCTTGAGAGGGGGCCAAAGCCAGCTGAAGGCTGAACTTAGTGCCTGTCAACCTCTGGACAGCAGGCACAGTCACACCTGTTTTTCAGAGGCTGTGGAAGGTAAGGTAACCTGCCAATAGTCGCTCAAGTCAGGGGCAGCGAGGTTGCCACAGATCCCTCTTTTCCAGCTTCTCTGCCACCACAGTGGCATTTCAAGGTGGCCCCTGGGAGCCAGGCAGACTCCAGGTGCCTCCCACACATGGAAAGAAAGTGTGCATGGCTCTGTGCAAATAATTGTGCTTACATTCATAAAAACTCACACAGAGACCACCTCGCTTCTTTCTGGGGCCTAACCCAGGCTCTCCTGGAACTGGCCCTCGCCAGAAGGCATAGCCAGTCCTACGGGTGGGCGTCAGGCTGCTTCGGAGAGCAGGCGGGTGACTTTGAAGCTCGGAGTAAATTAGTCATCCTGTGGCCACCAATAATTTGTTTAATCAAACTCTGAGAATGTGTGAAAAACACCATCATCTGAGATGGAGCTGGAGTAGCTGTTGGGGCTGGGACTGGTGGGGGCTGTCCAGCCAGGCAAAGCCCAGCCTCTTCTGGAAGTCTCTTTCTTGACTAACTTCGGTTTCCACCTTGTATCTGGATCCATGGTCCCCAAGGGCTTTCCCACTATAAAGGGACTCTGTGGCCCTTGGACAGACCATCTGACCTGGGGTTCACTCCTATCCACATTTTTTCAGAAAGGGAAACTGAGGCCCAGCCCCACCCTCCTGACCTCATTCTTGCCTCCTCACACAGGCCATCCCTTCCCTAGAATCTTGTGACTCTCGGCCCTTTATTCCCCTCAACAGCCAGGAATCATCATCCCATTTTTCAGAGTTGGAAAGTGAGGACTGTCCCTTGTCTCTGGGGCAACCCATGGCTAGCCTCTTCCTAACCCCCATTCTAGAAAGTGTCCCTGATCTACCCATCTGTTCTCTACCCCTTACCTTGTCTTGACTTCCCACACTGCTTCCAGTCTCACCCACTCCCATCTCCCCAATGTGCTGTGACCCAGTGCTTGCATACAGCAAGTGCTTAATAAAGACATTCTGAGTGAATCAAGACAGATGTACACATGTACACAAACCTTCTCTCCTAATTTGGGGGACATCCTAAAAAAGAAACCAGCATACTGGGTCCCCCAAAACTCAGCCTGGGCAATAGAAACCATGTTGGTTGTGTGTGTGTGTGTGTGTGTGTGTGTGTGTGTGTTTTCAAGTAAACTCCAAGCAGGTTACACCTCGCACTTGCCAGAAACCACACCAACCCTAACATGATTCAAGAGGAAAAACACCCTATCTCCTGCTGGAGGTGCCAACCCCACCTCTGGCTGTCTCACACCATCTAATAGAAATCAAGGGCGGGGTATCCTCCCCAGCCTCCCCGCTCCTGGCCAGCACAGTCACTTTCCTTTCATTTTGACGGACTGTACCACCCGCAGGGGGAGAATCAACTTCTTGGCAATTAAGTGTGTTTGGGATGAAAACTCGCCCAGACAGACCAACCCTGGCAAGGACACAGGCCCACGGCTCCTACCCCTGCCCACGTCCGAGGTCCCCACTCGCCCAGGCGAGACACCCCCTCTCTGTTGTTGCCTTGAACCGGCGGGGTCTGGTGGCCATAGATAAGGACTCTTATCGTTCTTGGCGATCACCATCCGGCCGACCGGCCTCGGCGTTTATCAGAGCTCACATCGACCCGGGTGGGAGGAAAGCTCAGAGGGTTGGGGGGACCAGGGGTCCCGGGCCTCGTTCTGCCCAGCGCTCCCCGCCAGCGCAGCCGGGCCTATCGTGTCAGCCATCTGGCCGGCCAAGGCCGCGCTCCCGCCTTGCCCTCCCCCGCTCCCACGTTTGAAGTTAATAAATGGAAGCGCCTATCGCCGCCGCCATCGGTTACTCGCCTTATCAGCGCGGCACATCTATCTCTGCGCGGAACAAAAGGCACACAGAGGCGCGGGCAGCTGCGCCCCGGCTTTGGTGAGGGAGCGGGGGACGGCGGCCCCACGAGCTCAGCCTACCCGCGGCCTGGTTGCAGGTGAGGCCAGTGTGGCGGGCGCACAGCTGCGAGGGCTGCACGCACAGCCGCGGGCAGAGGGCAGGCGGGCGGGCGCCGCCGCTTGGTGACAATCAGCGTTCGCATCTTAACGCGCCAAGATCTGCCACGGGGAGGAGGCTCCCGGGGCCGCGCGGGCTGCAGGGAGAGTGCCCGGCCCCGCCTCCCAGGCCCGGCCCCCACCTCTGCCTGGGTCTAGGGAGCACCGAGGGTGGGCAGCGGAGGCTCACCCTCGTGCGAGCTGCAGTCCCCGTCCCCAAAGCGCACTGTTCGGCCGACCCAGCTGGCCAGGGCGCTCGCCCCGCTCTAGGCCTTATCGGCACTGGCGATCGGTTCCCAACCTGCGATCTCCCTGCCCGCGCTATCTGCATTTCTCATCACGTTGAAACACATACACATACGCACACACGAGAACAGACCGATCAGTAGCGCACAAGGGAGGAGGGGAAAAAGAAACCAGAGAACGCACGCAGATCGGGACCTGTGGGTGGTTTTAATACTTGAGTTGACTTGATAGAAGGCGACTTTCTGAAAATAGGTTCCACTTGCACATTGAGGGAGTCGGATTACGGGAATCCGGATTCCTCCTTGCGTCCCTCCTCCCCCGAAACTCGGGAGTAGACACTCCCCCAGGAGTTCACATAGTCGGCTCTCGTAGCAGTGGTCAGGTGAACAGAAGTGGCAGTGCCCACTGCCTGGGGCTGGGCAGCGGGCTGGCCCCGACTACCTGCCCGTCTGTCTGGCCTGGGAGATGCGACCCCCGGAGGAAGTCCCGCGCCTCCGCCCTGGATGCCGAAGCTCCAAGTTATTATTGGCGTGGGGTGGGGAGCCGCGCTTCCTGTGCACTAGCTCTGTTGCTCTTCCCGCAGCCGCGTGGCCCCCGAGAGTGCGGGGCGCTCTTACCGCTGGGGCACCAGCAGTGTGAACTCAGTGGCCACCTAGACCCCCGGGGAGAGGCCCTCAGGGCGGATGGGAGAGAAACTTGGACGCGCACAGGGGCGACCCTGGCCGGGGGGGGAGCCTGTTCTTTGACTTGGAGGGGTGGTGGGTGTTCCCGCAGGCATCCAAGCGCACCTTCTGCTGCCGGTGCGGCCTTGACCGGGTCGGACCTCCAAGAAGCTGTCTCCAGGCATGGAAGGCTGGAGTTTGATACCAGGGCTACAGGACACAGGGGTCTGAGTAGCTGCACGCCCCCGCCCTACCCCCCGCAAGCCACGTGGCTCTTTGGCCAGCGGGAGTGGTAGTGGGCGTCAGCGGGTCCCCGCCACTTGACCATGCATTTCCACGCGGCCTCGGGTGTCCCCTCTTCCTCCCAGGTCTCTCTTTCTCCCTCTAGATACAAAGCCTGGGAGAGTCAACTGCGCGAGATAAGATCACAATTTCAGCCCGTCCCGACAGAGTGATCTTATCAGGATGGGACTTGCAGAATGGAATATTTTAAACTTTATCTGAGCCCAGATCGGGGCCGCCTTATCGCCGCACCATCTCGGGGATGTGGGGGAAGGGTCCACCACGAGGTGGGCGCGCCCCAGCCACTTGGATCCCGACTGTTTGGGCGGACACCCCTCCCGGCCAGACCCCCGGTGCCAAACCGAGACGCGGGGGCCCAGCCCGCCGCGGAGATTAGATTGCGGCGCGCTTGGCACAGAGCGCGGGGGGCGCGACGCGGGGTGAAGGTCGCCGACGGAGCGGGCAGAGCAGGGCGGGCGGGGGCGGGTGTGGGACAGCGGGGGTCGGGGACGGCGGGCGAGCGGGCAAAGTTTGACTCACGCTTAATCTGCCGGGGATTGCTCTGTTTCCTTCTGGACATGTCTCCGGCGCCGCGTGCCCTCCCGGCGGCCGCCTCTAGCCCCTGGCGGGCGGCGGCGGGCGGCGGGGGCGCAGCGGAGCCACGGGACGTCTCATGCCCTCGGCCCCCGCGCTCCACAGCCACCCCGGCCCGCGCCCCCAGCCCGCCGCAGCCGGCTCGGAGCCGCTGCGGAAACCGGAGGCTCGGCCCCGGCGCTGCAAGCGCGCGGACCGCCGGGGCGGCGGGCGGCGGGCTGCTGCCGGTCCTCGGCTCCCGCGCAGACGCCGCCGCCGCCGCCGCCGCCGCCTCCGCTCAGCTTTTCTCAATGGAACCTGCGGGCAGCACACAGAGAACCGGGAGGCCAGGACCCGGGCGCTCCGGGAGGGCGGGCAGGGAGGGGCGGGACCTGCTGGTCACTGGCGCCGCGCCTCCGGCCCCGCCCCCGGCGCCGAGGGCCCGCCCAGGCCTGCACATAGCGGGCCCCGCCCCTCCCTCAGAGCCGCGGCTCCGCCCAGAGGTCCCGCCCACAGCCCTGTGTAGACCTCAGGCCTCGACTCCTCCTTCGGCCCTGAAGCTTTGTCCTCAGGCCTCTCTGGGACTCGGCGACCTATTCCATCTCGCCGCGCCACGGCATTGCAACCGGCGTGCTTCGGGCCTCTCTGGACCCGCCCCTCAGCACTGGCCCTGCCCCAAAGCCTGATGGAACCTGGTTTAGCCCCTAGACGCTAAGGCCCCGCCCCGCCTCCGCCCCAGCGGCCTGGTTCCGCCCCGGTCTCCTATGGCCCCGCCCCTACTCTGTAACTCCGCCCTCAGGTCCTCCGGTCTGGCTTTCCTAAGCCTGCGAGGAAGCTCAATGCCCTGACACCTCACCTTTGTCTTGGGTCCAATTTTGAGGTGTGGAGCCAGCTCTGGCTGGTGGGGGCTTTCTTTCGAATCTCCGGTGGAGGCGTTATCCCCATGGTCCGCCACCCCAGTGGCCGAGACCCCCAAATGGAAAGCTGGGACCTTGGGTCCTCCTCCCTCGGACTGAGATCTGGCAGGAAATCTTGGAGGTTGCGGAAGCGAGGGGCCTGTCCCTGCCCCTCTCCCAGCAGTCGCGGTGCCTCTCCTCTGCGGGGGGCCCTGATGGACGCCCAGGAAACCGGCCCCTCAGTCGGTTGAGCGAATCTCTGCGCCCCTCCCGCCTGGGCAGTCGGAAAGGAGCGAAGATCCCAGGGTCAGTACTGTCTATTCCAATCCTTGAAATAGAGATGACCTTCTTGTCCTTTGGGATATGTTTATGGGATCCCAGAGGCCCCCATTTCCAGTGAACCTTGCTCAAGGTCACGCAGCATTAGGGTTGCCCAACAGGAGCACAATTGTATTCTTTTATTTTAATGTTCTTGGCCTGAATTAGAAGCCTGCCCCCTCTCCCTCATATTCACAAGAAATAGGAGTTAGTAGGGCCCAGGGCTACCAGGAAGACTTTTTCTAAAGAGCCCCACCCATCTAGTGGCAGATAATCATCACCACTGTCACATGCCGAGGCTGGCTAAATGCTGAGCCCCCTGTCTGGGCGACCCCCACATCATTCTGACTTCTGTTACCTTTGCCCCCATTCCATGGGTAAGGAGAAGGGTTATCCCTGGAGCCTGGGCACTCTCCCCTGCCCTGTCACTACTCTCAGGGGGTCTCTGGGCAGTAGAGTGGCAGGCAGGGCAGGAGGCTGAGGTCCACCTTGGGACCACTCACTGCCACTGGACAGACAGAAACACTAAGGCTAGGAGGCCAAGAGACTTGCCCAGGGTCACACAGCTTCCTACCTGGAGCCAGTGGGTATAGCCTTCCTACAGCTGCCTGGTGCTGTACCCCCTCACTGAGGAGCTCAGGGTCCACTGGTTCACTCAGCCCAAGGCTCCCATAGTGTTTGTCAACTGAATGAGGCACCCCACCTATCTGTGCTTCCCATTGGGCTTTACTACCTTCTCAAAGATGGGGACTTGGGAGTCAGAGGGTTCTTGGAGGAGGTTGCTACGGGTTGTGTCTGGGGCTCCATGCACACCCAGGTTGGTGCTGCTGAAATGGCTGGAGATCTGTTAAGGAGGATCTCGAGGGTCAGCAGGAGAAAGAGCCATGATCCATTAGTGATACCTGCTAGGGTGCAGGATGAGAAGATAGGCATCACTTTGGCCACTTCTTTGCCCATAAACTATGGCCCCAAGAGGAGAAACACATCCAAATCACCCAGAGACTTAGGAGCAGAGGCAGGTGAGAAACAGAACCTGCTGACTAGGACTAGCTACATCATTTTTGAGGCCCTGTGCAAAATGAAAATGTGGGGCCCCTTGTTCAAAGATTAAGAATTTCAGGGTGGCAACAGCAGGGTGTTAAACCAAGGGCAGGATCTTCCCAAGTGCTGTAGGCCTGGTGTACCTGCATAGGTCACAGGCCCATGAAGTGCCATAGCAGCCCAGACCCAGGTGAGAGCTGTTTCTGGAGCACTTTCCTTCTATGCTTTTTCTCTCAACCTGCCCTGCAGGGGCTATCTTTACCCCATTTCACAGAGGAGAAAACTGCCTTGCTGGTCATCAGTGGTGATGCCATAGGACCTTGAACACGCTACTGTGCCCTCAGAGGAGGTCTGTTGATAATGGAGCTATATTAAGGAAAGAAGAACAAAAAGTGTTGTTGAAAGGAAGGCCTGGGTGAGTGGGAGCAACTGCCTTTGGCTGGGGAAGTCAGGGAAGGCTGTCTGGAGGAGGAGCAGGGTGTAGGGCTGCTGAAGGTGTCTCACCTGGCCACCTTCATCCCCATGGGCTGCCCATTGTGAACTCTAATTTCGACCTGTCCCTGTGTGACTGTGAGGAATGCCAGGATTCACATCCAAAAGTCATTAGTGGAGTAAACAGATTGCATTCAGTCTCAATGGGGGGCTGTCAATGTTTGCTGTGGAGTTGGGAGGGGCTTTGCATGGAGCTGGGCTGCTTTGACCAAGGCCTGGCTGTTCCCCTGTTCACTGGATTCCTAGGCTAATAGCAGGCTCCCTGGAGGCTTCCCAGCAGGTTCCAAGGGTGTCTGGTCCCAGGAAAGGCTCCTGAGCATGGCTCTGTCCTGGACGCCCATTCTAGGGGTGATGTCATGGTCCATCACGAGCATTTTCTAAGCCCTTTCTTTGGCCTGGCTCATATTCTTTCACGAAGTCTTTGTGCAACCCTCTGCTGGTTACAGCCATTAGGGTCACTAGGCAGAAAGTAGCAGAGCTGGGTCTGGACACAGTGCTCAAGGCTCTTGTGGCAGTGATGAAGGCACTAAGGCTCAGGGTGGTCCTCCAGCTCAGAAGTGGCAGTTTCCTGTAACCCCAGGCAGGTTAACTACAGAGGAGCGTGGCCCATGGCTGGGCAGTTGCTATGGGTCGGGGAAGGAGCTAATTGTGGCATCTCCTGCATGCCAGGTCCTGCACTGATTGTTGTGCTATGACCAAGGAAGCCACAGAATGTTCTATAAACTTAAGATGGACATTGAAGAATAAAGAGGATGCTCAAAAAAGAGTGGTGGGAGAAGAGCATTCTCAGCTGAGGGAAGAGTAGGTGCAAAGGCAGGGCAGGCTGAGGATGGGGTCTCAAATGATTCGGGCTACAGCAGACTATGGCACAGAGCAGGTCCCCAGGCCAGTCTAGATGAAAGGTCTCAGGACACCAGGCCCATGAAGAGCTTCACTGTCCCTCCACTGTTTATGACTTCACCTCTTCATAGCTCCAAAATGGCCCTGGCACATCGCCACCACCCCATCGTGCTCCAAGCCTCCCTCAGTCACCACACTAACCACTGTCCCCAACCCACTGATCCCCCAGAGCCACTCTTGACCCTGCTGCTGGTGATAACCTCTGCCCTGGTCTGCCTTGCTCTTACCCTCTTTTCTGAACCTCCTTGTACTAAAGTCCAGGTGTCTTGTAGGCTGGGCCTTTGCAAAAGCTGGTCCTGCTGCCACATGCACCCTTCTCTCCCACTGCCTGGCACTTCCCTCCCACTTCCCTTCCTCAGGGAAGCCCCTGACTGTTCCCAGACAAGACTCGGCCTTTCCTCTCTGCTCCAGCTTCTGGGGACCAGAGGCCTTTCCGCAGCACTCAGTGCTCTGTCATCTTACACTAGCAGCCATGAGAGTAATGTCATGGAGGGTTCCTTGGTGCCAGGCCCTGTGCTGGGCACTAATACAGATCAATGCACCGTCTGCTTATCATGGCTCTTTGAGACTGTTAGAATTTCCATTTGCCAGATGAGTAAACTGAGGCTTAGAGAAGTGAAGTCACTTGCCCAAGGCCACACAGCAGGTAAGTGGCAGAGCTGGATTCTCCCTAGGAAATCCATACCCTCTGCTCCAGAATGAACACTGGTTGCTGTGTTGGAGGGAAGGGGGCCCATCTGTCCCAGGGCCAGGTCTTACTCACACCCCCCCCCCCCCCCGCGCCCCCGCCAGCTCTGCAGGTCAGCCTAAGGCCGCTGGGTAGCTGCATCAGGGGCCCATCCTGACATTCATCAACACTGGCTCTGTGAAGGGTTTAATTAACTTCCTGTTTCAATGGGGGGATAATGAGTTTTAAGCACCACATGACTCTGTAAGGAGGTCAAAAGGCAGCAAGGATGTCAAAATAAATTAAGTTAGGAATCAGGAGGCTGCCTGCAAAAGGGGCAGAGAAGGAGTTGGCCTAAAGACAACTAGATGCTGTCTGGGCGCCCCCAGGCTGGTGGGAGCAGGTGGGGGGTTGCTGCCTTGGCTGCCCCCATTGTGGGTGGGTGGTTCTGGCTTGGAGACTGGGCTCAGGCAGTTCTGCCTGCAGTTGTGGATTCCATCTGAGGGACAGCAGAGAGAGTTGTCCTGGGACCACGCCAGATAAGGCATGGTGGTCCTCTATAAAGCTAGCATCTCTAACAAGCCACCCCCTCTGATATCCTTGGGCACAAAGGCTGTTGCCTGGAGACCGTCCTAGGTCCTTGGGTGTTAGCGAGAGCTATGGTTTTATGCAGCAGCCCAAGTGTGGCCCATTGACCCCATGGGGCAAGGCAGTACCGGGAGCAAGTGTTATCTGGAAGGAAGTATTATCTGGAACATTTCCCAACTCTGAGAGCTGGGGTTATGTGGTTATATCACCAGAGAGGAAATGCACACTTACCCACAGGAAGACTTTCTCTCTCTCTCCCTTTCTTCCTTTCTTTCTTTCTTTCTCCTTCTTTCCCCCTTCTCCACTCCCCTCCCCCTTCCCCTCTCCCATCCTGTTCCCTTCTCTCCTCCTCTGCTCCCACCCCTTGGCTCTGCTCCCTTCCTTTCTCCCTTGTTCCTTCCTCACTTCTTCCCACCTACAAACATGTATTGAGCTCCTACTGTAGTCACTAAAGGTAAAACCGTGAACACACACAATAGTCTAGCAGCAGGAGGCCAATAGCCACAATTAAGGACTGGGCCCTGGGGCACACCAGAAGGTCGAACATGCTATAAAGCAGGGTGGGGGCCTGTCGGGCCACTGGGGGTGCAGTTGCCACCTTAAACTGGAGAGGCTACAGATAGGAGGTGTCATTTGAGTACAGACCTGAAGGCAGAGCCAGGTGCATGCTCGAGGGAGGGGAGGGCAGAGGAGTGAGACCCACCAGACTAGCCACAACACTTAGGCCTAAGAGTCTCCTAAGTGTCATGGCTGGAAGGGTTTTTGGTAATTGTACCAATTTAATGAGTGGGAAAACTGAGGTACGGGATGGTGATGAGCCTGAGGTCTGCTGTCTCTCAGCTCAGAGCCTGGCCTGTGGCTGAACACACCTGTCTCCCTCCTAGGCCCCAGGCATGGTTTTGGGGGTCTCTCGGCAGGGCAGGCAAAGGTGCAGTTTGTTTAGGTCCAGCTAAACTTTGGCCCTTGGGAGGCCTAGTCCTGTCTCCTCTCTGTCTGGGGGCTCTGGGGAGGAGGCCTGTGGCCTTGAGCTGCAGCCCACAAGGACATACCAGGCAGTCAGTGAGGTAGACAGTGTCCTGTGGGAAAGAGGCCATGGCCTTGGGCGCCTAGGCCCAGAGTGGGCAGAAAAGAGAGATGGCCCCTGAGGGGCTCAGTGTGGCTGCTTGGGGCCACCATTCCCACGGCAGCAGGACCTCGGGCCTTGTGGTCAGACTTCTGCAACAAATGTGCTGCCCACCCACTGGAACAGCATAGAAACAGGAGTCATGTGGTCTCAGGTCTGGATTTTCAGAGCCCACGTGCAGCACATTCATAGGTGACATAGGGAGGACAAATGAGTCTCCAAGCACCTCCTCATCAGGGGTGCTTCAAGGAATCCTGACAATGGCCACTTTGGAGTGCCAAGGATTCGCCCTTTCCTGGTGGATGGCTGCTTCTCTGAGGCCAGCTCTGTGGGATCCTTTCCACTGGATTCTTCCCACTGTGTGCACATGGCCATCTATACAGTTTCCCAGGAGACTGGACTCTCTATGGCCTTTGTGGCCCCAGAAGCTGAGGTAAGCCCACGTGACTCTGTAAGTCGATTCCCCAGGCGGATGTGCCTAGCAAAGCTCCCCCTTTATGGGGGATGGAGGCTGGCCTGCCACTCCACCACCAGCTGCTCTTCCTCTGGCTGCCTTGACCACCTAAGTCCAGGCAACCCGTGCTCTTTCTCTCTCCCAGCCTCTCCCCTCCACCTGCGCCTCCTCACCTGCTCATAAGCACCTCTCTCCTGCTTCTCTCTGAGCTGGTGGGGCAGAGAGGTTATTGGGGTCAGGCTTTGGGACCTATTGGAGGATGCAGTTGAACAATGAAGACATTTATGTTACTTTCTGCTAGCACACCCTCTGCCTACCCCTGTCTGCCTCAGGGCAGCCCCTGGAGGAACCCTTCAGGCTTCCTAGATGGTGAACCAGGGCAGAAGCAGCAGCACTGCCTGAGGACATTCAGGGGCAGGGCGTGTGTGTGTGTGTGTGTGTGTGTGTGTGTGTGTGTGTGTGTGTTGAGGGGGGCGAGCTATGCTGTTTTCTCAGCTGCAGGATGGCCAGGCACTTCCTCAGGTCCTCAGGGAGCAGTGGCCTTGCTCCTGCTTAAACCTTCACCCATCCTCATCCAGCCCACTCCATGGCTCAAGCAGGCACTTTGGGATGCGCCTGGGGACCTCTCAAGGGCCAGGTCCTCCTAGACCAGTGGTCGGCAAACTGCGGCTTGCTAGCTGCGGTTCGCCGCCCTGTTGACTAATGAGTTTGCCAACCACTGTCCTAGACATACCCACAATCACTCATGTCTCAGTGTGTCTGGGCAAGTCCCATGTTTGCTGGTGTGTGGGGCTGCATGCCGTGCCGGCATGTGTAAGGCTATGGAGGGTGCACACATGTGCAGTAAGCTTAGGTTTCTGAACCTGTTGGTAAGGTGGAAGGGGGTAGGCCTATGGTGTGTGTATGTTGTGTTTGCATGTGAAAGCGGTGGGTGACTCTAGGCCTAGAGTCAGCTGCCAGTGGCCTCGGTGCCCAGCCTGCTGGACAAATGCTGCCACCTGCTGGCCAGTTGGGCATGTGCACTCTGGGGGCTGTGGCTGCAGGAGGGGGTTACTGCCACAGGAGTGGAGTGTCTTGTTCACACCAGTCCCTGAGCAGACTGGAACCATGATAGGTTCCCAAATATTGTGGGCATCAGCACCCCAAGGGCATGTGACCTCACAGACTGCTCACCCAGCCCAGAGCATCTGATTGATTGAAATTTGGGCAGAGCCTGGAATGTCCACCATGTTCCCAGGTGATACAGATGCTGCTGGCCCCAGGCCTTGCCAGAGGTATGGTGGGCTAAATGGGGGCACCCAGGAATGCGAGCACCCAGTCGTGCAAATCTGTTGGATCTCATGGGTCTCCATGCTGAGTCCCCAGACAGCCTGTCTCAAACATGGCTCAAACTCACACACCCCAACTCCACCTGTCCCTCCTTTGTGTGGCAGTCTGGGCTCTTCCCATCTCTGATCGCCCATCCTGTCAGAGGCCCTGCCACAGAGACCCCTCAAAGAGACCGAAACCCCTACTCCTGACAGAATCTGTTTGGAAATTTCTGAGAGTGGGAGCTGCCTCTGACTCATTTCCCAGTGCAGAACAGGTGCATAAATGGGAGGTGGATGGCCAGGCCCCTCACTGACTCCCTCATGGCTGCCCACCTGGGGCTGGGGGCACACCAATGGGAGGGGCTAAGACTTAGGAAGAGGATCTGGGAAGGGCATTCCTGGTGGAGGGAAATGCACAGGCAAAGGCCTGGCGGGATGAAGGTGAGCCGGGCAGACAGGGGAGTGTAGCTGGGGCAGGGGTCTGTGGGCCTGGACAGAAGTAATGAGGCCCCAGTTACCATTTCACAGGTGGTATCCCTCTTCCTGTGGAGAGGGCTTGGTAAGGTTCTTCTCCTCTACCCAGCGCATGTTATTTGGGACCTGCTCTGAGCGGTACCCCTCATGCTGGGCCCAGGTGTTTGTCATGGGCAGGACCAGATGGGTACCTGACTCTAGACAGCCTCGCTTGCCCTCCAGGCGCATGTCCCAGACACTGGAGTCTTTGAGGGCGTCTTCAGGTATTGGTGAGCCTGAGATGGGGGAAGGTTTCCTGGTTTTACCCCTCATGCTGCCTCTGCTGCCTTCCTGTGTCCCCTAAACTGAGCTGAGTTAATGATTTCCTGTCTTTCCTGCTCTGAAAGCTTCAGAAACAAAGTGAGGCTGCCCTATGGCATTATCTGCACATGTTACCAATCCTGGAGGGGCTGGTGGGACCGCTTTGCTGCTGGGGGGAGACTCTGCAGGTTCTGGGCCCAGGTGGCAGGCAGGGTGGGGCTGGTTGGAAGACCAACGCCACACAGCAGAGGCTTTCTGTGAAAATAGTGGGAATACATTTGACAGGATGAGTTTGCTGTGATTCGCAGAGCACAGCCTCAGAGTTCCCCATGTTTTATTTATTAGCACTAAAGAGTCATTCTGAGGGGCACACAACACCTTCTAGAAAGGAGATTTGGTCTCTTTCAAAATACCAAAATAAAAACTTTTGACATGCACATTGTACCCAAGGTAAAAATGAAAAAAACAGAAGGAAACAAACGGAACCGCAGATACCAAGAACAGAAGGAAGTCTCTCCCACACTCCTATTCGCTTCGAAGACATGATTCTGTAATAAGTACGTGCATACTAAGCCCTGGGTCACATTCAGTGCATGAGATGCCAGCAGCGCCACACCCGGCCCTGAGTGTCCCAGCCAGCTTCTCTGACTGCAACCCTGGGGCTGGAGCCTGCTGACCGGAGAGCCAGTGAAAGACTTCTTGGGGCGGCTGGTGCCTGTGGGCCTTCCATGCAGCCCCTTCTCACCTCTCCAGCCTGTCTCCCCTCCCAATCCACCCAGGTAAAACAAATCAAGGAAGCCTGTATTCACATTACAACATGAAAATAGCACCAGAAACTTCAGAGCTAAATTGCTGATACTTGCCAGCTGAGAGCTCTGTGTAGAAGGAAAGCTCTAGAAAGGCAACCACAGAGGCTGGGGTGTGTGTGGGGGATGGGGAGGAAGAACTGGTGGGAGCTGGCTGTTGAGCAGCTTCCTCCCAGTCCAAATGGGAACCTGGTCCTCAGGGGTCAAGGTGCACTTGAAACCAGTGCTTTTGTCTGTGGTATGGATAGTGGCCATCACGACCATGTGCTTGGGGGGCCAGGTAGCTCACAAATCGCTAGGTGGAGAGTCCCCCCTTTGGTTTGTAAGGCCACTTTGGAATTGCAGCAATAGCAGCAAGACCAAGAGGGGTCCTGCTGTGATCTGACCGTGGTTGCCTCAACTTACTTCCCTACTAGATGACATGGAGGGCAGGACCATGTCCAAGCCTTCAAAGGAGGAGGCACAAGGGATGCAGGGCATGAGCTCCTCTTTCTTCAAGTTCTTGGTACTGAAAAAAACAGCTGCGTGGTCTCCAAGAGCCTGCTGCTGGCCAGCCCCTCGCCCTAACCTTCTAGGTTGAAGGGTATTGCTGTTCATCAACCCCAGGCCCTACTCCAAGCATTAGAGTATCAGCTCCAACACTGGAGTCTGAGCATTTCCATGGTAAGCCAGGTGGATTAAGATGTGGCCACCAATCAAACTATCTCTGAGTACTGAAGCTTGCCAGTGTAGACAGGAGTCCCTTATTCACTGGGTTCACATCCCCCAGCCAGCCCTTCTCCCATGCACTCTTTCACTCCTATAAATTACTCAGAGGGGTCCTTTTTTAGAGGGATCTTGAAGCTGGTTAGTCTCTGTCCAAAGAGCTGGCTGAGGAGGTCGTTCTGGGATTCAGCGGTCCAGCAGGCTCTGCGATTGGCATGTTCAGCACCGCGGACAGCTCTGCCCCTCTTGGGGGTCCTGTGCAGGGGTCTCGCCTGGGGAAGGGCTTTGCCTAGTCCATCTCTGCTGCATCTGAAGTCCCGGTGTGTGTATCTGGGCTCCCCCCTCAGCTGCTCTGAGGGCTGAGGCAGTGTAATGCTGCTTTGGCTACCAGGCCTGGGCTTGGCAGGGAGCACACGGCTGGGAGTAGCCTGCTTCCGGGGAGCCCGGCGGGGTTTGTCAGGGACTGAAGGGGCCCTTCCCAAGCTCCCCACACTTTCACTCTTGCTTGGCCCCAGGGCCCGGCCCTTTCTCTTCTTCTCTTTGCCCTCCCTGTTCTCCCTGGGGACCAGGCTCCCTTGGGGCCCCTGGTCACCAGCTTCCCTTGGGGCCTTGGAGTAGCCCTTGGCTGGGGCTCGAGTGGGGGGCTTGTCTGGGGCGGGGCTCTGGGCTGGGCAGTTGGGTTTGGATGGGGTAGTCGCTGTTTCGCTCTGGAGCTGCCCACTGGCTGGCTGAGGCTGGCTGCCACCTGCTGTCTTGGTGCTGTGCTGTGGGCCTCCATTACCCTGGGAGCTGGGGCCTGGCTTGGGTTTGAGGGCAGTGGCCTTCTGCCTGTCCTCAGTGCCATGGGCTGGCTCTCCAGGTTTTGGGCTGGCCATGGCCTTCTTTGATTGCACCGGGAACTTGGGTGCTTTGCTGGAGAGAGACAGAGTTGGCCTGTCCTTTGATGAACTCTGACAGCCCCCATGCTTGGTAGCACTACCCTTATGGGAGGGGACTCCCTTGTCCCCCTCAGACACCATGTAGCACGTGGACACCTGCTTCTCCTTCCGGAGCATGGAGGAGGCTTCTGGGTGATGGTCAGGAGCACATTTGCCTGGGTCAGGGGCACTTGGGGTCCTTCCTTTCCCTGAGAAAAGGCTCTCTGAGACTTGGCCTCTGGCCCCTGGCTGGGGTAGAAATCCCTCCAGAGGGAGAGCCTGCTGGAAAAGAGGCCCAGGGCTGCCTGGGGAAACCTCATCTATGGGGCTCTCCAGCGGCTGGTCTGGCTTGTGGCCATCTTTGCCATCAGCTGAGGCTGCTGGGAAAGAAGACAGAGATGGGAGAATGAACTCTTGGGAGTCAGAGGGCAAATTGTTGTCCCTGGCCAGGTGGCCCTCAAGATCCATGGGCCTCTCTGGGCTCCTGGGCTGACCCTGGGTGCCACCAGGAGCCGCTTCTAGGCAGGGCTGGAGCAGGGCTGGCATGGATGCCTCGCTCTGGGTGGGGCTGCTGCCCAGAGACAGAGACCTGTCTACGACGGGCCCAGGGGCGCTGCTGGGCGTGGCCACTCTGTGCCGTTTACTAGGTAGTGAGCCCTCCCGGGCCTGGGTCTTCTGCCCAGAGGCGCCTGGCCTCCGCACCCCGCGGAATGTGAAGGGCTGCTGCCCTCTCCTCAGGTGTTTGTCCATGTGTCGGTCAAACTGCTCTTTCTTGGTGAATGTGTAGTTGCAAGAGCTGCAGATGAAGGACCTCTTGCTAATGTGGGTGACGTTGGCACAGAGCTCACAGTCATACAGTGGGGTGTGTTGCAGCTCCAGCTCCTCCCTCACCCCGTGCTCCCTGGCGAGGTGCGCTCGAAGCTCGCAGGGCTCAGGGTAGACCCTTGGGCACTGGGGGCACAGGAAGACGCGCTGTGGGCTGTGCACCGCAAGGTGGCGCTGCAGCTTGAAAGGCTTGGGGAACCGCTTGCCACAGTGGTGGCAGTCTCTGGAGGGGTCTTTGCAGTCCTGATGCACTGGGATGGTGTGGGGTAGGGGCTCCTGGTTGGGGCAGGGTGCAGGGGACAAGCTGGGGCACGTCTTGGTGGAGCCAGGGAGAGTGGCAGAGCTGCTGGGTACAATTGGGTTTGCACAGGTTGATGGACTGCTTTTGGCTAAGGTGCTGTCTGGCATCAAAGTGTCATCCTGGTTTGAGTTTTTGGTACGAGCCTTGGGTTTTGCCCTCTCCCTCTCTGCAGGGCCCCCATTTGCCTGGCCAACTGAGCACTTGCCCCTGTGGGGTTTGGATGCCTGCCCCATCACGCTGCTCAGGAAGTGTGTGACAGTGCTGTCCCCCTCCCAGCGCCCAGAGGGATCTCCCAGGGACCTTTGTGCTGGCCCCTTTCGGGCAAATCGTAGGGCATGTTCCCGCAGGTGCTCGTTGTACATCCAGACATCGGCCACCTCCCGCAGGCACATGCCGCAGGCCCACAGCCCCGCCCGGCCCTGCACGTGCTTCTCCTGCAGGTGCTCCCTCAGCAGCTCTCGAGAACCGAACCTGCGCTCCACACACATGTAGCAGGTGGGGGGCGGTGAGGGGCTGTGGGCCAGCTTATGGAGGTCCAGCTCTCCCAGGCCATGAAAGCGCTGGAAGCACACCCTGCACTTGTAGGGTGTCCTCTTGGCCCTGGCATTCCGGTCTCTGACTGGGGCCCTTCTGGCCTTGGCCACCTCCTCTGTCCTTTTGCTCTGTGACCCCTGGGAGTTCACTGTGGCCTTGAAGTCTAAGAAGCTCATGTTGGAGAGAGCCACAGGGTCTTCGCAGGGTCCCAGAAAGCATATATCTTGCATCTCAAATCTAGAGCTGAGCCTCTCAAGAGCCACGGCATTCCCTGGGAGCCCGCGGTTGTAGTGTTCTTGCTCCAGGTTGGGGGGCTCAGGGCTCATGTCCCCAAGAGAAGAGGCGGTCTCATCAGCGGAGGCCTGCAGCTCCAGGCTTCGCCAAGCCGCTGGGACCATATGCAGCTCAGGGATATTCTCCGACGGATGGTCCTTGACATTGCAGGAGGGTTCCTGCTTGGCACAGTCCGCCTCTGGGTCAGGCTCCAGGGCCCATAGGCTGGGTCCTGGGGCCCAGGGGTCAATGCCAGGCATCTTGCTGTTGAGAAAGCCCTCCAGAAGGAAGGACTCAGGCAGGCCCATGGCCTCGTCACTCCATGGGTCCTCAAGGGACAGGCAGAGGGAGCCTGAGTCACTGAGATCTGTAGGCATGTGGGCGGAGGGCAGAGTTTCACTGCCCTGGAACTCCCAGGGCTCTGGCAGTGGCGGGGGCTTTGGCTTTTTACAGCGCTTCCCATAGACTCGGGGGTTCTTCTTCCGAGTTAAGTGGTTGCCCAGAGGGAAGAGCTGGGAAAAGGAGGCTTCATCATCATACAAGCTCAGAGGGTCCCTGAGACCCAGGCTGGGGGCTTCAGGAGTGACACCTTCATGCTCCTGGACCCTGCAGGGGTCCAGGGGGCCCTGGAGGCAACTGCTGATGGTGTTACCTGCTTCAGAGCCACAAGTCTCTGGGGAGCCTGAGGGTCCCCAGGGGGGTTTGTGCTCTTCCCAGACAGCTTGCCCTGACCCAGTCTCGGCTGCACTGCTGTGCCCTGCAGGTGTACCCTCAGCTGCTCTTGACAGTTCTTGGCAGACACCTGATGTCCTGGTCTCTCTGGGTCCCAAGGACCCGCTTGCCAAGGCTGCCTTCTGCTCCCTCGTCTCTTCTGCAGGAGGCACCCGCTCCTTTCTCCCTGGAGGTGCCATCAACTTCCCAGGTGACATCTGTGTGGACGTCCCCTCCAGTTCTGTGGTCAGGAGGAGAGGCAGCTGTGTGACCTCAGTCTCCTGCTCTGCCTCCTGTGAGAGGCAGTGGCTCAGAGGGGGTGGGTAGTTGACAGTCGTAGTTGATGGATTCCAGTGGCTTCTATCTGAAATCACATCAGGAGAGACTGGAGGACTGCGCTCCTCCCGGAACCTTCTCGCTCTTGGCTTTCTCGATTTCTTATTTGATTTCCCCTCTGGCTCGCAGGGGATGTCCATGGGCGCTCTACCCCGCCTCTTGCCTCCTCTTCTCTCTGCCCGATTGGGACAGGGGTCGTCCCTCTGCAGCAAGTCCCATTTCCTGGGCTCTGCAGGCCTTGAGCTCACTGCTGGCTTGACCAGGCCTGGAGAGTGTGGTTCCCGGCTTGGGGGACAGACTGGTGTTCTCACAATGCTGATCCCCCGCCTGAGCCCCTTGGACATCTTGGGACCTGGGTCATCCTTAGGAGCCATGGAGCCCTGGACCAGAGGTGACCCAGCAGTGTGGCTGGGGCTGCTTAGCCTGGGCCTCGGTTTCTCCTTCCCAGGTGCCCTGCGGCTTTTTTTCCCAGGGGGGCGGTTCATCTGCGGTACAGGCTCCCCAGGTTGGGGAGCAGCCGGGGCTTGGGAGCTTGGCTGGGAGGTGACCCCCTGTAGCCTGTGCTTCCTGGCTCTGTGGCGGCTTAGGCCTGGTCTGGATCGGAAGGTGGCTGAGCAGACCTCGCAGATCACAGGCAACCCGTTAGGGTCTCGGTTTTTCCAGCAGCTGCTCTCCGTAGACATGGGGCTGTTTTTAAAGTCACCAGGCTTCTGTTTGGGGTCCAGGGGACATAGAGGATCCCCCTGGGGCACCTGCTGGGGGACATTTCTGAGGCTCTGCGGGGAGTTGGGCCTGGAGTTGCTGGCTGTGCTGCTCAGAGACGTGGCTCTGTCCTGCTGGAGCTCTTCACAAGGGCAGGCGACTGTTGGGCCTCTGGTGTCAGCTGCTGAGGCCTTGGAAATGACAGGGTGCCCAGCCCCAGGTATCTTAAGGTCCTCCTCGCCCTGGGTGCTGGCCCCAGCCTCACCTTCCTGGCAGGCACAAGGCTCTGGCCCTGCTGTCCTCAGGGAGGAAACGTCAGTGGGCACAGTGGTGATGCTCTGGCCTTCCCTGTGTCTTGGGTGTCCTGAGGGGGGGCCCTCGGGCATCCTGTCTGGGCTGCTATGGGGTAATGCTCCCCTGCAATGGGGGTCTGGCCACTCAGCCCTGGAGCCTCTGACTGCTCCCATGCCATCTGTGGCAGGAATGTCGGGTAGGGCTGCAGCCTGGATGGTCACTCTTGGGGACATGGCCCTCGATGGGGGAGAAGGGACGTCATAGGCAGAAGATCCCCTCAGCCTCTCTTTCCTAGAACCCTCTAGGGATCCTGACATGTAGCCTTCAGGGTGGTCCCCCACATGGGTGGAAATGAAGGCATTGATGAATCCGGGCTGGCCCATGGAAGCGTCTTCCAGTGGGCTCCGTTCCCCTAGGAGAGAGCGGCAAAGCAGGCTTTCCTTGAGGCCACAAGAGCTTGTCCTCAAAGATGAAGAGGTGGCCAGGGACCCTGCAGCCCTAGCATCTGTGGGAGCTAGGGTGCAGTCAGCTCTTTTTAGAGCTGTACTGGCAAAGGAATAGGCTGGCAGGTGCTTCATGCTGGTAGGGTCCCCGAGGGATGGCGACACTGGGAGCAGCCCCCTCAGCTCACCTGAAGGCACTGTGGGAGGGTCTTCCTGGAGCAGGTGCTCCAGGCTGCAGGGAACAGGGGTGGCTGCAGAAATGGGCAAGGGGGAACAGCTGGCCAGGTCTCTCATGGGGAGCTCTGAGCTCTCGCCAGTGAGTAGCAGGTGTTTCTTAAGGCCTGGACTGGCCGCCTCTGGAGTCCAGTCCTCAGGCCCATTTTGGGCATGGGTTGCTGTCAAGGCTGGGACTAAAGATTCCACACCAGAGGAGGAGGGGCTGGGAGCAGACTGTGCCTCATTTTGAAGGCCCAAGTTCGGTCTGCTTCCCTGGACCTGCCCCCCTAGCTGGTCTGCAGCCCCAGCAGGGCTGGCCAGTGTAGTTTCAGGATCAGCATTAACTGTGGCAAGGTTGTCTGGTCTCCCTAGGCTCCCCCAGTTATCTGGTTGCAGCTGGCTGGCTTCGCCTGGGCCTTTGAGCTTCTCAGCCTGGCTGAGTGAGCCCAGATGGTCACCTGCCTCAGGCCTCAGCTGACATCCGGCCATTTCAGAGATAGCTGTCATCTGCACACCCCCATCGGAACCCTTACCAGGGCTGTGGGCCACATTCCCACATTCCATGATGTCCCCTTCCACATCTGAAGGGTTGCTCTGTTGAGGGCTCTGAGTGTTGGCAAGCTGGGGCCCCTGTAAGTTCTGGTTATCATCTTCATTCTCAGCTGCTCTGGCCACCAGGAGCTGGAGTTGACATAGGGGGCTTTCGGCTGGGTCCTGGGGCCTCCTGCCAGGACTGATGTCAGGCATGCAGCCAGGACTTGGGGAGGCCTCTGCTGGTACAACCTTTTTGTTACCCTCAGAGCCAGGGCTCCCTGCTACAGGGTGGAGGGGACCTGTTTCTTCTGTCCCATTCTCTGCACTGCTTAGAGAGTGTCCCTTGAGGACCTCACTGTGCCTGGTACCAGAAGGTGGAGTGGCACCCAGATGCAGAACTACAGCACCCTGAAATGCCAAGTTAGGTGCCAAATGGGCAACAGGACTGCTGAGCCCCTCCAGCTCAGGGGCATCTTGGCTGGGCCCCTGCGCCTTGCAGGGAAGGAGCAGCAGGACGTCTTTGTTGTGATGGATTCTGGTGGCCTTGTTATTTTTAAAAAATAAAGGCTCATGGTTTGGGCTGCTCTTCACTAACTTCCCTCTGTCCGAAGGGGGTTTGAGTGGCTCTCTGGGGTCTGGGAGACAGGCTTCTGGGCAGCCCCTGCAGCCCTCTTCTGCCTCAGGGAGCCCTCTCCTGGAGACTCTGGTGTTCTGCACTGGCTGGAAACGGAGGCTAGCCCCAGTGGGGCTGAAAGACGCTCCAGAAACCTGGTCTTTGTGGGAGGCAGGGGGAGGGGCTGCTTCTCCCAGGTGAAATGAAGGCCACTCCTCCTGGGGGCTCCCTAGGGTCCCCTCTGTGGTGGCCATGGCTGTTTCTGCCCCTTCCTGGTGTGGACTGAATTCCCCAAGATCAGTGAGGTCAGCTGTGGAGAATGAGTCCTTTTGGGGTGAAGCAGCCTGATGGATGGGCAGTGGGGTGCCTGTGCCAGAGCGCATTCTGCCCGTGGGCTGAGCTCCACGCAGCTCTCCTGAGGCCTCATGCACACCTTTACTTTGCAGCTGACTTTCTAATTCGGTAACCAATCTTTTGATCTCTAATTCCTCCTCAGACAGGTTGCTCATAAAAGTGATGCTACATTCGTTAATCTTGCACGGCAAAGGGGGAGGGGTGGCGGCTTTTGTCCTTTCACGAGGACACTTCTTACTGAACACCTTTGCCCCTGAGAGGTCAGGAGAATGATCCAGATGGCTGGATAGCATTGGGGAAACTTCCTCCAGCAGAGACCAGCCCTTCTCAGGCAGAAATGAGGGGTATGGTGGGTCCTGCTGGGGTTTCCTTGGGGGAGGATCAATGCATGTAGGCAGCGATTGTGCGTCCCCATTTCCGGATAGGCTGCTGTAGATCGGTGAGTCAAAGTCATCCATGGGCAGCCCCGAGAGGAGGGGTGTGGACTCCAAGGTCAGTGGTGATTTGGTTTTGTCTGGGTCCGTGTCCACTGTGTTGGGTGGATTCCTGGGAGGTTTTGGCTGGGGGGAACTGGAGTCCATACCCTCCTGGCATAGGCGCATGCTACTGGCTGCAGAAGTGTCTGGATCCAAGGGCTTGGAGTACAAGTCTTTGGGGAAACAGCCAACCAGGTCTTTGGGCCCAAGGAGCAATTTTCTGGGGGGACTGCTGTAGGGCTGGGGCTCCTTTTTGGCAGCTGGAACCAGGGAGTCTCTGTTAAAAAGAGCAGAGTCACACCCAAGATCAGGGGTCTTTAAAAACAGGGTGCTGGGCTCGGGGTAGGCAGCAGTGGTGTTAGTGGTGGGGACCAGCAATTCTCCCGGCAGGCAGGCAGGGGGGTCCTCTTTGTCATGAGAGATGGGGGGTTCTGTGCACCGGGGGACACCCAGCAGACTGCCTGCACCTGGCACTGCTGAGCTCCTGTGGGGCACCATGGTGTCCTCCCTGCCTGGTTGTGGTCGCTCGGGGGCTGGGTGACAGGGACTTCCTTCCACACAGGTGGACGGAGGAGAGCCTGAAACACCTCTGAGAAGCGTTGTGGTGTCAGGAGGAACATCTTCTAGAGGGAAGTCCAGCGATGGATGGTTTTCTTCTGGGGTCTTGATGCAGGTGGGAATCTGCAGGAGATACTTGGGGTCTCTCTCCTTAGGGCTGTCTATAGTCTCAGGGCTTTGCAGTGGGCCCTGGCCCTCAGGGCTCTCACTGGGGCCTGGGCAAGGCCTGCCTGGCTTTGTGGTTTCCGGCCTCATGACCTTCCTGGATTTCTGCTGCTTTCCCTCTTCTCTAGGACCCAGGGTTAAGTCCATTTCCTTCCTCTTCTCACCTCGGCGCCACCGCCGGCTGCCGTGTCGAGGCCGGCCTCTGAGGCGGGAGCCCCGTGGCTGCAAGTTGTCCTCTTCCTCGGACTCTGAAGCATAGTCATATTCCTGAAGCCTGCCATCCAGGGCGCGGGGTGCGTGCCTCTCGGTAGCCAGGGAGAAACAACTGCCCTGGCCTTGCTGTGCCTGCTGCTTGTGCAGCTGATTCTTCTGCTGCACAATCTTGTGGATGAGCTCCTTGCTCCAGGTGCCACCCCAGGCCTTCCTCCTCCTGGAATCCTTCCGCAGGGACAATCGGAGGCGCTTAGAGCTCCTAGTCTCTACCGGGAGGAGCCTTCCACAGGGATCGGTGTGGCTCTTGAGGGCTCGGGTCCTGAGGTCCCGGGGGCGGTGTGGGGCTGGCTCAGACCTGTTGCCCTTCCTCCTGGGCCTCAGACAAGAGGCTCTGGTGCCCCTGCCCGACCTCTTGGCAGTGTTGGCTGTGTCCAGTTCTCCTTGGGAAAACTTAAACTGCTTCCCTCTCCTCTGCTGGCTGGCCAGGCTGGTCCCATTTGCCTCCGCAGGCACTGGGCCCAGGGATCGAGTTTTGGGCCGGCTGCAGGCTGTGTAGCCCCCATCCCCAGGGCAGGGGGCCTGGGACTCCATGGTTGGGAGCAGGGGGTGGGCTTTGTTCTCTGGCGTGGTTCCACCCACTCTGGTCTTGGGGGCCAGCCCAGCACTGGTACCTCTGGGGCCAGAAGGTTCTTCATCAGTGAAGACGTCGATGAAACTGCTGTCGATCTCGGGGTTGTCTGACTGATATTCCAGGCCATTGAGTGCCTCAGTGATGAGGCTGTCCAGCTTGGCATCGTCCTCCAGGTCCAGGTCCACAGTGGAGAGTGGGAAAGGGGCAGTGGTCAGGCTGGGCAAGAAAGTTGTCCTCAGGGGGTCATCTTTGCCATCCACGCGGAGGTCTCCCCCTAGCAGGAAGGGGACCGTCTTAGTGTGGCTGATAAGGCTTGGGTTCCCGGGGGCCAGTGCTTTGGGGGCAGCCAGCACAGAGGGGGCAGCGGGAGGAGTGGGGATCTCTGCCGGCTGCTGGTGGCTGTCCTTGGTCCTGGCCAGGAGCAGGCTGCAAAACTGTCGGTGCTCCAGGAAGGTGGCCAGGCTGCTGTAGTTTCGGTCACACTGCTTGCAAGTGAGCAGCACGTCCAGCTGGTCCAGGCTGGCGCTGCTGAGGGGGAAGTGGTGGGCAGAGTAGGGGGGTGGCTCCGGGGGGAAGCCCTCCAGCCGCCCACTGCCCACCTCAGGGACCGCACTAGGGAATGGGACCTCCTCCAGGCATTTGAAGGTCCCCTCAGCCCCCAGCACCTCTGTGGGGAAAGGGAAGGTCTTGACTGGCTCTGGCTGGTAGTGGATGGGGAGGGCATGTGAGGGGTCAGGGGATGGGAAGGGGCTGCTGTTCTCCTGGGGGTGATTGGGGGGGTGGAAGAAGGCAGAGGGCCCTAGTGGGCCGGGGAGCTGGCTCTCCTCCGAGCTGGGGTTGGCTGGGCTGCTGGACAGCGGTGACAGTGAGGAGCAGGTGCTGCTGCTGGCTGTGTTGGTGGCAGGTGAGGGCAGTGGGGACTCACTGGGAGAGGCTCCCACCAGCCTGGGTGGGGGCAGGCTGGGGGTCCCTTGGGGTGAGACCTGGGGCTGGGCTACCCCAAAGAACAGGGGCTGGGCTCCAGGGTCCTGCAATCCGTTGTAGGTGAACAGCCCTGGGGAGCTGCTGCTGTGCTGGCCGGGGCTGTTTCTCAGCACCAGCTTCTCCCCAGGTCCAGGTGTCTTGCTGGCAGCACCCAGGGCTACCTGGCGGCCCCCCTGCCACTCAGGAGTCCCTGGGGGAAAAGGCAGCCGGTTCAGCATCTCCACTTGATGGGGGCTGGGCCTGGTGGCTGGCAGCACCTGGGGCCAGGGCAGCGGGGGGCTCTGGGGGAGGCTAAACCTCTGGCCAGAGCTGGGCTGGCCTTCAAAGAACACACTCCTGGTGGTGGCTGGGAGGCCCAGGGGAGGTGTGGGGTAAGGGGCTCTGGTGGGATCCCACAGCTGGGGCAGTCTGGTGGGCGGGGGCCCAGGGTTGGCCAGCTCTGTGTCCAGAGAACTAGGACTAGTGCCCACCCCACTGGCTCCTGGGCTTCCATAAGCCTGCCCTGGAAAGTGCCTCTGGGGCAGAGAGTTTGGGGGTCCCCTGGGGCTCCCCAGTCCATTTTGGGCTGAAGGCGGTCTCTCAGGGAGGGCTGTGGTCAGGCTCTTGTGCAAACTGTCTGGGAAGGTGACCGTGCTCTCTGAGAAGGGGCTGGGGACCGGGCGAGCAGCACCAGTTGTGGGGAGAGCACGGCCGAGGTCACTGGTGGGGTCAAGGTGCCCAGGCTGGCTGGAGAAGCAGGACGGGGGTGGGGGAGCAGGCTGGGTGGGCAGGGGGTAGGCCATGCCTGTGCCCACTGCCTCCTCCTGCCATTCTCCCCGAGGCTGGTGGAAGGCAAACACCAGGGCCCTCTCAGAGTACTCAGGCCCCGCCGAGTCTTTGGGGAAGGGCTTTGGGCCAGCCCCAGGCAGAGCGGGGAAGGGGATCTGGAAGGAGGCCACCCTGGGGCTGCCACCTTTGGGAAAGGGTTCCGGTTCTGTGGGAAGGACCCTGAAACTAGCACCTGGGAAGTTGTTTTCAGCAGCGGGAAGCCAGGCATCGGCCCCACTGCCCTGGAATTCTGAGTAGGAGGCTGGCCTGCAGGGACTGGCGTCACTGCTCTGGGGGGCCCTAAGGGGTGGGGGCCCTGGTGTGGCACTCGGTGAGGTATAATTGGTGGAGGTAAAGCTGGAGGGTGTCTCCTGGAAGCACCTTTGGAAGCTGAGCTCTCCTGGGGCAGGAGGGGCCTCTGCTTCTGGGGGTCGGGGGCCCTCATGCTGAGGGCCCTCAGGGGCCTCATCCAGAGTGGGTCTGGCCCTTGAGCCCGAAATGCTCAGAGTGTAGAGCTGCTGGGGGCTGTTGTCTGCCTTTCCTGTGTGCCCTGTGGGAGCCTGTGTGTGGCTCCTCCCCAGTGGGGCCCGGGGGCTACCACCCTTCCTGGGGGGGCTGCTTAGGGGCTGGGTTCTCTGGAGGTTGGCCTTGGGCTCCACCTCCCTAGCCTGCCCAGGCTGGGTATCAGGGGGCTCCATGGCCTGGGTCCCACTGCCCGGCTCCCTCATGGCCTTGGTGGTTCTCCTGGCCAGGGCACTGTCCTCGCCGGGGGGCTGGGGGGCTGTGCCACTGGCCGTGCCACTGGTTGTTTGGCAGGATTGCATGCCTCTGGTCATGGTTGGGGGTGGTGCTCCGCGGGGCTGCTCTCCAGGCATGGCCCCTCCGTCTGGTTGCTAGGAGGATGTGGTGGTCCGAGGGGGTCCGTGGGGAGAGGGCTGGGTGGTCATCCTTGCCCCTTGGGGTTCCCTGGAGAAACCTGCTCTCATGGTCCTGGGTGGAGCCTGAAAGGAAAAGACAGAAGTGAGGAGGGAGCTGTGGAGGCTCCTGGCTCCCACGGAAGCAGTGACAGGCTGGGAGCAGAAGCAGCTGGCACCAAAACCCCCACCTTTAGAGGAAGGGGCTCAGCTCCAATGCCACTTTGAGAGACAAGAGGAGAAAAGCTTTCCTGCCAGACTGAGCAAGGGGTTGAGGGTTGGGGGGGGAGGGCGGGGGGGGGGGCGGGGAGAGAACTAGAAAGGGAAAAAAGGAGAGTGCTCAGAAGACCCCTGGCCACCTCAGAGCAGTCCTGTGGGGCTCTGGCCAGCCTGTGAGTAAAAGGCCCTAGACCTACAGAGGCCATGGCAAGGATAAAGAGCACCTGGTGGCCATCTGTGTGACCTGAGCTACATACAGCCCAGGTGGGGTCAAGGGACAACCCATGCAGGACAGAGGGGACACCTTCACCTGCTGAAAGGAGGGGCCTCACATCAGAAGCGGAGTTGGGAAATAAGGGGTGAGACTACGCACACCTGTGTCTGGCCTGAGGCTCACACCTGGTCCTGTGATGGTCTTACAGCTGTTGCAAACAGGATAGCCTCAAGCCACTCGCCTTAGGGACCCACTGGCCAGCTCCTTGAGTGGGGTCTGCATCTGTATTTCTAGGCAGCGCCAGGCACTGATGGTGCTTCCTCCCTGTTTGGAGATCTCCCCAGGGATCATAGGCTGATTTGGGGCACAAGCATCCCTGTCTCTCCTGGGTGGGGATGGTTCCAGTAATGTCCCTCTTCCCACCTGGCCAGCCCTCCCCCATCCCAGCAGTGTGCGTGCCCCTCCCCTCCTAAGCTGAGGTCTTACCCCCTCTTCTGGGCCCCACTGCCTGGGGCCAGCCTTTCCATCCCTTTTCTATCTCAAGACTGGAGACCTTGGAGCAAGGGCTTGTGGGTGAAGTTTGCTGAATGAATGAATGATAGCAGTAACCTCAGCATGAGCTCCTTCTGAGCATTTGGCTGGGGGCCAGGGAGCTGAGCGCTTTCCATCAGTCACTTCTCCTGTCCTCACGGTGGCTCTGGAGGTCAGAACCCTTAGAGCTACGGAGAGGTGAGTAACTCACACATGGTCTCACAGCTAGTGGAAGGCACTGGAGTCCCCAGGAAGGGCCTCCTCCAGCCTTGCCACACATGGTCTGGACACCAGATTGGGGCTAGGCTGTGCCCGGTATGGAGACAGCAGCAGCCTGGCCCCTCATGAAGCCCCTGCACGAGAGAGGGCAAAGCCTATGAGATGCCATCCTCCCTACTGGACTTTGAACTGCCCAGTGCAAGTCCTGGCTCAGCCACTGACCTGCTGTGGGACCAGGGACTAGTCCCTCAGCATCCTTGAGCCTGGAAAATGGGGATCCCAGGAGAGCCCCCAATGGGGCTGTTGTGAAATGACATGGGTCACTGTGTCCAAACTCTATAGTAGGTTCCTGTGGATCATATGCTGTGTGTGTGGTTTTCTGAGTATTCCTGTTTCTGCCTGAGCCTGGGGCCCCCAAACTAGGGAGCCTGTGGTTTATTCTCTGCCTCATCCCCACGGCATGGAGTCTGGCACACAGTAGGCATTCAAGATTGAGGAAAGGTCAGTTTCCACACCCTTGAGTAGGGATGGTAACAGTGCCACTCTCATTGGATTGTTCTAAGGTTCAACATTCTTGTGACCTGCCATGGCCCGGCATGCAGGGGCACTCCCTTCCTGTGCCTCCCCAGCCTCAGTGTCCCCATCTGTGCACGGGTTGTGGCTTCTCCTGGGGCGCTGCTGGAAGCCAGATGGGAGCCTGGTCTGTTGGCCTTCCAAGCTGCAGCTACATCTGGGCCATCCTGAGTGGGCGTTTAAAGGGGAGCAGAAGTCTCTGACCCCATAGCCCCACCTGCTCTCAGAGACACCTGCAGCCTCCAGGTAGCTCCAAGCTCTGGCCAGAAAGCTCCCCATTGGGGCTGGAGGCAGTAGATCACATTACTAAGATCCAGCTGTCCCTGTGGGAGGGTTTCAATCTGTCCCGCTGCCGGCAGCCTTGGCCACATGGCTCCATTGAATCCAGAGCCATGCTACTGGCTGTGAGCTGCAGTGACTCATGCTACTTCTGAGCAGAGATTTTTAGAGCAGAGATCTGGAAACCTGCCTTGATGCCTTTTCGAGGACTGAGGTCACAAGCTGTGGCCAGGCAGTAGGCTGGCTGCCTGGTCACTGGTGGGGCACTGTCCATCTCTGGGCTCCTGTTCCCATCAGCCAAGGGCAAGGGGGTCAGACCAGGCTATCCCCAAGGGTCCTTTTGTTTCCAGCAACCAGAACCGGCTTTTCTTGGCGGGAAGGCGAGTCACTGGGGCTGACCCTCGTTCATGCATTCACACTCACAAGAGCGCTTCTGGACATCTGCCCCAGGCCTAGCGCTCAGGGGAAGATATACTGCAGCTTTGGGGCTCAGAGCTCCTGTGGGGCCCATGGAGGCTGAGCATGGGGGTCAGGGAGTGGCATTTATTGAGTACCTACTGCATGCTAGGTGGAACTTAACTTGGGGTCTAGGGACATCAGAGGATGGGGCTCCTGACTGGCTGGAATCAGAGGAGACTTCTTGAGGCGGCATCAGCTTTGGCCACGTGGATGGAGAAGGCATTCAGGGGTGGGCACTGTGAGCACAGGCAGGTGCAGGGCTGCTTGGGAAAACTGGGAGAAAGAGCTCTGTGCCGGGGAAGGAACTGTACAGAGCTGGGCCAGTTTCTGAAGGACACTGAGGCCTTTTCAGGGTGGGCAAGTGGGACCCAAGTGAGCGGGTATCAGGCTGCAGCCAGCGGCTTGGGCAAGGTGACCTGCCTTTCCACATGTACTCTGACCCAGGCCAGGGAGTCTCCTGGGGGGCCCCCTTTGCCACTGGCTGCAGGTACAAACCACAGGGAAAACTCTTTAACCTCACGCAGGGCCGTGATCCAGCAAAAGTTGGGCCAAGAGCTGGCTCTGGACCAGCAGGAGGGGCTCTGGCCTGTGGGATCTCCCCTCTGAACTTCTCAGACAGCCTAAGGGGGCAGGACCCAGGCCGACTTCCAGGCCTCCAATTGCATAGGCAGTGAAGTCCATGGGGTCAGGCATGCAGAGGTGCCGGGGCCTCTGACCTCCGAGGGCCTCTGACCTTGCAGGGCCTCCTTCATCTGCCCCTGAACAGGCTGCTGCTGGGACACGGGTACAGAAGATAGGGAGAGCCTGGGACTCTTCACAGCTTCCAGAGCTTTTTAGGGGGTGGCAGGTGAGGCCAGAGTATCGTTAGACACAGCCCCACAGGTTCAGGCTCTAGGCAGCCTCTGAGAGGGTAGGTGGGGATCCTGCTTCTGATTCCCTGGCAGTGCCAGCTGCACAAGCCAGGCACCCCTCCCAGCCTCCATCAGCCTTGGCTTCTCCGTCTGTGACCTGGGAACAACACTGGAACCTATCTCAAAGGCAGTGGCAAGGGAGCAATCAGTGAATAACCTCTTCATAAAGCATTTAGCAGAGAGTGTGGTGCGAACCAATGCACTGTCCCTGTTAGTCCTGTAACTGTTAAGTCTTGTCACTCCTCTGGGCCCGATTCGCTCACCAGCACAAAGGCCATGTGGTGAGGAGACTAGAGGAGGCTGTGGGGAGGGCTGAGTGGGGCCTGAAAACAGGAAGAAGTTGCTAATTTGTTGGTTTGAAACAGCTGTGCTCCATCCTGCCCTCAGGAAAGGAGGGGTCTGCTCTGAGGAGGCCTGACTTGCTGGCCCCTGGAGAACTTAGCTGTCAGGAGCTGCTGCCGCCCTGAACAGTCTCACCCCAGCTCAGCGCTGCGGTTAGAAGCCACGAGGCGGCTCCTGACAGCTGGCTCGGGGAGAAGGTCTCTTAGGGAGGCAGCTGGCAGCCCCAATTACCGCCTGAGCCGGGAGACGGAAGGAGACGGGCCGGTGGGGCGGGTGGGGAGCCTGGGCCGAGGGCATCTCCGGCCCGGTGGAGACTGCCAGCCTCCAGGCCAGCTGTCCTCTTTCACATACCTCGGGAGTGGGCCCTCAGCTGGGTCGCCGCACAGCTTCCTGAGGATTGAGGACTTCTTGGCTGCAAGGAAAATGGAAACTGTGTCAGAATACATGTGGTGCTTGGCTGGGGGCCAAGAGACCCGGGAGAAGTCGGGAGCGGTTCCCAGGTGAGGCCCCCCACCCCAACGCCATGCAGAGCCAGGGGCCTTAGGGTGCCAGGAAAATGTCAAGGAGAGATGGTGAGCTCAGGAGGCCAGTAGGCAGCTCAGCCTGGCCCTGCAGGGTTAGGGGTCAGCTGGCTGCCTTTGCCCCAGGTTTGTTGACTATTTTATATTTCTTTTCGTTGAGTTCTTACGGCTCCCAAACTTGAGACAGTGTTCAAAGGTCTGCAGTGAGAAGTCTCACTCTGTGCCCTGGCCTGTTGGCCCTCTTCCCCGTCCTGCTGTGTAAGCACCCGGGAACTTCTTGGGTTTCCTTCCAGTTTCTTGATGTAAATATCAGCAGATTTCATTTCCCCTTTCTTCAACAAAAGATTGCCTACTGCACTCACTATTCCACTTTATTTGCATTTAATAACGCATCTTGGAGATAATTCCACAGCAGGTCACAGATTCCTGTCTGTCTCTCCGCCTACAGAATATTCTGCAGAATGATGGATAGCTATTTACATGTCCAGACCCCTCCAGATGGGCACTGGGTTGTTCTATATTGGGCCTTACAAACAGCAGAGCAATGAATCTGCATGCCAGTGAGACCCACAGGGTAAATGCTAAGAAGAGATGGTGGGGTCAAAGGGCAAGTGCATTTGTAATTTGTCAAATTAATCCCTGGAGTGATTTTAAAATTTGGCCACAAATTTTTTGATCCTCTTTCCTTAAAAAGGTGGGGCCCAATGCCCTCTTCTCAAACATGGGCTGACCTGGTGACTTGCTGCCAATCAACAAAATAAGGTGGAAGTGAGGGTGTTGGACTTTAGAAATTAGGTCATAAAGGGCACTGTGGCTTCTGCCTTGCTCTCTGTCAAGTCACTCACTCAGGGAGCCATGTTGTGAGGACACACAAGCAGCCCTGTGGAGAGTCCACATGGGGAGGAACTGAGGCCTCTTGCCTACAGCTGTATATGGCCACCTCAGAAGCAGCTCTTCCAGCCCCAGTTGAGCCTTCAAATGAGACAACAGCCCCTGCTGACATTCCAGCTCCAACTTCTTGAGAGGCCTGGAGCCAGACTGCCGAGCTGAGATGTGCCCAAATTCCTGATCCACAGAAACTGTAGATAATAATGGTATTGTTTCAAGCTGCTATTTGTTACACAGCAACAGACAACTAATCCATTAGTGCAAACCCCCGTGGGTTGCACTGACTTGCATTCCTCCTGATAAAACAGAGAACCCTTGGGCTTTAATGTAAGTCCTGGCATCACAGTGTACCTTTTCCCAGCAGAGGCTGGAAAGGGAGGAGGACCACGGGTTGCCACTGGCGACTCAGTGGAAGAGCTTTCATTCACTCATTCACACTCACAGATCTGCATGTTTGTGTAAGACGCTGCACTAGGCATGGGTGTATAGTGGTGAGTGACTGATTCATGGCCTCTGTGTCATGGAGCTTACAGGAAAAGTCAACAGATGACTACAGATGAGGAAACCCAGGCTCAGAGAGGTGTGTACTTGTCCAAATCACACAGCACATAGTAAACTACACAGGGAGGTGAAGCAGGCCTGCCCAGGATGATGCCTGCCCATGCCAGACAGAGTGGCTCTATACCTCGGTCCTGCCTTAGTGACTCCTTCCCATCCCTGGGGTACCCTGCCTCCACATGCCGAGCCTGTGGCAGAGCTCAGCCACCCCATCATTCTCTCTTCTCAGCTCCCAGGCAGTGGGCCTGACATTCTGCCTACAACACCCAGGCCTCTTAAAGCCAGCTGCCCCTTCAGGGGTCTGAGGACCAGATTTTGGTGCTCAGACCATGGGGCAGGTACAGGGCAGCGTGTGCCCTAGGTCTCGGGTTCCCACCCCTGCCCAGGCTCTTGGCAAAGCCCCTTAGTGTGTGTTGGTGTGGGTTTCAATGGCCTGGGCCCCTTTGAAGTCAGGAGATCCAATCCCCCAGATCCGGGCAGCCCCAGGGAACCCCAGCAGTGCAGGCATCTCCTTTCCCTCAGAAACACTACCTGGCTCCTATCCTAACAGGCCTGGTCCCAGAACTCCAGGTAACTCAAGACCACAGTGGTGTTGGCTGGCTCCAGTGTGGTTGTTGGCGGCAGCTCCTGGTGAGGGTAGTCCTGCTGCAGGCCTGGTCCCTGCCGTCCTTGTGTCCCCACCCCATGATCTCCCAGCCCCTTGCACAGAGGCCTCTGCTCCTGACCCTCTCCCCTCACCTCCTCTTTAACCTGCCTTGTTTGGGCTGTGGCGTCTCTGTCCTAGAAGTGGGCTCCCCTCTCCCTTCTTCCCCATCTCTACTGGGCACGTCCCAGCTCTTCCTCTTGAGTCCACTTCGGGCCTCTGCCTAAGCATAAGCAGTTCCCCTGCCTAGGACACCAGCCTTCTTTCCAGTCTTCTGATTCTCACCCACTTCCAGGGATCTCTGCAGGTTTAGCTGTGCTGTGCTCAAATCCTGGTTCCGGCTCTTGCAGGCTGTGGGGCCAGGGCTGGTCCGAGTCTCTCTGAGCAGTTTCCTCACCAGTAAAATGGGAATGATCAAAGTCCTGACCTCAGAGGATTGTCAAGGAAGATGAAACGGGACAACACACCTAAATTGTTCACTCAGCAGATGTTTGTTCTGAACATGGCCACTGCTCTTCGGGCTCCTCTCCAGTCCACCTCTTCCGAGAAGTCTTGCCTGCTGTGTGTTGAGTCCACCTGAGAGGTATTTGTTCAGGAGGCAGCGCTGTGGCCAACAGTTATCAGTGATCTCATAAGCTCTCAGGCAAGGACTGTCCCCCTGCATCCTAGAGGCCTGGGGCAGCTCTGCACCCAGGATGCCACTGTCCAGTCAGAGCTCCATGTGCAACCCTGAGCGTCCTGGCCTCAGTTTCCCCATCTATAAATGAGAAGTTGAACCCGAGGACTCCTTAGGCCCATCCTGGCTCTGTCTTTCATGACCAGTGACATGGCTTCTCACGGCCCCCAGCCAACACTCAAGCTTTTTTTTTAAAATATTTTTTTAAATTTGATTTTAAATTATTATTAATATTATTATTTTTAAATCCTCACCTGAGGATTTTTTTTCCCATTGCTTTTCAGAAAGAGTGGAAGGGAGGGAGGGAAGGAGAAAAAGAGAGAGAAGAAAGACACATCGATTGGATGCTTCCCACATGCGCTTGGGATCGAACCTGCAACTCAGGTATGTGCCCTTGACTCCTTGACCAGGAATCAAACCTGTGACCCTCCGTGAGTGGGCTGGTGCTCTAACCATTGAGAAACACTGGCTGGGCTTTAATTTGATTTGAGAGATAGAAAAAAACCAGTAATTTGTTGTTCTACTTATTTCTGCATTCACTGGTTGATTCTTATATGTACCTTGACTGAGGATTGAACCTGCAACCTTGGCGTATTAGGATGACTCACTAACCATCTGTGCTACCTGGCCAGGGCCCTGCACCCAAGCTTCATTCCTTGCCCTGTGGCCTCCTCGGTCTCCCTGTTGTCCACCTGTCCATACATGGAGTGGGTTTACTTTTCCTATGTCTCTCGTCAGGGCTGGGCTGTACCTTCTTAAAGGGCAGGGCCTCCCAATTTCTGCCCTATCTGAGAGCTAGATGTCAGCCCCCTCCTGCATCCTGGCTGTCATGGCTGAATGTTTGTGTCCCCAAATCTTTCATTGAAGCCCTAACTCCCAGGGCAGTGGTATTTGGAGGTGGGGCTTTTGGAGGTGCTTAGGGTCAGATGAGGCTGTGAGGGTGGGCTAGTGCCCTGAGCAGCCCCTTTTGGCTCTGGTCCTGCTCCCCTCTTAGAGGATGCCCCTGGGCAAGGACCACACAAGCCCTCCAGCCCCCACCCGGGCTCATCCCAGCGGCCTCCATGCCTCAGTGCCCACACTGGCTTTCACTGGCCCAGCAGTGTGCTAAGTGCTGGGCACAGGACAAGCAGAAAGGGAAGCCAGCGATGTCAGGGGGGCACAGGGAGGTGGCGACAGACTGTAGGTTCAGATGCTGTTTGCTTTTCTTCATTTTCCACCCTTCCCCACCGAGCTGCCAGTGCCAGGAGACAGTGCGGGGTAAGGACAATGACGGCAACAGTGTCCACACAGCCATCATGCTCTGTGCTCATTTCTCACTTGGTCTCTATGGCTGCCTCACAAGGTTGGTGCTGCTCTCCAAATTTATAGACGGGAAACTGAGGCACGGAGAAGGGAGACTCTCTCACCAGGTTGTGCAGCCCGAGAGAGCTGCAGTTGTGCCCAGCGCAGGTGTGCCTCGAGTTAGAGCAGAAAATGCAGCTGTGGATTGTAAATGGGGCAAAGATAGTGCGTGGGGGTGTGCGAGAGGGCAATGGGCACAGGCTTCTGTGACCTTTAGCCATGCATGGCTGGGCCTTGGGTAAGGGGCTTTCAAGCACAGGTCAGGGGTGAGACTCCTGCCTGGGAAACTGGGGTGGGAGCATGTGGTGTGGTGAGGGGATAGGCTGGTGTGGGTATCATCGACTGGTAAAGGGAGGCCACAGCAGGATGCTGGGATATGCATGGGGTTCATGTCCACACCCAACCCTAAGGCCCTGCTCCCCATCCTAGATACCAAACAGGAGGCAAGACAAGCACCATTGGGCAGAATGGGCTGGGAAGGGCAGCAGGGCTCCAGCTTGACCTAGGTGCAGCTGGGGAAACTGAGGCTCAGAGCAGACACGGGCCTGTGCAGGGCACATGGCAAGTGGACCCTGCAGCCCCAACACATGGCGAGTGGGCCCTGCTTCTGGGCCTCTAGGAGGCCCCTGTCTAGCTTGGGTCTAGTCTGGCCCCTCTTATTGATCTTTGCTGTGTTTCCAGCTGCCCACCCTCTTGGGCTGCCTGAGCTACCTTCCTGGGCACTGACCTGGCCACTTGGACTCCCTGGAGCCTGTACATAACTGGCCCGAGGCTTGGCCTGGCCCCTCTGGCCACCAGCCTGATCCCAAGGGGTGTTGTGGGCAAAGCCAGGTGCCCTGCATGCCAGCTCTGCTGGGCAGGGGCCTCTGTTTTCAGATTATCCGAGATGAGCATGGCTGGGAGAAGTGAGAAGAGCACAGTTGCACCCACTGCCCTATGACAACATCTTGCCACTCTCTTGGTGTCCCCACCCATCCCAGCCCCTTCCCCAGCTGGCTAAGCCCAGACATGCTCCAACACCCAGGGCAGCCGAGCACAGTGGAGGGACCCAGAATAGCCCTGGGGGTTCCAGTTAGCTGTCCTTGTTCTAAGGGGCTGCGGTGTGGCTCATTCTGACATTTATTTCACAAATATCCTCCTTTCCTTTTCCTTCAAACACTGCCACTTTGCTTAAAAACTATCTGTTACCCAAGCACACAGATAAACCTCTGCAGGTAAAATTATATCTGAGATATGGCCTGAGGGTACGTTTAAGAATACGGTGCAAATTATCAGCTGCATTTATCTTAATTACTTTGGGGGAAAGTAGAGGCTGGCTTTGGAAGGGGCTGGGGAAGCGGGTATTTGTCCCACCTTATCGGGTGCATATTTGAGATCCTTTAACAGAAGGGAGATAAGAGGAGCACATAGGGGGAAAATGATGTCTTCGAAAATGACAGAGAGGTGCTGGGGGTGGTGGTGGAGGCAGGGATGTGTGTTTAAAGACAGACCTGGTGCCCACCGAGGACTGGCGCGGCACCGACCACTCTGTTCTTTTGTTCCTCCAGGACCAGTATCATGGGGTGCATGACAACACTGCTGACAGTAGCTCTTCATTTCCCAGACTTTACATGCCAGCTATCCAGGAGGCGGCTGGCGCCTCCTCCAGTGCCTGATGGCCAGCCAGACCCCTGTCCAAGCTCCTCCTGCCGGGACAATGCACACCTTCATTCTGGATACGACTGAGGAGCAGGACCTCATTCTGAGTGTGGTGGTGGGAGCTCTGGAATTTCAAGTAGGACCTAGCAGGTCTGACTGATGTTTTACAGGATCGTGCTGGATGGGGGTGCAGAATGGTTTGGGGGCCGAGTGGCTATGGGAGGAGAGCGCTGGCTGCCTACACCCTGCTCTGCCTTGGGAAGTCTCTCCCCGAGCCTCAGTTCCTGGACAGTAGCAGCCTTGTCTGGTGCATCTCCATGGCCCGTGTGCATCTGGAAAGTGCTTGCTGGCCCAGCTGGCCACCCGGCATCAGGAGGTCGCCAGAAATCCAAGGCAGGGTTCCCAGCCTGGTCACCAGTCCAACCAGGGGCTGTGTTGACACCTGCACTGACTGGCACTGTCTGGAACTCTGGACAGCTGTCTAGGGTAGGAGAGACCTGGCTCTCTAGGGGCACTTGGTGCTGTCACCTGCAAGACAGGGATGACCATACTGTCCCATACAGGCTGAGCGGGGAAGGGCCAAGGAGTGAGAATGGAGACTTGTAAGAGAGGGGTGGAGTCCTATGTGACGTCAAGATGTTGGGGACCCAGACAGCAGCCCTCAGTGCTGTGTGTGTGTGTGTGTGTGTGTGTGTGTGTGCACGCACACACACACATGTGGGGGACCCTGTGCCTTTGTCCCCAAGCTCCTGGTTCGGGCACCTACACACCTGAGAGGCCTACATGCTGCACTGCCTGGATCCTCCTGCCCTCTGCCCTCTCTTCCTACCACCCTCCCTGGCACCTACTTGACCTCTGTCACCCTCCATGCCCCTGCATGCCAGGCATGCTCCTGCCTTAGGTCCTTGCATCCATCATTCCCTTCTCAGGATGTGCCCCCTTTCCTTTCTCCTCTGGTCTGGCACCAATGCCACCTCCTCCAGGAAACCCTTCTCAATATGGAGCTAGCACATCCTCTGCCCAAGGTCACTCTCTGCCCCTCCAAGGCTTGTCAGTCTCTCATAGAATATCTTGTGTCTGCACCATTGCTGTGGGCTCACTGCTGCACTACCCTCCCTCTCACCACAGGCAGCACCTGGGCCATGCTGGCTCAGGCCCCACTCCCCACTCCATCCTGCCCGGGGTCTGGTATATGCTTGTGGGTGGGTGGGTGGGTGGTTTGCCTGGTTCTTCTGCTAACCTCCCTGGGTGCCTCAGGAAAACTCTGCAGTCCTCAATTTCCCCATCTTTGAAGTGGTGGTGTCCCCACCCACCTCAACACAGCATTACAGAACAGGGTGAGACACATATGGGGGAACCTGGGGCCCAGCCCTCATGGAGGGAGGCTGCCCGGAACTGTCATTGCTGGGGCTCCCAGGGGTCTTCTCCTCAGACCTGGGGCTCCAGTTCTGAGGGGGCCAACAGGTGTGGCATGCAGGACAAGGGCCAGACCCTCCTCTCAGCACACACGTACACACCCATGCACACAGCACAGACACGCATGCATGCACCCTCACCAAGGCTGTGGAGGGGACACACTTTCTGCCTCTGGACCTCATCTATACTAATAAAAGGGTAATATGCTAATTAGACCAGGAGACCTTCCAGACATCCTTCTGGACAAAGCCATGGTGGCGGGGCGGAGGCAGAGGTGGTTAGGGGCGATCAGGCCAGGAGGGGAGGGCAGTTGAGGGTGATCAGGCTGGTGGGGGGGGTGGGGGGCGTGCAGTTGAGGGCAAGCAGGCAGGCAGGGGGGGGCCAGTTGGAAGTGAGCAGGCTGGCGGGGGAGGGGCAGTTGGGGGCAATCAGGCCTGTGGGGAGTGGGGGGTAAGTTGGGGGTGAGCAGGCCAGCGGCGGGGGGGGGGGGGACAGTTGGGGGCAATCAGGCCAGCAAGGGGGGGGGGGAAGTTGGGGGTGAGCAGGCCAGCAGCAGAGTGGTTAGGGGTGATCAGGCAGGCAGGCAGGTGAGCGGTTAGGAGCCAGCAGTCCTGGATTGCGAGAAGGATGTCCGACTGCCGGTTTAGGCCCGATCCCACAGGCAATCAGACATCCCCTGAGGGGTCCCAGATTGGACAGGATGCAGACCAGGCTGATGGACTCTCCCCCCTGCCTGTGCATGAGTTTTGTGCACCGGGCCACTAGTTTCTAAATAAAGCCTCCTTGATGTTCCATGTGCACAAGCCAGCAGGCAGGAGGGTCTGCCTGGAGAAGGTGGATGTGGGAATTTGGAGGCAGTACCCTCAGCTTCTCTGTCTCTCTGCTGTTGCACCCAAGTCCAGAAATGCCTAATGGCAAGGCCAACACTCAGTTTTAGGAACACGTCTCACACCCTGAATGTTAACACTGTGCCAAGCTCAGCCCAGCACACTCTGGCTGCCCCCCTGACCTATACCTTGGAGAGTTCTTCTCCCCTGCAGAGAGGGACAAGGGACTGTTTGGGGCCCTCCTGCCGGGATCTGGCTGCAGGGATTCTACTGGGACTCAATGGCCTGAGAAGCTCCCAACCAGGCCCGGGTGAACAGCAAGTGCCGATTGTCCAGGGCAGGCTGGTTAGGGTATGGAGGGCAGAGGGGGTGTTGGGACACACAGCAGTGCCCACTCCAGCAGGACTTGGGGGCTCCATGGAACCCACTTTGAAAACCAAAGTGGGCAGGGCATTTTCTTCAGATTCGCCTGGCAAACAACTCTGCCTTGGCTTCTAGATCAAGATCTCTGGGGACACCTAGCTCAGTGTGCTCACTTCACAGATGGGAACAGTGGCTCCAAGAAGGTACTAGCTCTCCCAGAAGCCAGCTAGGGCTCCTGGTGCCCCTGGCTCTGAGCTCCTGGCAGGGGCAGCACCTAGTGATGCTCAAAGCAGCCACTAGCAACTACTGGAGGGCTGGGTGAGAGCCCAGCTCTTGGCCTCCCAGAGAAGGGAGCAGAGACACCACCCTTAATGCGAGTAGCAGTTCTGGAGGACTGCCAGCACCCAGGACTGCCCTTGCTCAGGAGCTGCCATTCTTGTCACCAAGGACACGGTGAGAGGGAGATGCTCAGAGGGACCAGGAGGAGAAAGCCAAGAGGGTTGGGTGTGGCTGGCCTTGGTCTGGCACCCTGGGGCCCCAAAGTGGACCCTGTCCCCAATAAGGCTGCTTTGGGCTCTGCCCAGAGCAGCTGGTCCATCTGGAAGCCTTGGCCCTCAGTCCTCCACAATGAACGCCAACCCCACCCAGAGGGCCCCAGGAGAGGGTGCAGAAAGCTCAAAACCCCAGCCTCAGCTGGCCCTTGTCTCTGGGCTCTGGGTCTCACTGGGAAAAGTCCTGGAGAGCGGAGGATGTTCAAGGGTTCATGTGATTCTGATTTTGTGGGAAAGATTGTCACTATCCCTTCCCCCAAACAACCATTAACACACAATGGCTCATTATAAAAATCAGTTATTTTCCATTACTGTAACTTGAACATGAAGTCCCAAGTGCTTTGTCATGATCTCCAGGGCTCATCTAAAGCGGCTCTTTCAGGGTGCCTCTTGTTCCCACCACCCTCAGACCAGTCAGTGGTTTCCAGACCCTTGCTGCCCAGGGCAGGCCATGGACCAGAATCTGGAAGCAGAGTCTGGGGTCTACCCAGACCCTCTAGGTCTGAAATTCTGGGCTGGGGCCCAGAGCATGCCTTGGGAATCGTGCATGCTGTCACTTACCACCCCATGACCCTGATGTATGACAGAGTGAGAAGCACTGGTCTGCATGGAGGTTGGACCCAGGTGAGAGAAGGGGGAGGCAGGGAGACTGCAGAGTGGAGCTGCAGGACTTGGGACATATGGGGCCTGCCTGGAGCCAGGTGGCTGAGCCAGGTGTGGTTCTGGCTACTCCAGGCCTCGGGATAAGTCACCTTAGGTCAGTCTTCGTATCATCTAGCCATGGGGGTGGGATGGCATCAGACCCATTTTACAGGTGAGAAAACTGAGGTTGTGGGAGGGTAGCTGAATTAGGTGGTGGCTGCAGGACAACCTCTGCACCCCGGAGACCCTAGAGAAGAAGGCTATCTGCTCTGGCTTTTGGAAACAGAGCCCATCTCGCCCCTTGCAAGGCCTCTGAATGAGAAATGGGATCAGAGTAGAGGTCACTCAAGGCTTCCTTCCTGTGCTTGGCGGGGAAGGTGGGTTTTAATGAGCTGTCTCTCCCGAGTGACAAGATTAATGAGCTTCCTCGGAGGCCCAGTTAATTATTCTCTCGTCAGGTTCAGAATCTTATCAGCCTCATTTTTCAATTAAAAGTGATTTTAATTTCACTTCCTAAGGATGAGAGGATTAGAAACATGCTGGTTGGCAGCAGCTGGGTAGGGGAGAGGGGTCCTGGACACTCAGGGCTCTTGTGTGAAGGAAATGAGTGCTGAATCCTTCCAGGATGGCCTCTGGGCCAGGCTGTGTCTACCTTGCCCACATTTGTCCCTAGTTCCTCATGCACACACAGTAGGTGCTCCTGTGTGGTGGTGACAGTCCCCATTGCTGGGCTGAAGCCTATGTATAGTGGGAGCTGTGGGGGTGTTAGATCTGAGAGGCCCCGTGGGTGGGGGTGAGAAGGTTAGGTGGGGAAGCCCAGACACAGGTGGGGGTTTCTGGCTCTGGGGATAAGACCCTTCAATATTCCAGGGGAATTGCAGGATCCAGGCCCTACGGGGCAGGGGTGTGACAAACTGTAGGGAGCTGGTTGAGGGGCCTGCAGCTTTGCCATTCCCTCAGGGAGCCCCCATCCCTGACACTGAGAGGTCCTAGGACACCTCCACCCATAGCCTCCAGATGAGTTTCACCAACTTCAGGCCACCATCACCCCTTTTTTCACAGGGGAACGCCGAGGCCACGGCCACAAAACTGGAGGCAGCTCAGGACCAAGCCGTCACCTGCATAAAGCTGTCCCTGCCTCTGCAGGACACCCTCCTCGACTGGCCTCTGAGCCTGGGCAGTGAGCCCCTGCCATCACAGCACCCACCAGTTCTGTGCAGAAAGGGAAGCTGAGGCCTGGTGGGGTGGACACACAGTCATGGTGCTGTGGCGCAGGGTCTCAGGCATTGACGGGCGCCTCTTCTCTCAGGACAGAGCGGGGGCCCCACACCATCCGGTGCCTCTCCTTTCATAAAAAGTCAGCAAACACGCCGTGCTGGAAAACAAAGGGGCTGCCAGGAACACAGCCGCGACAGCCTTTCCTGAAAGCCGCTCCTGTCTGGGCCTTCAATGTACCTGCCATTTACTTGCTCAGCTCTGCCAGCTGCCTGGTGCATCATGGGAGGGACAGCCCTCCTGCTGGGCTTCGGGGCACGGGGCGGGGGGGGGGGTCACTGCCAAAGCCAAAGATAGCTTTTTGGTGGGGGGGTTGCAGGAAAGGAAAGAAGATGTTCAGGGGGAGAACTGGGTGGGTCTGTGCTGTTCAGAGATGGGACCCTGTCTCCTGCCTCACTCTCCTCTGTCTGCGTGAGCGTCACCTGTCACCTGTCCTTCAGGCCTCCAGCACCCCATCCCTCTCCTGGCTGGGCTCAGCCCCGAGGCTGCACCATCTTACGCTCACCTTATTGATTATTTATCCCCAGGACCAAGCTTCTGATTAGTTTTATGTGCCTCCACATCCCCAGTGCCAGGGAGCGAGTGATGTATGGAGGAGCTACACTGTGGTGTCCACCTGGCCACCCATCTGTCCCTCTGACAAGGGTTCACGGCTGCACGAGTTGCACCGTGGCCCATGCCCACTCGCCTGATGGGCAGCTGCTCCAAGCTCCGCCAACTGTGGCCGCCAGGAAATCCAGCACAGTGGCAGGCTCTCCGATTTTTCAGGAAAAGCCAGAAATCCAGGTTTTAAAGTGAAATCTCCTTATTTTTAAACTTTGCAACAAATTCACATGAAGCAAAATAACTACTGTGTGAGGCCAGATTGATCCTGTAGTTGGTCTTGTGTGACCTTTCCCACCCACTGAGGCTCTCCGGTCACTCACTCATTCATTCACTCCCACATTCATTGAATTTCGACTAAGTGGAGGGTGTGCCAAGCTCCCTGCCAGGTGTTGGGACATGGCTATAGATGGCACAAACATAGGAACACCCCCCCCCCCCACACACACACTGCATGGATTGACACCCCAGAAGGCCCAGTTTAAGGCAATCAGGACGTGAACACATGTCTGCTGACCCTGTGCTCTGGAAAGTTCTCAGGATGTTTAGAACCGCAACTGGAGGGGGAAAATCCCTCACTGGCAAAGGACCTCCTGGGCTAGCAGGGCACAGAGAGGCGAGGCCATGTCCTTAGGTCACATAGTGAGCTGCAGAGGGGCCTCAGAGGGCAAGCTTGGGGAGGCTGGGGCCTTGTGGAGACTGCAGACAGGGGCTGAGGTGAGCAGTGTGGGTGTGATACAGGAGCCTGGCTGGCTTCTGTGGAGGATGGGGTGTGCTGAATCCCCCTCAAAGGCTTCTGTGGAGGATGGGGTGTGCTGAATCCCCCTCAAGGGCTCTTGTGGACGGTGGGGTGTGCCAGGTCCCCCAGTTGGGCATCTCCCTGGCCTAAGGCTGAACTAGGCTCCAGCCAGAAAAGGAGCAAAGCTGGAAGGGAGGCAGGAGTCCAAGGTGTGCCTGGCACAGGGCTGCTGTCTCCCAGGCCTTCCCAAAGCATTTGGACTCTCCTCCCAGGTGGCCACGGCCGGCAGTTGCCCTATCACCTTGACTTCCCACAACAAGCATTCAGAACTTGCCCCTTTCCTGACCTACTGCCAGGTGCTCCTCCTGGTAAGAAATTAGCCCCTCCTAGGGGAGGGATGCCTGGTGGCAGGGCCTTGTAAGTCCCCAGGACACTGGAAGGTGGAGGGGGTCTGAGACCCTGGATGACACTATGGCCCCATCCAGCTGTATGAACAAAAAGGGGACCTTCAGGTGTGGGGTGCTCACCCACACTCTGCTGATGAAAGAAAGAAGCTCTGAGAGGTTGAGACACTTGCCCAGGAACACACAGCCAATAGGCCATGGCTCTGAGAAACCTGGGCTGGCCTCTGTCCTGCTACAACTCTGGTGCCCTCTCTGGCTGGGCCAGGCCACCAACATCTTCTGACCAGACGAATGCAATGCCCTGTCTCGGCTTTCCTGGTGGCTCCCACATCTTGTTCTCCCCATAGCAGCAAAGGGATCTTTCCAAACACAAGCGAGGCTCTGTCTCCAGTGTAAAGGCCTCTGTGGTATTGGAATTAAGTCCCACTCTGGCCTACAAGCCCTTGCACCACCCAGGCCCTGCCTCCTGGGCCTTCTAGAAAGCCCCAAGTTGCCCGGCTGGTGTGGCTCAGTGGTTGAGTGTTGACCCATGAACCAGAAGGTCATGGTTTGATTCCCTGTCAGGGCTCATGCCTGGGTTGTGGGCTCGATAGTAGGGGGCGTGCAGAAGGCAGCCGATTGTTTCTATCTCTCTCTCTCCTTTCCTCTCGGAAATCAATAAAAACATTTTAAAAAAGGGTTAGAAAGCACCAAGCTCACTCATGCCTCAGGGCCTTTGCACTCACTATTCCCTCTGACTGAAAAGTTTTTCCTAGACCTTCCCACGTCAGGCTATGTCTGGTCTAGATGCTTTAGCTCAGTTGTTGCCTCCTTGGAGCTTTAACAGGAGTGATTCACCCTCAAATCTGTTTCATTGTTTGTGGCTCCTCCGCCCTCTGAATTTGTCTTTGCCGAGGCAGCACAGAGGACAGGAGATAGGGGGCATTGTGAGTTGAATTGTGTCCCCCAAAAAGATACGTTCAGATCCTAACCCCCAGAACCTGTGGATGTGACCTTGTTTGGAAAGAGGGTCATTGCTGATGTAATCAAGCCAAGATGAGGTCATCCTAGGTTAGCGTGGCCTTAATCCAATTAGAGTGTCCTTACAAGATACAGACCCAGGGAGAGGCCACACAATAACACAGGCCGATGTGGCCACAAGTCCAGGGATGTCTGGAGCCCCCAGGAGCCGGAAGAGGCTCCTACTCTAGAGCTCCCGGAGAGAGCATGGCCTTGTTCTATTGTCTGCTTCTCCATGAATGGTCCACTCTCTGGCAACTTGCTCAGACCCAGATGCTTGGAGTCACGCTTGCCCCTGTCCTCTCTGACCCCACATCCAATCCAATCCAATCCAATCCAATCCATTAGCATTCCAGTTGGCTCCATGTTCAACCGAACCCAGAATCAACTTCCTCCGGCACCTGCACCTTCTGGATGACTGTCGTCACCTCCTCCCTGCATTTTCATCACCACCGTTTGCCAGCATCATGAAGGAATGCATCCTACCATTTCATGGCTGGTTGCAGGGTGTCCCCTGAGGCCCTGACATTATCTCTGCTATGCATGAGAGGAAACTGAGTCACGGCAAGGCCAGGATTTCCTCTCCCAGCTTGATGAGCTGAGCCTAGGGTACCCTGGGGGGAATTTTCCTGGGCAGGAGCCTTCAACTCCAGCCATACTCTGGGTGTGTGTGTATGGGGGGTCTCTGGCTGCATGAGATCCACTCTGGATCTCAAAGGCCCAGCTCAGCCCCCTGTCTGCCTGCAGAGGGGCCCACTGCAGAGGGGCTGCTTGGGAGCAGGGGCTGCCTGGCCCCTACGGTGTGCAGGCTGAATAACGCCGATATTCATCCCAGACAAGCCCTGGCTCTGTTGGCTTCAGAGGGTGGTGTTGGCTGAGACCCCATAGAGAGCCCCTCCCTCCCTGGCCCTCTGGGTGTTTTTCTTTCATCAGTTGGAGAAAAAGTAGGAAGAAAGGAAGAAAGCGGGGTATTTGCCAGGGACTAAAAAAGGCATTGTGATCATGTTTATCTTGATGGCGAGTGGGGTGCTGGGCACAGGGAGTCTCCTTCTCTGGCCTTTAAGGTAGAAGTGAAGAGAGATGAGCCAGCCTTGAGTCAGCACAGGTCTGCAGGAAACAAGGGTGCGGGGGTGAGGGGTGGGGATTCGAAGCCCATGTGATCCAACCACTGGGAACCAGAAGTGGGCTTGAAAGAGACAGAGGAGAGAGAAGATTCCAGAAAGACAAATGAAGCAATAACCACTTAGTGCTGTGCATACCGTTGGTGCTCAGTAAGTGTTTGCTGGCCAGAAAAGTCATTCTGAACCCTGTGGAGTCTGTTGACCCTAACTTTTATGAGAGCCATCCCCTCACACTGGCCCAATGGCGACAGTCCCTCCCTTTCATTCTTCAATCTTTAATTCCCCTCCTCCCAACTTTGTTTCTTTAAAATGTATACTCCTTCTGCTCCAAAAGAGGGCTAAACGTGGCTTAGGGAAAAGGATGCCTACACCATAAGGTGGTTAAGACAGAAACTGAAAGCCAAAAACCTCACATGAGGTCCAAACTGAGCTCTGAGCTTCCTGGCCATCAAGGCAAAAAGGGAAGTGAAAGGGTTAAAGAGAATAAAACGGGCAGAGAAAACTTATTGTGCTTAGCAGATATCTTGCAGAAAGCTTGCAGCCTTGAGATCGGCATAGCCTAGCTAACCACTAGACATCTGGTGACGGGAGGAGCGAAGGACTGGACCCTTACCTTAGCACAGTGGTCGGTAAACTGCGGCTCTCGAGCCACATGCGGCTCTTTGGCCCCTTGAGTGTGGCTCTTCCACAAAATACCACGGCCTGGGCGAGTCTATTTTGAAGAAGTGGCATTAGAAGAAGTTTAAGTTTAAAAAATTTGGCTCTCAAAAGAAATTTCAATTGTACTGTTGATATTTGGCTCTGTTGACTAATGAGTTTGCCGACCATTGCTTAGCAGAACAGCTTGCAGCCAGCAGAAGTGAATAAAAACTTGCCTCTCCCTTCAGTCTCTACTGATTCCTTTTTCGGACTCAGCCCAACTGCACCCAGATGGCTGAAATAAAAGTTCTTTTGATACATTATGGCTTCATGTCATAGGTGCGCGACCCCGGCCCACTCCGAACCTTTCAGGAAGGATGCACAGTAGACTCGTCTCTCCCATGATCTGACCAAAGTGGAGCACAAATGGGCCAAACAGTTTTTCTGGAATTCTTCTAAACAATCCCTACCTCACAGCATTGAGGCAGGATGAAAAGACATGCCAGGTATCACATGCCTGGTGCATGGTAAACGCTCAATGGCTGTGAATCCCTACCCCTGGTGCTACAGGTGAGGTAACAGACCCAGAAAGGTACATGGCTGCAGAGGTCATCACACAGTGAGTGAGTGTAGGAGAGTGGGTGCTGGAAAGGGGCCAGGCTCATCCTTCACTTTCCCCATCTTAGGGAGGGAGGCCTGGCCCGGTACTGCCTGCCTGACCTCATGTCCAGAAAAGGACCCTGAGTTGCCACGAACCTGAGAAAGGCAAGGCAGCCCCACAACACTCAGCCCAGGTCCTTCCCCAAACCAAGTGGGGCAGCCCTGGAGGCCACGGGCATGGAGACCTGCCACATGTGTCCTGCCATCCCAGACTGCTGGTGGCTGCTCATCTGCTAGGGAGAAGCACTAGCAGCCCAGATTGTTGAAGGCCCTGGAGTCAGACGGGGAGGAACGTGGTGGGGCACATTCTTCTGCAGACAGGTGACTTTGGGGGTGACTCTGACCTAGGTTGACCCCATGACATGGGATGACCTTGACCTGGGGATGACCCTGACCTGGGGGATGATGACCTGGGGGTGACCCTACTCCAGAGCTGAGTCTATGGGATGCCACAGCCTGCATCTCCTCAATATGTGGTCATTGCATGGATCAGGTGGGAGTGGAGACAGAGCTAAGACGAGGTCCAAGGTAGCTCTGTGCCAGTCACCTGCACCCGGCTCACTCAAGCCAATCCACCTGCTCAGTGAAGGCCTCCCCCCCCCCCCCCCCCCCCCCCCCACCGAGCTCGGGCTCCCTGGCTCAGCTGTGGTCCCGCTGGAGTCTCAGAGGCTGGAGAGCAAATGAGAAGTGCTGCCCCAGTGAGCTAGCCTGGGGCGCTGGGGAGGGGCGGACTAACAGATGCCACCTTCTAATGCTACAGGCACATCCTGTTGGTCTTTTTGTTTCTAATATAATGTGCTTATGCTGATTTTTAATTAAGGAAAAGATTGTAGGAAATAAAGGAAAAGCAACTTGGCAACCGAAACATACCGACAAGACTTGTTTGGTCACCATGGGACAGCCCCCAGCTACTGCAGAGCTGTTAGGGAGAGTGAGGGGCCACCTGTGTTACCGTAACAGCGCATTCGAGATAGCCAGTGGGAAGGGCTCTGCAGAAAAGCAGACAGAGCCATCTATGCACAAATGAAGAGGGCCCTGACGTTTTCCAAGGAGGACTGGAAGGGGGGACGCTGGCCTTCATATTTTTAAAATGTTTCTGCCACAGAGCAGGAATTGCTTTTACAATGAAAGGAGTGAAAGACCCGACGTTGTTCTCCCCTGCTGAGCACCAGTGCTGGTGCCCAGCCTGCAGGGAGCCCGCTCTGTGGGAGGGCGGGCGGGGGCCGCATGCTGGAAAGATCCGCAGGCACCCTCGATAGGTAGGTAAACTGAGATCAGGAAGAGAAAGGACCACTCTGGGGGCCAGAGCCAGTGACCTGCCAAGCCCCTAGGTGATCGGCCCCCACCCAGCCCCCTCTGCATCACACCCACACTTCTGCCCTCCTGTCTTATTTTTAGATTCAGCTCTGGGACCCAGTGGAGCAGCAGTTTCCCTACTGGTCCCATCTTGTGGGCTCTGGTTGCTCCTGTGTCCTCAGGTAAGTTGTCCCTGGCCCTGCCACCATCCAGTTTTTAACATCTCAGCTGGTCTTAATTAATCCCCTTCAAAGTGCCCCCAAACAGCTCAGTGCACTATGCTCACCTGCTGCCAGACACTTTGACGTCTGTGTGTTTTTGGGGGTGGACAGGTGGGAAAAGGCAGAAACCATCTTGAGTTACTAAACTCCAGGGTTTTCTGCTTCTGGGTCAAGAGCTGCAGGGCCGAGAGCATGTTTGGCCTGAGCTGCCAGGTGGGTGGGGCAGGACTCAGCCGGGTGGGTGATGACCACAGGAGACATGGTGGCCTCACTGTGGCATCTGGGAAGGACTGGTCTTGACTGCCTGGAGACTCCAGACCTTGTCTGCATTTCCTGGGGGCCTATGTTTAGCAAAGCCCTGTTCGTATCACCTCACTGGGGACCTGCGCCCACCTCTCGCAGCCTCTCGGAGCCACAGTCCCCTCGAGGCCCTGAGGTGTAGAAGCAAATGCCCAAAGGGGCAGGGGAGCAGGGGATGGGCAATAGGGAGTGCTGGGGACTGAGCTCAACAGGAGGTTCATGCTGCATCCAAGGGGGCAGCAGCTGCCCGGCCCCACCTGACTGTTTCCTGGTGGCGTGACGGCCCACTGCGGATGCTCCTCTTGGATTTCTAATAGAAGCTTGGATATTCTTGTGGATCCTATGGTTTTAGAAACAGCTGGGCCAACCAAACACATGTGCTGGGTGGATATGACCCCAGGGGCTAACAGTTTGCAATCCCCATACTGCATGTGGCTGTACCCCAGGGCCCAGGGCTTGAAAAACCTTGCTCTGCTCCATTCCCACCCCTGGACCCTTCTTGCAGCTGCAAATGTTCCTTCTGTGTGAAAATCTGTTTCTTGCCTGCCCAGCACCCATCCTCCTATTTCTGGCAAGAGCACCTTGCATTTCCTCTGGGGAACCACCTTCCTCTGCCCTCTGTGCAGGCGGCCTGGCAGGGCTGGCCCTCCCTGTTCTATTAGACTAGATTCTGAAGCCACTGTTTGAGTTTCTGGATCCATCTACACCTGAAGCCTGCCCTGCATAGCCCAGTTATGGGAGCCAATAGAGCCTCACTTTTGCTTACCCTATTTTGAGTTGAGTTCTGTTCCCTTGTGGCTAAAAAGCATCTTGACCAAATACAACCTTACATGGGGCTCACAGGTGACCCTAATGGGCATTGACTTCTTCTTGGGTTGGCCTCTGGCTGTCCTGAGGGACCCAGCACGCCCTATGACCTGCTTGTTACCTTTTTCCTCACATAGCCCCCCGAATTGCCTTTCCCAGTGTGTGTCCTTCCTGAAGCTCCCTTCTTCCAGCCCTGCCACTCAAAGGATGAGCCCCCTGAGAGTGTATTCATTCATGCATTAGCGTGTGCTGTGTGCCTGTCCTGGGCCGCGAAGCCACTATCCTCCACCAGAGATTTCCAAACTGTCCTAAGGCCTCCTGGTCTCTCCATGAGACCTGGCACAGACAACATCCACACTTCAGGAGACCCACAGCTTCTGGGGCTCATCCCTTCTTCACCCCGCTAAGAGAGCCTAATGGAATGTGACTGCAAAAGCACAGGGTGGTGGACGACCTCAGATTCATTATAGTTTCCATTAAAAAGACACACAGCCCATTCACACTGGTAACTCATTAGTACACTACTCAAAACACTCCACCGATCGCCAGTTTATCTGAAAGGCCGACTGCTTTTCTGGAAGTCTTTACAGGCTAAATAATGTGGCATCTGGGTTTTGCTTTAAAGGACACAGCAAGAGTAAGCAGGGGGCAGGAATGGAAGGAGGCGGATTACCAGGTGTTAGTAACCCTGAGAGATGGGCATGAGTTTGGGTGCCCTTCTCCCTACTTTTGTGTGTGTTTAAAAAAGTTTACCATAAAAACATAAGAACAGTTATCCTATAAAACAACTACCACCACGAAAAATCCAACTGCTTTCCTCAGGATCCCAGAATTGCAAGGGAGGTTAGGGATGTTAGATGGCACATGAACTCTATCCGCACTATCAGTTCTGGAAGGAAACATTTCTGGAGGGTCCTTCAGTGTGGCCCCAAGAGGTGTGGCCAGTGGGGGGTCCCTTCTTGGCCTCTAGGCAGATCAAAGAATGTGTTGTCCAAACTGAACATTTCTGAGAGTAAAATAATTCAAGTTGTACATTTACAAAAATTGCAAAATAGAAAGGAACCCTGACCAAGGAGATAAAAGGAGGTAGAGATTCCCACCATAAGAAAATGGGATGAATCCACAGGGGCCTGCTCCTTGCTCTAGGAGTGGGCTGGGGGCGCCCCACCACCCACACCCGACCCAACCCACCCTCCCTGAGACTCTGCCTTACATAGCAGCTCATAGGCTTCACATTCCATCCCCCTTCCTCCTCCCTTCTAAGGATCTGGACCTTGTAAAAGTTGAAAGTGTACTCATCGATGTATTTGAACATACTTGAACTCTGAAACGTGAGGTTGGGTGTTGCATTTATGTTTTTATCTTCCTAGGGAAAGCTGACTTTTTTTAAAAAAATTCATTTTATTGATTTTTTTTCCAGAGAGGAAGGGAGAGGGATAAAGAGTTAGAAACATTGATGAGAGAGAAACATTGATCAGCTACCTCCTGCACACTCCCTACTGGGGATGTGCCTGCAACCAAGGTACATGCCCTTGACCGGAATCAAACCTGGGACCCTTCAGTCCACAGGCCGACGCTCTATCCACTGAGCCAAACCAGTTAGGGCAAGCTAACCTTTTTATGGGGTCTTTCTGTTCCCTCAGGGTGGGTCAGGTGAGGGAATCAGCAGACCTGGGAAAGCTTAACTGGCCATGTGCCCTGGTCTAGCCCCCTGCCACTCTGTCCAGCTTTCTCCTCACAAAGCTGCGGGAATTGTTTCCCACCAGGAAAACACAGGGGGAGATGAGTGGGAGGTGAGCACACTTGGACAGAGAGGCACAGGGACAGGAGAATGATGCCTGGGGTTGGCAGGAGGGGCTTGCCCATCTCTGTTACCCCTCACTCCTGGTAGAGCCAGCCAGCATCCCGTGAGCGCTCAGAGAAAGCAAATAATGGTAGTGGTCTGGGGCACAGGTGTGAGGAATCAGAGGTGTGACAAGGGGCCAGGGCAATTTCCTTTCCAGAGAGGGGAAACCAGGGTGCCTTTGGGATGCAAAATGTCTGGGATGTGACATGCCCACATAGCCTCCCAGACTGTCTTCTTCTTGACACCGCCCACCCCCACTCCCCAAGCCATGCTCCTGTGAGATCATCATCCTGCTGCAATGCAGCGTCCTTTATGGCACTAGGAGTCCTCTTCCACCGTTCACCTGGGTGAATTGCCTCCTGTGCTGGATGAGAAGCTCCTGGAGGACAGGGCCTCATTGGACAGGTTCACCCTTGTATCTACTGCTTGTCACAATGCCTGGCAAACATAGTAATTCATCCACTCATCATCTATTCATCCATCCTCCATTCATGCATCCATCCATCCATTCACTATCCATTCATACATCCTCCCATCCATCCATCCATCTATCCATCTATTCATCCATCATCCAATCTTGCATCCATCCATCCATTCACCATCCATTCATCTATCTTCCCATCCATCCATCCACCATTCATTACCCATCCACCCATCCCTCCATCCACCACACATCCATTCATCAGCCATCCATCCACCTGCCTCCAGGACTAGAATTCAGGCCCTGGGCCCCTGGGTGCTATAGTCAAGCCCCTGGCTCACTGCCGCTGCAACACCCTACTAAGCAACCGCCCCACCATATGACCACTCCCTACATGACGAGCTGGATGGCATGGGTGCCACAGCTCTATCACTGACAGCTCTATCCCAAGGCTGAGAGAGGGGATAAGCGCCCTCCTTCCTCTGGGCTCAGTGATGGTCAGTTCTGGGGTCCTGTGTGGCGAGGGGCCTTATGAGTCATCTGGGGTTTGGGTCTTCCCTTCTGCCTGAATGTATGAAGGGTCCTGGAGCCTCATGGGCTAACGAACTGGCAAGGGGTTGAGGTGGAAGAGCCAGCAGTGACTTCGGCCATGACTGTTCTTCCCCCTGGGTGGATGAGCCTCTTGGTCTACTGTCCTGAGCCCCTTCTCTGGGTCGGCTCAGTCCTGGGCTCAGTAACCATCATGCTTGGGTCCTCAAAGATACCCAAAGTGCCTTGAGAGTCCCAACTCTGCCTGTCCACTGAGATGCCAAGAAGCACAGATGAAGCTGGGTGTGGTCCCAGCTCACTTAGTCTCTGATCAGGGCCCCTGCACTGCAGCCACCAGCTGACCCACAGCCGAACAGCCCCGAGTTCTCCCAGGGCTGCTGCTGTTTTCACAGCTGAGAGAGGGACTGATCTGGGGAGGCTGCTCCTGGGCCCCAGAAGACCCCAGGCTGGGGAGGTTCTGGAAAGCAGGCAGAAGCAAAGTGCTTCCAGGAGCCTCAGCCGCAGCGTGACAGGGCTCCTTCCTGCCTCAGCGGCTGGGAGGAACTGCTCCTGGGGGCAGCAGAAGCAGTCCTGGAAAGCTGAGCGTGGGCCCGCTGCCAGCAGGTGGGCCTGGTGCCCCAGCTGGAATACAGTGCTGTCACCCTGCTGGTGATTGTGTAGCAGAGCTTTGGACCGGCCAGACCTGGAGGAAGGTGGGGTGCCTTCCCGAGTTTCTGTGGCAGATGTGCTCAGCTACTTTGCTGGGTAGGGTCACAAGTATGCTGAAGTCCAAAGGTTATGCTGTGGGCTGGGCAGAAATGGGACTCTGGTGTGCTGACCCCAGAGGTCAGGCTCTTTCACTGGCATCCAGGTCCCATTCCATCACTAGGGCCAATGGCTGTGTGCTCCCCAGTGGCGGCCATGAGGGTAGGTATCGACGATAAGCAGCTCCGTTTCCCTTCGCCCCAACACACTACCTCCATCACCTGGGCTGATTCCCATGCTAATTCATGAGGCTGGCACAATAGTGAATTCCCACCTCCTCACTGAAGAGCTGAGGTCCAGAAAGGCGTGGAGACTTGCCTAGGGTCACACAGCCAAGGGCCCAGTGTGCTTGTGTCACCCTGAGGCCAACAGGGGCCTGGAGTATGGCCCCCACCTCTGGGTGCCCAGTGCTCCTGCTGCCCTGTGGGCACAGCCCGGTCCTCCTTCTTAGGGGGCCCAGGCCCAGCAGATCTGGGGAGAAGACACCTACGAGGAAGGACTGCCTGGCTGGGGTGCTCTCAAAACGACCCAGCTGCCTCTGCCCAAACCGTATGAGCAAAGCCAGCTGGGACCAGCCGGCCACCCCTGAATGGCCCAGGCTGGAGCGGAGAAAGCCATGCTGCCCACCTATAGAACCATGAAAAATGATGGAACACCACTGTCTGAATCCGCCAGGTCTTAGTGGTCAACGGCTCTTGGCTTTAGTTTTCGTATCTGTTAAACGGGGATAAAATAGAGCCCCCAGGGTCTTGGTGGGTTAAACAAGATGGTGCAGGTCAAGCTCAGCACAGTGGGGCTGACAAATGACTGCGGCTGTCACTTCGTCCTCCTCTGCCCCTGGACCTATGAGAATGGCTGTTTCTCTGTGGGGAAGCAACCTGGACCCCATCTGTCTGGTCACAAGTCCCATCCCAGATGTTTCAGCTTCTGCAAATGACCCAAATTCAAGTTCATCCCCAAAGCTTACATATCCCTCTGTGCTGGTCACCCGAATTCTCCCAGGAGCCACTGTGTCTTTGCATTTGCGTCCTGAGCACAAGGACCAGAGATGAGAAGTGGGGTGGGAAGGACCCAGCTCCCCACGCTGGTCCCTGTGAGGAGCCGGACATCACAGAGGGCCCTTCAGACTACACGGCTGGGAGGCAGGGATCAAAGGCCCCATCCCAGGAAGGAGAGGTGTCACTCCCTCCAGCATTTTCCTCCTTTGCTGATAGGATGTGCTTTCTGAGGCTTTTTGTTTCGTTTTGTTTTCGCTGACCTGGCTTTGCCCAGTGGGCTGACTGAGCCTTTCCCTGCCAGGCTGCTGGGAGCGATGCCATCTCTTACTCGAGACTCTGGGCAGAGAGAGAGGTGCCTCTGCCTTGCACCCGAGGGTCCAGGTGCCCTAACACTAGGGGCCTGTGCCCGAGGGAGGCTGAGGAGGTAGGACCAAGCTCCTGGCTTGACTGTCACTCCCAGACTTCCAGATGCCAGCATGTCAGGGATGCAAAGGGTCTGAGGTCATCGTAGGCTGGGGGTTTCTAACTTGTATAGCCACTGAAACTTGATTCAAATGTCCAAAAGAAACCTTACATAGGAGATTCTCTCTATCTATGTTTCAGCCTACCTACCTACCTACTTACCTACCTACCTACCATCTCTTTCTATGTCCCCCCCCCCCACTCTCTCTCTCTCACACACACACAAAATGCCTATATAAATATTTGAATCCTTATTTATATGTTGGGGCAAAGATTACTAACATAAGACGATACACCACCTTGCCCTACCCAACCTCTGAGAATCCTGAAATTTGCCAGCCCACTCGCCCTTCTTCTTCCCCCTATATTCCCAAATAGCTGGGAGGGGCACCAGAGAATGGAAGAGAGGGAAAGAAGAGTATGTCCAGGCCATGAGGCCTGGGTGGGGCTGATCTCACCCCCAGGTCCCTGGGTTGGGCACATGACCTAGACCTTCCTGAAAGCACCATGTGCCTGGACCATGGAGTCAGGGTGGGCAGTGGGCATGGATCTACCAATGGGAACTTTTGCTGGGCTGATGGGTGGGACAGAGGCTTAAGCCGTAGGTCCCTCTTTGTCACCCTTCAGGAGGGTCTGCTGAGAGAGAGGCCAACTCCTGAGGTGTTGCCTGGGAACCTGGATCCACCTCTACCAGAAACCTGCTAGTCCATGGACTTTGCAGTCCCACAGGCCAATAAATACCCTTTTGTGTCATAGGAGGTCTGTTATCATCACTTGTACTCAGGCGACCCAAAGCACAAGAACACATAAAAGACAGCCTGACGGCCAAGCTAAAAGTGGGGTGACAAGGAAAAAGGACACAGAGTTGAGATGTAAGAACTGGAAATGAGCGAATGGACGGTGGGTAACCCTGTGGATAACTGTCCTGTTCGGCCTTAACCCAACTTTAAGCCTCTAGTAGGAGTGAGTGCAAGGGTTGGAGGGGTCTTGGCTGCAGTGAGATGACCATCTTGAGGGGAGCCTCTGGAGTTCTACTGGGATGACCCAGGGTCGTGACCTTCCAGGACATGTGTCTAGAGAGGAGGCAGTCTGAATGCAGTGAGTGCTCTTGGGGCCACACAGCAGGGCTGACACATGACCACCTCCTGGCACTGGGGCACTGTGTGTGGACTACAGCTGTCACTGGGCTGGGGGGTGACCTACAAGAGTGAAGGAAATAGACTTCAGATTCACACATGTGGGCCCGGTCCCTTCTCCTTGATGGGTGTGCAGCCTCAGAGCCTCAGCAGGAAGTATACTATGATAGCATTATCCACCCTGAGCGGTGCTGTGGGATAGATACCAACTGGACAAAGTCCTAGCATGGTGCCTGGTCTATGGTACCCCGGAATGGCACCCAATCCCAGTAAGCTAAATATGCAATTTGTACATGATATATAAAGTGTGTACAATTATATATAACAATATATAGACCAATATATATGTCTATAATAACATGTGTACATGCATTTCACCCATGCATAGCCACCTCCATCCAGTGCTTCCTAACTGGCTGTCCATGGTCATAAGAGAAACATTCTCCTTGCCACAACTTCCGGAGGCCCTGCCTATAGTTTGCCCCCAGGTAGGGGGGTGGTCCCCAAGGCTGATTCACTCCTAGGACTTGAGCCAGTCTGAGGCTGCTAGGGCTAAGGTATTATCCCGGGAGCAGGGAGGAAATGGATGAGAGGGGGTGCAGGGCAGGTCAAAAGGTACAGGTGCCCTGGAGTGGGCATGGGTGCCTATGGGGACCACCAGGACAGGGACCACGTGGAAACCCAGTGCTGGGAATCCCTAAGCCCCTGTTCCCACAGGTACCGCATCTGTCTTGCTGAGCACCTGCACACTGCCTGGCCTGCGGGGCCAAGAAATGACCAGGCACAGTGGGTGTCAGGAGCTCACGGGCCGGTGGAGGAGATGCCAGTGAACTGACATAGTGATGCCCAGAAGCTGGGACCTGAGTGTCGCCCCATCCCGCACCCCGAGGCTGCCCTGAGCGCCTGAGGAATGTGAACTGTTTCACTGATAATTTTTAGACAACGTGTTAAGATGAAAGTATTTTGGTTATGCTGGTTAATTAAATATATCATGAACATTTGTATTGCCTGTTTCTTCTCCCCATGCAGCCATTGGAAAATCTGACATGACCCCTGTGGCTGGCATCCCACGTCTCCTGACGATGCTGGTGTAGACGGTGAGCCATTTCTTTGTGAGTTCCACTGCTGATCCACGCTTTGGGGCCTGACAATCTTTCCTGAAGGCACATGCTTAAGACACCTGGTGAAGTAGTGTCCACTGCTGTCGGAACGATACCAGCCACAGACACCAGGCCTGGCATGTGGCGGACAAAGCACTTTCAGACTGATGGCCGACCACACAGGTCCTCATTCCCAGCCAGGGAGGCAGGACTTGTGATGCTGAGGGCCAGGCGGGGAGACTGAGGCTCAAAGAGGTGAGGCACTATAATGAAGCCCCGCAGCTGCCTGAGCATTCCTCATGCCAGACATGATGAAGTCTCCTGTCCCGGCGGGGCTCAGCTCACACATGCGTTGGTCAAAGTCCAGCTTTGATCTTTAACTCAATAGGCTCTGGGCAATATGGCACTAGAGGGCCTCAGGCCTGGCACCTACAGACCCAGGCACCTACAGCCCAGCATCAGGCAGGCCCCTCCGGTGGCCTCTGAGACTTTAATTATTCCTCAGGCACCAGCCCGGCATAAATACAGCCTAGACATCCAAGAAAAGCACGCTGCCGGTATGGGAAGCCTTTCCCAGAGCTAAATGCAGCCTGGGCGCTAGGCATGTCGGCAAGCACACTCAGATAACAATCGGATTCGGCAGGCCCTGAGCTGACCTTGGAGTGGGCACGCTCCCACTCACCGGGAGGGACTGCCACCGCCAGGCTCAAGGGCCTCCGGCTGCCTTTCTTCCGCTGGGAGGGCCCTCCGAGCGGGTGGGAGCAGGAATGCTTGTGGGCTGCTCAGCGTTTAGAATATATTTATAGACAGGGCACGGCTACCAGGCGAGTGGTACCCTCGAGGTCAGCTTCCTGCCAGGCCCTGTGGCCAGATGTTTACTGAGATTGCAGAGACCAACCCACCCACGCAGGCCCGGATTCATACCATAACACGCCTGGAGACTGCTCCGAGCTGGAGCCTGGCTAGGACCTGGGGTTTCAGAAAGGAGATGGCAGTCTCGACCCTCCTCAGGTTCCAGCACTCCAGGGACTACCATGCACAGGGTAGATTTAAGAAGGAGCAATGCAGGGGCGGGAACTCACGTTGCTTTGGAGGAAAGGCAGGGTAATGTTGGAGGTGGGTTTTGAAGGATAGATAGGAGTTTTCCAAATATCCCAAGAAAAGAAAATAGCATGTGCAATGGTGGTGATCAAGGAAATGGTACATTTCTGGACAGCTCCTGTCCAGGGTGCCCAGAACATGGCATCTAGGGATAAAAAGGTAAGGGCTTAAGAGAGTCTGAAATTTCACTGTGGGCAAGGTCACCAGGGTGCTAGTTAAGATGCAGATCTCAGGTCCTTCCCAGTGGTTCTGATTCAGCAGACCTAGGAGGAGAGAGACTTCAGTTTTCTGGACCCCAGTTTGAGAAACCAAGGCTTAGAGAAGGAAGGTGTCCTGGAGGCCCAGGAGGGCTTGGGCAGGAGGGGGCTATGCTAGGGGGCAGGTCAGAGATTACAAGCTGAAGAGCACTTACAGCCCAGTGGTGCACATCAGCCATGTGCAAGTGTGGTCACTGAGTGCTTGCATGTGGTTGGTCAGAAATGAGATATGCACTAGGTGTAAAGTGTACACGGGACCTCAAGAACCTAAACCATCTCACTGATTTTATATTGATTACATACTGGAATGATATTTTGGATATAGTGTATTAAAATTAATTTAATCTGTTTCTTTTTATGTTTTTAAATATAGTTACAAGAACATTTAAAATTACCTTTGTACCTTGCAATTATGGCTTGCATTTTATTTTATATACTAGAGGCCCAATGCACAAAATTCGTGCAAGAGTAAGCCTTCGCAGCCACAATGGCTGCCTCAGTCCCAAGGCTGCAGCCCCAGCTTCATCTGGAAGGTCGTCCAGAAGGATGTCTGGATGGCAGTTGGGTCGATTTGCATATTACCCTTTTATTATTATATATTATATTATATTAATGTACATACTCATAGACACAATGCCATACTCACACACATACACACTCACATGTGTGCATGTGCACATACATGCATGGCACACGTGTGCAAACACGCACATGTGCGTGCACATAGGAACACACAAGCACACACATACATGCACTCACACACATGTGGGTGCACACAATTATGTACACATGAGCACACAATATATACATGCACGTGCTCACAGACGTGCACATACGTGTCCACATACATACATGCATGCAGCACGCTCACACACACACACACTTCCCTGCTCTGGTGACTGCACACTGCCACATGCTGGGATAAGAGAAGGCTTTGGTTTCTGGGTTTTAGATCCTGAAGACACCCCCTCATAGCACAGGCCGCCAGTAACAGCTCCGGCTCTTTAAAGGGATTCTTGCAGGCTGGGAAGTGGGCCTGGTGAGCACCCACTCACTGCCTGCCCTGCCCGCGGCCATGCCTAGACCTTGGGCTCTTGATGACAGCTCCTTCTCCTTTCTGTGTCTCAGTTTCCTCACCTGTAAAATGACAGCAGCAGCCCCACTCCCTGGGTGCGGGGAGAGACAGCACTCACAGCAGCTCCACCTGCCCAGTGCTCATCCTCCCATCATGGTACAGACCTGCCTGAATGGTTGCGTGGGGAGTGGCAACTATATCAAGGGGTGGGGACCTCATTTCTCTTGGCAGACCCTGGCCAAGAACCCCACTAGGGCAGCATCTTCCCCTCAGCCGCTCTCCTTTGGGTCCCTGGGGCGAAGGGGGCTGCAGTAAGAACCAGGATGGGCTCAAATCCTGACTCTGACTTGCAGAGCTGTATGACTGAGGCGGGCTGCTCCACCTCGCCCTTTCTCCCAAAAGAAGAGGCTGGCCTAGGCTATCTCCTGGTCTCTCTCTTGCATCAGTGCTGGGGATATGCCATCCCCACCTGGAACACCTATATCTGCTCCAGCCTCACCTGGCTGGCCTCAACTGATCCGGGCCAGATGCCCTCCTTTGGGCACTTGCATGAGCCTTTCCTACAGTTGCTACGTAGGAAGCCCCTGGCCTCCTCGCTCCCTGGCTGCCCTCCAACCAGGCTGTGAGCTTCTGCAATGGAAGAGGGCTTGACCAGTTTGAATGGCCCTGATGCCTGGCGCACAGTCTGGCCCCGGGTGGCCCTCCACAGTGATTGTGAGATGCACGCACAAAGGACCGAGGTGCCGACCACCTGGCAGTGTTGCGCTGTGGCCTTCCTGGGGAGGACAGTGTCTCTTCTGACTCTGAGCCTAAGGTTAAGGAAGTCAACCCATCCAGGGGAGCCGCCAACACCTCTCCCTCATGTGGTGTGTCCAAGCGAGACGCTTTTAGCAGGAGCCAGTCTGGAAGTGCTGGGGCACAGTGCACCTGTCTGTCGGAGTGGGAGAAGGTGTATGGTGCTCGTGGGTCCCTCTGACTTCTCCTAGCTGGTGGATGTTGGGCAAGTGTCTTAACCTCTGTGGGGCAAGAACTGTGGATTCTGCTGGTTGTTGGGTATGTGTACTCCGGTTTACATTCAGGAACTGAGAAAATAACCACAGGACAGGTTGGGGGCTGAGCGAAAACTCCACAGATCACCCGACCTTGGTAAGTGTATTCAGGCCTCTTGGGATTAGTGCTTATTCCCTCTTCTCAATGCACAGTCCTCCTGGGAAAAGGCTGAGGGTCCCTTTGGGGAAGTCTCGGAAAAGATGAGCAGTATAAGTTTTTGGCAGTGTATCAGGGTGCTGCCCCGCCCCCCTTCATTCAAGGAAAGACAGCAGGTAACAGGCATGTAGAGGGCCCAGAGCAGCCACCAGTCCTCAGAAGCCCCCTGCAGGATGGGACTGTCCTGTAAAGATTGCCTCAGAGTCATGACTGCCACTCCCTTTGTCTCAATTTCCCCATCTGCGTGCTCAGAGCTCGGGCGCCCGGGCAGAGGTTAAATCCTGGGCCCCGCTTCTGCTGTGCAGCTTTGAGCCAGCGCCTCTGCCTCTCTGTGCTGGTTTCCTGTCCATAGAAAGGGGGTGAAGAGGGCCCTTACCCTTCACATACTGGTGGGAATGAGAAATGCTGCAGCTGCTGTGAGGCAGTCTGGAACCTTCTGAAAGGGTTATGGTGAACACATGACCCCGCAATTTCACTCCTAGGTGTCTACCCAAGAGAAAAGAAATTACACGTCCACATAAAAAACTGCACACGAGCCCTAGCTGGTTTGGTTCAGTGGGTAGAGTTCAGCTGCAGACTGAAAGGTCCCAGGTTCGATTCCAGTCAAGGACATATGCCCAGGTTACGGCTCCATCCCCAGTGGGGGGTGTGCAGGAGGCAGCCAATCAATGATTCTCTCATCATTGATGTTTCTATCTCTCTCTCTCCCTCTCCTTTCCTCTCTGAAATCAATAAAAACAAAACAAAACAAAACAAAAAACCCTGCACACAGCAGCGTTACTCACAATAGCCAAAAGGTGAACATAGCTCAAATGTCCCTTGGCGCTAAACAGATAAGCAAAACGAGGTCCATCCATACCCTGGAATACTATTCAGACTTAAAAAGGAAGGAAGCCCTAGTGCAGGCTTCCACATGGATGAACCTTGAAATCGTTAAGGTAAGTTAAGAAAAGCAGTCACAGAAAGGAAAATACTGCGTGATTTCATTTATAGGAAATGTCCTGAAGAGACAAACCCACAGAGACAGAAAGTTGCTTAGTAGTTGCCAGGGACTGGGGGAGGGGGATTGGGAGTGACTGCCAAAGGCATGGGGTTTCTTTTGGGGGTGATGAGACTGCTCTAGAATTAGATGGTTGTAATGGTTGCACAACCTTGTGAATATACCAAAAACCACGGAACTGTACACTTTAAAGGGGTGAATTGTATGCTATGCTCCTGCCCTGTAGGGCTGATTAGGACACAGACGCCTACGAGCACCCGGCACCGCAGCCTCCACCTCCAGGACTTGGTCTTGGCTCCTCTCCTCTGTCTGGCCATGGCCTTGGTAAATCCACACTGACCACTCCCTGGTGTGTTGCATCAGTCACCACTCACGCCCCTTGCAAGGAACCCAGAGAAGCCCCTCCGCAGGATCCCTAGAGGGCAGTGCCCTGCCGGCCAAATGAGGGCTCAGAGGAGCAGGCCCTGTTTACACACACTGCCTGGCCCAGCCGCCTGGAGGAATTCGGAAAATGCAACGGGCACATTCTGCAGGCAGAGGCTGTGCCCAGGCCGTTGGAAAGACTCAATGGCCACTCATGAATGTGGATTCTGTTTGGCCACTGGGTGGGACACTGGCCCTGTGAGCAGCCCAGAGTCAGGACAGAGGCTGTTAGCAGGACACTCTGTCCCCTGCCCTGCCACTGTCTCCCATCTGCCCACTCATAGGAGGGCTGAGGATGGAAGGAGAGGCTGCTGTGGGCACGGACCCATGCATGGGGCCCCATTCTATTCATGTGCATCAGCACACTAATCTCCTGCTCTCATCTGTCCATTCACTCACTTGTCCATGGCCACTCCCTCCTTCCTTCCTTCCTCTGGGGTCCAGAGGGTGGCCCAGGACAGATAGCTGTGTACTGTATCTTGAAGGAAGGCCTACCTGGCCCTCTCTGTAATGAAACCAGGGCCCCCATGGGGTCAGTGCCTGGTTCTGGCCTCATGGCCCCTACACCGAGACCCCCCTAAACCGTGTGTTTTTCACTCAAGGGGCTCACGTGACCTAGCCTGGGAGGGTGGAGAGCTGTGGGTGTGAGCTTCCCTGGGAGAGGAGAGGAAAGCGGTTCTGCCAGCTCCTCAGCGATGGTATGGCCCCCTCTTGCTTTAAGTGCTGGGTGACAGGGAAGACAGGGAGAGAAGGGGGCCTGGGTCTACCAGGAAGCCCCCCAAATCCTCCAGACAAGCCCTGCCTTCTAACCTTCATCTTCAGGCTCTCCCCCCCCCCCCCCCAACATCCCTCCCTCTGCCCCTGGTCGTAAACGAAGCTTATATTTGGAACTGTCCTCCCCAAAGCCAGCTCTATTTAAACAAGGATGTAATTCTCAGAGACCACTTCAATCCTGACAAGAGTTGGATGAGTAATGAGCCGCGAACATATAGTTTGATGCCGGGGTCACAGCCCCCAAACCCCTGCCAATGCAGTTGGTGATCTCACGTTCTGGTGGCTGGGAGTCAGGACCAGCAACCACAGGCGGCTGTGTGAGGGGGTGGAGCCCGAAGGCTTTGAAGAACATCTGGAGGCAAGAACTCACTGTGCTGACCACAGCTGGGCTCCAAGTCCCCGGCACTCCTGGGGTGGGTCCCTGCCCGCCTGCTGCCCTGCTTCCCACCCCTCCCCAGAGTTGTCTTGGCACTCCTGGGCCAAGGGGAAATCTATAAGAATGACGTTGACTCAGAAAAATGCAGAGGGGGCCTGGATGCTTGACAGCACCTGATGAGGGAGGAGGGAGTCCCAAGTCAGCAATGACAGATGCCTTGGCTTTCAGGACCTCTGGAGGCGCAGCTCGCAGCATGCATACATGACAGGTTGTGTGTGACGTCCCAGGAGCAAGGACAGAGGCCCGTGAACAGCACATATATCTAAAGTGGCACCACCTCTCGTGCTTTGGAACCTTTGGGTGTAAACACAAGGTGTTCATGGCCCCAGAAACCAAGGCCTGGTGAGCGGATTGTGGGCTGGTGCCCTTTGCAATGAACAGCCTGCCACTGCTCAGGCCCATCTTTCCTTCCACTCAGGGAAACGATGGGTCCTTGGCTGACTTCACGAAGGGGCTGAATTACAACATCGCAGTCAGTCCCTGAGGACAGCATCTGCCACCCCAGCCATGGCCACCGGTGAATGGTAAGAATAAACTAGCAAGGAGAGACTGAAGAAACAGGCCCTGGGCACCTCCATGGCCATCTCATGGAGCTCACCTTCCCCGGCCCCCTCTGCCATGCTCACTACGTAATGGGCTAATTCCACCAGAGAACCAGATCCTGAATGTCCCCAGCCAGTATTTGCTGACTCCTTGCTGTACCAGGCTGAGCAGAATGGGACTCTGAACAGGGTGTCTTCAAGAGGGACTGTCTATCAGGAGCACACAGACTATTAAGGTGGGATCTGGAAGGGCAGAAGGCAGAGCAGAGGGAGGGGCGTTCTGTAGCATGGCCAGGAGGAGGCTGGCTGGTAGAGATGGAAGCCACAGTGCCAGGACAAGAGGTGGGAAGGGGAAGCCAGTATCCTGAGAATGGATGATGAAGACTGAATTGGGAAAGGAGAATGGGGTTGGATAGAGGCTGGCCTTGAATGCAGCTCCAGCTCTAGCTCTGTGTGCAGTGGGCAGGAGAGTGGGCTGGGCACCCTCTTTCCTAAGTCTCTTCCCAACTATTTGCTTCTAGAATGAACCAAAGCAAAGCTGGCTAGCTGGCTTGGGTGAGCCACTCTCTGGGGAGGTAGCATCCAACGGGGCCTGGGATGTATCCTGCCTTGCCTGCATTACTGTTTCCTACTACCTCCTCCATCCTAGACTTTTAAAAGAAATCTTCACTTGAGGACATACTTAGAGAGAGGAAGAGAGATGAGAGAGATGAGAGAGAGAGAGAGAGAGAGAGAGAGAGAGATCAGTTGCCTTCCAACTGGGGATTGAACCCAAAACACAGGTATATGCCCTGACCTGGAATCGAACTGGCAACCTTTCGGTGCACAGGATGATGCTCAATCAACTGAGCTACTCTGGCTGGGCCATCCTAGACTTTTAGCTGGCATCTGTGCCCTTCTAAGTCTTTCACATCTTCAAAACTCTTCCCACAGAACCTGTGAGACTCCCCAGACCCGTGGGAAGTACCTCGGTGTGGCAAGCCTACACTGCAGGCACTCTGTCCCTCAGCCCATCCCATGAAACCTGTGAGTTCCCCCGCTTTTTCCTATGGGAAAATCGAGGTCAGAGATGTTGGTGACTTGCATACAGCCCCCGAGCAGCTGATTCTGGAGCCCACACTCTTAATCAGTACACCATCTTCTCCTCACTCTCAGTCCTTCATTTTGGATGAGGAAGCAGACAAGTAACTGAATTCTTAGTATGAGGCAAAAGCAGAAGGAGGTGGGGTGGGGCTTGGCTTGGAGGTCTCAGGGCTCCAGAGGAATCCACAGTGTGAACTGATGTCAAGATGCACATGCGTCTTTGGCACCATCAACGGTGGCAGGTTTCCAGAAGGAAGGAGGTGAGAGCAGGTCTCCGCTTCCAGGCCACCCTGGTGTTCAGCAAATGTGGAGATGGGGTAGAGACCCACTGACTCTCTCCCAGTGAGGAAGGCAGGATGGAGCCTGACTGGGAAATGTCAAGTCAGAAAAGGTGCAAGACCAGAAAAGATGAGGCCTAAAGGGGTCATAATCTCTCTATTAACATTCTCTAAAGGCAACTGTGTATAAGAGTTAACCTGACGCCCAGTATGCTGCCCATGAGGACAGGACCGGGGTTGACAGGAAACACAGGTAGGAGGCTTTTTGCTCAACCAGAAGAGAGTTTTCTCCTAGCCTTCTGGCATATTCCAGGGGTGGGATCATGGGATGGACTGATATAAGAAGTAACTTCTTTATCGCTGGGGGTATTCAAGCAGAATCAGTAACCTGGAAGCAGAGTCCAGTGGAGACTGAAGCACTGACGAAGGGGCTGAAGTTCATGACCTTTAAGTTCTTTTTGACCATGAAATCCTGGGACGTTTCCACACTGCCGGGGGCTGCACCAGCCTGAGGCCCAGGTACAGAGGCCATATACCCTTCACTTATGCTTTACTGTAGGGGCCATGGTTTCCCCTCAAGACACCCACCTTTCCCATTCCCCCCTCTTCCCACTCACAGGTGAGGCTCTTGGCAAGCTCTGCCCCCTGGCAGGTCCAGGGCCTGCCAGGCTGGGCATATGGCACATGAGGGCACACCCTCCCAGAGGCTGCCCTTCCCCAAACTGTAACTGTCTAGCTTCCACTCGGATACTAGCCTGGCATTTTACCTATTTGTTTTGTTTGTTATCAAGAAGGTTGGGTCTGGGGGTGTCTGGGTCAGTGTGGGGCACAGAGGGGGCTCAATACACATTTTTTCCACCAACAGGCAGAGTCTAACAGACGGAGAGACTACCAGCCATTGCTGCCCACTAGCTGTGCTGCATTGACACAGTTACCTAACCTCTCTTATCCTCAGTTTCTTCATCTGGAATATGGGTACCTCCTATCCCATGATATGAGGATTAAAAGCAGTAATACGTGGCACAGTTTCTATGTGGTAACTAGTGTAAGAAGTGCAGCCACCACCAGGGCGCAGGAGGCCATTCACCTCAAAGCCCCCTACCGTCTCCCCGGTGCCCAAGAGCCTGTCCACCCACACCTTGCTGTTCAGGCCGAAGGTACAGCGGCAGGATCTGGGTAGCCCGGAGAAGTCCCCGCGAGCCCCGCTGGCCTTCCCTTCCGGCCGCCGCCACGCGGCGCCGCGTCCCCACGGGTCCCTCCAGCCGGCTGCCTCAGCGCGTGAGTCGGCCTGGGGCGCGGACCGGGCGGGGGCGCCGCGTGGCCTTCCCTACAGGAGCTCAGCTGCGTGGAGTCCCCAGGTCGGCCCCAAAGACCCCACCCCGTCCTCCGCTGCCTGTGCCACCGCCCCCAGAGCTGCGGGCCAACATGCCCGGGGGGCGGCCCGGAGGAGGCAGCGGACCAGCTGCTCCAGTCCTCAATGAATGAGCCAGTCTACGGCCGCGCACCCCCAGAATCCCGGGCCATGCACTCCCGCTCCCCGAAGTCCGGCAGGGCGGACCCTGCTCCCAGCGTCCCCGCTCAGTGGCCCTGGTGGGCACGCAACACCGGGCACTCGGGCTGCACTTTGCAAAGTGCCCAGAGGAGTTGGCTGAGCCCATGCAAAACGGCGTTGGGCAGGGCTAAGTCTGGCCGGCCGGCCGGCGCGCGCGGCCCCTCAGAACCCTGGCATCCTGGCGTTGGTGGAGTCGCACGTCCCCGGCCTGGCGAGCGAGGTCGGGGAGCCGAGAAGGGGCCGCGGCGAAGCAAGGCGGGAAGGTCCGTCTGGCCCCGCCGGGGTGCCCTACCCAGGGCACGGGGAGGGGCCAGGTCGGGGCCACGCGGGCACGGACAGCCAGGTGACCCCGGGGTTCGAACCCAAGTCCCTTCGAACCGGACCCCGTGTCCCTGCCGGATGCACAGGCGGCGCGGGGCGCGTCCACACTCACCTCCCGCTCCGAGGGCCCCGCTCAGTTCGCCGCGCTGGCGGACACAGACGAGCGCTCTGCAGCGCGAAGCGCAGTCCCATCCCCGACCGCAGGCCCGCCCGGGGCCGTGCAGACGGGCCGCGCGCCCGTCGGGCACCGAGCCGCCCCGCCGCCGCCGCCGCCGCCGCCGCCGCCGCGCCGCGCTCTGCCCCTGCGGGGCGGGGTAGGGAGAGGAGGAGAGCAGCCTCCACCCGCTTCCCAGGCCGGCGCGCAAGCAGGCCAAGTCCTCTCCAAACAAGTTCTGGGCAGCGGCAGTGGCTGGGTGCTCAGAGAGCCCTCCGCCCAGCTTTGGGCAGCCCGTGGGTCAGCCCCCAGGCTTCGGTTACAAACTTCGCCACCCCCTCCTCTTTTACACCACCCCCCTTGCTATTTTTAGCACGGCTCTTCCTAGGTGTTCTTTTCATGGGATGCACTTTAGTGATGGGTGTCCCTGATGGGAAAGGTATAGAAGCCACCAAACCCCTTGCCATGCCCCCTTGCCAGTCCACCCCCAAACTGGCAGGGCTGTGTTGCTTAGATGCAAACCGGGATTTAGCATGACTTTCAAAAGTGTACCCATGTAGTTTCCAATGTCTCCTTTATCCCCACCCGTCCTGGTCTGGTCTCCAGCCCTCTCTAGGTACCAACACATTAAATATGTTTCTCTTGTGCTTCTGGCTAGGAGGATGAGGGGCCATGCCACCATGATCACATGGCACTTGCCTGTGGAACTTCACTTTGAGGTCCCCCAGGTTGGCACCCTGAGGAGACCCTGGGAGGAGGTGCTCATCTCCAAGATGGGAGTCAATGGTCCCTAAAATCTTGGCACCTTTGCACCTTGTCCAGCCTCAGGCCTATCACAGACAGATGTGGTGAATTCTGGAACCCAGATGGTGGGAGCTGGAATCATGCAGGCTCCTAGCAGGGGAGGGCCCTTACAGGTCATCTATTTAACCCCTCAACCACAGATGAGGACATTGAGGCGAAGAGAAGGAAGGGACCTGTTTAAGGTCACATCACCCAGTGCGTGTGACACTGGCTGTCCTGGGATACGCAGGAGTGAGTGTCTAGTCCCTCTTATGGACTGGTGGGTCTCCTTCAAGGTCAGGAGATCCCTCATTGGAGGTGTCCACAGACAGATCTGGCCCCTCCCCCACTTTAGACAAACTCAAGGTGTGGACTTAGGGCACTTCTAAGAAGTGAAATTGTAAGGGATACTTCACTTTACAGAAAGGCATCCTTTCAGAATTAGTCCTTTGAACAATGTTCCCCCTGAGAGTGCTCAAGCTGCTTTAACTTACACAAGTTCAAGTTTCACACCCTCTTAGGAACACCTTTATTATGTAAAGCAAGGTATAGGTAACGCACAGGATCCTGCACTAAGCTTGGAAATGAGTGAATGGACCTGGCCCTTGGCCCCGCCTGTGGCACTCTGGTTCTGCATGAGGCGAGGGAGCTCTGAGCTCTCCCCGAACAATTTACAATAAGCTAAAATACATGGCAAGTCAAAGTTGATTTTCCTGTGCCTGTTCATTATACCATCTGAAGAAGGTTCCAGAAATTCCTGCCAGTTGACTTGAAAACCTGAATGGGACAAGGGACTCCGAGGCCCCTGCCCCTGGCCCTACTTGGCACTGAGAGGCACCAAGCCTCAGCTCACATTTCTGTGGCATCATTCTGGGCTCTCCCTCTCCATGGAAAGTGGCACAGAAAGGGGCTGAGAAACCCCCTCAAGTTAATCGGTATTTCAATCAAGTTGGTTTCCTAAAGTTTCTAATGCTGAGGGTCCCCTGGCTCAGACAAAGTTCCCAGAAGGTATTTCCTACCTAATCTTTCCTATGGGGTCTATTCTTATTTCTAAGAAAGCTAGTTTCAGAACTCACCTGTGTGTGTGGGCATGTGTGTGTGTGTGTGTGTGTGTGTGTGTGTCCAGCCCATGGCACACCTGGGTGCGAGAAGCTAGTTCTCTCACGAGTGTGCGGCAGTGACAGAAGCCCTCACTTAGTGATGACGTCCAAGACCACAGTCCTAAGAACTGACGGACACCTACCCACCCTGGACCAGGTGCCGTGCAGATGAATGAACCCCACAACCTTGCTCTCCCCATTTCACAGGGAGCTTTAGCACATGCCCCAGGCCACATGGCATGCCTCTCCGAACCCAACACCACCATCCACAGAGCTGGGAGCTCAGCCCTTCAGGTTGAGATCCTGGTCAGCCCCTGACCTCTCACCCCAATCCTGCTTCGTATAACCCAGCGCTTCTCAATGTGTGTGTGTGTGTGTGTGAGACTTTGCCCTCCAGGGGACATCAGCAATGTCTAGGGACATTTTTGGTGGTCACAACTAGGGCACAGGACAGTCCATGACAAAAAATGACCTGGCTCCAGATGCCAACAGAGCTGAGGGTCTGTTGGGGTTAGGCGGTGGTCCAGGCTCTGGATCCCAGCACTCCCCTGTCTGGCCAGGTGGCACTTTCTCTTCACAATTTCCAAAGTTGAACATGTAGCTGCATCCATATCTCCTGGAAGGAGCTGTCCGACACTGGACACCCGCCCGGGGTGCTGAGGAGGGGTATGGTCTGTCAGGGTCCCACATGGGAGTCCCTGCCCCTTTGCTCTGAGACATAACAGAGCTAGGAGGTGCCTGCAGTGTCCCCCGCCAGCCCCCATGCCACATGGGACCTGAGACCCACTCCTGCCAACTTCAAGGAGCAGAGGCCGCCCTGCCCTCCTCCCTGTTTCCCCGCAAGTGCTGGGAGATCCAGTCAGTGCTCCTGAGTCATCCCTTTGACTTTTGCCTGATGTCAAAATGAAACCACGGACCCAAAGCCAGAGCAGGGATGGGGGGAATGAGAAACCTCCAGCAAATTCCAGGGGCATAGTGTCACATGGCTGCTCTAGCTGGACACCGACAGCCCCTCGGCATGTGGACACACGTCTGTCCAGACAGCCTCACACCTTGAAAGCAATGTCCCACACCTGCCCGGTGAGAAGGTTCATGCCAGACCCAGTGGGTCCCCAAGGACAAGACCCTCGTCCCTGCGAAATGAGATCTCTGACATGGACCGAGCCTGTGACTGTGTCATGGGGTATAGGATGTGTAAACCCTCCTAGAGAGTTTGCAGTTTCACCTGTGATCTTTTGAGTTGCCTCAGGGTCTTTAGCCCTATTGGCCAGACGAGGAAACTGAGGCTGGAAGAGGCACGGAGCCCACCCTAAGGGCATGGGCGTTAGCAGTAGAGCCTGTCTGGGTGCTACTTCTCTGCTCCTCTGCCTGCTACTGGCCTCCCCACAGAGTTCAGGGTAAGGCGGGTCAGCCAGTGGCTGCCTGAACCCTGGGGCATACTCCCAGTTTCACAGAAGTGCTTCCTGGTGACCCCACTTCTCCCCAGTTTGTTGACTGTTGTCCCATTAAGATGCACTTCAGCACAAGTGACAGCAAATATGGAAGTACGTAGAACCTGAGACCTCTCTAGGAACCAGCAACGGAGCCCATCAGAGCTAATTATCTGTGCACTGGCCCCGATTTCTAGAAAGTAGGATTCAGGGAACCCACATTAGGAACATATTCAATGTTGGCAGAATTCACCAATTAGTCTGTAAACTCAGGGAGCCTAGCACAGGCAGGCCTGGCCTCTGTCTCCACTGTGCCCTCCCAGCTGTGTGTCCTTGGGCAAGTCAGCAGCCTCTCTGAGCTCCCGCCTGTTCATTTGGGACTTAGAAGTGGTGATACCCACTACTCAAGAAAGATTTGAAAGGCCAAGGGCAGAGCCGGCCCCTGAGGTGTGGGGTCAGCCCTAGCTCCTCCTGAGAGTGGTTGGGGCCTCGGGGGTCTCAGAGGAGTGGCGCATGATAGTGGTGCTCCAGGGCAGAGGGGCAGTGGTCCCACGGACACAGGACCTTGATGCCCCGCATTTGTTCAGAGCAGACCCTCCCTGGCTCTGACACACCCCTGCATCACTCAATTACCCAGGCCAGGGTCTCGGACATCAGAAAAAAGAAAACACAGGCTCTGGAGCACAGAAAGGAATGTTCAAGATGGAAATGAATGAATTTTTATCTGCCAGGCATGGCATTAGCTTTACTGCTCAACTGCACGCAGCTCCTCAGTGGTTACACGCAGCACCTGTATTTGATGAGTCTTGTGGGTACATTTACAGGGTCTGCTATGATGGGGTGGGGCTCATTCCAGAAAGTGGGGGTAAATGGGGGGGAAGGAGTGAGAGGGGGTTAGGAGAGAAAGAGAAAGAGAGGAGGAAGGGGTGGTAGGGGTCTAGGAGGAGGTAAGGAGGGTGAGAGGTAGGAAAACCCCAGGGTGGTCCAGTGGGTGGGGCTGGAGCCCAGGAACCTCTTTCCAAGGAGACATTCCAGACTGATGGCAGCGCATGACTCAGCCGCCCTAAGCAAGGTTGCTTCTGCCCCTGTCTTCCTGTCTTCCCAATGGTGCCATTTGTGAGCAGAAAGAGGGCAAGGAAAGGGGTGCCCAGAGGAGGCTCTCCACACAGACACAGGCATGCCCTCCTGCCACTCGCCGCGCTCTCAAAAGCATGAGCCAGCTCAAGCCACGGGACGCACAGCAGGACAGGGTCTGGGTGTGCAGTTCTTCCTAGAATCAGACTCTTCCCAGGACTGACAGTCCACTTCTTCCTCTCCTCCCAGCACCAGCTCCTCTGCCTCCAGGAAGTCCTCCCTGCCTGCACAGTGGTTCAGGTCTTCCCTGTTTTCTGAGCAGGGCCAGCAGGCAGCTGGTGGCCCAGGTCCAAACCCTACCTTTGCCTTCTGCCAGCCATACGACCCGAGCCTCAGTTTCCCCATCTGCTGTGGTAAATCAGACTCTTTAGTAAATGGACTAGGGCCCATGGGTGGCTGTTCACCTCCCGACACTCTCAGCAGAACATCCTGGACTCAGCCTCTCACAGGCCTTCAATATGGGAATCCTTCTAATGAAAAGAAAACAGAGGCAGCAGAGACCAGCCCAGCCACGGTAACCCAAGCCAGCAGCCTGGTGCATGAATGGGCCCTTTCATGGGGTGGCCACAGAGTGAGGACCTGGGGTGGAGATATCCGTGTTAGGCTTAAGGAATGGCAGAGCCCAGGGCAGGGAGGAGAGGAACCTCGGCCGTTAGCTTCAGGCTCTGGCTTCAGGGCCTCAGGGCCCAGCTTCCTCCCCTCTGTGTCCTGGATCCCCCATGACACCAAGTCTGGCTGCCGGAAGGAGCCAGCCATCCCTGGTCCAAATGCCACTGTCCTTATTTTTTCTTATAATTATGTCTCTGAGGGATAACTACAAATTTACATTTTGCTCAGCTCGGTCATTTATTCAGAGCCTGCGTGGAAGGCCAGGCTGTAAAAGGCGCATTGATGTGTGTTTTCGTGTTGCTGGGGTGACTGGCTGAGGTGCGTGGACACAACTGGCCCTTTTAGCCAGGGCGGCTCTGTGAACAGCATTGCCCTCACCACCTGGGCCTGTGCAAACGCCTCTGCTCCGCTCGCCATGAATGACTTCAGTGTACAGAGGTTTTCTTTTTCCATACCTGGCCACCAAAACTTCCAACATTCTTCTAGAAAAAATGTGGCAAGTTTCCCTGAGATCATTTTCTTGCCGAATGGCTTATCCATCCTGGTCCTGCCCAAACATAAGACAGCTCTTCTTCAATTTAGCGACATTAAAGATAAGTCGTGCTTCCATTTTTGCCACCTGCTGCTGTGGTCCCAACAATAGTTCCCTTTTGACTTCATGGGGGACAAAGGCTGGCGATCAGACATTTCTCTGAGTCTTTGAAGAAACATTGAGAGGTGACCATGTAGCTCCATGTTCCGACTGCACCTACAGAGGTGATCCAGTCTGAGGGTAGAGCCAGCAGGAACCAGCTCAGTGAGCCCCACTCTGGACATCAGCAGATACTCAGGTGTCCCCCAGCCTGGGCACAGGCTGTCCTTTATGTCCCCATCCATCCCTGCCAGGCACTGCCTGGATGCCGCCTCTCCTCTCTGGGCAGTGTCCTTCAGAAGGACACCTCCTCCAGGGAGAATGCAGATGACAGGACAAGAGGGGCAATGATAGACAGATGGGTGGCCTGACTTCAAATCTATCTGCATGTGGATGCACGTGAGTGTATGTGTGTATGAGTGTGTGCATGTGCAAGAGGCAGTGGGTTTATGGCTCAGTGACTATGCCCTGGCCCCACAGAGGTCTCTGGCCTTAGTTCCTTGTTACTCCCAAATCCTCCCAGTCCTGGGCCTCAGACCCCAGCATGACCACTCCTCCTGGTTCTTGTGCTCATCTCTTTTCTACATCCTCCTGGCCTCACCTGCACGTCCTGCTTTCCTCCCAGCGACCTGCTGCCCCTCTCGCCCTGGCAGCTCTTAGCCTGCCCCTCCTCCACATCTGGATGCAGATTACCTGCCTCTCATCCTACACTTTCCCTGGGCCAGCCTGCAGAGGGAGAGGGTAGTTTATCTGCAACCCCTTCCCCAGGCCAGCCCCTTCCTCAGGGAGGCCCCCAGTGGCTTTGGAGCCTTTGGAGAGAAGAGAAAACCTTGTTAACAGCAGCCTTGCTCTGGCCTCATCTGTCATGGGGGAGTCCCTGGCCTACTCCTCCTCCCAGGCCATGTTGTCCAATACAGTGGCCAGTATTCACAGGCAGCTGTTTACATTCAAATTAAATAAAAGTAAAATTCAGTTCCCCAGGTGAGCTTGTCACATTTCAAGTGCTCAGTGGCCGCATGCAGTCATGATGCAGTGCTGAATGGTGTAGACAGAACTTGTTTCCATCATTGCAGGAAGTGCTGTCGGACCCGCTGTTCAGAGAGGGTGCCGTGTGGTGCAATTGTAATAGAAATTACAAATTTCTGAGTATCAAGTCCAATTCCACAGCACCATTTCCTCTTCCCGATTTATTTTCTATAGTTATCAAAAAAGCCCCTCCCCCCAAAATACAACAACAGAAATAAACCCCAGATATGCATCTATGAAACCAATGTACTTTATCAAATGAACCTGCTCTTGTCCATTTAGGCTCCCTCCCTCCCAGCAGCACCATCAGATGGAAAGGTGAGTGAGTGACATCCCAGCACCCAGGGCAGACATCACCAATCCACTGGGTGCTCACCCCTCATATCTCCAAGTCCTCCTCAACTGTGCCTCCCAAGCAGTTCTTCCACAGATGGGTGAGGACACCTGACACAAGTTCACACCTGGGCTGAGCCTGCCACCTGGCCAAGAACCTCAGAACTTAAAGACCCTCAGGCCTAACTTGGGGATGCAGCACACTTGACTGTTGCCCCTGTGCATGGTCCTGGTGCTCTTGCACACGCGAGGTTTGTATGAATATAACCAGTTCTTGTGCTTTCAGGGCCCTGTGCTGTCAGGGCATTTCACTGCCAGGTGTTTCCTTAGAGCAAACAAAACATTCATGTATCATGTATGCTCTGGAAGACACAGGACACCATACCATTGCTACACCTGAAGTACTGCCAGCACGCTTCCAGGGCACAAATGCAGCCTCTTGGAACTCAGTAGCATCCCAATCCTAGCACAATTGCACACACTTGTGTTTGTTAATGAAATTCTAGTTGTGTAGAAATGTGGTTTAGTGTTAATAACAGAACAACTTCCTACCCATTGCAAAAATGCCCAGGGGCACCTCAGAAGTGATCTTTCTAAAACACAAACTTTGTCATGTCATGTACCTGCTCACAAGCCTCTCATCTTAGTACCCTTAGGATGGCATGTACCCTCAGTTGGAGACTTAAGGCCTTTCCGCATCAGGCTCTGAGCCTGGTTCCCAGTTTCAGTGCCTGTCCCTCTTCTTCCTGATGATGAGGATGATGATGATTATGGCGAAGGTGACAGTGATAGTAATGATGGTGAAGATGATAGTGATTATGATGGTGATGATAGTAATGATGGTGACAATGATGATGATGATGGTGGTGATGATGATGATGATGGTGATAATGATGGTGATGGTAATGATAATGATGATGGTGATAATGATGGTAGTGATAATGATGATAGTGATGATGATGATGGTGATGAGGTTGATTATAATGAGAGTGTGATGGTGGTGATGATGGTGATGGTGATAATGAGGGTGATTATAATGATGGTGGTGATGATGGTGATGGTGATGAAGATAATGGTAATGATGTTTTTCATTACTACCAAATTCTCTCCTTCAAAGAATGCTCCTTTTCCTGCTTTTCTTGCTTGCAACATAGAACTTCATGGGGTGCCGAACTCTTGGTGGGCAACAGGTATGAGAGTGCGTGTGAGGGGAGAGAGCTCAACAGCAGGAACACACTGGGCACTTGTGTTCTGAGTGACACTGGTACAGCTCCTCCCCTCTCTGGGTTCTGCTTTCCCTACCTGTGAGCAATGGGGTTGAACCTGGTGATACCTAAAGGATCCTTCTGGGTTTAGGTTCTTGACGATCAGTTTTCTATTACATCAATTGGTCTTGCAGGGATCTTCCTTCCTCCTTGAGATAATTGTATTTTCCTGGGTGACCCACTCCATCTCCAGGGACAGGAATGAGCAGGTACAGAACTTGGGGTGGCATGCTCTATGGAGCTGACCACTCTAGCTTTGGGTGAACTTGGGTGATGATGGGCACATTCTGAACCCCCTGAACCTAGTTTCCTCCTTGAGTTGATTGTCTTCACCTCTCAAAGAGGCCTAAGGACACATGGAAGAAGGCAGGGAAGGGCTGGGTTCAGAGCCTGTGGCTTGGGGACACCCACCTTCTGCCAGGCCCTGTTTCAGAGGCTGGGACACAGCCAAGAAGGGACAGATTTATCCTAGTCCTCATGGGTTGTCCTCCCCAATGTCTACTTTCTCTCTCCTGGAGTGTGTGGTGCCTGAGGTCCTCAGACATGGTCACCTGAGAGCTGGGTTTTCGCGTCTCCTCTCTGAGTTCCTCTCAGAACTAATAGAGTGGCTCTCAGGAGATCTGCCATCTCTGTGAGGAGACTTCTCTTTCCAATGAGCACAGTGTACTAGGTTGAGTTGTGTCCCCCTAAAAGATGTGTTCAAGTCCTAGCCCCCAGTATCTGTGAATGTGGCCTTATTGGGGAATTGGATCTTATGGATGTCATCAAGGTGAAGTCACAATGGACCAGGATGGCCCTGATCCAAAGACTGGGTCCTTATGAGAAGAGGAGAACCTGGCCACAGACTCATGGAAAAAGGCCATGTGCTCATAAAGGTAGGAGGGAGCTGGAAGAGGGAGGAAACATCCCCTTTAGATGCTTTGAAGGGAGTGTGGCCCTGCTGACACCTCGATTTTGGACTTCTGGTCTCCAGACTATGAAAGGATACATTTCTGTTTGTTTTTCTAAAATACATTTTTATTGATTTCAGAGAGAGGAAAGGAAAGGGAGAGAGAGATAGAAATATCAATGATGAGAAAGAATCATTGATCAGTTGCCTCCTGCATGCCTCCAGGCATGTGCCCTGACTGGGAATAGAACTGTGACCTCCTGTATCATGGGTAGTCGCTCAACTACTGAACCACACCGGCTGGGCAATTTCTGTTGTTTTAACCCACCCATTTTGTAGTAATTCATTCCAGCAGCCCAGGACACTAAGATACCCAGGGACTGAGGGGTGGGCCAGTGACACCAACAGGCAACATGACAAGAAAGACCAGCGGCCAGTGTACATAAATGCCCTGTCCCAGAAAGTGACAAAATACAGTGTCACTTTCTTTAGCAAATTGTCAAAGGGTTAGCACACATAGATCCCCAGGGTCGGCCAGGGTCTGAGACAGTGGGAGCTCCCACACTGCTGGAATGTTTCTCCATTTTGTGAATTCATCCTGAGGAAGAATCAGATTCAGGAAGAGGTGGTGCCAAAGGTGGGCAGTCCACATAGATGCCCACAATAGAAGATGCTTTAACCGCAGGAGGCACCAGGAAGTCACACTGTTCCAGACCCGGGAAATCACCCCTTTTGTGCAAGTGCAAAAAGCCAGATATACTAGTAAGAGACGTCTTGCTCATTTTGTAAAAAGGCAACAAAAACAAATGCTCGCTCCTGGGGCAGGAAGCCTGTGGGAGAATTCCCAGTGATAGGTCTCTCTGGGCCTGGAAATCAAGGGTCATTTTGAAATTTCCCCATTTGGGTTTTGCTGTAGTTTCCAAAGCTTATGTAAACAACAGGTATTATTTTTGAGGCAGGAAAACAATGCAATTAAAAGCAGTGGCCTCGAGCACTTGGGCTGCCCAGGCCAGTGGCGCATGGGAAGGGACGGAGCAGATGGCGGTGGTTTCCGAGGGCCGGCAGGAGCAGGCTGTTGTGACTGTACCAACATCCCTGGGAGCTGAGGCCGAGGGGTGGGCACTTCTGTGACTGAGCTTTAGCTGGTCTGTGCCCCGCCCTGTTAGAGCTTGCTCTATCATCTGAGAGACAGGTAGTGGGATAGCGTCACCCTACAGGATTGTCATGAAAACTTTAATGTGTGGGAGAGTGCTGTGTGCACGTGAGCTGTGACGGTAACACCTCAGTGCAAGATGAGGGCTGGGCTCAGAGAGGCCACATGACTTGGCTAAGGTCTGTGGTCTGTGGGTTGACATTAAACCTTGTGTCCAAATTCAGTTCTCATGTTCTTCCCACATGGCTTCTGGCTCTTGCTTTGGAGAAGCAGGAGAAGAGATCTCACAGGCCCCTGTCTTGCTGGGTGCCCCCCTTGGCCCCGGGCTGGCCACATGCTCCTTTGGAGCACCAGAAGGCACAGACTCGGCTCGGCCCACATGCTGAGACGTGCCAAGGAGTGTGGAGAAGCCCAGGGAAGAAACAACAGGCCTGGTCCAAAGGGGTGGATTTGCATGTCACTTGCATGCTGGGCTGGGAAGTGGTTCCCTGACACGTGGGTGCAGGCGTGGCCTGAGAGTGGGTTTGGGTGTGATATAGCCAGGGAAGGACCTTTGAGGTCACTGATGAGCGACCAGAGCCATCTGTGAGACGCATGTCACACGCTCAGTATTTTCTCCTGGTTCCCCGCCCCAAGCTGGAGACTAGCCAGAACCAGGTCCCCTTGAAGTGCACTGAGGCTCAGAGGGCTTATAGCAGGTGGTGGCCCTTGCTCCAGGAGAGATCTGTGCTACACCAGGGGGAGGGCTTACTCCTAAGTGGGGGAAGGGGAGTCCCTGGCCAGAGGGCTCCCTGGAGGTCAGCAATTCATGCCTCACCTCCCCAGAGGAGAATGGTGGGGTCATGGAGACATGTCACTCAGATTCAAGGAGTGAGAGGAGCACAGAAAGCCAACAGCCACTGTGGAGGCCAAGCTCCCCGGGCCACGCTCTCCCACCGCTGCTCTCAGCCAATGACTAGGCTCCATCCCGGAGAAGGAGAGCCCAGAGGCATCGGAAAGCTGCAAAGAGGAAGGACAGAACTGCCCACCTTGCAGTGCCCTGCAGGGAGCTCTGCCTTCTGTCTGCTGCTAGGGCAGGGCCCTGTCCGTCCCCAGGAGAACCTTCGGCAGACTCCCACGCACGTGGGGTTTCTTGTCCCCTCCCCCCTCACCTCTCCTTAGTTCCCTCCAGACTGTGACCCAGAGGTTCAGCCATCTGTCCACAAGGCCAGGCCCTGATGCCGAACCCCCTTCCTGGGGCAGAGGCAGGTCAAGCAAGCAGGCTTGTTTGTATTTGATATAAGTGCTGGATTGTTCTCTCTGCCCTCGTTGGCTATTATGCAGAGGCAAGTCCTAAAATAATATTGCACTTCCTCTCTCATAATTTGGAGGGAGGACACTCGTCCGGACTTGAGCTGGATGGGGATGCTTTCATGTATGGGCACCGGGGACTGTGCACTGCCTCCCGGTGTGGCGGATAAGAATGCTGGGCTCTGTGCTGGCCATGTTCTCTAAGTCGGCCAGCGTTGGGGGCTGCCCTGGGAGAGGACTGCTTTTGTTTTTTTAATGAATATGTCTCTTGGAAAGTTGGTCTCTTCATCGGATTGTTCAGCATTCCGGACGGGGCTGTGAGCCTGGACTCCAGAGACTGGAGCCAGTGACTGGCTGGTGACCAACTGCGAGTCTGGCTCTTAAGGCACCCCTGGGAGATGGTGGTGCCTGGCGCATAGTGGGTGGTCAGCACGTACTCGGGTTGAGTCCAGCACAAAGAGCACTCACACAGCAGCCTTCTCTTTGCAGCTTGGTCGCTTTGCTTTGATTTCTCAGTGCTGTTTTAGTTTATGACAGCAGCTGAGAGGTGCACTTCCTCCTGAAGTTCTCAGAGCCCTCCTATATTTGTCATCATGGCAAGTGTTATGTGCCCTAGGATTTCAGGGACGAGGGCAGTCATTTTTCATGGGCTTCCTGGTGGAGGCGAAGCACAGACTTCCGTGCCACTCAGACCCATGATCAAATCCCAGCTCTACCACTAGTGCTTGGGCTTAAGCTCTCCTGTGCCTTGATTTCCTCACCTGTCAAATGGGTTCAAAAATACTGACCTGGAAGCATTGTTGTGAGGATAGAGATAAGGTAGCATAGGGCCCAACTTCTTTCTCAGTACATAATGCTATTATTATTATTACAATGAAGAAACATTTATGTAGTTGGACTTGATATGCCAATTTCTTTCACTCACTCCACAGACATTCACTGAGCACCTCCTGTGAGTCAGATCCTATGGTGGGTACCAAGGGCATAAAAAGAGGGAGAAGACATGGATCTTGTTCTGAAGTGAAATAAAATGATGATGGTGATGATGGTAAAGGTCATGATGGTGATGGTGATAATGATGATGGTTGTTATGGTGGTGATGGTGTGAGGATGGTGAAGACAATGACAGTGATGATGACATCAGATGAGGATAATAGTGATGATGATGATGATAATAGTGATGATGGTGGTGGTGATGGTGGTGATGATAGTGATGATCATTGTAACTATGATGATGACAATGATGATAGTGATAATAGTGAATTGTGCCTCCCCCCCTTAGAAAAAAGGATATAATCAAAGTAGGGATGTCCAGTTGAGATAACTCTGGGTTATCTGGGTGGGCCTTAAGTCCAATGACTGGTGTCCTTATAAAGAGAGAGAGAGAGAGAGAGAGAGAGAGAGAGAGAGAGAGAGAGAGAGAGAGAGTTGAGACATAAGCAGAGAGAGGAGGCCATGCAAAGGCAGAGGCAGAGCTGGAGTGATGTCTGGAGCCACCAGAAGCTGGAAGAGACAAGGAAGGACCTTCTCCTAGAGCCTTTGTAGGGACCCAGGCCCTGAGACACCTTGATTTCAAACTCTGGTCTCCACAGCTGGAGATAATAAGTTTCTGTTGTTTCAAGCCAGACAGTTTGTGGTACTTTGTCATAGCAGCTACAGGAAACAGATATAACTCTCCTGGGAGGCTTGGAAAAACCTAGGTTCTCAGGCTGCCCCAGACTAGTTAAAACCAGAGTCTCTGAGGGTGGGCTGGCATCAGTGTGTTCTGACACTCACTGGAGCACAGAACTCACCCTTTGAGGCTCGGCTCCCGGTAAGAGGGTTTGGGAGGAAAGCAGTCATCGGGAGTCGCAAGCCCTGGCTTCTCACTTGCACCTGCCACCAACTTGCTGGGCGAATTTGGGCAAATTGCCTCTTCCCTGGGCCTCTGTGTCTCCATCACATCCTGGTTCTCTGAGGCATTCTGCTAGCAGCAGGGGAGTCCAGAGAGTCCCCTCTTTCAGAGCCTACATACCATAGGTCATCCGAGTCAGCCCCTGACTCCTTCCCTAGGCTAATCAGCAAGGACTTGCAAGGAGAGGGAGCAGTTGGGAAAACTATTGCCAGCCAAGAGCAAAGGGACCTCAACCAGCCTCCACGGCTCCCACCCTGGTCCACCCAAGGTCTCCCCAACTTGTTTGTAATAACAACTATCTTCATGATCTTAGATCCTTTAGCACATGCAGTTTCAAAGGCATTTTCCAGTGCCATGAACAGTACCCATGTTGGTGATCCAGCTGTTGGCTCCTGTTTGTAGAATCGCAGTGGCTGGAACAGATGAGCTTGCAGGATGAGGGGGGCTTAGAGTCTGGGATGGCATTGCCAATGAGAAGCCCCAAGGGAACAAGGAGCTCCTGTCAAATCTCTAAAAAGCAAAAGTGCCGCCTTCTTTAGATATACTCAACAGTTGCAACCCTAGAAAAGTCAGTGTGAGTTAAAATTGTGCACAACTGTGATTGGACAAAAACGGGAGTCCGATGAAGGTTATTGCAGAGACTAGACCTGCTTGGACATCCTGCAAGGTGCTCCACAGGCAGCTGTGACAATTCCTCGCAGAGAAGATGCATTTCCGTTTTGAAAAATGACAGCCATTCCCACAGTTTGGGGGTCCCCCAAGTGGTGTCTCCAGATCCCTCTACCCTCACACATCCCTTGAGAACTGAACATTGTTGCTGAGGCATGGTCTGTCCTGTGTGTCTTTTCAAATTGTTACAACGCTGCACTTGTGGGGTGCAAGGGCTCCAGGCGCAGACGGGACTTTCCCTCTGCAGAGACAGCTCCTATGTGGCCTACCGAAGCTGTGTAGCTTCCTGCCCCCACGAAAGAAGAGTTTGTTTTAACTTTGAGCGGAAAACAGCTGCTCTGATGGTTCCAATTCAAGTGCAAAAAGGCCAGACAAGTCTGGGTCAACTTCAGCAACAAAATTAATAATTGTAGTTAGTGATTATAACCAATAGAATAAAATAAATGGCCATGAGTCCACAGTGGTATAAGGAATTACTTCAGTACATGAATGGATGGCATAGACAACTCCTGTTACAGCACATCCCAAGTAAAGCTGTAGAGGAAATGGCACATAGGGAACCATTACTTGTCTAACACTGCATTATAGTTGTTGGTGGCAAGAACCATCAGTGGATATTAAAATTGGCAGGCCAAAGTACAAGGAGAAACAGAATATTTGCATAGTTGCAAAGGACCACATAATTAAGATACTTATTAATTAGAAAGAGAAAAAGAGTAGTAGTTTACAGTCCAAAACTCAGCACCAGTTAACCAGGTGATAGGTTACCACTGCCTGGAAAGAGACTTTGTCGGCATCCTGTGCTCCCTGTTCCTGTGCCAAGAAGGATGTGAGAGCCTGTGGGATTCCTGCCAAAAGGCACAACCCATCTGTCTCATCTTGAAAGACATCAAACACACATTGAAGGGCATTATCAAAATAACTGGCCAACACTCTCTTCTGAAAAGTGTTGAGGTCATGGGAAACTGAGGAATGGGCCTGATTGAAAGTGACTAAGGGGCACTACCAGCAAACACAGGTGAGACCCTGGCTGGGGTCCTCAACCAGAGAAACATCATCAGTAAGTCAACTGGTGAAGTTCTACTAAGGGCTGGAGGGTAATGAATTGTAGCATATCGCTATGACTTGTCCCATGTTTTGTCCCATGTTAATATTAGGGAAAGCTGGGGAAAGGTATATCAGAACTCTTTGCTATTTGTACAATTGAAATTGTTTCCAAACAAACAAACAAGAAGGCCAGAGTCAAACACCTCACAAACTCTAGTTGTAATCTTCCCTATTTCTCAGACCTCGGCATCTCCATTCTTCTTGTCCTAAGGCAGAGTGTAGATACTTCTACCATCCTGGTCATGCTCTTCTGAATTGGCTCCAGTTGGCCAAGATCTTTCCTCAAGGCAGTGTGGACACAGTAGGGATGAAGCCAGAGGGTGGAGAGCTGACAGGGCCCTCCCTCCATCTCTGCAATTCCATCACCTGTAGATCCTATGAGCCCCCTCCTCAGCTTTAGCTCCCAGCCTCAACCCTTCTCCTCCTTGGGGCCCTTTTAGAGAAGCACCTGTGGTGAACAGAATAATGATCCCCAAAGACATCCATGCCTGAACCCAGGTGGATATGTACGGTACATGGCAAAGGGACTGTGCAGATGTGGCAAAGCTAAGTTGGAGAGGTGAGGAGATGATCCTGGATGATCTGGGTGGGCCCAGTGTCATCATGAGGGTCCTTGTAAGAGGAAGACAGGATAGTCAGAGTCAGTGAGAGATCTGAAGAGGCTACACTGCTGGTTTTGAAGATGGAGGGAGGTGCCAGGAGCCAACGAATGCAGGTGGCTTTTAGAAAGTTGGAAAAGGTAGGGAAATGGATTCACTTCTAGAGCCTCCAGAAGGAATTGGCTCTGTCGACATCATGATTTTAGGCCCTTGAAACTTCTGACCTCTAGAACTGTAAAATAAATGTGTGTTGTTTAAAGCCACTAAATTTGCGGTCATTTGTTACAGCAGCCACAAGAAACTCACACAGTGGGTGAGGTGATGGTGATAATAATAAATTTGGTTGTCTCGAGTGCTAACCACATGCCAGGCGGTTGTGACTTGTATCGCTAACATTTTAATCTCCACAAGAATGCTGAGATAGCCAACATTATCCCCACCCCACCCCACAGATACAGAAACTGGGAAAAGTGAGGTGAAATCAGCTGCCCATAGTGACATGGAGGCAGGAATGGAACAACTGGAATTCGAACCCAGCAACCTGACTCCTAGCTCTTTCTGATGGTTTGTGTGGTGCCACCTCCTCTGTTGTAATAAGTTAATTGGGACCCTCGCCTCCATCCCCTCACTTGTTCCAACCACAGTTCTTATTTGTTAAGAGTACCATAAGCCACTCAGAGAAAGATAAATATCACATGATCTCACTCATTTATGGAATATAATGAACAACATAAACTGATTAACAAAAACACATCCATAGAGAGAGAAGCATCGAACAGACCATCAAACCTCACAGGGAAGGTAGGAGAGGGTGGGGGTAAGGGGGAGAGATCAACCAAAGGACTTGTATGCATGCATATAAGCCTAACCAATGGACGCAGACAACAGGGGGGTGAAGGCATGAATGGGGGTGGTTGGGGGGTAATGGGGGGATGAGGACACATATGTAATACCTTAATCAATAAAGAAATTAAAAAAAAGAGTACCAAGGATGGTGAGGACATTTATGACCAAGCTCAGCCCTGTGGCCTACAATAATCCTGTGGAGTTGATTGTTCATGGCCAGACCCTCTGGTCGGCTGTGACAAGTGACAGAAGAGCCAATCCAAAATGAACCAAAGCTAGAAAGGGAGTGTTTGGCTACATAACTGAAGAGCCATGGCAGCCCTGGAGGTAGGCAGAAAGCCACCGCAGAACTAGCCTCCAGTCCTTCTGGTCTGGTACAGCAGCAAAAGGGGCCTGGTTCCCTTCCAACAGCCCCAGAACACCTGGACACTGCCTCTGAAGGGGCCCCTTGCCAATCATGGCTGCAGGGGGATGTGTTATTTGGATTGGAGTGGCTGAGAAGTAGGCCCACCCTTGAGCTCTGGCTGGAGCCAATACCAGCCGGATCCTTAGAAGATAAGTAGAATGACATAAACCAAAAAAGAAGGGAGATTGGATGTTGATGGCTAAAAATGCAACAGATATCCAGCACCGAGATCTGCCTAAGATTACTCAGCTAACACTTAGCAGGTCTAGGGCTTGACTCACAGACCCCAAAACAGTGCTATTTCAATGTCTCCACAAACAATTGGAAAATGAAATTTAAAAAAATCAATACCATTTGAAACATCACAAAACATCAGACATCTAGGAATAAACTCATGGAGAAATTTACACAGGACCTTTACACAGAAAAACTGCATGACATCGCTGAGAGAAATTATATAAAAACCAAATAAAGGTAGGGATATACCACCTTCATGGATTGGGTCACTCAAATGTGTAAATATGTCAATCCTTCCTAAATTGGTCTATGGATTAAATGCAATTTCAATCAAATCCTAGCAGGTTGTTTGAAATCAATAAGCTCATTCTAAAATTTATGTGAAAATATAAAAGAACACATATAATGAAATGTAGAGTTTCTAAAACATGTCACTAACAGTGTCTAGAATGCAATCCAAAATTACCTGAAATATGAACAAACAAGAGAACATGACACTTTATCAAGAGAAAGACAACCAACAGAGGCCAACTATGATGTGAACCAGATGTTAGAACCAATAGACAAGGATTTTAAAATAGCTATTTTACTATGATCAAGGATATAAAGGAAATTATATTTGTAACAAGTGAAAAGACAGAAAACCTCAACAGAAAAAAATAGAAACTACAAAAAGGAAGCAATTGGAAATTCTACAACTAAAAATATAAAATGTCTGAAATAAAAAATTCACTAGGTCAGTTGTATAGCAGAATGCAGATGACAGGAAAAAAGTCAGTGTACTTGAACACAGACTGATAGAAATTATTTAATCTGAAATCAGAGAGATGAAGAATAAAATTAAAATTAATAGAGCCTCAGGACCTACAAGACAATATTAGAAGGTCTACAATATGTATACCATAATTGGAGTCTCAGAAGGAGAAGAGAGTAAGGATGGGCAAAATATTATTTGAACAAACAATAACTGAAAATTTCCCCAATTTGATGAAAGACATAAATTTACAGATTTAAGAAACTCATTGGATCTCCAACAAAAGAAATACAATGAAAATGTTATAATCAAACTTCTGAAAACCAAATATAAAGGGAAAGTCTCAATAGCAATTAAAGGTAAATGACACCAAAAATCCAGTTGACTAATGATCTAAATTATCACTCAATTTGCATGAAAAACAATGGAAGCCATAAGATTTCTAATTTTTTCTCGCTAGAGATTCTGTACCTTGACAGATTTTGGCTTATATTTGTCGGAACTCATTGAGTGACATCATTAAGATCTATGTATTTTTGTTGTTGTTGTTAATTCTCATCTGAGAATATTTTCCCATTGACTTTTAGGAAGAGTGGAAGAGAGAGGGAAATACAGAGAGAAACATTGATGTGAAAGAAACACAATGATTGGTTGGCTCCTGCATGAGCCCTGGCTGGACTAGGGAGGAGCCTGCAACCAAGGTACATACCCTTGATTGGAATCAAACCCAGGACCCTTTGATCCACAGGCTGACGCTCTATCCACTGAGCCAAACTGGCTAGGGCAAGATCTGTGCATATAACTGTATGTGAAGTTTACCCAAAAAGAAAATCAAGAACCATAAACAAACATTGACCTCTAGTTAATGATACACAAGTTGAAGCATTTTGGGCAATGTGTACTAGTGTCTGCAACTTATTTTGAAATGCATCAAAAAATAAGATGTTTTGATGGATCAATGGACATATGATAAAGCAAGTATATTAGGTGTTAATTTTAGGATCCAAGTATATGGGTGATCACTGAAGAATTCTTTCAAGCTTCTTTTTTGTTGTTGAATGTTTTCATAATCAAATGTTGGCGAAAAAAGAAGAATCAATGTAAGCTACACAGTTAGAGGATGTATTAACAATGCTTTTTCCAACAAAGAGCTGGTATCCAGAAAATATTTTAAAATACTTCTAAAATCAGATGGAGAGAATCCAAGATGGCAGCGTAGGTAAACACCTAAACTGCTGCCTCGCACAACAATTTCAAAACTACAACTAAAAGACAAAATGTCCATCACCCAGAACCATGGGAAAGCTGGCTGAGTGGAAGTTCTACAACTAGAAGAAAAGAGAAAAGAGCATTGAGACGTGCACAAGCACTGAAAAGCTGAGTTACGGAGGCACGCGATCCGGGCAGGCATTGCTTTTTTCAACCCGAAGGGAGACAAGCCCCTGATTACTCTGAAATCCAGTTTCTGGGGAGACATGGGGGACCCAAACTCCTACGGGGAGAAGCTGGACTGTCTGACATTGGGTCGGAAAGTGAGGGTGGCTTGCTTGCAGAGCTGCACGCGGGAATAATTGTTTACTGCTCTGGGGCGCGGGACAGGGGGACGCAGAGCCGGCTAACAGGCAGCCATCGCTGTTTGCCACGCCCTAGCCTAGTGACGCCCTGAGACCATGCCCCGCACAACCTACAAACCCACCCAAGCTCCAAGCAGCGGCTTTAGCATAAGAATGGCCTGCCCTATCGCAGCTCAACCTAGCAAACTTGCAGCCCAGGTCAGACAGCTCCAAACCCCAAGCAAAGAGGAGAAAACTGTAGCTCTCGCTGTAGCTCCTGCTGGGTGGCCTCAGACAGTAGCTGATCTGCATCCCATTGGAGATCCAGAAGCCAGTATACCTAGTGGTCAGTGTGAGACACCAGATTTCAACTCCTCACATCCATAAGTGACACATTCAACAGGCAGACTCAGTGAGCACCAAAACCCCACTGAAACAAGTCCTGCCCCCTAAGCGTGTCTCCAGCGCAGCAGTTCTTCCATTATAGACACAGCGGGTCCTCACAGCCAGTTGGCCTGGAGGTCAATTCCTCCCAATGTACCAACAGCAATCAAGGCTTAACTACACCAAGACTTTGCACTCAGCCCACAAAGGGGTGTACCAAGAGTGTCCACCTCAAGTGATTGGGGAGGCTGAGCTACCCAATCACTTGAGGTCACCTACCACACAAAGCCACTCCATCAACTCAGGGAAGCAGCCAAAATGCGGAAACAAAGAAACATGTCACCAATGAAAGAAATGGAGGAAAGCAAACTACTGGACGACATAGAGTTCAGAACCACATTTATAAGGTTACTCAAGAATCTTCTAAAAACCGCCGAGAAACTTGATGAGACCTTTAAGGATCTTAATGAGAATGCCAAAAAAAAAAAAAATGGAAAAGGACCAGTCAGAAATGAAGCATACACTGTCTAAAATAAAGAATATACAGAAACTCAACTGTAGATCAATGTACCCCAAGAATCAAACCAAAGATCTGAAATATGAGGAAACAAAAACACTCAACCAGAAAAACAAAAAGAAAAAAGAATCCAAAAATATGAAGATAGTGTAAGGAGCCTCTGGGACAACTTTAAGCGTACCAACATCCAAATTTTTGGGGTGACAGAAGAAGAGAGAGAGCAAAATATTGAAAACCTATTAGAAGAAAGAATGACAGAAAACTTTCCCTACCTGGTGAAAGAAATAGACTTACAAGTTCAGGAAGCGCACAGAACCCCATACAAGAGGAACCCAAAGAGGACCACACCAAGACACATCATAATTAAAATGCCAAGGGCAAAAGACAAAGAGAGAATCTTGAAAGCAGCAAGAGAAAAACGGTTAGTTACCTACAAGGGAGTACCCATATGAATGTCAGCTGATTTCTCAGCAGAAACTATGCAGGCCAGAGGGAGTGGCAAGAAATATTCAAAGTGATGAACAGCAAGAACCTACAACCAAGATTACTCTACCCAGCAAAGCTATCATTCAGAGTTGAAGGTCAGATAAAGAGCTTCACAGACAAAAATAAGCTAAAGGAGTTCATCACCACCAGACCAGGATTACATGAAATGCTGAAGGGTATTCTTTAAGAAGAGGAAGAAGAAAAAGGTAAAGATAAAAATTATGAACAACAAAATGACATCAAATACATACCTACCAAGAAGTGAATCTAAAAATCAAGTAAATAAAAAATCTGAAGAACAGAATGGACTGGTGAATATAATAGAATCAGGGACATAGAAAGGGAGTGGACTGACAATTCTCAGGGTAAGGGGGTGTGAGGGGTGTGGGAAGAGATTGGACAAAAATCTTACTCCTATGGATGAAGACAGTGGCGGGGGGTAAGGGCATGGGGAGGGGTAGGGAATCAGGTGGAGGGGAGCTATGGTGGAAGAAAAGAGGAACACCTGTAATAATCTGAACAATAAAGACTTATTAAAAAAAATAAAAAAAATAAAATTAAATGGAAAAAATACTTCTAAAATCAACAAAAGACAACAGCTTCTTAGTTAAGTGGGCAAAGACTTGAGCAGACACTTCATAAAAGAGGATATCTCAGTGGCCAACAATGTTTCAAAGTTCTCAATATCCTTAGTCAATGGTGAAATGTCAGTGAAATCAATGTATTCCCACACAAACCGGGATGATTACAATGAAAACAAAACAACAAAACAATTCATAAGAGCATATGATACCAAATGTTAGCTATGGTACGGAGCCACTGGAATGCTCAGGTATGGCTGGTGGAAGTGTAACAGCTACAAATACCCTGAACGTGTGTTTGGCAGCATCTAAGTAGGCTGAGAACATGCTTATCCAATGACCCAGCAGTTCCACTTCTGGGGATAGTCCCCACAGACATGGGCATTCCTGTGCACACCACAGATATGCTCAAGAATGTTCAGAGCAGTACAAGTCATAAGAGCCCTAAACTGGAAACAAACCGAATCTTCACCAATGGCAGATGGATAAGAAAATGTGGTACCCTCACACAATGGATATGATACACTCAAGATGTGGATGGATCTCCTAATGTTAAGACATAATGTTGGTGGAGGAAAAAGCCAGACACAAAAAATTACATTTTGAATGATCTCATGTATATAACATTCAAACTCATGAGCCTGACCTCTGGTGACGGAGGGCAGATGCTGGCAACTAGTGGGTACCTTTGGGAGGGTCCTGGCGGGGAAGATCCCAGGTGCTGGGGTATTCGGATCTTGGTGATATTATGTGGGTGTGTGGGTTCACTTTGTAAACATTTGAGTTATTTTGTATATAAACTACTCTACAATATTCCTACAGGACATGCGCTCATTTCATGGCCCAGAGTCAGCCTGGGAGGCTGGGCAGGAAGGCCAGCCCCTCCCTGTGCAGGGACCTTCCAGCTGGTGGGTCCTGGGGGTCAGAGGTCCAGGAACCTGGGCACCGGGGAGTCCACGCCTAGTCTGTTTACTTAGCTGGGCCTCCTCACAACACTCCTTCTGTTCTTCCTGGGCTGACATCATGCACTATGGTGGCCCCTCAGGCAGCCCATTGGGGATGGAACCCCTGTAAGGAGCCTGGGGAAGGCAGACCTCAGTCTCATCCCAACTCTCCACGTGTACATGCAGGCTCCTCCTCCCCTCCCTCTCTCTGTGCTTGTTTCCTCCTGGGCCAAATGAACGTTGGGGCAATATCTCCTGCTCTGAGCAACCCCGAGGGGGTGATGAAGGAGATTTGGTGGAAGAGCAGCTTCTCATTTCCGCCCATCTGCTTCGGTCCATAATGGGTCCTCCCCACCCGCTCCCTCCTGCCTCCCTTGTCTATACCTCCTGGCCTGAGTCACTCACTTAATAACTAACACAGTTTGGGAAACATTTAAAGCACGCTGCACATTTTTTTTCATTGCACGAGCAACAAAAGCATTAATTGAATCATGATCTCCCATAAATGTGGATGGGAAATAACTCTGCACAGCCTCAAAATAGACTTGGCATGCTTTTCAGCTGAGTTATAGCTAACTCAAACCAAATCCACCCGTTTCTTTACCGTCTGGGCTACTGCCCCAAGCCCAGCCCCTCCCTGCACTCCAAGTGGAGCCAGCTCACCCCAGACACTGAGACTAAGAAAGGCCTCAGGGTCAACGTCTACCACCCCCCTAATGCCTCCCAGGACATGGGACAGGAAGGGGCTCCAGGTTTAGGGCTGGGCTCAGACTAGGACCTAAATCTCCTGGTACCCTTTTGGAGGCCATTTTCCAAAGACTCAACAATTGGGTGCCGACCTGCAGGTGAGGGAGGCACAGATGCTGGTGCTCAGGCTGCAACGGCAGCAGTCCTGCCTCTGGTGGCTTTGAAAACCTCCTTTTGACCGCTGGTCCTCACAACTGCTGAGGTGGGGTTGTCACGTCCATCTTGCAGGCGAGAAAACTGAGGCTCGGAGAGGCTGCCGGAGGAGACAGCAAGTAGGGAGGGAGACACTTGAGAACAACCACAACTCCATGCCCATTTCACAGCAGAAAAGACTAAGCTCCCAGAAGTTTCTCTGTGCTTGCCCAAACTTGCACAGCTGTTATAAGAGAACAAAATTCAGCACAAAACCACCAACCCTGGCCTGGTGCATCCTGCTCCATCTTCCACTGCACGTGGCTCCTGCCCTGAGGAGCTTCCAGGCCGACACGGAAATGGGAGTCTGCCGGGCTGTACCAGGACTGGCTGCTGCACGGGGGGCTGGGTCAGGGTCTCGAGGCCACAGAGGAGGGGGAAGTGCCCTTCCACCATGTTGCCTTCGTCATTTACCTGCCACTCCTTGTCTGGCCTCTCCAGAAAATTCTGATCCAGATCCACTGGCAGCTGGCAGGAAATGATGACAATGACAAGAATAATTATGTGTATACGTATACACAAACATGCACATCCACACAGGTACACACCAATGCACCACAGGTGCACACACACCAGCACACAGATACATACACAGGTACATAGCAGCACACACAGGTGCACACACACAGGTACACACTAACACACACACCAGCACACACAGGTATGTACACAGGGACACACTAACACACTTGCACACACACCAGCACACACAGATACACAGGTACACACCAACACACAAAGGTACACACACACACCAACACACAGGCATACACAGGTACATGCACACCAGCACACACAGGTCACCAACACACACAGGTTTACACACACACCTACTGACAATCAGGAGCAGCTCTTCCCATGGGCAGAGGCTCCCTTATTGAACCCATTTCCCCAGAAGCCCACTGAGCCTCAGAGAGTGTAAAACACACAAAGTCACATGGAGCTGGGAGATTTTACCCCAGAGCCTTTGACCCCAACCCCTCCACACTCCATGGCTCCCTTACCTGACCCCTGTAGACTGGTAGGTATGGCACTCAGGGCCTCAAGGACCCCTGTGCCATAGGAGAAGCCCCTTGAAGCCATGAGCTGAGTTGTGTGAGGAAACCAAGTATATGAATCTGATTTTCGTGAAGACACAGAGATATAAAATGGAGTGGTGGAGGACTTGGCAGTCTGTTTGGCTGACATTTGAAAGAGGTTATGAGGACCAGTGGTCCCAGCCTGCAGGCACTCTCCATCTGGGAGAAGCTCAGGCGATGTGGCCAAGCCTGGGATGATCAGGAAAACCCTACAAGGCCGAATCCTTTTCCTGCGCTCTTGCTTCGCCAGCCTTTGCATGGGACCCACAGGACACAGGCTGATGGTGCCTGCCCTAGAGGCCGACCCGCTGAGAATCAGCTGGTGAGGGCATGTCTGCTGTCCAAAACCTCCTCTCATCCTCTCTGGGGAATCCCATGCCATCTGGGCGGGTCCCAACACCTCTGGCATCCCCTCCTGAGAGGGCCTATGGCACCTGGTTGTGGCTCTGCTGGGCGATCACCAGGCTGCAGAGGGGGTGGCCCAGAGACCTCTCTTCTCCACCTGACTCTGCATCCCTCAAGGGCAGGCCTATCTCAGTCCTCCTCGGGCTTCCTATGGGTTCTGGAAATGCCCATCTGCTCACCTGCAGCTGGACAACCCGAGGACCACTTTTGTGATCAGGGGCCTGGCCTCTGGGCCCTTACCCTGTGGTAGACGACCTCGCAGGCTGGGAGCAGGACAGGAAGGCTGTATGTGCCAGGCTGGTGGCAACTACCACTGAGTGTGGGAGCCAAAGTCACTGACACGATTTCCTCATGTTCCTCAGCTCAGCCCCTCAGGCCAGTATAAAACCAATGAGTTAACAAATGTGTCGCTGCTTTGTCCACGAGAATGGCTGGATGCAGGGAGGGATCTGTGCCGCTGAGGTCAGAGGCTGACTCTACCGTGAGGAAACCATGTTCAGATTCAGTGCTGTGCAGCTGAGAAGACAAGCCCAGGCAGGTTAGGGGGTTACTCAGGGTCACACTGCAGAGTCAGAGCGACAAATCAGATGGCTCTTGAGAGCTACAGTCTGTGGGAGTTCAGAGGTCTGTCCCATGTATTCCATGAAGGAGGTGTCATGGTCCCATTTTAGAGCTGAGAAACTGAGGCTCAGTGGGGTTGAGTGTTCAGCAGCTCACCATATGGGCCAAGGTGGACCCAGCATCTAGTTCTTGCCCAGCGTCCTGTGCCCCCAACTGCCCTTGGCACACCTGAGACCTGTGGGAAACAGGGCTGCATGTCCACATTCCCTGCATATCAGTGGGGGGAGATATGAGCCCAGAGGAGATAAGCAGGGCTGGAACTGAGCACGGGAAAGTCTCTCCAGCTCCTGGGTGCCCTCCGTTTGGGACCACCCGAACTTGACTCATCTCCAGCTCTTCCCTGGCACACCTCACATTGATCTCAGCTGCCCATCAAATCCAGGAATATTAGAACTAAGAGGCCCCCTTTGAAGCCAACAGAGGTGGCTCTAGGACACGTAAAAGGAAGCACTGTTTAATGGGCTGTGAGGAAGCTTGGGGAATCTGGTCCCCTTGGGAGGCCATTTAGGCTGAAAATAGAAATTAAATTCAAGGAGGGTTTAGATAAATTAGTGCATGATAATACAGTTGCTATTTCATTTGTGCCAATGAGCCAGGCATGGTGCAAAGCCCTTCCACATACATCTTCTTACTTAATCCTCAAAACTGTGCTCTCAAGGCTTCATTATCCCTATCTGAAGAGGGAAACCCAGGTGTGGGTGGCTCGCATGGCTTGCCTGAGATTACACGGCTGGTAAGTGGCAAAAGAAGGACTTGATCTGGCTCCTTCTGACTCTAGAGATGGAACTCATAACCACTGTGCAGACTGCCAATGCCTTCAGTATTTGTTCACACTAACATTTCTTTTTTTTAAAAATAAATCTTTATTGTTCAGATTACAGGTGTTCCTCTTTTTGTTTCCCCCCTATAGCTCCCCTCCACCTGATTCCCAACCCCACCCTACCCCATGCCCTTACCCCCTGCCACTGTCTTCATCCATAGGAGTAAGATTTTTGTCCAATCTCTTCCCGCACCACTCACACCCGCTTCCCCCTGAGAATTGTCAGTCCACTCCCTTTCTATGTCCCTGATTCTATTATATTCACCAGTCCATTCTGTTCTTCAGATTTTTTATTTACTTGATTTTTAGATTCACTTCTTGGTAGGTATGTATTTGATGTCATTTTGTTGTTCATAATTTTTATCTTTACCTTTTTCTTCTTCTTCCTCTTCTTAAAGAATACCCTTCAGCATTTCATGTAATCCTGGTCTGGTGGTGATGAACTCCTTTAGCTTTTTCTTGTCTGTGAAGCTCTTTATCTGACCTTCAACTCTGAATGATAGCTTTGCTGGGTAGAGTAATCTTGGTTGTAGGTTCTTGCTGTTCATCACTTTGAATATTTCTTGCCACTCCCTTCTGGCCTGCATAGTTTCTGCTGAGAAATCAGCTGACATTCATATGGGTACTCCCTTGTAGGTAACTAACCGTTTTTCTCTTGCTGCTTTCAAGATTCTCTCTTTGTCTTTTGCCCTTGGCATTTTAATTATGATGTGTCTTGGTGTGGTCCTCTTTGGATTCCTTTTGTTTGGGGTTCTGTGCACTTCCTGAACTTGTAAGTCTATTTCTTTCACCAGGTAGGGAAAGTTTTCTGTCATTCTTTCTTCTAATAGGTTTTCAGTATTTTGCTCTCTCTCTTCTTCTGGCACCCCAAAAATTCGGATGTTGGTATGCTTGAAGTTGTCCCAGAGGCTCCTTACACTATCTTCATATTTTTGGATTCTTTTTTCTTTTTGTTTTTCTGGTGGGGTGTTTTTTGTTTCCTCATATTTCAGATCTTTGGTTTGATTCTTAGGATACATTGATCTACAGTTGAGTTTCTGTATATTCTTTATTTTAGACAGTGTATGCTTCATTTCTGACTGGTCCTTTTCCATTTTTTTGGCATTCTCATTAAGGTCCTTGAAGTTCTCACTAAGCTCCTCAGAAGTGTCATCAAGTTTCTCGGCGGTTTTTAGAAGATTCTTGAGTAACCTTATAAATGTGGTTCTGAACTCTATGTCGTCCAGTAGTTTGCTTTCCTCCGTTTCTTTCATTGGTGACATGTTTCTTTGTTTCCGCATTTTGGCTGCTTCCCTGTGTTGATGAAGTGGCTTTGTGTGGTAGGTGACCTATAGGGGGCAGTAGCTCAGCCTCCCCAATCACCTGATGTGGACGCTCTTGGTACACCCCTTTGTGGGCTGAGTGCAAAGTCTTGGTGTAGTTAAGCCTTAATTGCTGTTGGTACGCTGGGAGGAATTGACCTCCAGGCCAATCGGCTGTGAGGACTCGCTGTATCTATAAGAACTGCTGTGCTGGAGACACGCTTATGGTGCAGGACTTGTTTCAGTGGGGCTTTGGTGTTCGCTGAGTCTGCCTCTTGAATGTGTCACTTATAGATGTGAGGAGTTGAAATCTGGTTTCTCACACTGACCACTAGGTATACTGGCTTCTGGATCTCCAATGGGGTGCAGGTCAGCTATTGTCTGAGTCCACCCAGCAGGAGCTACATCGAGAGCTACAGTTTTCTCCTCTTTGCTTGGGGTTTGGAGGTTTTGGAGCTGTCTGACCCAGGCTGCAAGTTTGCTAGGTTAAGCTGCGATAGGGCAGGCCTTTCTTATGCTAACGCTGCTGCTTGGAGCTTGGGTGGGTTTGTAGGTTGTGTGGGGCGGGGTCTCAGGGCGTCACTAGGCTAGGGCGTGGCAAACAGCAATGGCTGCTAGTTAGCCGGCTCTGTGTCTCCCACTGCGTCCCGTGCCTCAGCGCAGTAAACAATTATTCTTACGCGCAGCTCTGCAAGCAGGCCCCCCTCACTTTCCGACCCGGTGGCAGACAACCCAGTTTCTCCCCGTAGGAGTTTGGGTCCCCCGCGTCTCCCCAGAAACTGTATTTCAGAGTAATCAGGGGTTTGTCTCCCTTTGGGTTGAAAAAAGCAACGCCTGCTGCCAGCCCAAATCACGTGCCTCCGTACCTCAGCTTTTCAGCGCTTGTGCACGTCTCAATGCTCTTTTCTCTTTCCTTCTAGTTGTAGAACTTCCACTCAGCCAGCTTTCCTGTGGTTCTGGGTGATAGACGTTTTGTCTTTTAGTTGCAGTTTTGAAATTGTTGTGCGAGGCAGCAGTTTAGGTGTTTACCTACGCCACCATCTTGGATTCTCCCCCACACTATCATTTCTACTTCAGTCTGCATCCTGGGCTCCAGAGAGCTGCAGGGAAGCAAAGATAGCACCTGTCCCCAGAACATGAGGCGCCACCCCTCATTTCTCCTTTGCCCCAAGGATGTGGATTCAGACATTGGCAGGCCTTTGTCCTCTGTAGAGCTCTGGATTCCCAACATTTCCCTCTGGATTCCTGCCATTTTCTCCCTGAGGCCCCATTTCTTCCCATAGAAGAGAACTTGAGTTCAGGGGGGATATCAGAGGGAGCTGCCTTAATTTTTGATTTATTCATTCAACAATTAAATCCACAAGTGTTTATTGGGTATCTACTGTGTGCTAAGCATTGTTCTTGAAGTGCTAAAAAATGTTCAGGAGGAAGGAAATAACAAAGATTAGAGCAGGAATGAACAAAATAGAGATTAGAAAGACAACAGGAAAGATCAACAAATCTAAGAGTTGATTATTAGGCAAGATAAACAAAATTGACCAATCTTTAGCCTGATTAAGTAGAAAGAGAAAGAATGCAAATAAATAAAATCAGAAATGAGAGAAGAGACATTAGAAGTGATACCGTTGAAATACAAAAGATCATAAACAATATTATGAACAATTACATGCCTACAAATTTGATAACCTAGAAGAAATAGATAAATTCCTGGAAACATACAACCTACTATGACTAGATCATGAAGAAATAAAAAATCTAAACAGACTAATAATGAGTAAGAAGATTAAACATTATTTAAAAAACCTCCCAACACAGAAAAGCTCAGGACCAGATGGCTTCACTGTGAATTCTATCAAACATTTAAAGAATAATTTATAATATCAATCCTTCTCAACTATTCCACAAAATGGAAGAGGGAACACTCCCAAACTCATTTTACGAGGCCATATTATCCTCATACTAAAACAAGACAAGGATGCTATCTGAAGAGAAAACTACAGATCAATATCCTTGATGAATATAGATTAAAAATTCTCAACCAAATACAAACAAACCAAATTGAAGACACATTAAAAGGAGTATACACTATGATCAAGTGGGATTCATACCAGAGATGCAAGGATTGCTCAATATACTCAAGTCAATCAACACAATAGACCACACTAACAGAAGGAAATATAAAATTCATGTGATCATCTCAATAGATGCAGAAAAAGCACCTGACAGAAATTTAACATCCTTTCATGATAAAAATTCTCAACAAATTAGACATAGAAGGATTGTACCTCAGTAGAATAAAGCCCATGTTGGACAAGCACACAGCTAAAATCAATGATAAAAAGCTGAAAGTTTTCCCTCTAACATCAGGAATAGGACAAGGGTGCCCACTCTCACCACTTCCACTCAACATAGTATTGGAAATTCTAGCCAGAGCAATCCTATATAATAAAGAGGGAATATGCAAATTGACCATCACTCCATCACAAAGATGGCTGCACCCACAGCTGAGGCCAAGTTCCCATAGTGAGCCTTAATGAGCAATCAGCAGGGACCTGAGGCTATGCCCTCCCCCACCCCCATGGGGCTTCACAGGAGACCTCAGGCCCTGCACCCCGCCCTGGCATCAGATTGGGGACCTCAGGCCGTACTCCCTGCCCCAGTGCCAGGCCAGGGGACCTGAGGCCACGCCCCCCACCCCACAGGGCTTGACAGGGGACCTCAGGCCATGTGCCCCCACCCAGTGGGGCTTGACGGAGGACCTCAAGGTGCACTCCCAGTGCTGGGTCAGGGGAACTCAGGCCACGCCCTCACCCAGTGGGGCTTGACGGGGGACCTGAGGCTGTGCCCCCTGCCGGTGCTGGGCCAGGGGACCTGAGGCTGCACCCCACCGTTGCCTGGTGGGGATTGACGGGGGACCTCAGGCCATGACCCCACCCAGCAGGGCTTGACAGGGGATCTCAGGCTGTGTCCGCCACCTGGCGAGGCTTGACGGAGGACCTCAAGGCATGCCCCCCGCCCCGGTCTGGGCTGGGGAACCTCAGGCCATGCCCCCTGTCCTGGCACTGGGCCAGAGGACCTAAGGCTATGCCCCCTACCTGGCAGGGCTTGACAAGGGTGGGACTGGGTGGGTCTGGATCTAGCCCAATGAGGGGGGCGGGCGGCCAGGTCTGGGTCTCACATGATTTTGAGGTGCAGGTGGGTGGGCGGGGACTTAACTCTGGGTCCCATGGTGTGCCCCAGACTCTGACAGGAGGAAGGTTTTCATATACATTTTTACTAATTTTCTTTCATCTCTGACACTTCTATTATAGAGAAAGGTCAAATAGCAATATTAAATTATTTCCTCTAATTAATCCCCTTTTAATGTAGACAAATTTCGTGCACCATGTCACTAGTTAGGCAATAAAAATAAATGAAAGTCATTACAATTTGAAGAGAAGTAAAATGGTCTCTATGTACAAATGATATGATCTTGTATTTAAAATATTCTAAAGATTCCACAAAAAACGCTGTTAGAACTAATAAATTAATTCAGTAAAGTTGCAGAATATAAAGTCAACATACAAATACCAGTTGCATTTTTATATACTAACAACCAACTATCTGAAAAGAAATTATGAAACAACTAGAGGCCTGATGCACGAAAATTTGTGGACTTCGGTGGCGGAGGGGGGGGGTGTCTCTCAGCCCAGCATGCACGCTCTCACAATCCAGAACCCCTTGGGTAGGGTCCAGTCCCATCACAGCATGGCTCTGGTTTCCCAGAGCCTGCGGTCAGGGGGAGGGACCCAGAGGCCAGTCTGATGGCAGCATGGCTCTGTTCCCACAGCTCCCTCCCACCGCCGTGCCGTGGGCGGCCGGGACCTAGGACTAACTTCCGCCACGCAGGCTGGGACCCTAGCCTGGTGTTCTGTTGTCAGTCTGGTTGTTTAGGTCGTAAGCTTGGCTCATTATATATTAGGATCCCATTTGTAATAGCACCAGAAAGAATAAACTGCTTAGAAAGCGATTTAACCAAAGAGTTGAAAAAAATCAATAAACTGAAAACTGTATTATGAAATAATACCATTTATAATAGCATCCGAAAGAATAAACTGCTTAGGAATAAATTTAACCAAAGAGGTGAAAGGTCTATAAACTGAAAACTATAAAGCACTAGTGAAAGAAATTGAAGAAGACACAGATAATTGGGAAGATTCTTGTAAACATAGATTGGAAAAATTGATATTGTTAAAATGTCTGTACTATTCAAAGCAATCTACAGGTTCAATGAAATCCCTAGCAAAATTCCAATGGCACTTTTAAAAAAAGAAATAAAAAAAATCCTAAAATTTGTATGGAACCACAAAAGACCCCAAATCCAAAGCAACCTTGAGAAAGAACAAAACTGGAGGTTTTGTTCTTTCACACATCTTGATTTCAAACTACATTACAAAGCTTTAGTAATCAAAACAGTATGGTACTGGCATACAAACAGGCACATACATCAATGGAACAGAACAGAAAGCCCAGAAATAAATCCATGTACATATGGTCAACTAATCTTTCACAGAGGCACTAAGAATACATGATGGAGAAAGGACAGTCTCCACTAAATAGTATTGGAAAAACTGGATATCGACATGCAAAAGAATGAAATGGGAGCCTTCTGTTACCCCATACACAAAAATCAACTCAAAATGTGAAAGGGTTAAATGTAAGACATGAAACCCTAAAAATCCTAGAAAAAAACATAGGGGAAAATCTCCTTGACTGAGTTAGTCTTGGCAATGACGTTTTAGATATGACATCAAAAGCACAGGCAACAGAAGCTAAAATAAACAAGTTATACTACATTTAACTAAAAAGCTTCTGCACAGCAAAGGAAACAACGGACAAAACAAAAAGGCAAACTTCAGAATGTGAGAGAATATTTGCAAATTATATCTCTGATATGGGGTTAATATCCAAAATATGTAAGGACTCACAGAACCCAATAGCAAAAAACCCCAAATAACCTGATTAAAAAATGGACAAAAGTACCTGAATATTCATTTTCCCAAAGAAGACATACCTACAGCCAAAAGGCACATGAGAAGATGCTCAACATCACTAATCATCAGGGCAATACAAATCAAAACCACAATGAGCTCGTTCCACGCCCCTGTTAGAATGGCAATCATCAAGAAGACAAGAAATAACAAGTGTTGGTGAGGACGTGAAGAAAAGTGAACTCTGGCACATTGTTGGTGGGAATGTACATTTGTGCTTCCACTATGGAAAACAGTATGAGGTTCCTCAAAAAATTAAAAATAGAACTACCATATAATCTAGCAATCCCACCTCTAGGTATATATTCAATGGAAATAAAATTAGGACATTGAAGAGATATCTGTACCTCTAGGTTCACTGCAGCATTATTCATAGACATGGGCTGTGTCCATGGATGAATGAATAGATAAAGAAATGTAATATAAATGAATATATTTATTAATTCATATACATATATATGTATATATAATTTAGCCATAAAAAGAAGGAATTCCTGCCATTTGCTGTCATCCTACCTGGATGAACATGGAGAGCATTCAGCAAGTGAAATAAGTCAGATACAGAAGGATAAGTACTGAGCGATCTCACTTATATGTGGAATCTAAAAATGTGAATCTCATAGGAGCAGTTGAATGGTGGGAAAAAGGGGAGATGTTGGTCAAAAGGTAGGAATGTCCAGTTATAAATAAGTAATCCTGGTGATCTAATATATAGCATGGTGACTAGTTATCAGTCCGTATTATAGTACATTAAAGTGGCTGACAGAGTAGATTTGCTCTCACCACAAAAAAAGGTAAAGATGTGAGATGAAGTATCCTTTTATTCTAGAACGGGGTGGGTCAGGTAGGTGGGCCTGGCACTGCTCAAGTGGTGCGTTGGTTCTCCATGCTGCTGTGGCTTAAAACAACAAATTTATTCTCACACAGTTTCACAGGCCCAAATCAAGGTGTGAAAAGGCTTCACTCTCTCCAAAGGCTCTGGGGGAGGGTCCTTCCTGCCTCTTCCAGCTCCCGAGGGCTCAGGTGTTCCTTAGCTTGCGGAAGCACCACTCCCTGGCCCTGTTGCCTCATATCTGAGTTCTCTCCTCTTCTGAAGAACACAGTCATTGGATTTAAGGCCACCCTCATCCAATATGACCTCATTTTGATCCTTAATTAATTGCATCTGCAAAACCCTATTTCCAAATAAAGTCACATTCACAGATTCTGGGTGAACATGAATTTTTGGAGCACACAGTTCAACCCATTACAGGTGGTAAGTGCTTCAAAGAAAGATGAAGCAAAGAGGCAGAGCGGCTGGGGGACGGGGACTGCTTTAGACAGCACGAGCCTGGAAGTCCTCTCAGAGAAGGCAACATTTGGCTGAGAAGGAGTGAAAAGAGAGTGAGCCCTGTGGAGGGCACAGCCCCTGCAAAGGCCCTGAGGCAGGAACCTGCTGGTGGCTTTGAGCAACACGAAGGAGACCAGTGGGGGACTGAGGGTGAGCTAGATGGGGCTGGCTCACTGAGTGCCCGGTCATGGGTCTCCTTGGGCACAGTCACAGGCTGCCGGTGGCACTCCTGGGTTGTGGTCCTGAATGAGCAGGCCTGGGGCCCCCGAAAGCTCTCTGTGTGTGAGATTCAGGACCTTGGGCATGTACACAGTCAGCCTGACTGTTGTTAAGGAACCTGGCATTTCCCGGCCATTTCCATCCTCTCCCAAGGTTCTCTGGACTCCCAGCTGCTTGGCAGAATGCCCTCCAACTGTGCTGCCTCAGGTTGCCTGGCCTGAAGCCTGTCTCTCCCTCGCCAGCTCCTTCACCCTGTCGGAGGGTTGCTGGGCTTGGCAGCCCTCAGATCCTGAAGTTGACAAGCAGCATCAGTCTAACTTTCCTGGGTGGGGCTGGCACTTGGCCACCAGCACCCAGGCATCTCACTGGTGAAACCTGCAGGGGGCAAGAGCCCAGAGGGGCTGATGCACTTGGTGGCAGGAGAGCAGTGCCCGTGGGTCAGCTACATCTCATGGAGCTGGGTGGTCATCAGATCTGGGAGGCCAGGGGCAGCCAGATATGAGCATCTGCCCGTAACCCGGAGATGCCCAGTAAGAAAGGAGGAGGGGGCCAAGACCCTCAGGGATGCGGCTGCTTGGGGAGGTGATGAGCTCATCCCTGTGGCGGGCTCCATTCAGGGCAGCTCGTTACCAACATGCCTATGACCTAACCCTCCCAAAGACTCTGTGAAATCGGCCCTATGCTCATCCCTATGGTACCCCCGAGGACACTGAGGCTGGATGCCTAAGGAGTTGACCCACAGCCTGGTATGCTTAGCCCTGCCATGCATGTTTGAATGGGTGCACCATGCCTGGCACTTGGCAGGTAATAAGAACATGTCTCTGGTTCTGCAGTACCTCCAAAGGTTGATGACCTGGTTATTTTTTTAATTAAAAATAGTTTTTTAAAGATTGGTTGTTAGAGTTATATGATTTTAATTTGTCATTTCTCTAGGTTTGCATGAGCTTTGTTATTGCAGTTAAATACACAGTCATAAAAATTCCTATTATGACTTTTATTTTATTATTATTTTTTGTTAATCCTCACCTGAGGATATTTTTTTCATTGACTTTTATAGAGAGCAGAATGGAGGGAGGGGGAGGGGAGAGAGAGAGCGAGAGAGCGAGAGAGAGCGAGAGAGAGCGAGAGAGAGCGAGAGAGAGAGAGAGAGAGAGAGAGAGAGAGAGAGAGAAACATCAATGGGAGAGAGACACATTGATTGGTTGCCTCCCGCATGCACTCTAACTAGGGTTGGGGATTGAACCTGCAACCCAGGTACATGCCCTTGAGTGGGAATCAAACCTGTGACCCTTTGGTGCATGGGCTGATGCTCTAACCACTGAGAAACACTGGCCATGGCTATTATAACTGTATTAAAGTGCACAATTCAGTGGCATTAGGTACATTCACAAGGTGTAATCATTACTTCTATCTAGGTCCAGAACATATTTTTATCACTGCAAGGGTAAACTCTGAATCCACTAGCAGTTACCCCTAATCTATACCTCCCCACAGCCCCTGGCAACCACTAATTTACTCTCTGCCTTTGTGGATTTGCCTGTTTTGGATAAATGGAATCACACAATATGTAGTCTTCCATGACTGGCTTTTCAGGCTTTGCACAAGGTTTTTGAGGCTCATCCATGTTGCAGCCTATGTCAGAGCTTCACTCCTTTTGATGGCTGAGTTATATTCCAATGATGATGTGTCACTTTTCTTCCCCCATTATCCTTTGAATGACCCAGGTTTGTCAAAATAAGACGTCAAAATCAGATGTTAGAGTAAGAGTCGCTTCACCCACACAGTCAAGCATGAGAGGTGAATGTGGGTGGTGGGCTGGAACCTCTGGACTGGATGGATCCCCAGTTTCCTGGTGGAAAAACCCCGACAGCCCCCCTCATCTCTGGCCAGCTGGGCGGTGCTGCGTGGGCGGCTCCCCCATGGGCTGTCTTCTGCCCAAAGAAGCCTGCTGGGATCTGTAAACGGTGACCTGGCGTCAGCACGGCCTGGGCTTTCTCAGGGGAAACCAGAACATCACAGTCACCATCTGGGGTGCAGCCTCTTGCAGTCAGGGCTCTTCTGAGGCCTCCTCCTTTGATTTATGTTTTCTTGACAACAAACCCCTAAAGCCCAGGGAGGAAGCCAAGTGAGCCTGCGAGGCAGGGAGAGGTCTGGGGAAGTCACCAACTCCATTGCCCTGCTTTACGGAGGGGAGGCAGAGGCCGAGAGCAGCACAGCGACATGTTAGCAGGCACCTGGGGCCATCTGCAGGGAGGGCCCCCTTTCTGTATGCCATGTTTTCCAGGCCACCCCAGATGCCAGTGTGTGTGAGACCTGACAGGAGCTATGCTGACCAGAGCTGTCTCCTCTCCGGGTGCCCAAGGCAATGGCCTTGCTGAATCCTACCACCATGAGGTCAGAATGTGCCATCTCACTGATGTCAAGGAAACCAGGTCCAGTGAGGTCACCACACTTGTCCAAGGTCACACAGCCACGGCAGGGACTCCTGTGGAGCGGTGACAAATCACCACAGAGGTGGCTAAAAACCACGCATTTATTTGGACGGTTCTGGAAGTCGGAGGACCAGAATCAGTCTCGCTGATTGACTAACGTCACAGGGCTGGTTCCTCCTGGAGGCTCCAGGGAGAGTCTGTTCCTTTGTCCTTTCCAGCTTCTAAAGGTGCCACTGGCCTTGGATGGTGGCCTTGCATCACTCCAACCTCTGCTTCGCTGCCTCGTCTCCTGTCTCTGAGCCTCCTGTCTCCCCTCCTAAGGACCCTGTGATGACCTTGGGCCCACCTGGGTGGATAATCCAGGGTCATCGCCCCAATCACAGGTGTAAAGTCCCTTTGCCATGTGAGGTCGCACATCCACAGTCTCCAGGATTAGGGCCTACATGTCCTTGGCGCCGCTGGGCTTGAACTCAGGCTGCTCGGCCTCTCAAGTGGGCATTTCACAGAAGGGAGACGGAAGTTCAGGAGGTGAGGCGAGGTGAGCTGTCCAGGAGCAGCTGGTGAGTGGCCAGCTGAGGGCTGAGCCCTGGGCTGAGAGTGGCCTGGGCCGAGGGGCCGGCTGTCCTGGGGACGTAATGGCGTGCTGGAGCCCAGGCTGGGTCCTGCCCAGGTGCTCACAGGTGGAGGAAAGGCGACAGGAGGAAATGTGAGGAGGTGGGCAGGGCCACCCACTCCCGGGGGAGGGGGAAATAGCAGAGAGGCCACCCCCGGCAACAATGTTTGCAGAATCAGATTTAGAGGGGCCATTGTTCTGTCTTCTCTTTAAATGTGGAAAGTATTTTTTCCTTCAGTAACTAAAGCAGCTCTGTATTTATACTAGTACCATCAGCCCTTGCGCTGGGGGCAATGGGAAGGAAACATCTGGAATATGGAGCTTGCTACAGTGAGGCTGGCTGCTGAGAGGGCATCCTGCTGGCTTCTGTGATGGGGGTGTTCTGGGGCATGAAAAGTGGAGGTGTGTGCTGCAATTGTGTTTGCATGCAACATGTGTGGTATGCAGCACGCCTCTGCATTTGCACATGTAGCATGTGTGTACATAGCATGTGAGCACACATGCATGACACGCATCACATGTGCACGTGGCATACATGCACAACGTGTGTAGTGTGTGCTTGGCACATGTATGCATGTGACACACATGTACATGTAGCATGTATGTGGGTGCAGCTACCCGGCAGGCCTTTGCACAGTTCTTTCACTGTGAAACTTGGTCCTGTCTCTGTCAGCCTCAGTTTTCTTATCTGTCCAATGGGGATGTGTGCGGCTGACTGGCTGTGTATCTGGAATCAAGATGTTGGCAAGAACGAGGTGAGTGGCTGGTTTGCTCTTTTTCCAGATTGCTGGAAGCTCCCGCTGCCTTCTGGCCGGAGCCACGCTGGCCTGCAGCGCCGCCGCACCTTCAGATCTTTCCGAGTGAAGTGATGGAAACTGGGGTCAGAGAGGCTGATGGTCTGCCCTGGGCCCACAGCCGGGAGGCAGGGCCAGAGGGTCTCTGGCATCAGGGTGCAGCAGTTGGTGGGTCTCTCAGGGAAGGGCACGGGGGTCTGAGGGCCTCCACCCACTGCTCTTGCCCTCCCTCCCTCAGGGGTTAGACCTGCATGACTGGAGGCTCGCCCCTCTCCAGGTCTCTCCCCATAAACCTCTGGCAGGACCAGTCCCATCACTTCCTGGGAGACCCGAACAAAGCCACTGGTCCTGGAGGCCAGGATGGAAGGCGGTGTGGGGTGGAGGGGACTTAAGCCGGGACGAGAAGTGCAGGAGAGTGGAGGGAACAGTGCGCGCAGAGCCCCAAAGGTGACAGTAAGGGGGGCAAGGTCGTCTGTCATTTCTCCTTAAAAGTAGGGACTCCAGTCCCTGCCTCCAGAGTTTGTCCTGTAGCTTTGAGGTGACACTGTGTGAAGGGCCCAGGCCAGGGTCTGGCAGAGGAGCTCTTGGCAAGTGGACGTGAAATTTCCCAGAGAACCCAGCCAGGGGCACAAGTAGACAAGGGTGGCTGACCCCTCAGCCCACAGGCTCCCATCACCAGAGGCTCCCGGGAAGTGCACAGACCAGAGGCCGGCTTCGCCCTGTCCAGCTCCTTAGCTGGCGGGACCAGGGGTGGAGAGCCATCTGGAGAAATGCACCTGGGACAGAGCCAGACACCCCCCACTCCCCGAGATGTCATCTGGGCACCAACAAAGAAAGAGTAGAAATGGAATAAAAATTCTTTTTAATGCTCTCGGCTGCTAAGTTCAGTACTGTAGCCAGAAATCTGAGCGAAGTGCTCACACTGTGGCCCGTTCCAAAGTCCGCCTTTCACACGCCCGCCTGGTCCAGGAATCACAGGAAGAGGAGCCATTTTCCTCTGGTCCTTCCAGGCCCCCATGCTGCCAGGCAGTTACAGTGAGGTTAGAGCAGAGCGATCAGCCATGATGAGAAAGGCAGGCCAGGTGAACAAAGGCAAAGTCAGGAGCAGCACAGCCAGGTCACTCCGCGGCCTGCAGAGGCCACGGTCTGTGAACTGGCCACCAGGCCCGGTGGGTGTGCTGGCCGTGTGTTCCCTGCTAGAAAGCTCTCTCGCAAAAATCTGCCTTCCTTCCAGGCCCTGGGAGTTTCATCAGCATGGGAAGAACCCGGGCCAGCATCCCAGTGAGCCTCTTGGAAAGTGACCCTTAGCTGCTCTGCAGCCCTGAGGTTCTCTGGGACTGTGCCTCCAACTGGCTCTGAAGAGGGACCCCATGGGGGTGAGGTACAGCCTGCCTGGAACTGAACTTGAATTCTGAAATGTCAGCCTGGAGGGGATCCTAAGAAGCTGCCTGGGTGACCCCCTCATTTTACAACAGGGTCCAGAGCCAAGGAGAGTCATGTGCCCAAGTCACATGTTAAGTAACCACCGAGGGGGCCTTAACTCAGGTCTTCTCACTCCTAGTCCCCCATTGTCCCCAAACTAGCACCAACTTTATAATAATAATAATAATAATAATAATAATAATGCAAAGGAATCTGTGATATCTAGCAACATAAGCTTTACTGAAAGATTTGATTTTTTCAGCAGAGATCCACTCTAATGCTATGAGGTTGGCATGGATATTTCCCCCATTGAGACAAGGCAACAGGCTCAGATGGATGATATGATCTGCTCAAGGCAGCACAGGTAGAAAGTGGTGGAGCTGGGGTCTGAGCCCATGTCCATGTTCCCAAAGTGCTTGTGTTTAGGCATTGCATCTGCACTGTCCAGTAGGGTGGCCATTAGCTACCTGTGGTTATTTAAATTTAATGAATTAAATTAGATAAAACTACAAATTCAGTTCTTCACACTGGCCACCTTTCAAGTGCTCAAAAGCCACGTGTGCCTGGTGGCTGCTGTGGGGCAGCACAGATAAGGACACCTCGGGTATCCCCCAGAGTTCTGGTGGACGGAGCTTGTGGGGGTAGGCCAGCCTGCTATCTGACTGCCTGGGTGACGGTTCACTGGCCACTTCAGCGTCTGCAACCAGTTTGCTCTGTGACCTTGGCATCAGTTCACCCCCCGCCTCAGTCTTGTCACCTGTAGGTCAGGTGACGAGGAAGATGGATGTTCTCAGATCCTTCTAGAACCTCGATGCAGGACTCTGGGGCTTTGCTGGCTGAACCCAAAGTCAAGGCAACTGTTCTGATAGACATGACTATCCTCTTAGGGAGGTAGCAGCCACATGTTCAAAATCTGGGCTGTTCTAGGAAATCCCAGATGCTGGGTGATGGAGGCGGAGTGAGCGGAGGGGGTGGTACCTGGGGCACTGAGCCGGCCTAGGTTCCTGGGAGAGAGGTGTGAGTGCCAGGGGAGGTGGTTTAGGAGGAAGCCCAAGCTCCAGCCCAACCTTGCCACCATGAAGTCCAGTTTGAGATCTCAGATAGCCCCTCCCTGGAACCCAGAGGCGTTGGGGGGACCTTCTATGCACCCTAGATCCATCATGGCCTTGTGGAGAGCCATGCCCACTTTCCTTATGTGCTGTGGCCACAGAGCCTCAGAGAGGGTGTGGGTACTGCCTGAGGGCACATGGTGGCAAGAGGCAGAGCCTGTGCACAGCCAGCTGTCCAGCTCCCAGTTCCAGGTATCCCTCAACGCACTGATCCCTCCCTGAGCCCGGGCGGCTTGCCCATGCCTATGGGCCAGACACCAACCTAGGCCCTGGCTCTTTTTAAAAAAAAAAAAAAAAATTTTTATTGATTTCAGAGAGGAAGGGAGAGGGATAAAGAGACAGAAACATCCATGATGAGAGAGAATCATTGATCAGCTGCCTCCTACGCGCGCCATACTGGAGATAGAGACCCAGACCCAGGTATGTGCCCTGACGGGGAATTTAACCTGGTTTATAGGTTGACACTCAACCACTGAGCCAAGCCAGATGGGCCAAGTCCTGGCTCTTGAATGAGCCTTAAACTATGGAACAGTTTGGGATTTACTGAGAGTTGCAAGGTTAGTACGACTGTTCCTGTACACTCCTCATGCCGTCTTCCGGTTGTCCACCTCTTACCATAGTGTGGTACAGTTGTCACAACAAAGACACCAACACTGACTCACGACTTCATTCAGATTTCCTGTTTGTCCCTAATGCCCTTTCTCTGTCTGAGGAGTCCTGAGCAGGAGCCCTTCTCCCCTTCTCCTGCACCCCCTCCAGCCCTGCTCTCCCTCTCCCCTTCCTTCTTGCCTCCTGTTTCAGGTCTTTTCCTTCCCCTGCCTCTCAAATATTACTGCTCAAGGGCCCCTCAATCCCAGACTCTGAGGGCAAGCCAGTGCGTTATCAGGACTACTGCCCTCCTTCACCTGAGCCCCTGTCTCTATGCCCTTCTCCCCGCCTCCCCAAGTGGGCATGCCTTCCATCTCATGTCCACATGTCAACTTAAGCTGACCCCACCCCAGATGGTCTCACGCCTTCCCTGGCCTCCCTAGATTGCCAGGAGCTTTTTGGGTCACCCTTTGCCCATGGTGCCGTCATGTCCTTGAACCCCAAGTCAGCTCCCTGCCCCACATCAATTCTCAGTAGCCCTCCATCTTTAGCCCTCATGCCCCACGTACCGACCTCTCTGCCCTCTGTGTTGGTGTGCACCCCACTCCCTGTGGAGGGCAGAGCCATATCCTGCATCTGCTATGCACCCCCCACCGATGGAGCCAGGGGGTGCACGGATGGGAGCTGAGAATACTGTGGAATACAGGTATCTGTTCTCGGGCAAGGAGTGAGTCAGTACAAAAGGAAACCCGGATTAGGTCAGAGCCTGGAGGGTGGCTTGATTTGAGGAAACCTGGAGGTGGCCCAGGATAAACCCCCAAAGAGAACAGATCAGAAAAGCAGCCGCTCTCGCCCTGTGCTGCCCCCTTCTAAGTCTGTTAAGAAGAAATAATATTTTCCTCCTTAAATGCATTAACCTCCCAGCGTTGGGTCATCTGCTTGCTCTTTCCTTGTTCGCAGCAGCAGGAAGCTCAGAGGAAGGAAAAGCACTTCTCTGGCCAGCTTAGTGCTTTGGTGTGTTTCCCCGGGGTCTGGCTGCCGGAGACAGTGGAGGCAACGAAGGCTGGCCCAGGCGTGACTAGGACAGTGAGAGGCATGCCCATGTCTCCCCACCCCACCTAGGCCAGAGGCCCTAATGGTGACCTGGAAATGGCCCTAAGAATCCATGGGCACATCATCAGGTGCAGAGAACCCCGAATCCCGAATCCCAGCACCAGCCCTGCCAATGACCTTCCTTGTGGTCCTGGTGAGTCAGGGTTCCCCCCCATGGTGGTCAGGAGATGCCAGGACTGTCCTGCAGACAGGTGCTAGCAAAGGAGGACTCACCAGCTAGAGTCTCCACTTTCTGCTGAATGTGAACTCAACGAAGGAGGAGCAGTGAACTGGGGCTCTATTTGCCATTTCTTACCCACTTGCCCCTTCCTCCAGGAAGCTTTCCTGGGTGCCTCCCTGGCTGTTTGGGGCTGTTGATCCTCCCCCACTGCTGCATGTGTGCATCAAGCTGGCTCTAGGGTTTGCATAGGCCCACCTATTTCCTGTGCTAGGCACAGGCCTGCTGCTGCATGTCTGCTGAGTGAATGAGCAGACTTGGAAGGACTGATGGCGCATCCACACCTGTGTACAGAGTAAGGCTGACTCCACATTGTTGGGTGCAACCTCGTGTTTTCCCTCCTCGGCCCTGTAAGCTTTATGTGAGTCTGGGGGCGGTGATCTGCCCATGACTTTCTGCTCACTCTTAGGGGAGGAAGGTCTTAGGTCCTTTGTCACTGCCCCGTGATTGAGACTGAGGCAGGAAGGACTAATTTTAACCATTGCTGTGCGGGAATTAGGTCCTTGAGGTGGTGGTACCATGAGGGGAACCCTTCAGCTCTTGAATTCCCACAAGCACGTGTGCTTCTGTGCTCTGGCCATCGGAACACAAGAGACAGCCCCCAGCCATGGCCTTGAGCAGAATTCAGTCTACTGTCTTCCCATCGGAGGCCACTGTGTGTGGCTCACCTTCCCTGCAGGTGAGCATCCTGGCCATTGTGGGGAGGGATGGAGGTCAGGGGTGTGGGGTCCTCATATGCACCAGAAGACAGTAAGCACTCCATAAAACTGTGAAGATAACCAAAGGGGACAGCCATAGCCTGTTTGTATGGCCTGTGAGCTAGGAATGGCCTTTACATTTTTAAAAGATTGTTAAGAAAAAAAAAAAAAAGGTGATAGAGACCATATGTGGCCCGCAAAGCCTAAAAGATTTACTATTTGGCCCTTTAAGGAAAAGTTTGCAACCTCTGGGATGGAGGAAAGGGCAGGGCACTCAGGCTGAGGGAGGGAGCTTTGGGTGGTAGCCAGGAACCCTGCAGCTGTGCTTCCTCCTGGACATCAGCCCCACCAGCCCAGACCCCTAGTCTGCCTGGAGGGCCCCACCTCCCTCTCCCACCAGACCTGGTCTCTCTGGAAGATCCCACCTCCCTCCCCCACCCAGGCCTGGTCTCTCTGGAGGGTCCCGCCTCCCCCACCAGGCCTGGTCTCTCTGGAGGGTCCCGCCTCCCCCACCCCCAGGCCTGGTTTCTCTGGAGGGTTCCGCCTCCCCCACCAGGCCTGGTCTCTCTGGAGGGTCCCGCCTCCCCCACCCCCAGGCCTGATTTCTCTGGAGGGTCCCGCCTCCCCCACCCTGGTTTCTCTGGAGGGTCCCGCCTCCCTCAGCCCCAGGCCTGGTCTCTCTGGAGGATCCTGCCTCCCCCACCCAGGTCTGGTTTCTCTGGAGGATCCCACTTCTCCTGCCCTCTCCATGGCCCCTCAGAGCCAATCCTGCCAGCAAACACGTGTTCTATAGACAAGCTTCTCAGCCAGGCTCTCTTCTGGCCCAGGTCTGCAGATCCTGTTCCAGGGCGCCTCCCTGCACAGCCCCTCCCCCGCGCTCAGGCCGTGGAGCTGTGCGGCCCTGAGCCAGGTGTTCCTTTCTCTGGGCCTCAGTTTCTTCACGTGCTTGGTGCAGGGGTCTGACTCCCCTTCCCTGGAGGCCCTTTCACCTCCAAATGCCCATATTCTCCAATTCCCTCAAGCTCAAGGGCCACCCTGAACTTCATGAACAGGAGGGGCACTCTGGGAGCTCAAGGGCCCTGCTCTGACACCTGGCCTGTGACACCTGGTTCACTGCCACTTGTGAGGTACTCTAGCCAGAACCACATGAAGCCATCCTGTGTGCCAGCTCCACCATGGCCTCACTGCCTTGCTGGGAAGGAGCTTCAGGAATGGATAGTGATGTCAGCTGGGGGTGGGAGGCGGCGGGGGGGGGGGGGTGGGTTGGGCGACGAGAGTGCTGGGTACTTGCTGCCCCTACTTTACAATGTAGACTGGTTTCCTTAGCACAGATCCTAGCACTTTCCTACCTCAGAATAGACTCCAAACTTCTTTTTTAAATATATATTTTTTGTTGGTTTCAGAGAGGAAGGAATAGAAACATCAATGATGGGAGAGTCATTGATGGGCTGCCTCTTGCACGCCCCACACTGGGGATTGAGCCTGCACCCCAGGCATGTGCCCTGACTGGGAATTGAACCCTGACCTCCTGGTTCATAGGTTGATGCTCAACCACTGAGCCATGCTGGCCGGGCTAGAATCCAAACTTCTAATCTCAGTCAGGTGGCCTGTCTGCTGGCCTCCTCTGTCTTGGTGGCCCTGCAGCCTGGGCTTGGTGGCGCGAGCTCCCAACTCTGTCTGATGTGCTGCCCCCTACCCCTCGACGCAGACTCCTATTCATGGTCAGGGCCCCTCGAGCTGGGAAGGGGGCTGCATGGCTCAGCCCCCTGCCCTATGTCTGTCATGCTCTTCCCAAGGCATCAGCCTCTGGGCCTCTGCTTCTGTGTCCCAGGGCAGCCCGGGCCCTGCCGGCACATCTCCTCTCACCCTTTCAGGAGCTGCGGTGTAGGTGCTCAGTCAACATTGGGTGCTTTGGAACAAAACAGGGCCCCCATGCACTCTCTGCAGCTCCCCAGTGGCTGCATGTCCAAGGCAAGGGTCTCTGAGGGCCAAGCCCTAGATTCCTCCCAAGAAAACAGCCAGCTGAGGTTGCCCTCTTGGCCCTGGTTGCCAGAGGCTCCAGGGCAGCCCCAGGAGCTCCTCTGCAGCCCCCGGCTCACTGGGCCTGGAGAGGTGTTTGCACAGTCTCCCTCCTCACGGGACGGGGCATCACACAGGGTCTGTCCTGTCATATGCCTGAGCGGGATGGGGTGTGTAGGTGGAGTTATCTCCTTCTCAACACCTATTGTAATCACAGAAACATTTCAGGATAAAAAGAGAGCAGAGAAATAGAAAGACAAGCATTTCTTCATGCCCGTGGGAAGCAGATGAAAGAAGGGGTGTACCATTTCTCATGAATGTGACTGTTTTGGACAAATCTGTGTCTCTTCTGTGGTGCTGCATGTGCACCCCCATCCCCAAGGAAATGGAGACCAGCCTTCACCGCACTGGGGTGGAACTCAGGAGGAGGAGCCTGTCCACACCTAGCCCTGCCTGGCATGTATGGGTTGCACCCCAGGGGCTTGCACACTCAGCTTACCCTCTCCCTCTGTAGGACACAGTGCCTGGGGGAGTCAGCTCATGCAGCTCCCAGAACTCTGGTGCACATATACTATTGGGAGCTGTGTTAGGTCCCGGAGATGCTATAACAAAATGCCACAAACTGGGGGGCTTCAAACAACAGAGCCTTCTTCTCTCCTAGTTCTGGAGGCTAGAAGTGCAGGGTCAAGTGTGGGCAGGGCCAGGCTCCCATTGAAGGCTCGAGGGGAAGATCCTCTTTGCTCTCCCAGCCCCTGTGGGTTGCTGGCACTCCTTCACATTCCTTGGCTTGGGGCAGCATCCCTCCAATCCCTGCCTCTGTTGTCACATGGCCTCTCCTCTGTGTGTGTCTGTGTCCAAATGTCCCCTCTGAGAAGGGCACCAGTACGACCTCATCGTAACTAATTACATGGCAAAGACCCTATTTCCCAACAAAATCACGCTCACAGGTTATGGTGGGTGTGGATTTGGGGGGACACTGTTCACCAAGCACAGAGGCCATGCCAGGGCTCTGACTTGTTTCCTCATCCGGGCCTCTGGGTCTTTCATGGTGAAAGCTGTAAGAGAGATGGGTATTCTAGGGTTCTTAGAAGAAGAAAATCCCTAAATATGGCCCAGCCACTAGGAAGGGTACAAAATGTCCTGGGGGAATGAAGCAACAGTGTGTCCCAAGACAGCCTTTCCTAATCAAATAGCCAGCATGTCACAAGAGACACCATTTGGGTGGCACTCTGGTTGTCAGGGTTCATTTCCTGCCAGGACAGACATTATTAATAAATCACAGAGCATTTTCCCACAGGCCTGAATGCAGCTTAGTCCTGCCTCAGCCCTGCAGGCAGCATCACCACCGCCCGGGACCATCCTTCCTGGAGCCAGAGGGTCTCTCCCAGTTATTCAGAGGAACTGAATGGGCTACTCAGAGTATGTAAACGGGCAGCCAGACAGTTTACCCGTGGCCTGTGGAATATTCTGGCTATGAGAAATTAAAACCAGCACCACTAGTGACACTACAATAATTTTTCTGAGATATGTCACCTAAATTGCAGGTAAGCAGGCAATTAGACTTCACCAAAATTAAAAATGTTTATGCGTCAAAGGATACCACCAAGAGAGTGAAGAGACAACCCACAGATTGGGAGAAAATATTTACAAACTAGAGGCCCAGTGCACAAAAGTTGTGCAGAGGGTGCGGTGGTCTCGCAGCCCAGCCTGCACCCTCTCGCAGTTCAGGACCCCTCAGGGGATGTCTGACTGCCGGTTTAGGCCTGATCCTGCTGTGGGATCAGGCCTAACCCGGCAGTCGGACATCCCTCTTACAATCCGGGACTGCTGGCTCCTAACTGGTCGCCTGCCTACCTGCCTAATTGCCCCTAACCACTCGCCTGCCTGCCTGATCGCCCCTAACTCCTTTGCCTGCCTACCTGATCACCCCTAACCACTCTGCCTGCCTGCCTGATCACCTCTAACCACTCTGCCTGCCTGCCTGATCACCCCTAACTGCTTGCCTGCCTGCCTGATCGCCCCTAACCCCTCTGCCTGCCTGCCTGATCACGCCTAACTGCTTGCCTGCCTACCTGATCACCACTAACCACTCTGCCTGCCTGCCTGATCACCTCTAACCCCTCTGCCTGCCTGCCTGATCACCCCTAACTGCTTGCCTGCCTGCCCGTTCGCCCCTAACTACCTCTGCCTGCCTGTCTGCCTGATCTCCCTTAATCACTCACCTGCCTGCCTGCCTGATAGCTCCTAATCACTTGCCTGCCTGTCTGATTGCCCCTAACCACTCTGCCTTTCTGCCTGATAACCCCTAACCATCTCTGCCTCAGCCCCCACCACAGTGGCTTCATCTGGAAGGACATCTGGACTGATGTCCAGAAGGTTGTTTGGCTGTCTGGTCTAATTAGCATATTATACTTTTACTAGTGGCCTGGTGCACGAAATTCGTGCACATTAAAAGGGGATTAATTAGAAGAAATAATTTAATATTGCTATTTTCCCTTTCTCTATAATAGAAGTGTCAGCAATGAAAGAAAATTAGTAAAATGTATATGAAAACCTTCCTCCTGTCAGAGTCTGGGGCACACCACGGGACCCAGAGTCAAGTCCCTGCCCACCCACATGTGCCTCAAAATCGCATGGGATCCAGACCCAGCCGGCCCCCCCTCATTGGGATAGATTCAGACCTGACTAGTCCCACCCTTGTCAAGCCCCACCAGGCAGGGAACATAGGCTCAGGTCCCCTGGCCTGGCGCCAGGAGGGGGGAACAGCCTCGGGTACCCTGTCAAGCCCCATCGGCAGCGGGGGGTGCAGCCTCAGGTCACCCCCTGGGTGGGGGGCGCTGCCTGAGTTCCCTTGACCCAGCACTGGGGGTGCACCTTGAGGTCCCCTGTCAAGCCCTGCCAGCCTGAGGTTCCCTGTCAAGCCCCACGGGGGCAGGGGAGGGTGTAGCCTCAGGTGCCTGCTGATTGCTTGTTAAGGCTCCTCATGGGAACTTGGCCTCAGCTATGGGTGCAGCCATCTTTGTGACTGAGTGATGGTTAATTAGCATATTCCCTCTTTATTAGGTAGGATTATTATAGATGGTACATCTGATAAGAGTCTTGTATCTAGACTATATATAGAGCTTTTACAACTTCACCACAAAAAGGCCAAACGATCTGAATAGACATTTCTCTAAAGAAGGTGTCTGTGGCCAAACACATGAAAACAAGCACATGAAAAGATGCTTAACCTCATTTGCTGTTGGGCAAACAAAAAATCAAAACCACAAGGAGATTCCACTTCATCCCCACTAGGGTGGCTAGAATAAACAGTCAGACAATAACAAGTGTTGGCAAGAAGATGGAGAAACCAGAGCCCTCATGCACAGTGGTGGGAATGTAAAATGGTGCAGCTCCCTTGGGTAAAAGCTTGGCAGTTCCTTGAAATAGTAACCACAGAGTGACTATAGGACTTGGCAATTCCACTCCTAGATGTATACCCAACAGAAATGAAAGCACATGTCCACACAAAAACTTTCATACGAATGTTTGTAGCATCACTAGTCATAATAGCTATGAAACAACCCAAACGCTCATAGTGATCAATGAATAAATAAAATGTAGTCTACCTATATAATGGGATATTATTCAACTATAAAAAGAAACGAAGCTCTAATACATACTGCAAATTTGGGTGAACCTTGAAAACATATGCTAAGTGAAACAAGCCAAATACGAAAGAATACTATATGAATTCTCGTACATGAACTTTCCAGAACAGGCAAATCTACAGAGATAGAAAAGTCTAAAAAAAAAGAAAAGAAAAGTCTATTTATGGTTGCCAGGGGCTGGGGGCAGGGAGTGGGGGTGACTCTGAATGGGTATGAATGGGGTTTGTTGTGGGGATAATAAAAATGTTGTGGAATTAGGTGGTGGTGATGGTTGTACAACTTGGTGAATATACAAAAGCCACTGAATTATACATGTTAAAAGGATGAATTTTATGTGTGAATATATCTCAATTTCAAAAATATCATTCATGCATTCATTCATTTATTTATTCAGTACTTGCCAACACCCACTCTGGGGAGTTGTTGGGTTGGAGCTTCTAATCTGGGAGATTTAGGATGGGGCTCCCGGTCACATTCCCCCATCAGTCTTCTGATGAACATTCCCCTGCCCAATGTCCCCTCACCCCTGCTTGGAATGTGTCTCCATTATAACCCGGTTCTATGGCTCTGCCAGGAGTTCAGTCCTTTTGGGTTTCCCTAAGCAAAGGAGGTGCTCCACCTGGAGGCTGGGTTTATTATCCTCACCTCTTGTAATGTCACTACTGGTGCTGCTTTTATTTCTCATAAAGGGAAGGAGAAGAATGTAAATAAGTGCGGACATGCCATCACTAGGGGGCTGGGTTTGCCTGGGCGAGGAGGGGACACAGGGAGGACTGAGAATGAAACGGAGCAGGCAGGACTGGGAAAGGGCTTTGTAAACTGACCCTCTACGTCAGGCATCATCGTTAGCAGATGTGTTGGAGCCCCATCTGATGATTTTGCCAGGATGATCCTGAGTGCAGCCCCAGACGGAGCCAGGAAGGCCCAGAGCCCAGGGCCGGGCAGGGAGGCCGGTGGCCAGCAAGCTTTGCTCCCACAGCAGGACACGCCCTGCACATGTGCAAGCACAGAAGCCATAGCAGCACACCAGTGTCCCTGCACCTGGTCTTCCACTCAGCATGGTCTAAACTGTTAGGGCTGGGAGTCCTTGGGTTTCAGGAGCCAGAGTCCTGGGTTCTGGTCACCTGATTTGCTGAGTGACTTTCAGGCAGATTATCCTACTGACCCTGTGTGCACCTGTAGTATCCCCTAGCATTGACATCCACCTGGAACTTGTGAGTATGATGTTATTTACAAATAGGGTCTTTAAAAAATAGATACTAGTATATTTTCATTGATTTCGGAGAGGAAGGGGAAAGGAGAGAGAGAGAGAGAGAGAGAGAGAGAGAGAGAGAGAGAGAGAGAGAGAGAGAGAGAGAGAAACATCAATGATGAGAGAGAATCACTGATCAACTGCCTCCTGCATGCCCCGTCCTGGGGATCGAGCCCACAATCTGGACATGTGCTTTGACCGGGAATCAAACCATGATTTCCTGGTTCATAGGTTGACGCTCAACCACTGAGCCACACCGGCTGGGCACAAATAGGGTCTTTGCAGAGACAAAGAGCTCAGATGAGGTTATTCTGGAGTAGGGTGGGTCCTGACCCAAGAAGATTAGTGTTGTTATGAGAAGAAGGGACTCATAGAGGAGAGACCTCAGGAAGGTGGGGACAGAGAGTGGCCACAAGCCAAGACTCTGAGGACTGTGGCAGCACCAGGACTGGAGAGGCACAGGAAGGACCCCTCTCTACCACCTCCAAGTGAGCACGGCCCTTTGACACCTGGACCTCAGACTTCTGAGCTCCAGAGTGTGAGATAATAAAACATGTGAAATATCTACACCACAAGGCAAGGAGAAACGGGAGGGCTGGGGGCTTGGAGACCCACTGCACGGCAGGGGCAGGGCCATACCCCTGGCTGCTCCATCTCACTGAGGAGGGAGGCACCAACTGAGTGGTCTTATGAGCACCCTGCTGGCCACCTGGTGGAGGGACGAGGTGTGGGGTGACCAGTCAGGGTGAGTCTAGGGCCATATAAGTGACACATGACGAGGCCAGGTTCTCCTTTCTAGACCATGGGCCCCCCTCCAGCTTATTTGCTGCAGTCCGTCCCCATACCACACCCTCTCTTAGGAACGCTCCAGAATCCGACACCAAGGGCTGTCGACTGCCCCAGACAGCTCAGAAAACATTATCCTTGCCTTCAATAGAAACCCCACCAGCCGCTAAAGAGGGAGAGTTAATGGACCAAGAAGGGAGCAAATGGACCAAGGGAGCAAATGGACCAAGAAGCATGCTTCAGGGTGGGGTCTGAGGCAGCAAGGAAGGGACAGACATCTTGACTCAGGAGACTCAGCCCCAAGGCAGCAATAAGACACCAGGGATGTGATTAAAGGGAAGGAAGAGAATTTAAATAAGTGCTGATAAGCCATTGCTAGGCCTGCAGAGTTGGTATTACCCAGTCCCTGTTGGAGGGACACCCAAAGGGAAGCAAAACCCTCCGAACCCAGCAATGTGAGCGATGTCAGGGGTTTTGGGGCAAGCGTGGGGCCTCCACATGCTGTGGGCGTGGTTATCTCCTGACAAATTCATTTCGTTTTCCTGGTCTGCGGACTTTTTTGGGGCTAGTGCACCTGCAGTTTGCTCTGCATGCAGGAGAAGCCCTGGGAACCAGCCTTGGCCATTTCCTCCCCGGCTGGTTTTGCAAGGGTCCTGGGACTGCTGCAACACAGGACCCCAAACTCAGCAGCTTAGACCCAGAAATTCATTCTCTCTCAGTTCTGGAGACCCGAAGTCTGAAGTAAGGGTGCAGGGCAATGCTCCCTCTAAGGCTCTAGGGGAGGGTCCTCCCTGGCCTGTGCCAGCTTCTGGTGGCCCCTGGTACCCTTGGCTTGTGGCTGCATCCCTCCACTCTCTGCCTCTGTCTTCACAAGGTCTCTCTCCGTGTCTGTCTTGAATCTCCCTCTGTCTTTTTAAGTCCCTTTTAAAAGGACACTTGCCATTGGATGTAGAACTCACTATAATCCAGGATGATCTTGTCTCAAGATTCTTATGTTAATTATATCTGCAAAGACCCTATTTCAAATAAGGGCACATTCGGAGGTTCCAGGTGGATGTATATAAAAGCCCCTGCCCACTAACTACCCCTCCGAGGCAGGTTAACCGCCCCTGGCTCGGGGAGCCTTGCCTACCTAGATTCTCACACTGTGCTGCCGGGGACTTTGAGAGTAGGTGTCTCCACCAGCAGGCCCTCCCTGCCTTTGGATATTTTATTTATTATTAAATCCTCAGAATTGATCTCAGAGCCCGTCACCAAGGGGTCCGAGGTTAGATGTAACGCACTGAGTTGACGCTTTTATTCCCTTCAGGCATGCTCAGTGTGGTCTCTCAGCGCCCGTGTTATTTTTATCTTGCTCACTGCCCTGGCCCACAGCCACCGGAAGAATAGAAGCTCCTTCCTCTTGGAAGACAGGCAAAGTCTCTGTGAGGAATCGTGGACACACCAGTTTTCTGACTTCTTTGTCTTCACACCTATCCCTATTCCATCTCCACCAGACTGGTAGGAAATACCCCAAATTTTAACCATTGCAGTGAGTCCCCCTGTGGACCTCTCCAGACCAGCAAATCCAGAGATGTTTATCAGCCCCTTTTACTCATAAGGCCAGACTGTGGTGAGGGGGTGTGATGTGAGCCCAGGTGGTCTCCTTCCAGTGAGCCGCACAACAAAGTCATCAATCTGCAGCAGCGAAGGTGACAATAGCACATGGTAGTGGGGGCACCACTTGCTGGGAGCACAGCTCAGTGGCTCTGAGGGGTCAAGGAAGGGCTGAAGGCTGGGAGGTAGGATCCCAGACTGAAGGGTCAACCAGAGACCTTAGTCTTCTCATCTGTGAAATGGGGTAATAAACTTCCTTCAGAGATTGTTAATGAAGATCTTCCCATGGAAGATCTATAAAGTACAAACTTTGAAGTGATAGTCCTAGGCAGTGTGGACCATAGGGGGTCCTACCATGTTCCCCAGCATCCCTCCCTCCAACCTGCCCCTTCTCAACTCACATGCTGTGGGATTCACTAGGGAGGCCTTGCTTCACTCACTTTAGTGGTGCCTTCTTGTCACAACCCCATATAGCACTTGCCTGGTGGCTGCACAGAAAGGGTTGTTCTACTAAATGGCCCCCAGCCCATGACTCAGAGTCAGAAACAGATCAACACCAGTCATGCTCATGAGGACCCCTTGCTCATGGCTGATGCCAGCTCTGAGGCTGTGCCCAGTGTGGAGGTGCCTGTGCAGCAGTGGCTGTGAGAGCTGGTGGGGGGTGGGCACAGAGCGTGCGCTGATGGCCGAATCCAGGGTTCCCACAGTGTTTCCAGGCTCCAGGCGCTCCCGCAGCTCCCCACACAGACAGCGTCATCCTCTTGCAATAAGCCACAGCATTTTTGGATGCCACACTGAAACCTGATCCACTTAATACCTAAGGGGACATCATATTCAGAATGCTGTTTCTTGTGAGTCATTTTCCATCCTCCATCTGTCAAAAATGCATTTTTGTGTATTTCTGAAATATTTTTCCAGTGGCTTTCCTGATGACAACTAAACACAAGAGAAGGGGTGGCGAGAGCCCTGTCCCACTGTGCCTGTTTTCAAGATGACTAGGGGAACATCTGCTGAAGGAGATTTGGAGCTCTAAAGGCCCATTTTGAGGGAGAAGGTCTGTGACCAAGGGGCCAGGACTAGACCCAGCTCTGCTCTCAGAGAAATAATTCTTGGCAAACACATTTAGCTTTAGTTTTCCTGTGAACCAAGAGGGGACTATCTCCAAAGCCTGTGTCCTGCAGTTCCAGGACACATGAGTGTATCCACAGAGGGAAATATGGATAGTGATGATGGTGATGGTGATAGTGATGGTGACAAGGATGATGGTGATGGTGATGATGATGATGGTAATGGGGATGATGGTGATGGTAATGGGGATGATGGTGATGATGGTGATGGCGATGATGGAGATGATGGTGGTGGTGATGATTATGATGATGTTGGTAGTGGTGATGGTGATGATGGTGGCCATGATGATGGTGATGGTGATGGTGATGGTGATGATGATGATGGTGATGGTAATGATGAAGATGATGCTGATGGTGATGTGATGATGATGATGATGGTAATGGTGATGATGGTGATGATGATGATGGTGATGGCAATGATGGAGATGATGGTGATGTTGATGGTTATGATTATGATGATATTGGCAGATGGTGATGATGGTGGCCATGATGGTGATGATGATGCAGCTGCTCAGTGCTTAGTGAGCATGTACTGCATGCCAGTTTTTTTTCCCAACACACTCTCTTAATCAGCCTGTGTGACCCATTTATAAAATAAGGAATGCTGCTCACTTTTTTGGATAAGGTTCAGATGAATGAAAGGACAAGCCCACGGTCACAGGACAGCAAATAGGTAGTGTGAGGGTGCAGCCAATCTGGCTGCCTCTCAGTGGGCATGCTTTGCGTAGGAAGCTCTGGGAGTGTAAGTCAGGGGAGGGCAAGGAGAGAACTGGCCCCTTTCCTGGGGGCAGAAACCCCAGTTCCCTCATCCCAGCCAGGGACAGAAGCAGAAAACCAGATGGGGGGGCTCTTCTTTAGCACCACTCTCCACCAAGTGGTGGCCTATGGGAACCAAAGAAATGCAGAGTGAAACTAGGAGACAATGTTTTGGATTTTATTTTTTGTTTTGGTGTGGGATCCATTGGTAACATGCAGAGCTAATGAAGGCATGGTGAAGCTGACCTTGGCTCTGGGCTGGTGGCCTAATTGGCCAGCATTTCGGGCGGCTTGCCATGGGTACTTCACACAGCGGTGCCGTGGCCCAGCCGTCCTGTAGGAACGACCCTACAGAAATGCCAAAAGAGCATTCACATCTACATGGACAAAGTTTGCCCCAGGGAATAGCTTGTGATAGCAAGAAACTGCAAGGACCTGCATGTCCATCACCAGGGATGTGGTAAGTGAATAAGCAGGTGTCCCCATGATGAAAAGTTCTGGACAGTAGAGTCAATAGGCTGGCCTGCTGCACACTGTGTGGGAAAGTGAGCGCTGGTGTAGTAAGTGAAAGATGTGCTTTCAGACCCATTAACAAAGACACCGTATATCCATCAAGGCACAGACAGTTCTAGAGGCACATGCCAGGGGTCATGTAACTCTCTGCAGAAGGGGAGGGCTGGGCCTCCCTCAGCTTTGGGCTCATTTGGACAGGAGTTGAGTCTTACCTGTGTCTGTGTGTCCCTAGGGGAGCCAGGGAGTGGATAGAAGGACTGAGCACCAGGCTCCATGTGGTACCACTGTTGCCCTGCTGCTCCCTGGTTTTGCCAACTCTTCTTCTTTTTTTTTTTAATAATATATTTTTTATTGATTTCAGAGAAGAAGAGAGAGGAGAGAGAGAGAGAAACATCAATGATGAGAGAGAATCATTGATCGGCTGCCTTCCACATGTCCCCTTCTGGGAATTGAGCCCTTAACCCAGGCATGTGCCCTTGCCAGAATCGAATCTGGAACCCTTCAGTCCACAGGCTGACACTCTATCTATTGAGCCAAACCACCTAGGGCCGTGGTTGGCAAACTGCGGCTCGCGAGCCACATGTGGCTCTTTGGCCCCTTGAGTGTGGCTCTTCCACAAAATATACCACGGCCTGGGCGAGTCTATTTGGAAGAAGTGGTGTTAGAAGAAGTTTAAATTTAAAAAAATTTGGCTCTCAAAAGAAATTTCAATCGTTGTACTGTTGATATTTGGCTCTGTTGACTAATGAGTTTGCCGACCACTGGCCTAGGGCACCAACTCTTCTTACTTAGTCAGGTGAGGGAAGAAATTATGGTTGAAAAAAGATGGAGAATGGCCACGAATAAAGGCAAAGGCCTGAGGACTTTCCCACAGGCAGGACCTTTCCTTCCCCCTCCGTGGAGTCAGCAGCAGAATTCCTGAGTAGGAACAGCAGGACCACCAGCCCTCTCCTTATCCCCTCCCACAGCAGGGGATGGGTGCAGGGAGCAGGTTCAGAGAGAACCACGGCATGCAGCAGTCAGGACAGGAGTCTGGGATTCTGCGCCACAGAGAAGCAGGTGGGGCCTTGATAATGGTCTTGAAGGACACCATGGTGGGAGGCCCACGGTCAGCCTGGGCTCAGCCGAAGGAGCAGGAGGTCTTGCTGGCAGGATCCAGCCGCAGGCAGGTTGTGGAAGGGTCTGGAAATAGGGTGGAGGGTGACCTCCTGCCCTAGCTTGCCCGTGATGAGAAGGTTTCAGAATATGGAAATTTCAGTGTTAAATTTGGGAAGGCTGGTCACTTGGAGCTGTGGTCCAGGATTGCCAGTTACTTTGGGGCATCTCAAACCCTTCTGTGGCTGCCTATTGGCTGAAGGTACAGGATCAGATCACAGATGGCTTGTCTCAAACCTGTGGCTGGCCTGGCCGCCTGGGGTCCTGGGCATGGAGGATCCTTGGCCGCAGCCCAGGGCCAGCCACTTGCCAAGGGTCCGTGGAGCCTCTGGTCTGCCCTCCCCGAGGCAACTGGAGGTTGTATCATGGGTAGAGTGGTGACTCTGATAGACAGGCTCTGGCCCGGTGAGAGATGGACATGGAGCCCCAAACCAGGCAGGTCAGCATGAGCCAGAAGCCACTGGGAGGGTGAGGGGGCAAAAAGGGGCACAGGTGCCAATCAGAGGAGGGCAGAGCTGGGGGCATGATCTCAGACACAGACTAGGAGCCACTACACTCTTGATTAGGTGGCTGCTAAGATACCATCTGGTTCCAAGAGCTATTCTCTGTAAGTTACTCAGGAAAACCCCAAAATGCATTGTTGACAGGGTGTAGTTTTGCTGGAGGTGCACAGAGGCCTCACTGGACACTCTCTTGGTGATGCTGCTCCTGCACGTTTGGGTCCCTTGGGGAGGCACCGCTGGCATCTTGCAATGACTTGTTCATTCTGAGCTCCTGTGTGCTCCCCGTCCCCACACAGACAGCTGGGACATATTTCAGAGATCTCAGAGATGTTGAGAGACCCAGTGCCTCCTCAGATCAGGCCTCATGCTGACCTTGCACATGTGTTTCCATGTCCCACCGCCACATGGGCCAGGACTGTTTCTGTCCCTCTGAATCCATCCCACCTCCTGGGTGTTGGAATTTCCTTGTCAGTTTATAATCAAACCAGCCATGGTCCCTTTAAAAAGAAAATGACCACCAGCTGCTGGGACAAGTCACGAGCCTTCTCAGAGGTACCATCACTTGTGGGGCTGAGGCCAGGTTCCCCCAGCTCATAGGCTCGGGAGCAGGCTGTCCCAGAGGGACGTCCCGGAGGCTGTCCTGGGAGAGGGGAAGAGAAGGAAAGGCAGGCTGGCTGGCCCACACAATGGAACTGGCCCTGCCACCACAGCTACCCCGTCATCTGCTTTGGGGAAATTGCTGCTGGGATAGTGCTTAGCGGGGAATAGGCCTGGGCTCAACCTGGGATGCATTGGTGCCTTCGCTGAGCTGGTCTGAGCAACCTGGCCTACATCTCTGGTCAGGGTGCAAAGAGCTAGGCAGGAGCTGAACGCTCGCTGGTTGAAGAAAGAGAGAAAAGACAGGAAGAAAGAGACCTGACAGTGGCCTAATGGGAATGAGGCACCCTGAGGCAAAACTTGGCCCCAAAGTCGCTGGGCAGAATCCCCTTTGCAGTCCCCGTGGGACCTCCCCTGCGCCAGGCACTTGGGGTCTTGTTCCTTGGGCCCCTGGTGGGGGCCAAGTCCAAATGGCCTTTGTGTGGGCTTCCACCCTTTGGAGACTTGGAGACAGATCTGGGCCCAGGGCATCGAGGGGGATGCAGGGCATTGAGGGGGACGCAGGGCATTGAGGGGGACGCAGGGACAGACCAACCTCCCTCCTTGTCCTCCTGGAACTTAGAGCTGCAGCCAAGCCCTTGGACAGTCCCCCATGTCCCTGCTCCTGCAGGCTGCCCAGGCCATCTACTCAGGAATGTGAATGTTTGATCTGGATTGGAAATCCCTAAATTCTTTGAATTCCCTCCTTCCAGCAAAACAGTCAAGGGAGGTCATGACCTTGTCACTTGGCCTGCAGGCCCCTTGGCTGGAGGCCTCACAACCATCATCTCAGCTCACTGCTCACCGCTGTCAGTTCCCGCTCTGACGGAAGCCAGAGCTACAGGCATGTTCCTGTGCTTTGATTTTAATACTTTCTTCGGTAATTTAAAGATTACCAAAGTAATACTTATTCAGTGTGGGAGAAGATCAAACATACAGAGAAAGCTGTTTCCCTCCCACCAGATGGAATCACTGTCAACTTCCAGCCAGAGTGAGCCCCCTTCCAGACTTGTCAGGGGCTGAAGAGTTCCCAGGACGTAGGTCCAGTTGGGGACCCCATCCTAGGACATGTGAGCTGGAGCAGCTGACACTGGCCTCTGAGCAGCAGGCCCTCTGAAGAGCGTGGTTCAGATCCCATGGTATCCCACCCCCAGAGCACTTTGTTCCATCTTCTGACCTGACCCATTCCACCTGGGGGCTCCGTGCCGTGCCCACACTGCCTCCGCAGCCTGCTGGCTCCAGCTCTGTCAGGCTCAGCCTCCTCCAGAAAGCGTCCCACTGGGTCATGATGAGCGCTTAGTGGAGAGAATTCAATCACATCACATTCATCCTCCTGTCTTATCTGCCACCTGTTTCCACATCTGGACTGATGCTGACCCAGACTTTTCCTTCTGGCAGCATTTCTGAGTTCTCAAAGATGAGGAAGCAGAGCCCAGCAGACAGTGAAGCGCAGTGGCGCCCCTCCCCCATCCTGTCCACAATCCTCCCCACCCGGTGAGGACAGCAGTGATTGTGCTCCTCGAAGCTCGCAGCTCGTGAACCTCCAATGGCTCCCTACTGCTGCCAGACCCCATCGCCAAGTTTCTAATTAGTGGGTCAAGGGCATTGCCTAGGGGCTTGCATTTTAACAAAATCACAGGACATTGAAAAAGGGTGGTCTCTGAACTTCCTTCGAGGGACTCAACTTACATCAAAAGTCAGAGCCCTGTGGTGTGCAGGATCAGGGCCCAGCCTCCTTTCAGCTCTATTTGCCTCTATGCTCTTCTCTGCCCCTGCTGCTTTGGCCAAACCGCATCTCATCTGCCTCCATTGCATTGTTCACTCTGTTCTCTCTCTGGGACCTTGACTCTCCTCCGCGTGACTAGGTTGCAGCCAAGGTGCTCGCCCTCACTGGCAGCAAACCATCTGGACTGGACTCCACGATGCTCTTTCTCCCTGCTGCAGGCAGCTATTAGCCCCAGCACCTGCGTTATGTCTGGCTCACCTTTGTTTCCACATCTGGGGCCTGCCCTGTGGTGGTTGCCGGAGGAGCAACTATCACTGATTGCAGCTGTCACTGATGCAGCGTGGTGTGATTGCTGCCCGGCTCTCCTAGAATGTTGCATGGGCATCTGGATGCAGAGGAAGACTATTTCCCAGTTTTCCTAGCAACCTGATGTGGCCTACTGTGTGGAAGGAATGTGTGTGCCACACCCGGCGGTGCCCTCCTCTGCCTGCATCCCTAGCTTTTGGGGAGTGGAGAAGAGCTGGGATGGCAGGCGCTGAGGCAGTTATCTTAGGCCAGGAGGTAAAGCTGAGAGTTGAAGAAATAAGAGCATCAGGGAGAAGACACCAGGTCCTGAACACCTTGGAGATGCTGCGTCACTTCTATCATGTGCTCAGACTCCTCAGCAGAACGAGTCAGCTGCTGCTCGTAGTGGGGCCATGGCAACACCGACTCCCACAGCCCCACCTGTACATTAATAGTATGGCCAGGCCCTGGGCTGAGCATTCCAGTGACATTTTCTTAGGGGACCTTCCAACAATGCTATGAGGAAGGCACTGTTATTTCCATTTTACAGGTAAGGAAGTGGAGGTTCAGATTGCTTGTTGGCTTAGCCACTGTCAAGCAGTTCATGGCAGAGTGAGAATTTTGTTCTTTTAAAAAACACTCAAACTTTTAAAATAGAATATAGTGTATATACAGAGAGGGACATAATTTCTTCAGCATACGACTCAGTTCAGTACTCAGCACGGAGAAGACAGTGCCTGTCTGGGACCCCAGACTGCCCTTCCCCTCAGTGCCCGCCCTCCACCGCCCCCCACCCCCGCCCCCCAGCTTCCTCTTTCAGGGCCACGGCTGCACTTCTCTGTGCCTGAGAGAGTCTTGCTCTGTGTGCCGCGATGCTTGTCTCCTCTGCTGTGCAACAGCCCCACAGCCAACTCCCGCTCCGCTGTGGGCGGCTGGGGTTTGGGGCCATGACCCGTTGTCATGGGCACCCTATGCTGAGTGCGCTGGACATGGCTGGTCTGACACGCTGTTCCCCGCTCCGCTCCCACTGCTGAGTAGGCAAGCTCCGCTGCTTTCAGGACTGGGGCCTGGGTCTGACCGCAGAGCCGGCCCCCTCCTCAGTCTCCAGAACGCGTGTGAGGAAGGCGGGCAGAAGAACAAGGAAGGCGGAGGAAGGATGGTGAGCTTGCTGGATTGCACAGACCCCTCTGAGTCAGGGAGGGAGGACGCACTGCTCTGCTGGGGTGACCACAGAGCCCAGTGTCAGCACAGCCCGTCCAGCCAGCGACCCTGCCTACCAGAGGAGGGCGTGGAGCACGCCCCGCTGCCCTGGAACGTCAGGTGTGAGCACTCAGCTCCCACAGGCCTGGCCTTGCCCTCACAAATTCTGCTCAAGTAATGAAGAACCTCCACCTTGCAGAGGGAGGGGGTAAAGCCACCTGGTCTCCCTGGAGAGAGGGAGGGGCCCAGTGGGCCCTGCCAGCAGCTCCACCTCAGGCAGCCTGGCACTTCTTGGTGCCCCCCTGCCCCACATCTCTCCTAGTGGATGGAATCCCCGTTTTTTCCAGGGGTAAACCTCCACTCAGCTGAGTCCCTGGGGAGGAAACCACCCCCACTAAGGGCAAATCCGGATGGTTCCAAGCCAGGCATGATCTGAGAAAGGGCTGCTTTTCAATGGATAAGCAGCGGACAAGGGGAAAACCCAGTCAGAACAACCCTGTGCTCCGTGAACTCACTGGGAACCTCCAACCGTCTGCTCCAAATGTCCGGTTACATGGACAATAGGCTTTCTTAGGGTCTGCGACCCCTGGGAGGGGCTGCTCACTGTCCCCTAGTCACACCACTCTTGCCCCCATGATGGGGCAGCCACAGCAGGGGCCCTGGATGCCCCCTAACCCCCACACCAGTGAGAAGAATGGATCTCACTTGTGGGGTGCTGAGTGACATTTCTTCCTGGAAACCCCACAGGAGGATGCTGGGGATGAAGGAAGGCGTTAGCTTCACAGGAAACGAGGCTGTTCTTACGGGGGTGGGGAGGGGGCTTGACATAAGCATCAAATTAGAGGCAGAGGATCGGGGGGACATTGCCTGGATGCCCCTGGCTGTCTGTGTAGGTCAGTGGTTCTCAACCTTTCCAATGCCGCGACCCTTTAATACAGTTCCTCATGTTGTGGTGACCCCCAACCATAAAATTATTTTCGTTGCTACTTCATAACTGTAATTTCACTACTGTTAATGAATCGTAATGTAAATATCTGTGTTTTCCGATGGTCTTAGGCTCTACAGCAGCGGTTCTCAACCTGTGGGTTGCGACATTGAGAACCGCTAGCAGGGTCGCCTAAGACCATCAGAAAACACAGATATTTACATTATGATTCATAACAGTAGCAAAATTATAGTTATGAAGTAGCAACGAAAATAATTTTATGGTTGGGGGTCACCACAACATGAGGAACTGTATTAAAGGGTCGCGGCATTGGAAAGGTTGAGAACCACTGGACTGTAGGTGGAGAAGAATGAGTCAGGAAAGTGCTGTGGGGTCAGAGCACAGTCTGCCTGGCCAGGGGAGGCCTGGGTTCACCCCCCCACTCTCCCCCGGACTAGGTTGTTCTGGAAAGCCTGTAAGATACGTTCCCAGTTTGAATCTGAATCAGGGAAGAGATACAAACACCCAAAGGTGTCTGGGTGCTGAACTCCTGGGTCTTGGAGCAAGGTGGCTGGAGGATGACCTCTAGCAGAACACCCCTGTCCGGCAGCTCCATCTTCCTGGAAAGGAACTTCAAGCTTTTTCCAACAAAAGGAGGACAGTCCAGGCCCAGGGACAGCGAGAGGCCGCCGGCCCTGCAGAATTCCACGGTACAGGGGCTCTGGCCTTTTCTCTGATTGGCTCGAATCCAGGGGGTCCTGGGAGCTGGTGGGTGCTGTGGCCTGCAGGCTGCCCCTCACTACCAGCCCAGGCCCGGGAGGGCTTGCTATTTGCAAACTCAGGGTGTTTGCCTGAGTGGCAGGGGGTAGGGGACATCAGCTAAGTGTTCCACCTGGCCTTGGACAACAGTGAAAGTCGAGCTCCCAAACTTCCCCCAGACCCTCTGAGATTCCCGTCATTCTGCACCCTCTGTGGTCCCACCCCCTTGGACAGAGATTCAGCCCAGGGGCAGTTAGCAGCAGCAGGACTCAGGGAGACCACAAGCTAGAGGCCTCGAGCTCATGCTGTGCTCCTGGCCTTCCAGCCCTGTCTTTCGGATATAATATGGGGTGCTTCTTGCCATTCCCAGGAGGTTCTGAGTCAGCACACTGTAGGGCAAGCATGTCAAACTCAAAGGCTAACACAGACCAAATAAACAAGGCTTAAGTTTATGTGGGTCGCAAAAAAACGAAAGCTTCAATTTTCATAGAAACGTAGGTTTGTTTCAATAGAGACATGCTGAATACAAAGGGCTGAAATATCATTAACATAAAATAATAAAACATTTTGAGGAGACAAAATGGTGGTGGAATAAATGGATGTGTCCTGAGCCTTGTCCCAGAGCAGATAGAATGAGCAACTAAATCGAATAACATCCACCCTGAATTGGAGAAGTAGACACAGCTGGTGAGACAATTTGCAGCCAGGAAAGGCAGAGGATGCCTGGAGAAAGGTAAAATCAGGGATCTGGGCTGGAGAGAGGTGCAAGACCTCCAAGCCCAGAGAGTGGAGGGAAACCACACAGCACTGAGGCTGTGTCCCTTGGGACAGGCGCAGCGTCTGACTGTGGAAAGGAGGTCTCAGAACTGCTGGCAGCAGGGGATTCTAGATCTGGGTCCACAGCCACGAAAGACTGAGCCCAGAGGGGGCAGTCTGGATGGCTGCCCAGGCCGCACCGTGCCGGGGGAGAGGGGCTCGCAGTGGCGCAGCTCTTTCCCTGCTTTTTGGTCTTTGCTTTTGTTCTCTGAACCTAGTTCATAGGACCTTTCAAATACAGACACTCACCCGTGGCTGAGGTGCAGGTAGCGGCTCGGACTTGTGGAGTCTGGGGAGAGGTGGCTTTGAGTCTGGCACTGAGTCATACCTGACGTGCTGGACCTAGGCAGCCATTTTCTCCATTAGAGATAGCCCCTCCCTGCAGTCTCCAGGCAACCAATACAGCACACCCAGACTATACCCTGAGTGGCACAAAGGATACAAAATAAATCTGAATAGTCCCTGAGAGCCCTCAGGGACTGGCCTAAAGAGAGGCCTCAAGTCCCAGCAACAGGAAACTGAGAAGTGGCAGAAAGTACAAAAGCGTGGGTCTTAAACCAGCCAAAGGAATGACACTTCACTTTTTCATTTTATTATTTTGTTATCTCTTTTTTCTTTATTTTCCTTTTTTGTTTGTTTCTTTACTAGTATTTTCTATTTCTTTTTGCATTACTTTTTCATCATTCTAATTTTTAAATTTTAGCCTATTTTTAAATTATTTTTTTCTCTCAATTTATTATTATTATTATTATTATTATTATTATTATTTCTTCTCTTTCTCTTTCTCTTCTCATTCTCATTCTACTTCCTCTATACTGAACTTAGGTATTCCCCATATTCATCCAATTCCTTAACCTTACTTTCTGTATATAAGATTCTGCCCCCACCCTCTTTACTGGGTATTTAGTGTTTGTATGTTTTGGTTTATCTGTTTGTTCCCATATATAATTTTTCTTTTCTCTTGTACCATTTTTTTCTCTCTTCAATATCATTTGTGCTCTCTTTTATCTCCCCTAATTCTCTTTTCTCTGGTGGTCATTTATATTGGGGTTATTGGTGTCGTGAGTACATTTGTGTTTTGTTCCCTTTGTGTTGTGTCTAGTCAAGGTGAATTTTACCCTGTTTGGCCAATGTGGTAGAGAGTGAGCCACATAACCAGACACCCACTGAGGAGACTCTATCCACAAATGGGTCAATAACACTCCAGACCCAACTACAGAGGCAGGATGAAGGTGGCAGTGAGGGAGAGAGCGTGAGTGAGTGATGGAGCAAAAGAGGAGTGTGTGGATGTGTGTGTGTGTGTGTGTGTGTGTGTGATAGTTAGATTCTGCAGGACCTTTGGGGGCAGGCTGACTGGGCTTGCCTAACCAGGCAGCCTCTGCTACCATTGCAAACAGTCCTAGAACAGCCAGCTCTTCCACAGAGGCCACGCCTCTTTGAAGGGGAAAGCTGCTGTGACTGGGAGCCCAGTCTCACCTCCACCCAAGGTGCCCTCAAATAATACCTGGGACCCTACAGCCACCCCTGCCAGGGACCTGCTACCTTGGCTGTGGTCCCATGGGCACTGAGACTCCAGCCACCCTGGGCATGGGCTCCTGTGAGTTCTGAACCATGTTCCCCTCTGGCCGGCCCAATGCTTTAGCCCAGGGCACTGTGACCACATGAGCAGCAGCCATGTGAGCAGCGCACCCCAGTCCAAGGAGCAGAAGCCTCACACGGCCTGCCCCCATCTGAGGAGCAGCAGCCTCATGAGCAACCTGCCCCCATTCAAGGAGAAGCAGCCCTGCAAGCAACCTGCCCCTGTCCAAGGAGCAGCAGCTGCATGAGAAGCCCGCCCCAGTCCAAGGAGCAGCAGCCGTGTGAGCAGCCCACCCCTGTCAAGAGCAGCAGCCCCTGCAAGCAGCCCACCCCCATCTGAGGAGCAGCAGCCTCGTGAACATCCCACCCCCATCTGAGGAGCAGCAGCTGCACAAGCAGCCTGCCCCCGCCAGCCAAGGAGCCACTATTGCTGTGAGCAGTGCCCACCAGAGGAGCCACCGCTAACTGAGGAGCAGCCCCTGCACAACTTGACACCTAGATCCTTTAGTGAGAGCAAAATTGGGGAGACAAAGAAACCCCCAAAGGAGGAATCACTAGAAAAGCAGCTAAGTGAAATGGAGGCATGCAATATGTCAGAAAAAGAATTCAGAATAAGGGTCATACAGTTCATAAATGGGATGGATGAAAAAAATCAACAACTTATTAAGAATCAAGAAGAAATAAAGAGTGATATAGCTGCAATAAAAGACACCATGGAAAGTTTCAACAGTAGACTAGGAGAAGTGGAGGACTGAATTAGAGAATTAGAAGACAGGGAAGCAAAACACACCCAAACTGAACTGCAATTGGAGCAAAAAATTAAAAGACAGGAGGAGAGCCTAAGGGAGCTTTGGGACAACATGAAACGAAGCAACATACGGATAATAGGGGTGCCAGAATGACAGGAAGAGGAACAAGGGTTAGAAAACCTATTTGAAGAAACAATGTCAGAAAACTTCCCTGATAGGGGAAGAAAAATGTCATATAAGCACAGAGAGTCCCAGATAAGATGAATCCAAAAAGACCCACACCAAGACACATCATAATTACCATGGCAAATGTTCAGGACAAAGAGAGAATCTTAAAGACTGCAAGAGAGAGACAGAAAATTATGTACAAAGGATCTCCCATTAGATTATCAAATGACTTCTCAACAGAAACACATCAGGCCAGAAAAGAATGGAAGGAAATTTACAAAGTGATGCAAAGCAAGGGACTGAATCGAAGAATACTCTATCCAGCAAAGCTGTCATTCAAAATTGAAGGAGAAATAAGGAGCTTCACAAAGAAAGGCTAAGGGAGTTTATCACTATCAAGCCAGCAATGCAAGAAATGCTAAAGGGACTTGTGTAAAAAGAAGAAATAAAAAAGGGAAGAAGGAACACAGGCACAAAAAATAAAAATGGCTACAAATAAGTACCTTTCAATAATAACTTTAAACGTAAACAGACCAAATATTCCCATCAAAAGACATCGAGTGGCTGAATGGATAAAAAAACATGACCCATATATATGCTGTATACAAGAGACCCATCTCAGAACAAGGGACTCACACTGACTGAAAGTGAAGGAATGGAAAAATATCTCTCAAGCAAATGGAAATAAATAATAAAAAAAAAAAGCTGGGGTAGCAATACTTATATCTGACAAAATAGACCTCAAAGTGAGGGTCATAATAAGAGATAAGGAAGGCTACTTCATAATACCAAAGGGATCGATACAACAAGAGGATATAATCCTGGCAAACATATATGCACCAATGCAGGAGCACCCAAATACATAAAAAAAAAAACCCTGGAAGATATCAAGGGAGAGATCGACAATAATATAATCATAGTAGGGGACTTTAATACCCCACTGACATCACTGGATAAATCCTCTAGACAAAAAAATCAGCAAAGAAACAGCAATCCTAAATGACTCACTAGATCAGATGGAATTAACTGACATCTTCAGAACATCTCACCCCAAAGCCATGGAATATATATTCTACTCAAGTGAACATGGGTCATTTTCAAAGATGACCACATATTGGGTCACAGGCAAAGTCTATCCAAATTCAAGAAGATTGAAATCATATCAAGTATCGTCTCAGACAACAATGGCATAATATAAGAAATAAACTACAATAAAAACAATTAAAAAATCCAAACACTTGGAAGCTGAATAGCATGCTATTAAACAATGATTGGATTACCAAAGAGATCAAAGAAGAAATTAAAAACATCTTGGAAACGAATGACAACGAAAACACAACAATCTAAAATCTATGGGACACAGTGAAAGCAGTCCTGAGAGGGAAGTTTATAGCTAGCTCTGCAGGCCTAGCTCAAAAAACAAGAAAAAATGGTAATAAATCATCTAACTCTACAACTTAAAGAATTAGAAAGAAGAGCAACAAGAAAATCCCAGAGTGAGCAGAAAGGAGATAATTAAGATCAGAGCAGAAAAAAATGACATAGAGACCAAAAATATAATACAAAAGATCAATGAAACCAAGAGCTGGTTCTTTGAAAGGATAAACAAAATTGATGAACCTCTAGCCAGGCTCACCAAGAAGCAAAGAGAGGACCCAAATAAACAAAATCAGAAATGAAAGAGGTGAAATAACAACAGACCCCACAGAAATACAAAAGATTATTAAAAAATACTATGAACAACTCTATTCCAACAAACTAGACAACCTAGAGGAAATGGACATATTCCTAGAAAAATATACCCTTCCAAAACTCAATCAGGAAGAATCTAAAAATCTCAATAGTCTGATAACTATTGAAGAAATTGAAGCAGTCATCAAAAAGCTTCCAGCAAACAAAAGCCTGGGGCTAAGATGACTTCACAGGGGAGTTTTACCAAACATTCAAGGAAGAACTAAAACCTATCCTCCTCAGACTATTCCAAAAAATTCAAGAGGAAGGAACACTTCTAAGCTCATTATGAATCCAGCATTACCCTAATACCAAAACCAGATAAAGATAACACAATGAAAGAAAATTACAGGCCAATATCCCTCATGAACATAGATGCCAAAATCCTCAACAAAATTCTAGCAAATCAGATTCAGCATTACATCAGGAAGATTATACACCATGACCAAGTAGGATTTATCCCGGGGATGCAAGAATGGTACAATATCTGCAAATCAATAAACATGATACATCACATAAACAAATTGAGAGAATAAAATCACACAATCATATCAATTGATACAGAAAAAGCATTTGACAAAATCCAACACCCTTTCTTGATAAAAACTCTCAGCAAAATGAGAATAGAGGGATCATACCTCGACATAATAAAAGTTTATGTGGCAAACCTACAGCCAACATCATACTCAATGGGCAAAAACTAAAACCATTTCACCTAAAAACAGGAATGAGACAGGGATGCCCACTCTCACCACTTCTGTTAGACATAGTTCTGGAGGTGCTAGCCATAGCAATTAGACAACAAGAAGAAATAAAAGGCATTCAAATTGGAAATGAAAACGTAAAACTGTCATTATTCGCAGATGACATGATACTGTACATAGAAAATCCTAAAGACTTCATAAAAATTATTAGACTTAATAAATGAATTCAGCAATGTAGCAGGATACAAAATTAATGTCAAGAAATCTATGGCATTTTTATACACCGATAGTGAACTTACAGAAAGAGAGATTTAAAAAAATTCCATTTACCATTGCACCAAAAAAATTAAGATACCTAGGAATAAACTTAACTAAGGAGGTAAAAGACCTTTACTCGTAAAACTACAGGACACTGAAAAAAGAGATAGAGGAAGACATAAACAGATGGAAGAACATACTGTGTTCATGGATTGGTAGAATCAACATCATTAAAATGTCCATACTACCCAAAGCAATCTATAGATTCAATGCACTCCCTGTTAAAATATCAATGGCATATTTCACAGACCTAGAATGAACTCTCCAAAAATTCACCTGGAATAAAAAGAAGACCCCGAATAGCCACAGCAATCCTGAGAAAGAAGAACAAAGTAGGAGGGATCTCAATACTAGATATCAAGCTGTATTACAAAGCCACTGTTCTCAAAACTGCCTGATACTGGCACAAGAACAGACATATAGACCAATGGGAATAGACTAGAGTACCCAAAAATTGACCCAAACCACTATGCCCAATTAATATTCGACAAAGGAGGCATGAACATACAATGGAATCAAGACAATCTCTTCAATAAATGGTGTTGGGAAAATTGGACAGATACATGCAAAAAAATGAAACTAGATCACCAACTTTCACCATACACAAAAATAAACTCAAAATGGATAAAGGACTTAAACATAAGACAGGAAACCATAAAAATATTAGAGGAATCCACAGGCAGCAAAATCTCAGCCATATGCTGAAGCAATATCTTCACTGATACAGCTCCTAGGGCAATGGAAACTAAAGAGAAAATAAACAATGGGACTGCATCAAAATAAAAAGTTTCTGCACAGCAAAAGAAACCATCAACAAAACAACAAGAAAGCCCACTGTATGGGAGAACACATTTGCCAGTGTTATCACCGATAAGGGTTTAATCTCCAACATCTACAGGGAACTTAACAAAAGAAAGATAAACAACCCAATCAAAAAATGGGCAACTGATCTAAATAGACACTTTTCGAAAGAAGACAGAAGGAAGGCCAAGAGACATATGAAAACCTGCTCAAAGTCACTAATCATCAGAGAGATACAAATCAAAACGACAATGCAGTACCATCTCACACCTGTCAGAATGTCTATCACCAACAAATCAACAAACGACAAGTGCTGGCGAGAATGTGGATAAAAAGGAACCCTCGTGCACTGCTGGTGGGAATGCAGATTGGTGCAGCCACTGTGAAGAACAGTATGGAGTTTCCTCAAAAAACTAAAAATGGAACTCCCATTTGACTCAGTAATCCCACTTCTAGGAATATATTCCAAGAAGCTAGAAACACCAATCAGAAAGGATATATGCACCCCTATGTTCATAGCAGCACAATTCACCATAGCTAAGATTTGGAAACAGCCTAAGTGCCCATCAGCAGATGAGTGGATTAAAAACCTATGGTACATCTACACAATGGGATACTACACTTCAGTAAAACAGAAGGCGTTCTTACCATTTGCAACAGCATGGATGGAACTGGAGAGCATTATGCTAAGTGAAATAAGGCAGTCAGAGAAAGATAAATATCATATGATCTCACTCATTTATGGAATATAATGAACAACATAAACTGATGAACAAAAACAGATCCAGAGACAGAGAAACATCGATCAGACCATCAAACCTCAGAGGGAAGGTAGGGGAGGTTGGGGGTAAGGGGGAGAGATCAACCAAAGGATGTATATGCATGCATATAAGCCTAACCAATGGACACAGACACCAGGGGGGTGAGGGCAAGAGTCGGGGGATGGGGGGCAATGGGGAGATAAGGACACATATGTAATACCTTAATCAATAAAGAAAAAAAATGAAAAAATAGAACATTTAAATAAAAATTAATATTTTTTCTTGAACATTAGCTTACCAGACACTGAATAATTGCACAAATTAATAAGCATAACACAAATAAACCTATTTTTCTTGTTCTCCAAAAGCGAAATATTTGCAATTGCACACACCAAATGAGTCAGTACAAGACTAATTATGTGGCAATTGGCTGCTAAAATATTCACTGCCAATATTACTAGTAGTGGAGAGAAATGGTGTGCCTGCACGTAAGGTGCTTAAGGGAAATGAATGTAACATGATTATAGTAATCAGTCATTAGCAGACATTGTAGTTCATTATTAATAATTATGTTTAACAGGATATTATAAAAGTTAAGTTATGAATTTTTTATTAAAACGTTTCTTACATACCATTATATTGGCTGTGCTGCAAAATATTCATTGTGGGCCGATGTGGCCCCCGGGCCACGAGTTTGACATGCTTGCTGTAGGGGCTCAACACACGCTTGCCCCTTGTCCCCCTCTCTAGGCATTTCTGCATGCTCAGTGACTCCAAAGGGCCACCCTGGAGAGACAGACTCTGAGCACTGTGGGCCAGCCTCATGGGCTGGGGATGGCCTATCTTTTCACAGGGGAGAGCGGAAGGGACAGGGGACCCAGGCACCCTCCTTCCTCTATACAGGTCCTCTCACCCTCCTACCACCAAACCCCAGCAAACCCAGAGCTGCATGCTGTCAGCAGGTTCCTGGCTCTTGGGGCAGCCTCCCGCAGCATGGGGGCTGGAAGGAGAGCTGGCAGCTGACAGGGGTGTGGCCCAGCCATGTTCAGCGGCTCTGGGCAATTTCTGACCCCCCTCCCACCTGTCACCTCCTCCTAAGTGGTCACATTGCATCTGACCAATTTTGGCCAGCTTGTGAGTGACGAGTGTGTCTGGAGTGGGGTAGAGGAGTGAGTCCTTGTGCATTATGCACTATGTGAGCTTTGGGGGACCCAGCACCTCCTAAGATCTTCACAATAACCCCCGGGAAGGCACAGTTATGGAAGATGATGAGGCTTGAGACGGCGCACCTGTGATGGCGGGGCTGTGCATCCCTCAAGTACAAGTTTTTTGAGTGTTTCTGCCACTCAAAGCATCGGACTCAGGCCCACCCCTGTCTGGGGACCAAGGCTCGGGACCTGACTGCTGCAAGCCTGGGACTCAGGTCAAGCTCCGCATTTCACAGGGAAAACTATGCTGGACCCACTTCACGTGGAATATAAGGGGAGGTGTTCACTTGTTTCTGATTGACCTCTCTTGCCTTTAATCACCAAATAGAGTGACGCTGTGGGCAGAGGCAGCTCCCCTGAGTCTTCTTGGGGGCACGTGTCCACAGTTTGGGAGGCGCAGCCCCGTCCCAGCTGGCTCCCAGCAGCACCTCTACTTTGAGCCCCTCCTAGGAGGGAATTCGGGCACCACCTCAGGTGGTTCTAGGACTCTCTGAGTCAGCTCTGAGGACCCTCTGCCCCCGATTGGCCACCGCAGGCTGCGCATGATGTCTCATCTAATTAAGCTCATCAGCTGGAGCAGAAATGATCTGCAGCCATGTGCCTCCACATCCGGCAGTCGGTTGTTTAATTAGACGTCCAGCCTCCAGAAGCCACAGCCTTTGACATCAGGGGCCAGGCTGGCAAGGAGGAGAGGGGAGGAGGTGCCCACTGAGCCCCATCGTGAGCCTCAGGCTCAGGCCCAGTCAGATGTAATAAACAGGAAAAGGGAGAGCGGGCATGGGGCTGTCTTCCCCGAATTGGTAGAAACAAGGGGAGATGAATATTTGTGTGGGGTGAGGGGCTTCAATTCCATGGCAGACCCACCTGTGGCCCTGGTGGTGGGATCAAGAACCCAGGATGCTTGAGCACCGGCCACAGAAATCAGAGGCCATTGGCTGGCTCCATTCATTCATTCATGCCTCGCTCACGTGTTTATCCAAGTGACCATCAAGCTAAGCCAATCTGTGCCAGGCCCTGGGGTTGGGGTGTGGGCATCAGTGAGCCTCAGGATGGGGTGATGAGTGACCCATGTCAGTTACAACTGTGCTGACAGACCTCAGGAGTGTGGGGGCAGCTCTGGACTTTTAAATGTCCATCCACCAAGAGCTGACACTTTGGGGACATGCCCTGCTCAAGAGAAGTCCACTAACCATTGGCCAGGATGTCAGAGACAGATGGCTACGCTGCCCGAGAAAGTTATAGCTGCTGGTGCTCAGAGATGGGGCATGTGGGCCCAGCAAGAGCTGGTAAACAGCCAGGATGCGCAGGGTGAGCAGGTGCTGCTACAGCAGAGGAGGGCGGAAGTTTCTGGAAGCAGAAAGGTGGGCAGAAGAACCAAGGACAAACATCCCCCACCCCCAGCACAGGTCCACACATGAACAGGGGGAAAAAGATAAAAGCCATGAGACAGCCCCTCACACTGCTAGGATGGCTGTTATAAAACGCAACGGGAGGCAAGTGCTGGGGAGGCTGGGGCCCTGCACACGGCTGGCGGGAAGGTGAAATGGTGCAGCTGCTGCGGAAAGCAGCACGGCGGCTCCTCAACATGTAAGCACAGAATGACCACACGAGCCAGCAGGCCCCTCTTCGGTACGCACCCACGAAAGCGGAAAACGGACTTCAGCAGGTCCTTGTACAGCCGTGCCCACAGCAGCATGATGGCGAAAAGGTGACAACAAGCCGAGGGCCTGCGGACGGATGAATGGATAAACTAAGCGTGGCCCATCCCTGCAGTGGAACGTTGTTCAGCCGTGAAAGGGAAGGACACTGACACACGCTACAGCATGGATGGACCGGGAGGACCTTAGGCTAAGCCAGTCACACCGGACAAATGCTGCATGACGCCATTCATATGAGGTCCCCAGAGGAGCCAGATTCGTGGAGAAAGTAGAAGGATGGTCGCCAGGGGTTGGGGGAGGAGAAAATGGGGAATTCGTGTTTAATGGGTACAGAGTCTCAGTTTGTGAAGATGGGAAAGTCCGTGGTGATAGCTGCACAGCAGTGTGAATATATCCAACACCACGGAATTATTCACTTAAAAATGATTAAAATGATACATTTTGTTATGCATGTATATTTCACAAAAACACCCCCCCAAAAGTGTTCACTTTTTAGTCCTCTCAAGTGAACCCTAATTCTAGTTGTCGAGTGTGTGCACTGCCCTTGGATTGAGACTCAATGTGTCAGGAAAAGAGTGGGGCACAAGGAGGTGGATCTAGTCCCTGGAGGCCAGGCACATGACACACGGTCACAGCACCACCAGGCCAGGGCTGGCATGAAGCCGTGGTGCACAGGTCAGGGGAAGCAAGACAACTGACTGCTGGGGAAACGGGGTGATCAAGGGAGGCTTCTTGGAGGAGGCAGCATCAGAGCTGGGCCTTTAAAAATGGGTGAGTGAAAAGGAGAGCAAGGCAGAAAGAGGTGGAGGCAGCCTCAGAAGCAGATATGGGGTGCCTGGGTGGGATTCCAGCCTTCCCGCTGCCTGAGGCCAGGCTCCCTCGCTCAGCCCCAGTACTTTTGTCTGTAAAATGAAGAGATACCTGTAGATGGGGCAGGGAGGGGGACGTGATGGCAGGAGCAACTCTCACTGCTGGGCAGAGTGCTCAGTGCTTTGAGACTGTAATTGTTTATTCAGTTTTCATAATCAATTGACAGCAAGGACACTGAGTGGAGAGGTGAAGGGGAGACCTCACGTCCAGGGGGGGCAGAGAGCGCATCCTCTGTAGTCCTGCCTGGGAGTGCAGCATACAATGGGTGTGGAGAAAGGAAGGAAGGAGGAAGGAAGAAAAGAGGAAGGATGGAAGAAAAGAAAAGAGGTAGGAAGGAGGAAGGCAGGTGCTGTAACTCAGCAGGAAGGGTGTGGACCAGCCCTCAGACAGGGTGGTCCTAGCTCTGTGGTGGGTTGGGGGGTGGCCTTGGGGAAGGAAGGACCTCTCCCCTTGGCCTCAGGACCATGGTTGCATCAGAGCCCTCAGTCCTGCAGGCCCTGCAGCTCAGCACCTGAGAACCACGCCCCTTCTGGCAGAGGCTGGCAGTGTCACTGCCCGTGGTGCCCCCTGGTGGTGTGTGGTGAGGCCGTGCCTTCTCCTGATCTGGGCTCCTGGGCCCTCCTGTCTGACTAGGAAAATGTATCCTCTGCCATTTGGCATAAATTGAGAATTAAGATGTTTTGAGAGGAAGCGCTACATTGCCCGATGTGGCACCAACAATTGTGATCTGGTGGGAACGCCCTGGGCCTGAACTCCATGGTCCTCGCTGGGCCTCAGTTTCCCTGTCTGAGAATGGGGGTATGGCATCCACTGTGAAAGCCGAGGTCATGAACGTGGTGCATGAGTGGGAGTGGGAGGAAACGGGGCTGTGAGAAGGACCCCCCTCCCCCCCGCCCCTGAAGACAAGGTGGGGATCCTGGGACAGCGAGGTGGGAGGCTGGCATGGCTTTTCTGCCTCCCTGAGCATGAATGATGTGACATTCTTGGTGATGAAAGAGAGGGTGCAATCAGCGTGGCCCATAGCACTTTGAAAGATGACAGAATGTTCTAGATCTGCACTAGTCAATACGCTGTCACCAACCACATGTAGCTTCTGGGCACTTGGAATGTGGTTATTGCGACTGAGGCACTAAATCTTCTATTTTATTAAGTTTTAGTTAATTTAGGTTGTGGGGCTTTTTTGTTTTGTTTTTTGTTAATCCTCACCTGTGTGTGTGTGTGTGTGTGTGTGTATGTATATGTATATATATATATATATATATATATATATATATATATATATTTCCCATTGATTTTCATAAAGTTGGAAGGGAGGGAAGGAAGGAGTGGGGAAAGAGAGAGAGAAATACCTATATGAGACGCATCAATGGGTTATCTCCTGCAAACACCCCCACCGGGGTTGGGAATCGAACCCATGACCCTTTGGTGCTCGGCTGACACTCTAATCACTTGGTAACACTGGCCAGGGTAGTGAATTTAAGTTTAAAGATCCCATGTGGCTGATGGTGACAACAACGGGTGGTTCACAGTCAGATGACTGGAGGGGAGGAGGCGGGTGGGAGGGGAGGCCACGTGCAGGAAATGAAAGACTAATGATGAATTTGATTTCTTCCTCATTAACAGACAGTGGTGTTGGGTGAGTCACTTAATTGTTCTGAAACTTGGGCTCATATCTGATAAATGGGGCTGCACCTCAGCCCTGACCAACACCCAGGGTCCTGGACAAATGTGTGAGGTCAGAGGCCAGGGAGCCGGCAGTGTGTGTCCCGAGCACAGCCCTGGCCAGGCCAGGGGCCTGACCTCTGAGGCAGCTGGAACAGGCCAGAGCTGACCAGGGAGGCTGTGGTCGTCCTGTGGCGTGTCGCCGTGGTGCGACTCTGTTAGCTAATGCAATTTCATGTTTAAATTGTGACAAATGACTTAATGGGAACCAGGAGCTGACACCGGGCCCAGCAGCAGCCAGTGTCCCAGGCAATCACTGTCACCAGCCAGCTGGGGAGGGTGCCCAGGCCCTGCAGGGCAGAGGGGCTCCTTCAGGCCTAAAGCAGATGCTATGGGCACTAGGGTCTGAGCCCAGGATGAACCCAAGGATCCACTATACCCCCTGCTCTCAACGTCTCCTGGCACCCTAAGCCGCGATCCTGGGGTAGGGACAACCCTGGAAACATCCCCATTCAGTGATGGGCCTGGTGTTCCTCCTGAACCACAAAGGGAGGGCTTGCTCCCACAGACCCTGCAGAGAGCCCAGGACTGGAGTCACACCGAGCACTAACTTCAGGAATTCTGCCACCACAATTGCATCACAAGAAGGTGCCACCCCAGGCAGGCTGTCAGCGGCCACACCTGCCTCATACCAGCCTCACACCTCCCTGCTCACTGATGGTTTCAGGATCCCCCCTGCCTGTAATGTCAGCCAGATGCTTTGTGTTCATCTTGTGTGAGGGACACTTGTCCTAACTTCTCTAACAGGGTGGTTGGCTGCAGGATCTCTCACCAGGTCCTGGGTGCTCCAGCACATTTTCCTGTGTTCTTAAGGCTGAATGTGACGGCCCTCCTGCTCACAATGGCTTCGTGCGTGACTTCAGAGGTTCTCCAAACACAAATGCAGCAGGGAGGTGGTTGTTAGCGTTTCTAGTTCATTAGTCAAACAGCCACCATGTAAGGCAGCAGGATGTGGTTCCATCATGACAGGGCTCTCCTGATCCACTGAGAGGCCTGGGAGGGTGTCAGGGGCTGGGCATGGGGCTGACTAGTGGGTGTGGGAAGACAGCACAGATACAGCAACAAAGGAAGAGATGGCCTCAGCTGTCCATGGGCTCAGCTCTTTGCAGTTTACCCATCACTTAGGGGACATGGCACTTTACAGCTTGCAAGGACTTAGGAGCTGTCTCTGCTGAGCCCAGCGAGAGCCTGGGGGCAGGCTGCGTGGAGTAAAAGAATGGTGATCGCTTAGCCTGGCACAGTGTGGAAACCCACGCACAAAGCGATGGCTGTCCCACTTTGCAGAGGAGGCACTGAGGCCCCACTCGATTGGATGATAAAGCAGCTGGATGGCTGTGACCAGGTGTCTCAACCATGTTCTGATCCTCTGAGGGACACTAGCCCTGAGGACTGTGACTGCGCCTCTGTAAGGAGTGGGTTCTCAGGCTCTGAGGCGTTAGCACCTGGGGTCTGGGCAAACTTGAACCTGGCCTCCCTGTCCTGGGCTAGCATGTACCCCTGTTCACTGTCACATGCCCTTTCCTGAGGGGTGGAGGCAGCTGTCACTCAGCAGGCAGGAGATTCTGCAGGGTGTGACTTGGGTCCCTGAGGGTCCCCAATGGTCCCCGAGCCCACTCTGCCCACTCTGCACAAACCCTCCCTGTAAACACGCCCTCTCCAGCATACCTGGGTTTGCCCGCTGCTGCTCCTGCCATCTGGGGCTGGAGCTTGATACCGAGAAAATTGCAATTGGCATTCCCCATTAACGAGGGCAGCTGCAGGCAGCGCCTGCCAGGAAGCTGTCAGGATTATGCGCCCAGAATAATTACTTGAGAAAGGGAGAGGGCGGGGCCTGGAATGCCATGAAAACCAGCAAGTGATCAATGGCTCTGAGGCTGCCTCATGTGTCACCACTTGTGTGACATGGGACAGTCACAGCAGATGCTGGCTTAGGCCCCCCCAACACTGGCAGTGGGGCCTGGGGCAAATTCTCCTCCTCTGGGCCTCAGTTTTCTAGGGTCTAATGAGTGGGGAGACTAAGAAGCCACCTCTGAAGTTCTGTGGCCCCGTCTGTGCAGGGAGATGCCACCCGAAAGCTGGGAAGGAAAGGCCTCCGCATGGGGAGGGTCCAGGGGGCCCTGGGTTCCTTCTGCCTGTCATCCTGTGATACTGTGACCTGCATGCCCGTGGGCTCCATCCCGGCTCACAGGATTTGATGATTGGGTTTATGGGTCAATTTGCCAGGCTGAGGATCGAGTGATTCAATCGAACACTCATCTGGGTGTTGCTGTGAAGCATTTTGGAGATTAGATACCCTCTACAATCAGCTGGCCTTAAGTAAAAGAGATGACCTTCCATGATGTGGGAAGGCCTCATCCAATCAGACAAAGGCCTTAAGAACAAACTGAGTTTTCCCTGAGAAATTTCACCTCGAGACTGGGGATCAGCTCCCACCGGTGGATCCACCTGCCCTGTGGACCTTGGACGTGGGGGGACATAAACCTGGGCCCCGCGTCTTCCCACGGGGCCGGCTCAATCCTCAGGCTGCTTGCCATCAGCCCGCCCCTTTTCCTGACCACATCTCCTTTTAGACCAGGTTTGTGAGAAACGTCTGATGTTTGAAGGTCAGGGCGCGTTTTCATTTCTTGCCAGCGCACATTTCCAGCTCCTTCTTTTGGTCAGCACAGGCCATGCCCCAGCCTCGCTGTCTTCCCGGGATCCTCCTCTCCCAACAGAGCACACTCCTGTCTACCTGGCCCCTTGGAAGCGAGGGGTGGGCCTGCGCTGCAGCTTGGTCAGTCCAGGACAGAACCAAGAGGACCCTAAAGGCCCTGGTCCTAACCCCCAACATTTCATAGTCGCAAGGCAGCCCCCGACAGGGTGTCATCTCTCCTTGATCTATTTCTGCATCGATACCTCACTGTACCAGGGTCTTCTCCCATTTGCAATGTCCTGGGAGATAATCATGCCCTCTGTTGACTCCTGTTGGGCATAAGCACCCCCAAATCAAAGACCAGTAGGTCCAGTGCTCTCAGGTGACACGCAAGGCCACCTGGCAACATCTCCCAGGCTGAGTGTTCTTGGTAAACTGGATGACAGGCTGTTTAACCACTTTATTGTGGTTTTGTTGTTTTTCTAAGAATATTGGAGTTGGACTAGCAACTCCGTATCCCCCATCACTTTTGTCCCACCAGGTGGTGGCCAGCCAGCCTGAGGGACTTCTGTGCAGTAAACGGGAACTCCAGTGCATGGGACCACGGGGGGCTCAAGACAATAGGTCAAATTCAACACCAGCAGGTCACTGTAGAGAATTTCATGGTTATCATTTAAAAAATGATGGCATTACTAGTAACAATAATTATTCTTGTTAAATATATGATTTCCATCATGAGGGCAGAAACATACTGAAGGTGACATTTTAAGCCCTTAATTTCCTTTGGTGCTCACTTAGTAAACATATATTACACAGCCTCAGCTTTTTAAATTCACTGCATCAAAGCATCTCCCATCCTGCTGCACATGCACCTCCAAACTGGCCTTGAACAGCTGTATACTATTCCGTGGGTGATGACATGCCAACATGGAGTAAGGGGCGTGTCTGGATCACGCCTGCCCAGGTGCCCCGCTTTCCTGAGTCACCTGCCCCAGGCTCACCCCTTGAAGGTTCAGGACACCTGGTCCCACGAGTGGAGGCTCTCAGCCTGTAGAAAGAGGGGTCCACGTAATCGCCTGGCCCAGACACCCCAGATCTTCTATCCCTGTCTCTGAAAAGCCTAACCTCCCAATCCAGCATCCAGTGACCCAGGCAGAAGACGATAAAGTGCCTCAGAGAACCCTGGGTGGCCAGGGCTCCCACCCGCCCAGCCCAGTGTGCACAGGCCCCGCCTTGACCCTGGCACCAAGGGCACACCCTCCACCAGGGGATCCACTGAACGCCTCAGGTCAGCCTGCCCAGTTCTCCCCACACACTCAGCGCCTGACATGCTCCGTCACGGGCTCCATAACGGGCTCCCTCCAACCACGAGCTGTCCCGGGTTTCCTCGCTGGTATCTGAGACGGGCTGTGGCTGTGGTGGGAGGACAGCAACCACGTGAGAGACTAGAGTTTCCCACAGACACTAAGCCCGCTGTGTGTGACCTTCCCCTCCGTGCCGGCCATTTCCACACAGACGCTTCCCCTTCCGCAGACACTTCCTTTGGCCAAGCAGCAAGTAAATTCTGAAATACTGCCGTCAGGTTGTCCATTTGAGAGTTGGGGAACGCAGGCCCAGGTGGCCGTGGGCCGGGCCCGGGTGTCCTTGTTCATGAGAAGAGAGCACAGAGGACCCACTTCCCGGCCTCCCCGCCCTCTGACAGCAGAAGCCACAGCTTCTCAACATTCCAAAGGGCTTGTGGGAAAATCACCCGATCTGATGATGTAATTTCTAGTCCCAAAGCCAGCCAGAGGGCCTGCACCCCAGGAGGCACATTCCTCCCCTGCCCAGGGCCTGAAGAGTGTCAGGTAGGGGCAATGGTGGTGACTTCCCCAGAGGAGAGGAGGCAGCAGGACATGCTGTTCCTCAAAGGGGCAGCTTCCGCTCCCTGGATGCCACCTTTGGCCCCCTTCCCCACCCTGGGCAGCCCAGCCGCCCTGGGAGCAAATGAACCTGCGGAGATGGAGGTAACTGTGTCTGCCATCAGACCCGCAGTGGCTGAGCCAAGACTCCCAGGGATCAAGGACCCTCTCACCACATGTGGACATGTCTCCCATGCTGGATTCCATGGTCACAAATAACTCATGATGAAGAAATTGCAGATTGGGGACAGGACTGGGATGGCAACTGGGTCAACAAGGGAAGGAAGAAAGCCTTGCCCGTGAGCCACGGAGGCAGTCCCATCACGCGTGCAGGCATGGGGAGCCCCCACTGCAGCTCACGAAGTCTGGGCTCATCACCACCCCGGGAGGAGGATGGCCGAGCTTGGAGACAGGCCGGCTCAACAACTCCGAAAACAGGAGGAAATATGGGGAATCCTTAAACGGAACCAGATGGACTTTGGGAGATAAAGGGAGATTTCTGGAAGGTTCCTGCGAGTTCCTAGGGACTGGGGTAATGGCCAATGAGAACCAGTTGGGAAATGTCTGCACAGACTTCCTGAGGTTGAAAAGACTTGTGGCTGGAAACCAGAGTGGGGAAAATAAAACACTGCATGGGGCGGAGACAAAGGAGAGTGGCAGATAACACTAGGACTGAGGAGTTCGCCTTAAAAAGAAGGAAGCATATAAGGGCGACAAAGGAGCTGCTCTGTGAGCCCCAAATGCCTGCGCCCCACTTGGTGATGACCTGCACACCAGGCCGGGGCGTGCTGAGGAGAGCCCCCTGGGTGGGTCTCTGCAGACCACATGCCGCATTCCTCCTCCTGCTTCAAGGGGATGCAAACCTCTTCCAACAATTCACTAGCCAACCTCTCCTGAGGGTTCCCCTTGCCACGTTGGCCAGGTGTGCAAAGGTGCAAATGTACCGGGGATTGTAGGGGGAGTGGCCTGGTGGCTGGGTGCCATGCAGGGCTGGGCTCGGCTTCCCCGGGCAGTGCGGGTATAGCACATAGGCCTCCTCTCACAGCTGGGGCTGTGAGTAACAGTGGTGTGGAGCTGCAACTGCATAGCTGATGGAGGCAGCCTTCCCAGTGGTGCAGCCTTGTTCAGTTCAGCTCTCTGTGTACTTGGCGGTTTCTCCTGCAGTGTCCAGAGCAGATGGCCTTGGGACAGTGGAGGCCGCCTGTGGAGGCTCCCTCATTCCCAGAAGACCCCTGCCTGTTCCCTCAGTGGCTCAGGAGGAGGCAGAGGGTCAAGAAAATCGGCCAACCATCCCTAGCCCGCCTTCTCCCAGGACCCCGGCAGGACCAGCCTTTCCTCTAGGCTTGGCACCCCACTCCTGGGCAAGAGGTAGAAAAGGTGCCCTTTTGGATCCCTGGGGTCCTTGGAGCCGAGCTCCCAGGAGAGGGCCTTTACTCTCCCTCCTCCTGCACAGGCAGACACACACACTGTGCATTTCAGCGTGAAGCTTGCCCGTGGAACCCTTCCCACCCTGGGAAGGCTACAGCCTTCTGTGGCCACAGGAAAGCCTGAGTGCCTCTTGGGACTGACTTCCTCTTCTGTAAAGTCACTTGGTCACTCTCTTGGTCACTTGGTGATAAAAATGAGCCAGCAGGGGCAAGTGGACTCTGCAAAGAACAAATGGAAGCTTTTCTTCCCACTAGTTGAGAGGTAAGCACCACTCTGCAGAATCTAGCCAGGTATCAGGCACACAGATAGCCAAGAGAGTGGCCACCAATTGCTGGACCTGTTGCTGTGGGCATCTAACTGTCCCCAGTGATCTCCCTTCACCTTGCGCCTGTGGCCCATGGCTCCTGATTTGACCTCTTAGGGCCTCACTTTTCCCTCTCTGACATGGGACAGCAGCACCCAACTCATGGGGTTGTGAGGATTAAATGAGATGTTGTGTTTTAACTCATTAGTGGGAAAAGGTTCTCTAGGCCACCCCCAAATCACCCAAAGAATCATGGTTTTAGAGTCCCATTTCTGATTCAATGCAATCCCTATCACAATCTCAGCTGTCTTTTTTTGCTAAAATTGCCAAATTGATCCTAAAATTCATATGGAATTGCAAGGGACCCAGAATAGCCAAAACAATCTTGAAAAAGAACAAAGTTGACTCAAATGTCCTGATTTCAAAGCTTACTAAAAAGTTGTGGTAATCACAACTGTGTGGTATTATAATAAGAATAGATACATAGATTAATGGGGTAAAATAGAATTGAGAGACCAGAAATAAACCCTCACATTTACAGTCAATTGATGTTTGACAAGGGTGCCAAGACAACTCAATGAGGAAAAAGAACCTTTACAACAAATGGGAAAACTGGAAATCCACATGCAAAAGAATGAAATTGGATCCCTACATCACACTGTACACAAAATCACCTCAAAAAGGATCAACAACCGAAATATAGGAACTAAAACAATAAGACTCTTAGAAGAAAACAGGAATAAATGTTTGTGATCTGGAGATAGACAATGATTTCTTAGCCATCATACCCAAAGCAAAAACAACAAAAGAAAAAAAAAGGGGGGCATTATCAAAATTAAAAATCTTATGCTGCAAATGACATTATCAAGAATGTGAAAGGCACCCCAGAAAATGGGGGAAAATTTTTGCAAATCATTTATCTGCTAAGGGACTTGGGTCTAGAATATATATTAAAAAAGCAACAACATGCTTGCAACTCAATAATAAGAAGGCAAAACATCCAATTCAATACTGCGCAAAAGATCTGAATAGACTTTTCTCCAAAGAAGATATGCTAATGGCCAATAAGTACACCAAAAGATGCTCAACATAATTAATTTACAGGAAAATGTAACTCAAAACAACTGTGAGTGATGACCACTTCACACCCACTGGGATGTCTAAAAGTAAAATAATAGAAAACAACAAAAGTTGGTGAGAATGTGATAAAACTGGAACCCTCATAATGCTGGTGGGAATGTAAAACGATGTAGCCACTTTGGAAAACGGGCTGGTAGTTCCTCAAAATGTTGAACATAGAGTCATCATATGACAGCAATTCCTAGGTATATACCTAAGAAAAATGAAGACCTATGTGCACTCAAAGACTTGTACATGAATGTTCACGGTAGAGTTATTCACAATAGCCAATAGTGGAAACTACTCCAATATCTATCAATGGATGAATGGACAAACACACTGCTGTGGTATATCTAAACAGTGAAGTATTATTCGGTTTAAGTGCAGCACGAACACAGGCTACAACATGGAAGAACCTTGCAAACATTATGCTAACTGGAAGAAGCCAGTCACAAAAAGTCACATCTTATACAGTTTTATTTATGTTAATTGTTGAAACCCATGGAAACAGAAAGTATATAAGAGGTTTCCAGGGGCTGGAGTGGGGCTGGAGGGGAGGAATGGGGGTGTGATGGCGGAAGGGTATGAGTTTCTTTTGGGAGTGATGAAAATGTTTTGGAATTAGTGGTGATGGTTGCACAACTTTGTAAATACACCAAACCCCACAGAAGGAACTGTACATTTAAAAGGATGGCCTGGCTTGTGTTGCTCAGTGGTTGGGCATCAACCCATGAACCAAGAGGTCATTGGTTCAATTCTGGTCATGTCACATGCCCAGGTCGTGGGCTCCACCCCCAGTAGGGGACATGCAGAAGACAGCCAATCAATGTTTCTCTCTCATCAGTGTTTCTATCTCTCCCTAAAAACAAAACAAAACAAACAAACAAACAATAAAAACATATTTTTAAAAGGATGACTTTATGGTGTGTGAATTATTCTGTATAATAAAAGTGTAATATGCAAATCAACGGAACAGCAGAATGACTGGTCGGCGGGGGCGGGGCCAGCCATCAGTAGGATATCTCCTGAGGGCTCCCAAATTGTGAGAGGGAGCAGGCCAGGCTGAGGGACCCCCGAGTGCATGAATTTTCAGGCACTGGGCCTCTAGTATCTAAATAAAGCTGTTTGAAAAAAACTGACTTCTCCCTACTCTCTGTTGCAGCAGGAAAGAGTGAAGACTGGGACAGAATAAAGATAGAATAAAGTCAGAGCACCTTAAAACCTGTTTTTGGAACAACAAAAGACAGCTCCTACCCAGGGTTTGTGGATGCTCATCAGATAAGCACATTCAGCACTTAGTGGCCACGCATAGCGCAGTGCCGGCATGCTATCAGCGCCCGATGAAGTCAGTGACTGTGGACAGGATGCTTCCTTGTGTCTTCCTTAAGCCCACACAGGTCTGGTAGGAGCTTCTAACTCCAGTATCTCCAGGGCCTCCCACATGGAAGTGAAAATCAAGGTGTGTAATGTTCCCATTAATGTATGTGTGAGTGGATGGGGGTTGGGGGGTGGGTGTGCACATGTGTGTGACTGTGCATGCACTCACATTTCCTGGACGTGCAGAAACCCTTTAGCTTGACCTGCCCCACAACAGGCATGGCTGTCAGAGCCCTCCGGGGTTTTCCGCCGAGGCATCATGTCCAACGACGTTCATGGCTCTGAGTTCACTCAGTGTGGGTGTCAGAGACCCATCTGCTCCTGGCTTGGTCCACACTGCCCTGGTATCCAGGAAGCCCCAAACCATTCAGAAGCCGATTGGGGGCCTCCTAGAGGGAACGTGGGCATGACTTTAAGAGACCAGAATTCAGAACCTCAGCTGGGGGACCCGCTCCAGCATGGGGGGCACGTCCACTGGTCTCCAGGGCACAGGCAGCACCAGGGTCCCTCCCTTCATGGACAACACAACTCACCATTTCCTCCTTAGCCAGATGAGACAAAGCAAATTCCTCAAAGAATCAGCCCAAAGCCATAAACTGCTTTTGCAACATCCAGGAGCAGCTGCTCTTTGGGAGGAATAAAATGCTAATAAGATGGGAAAGAATGCGCTGGGCCGGTGCTTGCCTTTTATGCTCCTTGGCTTCCAGCTCCTGAGGCTGAGCACACCACGGAGACCCGAGCAGCTGGCCAATCGGATACACAAGTTCCTGCGCCAAGTCTCGAGAGCACCGGACACACAGGCCCTGCAGGTCAGCAGGGTGAGTGGTGACTCAGTGGCTGAGTCCAGCACCCTTCCGCCGTTTTGGAAAGGGACCTTTGGAAAGGCGAGCCCTGCCGGGTCCTCTGCCCTGTCTCGTCTCAGTTTCCCATTTCGGATGGTTCCGGCGAGCCCTGCCGGGTCCTCTGCCCTGTCTCGTCTCAGTTTCCCATTTCGGATGGTTCCGGCTGCTGTACAAACTTGCGCAGCAGCCTGGGGTGTGGGTGGGTGGGCTCTGTCATCCCTGTGCTCCCATGTGGGGCCGGGTCCATGGCGCCGGGCTCCCAGGGCACCGACCACCGCTAGATAAATCGGATGAAGATCCCTGGTCTCACCCCTTCTCAGCCCCTCCCACACCCTCAGGATAGGCTCCTGAAAGAGTGCCAGGTAAGGGACCCCCTGCTCTCGAGACCCATGCAGACCCTTGCCACAGCAAGCCTCCTGGGCTCACTCTGGCCCCAGGGCCAGCACCGGAACCTGGAGTTACATGGTTATTCTGGAAAGCTGTCCCATGGGCCGGGTAGGCAGCTCCCTCCAGAGGCGTGTCTCCAAGGGGAACAGGGGCAGTTCTCCGACATCATCAGCAACTTTTGATAAGAGCGGACAATGCCGGGGCTGGCCCTGTGGTGGCCTGTGGTGTGTGCTCACACCATCGTCCTTGACCTGCACACATCCCCCTGAGAGGAGACTTCTTGTTCCTGTTCTCCAGAGGAGGCTGGGGTTTGACCAGAGCCTAAGCTCTTACTGAAAGGGTGCTGGGTCTGCCTGCAGGAGGCTTGCAGTCTGGCCAGGAGAATGCGTGGGAAAGAAAACAACACAAGGCAAACCGGGGCTGCGATCCTCCTGGAGGACAACCTGTGGAGGACGGAGCTGAGCCCAGGTCCTTTGGGGGTCCCCACCCCCGTCTGTGCATGCCCGAGACTTTCTCCTGAGTCGCTTCAAACAGGCCCTGGAGGAGCAGTCAACAGGAGGCTCTGTAAGGGGCAGGGCGAGCGGGGCTGCTGGCTGGGGGGCTCTGGAAAGCTGGGTGCCAGAAAGCAGGCAGGGTTTGGGGTCAGGAAGCCCACGGGGTGTAGATGGCCCTCGCAAAGGTGTAGAGCAGGGGAGCACGTGTCTCCAAGCCCTCAGCGGCACCACCCCGTAGAACGCAGGCAACGGCGCTCTTGAAGGTGGCAGGGGTCACTGAGGACATGAATTTTTAACTTTATTTCATTATAATGTATTTAACTGTAAATAGCCACACGTAGCTAGTGTGCTGTATGCAGGGTGCGCCTCAGGACTACTCTGGCGACGACAATATTCACAATACAGAATCCTCAGACACGATTTCACGCTTTATTATTGGGCCCAGAGCTTACAAGGGGATCGATGTTTTGACTTGACAGATGAAGGCCAAGGGATAAGGAAACTCTCCTTTGCCTTGCAGGTTCAAGTTTAAACCTTCTGGCTCTGTCCCCTGAAGGACAGACAACGTTGAGGCTGGTACCCCAGGCCCATGCAGGGACCAGGAGTGCACAGGGGCCAGAGGTGGCTGGGCACTGATGGGTTCCAAGCCCTTCCCACACCCTTTGTCTTTTCTGCAGTTTCTGGTGGCAGCCTCCCCTCCATGGCAGCTCCGCAGCAGCCTGGTGCAGAGGTGCTGTGGTGCAGCCCCCACCAGTCCCTACAGCACAGAACTGGGAGGTGGGCAAGAAAAACAGGGAGGCAGAGCCTGGGGTCTTTGGAAAGTGGGCAGACGGGGAGCCCGAGAAGCAGCAGTCAGGGGCTAAGAATCCAACAGAAGGTTAGCCTGAGCCAGGGAGAAGATGCGTGTCTGCCTTCCTGTGTCCTAACATCCATTCCCTGTCACCGAGCAAGCATCTGTGAGGCCTCTGTATGCATAGCCCTGACTAGTGTCTCTTCCATCAGAGGATGGTGAAGCGCCTCCCGGGCTACAGAAGTGAGCACAGAGGCCGTGAGCAGGGGAGGCGGTGGAACGCACTGTCCTTGGAATGGAAGGAAGCCGAGAAACAGTGCTGGGAATCAGGCAGGGTGGGCCGTGCTTACTCCGCCAAAGGAATCAACCCCTGAAATAGATTTTTAAGACACACGAAGCTCCGCATTTTAATAGATTTGCTCTTAAAAACAAAAAAGGAATAAAATTTATCTTCAGAGACTGTCAGCCAGACTCAGAGATGAAATATTTTTTTTTACCATTAATATCGTCTGGGCTCACATGTAATTGTTTTATAAGAGCTTGGGGCCCCGGGCCAGCAGCAAGGACAGTGGGTCAGGCAGCAGGTGGCCAGAGCCCACTCCCCGCCTTGTCTTATCTCCCCCTGAGGTTGGTTACATCTGGGTCTGCCATCACCCAGGACACAGGAACCCTCCTGAGCGAGGTCTCAGGGCGTGTGCTCTGCCTGGAAAGGCCAGCGCATGAGCAGGCCCTGGCTCTGCTGAGACGAGGCCTTGGGCTTCTCTGGGCCTCTGTTTCCTTGTCTTCAAAGTGGCACAGTGAAGACCACGTCACAAGTGTTGTTTGGAGACGAGGGCCTGGAAGTTGCTGATGAACTAGGAAGCAGCAACAATTGCCAGAGATCGTCCTCCTGAACAATTCCCACTCTCCCACAGCCTGGGCGGCTGAGGCCGGAGTGGGACCTGGAGGGGCGCAGAGGCACAGAGTGCAGGCGGACGGCAGAGGCATAGCCAGCCTTGCCCCGTGGAGACCTGAAGGGATCCCACACTGACTCACTACCGACACCCCACAGGTTCCTCCTGGCGGCCCCTGGGAATTCCCATTTACAAATGACCAGCTGCCCCCACCGGCCTGGAGGCTCCCTAAAGGGGCTGCTCATGGAGTGCTCCCCTCCATCCCCAAAGTTCTGCTGTGTACAGAGGGAAGTTCTCATCCCACAGTTATCCCTTGGAGGAGTGAGGCTGCCCCTCAGAGTTGCCATCAGGTCTCTCACGTCCGAGTGCTCCTGATGGCTGTATTCTGATCGAGTCCTCTCAGGGGTCATGGTGGAGGCCCCAGGGGATGGGAATTTTCAAGAAGCAGACCCTTGCAGATTGACCTGTTAATTACTTCAAGGGGCTTATGTCCACCCTGCAAGTGTTAGCCCAAGCTCCCTCTGTGCACAGCAGTGCAGCAGCTGGGAAGGCAGCCCCCGCTGCTGGGTGGCCGGCTCCTGGCTTCGATAAAATATCCAGGGCGCCACTGAGTGCAGAGCCAGCAAGTGCTGTCAAAACTCCCCGCGGGACCGTGCCCTGTGCTCTGCATGGGTGCTGGCATGTCTCTATCAGCCTCAGCTGACGGTGCTCCTGGGGGTGGAGTCTGGCTCTGAACGTGGGTCTCCCTGTTACAAACCCAGTGTCCCTCCACGATCCCCTTTTCCATTTCTGCACAGCAGGGGGAGGTGCTTCCAGGGGACCACAGACTGCCAGAGGAGAACCGGCCTTGTTGAAATCAAAGTGTCTGCAGGCTAATGACAGAGAGCAGAGAAATTCTAGTGTCGTTTTCCTGGGTCAAACAGCCAAGGTCAAGTGATGTCAGCCAGACCGCCTGGAGCTGGGCCTTCCTGGCTGGGCAGCCAGGCATCCAGGACCCACCCAGTTCCTTCCTCCTCTGCAGAGGCCCTGCCCTGCTGTCTCCACCGCGACATCAGGCAGCACTGAGAGGCGTCTGGCGAGGGACTGTGCAAACACTGCCAAAGTTATGGTCCTGCTCAAACGAGTACCCCGTGACACTGCAACCCGCCCCCCCCCCCCCCCCCCCCCGGGCAGTGCTGGACTACAGGCAGAAGGGGGAAGCTCCAGGCAGGGTGCTCAGCCTCTGGTGGACAAGTCGGCGCAGCTCGCGGATGGGCATCTCACTGGCAGAGCCCCCCAGAGGGAAAGGCCTGGGGCCACCAGCCCGTTCCTCCATCTCGTCCAGTGGAAGCACCAGGAATGCTGGCAGGACCTCAGGCTTGCACACAGCCCACCCAAAGCCCCAGTGGCCACCCAGTGCATCCAGAGGGATTGGTGCACAGCTGGGTGGGTCCTTCAGGATCTAACCCACACTCACCGCCCAGGACCAGATCTGCCTGCTCTGCCTCTAGGACCCTCTGCTGAGACTTTTCTCTGGGTTCGTCCTGTAGCCCCAGAAAGCTGCAGCCGCAGATGAGCCCCCATTGGATCATCCAAGATGTTGGCCTTTGCACATTCATGGTATCTAGAGCTACATGACTCGGTCCCTGTTCTCTCGCTCCTACTTCCAGAGCAATCTCTGCCAGCACCTTGAACTGCCCCACCCTCTAGTCCCTCTGGATGCCCGGGCTTCAGCCCACCTCCCTCCTGACACCCAGCCCGAGCTTGCAGGATCCTTCCTACTGCCACCCAAGCACCATCTGCCTGTAACTCTGTCGGTTGGGGACTCCTGGAGGGCGGCCTGGGTTCTTTCCACTCCGCAGATATCTGCTGTGTGCCTGCATCCCCCAGCCACTCATCTTGCTCTGTGAAAAGCTCATGGTCAAAGGTCAATGTTGGAAGAGCTGCCAAGATGCAGAAGAAGGGCTGCCCCCAAAGGGGTCCACAGGGCCAGCTGGGTGGGCCCTGCAAGGATGTGGGGTCTGGCTTCAAAGCTGGAAGAAATTTCCAGAAGGCCTGTCTACTTAAAGACAGAATGTCCTCCCGCCTGCATAGTTGTGAGTTCTATCTCAGGAGGAAATCCCACACAGTCTGGAGAAGTTCTCAGGAGGGTGGGATAGAGGGGCCATCTAGGGGAGTGGGGAGGGATGCTGTGACCTTTGGGGAACTGCCTCCCTCAGGATGCAGGGCCGATACATAGACTGTGTAAACCTGAAATCATAACAGTTGTAAATGCTTTCACGCCCTGTGCGCTTTATTACATTTTCCTACTATGAAAAGCTAAAAACAACAGAGACATGCCCGGTTCTGCCTTCCATGGGCTGCCTTGACCTGGGGTTGCCGCCCGTCAGCCCTGCTCCAAATAGAACTTCCCGTGTGGGCGACGTGGAGGGGACAGGCTCCTCGCAGAGCCCGGTGGCTGGACCTGGGGAAACTTGGCTCTGGTGCTGGTCCCGCCTGTCTCCCTGAAGGCGCCTCTGTGTGGCAACACCAGGAGGAGGGAGGAGCCCTGAAGAAGATCCTCTGTCTGGGGTGCTCCTGCTCATCCATCTCAGGGCAGCTCTGCCTTCAGGAGAGGACAGCCACAGGTCCAGAGCCCCTTTCCTGAAGTCCTGATGGAACTGGTGACGGTAGGGGCAGTAGTTCACGTGTTTGGAAGCTAGCTCTCCCAGCCCCCACCCTGTGGGCTGTGGCCCTGATGGGGAACGGTAAAGGAGATGGTAGAGCCCTGTTTGCAACTGTGATTCAAAGTACCTGGACCATTTATGAATCTGAAGACAGAAGGGACTTGATTTCCTGGTGGCAGGGCCTTTGTCCTGGAGGTCCCCACCTCACCCCAATTGCATCCTCCTCCCCCTCATTGCCCTCAACTCAGAGCCAAAGCTTCCTTCCTGCCCTCAGCACATCCCTTGTCAGGGGGTGTCACATCTCCAAGGAGAGGTGTGAACAGGATGTCAGGCATGGGAGGTGGCAAGTCATCTCATCATCTGCTACTGCCACCTGGCTGCTTGCTGTGCGCTGTGAGAGATGTGGAGGGCCCTGGGCAGGCCTGTGACCCCTGCCCCTCATGGAGGCAGACAGGGTGCCTCACAGGTAAGTAAGTGTTATGACAGAAGGTGAAAGGAAAAGGAGACAAGAAGCAGGGCAAAGTTGGTGTAGACCGAGCAGGCCTGTTACACAGGTGGGATCACCCTCATATGGCCTGAAACAGGTCTTGATGGAACCTGGAAACACACCTTTAGTGTGTGGGCTGTTAACATGATCAGGTGGCCTGTCCCCTGCTGCCAGCTGCTGTCCCAAGCCGTGCCTGGTCGCAGGCTGGCCTCCATACTTCAGGAGCAGACTGCATGCAGGTTGCAAGACTCTGCCATGCCAAGTGCAATCCCCGTGGGAGGAGACAGGACCTGGGGCCGTGGCCACGGGCGGGCGGGGATGGCCGAGGGTGGGGAGATAGATATCTGTTGGTTGTGTGTCTGCTCCATCCCTCTAACAGAAAAATAATTTTTCTGAAGTTTGGGAGACATGCCAGTTGAACACATCGCTCTTCCACAACCATTGTTTTCAATTCTGACCCAACCAGCACCAAACGACCCCACTGAGGTGCCACACCAGAGCCATCATCGTTCTGCCTGTGGGCAGACTGGCCCTTCCCCCCTTCCTGTCCCACCCCCATGCGGCCGGAGCCCTGGGCCCTGGGAGGACAAGGACACCCCTGCCAAGCTGCTGGCCTGCCAGCTGGAGTAAGGGACCAGTTATCAGAGGCCCCGCCCCATGGCCTTGAGGCTATTGCAACCCCTGGGGGTCTGCAAGGGCTGATCTGGAGGGGAAATTGCTGGAGGAATGACCTGCGGAGGAAGATCTGCAGAGGAAGGGGAGGCCACAGGGCACCACCAGGCAGATCACTTCCTGCCCCTCAAAGGCAGTATCCTCTGCAGAGTGTGAGGGAGGTGAAGCTTATCACACCGGGTGCCCGGCAGTCAAACGCTGGCTGTGAGCGCAGCACCAGCTGCCTCCCTATTTCTGGGGCTGACTGAACTCAGGTTGCAGGACTCACTCGTGCCAATGTGATGTGCACATCAAGGGCACAGTCACCCAGGTGGCCGTGTTCCAGGTGTGCAGGAGCCCAGATGGTCCGGTTGTCTCCACCAGATCCTCCGGGAGAAATGGCTTCTCTAGAGCTCAGCCCTCCCAGAACCACAGAACACAGCGATGGATGAGACTGACCTGCTGGCATTGTCTGGTCCCTCCCTGTGCACCCCTCGTGTGTGCACTGGATACAATGTCTGTGTGTACAGTTGTGCAGCTCAGTTGCAGAGCAATGCTCTCAGACAGCAACTCCAGTCACGCACCTAGGCTTGCTCAGCCTGGGTGTCTCTCCGAGAGGGAAACAGAAGCTCCTGGATGGAGAAGCACCTGGAAGTCACTCCCTGGGTGCCCCCTAAGAAGGGCGGAGTTCAGTTCAGTGGGGGAACACACGATTCCGCACTCACATCAGGAACAATAGGCAGAGGGTATGGGTTCCCAGGGAAAACACGGCACGCTAGACACAGGGTTGGCTTGATATCCACCAGGTTGTTTTTGATCAGGGTCTGAACAATTGGCCACTTACTAGCTGTTAATTCACTCATTCATTCACTCTCCCATTCGTTCACTCCCACACTCATTCATTCATCCATTCACTCATTCATTCATTCATTCACTCATTCACTAGACATGTGCTGAAAACCCACAGCATGAAAAACCCCATGATGATTGCCAGGTTGTGGGAGAGCAGACCTGGAGAGCTTCTGCTGTGGTTTAGTTTAGAAGTGGGAGCGGGATGGCTAGATAGGAACCAATAGCAACAGCTCTACTTAATGTACAACGCTCAGAGGTAAGGTTGTTTAGATTCTCAACCTTTATTAACGTAAAATTGAATATAATAGGATGGAGCCCTATAATTCTTAGGAATCCCTTAGGAAGGAAATGTCTGCGCGTTGCGAAGGCGATGCTGCTTGGGGCTCTTGGAACCAAATCCCACTAGCTCGTTGCGTGACACTGAACACGGCCCTGAGGAATCACATCCCCAAGGCTGCAGAGCAACTGCCCGTTGAGAAAGGGCCTCGCACACCGAGCTGGGAGCAGCCTGTTCAAAGAACTTCCAACGTCCGCCCCTTTTCTGCAAAAAATTTATCTTTATCTCTCCCCTTTGTGGGCACTGTTTGAGAGGAAGTGAGAAGTATCCAAGAGACAACTTTGAGATCAATGGCACAGGAAATTTCGCCTTTCATCTGGAAATCCATCCGCTGGAGAGGAAACGCATAGCCAGGCTGATGCCGGGCAGTGGCTCAGAGCACAGATTAGTTCCTGCTGGTGTGAATAAGCCCATGGTGACGGCTCCATCTGTGGTAAGTGCCTCAACTCTCAGGGATGGAGCCGCCCCGTAGGTAGCCCAGGCAGTGTCCACAGCTGCTGTGTGCGCCCCGTGGCTGTGCATCACAACTGGGACTGGGAACAAGCAGTTGTCCCGACCGACACCCAGACAGTCTGTCTCTCTTACGTTATGACAGAGCCCCAGGCTCCGGACACTTCTGAATGTCCAGTGCCCTGAGCTATGGAATGAGGTTTCTTGGCCACAGAAGCTGTTTCCTGGTGAGGCGATGTTGCAGGGAGTTACCCTCTCCATATGAGACAGGCAACAAACACCTGACCTGGAAGGCTGCATATTTGGTCCATGAATTCTAATGGAAGCCTGCTAGTCAGTGCACTTCTAATACCTCTTATGAGGATCTGGAGGCATATGGACCAAGAGAGAGCTCAGCACATACTTGCTCGCACACGCCTCTCTTTGGCATCCAATTGCCTGGAGTGAGATCCCCATTCCACCCTCATAAACCACCTTGTTTCTCTCTGTCTCAGTTTCTTTCTTTATAAACTAGAGGCCCGGTGCATGAAATTCGTGCATGGGGGTATGTGTCCCTCAGCCCAGCCAGCACCTCTCCAGTCTGGGACCCCTCAAGGGATGTCTGACTGCCCGTTTAGGCCCAATCCAGGTAGTTGCAGTCGGACATCGGACAGTCAGACATCCCTCTCACAATCCAGGACTGCTGGCTCCCAACTGCTTGCCTGCTTGCCTTCCTGATTGCCCCTAACCGCTTCTGCCTGCCAGCCTGATCACCCCCTAACCACTCCCCTGACAGCCTGATTGCCCCTAACTACCCTCCCCTGCCAGCCTGATTGCCCCTAACTGCCCTCCCCTGCAGGCCCGGTTGCCCCCAACTTCCCTCCTCTGCCAGCCTGGTCACACCTAACTGCCCTCCCCTGCAGGTTTGATTGTCCCCAACTGCCCTCCCTTGCAGGCCTGGTCTCTCCCAATTGCCTTTCCCTGCTAGCCATCTTGTGTCCACATGGGGGCAGCCATCTTTGACCACATGGGGGCAGCCATCTTGTGTGTTGGAGTGATAGTCAATTTGCATATTACTCTTTTATTAGATATGATAGAGGCCTGGTGCATGGGTGGGGGCCAGCTGGTTTGCCCTGAAGGGTGTCTGGATCAGGGTGGGGGTTCCCTTGGGGTGTGAGGTGGCCTGGGCAAGGGGCCTATGGTGGTTTGCAGGCTAGCCACACCCCCCAGCGACCCAAGTGGAGGCCCTAGTATCTGGGGTTTATTTATCTTCTATAACTGAAACTTTGTAGCCCTGAGTGTAGGCCTGGGCCAGCCAGGGCAGCAGGGAAGCTTGGCTTCCTCCATTGCCAGGGAAATCCAAGCCTCCTGCTTGCTACAGGTCTCTGGCCGCAGCCATCTTGGTTGGGTTAATTTGCATACTCGTTCCTGATTGGCTGGCAGGCGTGGCTTATGGGTGTAGTGGAGGTATGGTCAATTTGCATATTACTCTTTTATTATAGGATGAATGACAATACACTCCTGCGTCCACCATGGAGTAGGGGTGGGTTTTTTACAATATTTGTCCCCTCTTTATATTAAGTTTTCTTTGTTCATAGTTGTTATCATGGGTACCAGCATTTGGAAGTCAGGAGAACTGGGTTGGGTCTTTGCTGGACAAGGAAGTCCTATGATTCTGTGGGTCTCTGTCTCTCCACCTACATGACAGGGGCTTACATGGGATGGTATCGGGGGTCCCTTCTCACTCCAAATTCTCCTAGAATTTGTTTTTGATTCATTGTAAAGTCCCTCAACACACATAATAGGTGCTCAAGAAGTGTGCTGAATTAATGAATAACTATAATGCAGATCATAAATAGCATAAGGGATAGAAGAAAGAAGCAATCACCCAGGACTGAGGAAATCAGGTAGGCTTCCTGAAGGAGGAGGCAGGTGGATTTAAACTTAAAGATTGGTAAAGATTTGGGTGGGTGGAAGGGGAGGAGATAATATTCTAGGCAAGAGAAGCAGAGTGAACAACTACTAAATCCAAAAGATTGGGTGGCTCCTGCCATCGAGGAGCTTGAGTGATAGAGTAGAATGAAGACATGCAAGTTCTCAGCAAACCTACGTCCCTGGAACCCTTGTTGGGAAGCTATAGGGGGATGCACTCCAGGAAAACAAGGGAGTAAACCCAAAAGGTCAAAGATATGGATCTTGGAAGTAGAGGATTCAACACAAGAGCAGGTGAGGGTATTTCCCAGGAAGATGGGGAAGGAGATTCCCAGAACATCAGTTGGGCCCAGGTATGGGGACCTGCAGTCAGACTGGGGCAGCAGAAGCCCCCAGGGATGGGGTGGCTGGGAAGGAGTTTGGGATGGAACTAGTGATGAGTGCGCAGGAACGCAAGCCAGCCAACCACAACCAACCAGCCTAGATGCCAAGACACTTACAAAGAAATGTGCCGCGAGAAAAGGAACTTGTGCACATGACAAAACTCGACCATGAATCGTGGCTATGTGATCGCCATGAAGGCAACACAGAGCTAACAAGCGTGGGTGCAAGAGGTCTAGTGTGGAGGACGAACAGAGCATCACAAGGTACCAGGATACAACTAGTGTGGGATGGAACTAGTGATGAGTGCACAGGAACGCAAGCCAGCCAACCACATCCATCTAGTGTGGTGTCTAAAACAGAGCATCATGAGGTACCAGGATACAAATATCCTCTGTGACAGAGGCAGGGCCCCAAGCAGCAGCTCCATGAATTGGGCCTGAATACTCAAGCACAGGAAGTGGTACCAATGGTTGGAGGGCCTGGAAGGGGTGTTGCTTATCATACAGGCCTAACAGAACTATTTGACATTCTAAATGATGTGTATTTATAATATGATGAAATGGTAAAATAAAAGGTGAGATACAATTTGCCACCACTCGATTGATGAAGAGGAGGAACGGAAGCTGTGCAGGTGCCTGGAGCTAGGGCTGCCCTCTGGTGGGCATGGACAGTGGTGCAGCCCCTTTGGAAATGCCTGGCTCTGAGGGTGCCATTGCCCATGCCTCTCCTCCACGTGCAACATCCACGTGCATGCTCACACCTAGAGAGAGCTCTGCACGCAAGGGGGATCAGGATGCTCACAGCAGCTTCACTGGTAATGATGAAACACTGGGAACTCCCCTGTGTCATGGACAGGAAGCTGAGGTCAACAGTGCTGCATTCACACAGGGAATATTAAATAGCAACGAAGAGGAAAGACTGTCCGCGATGCACCTTAGAAACAGAATTATGCAAATAACAGAATGAAACACACCCTGGATGACGCCATGTTAATACAATTCAAAAGCCAGCAAGACAAACCGTAGGGCTTAGGGACACTCTATATATGGTAAAGCCATGAAGAAAAGCAAGAGAATAGGTGCATGAGGAGTGTGGTTTCCTCCAGGGGCAATGCTGGGGGTGGGCTAGGCAATTAAAAAAAGACATTATAGCTCGGCTGGTGTGGCTAAGTGGCTGAGTGTCTACCTATGAACCAGAGGTCATGGTTTGATTCCCAGTTGGGGCATAGGCCCAGTTTCAGGCTCAATCCCCAGTGTGGGCGTACAGGAGATGGCCTATCAATGATTCTCTCTCATCATTGATATTTTTATCTCTCTCTTTTCATCTCTGAAATCAATAAAAAAATACATATTTTTAAAAGGGCACTGTGGGCTAGATGCTCTGTGTCTTGGCTGGGGAATGGGTTTGCCGGGTGGAATTTGCCTTTGAGCTCACAGCTCTCTTGGGCTTTGCCTATATTCATTTGAGTGCATCCAGTATACCATTACAAGGGTGGGGAAGAAGAGCCTGGTCCACAGGCCTTCAAGGAGCCCTATGCTGTGGGCCACATGCCACACTGGGAGAGTGACAGCACTTCTCCTTGCTTCTCAAGCTCATGCAGTTCACCTGTGTGTCAGGCACCTCTTCGTCTCAGCCCCAGGTGAGAGGTGACATCTCATCGGCACTGACATTGCATTCCCTCCCACACCTGCTCAAGACAAAGCCCTGGCAAAGGCCGCACCAGGTGAGAGCAGGAGGTCAGGGAGGGAGAGGATGGCCATCTGCAGCCCAGCTCAGTGGCCCCAGGTGCCCGGCTGGTATGGGGAACTGGCTTCTGCAGACAGATGGGATGGGCAGAGGAAGGGGAAGGGAGAGGAATGTGCTGGAGGCTTAGAGCAAAGGGGCAGGTGCAGAAAGCCCCGACCATCACCTGGGACTGACTCGTCTGATGACAGCAGATGTCAGCGACCAGGACCGCTGGCCCAGGCTCTGAAAAGCACGTTGATCCTGCCTCAGGGGTGGTGGGCCACATCCCAAGTCTCAACCTGTAAAGTTCTGTGGGGAAGGACAGGGGCCTCTCAGGGAGGTGTCCCTTTCCCACCTTTTGGGACTTGCCCGCCACCCCTTGGCTCTCCTTGGAAGGGGCCCCCACCCTGGGACTGTTGGTGGTCGATTTCGTGCTTGTTCTTGCTGAAGCCTATTGTTAGGTTAGTCAGGACCTGTGTCTGCTCATGGAGCTGCAAGGCCACTGTAGCAACATCATCAAAGCGTCAAGGAACCTGGCAAAGCTGGGTGCACGTGGGGCCGCCTTGGCTCGCTGTCCACAGCTAACCTGGGGCCGTGGCTCACTCGCAAGCGATCAGCAAAGGCGCTTGCCTGAGAACCCATACCAGCTCCATGAATCCCTGTGGATCACAAGTACAGAATGGCTAAAGATAATATAACAGGTACCTATACCTTCCGCCCACCCCACCCAGAATTTTTTTGCCAACATTGTATTAGGGAAACTCTCAAACACAGAAAAGCTGAAAGAATAGAGCAGCAAACACCCACAGATTTGCTACCTTGGTTCACAATTATTCACATTTCACTGTGCATCTTATTACAAATTTGCCTGCCTCTTCCCCTCCCCCCCCCCCCGCCATCTGCCCATCTTATTTTTTGAGGCATTTCAAAGGACAAAGCAAACATCCATGCACACTGTCCCTGAACACTGCAGCATAAATTGCATTAACTAGAGTGCAACATTTGCCTTTTTCATTTAAGGAAAAATTACATACGATGAAATGCACACATCATACATATACCAGCCAGTGGGTTTTGACAGAGGCATCTCCCTATGTGACTCAAACCCTATCAAGATATATGTGGTTCTGTTACTCCAGAAAGTCCCCTCACGTCTCCTCCCCTTCAATCTCCTGGCCCCTCACACAGCCAACCACCTACCACCCAGCGTTTGCTCCAATAAACGTCAAAGGCTACAATAAACAATGTGAGCAGCAATGTCTTCAGCACTAGAAATGAGAAAATGGATGGCGGATCTCATGACATAATGTGGTGGCCACATTCCTGATGGACTTGTACGGGCCCTGCTGTCCCTTCTGCGCTCAATGTCAATCTGCAATGGATTCTGCGTGCCTCTTTACGGGGCTTCGGGGCTGCTGGGAAGCGTGCACTCCTGGGACACCCGCCCAGAGAGAGATGCAAATCTTATCAGAAACCAGCACAGAGGAAGCCACACTCTAGAGGCCGGCTTTATAGCTGTAGCATCAGCTGCCTCCCCCCCCCCGCCCCCGTCCCCCCCAATCTCATTAGGAGACACCAGATGTAGCTGGTTCTTATAACAGGGGTTACTGTTGTGGGCAGGACAACCTTACAAGTTTACGGTCAGGTTCTGCTCTGCCACAGCCCACAGATAAGGGTCGGGGCTGGAGAGCTGACATTTGGACAAGAAGGGCTGCGCACTCTGCTCAGACCTGGCCGCATTCCGTACCTCGTGTGCACGCGCCCGCTGCACACATTGCCTCCAGATGTTCCACAACATCTTCAGCAGGGTGGACATCAGACGATCACTTTCTTCCCAAGGAAAATGGAAAGGCGGGGCCGGGGGCACAGCAGGCCACATGGGCATGCTCCGCATGCCACTCTCCTCCCCGTGGCTACCAGGGGCTTCTCTGCCAGGCCCAGAGACAGCCCGGGGAGTTCCTCAATGCAGCACCAGGTGGCTGCCACCCAGTACCCAGGTGTGGCTTTAGACATGACCCCACTTTTCAGCCAGGAGCACAGGGTGAAGGTAGATAGCATTATTTCTAACCACCGTCAAAACATACACCGCTCACCCAGTGCCGCCTTCCGCCCCCCTGTGGACACAGCCAGCACGGCCCCCTGAGCCACTGCCTCAAAGGCCTTGGACTTGGCTGAAGATTATTTCCCTGTCCTTGGTCCATTCTAAGAGCCACTCGAATGCCTGGGTCACATCTCTTGTCCATGACCATCCCAAATGGTGCACCAGTGTCAGCTTAGTGCTAACCATGCACCGACACTGACAAAAAATGAATCCCCCTGCACCCCTGTCAGCTCAAAGCTAGCCGTGCACTACCATCAGCCCAGTGCTGGCCACGACCACCGTCAGCGCAGCACTAACACTCTTCACACAGCCCAGTCCTGACTCACGCACTGTGGAGCCTGCGGGAGCAGCAGGAGCAAAATAAACAGGATGCAGCATCAAATCAAACTCTAAGGAGAAGAGAAAGCTGCCTCTTACCTTGACACCTGCTCTCAGGCTGCTGTTTCCACCCCGAAGGACGTGCTCTTCCCTCTCAGCCCCCGCAGACTCTGTGAAGGACAAACAGGCCATTAGACTGAGACATGAAGAAGCAGCACCAGGGCTTTCTTCTCTCAGGAAGCCATCGAAATCCAGGCCCGTGGGCTGCAGGCTAGGGCGGCTGCGGGGCCACAGGGGGAGAGGCGCTGCCTGATGCTCTCCTCCCACCCTTCTCACGGTCACCTTCACGGGGCCCACCCCAGACCCACGTGTCCATTCAGCATGCCTCTGTTTTTCTCCACACGCCCAAGCGACCGTCAGACGTGCTCATGGTCATTGACAGCCACAGCCATCGAGGTTGGTATGCCCCTGTTTCCTTGGCACCTTCCTTCTGTTCCCACCCCATGTGCCCCTTTGCAGTCAATGGCTCCAATTCTAATGCATTTTTGTTGGTCATTGCATGGTGTCCCCAGGAGGAGGGTGTCACTCAGGCAGGGGTGACCCTCTCTGTCCCCTCACCACGGACATCACTTGCTGCCCTGTGCAGGGCTAACTGAAGTTGCTGGAGGCACCTTGTGGGGCAGGTGGGTCTCTCCCACAGGCTTCCAGGAGAGGACCCTCGTCCTGATGGGTCTTCATTGCTGCTCCCTCCAGCCCCTCTGGCCTCATCCTGCGGGATGCTGGGTCTCACCTTGGACCTTTCTGCCAGGAGCTTGTGGTCCGGTGCCCTGCCCTCCCCTCTTGGTTCCCCTGCCTGGCCTCACGGTTGATCCTCAGACTGTTAATGTGCTCATCCTCTTCTCCGTCCCCTGGACAGAGAAGGTGGCCAGAAGCCAGGTGCCGCCCAGGACACTCCTGTTCCCACCACAGGCCTACAGCCTTTTGGGGAAGAGAAGAATCAAAGCTGTGACAAACATTTGTTTAGAAACTGCGGAATCCACAGTCAACAGACCTGGTACCGCCCCAGCCTCTGGGCTAATTGTCCAGGGAGCCCGGGCACTTGCCCTCTCTCTCGGTGCCTCAGTTGGTCCATTTGGAACCCAAAGATAAAGACCGTGCCTTCCTTTCAGGATTGTCACAACGAGGGACTGACACTGTGAGGACTCGAGAAGCCCTCCACACGATCGGCCTAGGAGGTGTCTTCCCACCCCAGCTGTCGAAGCTGCGCTGGGAACGCCAATGGCTGCAAGGGTTACAAGCTCCGAGGGTATTCTCCAGATGATGGCTTCCGTTCTCTGCCTTCAGTGGCACCCATACTCAGAATGAACTCTCACTAATCTGAAGGGGTCCCCAAAGACATGTGCTCCTACCCTCCGCTGATATCTCACGTTAAAAATGGGCACTGGTGGCTCGGGCTTCCTGGCCACAGCTGTGCTCTCCGGAAGCCGGTTGGGTTTATCTTCTCCAGGTGCACGCTGGCTACTTCCATCCTCTGGTTTATGTAGGATCGTTTAGACTGTCAGCAAAACATAAAAAATAGCTGCCTCCCGTGGCCAAACACACCACACGCTCCTATCTCATCTGCCGCCTAATGAATAGTTTCCAGGTCACGGTGGCCCGTGGGAACATCTGGCCTCCATCTCTCCGGCACAGATGTCGAGGTAGCGACAGACAGGCTTTCTGGAGAACGCCCCCCTTCCCACGCTCACTCTCCCTTTAGGGAGTATTTGTGTGTTTTTAAAAAATCTTTGAATTGGAGAATGCAGGTGTGCATGTGTGTGTGAGTGTACACGCATTTGTAAAATGGCCTGGCCGTGTGCACGGGGCGGTGGGACCCCTGAAGCCAGCCTTCTCCAGCACAGGTCTTCGGACCACAGTGGGGCTCTGAGGAGGTTCTTGTGTTCCACGGTGATGAGGGAAGGCTAAAGGCAACCTGGCGAGTCCTCCATGCAGCTGTTGTCCTTTGTCCCAGGACAGCCCTTCCGTATTATTAAAGTGTTTCTCCAAGTAGAATAGACACACGGAAAAGTGAGTACGTAGCCTCAGCTCCCTGCACTCCACCATGAGCACACTGGGGAGCAGAGCCTCATCGAGCCAGAATGTGGCCACTTTTCCTTGGACCTGCCCAGGAGTGGCCTGACTGACAGCTCAGGGATGGGTCAGCGGGGCCACTTTTATTGGTGGAACACAGTGTGCGGCTTCTTTCATTCAACTCTGTGCCTATGAGATTCACCACATTTTTGTTTTTACTTGTTGATAAAATATACATAGCATAAAATTTACCATCCTAACTATTTCTACGTTTAGTGTTCATGGCATCCAGTGCATTCAATTGTTATACAACCATCATCCCCATCCATCCCATTGCTCTTTTCATCGTGTAGAACTGAAACTGTCCCCATCGTTCAAGAACTCTCCCCTCCTCCTCTTCCCAGCCCCGGCAGCCACCATCCTACTTTCTGTCTCTATGAATCTGACTACTATCGGTCCCTTGTGTAACTGGAACCATAAAACATTTATCTTTTTGTGACTGGCTTATCTCACTGAGCTTAATGTTCTCAAGGTTCATCTCCGTGGTAACCTGTGTCAGAATTTCCTTCCTTTTTAAGGCAGAATAATAGTCCATGAAAGGCATACATCACCTTTGGTTTATCTACCAATGGACACTTGAGTTGTTTTCACCTTATTGCTATTTTGAATAATGCTATTATGAACATGGGTGTACAAGTATATTTTTGAGATTTGTTTTCACTTCCTTTACGTTTATATCCAAAAGTGGAATTGCTGTGTCATATGGTAATTCTATGTTTAGATTTTTGAGGAAATGTACCATTTTCCACAGCGGTTGTACCATTTTACATTCCCACTAACTGTACACAATGGTTCTAATTTCTCAACATCCTCAAAATAACCAATATTTGTTATTTTCTTTCTTTCTTTTTTGATGGTAGCCACCCTAATGGGTGTGAAGTGGCTTTTCATGTGGTTTTGTTTTGTATTTTGTGATGATTAATGATATTGAGCATCTTTTCCTGGGTAAGAGCTGTCCATATTTTTGTGTGAATTCTATTGTGTGAACACAGTTTATCTGTCTAGTCCACTACTGATGAGCATTCAGGTGGTTTCCAGCTTGGGCTCCTAAAAAGGTTACAGCCCACGTGTTTTGCAAACATAGGTGAGCATTCTTACCAGGAGTGGAGTAGCTAGGTTGTGGGCAGAGAAAGCCAAAGGGTTTCCCAATGCACACCTTCCAGGAGCTCCGTGCTCTCTGGACACTCAGTGTGGCCCAGTCGTTTCACGTTAGGCCTTCTGGTGAATGGACAGCCATATCTCATGGGGGTTTTAATTATGTTTCCTTGATGACTAATACAACTGAGCATGTTTTCCTATATTTACTGTCCATTCGGCCTTCTTCTTCGTGAAATATATATTCAAGACTTTGTCCATGTTCCTGTTGCGTGTTTGTCTTTTTGCTATTGGTTTGTAGTTTTTAAAAACACATTCTGCATAAAGGTCTTCTGTTGAATGAATATGTATTGAGAAAATGGTATAAAGGCCAGAGCTATGACTATCTTTCTCCAAAGATCATTTCCCCCTAATACAACATCATGCTGAATGCAGCAAATGGTTCCCACTAGCAAATCCATCCATCCATCCACTCATTCATTCATTCATGCACAGCCAAGAGCAATTGCCACATCTCTGGCCTGACACAGCCCCCATCCCACCCCACTGCTTGCGTCTTAGACACAGGTAGGATGAAGCAGCGGCAGTCTCCACGGCAGGAGCCTTCCTTTCTACACACGGTACCAGCTCCCTCCCAGGGCAGAGGAGGCCCTCACAGGTGGCCCGCCATGAGCTCACACCCCTCACCTGGAGCTGCACACTCAGGCTCACAGCCTGTCTGTGCTGGTCCCGGCTGACTCTCCTTCCGGTCAACCCACTCTCCTCAGCCCCGAGCCGTCTGAGCCCCTCACCTGCCCTTCCCTGGCGACGATGAGACACACCTGTCTCTGTGCTCCCAGGTGCCTGCCAAACCTGTGCCAGGAGCTTTTCCATGGAATCCATTATTAATGAAGACAAAGATGGTAGTGGCTGATGTGGCTGAGTTCTGCTGGGAGCTGAGGCTGGTCCAGAACGTTCCATGCAGCGTCTGCTGACTCCTCCTAACACCCTGGAAAGTGGGTTCTACTGCTCTCTCTGCTGAGGTTCAGAGAGGCAAAGCAATGTGCCCAAGCCACGCAGCGAGCAAGTGATGGGCTGGCTCCGCGATTCTCCAGTGCATGCCAGCCCTGCACAGGGGACATGGCCTCACGTTCCTGAGCCAAAACCAGAATAGATGAGTGAAAGGACGAGGGAGAGTTCAAGCACCTCTCAAGGCCAGAAGGGCTCAGCAGTTAGCCACTAATTGAGGGCCCTCCAACATGACCCAGACCGCCCAGTAACACAGACTCTCCTTCCTGCACACGAACAGTAAGTGGAGAGGGGAAAAGTCAAGAGAAAATAAGCAGAGAAAAATAGCCCTGGGAACTTCCCCCCGGGCAAGCGTGACTGCGTTGGAAATCTGGAATTTGGGTGCAGATGCAGATACACCAGGTCGGGATCAGTGTTCTCTCTCACTTGCTACAGGCAGATGAGACCACGGCCAGTCAGAGCTGCTCAGGAGCACGCTGCGTGGAGGCCCAGGTCCTGAGAAACAGGCCTGCCACCTTGGCGGTTCCTGTTTTCCGCTCACTCTGCAGGCACAGTGGGTCCAGGGTTGTGAGCCTTCGCAGAGCTCACACACTGTGTCTCAATTACAGAATCCTCTCTCGTCAGGAAGGGGCGAGAGGAGCCCCAGCCTCAGGCTGGGAGGCCCTTTCCCCCTGGGCCTAGGTCTTCCCAGCTAGAGCACTGCAGCCCAGGCAGTGGGAAGTCTCATAAACAGGTTGTGGGTCCCATTGGACCCATGAGATGAGGTGAGTGTTGAGTGCAACGGGAGAACCCGCCTCGTCCACCTTAGGGTTCCTAGCACTTTCCTTGGGAAAAACAGCTGCGTTGTGCCCCAGGCAGGAGCACAGGGAGCTGGGTTCACACTGAGTAAGCCTGATCTGAGGATGGAGGAGGGGACATACCTGAGCACTCTTGCCTCCTGCCTCCTCCCTCCCCAACTCCACTGGGCAGCTCTCCACCTGCACCAGTCGCCCCGGGCTTTCTGATGTGGATAAAATGCCACCCCTGGGCTTGGAGTCTGCCTCCTGAGGGGCCCTGGTGGATGGGCAGGGTGTTTGTTCCTACAGGGCCCACCCAGTCAGTAGGAATGAGAGCGAAGGTGCTGAGCAGATGTCTGCCCTCCGTTCTCTCCTGCAGGTGCCCTGAGGGGCAGTCCTTCCTTCTTAGGGGACCCCGCCCATCAAGCTACCAAATCAGTGGGGTCCCCGCCTTGCTCGAAGGCTCCTGGTGCAGGGCTTGCTGCCAGGAGATGCCCCTACAGCTCCGTGGCATCCCCTCCTTGCACGAAGTGGGAGCTGCCAGCTCTGCCTCAGCCCTGTCTCTGGAGCACCTGGCTGCGGCAACCAGAGGCCCGGCTCTTACTGCAGAGGTCCCTGGGGTGGGGCCGGATCAGGCCAGGGTGGATGGCTGCAGGGGAAGGAAGCGAGGGGCAGAAACTAGAGGAAGACGCAGGCCTGGAGATGATGAGGGGTCGGTGACAGCCTGGTGGCTCTCGTTCAGGGAACCTGGATGAGTGGGTATATGTCTCCTATTAACGGAGACCTTTGTTCTCTCATTTTCTTTGAGCTGAGAAACATGTCAAATGAATAGAGCGAGGGTCAAGGAGACACAGGATTGGAAAAGCAGAGAGGGCTCCCAGAGCACCACTGTCGCATGTATTAACTCAAGATGAGCTCTGGCCCTTGGGGACAGCCCAGCCCCCGAGGCTCTGACCCCAGGGGTCTGCACTGCCTAAGAGGCAAAGGTCTCCCCACATCACTTTAGATGGACGGGCGGATTGCTCGGGCTTGGAGGTGGGCTCTCCAGGGGCTTGGTTCCTGGGAATCCAAGGGGACCCGGAGCCACTGGAGCCTGGGGACACTTGCCAAACCTCACCCGGCTGGAAGGACCCCTCATACCTTTGGGGGATGGCTGTTTGGGGAGCATAATAAACACACGGAGCCATACCGATCAGCCAACAAAGTAGCAGCCTTCCAAAGGTCAAGACAGAAGATGCAAGTTAAAAAGTCTGCAAGGCCAGACAAGCCGTAACCGAGGCCAAGCAGGCATTTTTGGGAAGACAACATCAAGAAAAGCAAAAGAAGCCAAAGCCAAAGCAACAACAACTACAGCCCGAATCTGGGTGGCAGCTTGCCAAGGTCAGAGACCCCAGACAGAGGCCTTGAAGTTCAAGGCCTTGAAGCTGGAAAATTCAGACAAGTTAGACTTGGAGGGAGGCGTTGGGTGGGCCCCAAAGAGGCGAGTAGTCAGGTTAGGCAGCAGGTGGCTGGGGCCACCTTTCCTGGAGCGGTCACACTCCCCCTCAAGGGCCCCATCTCCTTAGGAGTCCCCGTGGTCCCCGTTTCTTTTGGGCTGTGCCAGACCACCCCCCTGTGTCCAGGCCCATGTTTCTTTGCCAACAGGGCTCCAGGGCTTCCTCCCCAAAGGCAGAGTTACCTACTGCTCCCTTCTGTTTGGGGCAATGGAATTGGAACCCCTGGCACCGAGGGACAAGGCCACAAGATAGCATGTCAGACCTGGACCAGTGAGGCAATTCCGGATTTGGGTGCCATTTATTTTCTCCCCTCCTCTCTCACCCCTTAGCCGAGCTGGCCTGAAGCCCAGGGGTCAGTTTGGTTAAAAAAATTAATACAACAATTATTTGCCGCTGCCATTTCCTCCACTGGCTTTCCCTAATCAGATGGGAGGGCCCGTGGGCCCCACAAAGCTGGTGTGGCTGTCCCGCAAGTGTGAGTGAGGGTGAGCATGGTGGGGATGAGGTCCCAGCATCGGACAGGCGGCCTCACAGGCAGGGGTCATGTGGGTGCAGTGGGAGCCAGGGTGGGGTGTGGGCAGCACCAGCTCCCGGGCCTCGCTCTGCTCCCCCTCGGCTTCTCTGAAGCTCCACTGCCAGGTTACTGAGCTGGCGTGAGGGTGCACGCCACACCTCTCCCGACACCCGGAGTCTTTGAGAAAGCATGTCTGTCATGCTGCCACTACCTGGCAGATGCCTCCCCAGCTACAGCCTCAGGGGCTGTGCTTAAGCCAAGAGCGAGGTGAGCCTGCTTCCTGTGGTTCTGCCTGTGATTGGCAGTGGTATCCCCCTGCTTCTCCACAGAATCACGCTCAGGCATCTGCTGTCTGGCACTGCAGCATCTTGGCGGGGGTGGATGGACAGGGTAGGCACGGCTGCGGCCACCATTTCCCTGGGATGGTACAAGGGCAGCAACGTTCGTGTTTTGGTGCCTTGGCCAGATTTTATAAATGACACGCTATGTTTAAAAGCTTTTGGCTGGAGAGACCAGGCCAGCAAACCCGTGTGTTCTTTGCAAAGTGAGTCCCCCGCCCCTACCCCTACACCTCGTGCATCAGCTGGATGAGTAAATGGCTGCAGAACTGAAGATAACAGATATTCCTCTAATACATATAAAAGCTCCTAAAATCAAGAAAAACACCATGAGTGAAAAAGTGGGTAAAGGACATGAGCAGATGGTTAAGGAAAATGGCTCCCAAACATGTAAAAAGATGCTCACCCTCACTCCTAATCAATGAAATGCAAGTTAATGTATACTAAGCTGCAGATCTACAGAGATAAAGACAATGCAATATCCAAATGCAAAGCAAAGGGATAGATAGATACAGAGATCAATGGAACAGAATAGAGATCAGAAATAGAGCCACACAATAGTCAACTGATTTTGACAAAGTTGTAAAGACAATTTAAAATGGGCTATACACCTAAATGCACAATGCAAAGTAGAAACTTGTAGAAGAAAACAAGGGAGAAATTCCCTTTGAACTTAAGGTTGATAATAAGTTTTTAGATACAACACCAAAAGCATGATCCATGAAAGAGAAAAGAGCTGATGGATTCTATCAAAATATTTTAAATTTGCTCTGTGAAAGACAGTGTTAAGAGAATGAAGAGACAAGTCATAGTCCAAGAGAAAATATATGCAAATCATATTTCTTATCTAGAATCCTATATAATAAAAGGGTAATATGCAAATCAACCAAATGGGGGAACAGCCAGTAGCTATGATGCACACTGACCACCAGGGGGCAGATGCTCAATGCAGGAACTGCCCCCAGCCCACAGGCCCCGATCACCTGATGGGGAAAGGGGAACTGGGGGTGGGTGGTGGCAGACGTGGGTGGTGCCAGGCCAAGGCCCCTGCCCAGCTGGTTGCCCCACACATAGAGGGTGACATGTGGCAGGGGCGGGGCCGGTGAGCAGGTGGGAATGGCCAACTTCTGGATCCCTCCCCACAGATGGCAGGGAACCGGGGGTGGGTGGTGGTGGTGGGAGGGGGGGCTGGGGACAGCTGCTGGCAGCCAGCAAAGATGACCCTGATCACAGGCCAGGCCTAGGGACCATACCTGCACACAAATTTCGTGTGCCAGGCCTCTAGTGTGTGTGTGTGTGTGTGTGTGTGTGTGTGTGTGTGTATACATATATATATATATAATACTAGAGGCCCAGTGCATGAAAATTCATGCACTGGAGGGGGGTCCCTCAGGCTGGCCTGCCCCCTCTCACAGTCCAGGAGCCCTCAGGGGCAGGAGGCAACCCGGTGATCAGGGGAAGGCGATGCCCCCATCACACCTCTGCTGCTGCCACTGCTGGCAGCGCAAGCCTCGGCCGGCCCTGGTTACCTGAGCCTCGGGCAGCCCTGGGTGGCTGGGCAGCCACCATTCGAGGCTTGCCTGTGCCTCAGGCCGGCCCTAGGTGGCTGGGCAGCTGCCATCTGAGGCTTTCCTGCAACTTGGGCTGGCCCTGGGCGGCTGGGGGGCTGAGGGCGGGTTTGGCTGCACTGTGCGCCTGCTGCCCCCTTGGCTGGGCTGAAAGGACTGTGGGACTCTGGCAGCAGGTGCAAGGAGTGGCCGGACACACCTGAGGGTGGGTCCGGTTGCACCCTGCGCCTGCCGCCCCCCCCACCCCCGGCAGGGCTGAAAGGACTGGGGGCCTCCATCAGGATTGAGGGGACTGGGCACCACCATCTTGTGGCTATGGGTGCCGCTATCTTTATGATGGCATGACGGTCAATTTGCATAGTCCCTCTTTATTAGATAGGATCTTAACAAGAAAATAAACAAGCCAATTTAAAAACTGGCAGGAGACCTGAACTTTACCAAAGAAAATATACAGATGGCAAATAAGTGTCTGAAAAGATGCTCATCATTTGTCAGTAGGGAAATGCAAATTGAAACATGGAGATACCACTGTGTATCCATCTGAACAGCTGAAATTCAAGAAACTGACAACACCAAACGCTGGCGAGGGTGTGGAGCAACAGGAACTCTCGCTGTTTCGCTGGTGAGAACGCAAAATGGCACGGCCACCTCAGAAGACACTTCAGCAGTGTCTTACATAGATGTATCCATTCAACCCAGTAGTTGTAATCCTGGTATTTAATCAAATAAGCTGAAAACATGTCCACACAAAAACTTGTGTATGAACATTTATAGCCACTTTATGCATAATTACCCCAAACCAGAAGTAACCAAGATGTCCTTCAACAAGTTTGTGGAGAAATAAGCATGGTACATCCATACAATTGAATAGTATCCAGTGATAAAAAGGAATACTATACACTATTTAATGTGGATCAATCTCAAATGCAATTTGATAAGTGAAAGATACCAGACCAAAATGCTACATCTGTATGATGCCTTTCCTATGACATCTGGAAAAGGCAAAACTGTAGGGATGGAAATCAGGTCAGTGATCACTGGGGCTGGGAGGGATGACAGTGACTGATTATAAGACACACACTAGAGGACCTTTAGGTGGATGCAATGGTCCAGGGGGTGTGGATATATGACTCCAAGTATTTACCACTCAGAGATAACTTCATGCCACAAGGAGTGAACTTTCATGTATGCTAATTAAAAGTAAATGGGCAGGATGGTTTGAGGTCCCAGGATGGATGCAGAGCAGACCAGAGAATCAATTGTATCACAAACACTGACACAGCCTCAGAGGAAAGTGGGGAAGAAAGGAGCGGACCTAAGTTAGGCTGGACACTGATGTACATACAGAAGAACTAACTGACCATCACAGCGTAGATGGTGGAGTTGCTTCCCGGAGGAGACAGGGTCCTTTTCACACTGTTTGACATGGATGTGGGAGTTGAGAAAAGGAGGAAACTAATGGTGGGTGGTGGGAGCCACGAGTCTCACTATTGGAGAAGGAATTTGCAGAGAAGCAAGGAAGAGAGGCCAGAATGATCCACTGGGTTAGTCAAGGATATCAGCATAAAACCATGTTTAGCTTTTTTAAAAATTTTAATTGATTTTTTACAGAGAGGAAAGGAGAGGGACAGAGAGTTAGAAACACCGATGAGAGAGAAACATCGATCAGCTGCCTCCTGCACACCTCCCACTGGGGATGTGCCCACAACCAAGGTACATGCCCTTGACCGGAACCAAACCAGGGACCCTTCAGTCCACAGGCCGATGCTCTATCCACTGAGCCAAACTAGTCAGGGCCCATGTTTAGCTTTTATATCAATCAATCCATAGATAGATAGAGATAGATACAGATGGACAGATACAGAAACATTTGCAGATCTGTGTGTGTCCCTGGGCTAGGACACATGTGCTCTGTATGCTCCCTGGCGCCATCTGCTCAGGTGGCCTAGAAAGAGTGACTTGTAGTAGCAATGGGCACTCCTGATACTCAGATCTTGGGTTCTAATGCCATCTCCAATAAAGGGAGCCAGGGATTCCTGGAGGAATAGATGACTCTAGGGCTGGGTCCGTGAATGTACGAGATGAGCTGGGAGCATCTTGTAAGGAAGGCAGTGCTGGAAGAGTAAAAGGGTGGGTGTGTCCCAGGGACACGGGACCCAACCTGCAGGAGGGCCTGCTGGCAAAGCTGGGACAACTGGTAACAAAATAGAGGCCATGGGACTAGGGCCCAACGTGCAAAGTACGTATCTGTGGGTTCACACTGAGAGAGAAAACGACTGAGTGCCTACATACACAGGGGAGAAGAGACACATCTCCTATACAAAGGAACTCCAAATGATGTATGCAGGTGCCTTCCCTCTGCAGGTGGGGCTTAATCTCATCTTCCTCTTCTCAAACTGAGGCCTGCTTGGGTTTAGTCACTTGCTTCTAAAAATAGAGCAATTCAGGGTGGAGAAACCTGGCAGCACAGCCTCAGCCAGGTGACCAAGGTCAACATCAACAGTGACAGTCGTGGTTACGGATTGTGTCCCCAATAGGGAGTGATGGGGCACTTAGCCTCTGTGTGTTCTTCCCAAACCCATCATCGCAGTCTAACCACCAGAAACCATCCGACAAACGCAAACTGAAGGGCATTCTACAAAATACCTGACTAGGACTCCTCAACACTACCCAGGTCCTCACAAACAGACACGCCTGAGAAATGTCAGAGCACAGAGCTGGCTGGGAGACTGAGTGCAGTGTGGGATCAGATGGGATCCTGGAGCAGGAGAAAGGCAGCAGCGGGAACCCTACTGAAACCTGAACGAAGTCCGGCATTCAGTTCACCGGCATTCAGTGCCGTGTTGTTCTCCGAACGTTGGTACATGTGCCACGGTGACGTGAGATGTTCCCGATGGTGAAAGCCGGGTGAGGGGTACTCAGGAACTCTCTGTACCAGCGTTGCAACTTTTCCTTAAGTCTAAAATTCTTCCAAAATAGCGAGTTTGTTTTTAAAAGATGGGGAAGAGACCTGAACAGGTATTTTGCCAAAGAAGATATAGGAAGGGCAGATGAGCTCATGGAACGGGTTTCAATCTCATTACCCACCATGGAAATGCCAATTAAACCGTCCAGAGGTTCCAGCTCCCACCTCTGGAATCACTCTAATCACAGCGACCGCCACAGGGGGTCGGCAAGACTGTGGAGAAACCGGAGCTCCTGCATGGACCGTGGCGGCAGCGTGGGACGGCGCTGTGCCAACAGGCTGGTGCGGTGTTAAATGGCAGACAGACACTTACCCAGGACCTGGCTGTTTCACCCCTAATCACCCGCTCAAGTGAAGTGAAAACGGTCCACAGGGACACGTATGTGCGCGGGTTCCTGGCAACATTATTCAGAACATCCCCGAACTGACTGCAACCCCAGCACCCACTGGCTGGTGAACGGATGAACAAGATGTGCTGCCTTCATCCACGGCAATAAGTAGGACTCACAGTGAAAAAGAACAAGCTTCTGACACAGAACAAATGGATAGGCTGCAAAAATATTATCCTAAGTGAAAGAAACTACATTAGAAAAACCGCAAACCCCATGATTCCGTTCATATGGAATTTCCCGAAAAGGCCGCTCTCTAGAAACAGCCTGAGGCTGGGCTGGGCTGACTGAAGGGAGGGAACTCCGGGGCCACGGAGAGGCCTTGGGAGGTTTTGAAGCCACGGAGGTGTAACCCTGTGAACCACTGAACAGAGGCTTGTTCCCTTAATGAGGAGTGAGCTCTATGGTATGTGACCGACACCTCCACAAAACTGCTTTAAGAGGAAGCAAGACGATGGGCTGCCCGTGGGCCTTTCACTTTCCGTAACTATCAGGTGCGGCTGTTGTGGAAATGTACCTTGAGTTTTTTAGTCACTGTTTGGGGGTGCCATTGGTTAATAGGACCACATCCTTAATTTCTGAGAGTTCCTCGGAAGAAGGCGAGCAAGAGGAAACAGTGCAGAGGCGGCACACTCGGGAGAAAGCCGCCGACCAACAAGCCAAGCAAGGCCCAGGAGTCAGCAGCTCATTGGCTCCCTTGTTGCGCCAAATGGCTCTGAGTGCAGCCGTCTTCATGGACATTGGTGAGTCAACCCACTGACCAGCACCCTGCCCACCTGTCCCTGCTCTGCTGGGAGGGTGCCCACCCGGCTGCTCGCACTGCAGTGAGGAGCCCACCACACCAGCACGCCCCCAGAGGGACGCACGCAGAGTCCACCCAAACCCAGGGGCTCAGCTGGGCTGGGATGAATGGCTTCCTGCGCCCTTTGTTTCTCACTTCATCCCCACATTTCACAAATACCGAGCAAGTGCCACTCTGCGCCCCGGGCAGCCTGACCCTGACAGGAAGCCCCGCTCCTCTCCCAGGGTGACCGGGGCCTGGACTCCAGCTCCAGCTCCAGGCCTTGCTGCTCCTGCAACAAGGCCACCGCACCCTCTCTGTCACAGGAACTCTGGCGATCCCTCTCCCCCCATCTACTCCCGCCTCTCTCCTCTCGACCTGGCCACCCAGAGAGTGCTACTGGTCACTGTCCTGGAGGCTGGGCTTGCACCTCATGCACTCCAGGCCCCAGCACCCAGCGGCTGTGCAGAGGCACCCAAGCTACATGTAGGGACGAAATGGTGAACTGTCTTTGAGGGGTCCCAGAGCAGAAGGCGAAAACACATCCATCGCTGAGTTCAAATGGGCTGTGTGTCCTCAGGGGAATCAGTGTGCCTCTCTGAGCCTGGGTTCCCTGTGTGCACACTGGGTGCTGCCTGCTCCTGGAGCACGCGGGAGCCTGGCCAGCTCGGCACCGGGAGCGGCTGGTGTGCTTTGCTCCCCGGCTTCCTGGCTGCACAGCCCCAGGGCACCCCTTGTTGTGGTCAGTGTAGATGGCAGCCCTCACCATCCTGGATGGGGGTACATGCTGAGGCCTGGCCGCGTGGGGGACATGGCAGATCCATCTTGGGGGATGGACACTGACCAGGCACTCAGGACCCCACAGGAGTGCCTGAGTCAAGTCACTGCTGGTCAGATGAGCTTGTTGGACTTCGTCCAAACCAAGGAATGTGGAAGTGCCTCTGGGGGGCTGACACAGTGCAGGAAGCAGAGAAGCTGAGTGGAGTGCTCCCAGCTGGGCCGCAGGCACACCCAGGGCCCCTCCCCGCCACACGTGGGCTTCACTGCCCCACTGCAGATGGGAACACTGAGGCCCAGAGGAGCTGACTCAAGCAGTGCTCTCACTGCCCTCAGGTGGCTGTGTCCTGGGGCTGGTCCGCTGGCAGGCGCCTCCCTGTAGCACCAAGGGTCCTGGGTGCCCCTGGTGTGCTCCCTAATTACTCAGATACTCATCCTCAGGTTGTTTTCCTCTCTCTTGGGAGGATACTGGGTCCCAGAGCCAAACCTGGTGAAGTCATGCGGTCATTACTGGAGGACGTAGTGGTGACTCAGCCGTGAGAGGGGGAGAGAGAGAGAGAGAGAGAGAGAGAGAGAGAGAGAGAGAGATGGGGTACTTCCAGACCCCGCAGTGGGAGGGGGCAGCCCATCAGAAGGACAGCTCCTCATCACTCCACTGGAATCCAAAACAGAGCATCAGCCTGAGGTGTCCCATGCAGGGACAGAGGCGACACGGTAGCTGCGGAAACATGCAGTCTCTCCCCACCTAGAGATGGCATCTTGGACCGAGGCTCCCGCATCCCCACCCCCCAGGGGTCATGGCTCCCTGCTCCCTCCCTGACCCCTTGACCCTCAGACTTCTGAGTGGTCAGTGTTGGGGTTTCAAAAGCCTTGCAGGGGAGTGAAGTTGTGTTGGTGAGACAGAAAGGTCCATCCTGCCTCTGTCCCTGATGAGGAAAGAGGAGGCCATGGCTTATGTCACCTGCCCCCCAAAACTTACTAAAAATGCAGCCCTGTGAGCATCTAAGAAATACCAATGTGTGGGTGCAAGGGTCCAAGAACAGGAGCAGGCTTGGTTAGGTCCCCAAGGCTGAGGCGAGGCTGGGCACCAAGTTGTAGAAGGTACAGAGTGAGCAAGAGCTGGGAGACGGAGGTGGAGGGTCATCTCCACCCGGGAAACAAAAGGACCTGGGCCCCTGGGTACTGATGTCAAGTGAGATGGGAGGCTGGCGGAGAATGGAGGCTCCCTGGGGGTCGGGAAGGCCCTGGAGGGCCCAGGCCTTCCCACACACACCCCTCCCAGGCCCTCTGGTTCTCCTCTCATGGTGCATCAGCAGCCAGTGCCAGCCTGCGCCCACGCCTCCTCCCACAGGGACTGCAGCCTCCCCTAACCATGGCGATCTCGCGTCACTGCAGAAGATAGGGAATTAGGGAAGTGCGGGTCACCCACTGGAGGAAAACACGGTTCCTCATGTTGACAAACCAACAAAACATTCCAGGGTAAACCGTGTGCACAAGAACTTCTGAGGAAGCCGAGATCTTGGCCTGGCTTCTAGCCTGACCAAGTCCAGAACTTTCCCTGAGCACTCCCCCGCCAAGTCTCATGGACATGACTTACATGTCCAGCTTCCCTGGACAGGGAGGGCGCTGAGTCCTGCCAGAAACAAGAAGGTGTGCCGTCTGAGCTCCGCCAAGCTCCCTGTCCAGGGGCTTTCCTCCCCTGTTCCAGCCTCCTCCATGGAGGATGACAACTGGTGTCAGTCCGCTACCCCTGCTGGATGAGATGCAGGCTGTCTGATGGCTTCCAGACCTGTTCCTGGGAGGTAACTTTAAGCCTTCCACTTCTCTCCTGACTCTTAAGTAACTTCCAGCTGCCGACATGCGGGGACCTCTCTGCTCCCACGGATGGGCTCCCACCTGCCCACCACGCCCACCGTGTTGCTGCATTGCCATCCTCCACGCAATGGCCAAAAGGTCCCTCTGCTCAGAGTAGAGGGTCCAACTCACAGAGTAGGACCCAGGCTGATTCCAGCCCTCTGGGACTAAGCCAGCGAATGGCCTCCTACTCCATGGCCCAATGACCCCATGGCCCGCTGGTGAGGTGGTCTTGAACAATGTGGTGGAGATGTACTGAGGACCCCGAATCTCTGTAAATCCAGGGGAACAGAACAGCTGCTCCCTTGGTGAGAGGAACTCTAACACGAATCTTAGTGAAGACCTGATGCTTCTTCCCACGTTGGAGGACGGGTTTCCACAGGCCCAGTTCTCTCCTGAGGCCACGTTTTGTGGAGCGCGATACTGCAGCTGTCTCTATGAAACACGCTCCGCACTGAGGCCCAGTCCCACACGTGAGTCAGAGATCGGCCACACAGGGCTCCTTGTCCTGGTCATGCCACCAGGCGACGCACATCTTTTTTTGCCAGAAGACTCTGTTTTATTGTGCTTTGAATGTTTTCCCAAGATAAACTCTCAAGAGTTTCCTTGTAAGCACTTAGGCCTTTGTTTATGAGAATCTTTGATCCACTAAGAGTGTTTAGAACTCATAGAAGCTTCCTCCCCGCCCTGCACCACCACTTGGGGAGCTCGGTTGGGCAGTGACACCATCAGCCTGCCCGCAGTCTGGGGATCCAGGGCCCTGTCCCCGGGTGGAGGAGGGGCCCCACGCAGGCTCGTGGCTGCCTTTTCCAGAACAGAAGTTCTGTACTGGGCCCTGGACAGCTACTGGAAAGGGGCCCATTTCCCTGAATCCTGTATGGGAACTTGCCTTCAAACTACAGCTCAGGATGGGGTCTGTCCCTCCTGCCCCCAAGAAAGCCCAGCGCCTACCCAGCTACTTGGGTTTGAGGCACAACCCCCTCCCCAGCACCCAGCCCTTTGGCCTCTGAGTGGCCACCCCTCACTTTGTGGAATGTTGCCTCCAGGAGCCCCTGAAGCAGGCCTCGTCCTTTGTTATTTCAGGTTGTTTTACTTCCAGCCCAGATTTCCATTCTGTTACCACTGGGATGGAAAAGGCCCCCTCCATCTGATTCCCACAATCCCAAGATTCCAACTCCTTAAATAAAGCCGAGTGTGGTTTGGGGCAGAAACAGCCTATATGATCCAAGAGAATGTGAGGGTGGGCGGCGTGCGTGGTCGGAATTACTGGCACAGGGCTGAGGTCACCCAGCCTGAGCTGCGGTGATCCCGTGGAACCTGCAGGCGAGCCCGGGACTCCAGGCCGGATCGGAGGAGTGGCCGACCCGTGTGTGTTTCCAGCCAGAGCCTTTGCTTTGGCTTCTGATCTGCGGTTCTCTCCGGGCGTGAGGCCTGCCCCTGGCTCAGAGAGCGAAGGCCCCCACATCCTTATGCACCAGCTGACTTCAGGGGCCCCCACAAACACATCCTCGTGGCCAGCAGGAAGCCTCCAAGAAAGCAGTGCCCTCCCAGAGGAAGATCCAATGGAATCCTTCGCTCCCTGTGCTCCCTGCTCCCACCCGCGACACATCAAACCGACTTGCCCCCGACGGGGACCCAAGCAAGCAGGATGCACAGGAGGCTGGAGAGGAAGCCTGCAGACAGTGCACCTGCTGGTGAGCTTTGTTCCTCGGTGCTTTCAATCCCATCAAAGCCGGTTTCAAGGCCAGGACTGTGGTCTGGGCTCAGGCGGCACCGGGCCTCCATCCCATCTGGTAAGTTTATAATTCCATGAGGTCAAGAACTTGGGGTGACCTGCAGCAGGTCTTTTGTGGGAGGGGCAGGGTCCTCTCCACATGTCTGTAACTCACGTGTGAGGTGAAGGATCAAGCTCTGGGACTTCAGACAGCGCTGTGTCCTTGGGCAATCTTGTCCCTCACCCGAGGGGTTGTGAGAAAGGCCACCTGGGGGGGGGGACACACACACTCACTCCCTTCGCCATGCACCACGAGCCTCTCCCACCCAAAAAGGGAGTGGATGGGGAGGCCACCCTGACTGGTTTCAAGGCCGGTTTGAAGGCTGCCCAGGGGGAGAGGAAGCCGAGGCAATGGGAGGGCGCAGGGGAGCAGGTGCGAGGCAGGCCCAGCACTCGTCTCATGAGGGAAAAGGAGTCCCTGTGAGGCACTGACCTGTCTGGACTCACTGCATCCTGGACCGAGGCTTCCACATCCCCACCCCCCAGGGGTCATGGCCCCTGAGAGGCCCAGCGTGCCCCTCCCTGCCTGTTATGCAGGAGAACTCCAGTGGCCCCCTGGTCACAGCATGCTCAGACCTCTCCAACGCCCCCCCTGCCCTGCCAGCTTACAGAACCCAGAAACCCCACGGGCAGAAGACCCTCCATATGCCGACCAAGACCCCCATTTTCAGCTGAATCCCAACAGAGATCACCTCTTCCAGCACCTACAGCTGCCGGCAAGCCTTGGCTTGTGGCCACATCACTCCAACTTGCCTCTGTTTCAGGGCTCTCCCTCTCTGTGCACCTCAACTCTGTCTCCTTCTGATAAGGAAGCCCCTGGGGACCCTTAACTCAACTACTTCTGCAAAGACCTGTTCTTCTTACACAGTCACACTCGCAGGTCCAGGGTGGGACCTGATATCTTGGGGGGGCCATTACAGGTAGGTTTGGGCTTTGATACTGGAAGAAAGAAAAGATGGTGTTTAGGTCAACATCGTAATAAATAGGAACCACTGTATGTTATTGAGAAGAAAAATGTCAAAAACCAAGCGGTTTTGTGAAAGACTAGTCTCTCTGCTCTATCCCAATTCTGGCCAGTCTCTCAAAGCACAGGGACTGCTCCTCCGAGCAGCAGGTGCTGATTTTCTGGGAAGGGTCAAAGGGTGGGGAGAGGCCTGTGGCCCTCCGGGGAGCCTTTCCCGTGGTTGTGTCAGCCTAAGTCAGCCAGGGGCGGAGGCTCGGATCCGACTTGCCCTGCGAGTATCTGCTGAAAGCTCCGACCGCTGAATGCAGAAAAGCTGGCCCCTCCTTCCCCCCTCCCCCACGCCCCATACCCCACACCCACCCCGTGTTTCCTCGATGCGTGCCTTGTGAGAGGTGCCATTCCAGCAGCAAACACAGTGGGCACGTGTAGTGTCCAAAGTGGTGTGTGCCATTTTAGACAATCCTAAGTGTGAGGTTCAGGACCGGATGGACCGCAGGAGAGATGGCTCAAACCCCAACGCTTCAGCTGCGTGTCCTTCCTGGACAGCATGGCCCCTGCAGCAGGGCCTTGCTGAAGGCCACAGCGCGTCGGAGCGGGAAGGCCCACCTGCAGCTGAGCGTCCTTGGCCAGTCCAAGGCCACCCAGGGCCAGTTCCTTGCCTGGCCTGAGCCCTCTCCACCCCTCCTGCTCTGCAGCCCCGTGGTCCGGGGTGATCTGACACAGGGAAGAGTCAGAGATGCTGAGCATGGAACTGACCATCAGGAGGGCTGGGAAAGTGAGAAGGCAATGGTGCCAGTGACAGAAATGCAATTATGACCAGGTAGCAAGAGCAAATGCTTATCAAGAACCTTCTATGCTGCCCTGACCGGTTTGGCTCAGTGGATAGAGTGTCCGCCTGAGGACTGTGGGGTCCCAGGTTCGATTCTGGTCAAGGCCATGTACTTTGGTTGCAGGCACATCCCCAGTGGGGGGTGTGCAGGAGGCAGCTGATCGATGTTTCTCTCTCATCGATGTTTCTAACTCTCTATCCCTCTCCCTTCCTCTCTGTAAAAAAATCAATAAAATGTATTTTAAAAAAAGAACCTTCTGTGCCCAGGGCTGTCGGCACAGCTGGCATATATCATATCACACATCCGCTCATACTTTCATTTAGCATGGTGTTTTTAAATAAATTTTAATTTTACAATATTTTTGCATTTACACAAAAATTGTATGCCCCACACCTAGTTCCCTTACCGTTAACACCCCTTGTAGCCGTGGTACATTTGTTACAACTAATGAACTGATACCAACACACTGTTATTAACTGAGGTCCATGGTTTACTCAGATTTTCTTAGTTTCCCCCTAATGTCCTTTTCTCTTCCGGGACAGCATGCCACGCTTAGTCATCATGAGTCCTTAGACTATGGGGTTCCGTGTGGGCACACAGCTCTGTCACTGGGAAGGCGATGAGGAGGAGGTGTTTGGGAGGGCACTTCATGCAGGAGGCATGTGCTGGAGACCCTGGTACCCGAGTGAGCGAAGAACAGGGTGGGCGAGGGTGAAGGAGGTAGTGGTGGGGCCATGGCACTAAGGGCATGGCTGTGATTGTGGGGGCCACAGGGAGCAGGAATCTGGGGTCTTTCCGGGGTCTGGGGAGCAGGGCTGTGTGGAGGCTGGAGGGTCCCTGGCAGCTGTCACCGTGAGACAATGGAAGGGGGCAGGTCTCCTGCGTCCTGTGCTTCCTCACTGCATGAACAAAGACCACAACTTTCTTGTGTGGAGAAAGCATGCAGTGTATCTAAACCTATAAAGGCTCCAAAGTGGAAAAACCTGTTGTTTTTCAGGAAAGCAGCGCCTGGAAACAATGGCGGTTTTGTTTCACAGGCTCCCCTGGCTGGCTTCCTGGGGGAGATGGGGTGCGGGTGCTGGTGGGAGGTGTGGGGAGAGCAGAGATGCTGGTCAGGGGCCTGGCCTCCTGCCCACCAGGGCCTGCTGTGGCCCCCCCCTTGGGGGAGGCCGGCCTGAACCTTGTCTGCGGGACGCCTTGCAGGCCCCTCCGCACAGGCCAGTGGGTGGCCACGAGGCTGGGCTGAACGCTAACAGCTTTATTCCCAAGACTCTCCTTTGCTTGTGGGCATGACTTTTTTTTTAAAAGAATAGTTTGCTTAAAGAGAAAGAAACAAATACACTGTACACTGTTCTCTGGTCCTTCTAAGGCTTGAGCTAAGCTGGCTCAAGGGTGTGCTGGAGGGGGTCAATGGAAGAAAAAAAGAGGACATATGTAATACTTTCAACAATAAAGAATTATTATTTTTTTTAAAAGAGAGACATGGCTTTCCATGGCTGGTGTGTTCAATGGTTAGAACACCAGCCCATGCACCAAAAGGTCATGGGTTTGATTCCCCATTAAGGGCCCATACCTACATTGCAGGTTTGATTCCTGCCCTGTTTGGGGTGTGCAGGAGGCAACCAATCTCTCTCTCTCTCTTTCCCCCTTCCATTCTCTCTAAAAATATCAATAGAAAAAATAGCCTCAGGTGAGGATTAACAACTACAACAAGAAGAAGCCACGGCTCACTCAGTCCTAGAGAACTGCTCCCAAGAAACGAAACTCCGCGGCGGCTGTGCTCAGCCTGCACCTCGGCTCTCCCAGGCAGGGCTTCGGGCGGGCTCCGCCATTGCATGCTGTGTGATTTGGGCAAATTCCAGACATCTCTGAGGCCAGTTCCTCGAGGGTAAAACAGTGTAAGAATAACATCTGTGTCGCGGGATTATTGTGAGAACGGTTCCTTGAACATCACCCTTTGCTAGGATGCAAGTCCGTGGCGCTGGCGTTGTCTTTCCCATTCATTGCTGCCAGCTCTCCGAAATGGCAGTTGCTATTGTCACCACCATAGTGACTATTATTATTATTATTAACCCAAACTCTTCAACCTCCAAGTTTCTAAAAGAAACAGTGGGTTCATGCCAAATGCTACAAGGCTTTGCATCCCATAACGAGATCTAAGTCTGCCCTCCGACATTACTGCCTGAGATTTCAAGCCCAGAACCTTGAATGAACTCAGACTCCTTCTGGACTGGACCTCCTCCAGCGATGGCTCCAGGGCCCGGCGGACACAGTGAAAGCTGATCAGCGAGTGGGATGGAGCCCTGAGCGTGGAGGTGAGACGCTCTGCCCTGCTGAGCAGAGCGGCCCTTCCAGGAAACCTTCCTTGAACAAAATAAAACGACATCATCCAAGTGGTCTTGAGACCCCTCCCTCTGGGACCCAAAATTCAGAGATGTTCCCCTAAACTTTGGGGCCTGAAGGTGGAGCTTAGTGGCTGCTCCCTAATGCACACACAAATTAACTTTGTAATTATGTCTGTCTCCCATTACTTTTGCTTTAAATTGCTGATGCCCCCTTTCATTGGTCTGTACCAGATTCTATTAAAATGACTTCTGGTTGGAGCAAAATTGCACACTTAGTTATTTCATGACTGTTTCTTGATAATCCATAGAAGGCACTAGAACCCTCGGGCATTTGAAAATAGTGGTCAGAGAATGCAGAAGGAAAGAAAGCTTCTGGCCATCATTCTGTTTTTCTCATTCTGGAGTCAAGGAAGGGAGCATGTTTAAAAAAAAAGAAAAAGGAAGTGATTCTAGAGACTTCCATGGAGTCATATATAACTGGGTTTCCACAAAGGTATGCCCAGCTTAGTCCTCTGGGTAGGAGCAGGGGTTTGGAATCCTTTGCTGACCAACTGGGGTCCTTTGTCAGGTTATTAACCTTCCCAAACCTCATCTTTAAAATCCACATCTCTTTTGATTGCACTTGCTTTTTGGTTGGTGGAGAGTAAATGAAGGAACATGGGAAGCAGGTAGAGAATGCCTAGCACAGGAGCGTCAGGTGGTATTTAATTATCACTGTTCTTGAGCTTACTTCCCCCTGGGACTGAACCTGGTTTGGCACTATATTCCCAGGTTTGGACACACAGCCGATGTTTGATACATGTTTGAGGAATGATGGAGACAATGTGTACAGCAAGAGCAACCCACAACTCGGTCATGAATGACAACTTGCCTTAAACTGGGAGCAGTTGATGTCCAAGTTGTAAGCTTCTCTCTGCTACCAGACACCCAACAGCAGGAGAACAGAGCCCATGGCCTATATCAATATGTCTTAAGGAGCTTCTGCAGAATTCTGCATTGCAATGACAAAACAGTATTTTGAGAAATTAAAGAAGGACTAAATAAATGGAGAGATACACCATGTTCATGGATTCAAACACTCAATGCCATCATGTTGTCAACCTTACCCCAGATTTAGCTCCCATCAAAATACCAGAGACTTTCTTTTTTTGAGGGTAGAAATTGATAAATGGTTTCTAAAAGTTTTATGACAATGCAAACTATCTAGAATAGCCAAATGATCTTTAAAAGGAACAAATGAAGGCAGTTAAACTATGTGACTTTCAGTCTTACTATAAATCTACAATAATGCACAAAGTATTGTATTGGAGTATTGAGAGGCAGATAGTTCAATAAAACCAAAAGAAATAAAATGCAAAGATACATGTAATTTATTTTTGAAAAAGGTGTCATGGCAATTCAATGTAAAAAGGAAGGTCTTGTTGGGACAACTGAATATCCAATGGAAGAAAGCAAGCCTCTATGTCAGTCTGTACACAAACATGGATCTGCAAAGACAAGAGAGGCAGAGAGACAAAAAGAGAGACAGAGACCAAGGAAACACACACACACACACACACACACACACACACACACACAGAAATAGGGTTAGGCGTGCGCCTGGCAAGACTGTGGGGTGGGAGCAAAAGGAAGCTAGCTCAAGGTAGAGAGGAAGGCACCTCCTCAGCCCACCTCCCGGGTTCCAGCCCAGCTCCGCCAGAGCCCAGCTGTTCCGTTTGCACAGCTTGCTCTCACGGCACCTGAGGTTCCTGTCTGCCCCACACAGGAGTTGAGATAATCGCAAAGGTTCCCAGCTCTAAGGTCTCATTATACTGAGCTCATAGACATGTTAGAGAAACACCCTTTCTTTTATTTGATTTCACAATTAGCCTACCCGCCCCCCGCCCCCGCACACACACCAAATGGCACTATTCTAGCATGCATTCAATTTTACAAACTTGACATAAATTAAAATTAATTGGGAAGAATTTTTCAAGAGTATTGCAACTCTTTGAGAGATAAATTGGAGCAATATTAGGATTATTGCAAAATCTGAGACGTCTGCTCAAAGGCTTTATCAGACAGATCCAGTTGACCCACTTTTGCACATTTTGCAATATTTAGCCTGATTCATACATGAACTTTCTTCTTGACAATTTCCATAGTGGCTTTTAAATGTCTCTCCCTGTCTAAGTGAAGTTCCCCAATCAGGGACTAGGCCTTGTTCAGATTTGAACCTGGCTGTGGAATGGTCCATTCGACTCCATCCAGGCAGTGCAAGTGGGCCCCTATCGGGCAAGGCAGGCTGGCCATGGCAGCCTCTGTCAATTACTTCCCAGCCTAGAATCTGCACTAAATGATGTTCACGGATGCTGGGGGTCAGAAAGTGGACATCTGGGGCCAGCCGGAGAGACCGGAAGGCCAAGATGACTCACCTATGAGGTTGGAATGATCAGGGCAGAAGTAGCTCCTTTGGGTCTCGAGCAGGGCTGGGATGACCCCCAGAGCTGATGGGGCACCCATCCAGCCCACACAGAGCCAGACTTCCTCCGGCCTGGTGGCCCCAGAATACTCAGGCTTCTCATGCAGATGCCCAGGCCCCAGCACGAGTCCCAGTGAACAGAGAGCCAGCTGCTCCCCCAGCTTCCACAGTCTGACTGTGTCATCCATCACACTGTGTTAGAGAAGACACATGGTCCAGTTTCAGGGGGAGAAGACCTAGACATAGACTAGACCCCTCTCTTGAAGGTGTGACAGGTTTTAAACCTTTGCTTGCTTGGTCTCTACTCAATGACAAGAGGGAGCAATATACCGTGAGCATCAGCTTGCTGCTGCCCTAATTAAGACCTTCTCCTGACATCCTGCTCCTGGGGTAGACCCTCGCTCCTCCCTCTGCCTTCAGGTAGGCCGCCCAGTGCACAGCTACCTACTTCGTGGCTAGTAGCACCCAGCTTTGTGGGCTTCGGACTCTGAGAATGGCCAGTGATCGACATGGCAGCTGTTCATTCTAGGGTTGTGGGGGAGCACAGGACTTGGTTGGAAAGTCTGTAAGAAGGAATCTCTGAAAGGTCAGGGGCCTCTACGGGGGCCTTGCTGAAGGCGGCAACCCCCGCCTTGACTTTTCCAAACAAGTCTGAGCCCCTGGGTGTTTTACTGGAATCTTTACATTTAGACTTCAAAACGTCCTTGCCTGAACGACACTGCAGATGCATGTGTCTCCTCAAGGCTGCTTACCCTGCTGATAGTATCTAATAGTTAATTTTAGTTCCAGCTGTTGCTGCAATAAAAGCCTAAGGAGGCAGGGGGACGAGGCTGTCTGGTTACTTTGGCCAGGCAGTCCCTTAGCCCTCTCTCTCTCACAGAAACGTGTGACAGAGTAATCATTCATCCGTTGCTCAGGGTCTGCTGTGACAAGTAAGTAGTGCCCCCAACGTAGCCATTTTTTAAAAGTTCTGGCAAATTCTTCTGCCTTGGGTTTTCCAAATGAACATGCCATTTCAGGCCAGTACAGGTTTTAACGTGGGCAGTGCAGATTAGGCTCTATTTTTGTTAGAGATTCGTTTAGGAACTTTGGAGCTCAGTGCAGTGAACTGCTCAATATAGAAGTAGCAATAGTGTAAGAATTTACATAGTAGCCAACAGCCTGCTCCCTGGAGCTCAGGGGTTACTTGAATTGACTCCCTAGGGTTTGGGGGGCAGGGGAGGGACCCTGACTATTGGCCTCATCAGAGCCCCTCCACCTTCCCAGGCTTCTGTCTTGGGTGGAGGGGTCCCTGCTTTCTTTGGGAAGCAAGTGGTCCTCCTGTTCTGGGGAAGTGGGAGCAATAATGTTTCCACAGCGTTTCACCTCCACTAGTAATAATGTTCCACGAACCTGGTTTTGCAGAAAGTAACCAGCACAGGGAGGGGATGGTATTTGATGAACAGCAGCTGAGAGTCAGGCTGGAGGAGACCCAGGGAGGAGGCACCACATGTTTTTGGGGTCACCCACACAGAGGCCCTCTCTGGGCTGGTCACAGAAATACTTGTGCACCCTCTCTGCACTTTCCCTGGGCCCTATCCATGGGGTGAGGAGACCAAGTCAAGGCTACCTTCCAATTGTGTGATTAACGTGGTTGTAGGCCTCAGACCGTATACACATGCCCTTGTCTATAAGATATAAGAGAGAAGCTTAATCCTTGTAGGCACAATTTCATCATGGGAAAGCAACTCTAAGATCTCTCATTCATTCACTCATTCATTCATTCATACTTCCCACTGTCCACCTCTATCCTTTGAACATGCTACTCTCTCTGCCTCAAAGTGAAGTCCCTGGATCCACAGCACCAGCATCCCTGCAAACTTGTTAGGAATGTAAATCCTTGGGCTTCCCCTGACCTGTGAGTCAGAGGCTGGGGGTGGGTAGTCATCTGCGATTCTCCTGACAGATTCCAATGCAATTTCAAGGGTGGGAACTGCTGTGCCAGAACATCCTCTCCCATCCCCTCTGCCCAGTTGCTAGCTCACCTTCAACACTCCCCTTCCCCCACCATAATACATGTTTCTGCTGGTCTCTGGGGGCAAATTCCTTGAGGATGAAACTCATACCTCACACAGCAGGTGCAGGACAAATGTTATATGGGTGGATGAATGAGTGAATGAGTGAATGAATATAGACTTCATCAAGCCTTTTTCTGGCATAGGAATTGGGGTTATGAACAAGGTAGAGCTCCTACTCCTGGGTTGCTCTCAGTCCATTGTAGTAGGGGGGAGGGGAATGGATGGAGCCCTCAGGGGCCATGGGCTAGGACTGCTCCCTGAGCACTGCTGACCTGTCAGTGTCCAGTGATCTTAGCACAGCGCCTGGATGGGTGCTTCCTAAATGCTGTCAGTGGATGAGCCAAAGCAGCCATGCTGGCGGTGGCCCAGGCTGGAGGATGTCCAGGTGTCAAGTGGCTGCTCAGGCCCCACCCCTGTGCTCTGGTCAGGCTGCCATTGTCACCAGGGCACACGGCAGTCGACCTTCCTCACTGCTCTTTGTTTTGGAGCCCGTGATGGGATGGAGAGCTCGCAGGGCAGCTCTGGTCCAGGGTAAACAAGTCTTGCCTGCCGCAATGCTCCAGAGAAATAGCCTAAAAATAGGCGGGGAGGTTTGACTCATGGGGGGAGGGACACGTGGGATGAGAATTTCCCCTCTTCAGAGCTGACTTGTTTGGGTTTGTGGAGGATGAGGAAGGTGACGGTCACGCGGTGACTCATCTGGGAACTCTCAGAGGCGACCACTGCCCATCAGCCTTTGATTTCTCCCGGGCAGCTGACCTCCCTGCCTCAGGATGGACATATCACCAGGACTCAGAGGAGATGACAGCAGGGAGCCGTGGGAGGACAGGATCCAGGGTGGGAAAGGCTAGGAGCTGACACATCCTCTCTCCCACTCTTGAGAAATGATCCTGCCCTTGCAGCCTGTGGACTCAATCATCCTCACATCCTGAAGTTCTTACTTGTCTGCCCTGAGCTCCTCGTGCTGCATGAGCCAGCTCTGTGCATCTGTGGCTGTGCCCCTGCTGACCCCAGAGGAACAGCCTTATCGGGAAGGGTGGCAGTGCCCTCAGAATGTACCCCTCTCCCTTTGTTCCCCAATAGCAGCAGGGCTCTCAGAGAAGCCGCCAATATCACACAAAGACCAAATGCCTGGACAAAGTCTAGTCTTTTGGCAAGTCCTTGGATTGGCTCATGATCTTCCCTTTAGCAGTAATGTACTTATTGGTAGGGGATCTCTTCTTATGACTGGCAGTAAATTTCAGGTCTCCTAGGTAGGGTCTGTTTTTCCACTTTCCCAGATCATGGGCTTTCTGAGTCATAACACTGGGCAGATAACATGGCCCGGTTGTCACAGTTAGGTGACTGCTTTATGCTCATCCACCCATCCATCCACCTACCCATCTATCCATCCACCCATCCATCCACCCACCCATCTATCCATCCACCCATCTATCCATCCATCTACCCACCCATCCATCTACCCACCCATCCATCCACCCACCCATCTATCCATTCATTCACCCACCCATCTATTCATCCACCCATCCATCCACTCACCCACCCATCCATCCACCCACCCATCTATCTATCCACCCACCCATCCATCCACCCACCCATCTATCCATCCATCTACCCACCCATCCATCCACCCACTCATCTATCCATCCATTCACCCACCCATTTATCCACCCATCCATCCATCCACCCACCCATCTATCCACCCATCCACCCACCCACCCATCTATCCATCCATCCACCCACCCATCCATCCACCCACCCACCCATCCACCCATCCATCCACACACAAAGCAGCTTCTCTGTGCTGCTCCTTACACCGCACTGGGAGCACAGGGCTGCATGAGGTGCTGCATTCCCTATGATCTCCTGGGAACACAGGCTGGGTGGATTGCCTCTCTCTTTGTCCATCAGCAGACAACTGCAGAGCAGAGGGCAAATGCCAAGTGTGGATACCACTGACGGGCACCCACTCTACCTGAGGGGACTGAGGGAAACTTCCAGAAGGGCTTATGTATGTCTTGCACCCCAACTGAGGTTAGAAGCCACTTGCATAGAGGGCCTGGAACCTGCCTGTGTGGACACAGAATTATTCTAAAGGACCAGCATGAATGAACGGGCAGGCCCACAAACGAGCGCTCGCAGGCTGAGAACAGACTCTCCACACCAGCATCCCTGGCACCGACAGGGACTGCCCCAGGTGGCTGCCTTGGGACCAAGCAGAGCTTCCGTGCGGAGCCAGTGATTCAGCTGCTGGCCAAGGACACTTCACTGTTTTTCCAGCCTCTGAGAGCCACCTCCTGACTTCTTGTGCCATTATAAGCAGTGACTTAAGCATCTGGACAGTGGATCCAGGAGAATGCAGACAGCCAGGGTCCGGGCAGGGCAGTGAGCTGGGAGCAGCTGGGATGGTAAACATTCCCAGTCAGCGGCTCCCCACGGGGGGCTCAGTGAGTGAGTCAAACGGCTTTTGTTCGTTTTGTTTTTGCTCATTCCATAAAAGATTTTGTTTGACTCATGATTTCCCAACCAGCTCCTTCTGCAGCTTAAGAAAGCAAGAGTGAATAACTGCCCTGGGTTTTTGCTTCTCGGGTTTTTCCTTCATTACAGGAATGTGTAAACACCCAGGGGTTTTGAAGCTGGGCTGCCAAACCTCGTGGGTGAGAGACTACTCGTGCTTTCGGGCAACGGCCGGCATCCCTACTGGGGCACTAGGCTGACCCTTTGGCAAGGTCTGATAGTTACCAAGCCTTCGAGGGCCCAGGCCTGGGAATGTAGCCGTGGCCATGCTGGAACTTCGTACCCATCTGTCATTCACGGAATCATGCCATCTCCCCCACCTCCGGTGCATATGTTGAAGTGCTAACCTCTGGGACCTCAGGATGTGTTTGTATTTGGAGAGGGAAATGTGGCCAGACACACACAGAGGGAAGGCCATGCGGTGGTGGAGGCAGAGGTTGGGGTAATGAGGCCACAAGCCCAGGAATACCTGGAGTCTCCAGGAGCTGGCAGAGGCAGGAAGAGTCCTCCCAAGAGCCCCAGAGGAGCCTGGCCTGCCCACACCTGCATCTGCCTTCTGACCTCCCGACCCGGGAGGGAGCAGGTTTTGCTGTGTCAAGCCCCTCAGTTTGTGGTCACTTGTAGCAGCTGCAAGAAACAAGGGCCATATAATTCTTTGTGTGTGGGGAGGTAGGGGGGGGGGCGCACTGTGGGAAATAGAGCAGTATCCACCCACTAGATGCCAGTAGCACCTTCACCCTCGAAAGTTGTGACAATCAAAAGTGCCTCCACACACGCTGTGTCCCCTGGGGGTGAAGCTGCCCTGGCTGGACCTCTGGGTGGAGGAGGACCACCTGTCACACATGCTCTCCTTCAAGGCCGGGTCCAGCCTTGCCTCCTCTGGGGCTGGCCATGCTCCAGGCCTGGGACCCCCACCCTAGCCTCCCCCCAGCCTGTCCATCTTCGGGTGACAGTGAGGGCGGGGCTGGTGATGCTGGTGCCCAGATTGTGAGCTCCATGAAGACAGATAGCCTACTCCAAGAACCTTCCAGAAGAGCGTGTCCCTGAGGGGTCTGGCCACCTTTGACAAGGGTGTGGGTCACTGCTGCTGTGTCAACGCCCTGGTTTTCGTGTGGCTGCAGGACATGGGTACAGACCTCAGAGGACTTGGCATGTCACACCTGGCCCCAAACTGCCTTTCTAGCTTCATCTCATTATTCTCCTCCCACCCTCAACCCAGCCAGCATGTCTTACAGTGCGGCCAGGGACTGATCACCATAGGCTAGGGTGCTCATAATATGTGCTGAGTACTGGGCCCCACCCCAGACACCCCTGTATTGGAGAAGTAACCTTGAATTTGCATTTAAACATGCTCCCCAGGCATCCTTGTACCCACAGATGTTGGAGCAGCACAGCCCCGGCCCTGACCAGGCCAAGCTGCTCGCATTCCCTAGACATCCCCTCTGGCCTTCCTATTCTCTCTGTCAGCAAACACTTCAAGACCCGGGTGGACTGTCACCTCCTCTGGACGTGTAGAGGCTCCTCCAGGTATACATGTTTAATTTTTACTCTGTGCTCACCTGACACTTTGCTAATAGCTCTATTAAAACTTGTATACTCTGTAGGGTCTCTGTGTGTGATTTGCATGTATAACACTGTTTGTGTGTATGTGTGTATTCTGAAAAGCGTATGTGTTAGTATGTGTGTGTGTGACTGGGTGTGTATGGGGGTATGTGTGTGTGAGCGTGTGGATTATGAATGTGTATATGTGTGTGTCCTTCCAGTGGAGCAACAACTCCAAAAGGGCAGTGGCCTCGTGCGTGCCCCGTGTGCACCTCCAGGGCATGAGTCAGCGCCTGGTGTGGAGAAATGGGGCTCGGGAAGCAGGAGCCACTGTGGTGATGAGCGGGGCACAGCCAAGGCCTGTGGGCCGGCCCAGGGCCAGGAGGGGCAGGGCCTGTCCTCAGAGTCCCCCATTCGGGTGGGTGCATGGAAGGACAAGGGGAGAAAGAGGCTGGGCTTAGACAGCTGCCGTCTGAGCTGTGATGATGCGCTGAGGGAAGGCCTGGGTGGTGGTGTGAAGGCCGGGCGGTGGACAAGCTCCCCAGCTTCAAGCCCATCTGCGCATTTTACAGTCACGGTGGCCGTTTCCAGCAGTGACAGTGACTGGTGTTTACCAGAGGGCTCGCAGGTGAATTCCCGACAGGTGTGGTGTCGGGGGAAGGTGCCCTTTTGTCCAGCTTGCACAAACCCTGCTGAGTGCCCCGGGATCCCAGCTGCCAGCACAGAGTGCTGCCTGGGTTCAGAGCGGCTGTCAGGCCCAAAGGGCTATCGAGTGGGGATGTGCAAGGGGGTAGTATTCGGGAATGGGCTCACTGCCCCCTCCCCAACCCCTCCCAACACACACACACCCTATCTCCTCAGAAATGGACCAGGACACCAGCAGGGAAGAGATATGCATCACCTGGGCTTGGCCTGTGCCCGCAGCCTCCCTATGCACAGGGAGGGCTGGGAGATGAGAAGAGAGACTCTGATGTCACTCCTCTCTGGCCTGCTGGGCGCAAAGGGTCAGGGGCTTGCAGGGAAATGAGAGGGTGCTTGTGGAAGGTCACAAGGGCCTCCAGCAAACCCCTTCACTGTGGAGAAGGAAGCACAGAGCCCCAGCAGAGGGCGGCCACTGAGGCTCCCAGGCCCTGACTGCCTAGAGGCGGGCTGCAGAGGGCCTGGCTTGGTGTGGTCCCTCTGGGTGGCTGTGTGTCTGCCATCTCTGGGAAAAGCCCTCCTGGCTCCAAGTCTAGCTTTGCTTCCTCCGGAGGCACACGGCAGATCTGTCCGGGCGGCGGGGCTCCTGGAATGGGCCTTGCTCGCACAGTCTTCAGCTTATCTCCCCACCCCTGGGTGGGCTGCAGCTCACTTCTTCCGTCTCATCAACAGCAGGGACAGAGCAGCTCCTCCTCCTGTGTGTCCTGTACCTCCAGGCATTTCCAGAACTTTAGGCCCCTCGGTCCTCTCCTCCCTGGCCTTCCTGCCTCCCTGCAGCCTTGTCTCCCAGTAGTGACCTGCTGCTCTGCTCTGAGCCCTCTCAACCTTCCTCAAGGTGGAGGGCGCCGTGTGTGGCCCCAGGACTCGGGTCCCTGACCTGCCTGCCTCCCGAGAGATAGACAGGGGCAGATGGGGCCCCTGCTGAGTCACTTACATGGCACAGCCCGTGCTCCTTGCCACCTGCTCTTCCCCTGAGAATAGCGTCAGTCACCCCAGCTCTGAGTCTGCAGGCAGAGCTCATGCCGGGTGTGGCAGGACGTGTGGGACATGTGTCACTCTGTCAGGAGGTCTGCAGACCGGCTGCCACCTCTCCCTGCCCTTGGGGCCCGGGCATGTACCTGCCATGCACCTCAGTCTGCCAGTGTGCAACAGAGAGAAATAGCCTTCACAGTGGGCCTGTCCTTTCAGGCCATGTCCCTGGCCTCAGCTGGGCCCTGGTGGTGGCACCTGGGCCCATCCTCCAGCGCCTCCCAGGTCCCAGATAAACTTCTCATGAAACAGTGAAGTGCTTTTAACCCACACCACTGCCTAAGTGAACGATGGTTCACCAATCGAACGTGTGAGCAGACATGTGCTATGCAGATGTTTATGTGAGCAGATGAGCATGTGCAAGACATATGTGAGCACGTATATGACATGTACATGAGAAGTACTGTGTGCGATGTGTACAGATGTGCGCATGAGCAGATGTGTGTGAGCTGTGCAGACGTGTGATCAGCTGTTCCAGGACCGAGAGGACGCCGGTGCCAGTAGGTCTGCAGGAGGAGAGGGTCTGCACCAGCCTCTGGGTGGGCCTGGGCTGAGGGGCTGGCGCACCTGTCACTGCCACCCACCGAGAGGCCAGCGGCTGTGCCAGGGACTTACTGAGGGTCCCTGGTGAACACTAAGGGCCACAGGCTTGTGGGGGAGCTCTCTACACCACACGTGCCCTCTTTTTCCCACAGCCTCTGAACCAGCTGGAGGGAGCCACTTGGCTGTAGAGAGCAGCTGGGGATATGCCCTGTCTCCAAAATGTCCCTGCGTCATATTCCACCAACAGGGTCACTGCCTTTCATAGCTCTTGGGTGTGCAGACCCCTCTGTGCTGCTGCATGTTTCACAGGCCCCAGATGCGGCTCGGAAATACTTGTCTGCGCTTCCTGGTGGGTACGTCTACCACCCCATGGCCACCAACCTCCAGCTCTGCACTGTTCATTACTACGGGCCCGTTCAGTCCTGGCATGTAGTGGTGTGTATCTGGGTGCTGAGGCTGAGTGGTTGGCATGCACACAACAGCTGAGCTCATAGGGAACCCAGCACCCCCACCCCCGCCACTGCCAGCAGTCAGCTATGACCCTTCTCCCCTTTCACCCCTTTCTCTCTCCTTTCTTCTCCCTCATTACACAGTTATTAGAGGAATGACTTGAATCTGTCCTAATGTTCCTCAGGAGAGTCATTTCTAAATGCCAGGAGTAGCAGTGACTGGGAACAGATTACTCGCAACACCGCCCCCAGCAGACTGGGACAGGCTGGGCAGAGCGGGCACTAAGATTCAACCCACACACTGTCACAGGCAGCTGGCATCACCTCTCAGGACAGTCAGTGCACGGGCCTTGGGGTCCCCTCTGCGTGGGGGGCTGATGGCTCTAAGGATGGAGCAGAAGATCCTGCTCTAAGAATGGAGCAGAAGATCCTGCTCCAGGACAGGTGCGTCCTGGTCCAGCCAGCCTGCCTTTTCTAAACCAGGGCCTAATACCTGCCCGCTGGCCACTTGAGTCATGAAGTGACTAAAGGTGGGAGTGCTCGGAGCCTGCCAGGGGCCAGTGAGAACTCAGAAATTCACAGGCAGACCCAGCTCCAACATGAGCCATCGCATCACCGGTTCCAGGTCTTATTTAAAGGCAAAGCAGCATATAAGAGAATCCCAAAGTTTCCTGGACACTTATTTTCTTTCTTACGAGTCAGTGTTAAAAATGTAAAGAATCCTCTTTATGTTATTTTTAATCAGTAAGAGAAAAAATGAAATTAACCACTTTTCAATTGTTTTCCCTGGCCTACCCCATCGACTCACAATTTTGTATTGTAAAGTAAACAGAAATCAGGAGGACCTGTAGCAAAAGCCCAAGAGCATGGAGTACCCAATGGCAGAGTCTTGAGCGTTAGCCAGTGTCCATTCCTGCACCATGGCAGACATGTTTAATCCACCGTGGAGTGTGGATCCAGTGCTCTGGGCAGTCATTACCAATCAATCCCAGCTGACTTGCAGGAGGAAACCTGTCACTCATACCTCATTTGATCCCAGTCTAGGAGTCAGAAAGGGGAGGTGACTCACCCAGTGAGCTGGACCAGCACCCAGCAGAGGGCAATGTCCCCAGGAGTGGTGCCCCGGCCGGTGGAAGACTAACAACAGGAACCTTCTGCTGCTTGCTCTTTACACAATGATTCTGCTACAAAACAGAGTGTTTTGCTTTTTTCAACAAAGGACGATGGGCTTTTGGAGGCTCTGGTGTGTGATCTTGGTCATGGTCACATACCCTAAATCCCAGAGAAGACTGGGATCTAAGTGATCATGAGTGGACCAATAAAAAATGTCAACTTCACTCAATTGCAGTTTGATCCTGATTATTCTCAGATACATACATTTTAAAGAGTTTAAATTAAGTGGAGATGTGCAAACCCTAGCCTCCAACCCCAAGAGATCTGAAGGGAGGCTTTGAGCAGTCTGAGACAGGTTTGGACAAAGTGGCCTTTCTTTAGGGTCTGTGCCTCTCCTGGGGACATCCTCCTACTATCCGCCCTTCCTCAACCCCATGAATGTTATTGTGTGGCTCTCCTTCCCTCCACAGGGATAAGGGCCAATTCCTCTCTCCCCTCTTGGTCAGAATTTGCCCTCTCTGCTATCCCCCAAAATCCAGTTCCACAACTATTGATGGAGCAGCTACTGTGTCTCACTCTGGGTGGGTGCTACTGGGCATATGGACATGAATGGGCCGAAATTCCTCTCCTGGGACACGCAGCTTGGTGTGGTCACAGAGAAGCAAGCAGGTAAAGATTAGAGGGTGGCTTCATTCAAAACTCCAAAAGCTGGAAAAACCAAGATGTCCTTTACCAGGTGAACAGATAAATAAGCTGCACATCCAGACAATGGGAGATTAGTGACACTAAAAGAAATGACTATCCGCCGTGAAACGACATGGAAGAACTTTAAGTGCACGGCCCTAAGGGAAAGAAGGCAATCTGAAAAGGCTGCCCACTGTGTGACTCCAACTCCATGACATTCTGGGAAGGGCAACACTATGGACAAGTGAGATCAGTGGTTTCCGAAGCTTGCGGGGCGGGGTGAACAGCTGGAGCACAGAGGGTGTTCAGGGCAGTGAAACTGCTCTGTCTAAACCGTGATGGAGAATACACGTCGTTAAACATTTGTCCAAACCCACAGAATGTACAACACCGAGAGTGAACCGAATGTGGACTGCAGACTCATCGACGATAACAAGTGCTCTGCACTAAGACCAGACTTTAGCAGCAGGGGGATGAGGTGGGAGAGTGGTGGAGAGGGAAGGAGAGAGAGCACATGCTGACCAACCCTAAAACTGCTCTAAAGAAGGAGGTCTGTTAAGTAAAGAAAACGAGGGAGGCGGTGCTATGTGCCGACTCCACTAACCTTGTCCCATCCGGGAGCCATGGTTTGGTGTCTTTCTCTTCACAGATCGAAATCCTCTGCCTTAGCATATTCATTTCAAATGAAATGCTAAGGCAGAGATTAAAGACAAGACGGAGCAGCCTCTGGAGGCCCGTCTCCCTTTTTCTGAAAACCCCCTGATATAGTTGAAGGGGAAACAGTGCTGGGGTCCCACGGGGCTGGTTTCAAGCCCAGCTTTGCCTTCTGATCTGCGCTGAACAGGAAATGCAAAGCCTCCAGCTCAGGGCGTGGGTAGGGGAGTGGCATAGGGGAGGGCGGGCGGCCGGGAAGGGCTGGTCCCTGTATGGGCTCCAGCGTGTGTTTTGGAGGGGGGTCACTCACATGCAAAAGGAGGGAAATGGGAATATAAGACCTGGCTCTAAAGCCAATCTTGCAAGGAGACAACTCAAAACAAATGAGCTATTAAAATGGACAGAAATGGAGGTTCGCATCCCAAATTCTGCAGACAGGGAGGGGCATACAGAGACAGTGCGGAACTGAGGAGTGACTCTCGGGACTTCGTCATTCATGGTTCAGAACGAACATGGGGCCCCTTGCCAACCAACAATTACTGAGAATTCCAAGATGGCACGGGCGTGGGCCTCCTGTCACTCACCCAGGGCAGGAGCCTGTGCCCTGGGGCACCTGAAGCCTGGGCTGATGCCTCTTTCCTTTCCCATGTCTCAGAGTCCTGGGCACATGGCAGGCATTTGTCACATGGACACGTGTGAGTGCTGAGAAGGAGAGAGGGAGGGCCAGTGCGAGGCCCAGCTGTCAATCCCTCACTTGTTTCCCGGAGCCCAGGAAAGGTCCAGGGGGAAAAGCATCATAACTTCTGCCCAAATTTCTGATTTTTTTACCTTCCTTGTGAGTCAAGCTGGGATAAATCTGCACTCTGTCCAGACCATCCCAGCCTTTATCTGATTGGAACGAGGCCCTGCTGACAGCCACGCGGGGTTTGGGAGGGCTTCAGGACACAGAGAGATAAACACCAGCGATGACTAGACTCCACGTCCCGTCGGGGAGAGGGCTGCCCTCCCCCTCTTATTAAACAACCACCAGCTAACCCAGCCATGGCCACCCAGAGGCGCTTTAGTCCAACCTCCCGGATGGGGAGGGCCCCCTGGAGGTTGTTACATCCAGAAGAGAAGGCCAGCCCCACAAGCTGGCCCAGGCAGCCCCCTGGCACCCTGGGTGGGTGACCGGAGCTGAGCCCTTCCTCAGCGTGGCTCCTTGCCCCTCTGAGCTGAAGGTCTCCCCGCCCCCAATCATGCTGCTCCTCAGCGCCTGGGAAGCCTGGTACTGTGGGGCGTTAAACCCCAGCCCATCTTTAGTATTTAAAGTTGACAGTTTAATCCTGTGGCTCACTTGAGAGGGAAGCTGAGATCATTATCATCTGAATGCTAACCTCTCCTCAGGCTCTCACTGGGAATCTATAGTGATCTCAGTCACAGAGGTTCTCTGACACCGCTGCTTGGGTGGGTGGGTGGGTGCCCAGAGACCCAGCACCTTCAGGTTCCACAGCATCTTCCTCTGGGTTCAGGAGCACACGACCCCTCAGATGAACCAGCCCCACCAAAACCAGTGAGCTCACTCACATAGAAAAAAGACAATTTCATGTTTCAGAAAAACACTTACACAGCAAAAGTTCCCGGGGAAACCCGATGTGGAAAACCCACTTACGAACAGGCCAAATCCCCAAACCGAGGTTCAAAATTGCAGAGGGTTCATGTGGTACTGAGGGTTTGGGGGACAAGAGAGAGTGAGAAGGCAGAAGGTCCACCAATGCGCAGACCACACAGCGCAGACCACAGCCGTGCACCCCGCACCACGCCAACAAGCAGGCCGGGCTCTCACCGGCTTTGCTTCGTTCCACCTCCCCATCAGGGACAGTGCCGCACTGATGTGCCAGACGGTTCCCTCAGGCTGTTTTGTCCCTGAGCATCTTGGCACATTCAGACCAGAGCTGCTTCTGCAGGTCGCCTTCCCCTCAGGAGGAGGTGAGCCAATTAAAGACTCCAGTTTGGGCTCCCATTTCCTGCCTCCGCCGGGTAGAATTTTTTTTTCCAGATTAATCAAACTCTCTTATCAAAACCAAACTCTTGCCCTGACTGGTTTGGCTCAGTGGACAGAGCGTCGACCTGCAGACTGAAGGGTCCCAGGTTCAATTCCGATCAAGGGCATGTACCTTGGTTGCGGGCACATCCCAGTGGGGGGTGTGCAGGAGGCAGCTGATTGATGTTTCTAACTCTCTATCCCTCTCCCTTCCTCTCTGTAAAAAATCAATAAAATATATATTTTTTAAATACCTCTTTCAAGTCACCTGTCACTAGGGAAACTAACTGCTCACGTTCGGACGCCTGTGTGCACAGCTTCCCTCCTGCAGAAATCTCCAGAACAAGGCACACAGTGTCTCCCTACCGCCACGCAGGGTCCGTTCAAGGTGGCTGGGTATCCCACTGCACAGCCCAGGAAGAGAGCACATGAGTGGACTAAGCCAGTCCAACTTCATACTCTGGGCTGCAGGCAGGGAAGAAAAGGGCGTTAACAGACCATTGGCCTCGGTGGAGTCACCCGAAGAGCAGGTCAGGGGTTTCCCATGGAGCTACATGATGAAATAGAAGCAGAAGTGAGGCGATGAGTAGGAAGGAGGGAAAGGAGCTGCTCTGCAGACTGCCAGGCAGAGGGCGCTCCCCTCACCGCTGCAGGCCGAGGCACTCCGACCCGTTGGTCAAGATCTTGCTTCCATCTTTTCTAGCTGTGCTAGCTTGGGTCCCCCAGGCCGTCAGCCTCCTCCTTGGAGGACTGGAAGGGTTGGGTCTGCGGAGGCTGATCAAGCTATGAGGACAGGGGGCACAGCTTCCCTCCTGCAGAAATCTCCAGAACAAGGCACACAGGAGTCCAAACGTGCAGCAGTTAAGTCAAGGGCAGCTGTGGCCCAGTGGGCCTGCACTTGGAGGGGCAGTGGCCATGCCAGCCTACTCCCCTACCAGAGCAGGAGTCTTATCCACCCCCGCTCCTGGCTGCAACTGCTCTAAGAAGGGCTTAGGCTCAGAGCCCAGGGAAGCAGCTCACAATGTCAGGTGGTCAAGGGGGTCCAGAGGGAAAGACACATTGACCTTGCTCAAGGACATGTCAGTTGCATTCTGGGTAACTTTGCCACACGTGCCTGACCCATCTGCCAAGAAGAGTGTACCCAGGGTCAACTCAACCCACCATCGTGGTTTCTCCACAAACTGCCGACAGCACCTTTGGATGGGCTGTTCCCAACCACTCCCAGCCCAGGTGCAGCCACAGGTGGAGGCAGTTCCGTCCTCTCCTCCCCAAAGTATTAGGGAAAACAGTAAGTGGAACTAGAATCCAAGGTTCCAATTCCATTATCAATGAAACTTAGAAGCACCCAGAAGTTCGAAATCATAAGACGTGGGGAGCCCCTTCCAAATGAAGGTAGAGCTGAACAGGAAGTAGAAAGGATCAAGAGAAAGGACGCCTGCCGTTGGGAGTCCCAGACTCCACCAACACAGCCCACAGCTCCCCAAGCAGAGTGTGAGCCTAGGGGAAGGGCCAACCTCCTATAAATTCTCTCAAGGACCTACCGGGGACAGCAGGTCTGAGACGTGCGGGTGGCTGGGTGGTCACTGAACACTTTGGGCACAAAGAGCCACAAGAAGAAGCATGCAGACGCCATTGCTGGAGGAAGCAGTGTGTGGGGACGTGGGAGGAGGGGGGACTACAGCTGCATCACACACACCACACATGTGCACACACACCACACATGCACACACACCACACATGTGCATGCACACTACACATATGCACACACCACACATGTACACACACACCCCACATGTGCATGCACACCACACATGTGTACGCACACCACACATGTGCACATACCACATATGTGTACACACACCACAATGCTCATATACCACATATGCTCACTCACAGCATATATGTGCACATCAACCACACATGCTCACAGGTGTTTGCACACATGCTCACACACATTCACACGTTCATTCACAGCACACACGCTCATGCTCTCAGGCACAAACTCTGCATCACAAGGAGCCCCACCCTGGACTCAGGAGGGCTCCCGCCTGCCCCTGCTCTTCCGCCTGTCCTCACTGCAGCCTGCAGCTGGAGCGCGGAGAACTCCGCTCATTCAAAAACAGGTGAGGTTGTCAGGCCAGCAGTGAGCGGGCGCCACCCTAGACACCCACGAGCACGTGCGGGGGGGCATCTGCCAGCTGACTTGTCTGTTGAGTGATGTCCACGTGGACACCCTCCATGTCTAATGCTGTGGGACGCCTGGTCTCACCCCACCTCACAGCTCAAGGAGGGTGGAAAGCAAGCTGCTTGCTTCTTTTTCCTCGGATCACGTCTATCATGTCTGCGGATGCAGGCAGCTCCCAGCAATGCATCTCCTGCTTCAGAAGTGATTTGTTCCTGCGTCTAACAGGACAGTGGTCTCAGATGAGTTGGGAACTCAGTGCAAACACTGCTCAGTCAAGGCCTTTGCAAAGCCTCTCAGGTATTTCTTCTTGAGGAAAAATATTGGAAAATTGGTGAAAATATTTACATTGATTTTATCTCTTTATCCTGGTTTGGCTTGTTATTTTCTTGTATGTTGACTCGTTTTAGTGAGATGGAACATAAACCTGTTTATGTTTGAAGTCTCAGAAAAGACTGAGATCCTTGGAGAAATGGCTGGCTCAATGCTGTCTGTTGCGCAGACACGGCAGATGGTTCGGCTCTCACCTAACCCACACGGCCAGCATGGGGACAGCGCTCCCTCCCCACCCTGGTCTGTCCTCAGGTACAAGCTCCAACCCCTGCTCCCAGCACATCAAGGGCTGTGTAAAAATTATTTTCCAGATCAATCCCAACTATTAAAATAATTCACAATAAAAAATAAAAGTCTGAAAGTCAAAACAATAACACATAAATAATAGTTGTCTCTGGGTGGTTTTTCGTTCTTGCTCTTTTATCGACTTTTCTGTGTTTTCCCAATATCTTAATGTGAATGTGTTACCAAAAACAGAAGTTGAAGGTTTAGAAAGTTCAGGGTCAGCTTCCAAAATCTGCTACAAAAATGTCTTTTCCCAGGGAGCACTTCTTTGCTTGAGCTAACTCATGGCAGAGCAAGAATCAAACGGTCACGAGCCCCCAGCTGCCGGGCTCCTGCGAGCAGGCGCTGCGATCCCATTGTCACAGGAGGATGAAGCCCAAGGTCCCAGGAGGCTCACACATGCCAGGTTACAGAGCAGCTGGCCGCCAGCCCAGGACCACCTGGGCCACCTGAGCTGGAGAGGCAGGAAGGATCCTCCCCCGAGCCCTGGGAGGAGCCAGCCCTGCGGACACCTTGATTTCAGATCATTGCCTCCAGAGCTTCAAGGGAGGTTCGTGGGCCTTTGTGAGGGCTGCCCCAGGACACGAACTCACTCTCAGTCCCTATTGGTGTCTGGGGATTGTGGGTGATGGTCCCTTAGAGATGATGGGTGGGAACTAGAGTGAGATACCAGGTGTCGGCCCCTTGGGCCAGGCACATGGAAGATAGCAGAGGAGTAGGGGAGCCCAGAGGTCAGGCATGGCTCTGAGGCATGGATTTCCTCCTCCCTCCCTCTCTTTCTCCCTCCCTCCCTCCACAGATGGGCATGTAACCCCAGCGGGGTGTCAGGCATGGTCCCAGGCCCTGGGGGTGAGTAAGACAAGCCTGGCTCCTGACTATATGAATACTCAAGGTCAGCAAGTGGGTTTCAGAAACACCTACAATGGGAGATCTTGCCGCCCTCATCTGGGCGTAATTGTAAAGTGTGGGGGCTCCAGAGAGGAGGAAGGAGAAGGCATTTCTGGGGTGAGAGAATCCCTTTTCCAAGCTTTCCATGGAGGTCTGGAATTTCAACTTGCAACCCTGCAGTGTAATTATTTTCCAAATGTCCTTTGCTTTGAAATCCACACTTCTGAACTCTAAGGTGAAGTGAGCAGGAGTGGGAAATAAGAATGCAAAGTGACCAAAGGGCAAAGAAAGAGAAGTAAACAGAAGCAAGTGCGGGGCGGAGCGAGGGTGGTCATTTCATGTGCTTTGTGAGCGTTCCCACGGAGGGCACCGGGTGGGCACTCAGGGCCTGAATACACTGTCACGTGAGCGCCCGGTGCTGCCATGACAAGGCACCACAGACTGGGCGGCCGAAACAACAGAAATCTGGTCTCCCACAGATCTGGGGACAGGAAGTCTGAGATGTCTGCGTGGGCAGGGCTGGTTCCTTCCGGAGATTCTGGGGGAAGAACCATTCCTCGTGTCTCCCAGCTTCTGGGGCCCCCGGTGATCCTTGTGCGGCTGGCTGGTAGATGCATGACCCACCTCTGCCTCCTTGTCACACAGCCTCTCCCTCTGTGTGCCTTTTCCTTGTCTTATAAGGGCCGCACCCTAGTGACCTCACTTTAACCTGGTGAACAGGGCCTGTAAAGACCCTATTTCCAACCACCTCATATTCATAGGCACAGGGTGTGAGTACTGAGCATGTCCTTTGGGGACATAGTTCAACCCACAGTAACTGTCCACAAAGAGTCAGGACTTTGAGGAGGTGGAATATGTTTAGAATCCTCACACCACACACACACACACACACACACACACACACACACACACACACACATACACACCCCACACATGAAATCCCTGGGTGTGGCTTCATGGGTGACCGTGGTACAAGCCCAGAAGTCACAGCAGCACGCCACAGCCCCAACCACCCCATCGCCGGTGCTAGAGAGAGTCTCCAGGCTAGACCAGCAGCAGGCCCAGCAGCAGGCCCAGCACCAGACCCAGCACCAGGCCCAGCACCAGGCCCAGCAGACTTTTCAGGGAGAACCCAGCTGCTCCTCCTTCCCCTGTTTGCACTTACTTCCCCACAAAAGGCAAAAGTTCCTGCTTCTAGCCCATCCCTGACCCACCTGTGCCCACCGACTCCCTTCTTTCCATCAAGGAGGGGCCCCTTTATCTAAATGCCCCCTGAAGTGCGGTACACTGCAGGAGATTTTAGGATGAGGGTAAAGAACGGGTCTTGAGTTTAACTTTGGGGAAATCTGAATCAAGTAACTGCTGAGAGTTCAGCCAGAAAAGACTCACCAGGGTGCCATCAAAGGTGAATTTAAAAATATTGAAAGAAACTCAAAGTCTGGTAAAGGGGCCTGAGAAAGCCAGTGGGCACTCTGGCAGAGGCCAGGGAGTGGGGGCAGAGTGCTGAGAGCCAGGCTCCTGTGCTGTGGGAGGAGCAGGGGCATGGGTGTGGGGACAGCAGCCAGCCAGGGACAGCCATGTGGCCTCCCCTCCCCGAGTGACCAGGTCCAAAGCAGGAGGCATCTTGGAAGTGGAGTCAAAGTCCATGAGCCCAGACGCACATACACACCTGTGCAGAGTCACACACATGCACACAGAGCCACATGCACATTTTCTCAGTCAGCTCTCACACACACAGACACCAGGTTCACCCACGCTCACCTCTGCTCACACACTCACCCCCACACACTCATATCCTCACACACTCACCTCTGCTCACACACTCACATTCCTACTCACACACTCACCCCTGCTCGCACACTCACACATTTGCCCTTGCTCACACACTTGCCCCTGCTCACACACTCACATTCATACTCACACACTCACATTCATACTCACACCCTCATATTCATACTCACACACACACCCCTGCTCGCACACTCACACATTCGCCCTTGCTCACACACTTGCCCCTGCTCACACACTCACATTCATACTCACACACTCACATTCATACTCACACACACACCCCTGCTCGCACAGTCACACTCACACAGATGCTTTTCTCTGCCCTCCTCCCCAACATCCCATCATTATGATTTTTCCATATAACACTGCACATTTTTTCTAAAACACCCTCTTTTTCCCACTCTATGGCACAGCCGCAGAACCAGTTCTGGTGCTATAACCAGATACAAGTTGGTAGCGGCAGGCGGACTGTGCGTCGTCAGCTGATGGGTTGTTCCACGGAGCTGCTCTGGGGTGGGCTGGCTGCACTGGGACCTTTGCCTGGAACTCCCTCCCCAGCCCATCACTTGGCGCCCACTGAAAATGCTGCACATCCTCCTTTTCTCTGTAGCCTGCTTTTGTGGAACCACTGCCCCCTCCCAAGTCTCTGAGCTCTGGGGGGCAGCAGCCCAGCCCCCAGCCTCCAAGGTCAGCCCCAAAGTCACTGCTGAGTGAATGTGTGAATGAATGAATGAATGAGGATGCCCTGGGGCACTGACCCTCCCCTGTGACTGCCCTGGGCAGGCACTCTCTAGAGGATGCACCGCCCACTTGTGAGAACTGAGGCCCAGCCAGGTGAGACACCTGCCAGGACACAGCTGACCTCACTGCCCCATCACACCCCAGCCGTGGGGCACCCAGCACCTTGGTGAGGGATGGGAGGAAAGGGGAAGGCACAAAACAGGAGGAGCAGGATGAACCCAGAGGTCACCACCTGCACAGTCCTGCTGAGGCATCGCGAGGAACCACACAGCAGAGCCCTGGCTCCAGGTCCCAGCTCGGTCCCTCTTGCTGTGTGGCCTTGTCCAGCCCCTCCACCTCTCTGAGCCTCTCTCCTCCTCACTAAAACAGAGCTGCTGTTTTCTCCCTGGGACAAGGCCAGGGCTGTGGGACTCATGGGAGCAGTGCCTCCTCCAGGCCGTGGAGGGCCTGCAGACACGCCAGAGTCCTCGTGGTGTGTGCTCTGGTGTTTGTTGATGACACGAATCAGACAGAAGGGGGGATTCCTTCAATGAGCCGGTATCACCTACTTGACACTCAACGCACATGGCATTGGTGCTGGTGGCAACATTAAAATGGGAAGAGGCAACTCACCCCTGTGGCGTCTCTCAGTCCTCGTGTTCTAATCCTGTCCACCTGGCATCCTAATGTTGCATGGACCCTCTGCTTTCGGGATCAGGAAAGGACAGCCAGAGTCGTCGGGAGGGCGGCCCAGCCCAGTGCACAGGCTGGCATCCCAGGGCCATCACTCACCCAGTGGCTTGTGTGTGGAGGGAGCTTTGTCCTTCCAACCCCCTCCTCAAGGTCTCTTGTTCTCAGGAAGGAACTCAGCTCCCTTCTGACACCTATGTAGGGAAGTAGCTGCTTCTTCAGTTATTTTGTTTCAAGCATAGAAACATAAGCACCACTCTTGCCATTTGAAAGATAATGGTCCACATTATCAATGATCAGGGAAATAGGGAAATGCAAACCATCGCCCAGCTGTCATTCCGTCATTCCGTCATTCAACAAACATTCCCTGGGCCCCACACATGGGGCTGTGTGGAGCTCCAGATTGTGTCACAAGAAGACAGGTGAGATTTGCACTCACGCAGCCTACATTCCTGAGGGTGTGTGTGTGTGTGTGTCGGTTGAGAGTTTAAAAGCATGATGTAATGTATCAAAGGTGAAAAGATATGCCCTGGCCCCAGAATCTGTGAATGTGACCTTCTTTGGAAAAAGGGTCTTTGCAGGTGTAATTAAGTAAAGGATATTGAGATGGGACCATCCTGGATGTGGGTGGGCCCTAAATTCAATCTATATATATAAAGCTAAGTGACCAGCCAACCAGCCAACTGGCTGTGGTAGCTATGATGCACAATGACCACCAGGGAGCAGACGTTCAATGTACAAGCATAGAAACATGGAACAGATTGATGAATCTCAGAGGGAAAGGGAGAGGGGGGAGGGTGGGAAGAGATTAACCAAAGATCTTAGATGCACACTAGAGGCCCGGTGCATAGATTCGTACACCAGTGGGGTCCCTCGGCCTGACCTGCGGGGATTAGGCTGAAATCAGCTCTCCAACATCCCCTGAGGGGTCCCGGATTGCAAGAGGGTGCAGGCCAGGCTGAGGGCCTCTAGTATGCTTATAAGAGAAGAGCAAGGACACACAGAGGAGGCCTGGGACAATGGAAGTAGAGACGGGAGGGGCATCTATAAGCAGACAAATGCCTGGAGCCACAGAAGCTGGTAGAGAGGTGAGGAACGGATTCTCCCACAGAACCCCAGGAGGAACCAAATCTGCCAATACCTTGATCTCAGACTCCTGGCCTCCAGAACGGTGAGGAAATACATTTCTGGTGTTTTAAGCACCCCTGGCCCCAGTTATGGCCAGCCACAGGAAATGAATACCCAGGCTCTAGCTGACCTCTGGTGGCACACTATGGGCACACGGCAGCCTGGATGGACAGTGGCTCTCACCTGGGACAGAGCTCCGGGCAAGATCCCTCCTGTGCCACAGCCTGGAGGGGGCATGCAGACGGGTTCCCTTCCCTCTGGACACTGCCACATTCAGCAATTCTGCAAAACCCTGTATTCTGGCCCTACACTCCCCTCAGAGAAAAATATCCATGTGACCAATGAGGCCTTTGCTGGCCTGGAGAGGAGACAGAGAGTGATAACAGCCCACAGAGAGCATTTTACAAGTGACAAAGCATTTCCTTTTACGTCACCCCACTTGAACTCTTACAACTGTGGGAAGCTGGTTTTATAGATTTGGGATGAGGAAACCAAGTCCAGGAAGAGACCTGTGGCAGAGCCAACCCTGGCCTGTCCATCACACTTCCGTGGGGCAGGAAAGCAGCCAGCATTGTTCTCTGACAGTAGGAAGTGTAAGATTCACTACGCTCACTTCCCAGTATGAATCCCAACGCATCTCCGCACACTGAGACCTCATTGGTTTTTCCATTTATAAGCAATGTTCCAGGTTTTGCATGTGGTCGAGTGTCACTGGCCCACACAGCAGGCACCCTCCAGGTCTCGCTGGAAGATGCACTATCAGAAGGAACCACAGAGAGCTGCTGGCTTCCGGATCCCAACATTAGGTTCCAGGTGGGAATGGGAGACAGCATGGGCCATCCTCTTTCTGAGAACAAGTAAAAAACTCTATAGGGCACAACTGTCTGTGGAAAGACACCAGGAGGTGTCGAGGTGATGTGAACAGGAGGAGGACTTTGAAGAGGGAAGGACCAGGAAGGTGTGCTACCCCTGCTGCTCCTTTTCTTTGGGGCATCTGCCAATTGTTGGCACTGGCAGGAGGCTGAGAATCCCCATGGCCTATGCCCAGGGCCACTGCTGGGGGACGAGAATCAGTGGAACTTGGAGGGTTTCAATGATATTGTCAATTGTTCCCCTGGGGTCACATGGTGAGTTCTGGGTTATATGAAAATGGGATATATAAGAGGCTCTGGAGAAGTAGTCACAGCAAAGTTTAGAATTCAGGACCCACCAAAGGGAGGGGTCAAAAGAACACATCAGGCTATCAACTGAAAACCCTAAAAGACCAGCAAGCAACCAGAGGGGGACTGAGCGTGCCAGAGCTATAGCTGGCTGGACTCAGCAGAGTGCCTGGTGGGAATAACATCATCCTAGCAGGGGGGAGGGTAGAACCAAGGAAAGTAGCACCAACAGGAACCTCTACAATGCACTTTATTCAAAATGTTTAGCATTAGATGAAAAATTACTTGCATGACAAAATACAGGACCACAAGACCAAAAACCAAGAAGAAACACAGACCCAGAAATAAGCCAGGTATCAGGTTTAGAAAAAAAGCACTTTAAATATAACCATGCTGAATAAGTTCAAGAAAGTCGAGGGCAAGATGGAGAAATTCACCAGAGGGCATTCTAGAACTAAAGAAAAAAAATATAATATCTGAAAAGGAAGAACACATAATAGATAAAGCAGAAGACAGAGTTGGTAAACTAGAAGACAGGTTAATAGAACATAACCAAATTGAAGCAAGAGGAAAGAACTAAGGAAAAACATAGAAAAAAATCTTGGAGAGAAATGGGTCATGTTAAAGGTTGACATGCAGTTATTGGAGTCTCAAGAGAAGAGATAAAGAACAATAAGAAGGAATATTTGAAAGATAATAAAAGAAACCAGCCCTCCCAAACACGTAAAATCCAAAGCGTGATAAAGACCAAGAAAGACGCATATCGGCACATTAACTTCTTAAAACCAGAGACAAAATCTTAGAAGAAGCCTAAGTAAAGGCTCTACCTTCAAAGGAGCAGTAGTGAGATGGACAGCTAACTTTTCAACAAAGAGGATGGAAGTCCAGAGGCAATGAAATAATGTATTTGAAGTGCTGAAAGGCAGTATGTACCACCTTAGAATTTCGTGCCTACTTAAAATTACCCTTCAAAAATGAAGGTGAAATAAAGACATGTTCAGGCAAGGAAAAGCTGAGACTTTGTTGTCAGAAAACCTGCTACAGAAAAAATAACAAAGAGAGTTTTTCAGACAAAAGAAAAATGACTCCAGAGAAAGACATGAAATTGAAGGAAGAAAAAGAAAGTACCAGAAAGAGCAAATATATGAATAAATACAAGTAAGTATTTCCTGAATATTGGCTGCATAAAGCAATGATAAAATAAATTGTGGGGTTTAAAGTACGTGTAGAATTAAAATGCATGGCCACAAAAGTACAAAAGGCAGTAGAGTTTAAAAAGAGTTGTTATTCTAAGTTTATATTATAAGGGAGTTACAAAGGTAGTAATTTGTATTAGATTGTAATAAATAAAGGTGCCTGTTTTATTCCCTGACTTGTAAAAGTTAATAGAGGGAAATAATGGAATTTTAAAAATGTAGTGGTTAGAAAAAAAAAAAGGCAAGTCATGAAAAAGGGAGCATATAAAAGAGATGAATCAAAGAGAAATAAATCCAAATACTTGAGGAGTAATTCATTAAATGCAAATAGTCTACTGCAATCTAATGACTAAGATTATTATAGACTAGGTAAAAATATAAACACTAAAATCCATCTATTTGCTTATTATAATAGACATACCTTAGTTAGAAAGCAGGAAGTTTGGAAAATAAAATATATGGAATGAAAGAATCATTCAAACAGCAATCAAAAGAAAGTTGGTGCAACTATTCAAATATTCCATAAATTAAACTTTACAGACAGAAGCATTGCCAGAGACACAGGGGAACATTTCCTCATGATAACATGGTTAATCCACCAGAAAAACATATTAGAATCTTAAGTTTGTATTTACTCAATTAAAGTCAACAGAACCAGAAGGACAAGTAGAGAAACCTACATAGTGGGGATACTAACACACCTCCATCAGGACACAAGAGTGATGCTGGTCCCTTCACTTACAAACTCTTAACTTCTAAAAAGGTTAAGCAAAAAGCTAACCCAGCCTTTCCCGGGAGCATCATCTCTATCAGAAATTCTTGCTGCGAGCCAACTGCAGATGGACATTCATGGAGAAAACCCAGGCATGCTCTTGTCAAGAGGTGATCAATGAATCCTTTCTGAAGGAACACAGCCCCTTTATGGAGCAGGCTAGTTTTGAGTGGACACACGTTCCCTTGTATTTAATTCCTGTGCCCAAATTCATTGCTCTTTTCATTCAAAAGTAGCCTCAGTACTTCCCCAAGGTTACTCATTTCAAGATCTGAACAGTTCCCTATTTAAAAAATGTTGGGGCTAGGGGTTGGGACTTCTTGGCAGCCAAGATAATAGTGGCCACCTACATCTGAATCTTTCCAAACATCCTCTAAACAGCATGTAGCTCAACAGGCAAAGCCACACAGACTTCATGCCTTCAGCATATCTACATGACAAAGAATACTAAACATGTAAAATTACCTTCAGATAGAAAAATAAACACTAATTTCAAACAGAGCGATTTCTCCAGCTCCTGCTGCAGAAAGCTGGGTGGGCACAGAGCATCTGGAAAGGCTGCATGGAAAACAGAGGTGGAACCTGAGCTAAGAGCACTCCCAGAAAGAGAAAATCCATCATAAATGGGAAAACTCCAGAGTCCTGATAAATCAGGCACTGACTGACTACAGGAAAGGCTTATATGTGCACATGAGATTTGAGGTGCTGCCTCAGAAAAGCAAGTCTGTGGAGGAAGGGACTGTGCCCTGTGGAGAGGGCATGGCGAGGGAATGACGGCAGGAGGGAAACGCAGGATCACACAAGATACGAAGATGTGGAGGAACACACACCCCTTCTCCATGCTCACCCCAAAGGCTCTTTGCTATCCTGACAAAAGAGAGTACTCTTAGATGCAGAATCTTGTATACCACCCCAACTTGCCAACCTTGTTCATAACATGCAAATATGTAAGGTCTTATTCCAGAAAATGAAGAATTTGACCTCTTTGAAGGGTGGGGGTGGGGGTGGGAGGGGTGTCAAAAGAAAAGATAATCTAGAAGTCCAAGCTTCCAGATTTTCCATTCTCATCCTGGCTCCACTACTTTCAGAGCCATGATAAGGTCAGACAGTGTGTGTGCGTGCGTGCACACACACACACACACACACACACACACACACATTCTCTGTGAGATAGAAGAGTTGAGATTTTGGGAAAATATTAGCAAAAGAAAAAAGCTATTGTAAAAATAAAACAGATTATTAGAGCTTAAAACATTTAAGTGATTAAATATTACTGCCCCCTCCAATCAAAATGAAACAGAAGGAAAGAGCAAAAAATACCAAATTGCGTTAGGTATTCTCAAACAAGCATTGGAATATACGAAACTCACCTTGAGATATAAATTTAAAAAACCCCAAAATGGGTGCACATCAAAGAGAAAAGAACTCACAGGAAAAAATGAAGTAAACATTGATTGAACTTAAGAAATAGAAGAAAAAGACAAAAAAATCCATAAAAAAATAAAGACTAAATCAAAGGTCAGCAAACAAGTATAGATTTAAGTGAAAATGGAATGATACAAATGATGAAGAACAGAAAATCAACCAAAGAAATGAAAATGAGATGAAGTAAAAAAGCAAAAAGTGTCAGAGAGAAAGAGGTTAAAATAGAAAACAGATAATGAGAGCCAACTATGAATTGGAGTCACCGAAAGGAAAACCTAACATACAATAGAACTTTTCAGAAATAGAAGATCTGAATCTACATACCTGGACCCAGCAGGTACCTGAGAAAATTTACTTGGAATAATAAACTCTCAGACATATCTCAGTAAAACTATTCAGCATCCTATATAATAAAAACCTAGGTGGTGTCATGCCCTCATGTGGTGCCCTTGTGTGGTGCCCTTGCACAATGCCCTTGAATGATGTTGTCACAAGATGGCCACCGCAAGATGGCCACAAGCACAGCAGAGGCAGGGCCTGGTAGCTGCTCTGTGTGGTGGGGCCTGGGGGTCCTGTGGCTCTGTGGTGTGGAGGAGGTGTGTCCCAGTGGAGGAGGCAGGTTGTGGCAGGGGAGGGCAGTTGGGGGTGATCAGACCGGCAGGGGAGGGCAGTTGGGAGTGATCAGGCCCCGGCAGGGGAGGGCAGTTGTGGGCGATCAGGCCGGCAGGGGAGGGCAGTTGGGGGTGATCAGGCAAGCAGGGGAGTGGTTAGGAGGCAATCAGGCTGTCAGGCAGAAGTGGTTAGGGGCAATCAGGCAGGCAGGCAGACAAGCGGTTAGGAGCCAGTGGTCCCAGATAATGAGAAGGATGTCCGAGGGGGTCCCAGATTGGAGAGGATGCAGGCTGGGTTGAGGGACACCCTCCCTGCATGAATTTCATGCACCGGGCCTCTAGTTAAAAATAAAGGAAAAAACCTCAAGTCCTCCGAGAAAAATATCAAATAACTTTAAAAGACTAAATAAATAAATAAATTAGAATAGCACCAACTAATATACAAAGCAAGGCAACTGAAATTCCATTTACACTAATGGAGAATTAATTCCCATAAGATTAACCCTCCCACAAATAACAACTATAAGCACTAGATACCTGAAGGAACCGGGAGGTCCTAAAAGCAGCAGAAAATGGAATGAAGAGTGTCTACATATAGATGAAGGGAAGGACACTGGGTAAGCTTCCATTTTTATGGTGTTTGCCTAATGGCATGACCCAGTTGGCACCACACAAATGGCTGACATTCTAGTAGAAGACACACAATCTTACTGGAAGGAAAGCATTAACAATCATAGAGCTGCAAAGTAAATGAGGAAATTCAGGAAAAGAGAAAGAGAGAGAGAGAGACCAAAATTGTGCATTAAACTCTGCCCAAATCCCTGTGACACTTGAACTATGCATGAACCTGTTCAGCTAAGTCAGACACGGAAATCAACACACATCAGAGGAACATTACAGAATCCAAAATTGTACAGCACATTAGTCACGTTTTAAATGTTTAATTTTTTAAAAGTACAGACCATAGTGGAATTAAAGTAGAAATCAATAACAGATAACTTGAAAATCTCCAAGTATGTGATTAAATAGCACACGGGTCAAAGAAGAAATCTCAAGAGAAATTTAAAAATATTTTGAACTATGTGAAAATGAAAACACAGCTTATCAAACTTTGTGGGATCCAACAAAAGCAATGCTTAGAGGGAAGTGTATAGCACAGTATTAGAAAAGAAAGATCTAAATCAACAATAATCATTTCCATCTTAGAAAACTAAAAGAGAGAGAGAGCAAATTAAATACAAAGTAAGCAGAAGACAAGAAATAATAAGAATTACAGCAGAAATAAATGAAATTGAAAAAAGAAAATCAATAGATAAACCCAAAAACCCAAAGTTGGCTCTTTGAAAATATCATTATAATCAGTAAGTCTTGGGGTGACTAAGACAAAAGGGAAAACAAAAAATAACTAATATCAGAATTTAATCCCTACAGAGCCTATGGAAATTAAAAGCATAAAAAAATGAATACTATGAACAACCATAACCTAGATGAAATGGACCAATCCTTGAAAGGCACAATGTGCCAAAACTCTCACAAGAAAATATGGATGATATGAATATGTCTATATCTATTAAAGAAATTTAATCAATAATTGATTACCCTCAAAATCAGCAAGCATGAGTCCATACTGGTTCACTGGGGAATTCTACCAGCATTTAAGGATGAAATTATGTCAGTTCTCTACAAGCTCTTCCAGGGGACAGAAGCAGAAGTAGTGCTTCACTCTGTGAGGCCAGCATCACTCTCTCCAGACACAGACAAAGACATTACCAATATCTCCCATAAACATAGAATAAAAAATCCTAGACAAAATATTAGCAAATGTAATCCAACAAAGTATAAAAGAATTATACACTATGGTCAAGTGGGGTTCATCCTAGATACAGAAGGCTGGTTCAACATTAGAAATCTATTAAAGTAATCCATCACATCAATAGACAAAAAAGAAAAATACATGATCATATCAATAGCTACAGAAAACACATTTGATACAGTCCAACACATATTTGTGATAAAAACTCCCAGTAAACTAGGACTAGAGGGGAACTTTTTCAATCCGATCAATGCTATTTACAAAAGTTTACAACTAACGTTTTATTTAATAAAGCAGTAATATGCAAATTGACCATCACACCCTTGTACAAGATGGCCGCCCCATGTGGTCACAAGATGGCCACCACAAGATGGCTGGCAGGGGAGGGCAGTTGGGGGCGATCAGGCTGGCAGGGGAAGGCAGTTAGTGGCAACCGGGCCAGCAGGGGAGCAGTTAGGCATCAATCAGGCTGGCAGGGGAGGGAGGGCAGTTAGGGGTGACCAGGTCGGCAGGGAAGGGCAGTTAGGGGCAATCGGGCCGGCAGGGGAGCAGTTAGACATCAATCAGGCTGGCAGGGGAGTGGTTCGGGGGTGATCAGGCTGGCAGGCAGGCAAGCAGTTGGGAGCCAGCAGTCCCAGATTGTGAGAGGGATGTCCCAGATTGGAGAGGGTGCAGGCTGGGCTGAGGGACCATCCCCGCCCCCCCAGTGTACGAATTTTGTGCACCAGGCCTCCAATATACTTAATAATGTGAAGCTCGAAGCTTTCCCACTAAGATCAGGAACAAGACAAGGATGTCCTCTCTTACTACTCCTTTTCTATATCATACTGAAGTTCTAGTTAGAGCATTCAGACAAATAAAGGAAACAAAAGATATTCATAATGAAAAGGAAGGAATAAAACTGTATTTGTTGGCAGATGACATGATTGTCTATGTAGAAAATCTGAAAGAAATGACCAAAAAAAAAAAAAATCTCCTGGAACTAATAAGTGATTACAAGGTTGCAGAATGCAAGGCTAGCACACAAGAGTTCATCACTTAAATACTAGCAATGCAATTTGAAATTAAAAACATAGTAGCATTTACATTAGCACTCCCAAAATGACATACTTGAGTATAAATCTAACAAAATAGGTACAAGATCTATATGAAAAACTACAAAACTGATGAACAAAATCAAAGAACTAGATGAGTGGAGAGATATTCAAAGTTCATGGATAGGAAGACTTAATATTGTCAAGATGTTAGTTTTTTGCAACTTGACCTATAGATTCAATGCAACCCCAATTATAATCCCAACAAGTTATTCTGTGGATATTAACAAACTAATTCTACAGTTTATATATACAAGCAAAAGACCCAGAATAGCCAGCTCATTATTGAAGGGGACGAACAAAGTCTAGGACTGACACTACAGACTTTACAACTCATTACAGTTATAGTAATCAAGGCAGTGTGGTGTTGGCAAAAGAGCAGACAAATATATCAATGGGGGAAATAGAAAGCCCAGAACTACACCCCCATAAATATAGTCAACTGATCTTCACAGAGGAGCAAAGGCAATACAATGGATCAAAGGTATTCTTTTCAACAAATGGTGCTGGAACAACTGGACATCCCCATGCAAAAAATAATCCTATCTAATAAAAGGGTAATATGCAAATTAATCATCACTCTGTCACAAATATGGCAGTGCCCATAGTCACAAGATGGCAGTGCCCAGTCCTCTCAGCCCCGCTGGAGTCCCCCAGTCCCGGGGGGGGCAGCCGCTGAGAACAAACAGCACGAGCAGCCTAGTGGAATGCTTGCTTGTCACTGTGGTGATGAGGCAAGCATTCCGTGCCTGGCCATGGATGGGCCTCTGGCCAGGTTGGAGCGCAGAAGGCTTGCGTTGTCACCCTGGTGATGAGGCAAGCATTCCGTGCCTGGCCACGGATGGGCCTCTGGGACATGGAGAGCCTCTGGGCAGTGGGTGCGGAGCGGCCAGGCCCCACAGAGAGCTACTGCGCACAGATTCATGCGCAGAGCTACTAGTCCTATCTAATCAAGAGGGAATATGCTAACTGACCCTCACACCATCGCAAAGATGGAGGTGGCCATAGCCAATAAGGAGGGAATATGCTAATTGACTGCCCTACCCTCAAAGATGGTGGTGCCCACAGCCACAAGATGGCAATGCCCAGTCCCCTCAGTCTTGCCAGGGAGGCAGGCACGTGGCAAGGCCTAGGGGCAGGCCTGGGGGCAGGCCTGGCCACTCCATGTGCTTGCCTCTGGAGTCCCCCAGTCCCCTCAGCCCCCCAGCTGCCCATGGCCGGCCTGAGGCACAGGCAAGCCTCGAATGGTGGCTGCCCAGCCCCAGGGCTACCCGAGACTCAGGTAACCAGGGCCCGCCAAGACTTGTGCAGCTGGCAGTGGCAGCAGCAGAGGTGTGATGGGGTGTCGCCTTCCCTTGATTGCCAGGTCACCTCCCACCCCTGAGGGCTCCCGGACTGTGAAAGGGGGCAGGCCGGACTGAGGGACTCCCCCCTCCAGTGCATGAATTTTCATGCACCAGGCCTCTAGTAATAATAATAATCTAGACACAGACCTACACCCTTCATATAAATTAACTCAAAATGGATCATAGACCTCAAGGTAAAATACAAAGCTATAAAATTCATAGGAGATGACATAGGAGAAAACCTAGATAAACTTGGGTTTAGTAATGATTTTTTTTTTGACACAACACCAAAGGCACAATCCATGAAAGAAATAATTGTTAAGTTGGACTTCATTGAAATTTTAAAACTTCTGCTCAAAAGAATGAGAAGACAATGTAAAACTGGGGAAAATATTTGCCAAAGACAAATCTGGTAAAGGATTGTCACTCAAAATATACAAAGAATCTTTAAAACTAATAAGAAAACAGATAACCTGTTTTAAAAATGGGCCAAAGACCTGAACAAATACCTCACCAAAGAAGATACAGATGGCAAATAGCACATGAAAAGATGCTCCACATCCTATGTTACCAGGACTATCCAGGCGGGGCCTAATTGCAACCACTCATGTCCTTACAGCAGGAGGCAAAGGGGGTTTTCAGACAGGAGGGGGAGGCCATGGGAGAGACTATGCTTACTCTTAGGAAACACACCTGAAGGATTGGGGGGGGGGGTGAGAATAAATAAACAGGAAGTTCCAGGGGAGGCTCCCTGACCCTCCCCGTACCTCCCTGCTTCATCTGGGCCACACATCTGCTCAGCCAGGCCCAGGATGGCCAGGTTCGCGACCCCTCCCTCCCGAGCCCAGGGCCAGGTCAGCAGCTGGAAGCCTCCATTCAGAGCAGGGCTGGCTGGCTCTTCCCAGGGCTGAGTTTGGGGTTGAAAATGCAGCAAAGACCAGAGCAAGTCACAGATCCGTTAGACCCCGCACGCTGTGGGCAAAAACAAACTGTCTGCACTGCAGTTCTGCGTGCCGGGCTCTGTCAGCTTTTCCTAAGGCCGCTGGCCAGGGCCCTCCAAGTTCCTGGAACCGTGGGGGGAGGCAGTGCCCCCTACCCTGACCACACAAACCTGCCTCGAGGCCACCGGGGCCTTATCACATGGCTGGGCCCTCCCTTCGCCTTGGACCCTCCAAGGCCCCCAGCCCCTGTTCCTTCTCCTCCTTGGAACATTCCCGAGGCTTGGCCTCCGTTCCCACTTTCCTTGGTTTGCAGGCCTCCTTTCCAGATCCATGTTAAATCCATCACTTTTCTGGCCTGCATGCATCCTGACACACATCACTCTTCTCCCCCCTTCCCAGGGCTCGGAAAACCCAGTTTCCTCTTCATTAAAAGCGCCTGACAGGACAGCGCCTCTCCGACACTTCGTCAAGGCGACGACGGCGGGTGCTGAGACGGAGGCGGCGGTTGCAGAGCTTCGGGCCCTGCCTGGGTTATGTGTGGGGCCAGCTGGGTGTTTTCTTTGTGCAAAGTCTTATGGAGAATTCCAGCATAACTCCAGGATCTATGTTCCACCTTCAGGGTTGCCACGTTGGAGCTCAGCCCGTTCAATTGATGTGAAGGAAAAGATTATAAGGTTGACGGTCGGCTTTTAAGGGTGTTGGAACACAGGATTAGAATCCTAAAAAACACGGCCCTCTCAAAATACAGCCGAAATGGGGATCTCCGCCAGGAATCAAATTTCCAGCCCACTGTCCGGTGCTCCCGCACACCCTTCAGGAAACCTCTGGGCTCTCCCTCCGTCCGGGCCAGGAGGAGGCCTTGGAGCAAGCAGGGACATCATCAGGGGTCATTAGATGCTGACTTTCTGTTGGGAAGCCTCTCCATGCGGTTTGAGGTTATGTATTTGGATATTATTTTCCTCATTCACCATTTATTTTCTTAAAATTATCAGCTCCCTCGGATTCTTGTGGCAAGGAGCTTCCAGTAACGTCTGTGGTGAAATCCGGGTGCTGGGAAGGCTGCGTGCTTCATGCAAGGACGCCACACGAAAGCAAGTCCGTAACATTCCGATGATATACGGTAGGTCTCTGCTCCCTCAATGACACCTTTGAATGTGCTTCACTGCTTTTTACATTATAAATAAAGAACTGGCACATGCCGAGGTTGCTATTGGACGCCGGCCGCACGCTGCTCGCCAACTTCCTAGACGCTTGGAGTTGGGCTGCCAGCTTCCAAGTTGGAACTCTGACTTAACTTCATAGCAAATGACTCCGTTTTCCATGTCGGGTTGGATCCAGGTCTCCCGAGTGATAGTGAAAAGCTGCAGGCTTCACAAGGAAAAATACAACGACGGCCCACCTACGACCTTCAGCCTTCAGAAGCCAATTAAATCACGTGGGGACAGTAGCAGAGACGTCTGTAACCACCCCAAAACACCCAGCTGCCCACGCTCTGTCCACATCTTATGCCTGATTTCCTCTCGAAAAGGTACTCCTGTGTTTTGGCCAACATGGTTTCCAGCCATTTTAATAGGCATCTTTTCTCCTCCACCCACCTCCTTCTGGACGAGGGGAGAGGAGGGCCTGGAGGAAGCAGTAGAGCCCAGCGACGGCTCTACGAGTTCAAGTCTGGCTCGCAGGAGCTCAAAATTCCACTTTGCTTGGTTCCCAGGAATCAAAGAGCCAAAGCTCTGGTCACTGCTGGCCACTCTATGGAGCTTATGACACACTTCTTGAAAAATTTGTCTTATTTCAAAGTTCATACTTTCTATGAGTTGAATTATGTCGAATAATAAAGTCCTACCCCCGGTATCTGTGAATGTGGCCTTATTTGGAAATGGGGTCTCTGCAGATGTGACTAAGTCAAGATGAGGTCATTAGGGTGGGTCCGACACAATGACTGGTGCCCTTGTAAGAAGAGAGGGAATTGGAGGCAGAGAGATACAGAGAGACACAGAGAAGGAGGCCGTGTGGGGACAGAGACAGAGATGGAGGGATGTGGCCACAAGCCAAAGGATGCCAGCAGGCACCAGGAGCGGGAGGAGGCAGGAAAGATCCTCTCCTGGAGCCCTCAGAGGGACTACGGCTCTCCTGACATCCTGGTCTGTGAGAGGATAAACTCCTGTGGTTTAAAGTTCCTGGTTTGTGGTCATTTGGCACAGAGGCCCCGGGACCCTAGCACACTGGTTGGCAAACTGTGGCTCGTGAGCCACATGCGGCTCTTTGGCCCCTTGAGTGTGGCTCTTCCACAAAATACCACGGCCTGGGCGAGTCTATTTTGAAGAAGTGGCATTAGAAGAAGTTTAAGTTTTAAAAAGTTGGCTCTCAAAAGAAATTTCAATCGTTGTACTGTTGATATTTGGCTCTGTTGACTAATGAGTTTGCCAACCACTGGTCTAGCACAAGCAGCTGCTTGGTTGGGTGGCTGTGGAGACACAATGCGGTTGAGATCCTTAGGAACACCTGGCACCCCTGACCAGCAGGTATGCTGATGGCGAAGGAGGCCTCTGGGCACAGAGGGAGGTGGGTGACCCACAGCTGAGGTTCTGAAGACCCTCTTCCTCCCATGCCTGGCTCTTGGCAATGTCCAAGGCCACTGCCTGATGGGGCTGGGGCTTCTGTCTCCCTGGGGAGCTGTGTATCCTCTGCTCAAACCTGGGCCTAGCCCTAACTGGTTTGGCTCAGTGGATAGAGCGTCAGCCTGCAGACTGAGGGGTCCCAGGTTCGATTTCGATCAAGGGCATGTACCCTGGTTACGGGCACATCCCCAGTAGGAGGTGTGCCGGAGGCGGCTAATCGATGTTTCTCTCTCATCGATGTTTCTAACTCTCTATCCCTCTCCCTTCCTCTCTGTAAAAAAAAAAAAAAAAAAAAAAAAATCAATAAAATAAAAACATAAAAAAGATCTTGGCCTATATCCTCTGCTCAAGGCCTGGCCCGGCCACTGTGGCCCCTGGAGATGCACTCTTCCCCGCTACTGCGCCTCCCCTGCCACTTCCCCCTCCGCTCTGACTCCCTGATGGCTGATTTGAATGCTCCTTTTGTTCCTGAAGCCTCGCTTACCTTGCACTTGTCAAGGGCATTTAACTGGATGCACGAGGCTACCTGTGCTGCATGGTGAAGCTGTTACAGTAAAGAGGACTCTGTACCCAATACTAAGGACCTCCCAGGCACAGACTCTCCAGTGCTTAAAGCCTTCCCTGGGGGGGGGGGGGGGCCTCATCCCGCCTGGGCTGCCAGAGCCCACCAGAACCCTTGCAAGCCCCCACTCCGAATCCCAGGTGCTGGCCTAGAGAGGTCAGTGTGGGGGTTGAGAATGTCATGAGTAGGAGGAGGGTGAGGAACGACACACACTCATCAGGCCCCACTCTGGAAGTGGGAACTCAGTTTCCAAAGTCCCCCTCTAGAACCACGAAGCCTAGCTCAGGTTCTCAGAACCCAAAGCTCAGGTTCTAAGGAAGAGTGAAGCTGGGTTAGAAGTGCTCCCTAGGGCTGCCTGCTTTTCTGATTCTGCCTGCGATGAGGGTGATGAAGTGGAAGATGAGATGTCACCTCCTCCCGATGCATTCAGGGATGTAGTCCCCATGTGGCTCTGAGCCATGGCCCCACCTTGCCTGGCACAGGTGGTGACCCCAGGAGCATCCCAGGGGTGGGCCCACCGCTGGGACAGGCAGACACCACCACCCAGAGGGGCCTCTGTGGTAACACAGGGGCAGGACGGCTGGAGCCACACGAACGCCCCCGATCCCCAACCTGTATCTTTGGCTGCCTCCTGCGGCCTGGTAGCTCTGGGCCTCATGTCCCAAGTGAAGCACAGGCTGTAAGTGCTGACCTTCTGTGCAGCCACAATATGAAGGGTGTATGGCATGTGAGGTGATCATTCTCATAATGGAATCATAATAATGGCCAATATGCGTTAGCGGCTACTAGGTCTCAGGCACCTGAGCACCAAGAGGAAGGATGCCCTCCCTGTGTTAAGAATCGCCCACTTGGCAGTCACCAAGATGCAAATCTCCCCTGATGGACCTTGCAGGAGTCACTGGAATCCCTAGTTTGGGGAGTGGTCTCCTCCCAGAAGGAGAAAAGAGAGGAAGGGAGCAGGCCGAGCCCCTGGTGACAGCACAGAGGCCTCTGCACGACCCATGTGTCGGTCAAGAGCACAGATGAAAGGGTAGCAGGGCCAGCCTGGAAGTAGCCCCTACTGACCAAAAGCAAGGACACTTTGTGGGAATTCTTACCCTTTTGAAGCCTCAGTTTCCTTATTGGTAAAACACAGAACTAATGCACGTGACCATGAGGGCCAATACTCTGCCAGTCCCAGGCACTGTTCCAGGCACTTTCGTGTGACCCTGAGTCAGCCGCTGTTTCACCTCCGCTGTCTACTCTGGGGGGATGCAAACTGTCCCACAGCCAAATCCTGTTTGTGTGTGACCTGTAAACTAAGATTAATATTCTACCAATCTTCTAAACGATATAAAGAAAGAATAAGCAAAGCAATATTAAGTGGCAGTAGCACTTTCTGGCTCTTTACAGAAAAGTTTGCCACTTCTGGTCCAGATGGGTAACAGGCACAGAGTGGGCTGGTGGCTCGCTGCAGGTCACAGAGCTAGGGAGTCCAGGAACACAGAGAGCCCTCCCTCTCCTGGCAGCCCTGAACAACCCAGGTCCCTGCCCAAGTGACAATGTGCTTGAAAAGAAGGCTGTGAGCTTGCACAGCCTGGCCACCTCGCCACACACACGGGGGACCCATGCTGGCAGTGCTGGAGGTCTCCAAGGCCAGATCTGCCCACCCCTCTCCGCAGCTGGAGCAGCGGGGGCAGCACGGGGAACATGGGCTGGAACAGATGGAGGGCATCTGTGGGAGTGCAGTAAAGAGGTCACAGTGGTTCACACATAGCGAGAAAGTCTTAGATGGCTCGCACAAGCCGTCTGGAAACGTATCTTGTTCTGCAAAGTCACATCTGATGTGGGTCCCCTCCAACGGCTTTGACAGTGAGGCCAGGCAAAGGAAAATGAGCTGCCGGTCCCTAGTCCAGGCTGCCCTCACCTGGCCATGGTGGAGACATCCAGCCCAGAGCCAGGCAGACAGGAAGCAGCAGCACACATCAAAGAGGAGTTAGGGCGAATCTTTGGAAAATTCTCTCTTTGTATCATAGATCATCCGTCCGGTCACAGCGAGACAGTGTCTTTCTGCTTCAGTTCAGCTGGGGAGCAGAAAGACGCAGTATGTGGAAAGCACTCTCTTTCCAAAACCAGCCTTCACTTCCAGGTGACAGGGGGCAGGTCTTGTCCCTTCTGCAATCCCTCAGTTCACCCTCTGGAAAGTGAAAGTCAGAGCAATGATTTCTCAGCTTTCCCCAAGGGAAGGTTTAGGGTTAGGGTTAAGGTTAGGGTCAGGGTCAGGGCTAGGGTTAGGGTTATGAAGCAGTTCCTGGAAGTGAAGGGATCTCTTCCGAGGCCACCTTTGAAAACCAGGCAGACACCGGCTCTGTGTCTGCTTCCTGCCTCACTTCCTGCTCAGTCTAACCTCTTCCCAGTGCCGCCTCCTCCAGGGTTTGGTGGTGGCCACCACTGCCTGCATGCCCCCATCACTGCTTGCTCATGGACTGTATGCACATGTCTCTTTCACCCACTTGTCATCCCCTGTAGAGATAGCAATGACTCCCCTCACCTGCTTGACTGTCTGCTGCCTAAGGATGGGGCCTGGAGGTGCTCGGTGCAGAGCTTTGCATGAGTGACTGGGTGACCAGAGGCAGTCCTTCCTGGAGTCAGACCAGTGAGAAACCTCTTGGGCCTGCCAGGACTGGAAACCTTTGGAGCTGCAGCCTGGTCCCTCTCCATTGCCCTCACACCCCTTTGCCCACCTCCCTTTTGGTTTCTCCACCAAAGAGAGATGAGGGCTCAGACAGCTTGCTTCAGGTGATTGAGGACAGGCATGTGAACCCATTCCCAGGCTCCTCACTTCCACGGATCCCAGTTGGGCAACTCCACTCCTCATCATTTCCTGTTCAAGGCCCCCAGCTTGCTGGGAGTCGAGTGAAACAATGCAGGGAACATGGGATAGCCAAGGGTTTCTACAGCCCTGTGGGCATGTGCTGCCCTTGTCTGCACCGCGCTTGGCCACCATCCCCTATGCAGACACCCCCAAACAAGAGCCATTTGTAAAAAGCAGGAGCCCTGCAATTAGATCCTACATTGCTGTGAAAATATGTGGGTGGTCCAGGCCGACTGGTTCTTGAGAAAAAGATGGGATGTTCACCAAAGAATGTCCAAGGAGAGAGAGGTGGGTGCAAGGGCGCCTTTATTCAAACAACAGTTGGCATGGAGGCCGGAGATGACCTCTCAGATCCACATTCTTCCCACATCCTTGGAGACCTGAGGCTCGAGGTGGAATGCTTTCCTGCTGGCCCACTCCCACCACACAGACAAGGGCACTGCAGGGGCAGGTGGATCCACTCTCAGCTATCAGACACTTGCACCATGGTGGCTGGAATTTTTCTCCCAAACCACCTTTTTATAATAAAAAGGTATCATCTTTCCCTGGCAAGCTCCACTGTTTTCTCTCACATAGTTCTTTTGTCTTGGGGGCTGTCAGGTGCCAGGAGGCTGGGGGACATGCTGGGGACATGCTCCAAACTGCAGAGGTTCCCAGGCGGGCCGGGCCAGTGCCCTCACTGTGAGTTTCCTTTGGAAGCTTGTGTTCATCGGCAGCTCCCCCTACACCCGTGGTAGGCAAACTACGGCTTGCGAGCCACATGTGGCTCTTTGGCCCCTTGAGTGTGGCTCTTCCACAAAATACCATGGCCTGGGCGAGTCTATTTTGAAGAAGTGGCATTAGAAGAAGTTTAAGTTTAAAAAATTTGGCTCTCAAAAGAAATTTCAATCGTTGTACTGTTGATATTTGGCTCTGTTGACTAATGAGTTTACCGACCACTGTCCTACACCATGACCCCACAGGGGCACGCAACCAGGGTCTTGGCCAGGAGCCCTTGCTATAGCCCGGGGCCCCCTATCCACATGACGAACAGGTGCACAGCAGCCGACAGACTGTCCTTGGAAAATCTCTGCAGCCACTTCAGCAAGAACCAGCAAGGCCTTCGACGTGCCCGATGAAGTCTCTCGCAGGTGGAATAGAAGTCTGAGTGCACAGAGGTATTTTGTGGGAGGCGGAGGGTCAGAGCTGGGCCAGCAGGCCATGGCTTACCACAGATCCCAGTGCTCCCCCAAATGCACTAAAGAACCTCACCAACAGAGGTCACCATGAGAACACCAGGAGGCAGCAATGTTCCTTGCTAAACAGAACAAGTACCGATAGAGGGTGGGTGGGGCTCTCATCCTGGCTGCTTGCTGGGGCCGCCTGCACCCCAAGAAGCGGGACAGTAATTGCCCCTATTTTTATTAGACTTGGTGAGGTTTTGGGATTTGACTAGCCCACAGAACCACTAATGAAAATGCCAGAATTCAAACCCAGATTTCACAACCCTGAGGCCTAGACCATTTATGACCTATTCTGCTTATCACCTATACGTCGAGAAATCCGTCAGCCCGACTCTCGAAATAGCTCTGGCCATGTCTTACCTCCTTCACCGCTGCCAACTGGGCTCGAGTCATTGCCATCTGGACCTGCACTGTCCTCTGTGGTCACTGCCAATCCCAGATGGCTATTGAAAGCTCAAGTGATTAGAATTAAATAAAATGTAAAGTTCAGTTCCTCAGGAAACGTGCATGAGACACGTTTCTAGGGATCTGTAGCCACATGTGACTAGGGGCAATCACAACAGCAGGTGTAGCATGGCAGTAAGCTCTACTAAAGGGCTCTGCTCTGGACCACCGCCACAGCTGAAACTGGTCTCACTGCTTCTGCATTTGCATCTCATTGCAGTCTCCCCCCCACCTCACCCCCGCAGCAGCCAGAGTGAGACTTTAAACATGGCAAGTAGAGATCTACATGCTCAGTCACTTCCTTCAGGTTCTGCTCCAATGTCACTTACCACAAAGACTTCCCTGCCCTTTCTAAAATAGAATCCCCACCCTCACTCTTCACCCTTTAAACAGCTTTTTCTTCAGCACATATGATATAGAATACACCCACATATTGTCCATCTCACCCACTATGACCTGAATTCCATGGTAGCCACTTATGTCTGCTCTGTACTCGGAACACGGCAGGTATTGTTTTTTGAATGAATGGATGAACCAGCTCTATCTAGATTTGATAGACTTGGTGAGTCTAAAATGTGCTCTAAATTCTTAGACATTCCTCCCTTCAAAACACAGAGCCTAATTCCCTTCTCCTGGAATATGGGCTAGACCAGTGGTCAGCAAACCGCGGCTCGCGAGCCACATGCGGCTCTTTGGTCCCTTGAGTGTGGCTCTTCCACAAAATACCATGGCCTGGGCGAGTCTATTTTGAAGAAGTGGCGTTAGAAGAAGTTTAAGTTTAAAAAATTTGGCTCTCAAAAGAAATTTCAATCGTTGTACTGTTGATATTTGGCTCTGTTGACTAATGAGTTTGCCGACCACTGGGCTAGCCTTAATGACTCACTGCTCATGGTATGTGACTTACAAGATGAGACCAAAGACACTGCAAGCTGTGCCTGGGTCTCCTGATGCCCTTGCTCTTGGCTGATGTCAGGTGCCATGTTGTGAGGATGCCCAAGCAGCCTCGTGGAGTCATCATGTGATGGTGACTGAGGCCTCCTGCCAATAGCCGGTGCATGAGTTCTCCAGGCCTGAGCTTGGAGCTGGACCTTCCAGGCCCAGGCAGGCCTTTAAATGACTGCAGCCCAATTGACAATTTGACTAAGAGACCACGAAGCCAGCACCACGCTGTTGCTCTCAGGTTCCTGGCCCATAGAAATTACCTTGAGATGGTAAACTTTGACTGTTCAGCTGCTGTGCTTTGGGGTCATTTGCAATGCAGGAATGATAACTAACACAATGGGAAACGCTTTCTCCGAAATATAAACCTGATCATGTTGTCACCAAACTTTGGTCCCCAGGCTTTTAGGAAAGACATCCACTTTCTGTTCTGCATTTAATCCCACGTGACACACATTGACTATGTGCCTGCTGAGTATACAGCACTGAGAACAGACAAATAAGAAACCAGTTTGTGCATGACTCAATGTGAAGAGGCTGTCCCTGCCAGTTTCTGCTCCAGTGGCCAGGGAGCCCCCATCTCTCTGTACAAGGAGGCAAGTCGTCTTCTCCCTGCGTGTACTTCCTGATGTTCTTGCTGCCTGTGGAGGCCAAGATGGCAGCTCCCTCCTACAAGCAAGGCTTATCCAAAGGCTTCAAGAGAGGGAACAGTCAGCTTCCTAGATGTGATGGCCTCAATGATGTAGTCCAAGGTCAGTAAATCACAATGGAATGGGCGGCAGCCATGTCTGAAGATGGTCAGTGGCAGAAACCAACTGACAAATTATGACCAGCTGAACAGGATGTTCCCCCTCTGGAGAACCCAAGTTGAATGTGACCCAGACAAAAAGAAACTGGCTTTTGAAAAACAAGCTGTCCGTTCTGAGACGCCTCGCTAGAAGCACAGGCAGTGCTTATTGTCCCTAAAGAGCGGGGAGAAGCTCGGCATGGAGCCCACAGGGTCTCTGGGAGAAACCTGGTGTGGGATGAAACCATGTGCAGGTGTGGCCTTGGGCCACTTGTTGCTGTCTCTGAGACTCACTTTGCTGTCTATACGAAGCAGATGATACCACTGTGCAAAGGGCCATGCAAGGACCCAGAAATAGAGAAAGTGCGAGATACCCTCATGGTCCATGGCAGGCAACTGGTACACGCCACTCTCCATTCCCTTATGGCATCTCTCCAGCTGCTTTCAGGAGCTGATTCTCAGTGGACTCTATCAAACCTCTCCTACTGCTCAAGTCCTCATGGGTGGATCCTATGCTTGGCAGAGCACAAGTTTCCCCAGCCATGGCTCTGGAGGACCCCGGGAGAGCTGAACAGGCTGGGCCCCTTTCCTGGTAAGATCACAAATGAAAAAAAAAATCCCATTCAGGGCCTCCTCTTACCTGATCCCAGCAGCCTCTCCACCGCCCCCCCGCCCCCATGCCCTCCTCCTACCATGCCTGTTGGTCATAGCAGCAGACCCGACCTTGGGCCAACCTCTCTAAGCTGATGGCCAAGATTGGGTGCCCGCTAGACATATCAAGGCTGGGATTCAGGGCATTCAGCTTCTGAGCACAACTTCACATTGTCAGTGTCACTTTGGGTGAACCCTACCCTTGTTCTTTTTGGGCCTCAATTTCCCAATGAACTGAAAGGGTGGGGATGGCCTTAGAGGTGCCAGTGTTCTGAATGTAGTTGGGCAGACAGGGACGAGTCAGAGCGCAAATCTAAAGTGAAGATAGATTATTGCTGATTTGGCCCGAGACATGGGCAATGTCTGTGTCTGGTGTCGCAGCCTCCTCTGGGCGAAGTAATTCCAGTTTCCCAAGTCAGTCATCATGGGACTGGTTATCCGGCCATCAAATCATCCTCACAGCTCTCTTTGGAGCTCTGTCCTGTCTTCCCAAACCCACAGAGGATGTCCTCAACCAGTTTACACAGAATAAAAATTACTTTAGAAGAGATTTCTGTTTAGATAGCTCAGGGTACAAAAACCAATAACAGAGTCATCGGGCCCTTTCTTGATGTTCCCAGCTCTGCTCTTGTCTGCACCTCTGCGGCACCCAGGCTCTCAGAGCAATTGCCCATTTCCACCCTTTCTTTAAAAGAACTCCAGATGCCGTAGTTTGTTGGCTTCATCCATTTGGCAAGGACCATCAGCACCTGTGTGCCAGGCCCTGACAATACAGGCTGAGTCAGAAGGAGGTTTACAGTTGTGCGTACACAAAACACAGAGTTTATTCTTGTATTATTACTTATTAACTAGAGGTCCAGTACATGAAATTCGTGCACTGGGAGAGCCCCTAGCGGCTGCCAGCTACCAGCCAGGTACTCCCTCCCTTCCCCCGGCTGGCCCTGCCCCATGGTTGAACTCCTGGACGACCTCTGGGTCAAGGAGACAATTTGCATACTATGCTTTTATTATATAGGATTATTGCATTATTTTCCATATGGATAACTATAAACCTACTTTGCCCCACCATGTAAATCAGGCCTGGCTTTCAGAACCAATTCTGCAACCTCATTCCTGGACTGTTGCAGGGCTACATAGCCACCACCTCCAAACTCCTCCCAACCAACCTCTCACTTCCTCAGAAAATCGCCCCTCATCAACAGCCTCATATCAGACCACCAATGTGAACCGAAGCATAGGTTTCCAGAAAACCACTCACTGAGGCCCCCAAACCAACCACGTTTCGTAGCGCAGCCCTGGCCCACAGGCTGCATGTTGTGCAAGACGAGAAAGGCGGGCAGGCCCTGCCACCCTCTCCTGGCTTTCTCCAGCTTCCTTAAGGCTGGGAGATTTCACTTGTACACACTATAAACATTCACATTTATCTGAAAGCACGTCCGTGTGCACGTTATTTATTGCCGAGGTCTGCGTGTGATTACAACACAGCCCAGCTGTATTCTGAGAATAGGCAGTTTGCCGTTAGACCGCCATGCCTTAAAGCCTGGGCCCAAATTGGCTCTCTGTCGGGGCTGAAGTTAGAGAGAATTATTTCCTGGGAGAGAAGCAGGCTCTTCCCTGACCAGAATCCTGGAAACTTCTCTGAGTGTCCTTGTTCCACCGCCTCCCTCATGACCCATTCCACGTAATGTGCTTAGCTTCCTCCAAATCTTAAAAGACAACACTGTTCTCGTCCCTTTCTTGCCTTTTAAGAGGACAGAACAACAGCTGGCATTTCCCTTTTGACTGGCATTGTCCTCGCATGGGAAAGGTAGATTTATACAACTTCACTGAAATGTTGACAAACCACTGGATTGGAAAATCACGAACAGCATAAATCTGCCCCAGATCAAATGATGACAGTGTGGGGAAGGCGAAGAGGCATCGAGAAACCCTATGCTGCCCGCCCCACCCCAGGCACAGATGGGAAGAGCCAATGGTCTCTCCTCTGTGAGCTAATTGCTCCCAGACTCAAGTTGCACCTGGTGCCCAAAGCCACCAGGCCTGGGAGCTGGGAGCATCCCACAGAGCAGATGAGAGGAGTTAATGCGGGCTGTTACTTCCCTCGTCCCACTGCCCAGTATGTGCAAAGAGACTGACCTCTACCAAACCTGAGTGGTGCCCAGATCAACGGCCCCTCTCCCTTCTAAAAACCGCCACTCCCTTGCTCCTCGCTGGAATGACCACACAGGGTGCTGGTGGGGTTGAGAGAGAACTCTGCACTGGCCTCCACACTGTCACCTGCTGGCTATGTGACCTGGGCAAGTTATTTCATCTCCAGGCCTCTCGTTTCTTATCTGGAAGAAGAGAATCATCAATCACCCCAGCCTCGAAGATTTGTGAGGGGAAATAACCAAGTAATCAAGGTAAGAACGTGGAAGAGTGTCTGGAATAAAGCCCATGCTTCCAACAGATATTGACCCTCATCAACAGTATCATCAGCAGCACCATAATTACCATCACCACCCATATCACCATCAGCACCATCTGCTGGGCACTGAATGTGTCCCCCCCAAATTCACATGTTGAAGCCCTAATCCCCAAAGTATCGTATTTGTAGGTGGGACCTTTGGAAGGTGATGGGGGGGAGGGCGGGCGGGGGAGGTGAGAGGGTGGAGTCTTCATTATGGCATCGGTGCCTTTAGAAGAAGAGACATGTGAGACATTCTGTCTCTCTCCTTTAGGTAAGGACACAGCAAAAAGGTGAATGTTTGTAAACCAGGAAGTGGGCCTTCACCAGATAGTGAACAGAGGAGTACCCTAACCTCAGCCTCCCCAGCCTCCAGACTGTGAGGAATACGCTTCTGTGGTTTAAGCCCCAGACTGTGGTGTTTTGTTATAGCTGCCCAATCTGGCTATACAAGCATGCCCCTGCAGGGAGATGGGGCCAGGAAGCAATGCCAGGGCCAGGGATCTGCAGGGCTTCCGTTTCTCTGGCTCAGGCTAGGTGAGGTGAGAAGTCTGAGTCAGGCAGTTCCAAACACGTCTCCTTGGTAACTTAGAAAATGAAGACAGAGTTCAGAGCTGGCCCACCTTGCAGGTAAAGGTGATAAGTAGTAAGAGGGAAAGACAACGGGAGGCCCAAGGATTGGATTCATTCCAGAGATCTGAGTTCACAAGAGTCTCTAGGCCATTTACTGGCTCTCAGCTCCCTGCCCCTCAAGAACCAGAAGCCTGTGTGTGTGGGCCAGCTGAGCAGAGCCAAGTTCTGATGTGGGATCTGGTGTGTAGGTGGTGCCTACTCACCTGTCCATGGCGGGGAGGTTAGGGGAGAGAGACAGAGACACACAGAGAGAGACTTCCTCCTCCTCTCGTGAGCGTAATAATCTCATCACGAGGGTCCCACACTCCTGGCCACATCTACCTCCCTTCCAAGGCCCCACCCCCAGCTACCATCAGATTGGGGCTCAGGGATTCAACGGTGAATTTCAGGGGGAGGCAAACATTAAGCTCAAAGAGGCAGCCTTGAGAGAAGCCGCTGAGCTCCCCGCCCAGCGAGAAGACCCCTGCAAGAGTGACCAGTAACGCTCCAAAGCCGTCACCGTGGGCCACTTGAACAAATCTTTACTCCTATCTGCCTATATTCTGCGAGAGCAGGAGTTTATTCTCCCCTTTTAAACCCTCAGCAGGCCTAGTACCGTGCCCCGTTGTCTAGGAAGTGAATAAATGAATGAAGCCTACCACATGGCTCCCAGGGGAGACTTGGCTGGAATTCTGCCTTTTGCCCCAATACATACCTTTTCTTTTTCCCTGTCCCTCAATGCTGCCTCTCTCCTACTCTTGCTGCTTTATATCCCTCAGCCCTTTCTTTTTCTGGGACTGGATGAAGAAAAATAAATGAAAAAATAATAAATATACATAAAAAATTTACGTATTTTTGCTAGTGAAAAATTTAGCAGTGCCCCTGCTGGTGACTTAGTACCTGTGAAGAGATGTTCTTTTGAAATAGCGAGTACTGCCCTGCCAGACCTGTGCACTAAAGGGTGAACGGGTTTGATTCCAGTCAAGGACCCACACCTTGGTTGCAGGCTAGATCCCTGGCCCCAGTGGGGATGTGTGTGGGAGGCAACCAAATGATGTGTCTCCCTCACATTGATGTCCTCCCTTCCACTCTCTCTAAAAAAAGAAATGGGAAAAATGCCCTCGGGTAAGGATTAACAAAAAAACAAACAAACAAAAAAAGTGAGAACTTACAGAAGGCAGTTCAGACACCATTTCTATCCATACAACTGGTACACCTTTTTCTTCCTGTGTGTAACCTTCAAGCTCTTCCTCAAGAACCCTCCAAACACTCCACTGGTCCAAGGGCCTCAGGAGACTCAGGATGATCAGACAGGGGCCCTCAGGGAGACCAGGACAGGATCCCTCGGGGAGACCAGGACAGGATCCCTCAGGGAGACCAGGATGGGGGCCCTCGGGGAGACCAGGACAGGATCCCTCAGGGAGAGTAGGACAGGGGTCCTTGGGGAGACCAGGACAGGATCCCTCCGGGAGACCAGGATGGGGGCCCTCAGGGAGACCAGGACGGGATCCCTCAGGGAGACCAGGATGGGATCCCTCAGGGAGAGCATGACAGGGGCCCTCGGGGAGAGCAGGACAGGATCCCTCGGGGAGATGAGGATGAGGGCTTTTGGGGAGAGCAGGACAGGGGCCCTCGGGGAGAGCAGGACAGGGACCCTCGGGGGCTTTCAGTCAGATGGAGAGAAGGACCCATGGGAAAGGAAGTGGCCCCTCAGGGGATTGCTAGCTGCCCCCAGTTCACTATAATGGACTCCCCAACAGTAGCAGATGCAGTTCTCTCTCATGACCACCTGTGCACATGCTGAGGCTGAGGCACACTCCCCTCAATAGCAGACAGTTCCCACACTGTCTCCCTGCCCTTACCCTTTGGACCCACACCGCTTGGCCATTCTCGGTGGCTCACACTTTTGAAGGACCTCACCAGCAATGTGTTGTGTTGTGCTTGGCGTGAGCCTGACACAATGAAGGATGAGTTGGACAACAACAGTGGCGCTGAGGCCAAACTAATTGATTTCACAAGCAAGAGGGAAATCTGCCCGACAACCCCCACCCGAGGCAAGCAGGATGCCAGTCATTCTCCTGAGAGAGGGGAGGGAGGACAGGGAAGGACTGGAGAAAGGAAGGGAAGGGAAGGGAAGGGAAGGGAAGGGAAGGGAAGGGAAGGGAAGGGAAGGGAAGGGAAGGGAGGGGAGGGGAGGGGAGGGGAGGGGAGGGGAGGGAAGGGAGGACAGGGAAGGGCTGGAGAAGGGAAGGGAAGGGAAGGGAAGGGGAGGGAGGACAAGGAAGGGCTGGAGAAGGGAAGGGAAGGGAAGGGAAGGGAAGGGAAGGGAAGGGAGGACAGGGGAAGGGAGGGGAGGGGAAGGGAGGAGAGGGGAAGGGAGGGGAAGGGAGAGGAAGGGCCAGAGAGGGGAATGGAGGGGAGGGGAAGGGAGAGGAGGGGAAGGGAAGGGAGGGGAAGGGAAGGGAAGGGAGGACAGGGAGGACAGGGAAGAGAAGGGAAGGGCCAGAGAGGAGAAGGGAAGGGAAGGGAAGGGAGGGGGGGGGAGGGGAGGGGAGGGAAAGGGAGGGGAAGGGAGAGGAAGGGCCAGAGAGGGGAATGGAAGGGGAGGGAAGGGAAGGGAGGGGAAGGGAAGGGAGGGGAAGGGGAAGGGCCAGAGAGGGGAAGGGAAGGGAAGGGAAGGGAAGGGGAGGGAAGGGAGGGGAGGAGAGAGGAGGGGAGGGGAAGGGAAGGGAAGGGAAGGGCGGGGAAGGGAAGGGGAAGGGAAGGGGGAAGGGCCAGAGAGGGGAAGAGAAGGTAAGGGGAAGAGAAGGGGAAGGGAAGGGAAGGGAAGGGAAGGGAAAGGGAGGTGAGGGGAGGGGAGGGAAGGGGAGGGGAGGGGAGGGAAGGGCTGGAGAAGGGAAGGGAAGGGAAGGGGAGGGGAGGGAGGACAGGGAAGAGAAGGGAAGGGCCAGAAAGGGGAAGGGAAGGGAAGGGAAGGGAAGAGAAGGGAAGGGCCAGAGAGGGGAAGGGAAGGGAAGGGAAGGGAAGGGGAGGGGAGGGGAAGGGCCAGAGAGGGGAACGGAAGGGGAAGGAAGGGGAGGGAAGAGGAGGGAAGGGAGGGGAGGGGAGGGGAGGGGAAGGGAAGGGAAGGGAGGGGAAGGGGAGGGGAGGGGAGGGGAGGGAGGACAGGGAAGGGCTGGAGAAGGGAAGGGAAGGGAGGACAGGGAGGACAGGGAAGAGAAGGGAAGGGCCAGAGAGGAGAAGGGAAGGGAAGGGAAGGGAGGGGAGGGGATGGGAGGGAGAGGAAGGGCCAGAGAGGGGAATAGAAGGGGAGGGAAGGGAAGGGAAGGGAGGGGAAGGGAAGTGAGGGGAAGGGGAAGGGCCAGAGAGGGGAAGGGAAGGGAAGGGAAGGGAAGGGAAGGGAGGGGAGGAGAGAGGAGGGGAGGGGAAGGGAAGGGAGGGTAAGGGAAGGGAGGAGAAGGGGAAGGGCCAGAGAGGGGAAGGGAAGGGAAGGGAAGGGAAGGGAAGGGAAGGGAAGGGAAGGGAAGGGAAGGGAAGGGAGAGGAAGGGCCAGAGAGGGGAATGGAAGGGGAGGGAAAGGGAGGGAAGGGAGGGGAGGAGAGAGGAGGGGAGGGGAAGGGAAGGGAAGGGAAGGGAGGACAGGGAGGACAGGGAAGAGAAGGGAAGGGCCAGAGAGGAGAAGGGAAGGGAAGGGAAGGGAGGGGAGGGGAGGGGAGGGGAGGGAAAGGGAGGGGAAGGGAGAGGAAGGGCCAGAGAGGGGAATGGAAGGGGAGGGAAGGGAAGGGAGGGGAAGGGAAGGGAGGGGAAGGGGAGGAGAGAGGGGGGGAGGGGAAGGGAAGGGAGGGGAAGGGGAAGGGCCAGAGAGGGGAAGGGAAGGGAAGGGAAGGGGAGGGAAGGGGAGGGAAGGGAGGGGAGGAGAGAGGAGGGGAGGGGAAGGGAAGGGAAGGGAAGGGAGGGGAAGGGAAGGGGAAGGGAAGGGGGAAGGGCCAGAGAGGGGAAGAGAAGGTAAGGGGAAGAGAAGGGGAAGGGAAGGGAAGGGAAGAGAAGGGAAGGGAAAGGGAGGGGAGGGGAGGGGAGGGAAGGGGAGGGGAGGGGAGGGAAGGGCTGGAGAAGGGAAGGGAAGGGGAGGGGAGGGAGGACAGGGAAGAGAAGGGAAGGGCCAGAAAGGGGAAGGGAAGGGAAGGGAAGGGGAGGGGAGGGGAGGGGAGGGGAGGACAGGGAAGGGCTGGAGAAGGGAAGGGAAGGGAAGGGAAGGGGAGGGGAGGGAAGGGGAGGGGAGGGGAGGGGAGGGGAAGGGCCAGAGAGGGGAATGGAAGGGGAAGGAAGGGGAGGGAAGAGGAGGGAAGGGAGGGGAGGGGAGGGGAGGGGAAGGGAAGGGAAGGGAGGACAGGGAGGACAGGGAAGAGAAGGGAAGGGCCAGAGAGGAGAAGGGAAGGGAAGGGAAGGGAGGGGAGGGGATGGGGAGGGGAGGGGAAGGGAGGGGAAGGGAGAGGAAGGGCCAGAGAGGGGAATAGAAGGGGAGGGAAGGGAAGGGAAGGGAGGGGAAGGGAAGGGAGGGGAAGGGGAAGGGCCAGAGAGGGGAAGGGAAGGGAAGGGAAGGGAAGGGAAGGGAGGGGAGGAGAGAGGAGGGGAGGGGAAGGGAAGGGAGGGGAAGGGAAGGGCCAGAGAGGGGAAGGGAAGGGAAGGTGAAGGGAAGGGGAAGGGAAGGGGGAAGGGCCAGAGAGGGGAAGAGAAGGTAAAGGGAAGAGAAGGGGAAGGGAAGGGGAAGAGAAAGGAAGGGAAGGGAAGGGAAGGGAAGGGAGGGGAAGGGGAAGGGGAAGAGGAAGGGAAGGGAAGGGAAGGGAAAGGAAGGGAAGGGAGGGGAGGGGAGGGGAAGGGAAGGGAAAGGGAGGGGAGGGGAGGGGAGGGGAAAGGGAGGATAGGGAAGGGGAAAAATAAAGGGAGGGAGGGGCAGGCAGGGCAGAGGAGAGAAGGTGCAGGATGGCCATATCTATCCTTACTGATGACACAACACCTCCAACAAGAAGTGGGGGGCCCCCTGGCAGGTCTGCTACAGCACCCTGAAGGGGAAGAGACCCTGCCCAGAAGCTGGCTTTCGGATGGCACACCTACATAGCACACACGCTATCCTGGCCTCTGAGACCTGGAGCAGCCACCCGGCCAGGCAGTAGCTCCCTGCAGAGGCAGCCCGCATCCTGGCCTAGGCGATAGCTGAACTTCTGGTCTGAGTTTTCTAGGTCTCAGGGGTCTCGCCTGTAAGCGGGGATAGTGATGTCAACCTCACAGGGTTGTGGGGGCCAGACGGGCCGTGTGAGTGTAAGCCAGTCCCCAGCCATGTTCCAATCTCCCTCTAGACTCTAGAGTCTAGAGCCTGCAGAGCCGTGGGAAGCAGCAGTGTTCTGGGTGCTCGTTACAGGAGAGAAAATGAAATCTCTGGACAAGGAAACAAAGCAAAGCAGAAACACCCTCACATCACGTGAGGCCACACGCTCATTCGGAGGACAAGCCACTACCAGGCATTAGGAAGGGTGACGGGTTAGGAGTCGGAAGACCTGAGTGTGAACCCTGGCCCGGCCCTCTTGCTGTGGGACCTGAGTCCGGGATCGCTGTGTGTGAAATGGGGCACCCAGCTTGTTGGGTTGTGGGGTCCCCGCTGATCCCATGCCCAGGTCTGTGAAGTGGGATCATAGCACTGAGCCCAAGGTGGGCAGGAACTGAGCACGGGAGAGGGGAGCGTGTGGACTTGACCTCCAAGGAGGCACCGCTAACTGCAGGGGCGACGTCTGCAAAGACAGGGAAATATTTCAGGGTATTCAGATCCTGCTCCCCGAGGAGATGCCTTCGATGCAGCATGTGTGCTAAGTCCCACTGCACTCTTCCCAAATAGCTCCCTCCAGCATCTCAGGGAACCCAGAGCCTCTCAATCCCACACTCGGCCGGCTGCCTGTGCCAGGAAGGGGTGGCACTTGGGAGCTTGTCTAGAAGGGATGACATTCTGATCCAGCAGCATCTGAGGACACAGGAAAGAAAAGCTTCCGATGAAAAAGAGAGATCCGAAATGCACAGCACATGTTCCCTGCTCTGCCGCCCGCTGCGGGCGTCCCTGGACAAGGCGTGATCTGCTCTGAGCCTCGGGGTTTTTTATTGATGCATGAGAATGACCACACCCCCTTCTCAAGCTTGTTGGGGGTTAAGTGAGATGCCTGTCAGGTGCCCAGTACCTGGCACGGATCAGACGCTCAATAAACATTCACTCCCTTCTGCCTTCCCTTGGCGAGATTTGAAGGCTCACAACTTTGCACTCCCCACCCCCACCCCGGCACAGCACCGTCCTGAGAACACAAACAGCTGAGCCTTTTCCCTGTAAAGTTTTGACTTCAGGTTAAAGACATTAGTACATTATTAAAATGTTTTTAAGTGTTTTTCCCTAAGGCAGTGGTCGGCAAACTCATTAGTCAACAGAGCCAAATATCAACAGTACAACCATTTAAATCTCTTTTGAGAGCCAAGTTTTTTAAACTTAAACTTCTTCTAACGCCACTTCTTCAAAATAGACTCACCCAGGCCGTGGTATTTTGTGGAAGAGCCACACTCAAGGGGCCAAAGAGCCACATGTGGCTCGCAAGCCGCGGTTTGCAGACAATGGGTCTAGCCCATCAGAGCATCCATCACCTGGTCTCAGGGACTGGTCCAGAGGGGCAGGGGCCGAGTCAGGCCCAATAGATGAGGTCCTGGGATGTGGCTGGGAGTCCTGGAGAAGGAGCTCATGCCACACGGGGTGTGAACCAGAACCTTCCAGAGGTCCTCCTAAGAAGAAAGCAGAGCCTGGAAACACGCCCATCAAACCTTTGAGCTGCAAAACCAGCCACTCCATCAGCCTTTCCATCTGTCCTTGAGGCAGCCATGCTGGGCTTCTTTTACTTGCAGCCAAAGGGTCCCTTAGCTTCCCCATCACAATGGGTTGCCTAGCTCCTCTGCAATTACTTCCCCAGGTGGCCCAACTACCTAGGGGTCCTGCTTCCAAGCCCTCCCCCTCCCCCTCCAGTCCATTCATCAGAGCACGTGGCTTGCATTTGTTGGTGCCTCTCTGACTGGGCACACTGGGCAAGTTGCTTACCCTCTCTGTCAGTCGCACTTCTGCCCAGGCAGGAGTGCAGCTGCCAGCTGCCTGCCCCTCTTGGCAGGTTCCTGGGAGGATCAGAGGCCATGAAGCACTCCCCAAAGGCGAGGTCTGGTGAGACCACAGACCATGGAAGCCACTTCCACCTGATGGAGAGCCACCAAATAGAGGCGAGCCCTCGGCCACAGGTCGGGGCGGAACACTGGTCCCAAAGACATTAGGCCCCAGTCCCTGCAAACTGCAATGCTGCCCACATGGCTAAGTCATTGAAGATTTGGGTATCAAGGATCAAATCCTGGGAGGAGGAGGTTGCCCTGCAATGTCAGGGTGGCCTAAATGTAATCACAAAAAAGGAGGGAGCAGAGGGAGATCACACACACACACACACACACACACACACACACACACACACGCCCACACAAGAAGAAGGTCATGTGACCATGGAGACAGAGGGAGGTCGGGGTGACACAGCCATAAAACAGGAACACCTGGAGCCCCAGGAGCTGGGAGAGGCAGGAGGGTTCCTCCTCTAGAGCCTCCGGAGAGAGTGTGGCCCTGTCCACACCTTGATTCAGACTTCTGACCTCCAGATCTGTGAGAGGATACATTTCCCTTGTTTAAAGCCACTGAAGTACTTTGTTACAGAGGTGACAGGAAACTAATATTCCAGGTAAGTCAATTGGAAAGTCAGACTGACAATTTGCAACAATTTACACACCTTTATATACATACTGCCCTAGTTCTAGTCAACGCCACTCCTCTCCCTGGTTCTGCAGCAGCTGTGCCTCAACCTCCATCTTAGCCCCGCCAAACCCAACAGAGATGCTTTTAACACACAGTTTTGCTAGTGTTGCTCCCAGCCTAGAGTCTTCCATGGCTCCCTATAGCCCATAACAACTAATCTCAAACATGCACTGTATGGTGGAGTGTGATCTCATCCCAGTTTACTTTTCTCCTTTAGTCTCTGCTACCCTCTCCTTCCCACCCTCTCTCCTCCAGCTAACACAAACCTCTTCTAATTTCCACAAACATGTCATCTCTCCCATTGTGCAAATTAAGAGGGTGAGGTGTGCAAAATGCCTGGTCAGTGCCTGATAAGTGGGGGGCTGTAGAGGGGAAGGGCAAGCCATTGGCCTTGGTTCAGCGAAGGCACCTATTAGGGTTCCTCTTTTTCCTCTAAAACAAAGTCAGTGTTAGACCTGAAATGAGCCTGCAGAGGTCTTCCCGGCTCCTGCAAGTCCACAATACTCAAAACATTTCAGACCAAGCCCTGGCAGGGTGGCTCAGTTGGTTGGAGCATTGTCCAGTACAACAAAAAAGGTTGCAGGTTTGATTCCCAGTTGGGGCACATACCTAGGTTGCAGGTATGACCCCTGATTGGGCCGTGTATGGGAGACAACCAATCAATGTTTCTTTCTCACATCAATGTTTCTCTCTTTCTAAAACAAACAAACAAGCAAACAAACAAACAAATGAAACATATCCTTGAATGAGGATTTTTTAAAAAAGCGTTCAGACCAAGAAAAAAGTACATTGTCCAGAAAAATGGGAAGGTTTTGGCCTGATATACCCAGATTTGCTACTTATGTGGATTCGGACCCACCAAACACAAGGTGCTCACCCCATGTGTGAGCACCTTGCAGTGCAAAGGGTCAAGATGAGGAAATGAGACAGAGAAAAGTCCAGGCAGCAGCAGGTTGGGGCAGGAGTTAGATACTGTGCATGAGGCTCATGAGATTCCTCTGGAGCTTGCGTCCTTCTTGCATGGCTACTATGTCTGTGACCTTTTCTACATTGACAACTAGCACAGGGAACAATTCCTCCTATGAGTGTTTCCCCGGGACCCAGCCCAGTGCCCTGCATACAGTAGGAGCACAATGAATACGTATTGAGTGGATGAGCACATCCAGTGCTTTCCAAAGAAGAGTTCCCTGACCTGTGCAGGCACACACGTCCACATGGCCCAACATTCCTCCCTGACTGATCAGATGGTACCAGGACTCCAACTAGGGTGAAGGGTCATGGCCCTCACACGACCTCTGTGCCCCTCTACTGCTTGGGTGCGGCATCCAGGCACTGCCATGGTTATCCTCAGCTCTCCTCTATGCTGCTGTTCTGAAAAGTGCAATCAGATTCTGCTGCTGTCACAAGTGACAGTGCCATTCTGGACTCGGGAAGGTCCAATAAAGGTATAATTGAATTGGTGAGGCCTAATTTTATTTTACGTGTGTTTGCTGAAGCTACATTTCCCCCAACCTTCACGAACTGCAAAAGAGCTACTGAGTAAGCAATGGCTTCTAGTATTTTTTTAAAATACATTTTTATTGATTTCAGAGAGAAAGGGAGAGGAAGAGAACGATAGCAACATCAAGGATAAGAGAGAATCATTGATCTGCTGTCTTCTGCATGCACCCTGCTGGGGATTGAGACCACAATCGGGGCATGTGGCCTTGACTGGAATCAAACCTGGGACCTTTCAGTCCATAGGCCGGCACTCTATCCACTGAGCCAAACCAGCTAAGGCGGCTTCTAGTATTTTTAATAGAGCAGATTCCCCTCATCGGGGGACACTTTATACATAAGATTTTGTAAAAAAGGGCCTCCCTTTTCAAATGGGAAGATGAGGCAACACGTGTTACCGAGCACTCATGCTGCAGGCAGGCATGAGCCTCTCATGTGCAGAGCTGCTCATGACACAAGGACACAGCATGAGCAATAACTGTCCTGGCAGCAGGGAGTTGGGGCCCCACGCTTCTCAAACGTGGATACACAGAGGAGCCACCTGGGGCTCTTTTTAAAATGAAGTCTCTGCAGTAGGTCTGGGCAGGGTGAGGGTCTGCATTTCTAACAGGGAAGGCTGAGGTGGCCAGCCTGGAACAAGGGTCAGTGTCCCTCAGGGGGACGAGGGGTACTGACAACCCTGAGAGCATGTTAGAGTGAACACAGTGGGGCTCCACCCCGGACCCGTGTCAGGAGCTCTGGGTTGAGCCCAGGAAACTGTGCATAACAAGCCTTCTGGTGGAGCCTGATGCTCTAGCGGTGTGCGTCCAGCAGGGTCTAGACCAGTTGGCAGATGTCTGTCTGGGATCTGCCACTTCCTTCTTCCTTGCACACAATGACATCACTACACAGAACGTCACTCTCAGCCTCAGAATCCTTTTTAACACAGCAGTCCAGGCAACCCATGGCACTCGGGATGCAGTAAACACACCAGATGGGTCCCCACCATGTGACAGAGACTAAAATAACAGGACGCTCCATGACATGGGAGCTTGGGGAAGGGAGCAACTCATGGTGTTTGAGGTGGGCAAGGTATCGCCGAAGAGAGATCGGAACTGGACATTAGGAGGACGAATAGGAGTTCCCCAGGCTGACAGGGAAGGACTGGGGCGGGGTAGCATATGGGCTAAGGGGGGTACAAACTCATGCTTTGCTTGGAAACAGTGAGTGTGAATCAGTTTAGGGCCAGACCAGAGCTCCAAAGTGGAAATGGGATCACGGATGGAGGAATGGTGAGACAGGATCCAGAAGGCTTGTGTGAGAGAGGCAGAGCCCAGCGGGGTGGACGCCACAGTCTGTGCAGGGGGTCTGGGCCATTCAGGCCGCCCCACCCACCCTGCCTGTCTGCCCTGAGACCCCACTGAGGGGGAAGGGGACAGGCAGCAAAGTGGGGGGGTGTGGAGAGAAAGAGCATTGATGGACGAGATTTGAGACACTCCAAGATAAACACACAGAGAAACTGAAAAGTCAGGACCTATTATATTAGACATGGGAAAAAAATTAGCATTAGGCACTGCATTTTAATAAAGAATTCTGTCTGGTTTTGATTTCACAGATCTAAAAAAACACAGGCAATCTGGAAAGAAGTTGGACTACTTCGGACTGTTTCTATAAACCACATTTGGGATTCTCTCAGCATTGCTGAGATTCAGTTTACAGAGACTTCTTCAAGTAAAAAAACCCAAAAAACTAAATAAGCTCTGGGGGTGGGGGGGCGCGTTGTTGGGTCCATGGTGCGTAATCTATTCCCACAAAGAGCGTCATCCCACAGCCTGAGGCAGACTTCCCTTCATTACTTTAACGGCACGATCGAGTGTTGTTCTAATTACAGGGACGCTGTGCTTGGGAGACATGGAAATTCCCTCCTCTCCTCCATACAGCCCGTATTCTTATCAGAGTTCGGTTATTAATAGAAAGCATGCGTTCTCGGGTGAACGGGACCGCAGTGATGACCAGGGCAGGCCCGGTGTCCCCCTGCGCTGTGGGCACAAAGGGCACTGAGCTGCTGGGGATCCTGGCAAAGCCCAAGAGGCTCTCCATTTTGAAGGGTTTTCCTGGACAGCCAGGCAAGGAGGAACCCTCCCAGGCACCCACACCCCGCTCCATTTGCTTAGGGCTCACCTGCCTGGAGCGCTGAACCTGGGGGACCTCCAGCAGAGACCTCAGCTGGACCTGGCCTACAGCCAGACTCCCCCTGGCTCCTCCTTACGACAGAGCGCACCTCCCACCGCCCAGCACCTCCCACCCTGCCCACCTTTTTCTTCCATGACAAATCCTGCTACCACCCCCAACCTCTCCCTGGGGAGCACTGGGGATGTCTACAGTCCAGGGTCCCTGAGGGCTGTCTTGCGCCAGTGCCCCCTCAGTCACGGCTGCTTCCTCCAATCCTTTGGCTAACCCCACCCTGCAGCAGACCAGACCCTGACAAGGAGCCCTCCCAAGAGGCAGTGTTTATTTGAGTTTGCATACATTTTTTCCAACACAAAGGAGCTGACATACATGCAAGCCCAAAGCCTTGACTGACATATTCTAGCAGCAGCCATGCCTCTTGGACCGAGCTACCTTCCGCTCACAGTGAGGAGAGAAAACAGACCCAACGTCAAAGCAGAGGAAATTGGGACCACGGGGCCAAGAAAAATTGCCCCGCCATGTTTGGGGGGGACCACGGCCGGCACGTATTTTTAGAGCTATCTTTTGACTCTTCACCCACGGCTGGTCCTCTGGGAGCAAAGACGGCCAGCAACCCTGTGGCTAAATGCCTCGGAGAAGCTGGCGCCGAAACCAGCTCTCTGGCACTGACACCAGCCCGGCTCACCTTCCCGCCAACATGCCTGAGGGAAGCCTGCTGGGGCGGCCAGACCCACACCCCTCACCCCGGAGTGGCTGGGGAAGAGCGGCTGGTGTTGCATGGGCTCCTGGGGAAGTGTACGAGCTGCCATCACTGGCCGAGTTATGGGGGGAGGCGGGGGGAAGGCCCAGTTCAGACATCCCCCAGGAGGGCCTGACCTACACCCGCTGACAACGCAGTCCCACCAGGACAAAGGTGCCTCGGATGTTGAGACCTGGGGCTGGGACCTCTCTTCCCAGAGGAAGGCCATTGAGGCAGCCCGCACGCCTCAGAAGCACCATGCCCTCTGGTGCAGCTGGGATCTATTGTACTTTCCTTAACAACCGCAGCTACAACAGCAGCATCTACTGTTGCTGGAGCGATATCATAATTTACTAGTTTAGGGCACTTACATCGTTTCCCTTAGCCCCAGGACAACACCTGTGCGTGTGCGTGTGCATGAACATGTGAGCAAGAGTGTTCCGGTCTGATGAAGTATGTCTGAGATAGTGTATGACAGTGAGTGTGTATGTCTGTGTGTGTCTCGGTATGTGTGTGTACGTGTGTGCATGTTTGTATCACTGTGTTTCATATGAGTCGGTGAGTATGTGCATGTGTGTGTGCATGTGTGTTTCATGTGAGTCTGTGTGTGAGCCTGTGTCTGTGTGTGTGTGCATGTGCTTGTGCCCACGAGTGCCAGCGAGAGGGCGCGTCCCCCGAGGGAATTAGCAGCACTTGCGTAGTGACAAGGTCGTGGAAACCACCACACTGAGTTCTCGAGTCTGCGCTGCCCAACAAACCCACTGAAGTGACAGCACCCCTGTGCTCGCGGGCTTGCCTTCTATCACCGGCTGTTTCGCTGGTGTGGGCGGTGATGCTTCCTTGCAAACTTCAGAGGTGACTGAACTGGCAGGAAGATGACGAGGGCGTGGGTGGACGGAGCCCCCCGCTGCTGCAGGCCGCAGGCCTCGGCACCACTGCCGCTCCCAGTGAGGAGAGAAAACAGTCTCATCGCCAAAGCAGAGGAAACAGAGACCCCGCAGTCCAGACAAATTGCCCTTTTCCTTCCAGGCTCTGGCTAAAAGAGCCTTCTCGTTGGCGGCACCACCAGGGGATGCAGACATAACCCATGAGATCTGAGTCCCCTCCTTTCAAAGGCTCTTCGGCTGCAGGCAGATGGCAGCCCTGCCCCTTCTCTATCAGCGGCTTCTTCCGGCATCGCTGGGAGGTCTGGTGCCCTTTGCCCACACTGCCAGGCTGGGGCTGTGTTGGGTTGCAATCACCCCAGCGGCCTGGGGTTCCCCGGATGGGGAGCAGCCCTTCTTAAGATCGAGCCTTGCTAATCTATCAAGGCCACGTGCCACTCCGCCTCTCACAGGAAGGGAGGGCCATGGGGCATGCCCGCCCACCTAGCTGTCTACACCAAGGGCAGGGGCAGATGCATGCTGACTTGGAGCTTCTCTTTGTCTGCCCCTCCCCAAAGTAGTTAGAGCTCCATTCAAACACTGGCCTGCTTGAGCCACTCCCCCAATATATCCATCCTTCTGTCAGCCCATCACTGTCATCGCGCCCACCTGGTTCCTTTAACCGTCTCCCCACACCCCTGCCCCAGTTTTCACTAAGCCTCTTGCTGTGCCTGACACAGTGGTACAACACGTTTGAATTCTGTTTCCCATGACATCAACCTGGTTTGCCAAAGAGCTCGGCCAGAGGGAGGGAGGGGGAAGGTTGGCATCTTTGGGAAAACAAGTTTGCTTAATATTAGGTGAGCCCTCGGGGGCACGGTCAGTTGGACAAATCCTCACCTCTGGCTCCCTTCCCAAGAGCGGCTGGAGCTCCCTGGAAAGCCTGGAATGAAAGCCTCAACCTCCTAGTTGGGAGCAGAAAGTTGGGAAAGGGCAGGGGTAAGAAGGAAGTGTGTTTGTAGGCAGACAGGATGGAAAAGGACGGGGTGCTCCTGGCGGAAGTTTGCGCACTTAGGGGGAGCTGAAGGTTGGCATCTGTCTCCTGATGGTACCTGCTTAAGTAAATAACGAAGATGGCTTTCAAATATAGTTGTCTCTTGCATAACGTGAGGGCTAGGGGTGCCGATCCCCCTGAACAGCAAAAAATCTGTGTCTAACTTTTGACTCCCCAAAAACTTAAATACTCATAGCCAGCTGTTGACTGAAAGCTTACTGATAACATAAGTCAATGAACACATATTTTGTATGTTTTGTGTATTATATACTGTATTCCAACAATAAAGTAAGCTAGAGGGAAGAAAATGTTATTAAGAAAATCATAAAGAGAAAATACACCTACAGTACCATTTAATTTAAAGATCCGTGTGTAAGTGGATCTGAGCATTTTACACCCGTCTTGTTCAGGCGTCTACTGTGTGCCCTTCCATTCCTCAGCTGCTCCTGGCAAAGCAATCCTCCCCTCTCGCTGCTGCCTCCCGCGCTCCCAGCAGCGGCTTGGAGCTCCCAGGGCACAGGGACACCATCCTCCCCTCCTCTCTCTACAGGCAGTTCTAACAGGTGTGGCAACCTGCTTGCTGTTCCTGCCTTGGTCTATGACAAATTCAGATCAGGGGCGGAGGACGGTTTTGGCTCACAGAGATCCGGCCTGTTGTCAGGGCTATTGAGATTTTGTGTCGTCTCTCCAAGGAGAGATCTTGGGGCTGTGCCTGAGTACACAACAGTGCCACTTGCTGGAGATGAGGCTGAGTTAGGACACAGCTAAAATCTTGGCTGCACCACAAGGGGCATGAAATTTAGCTCTGCCCTGAGTTTAAGAGCTTTCTATAGTCCCCACCATTTACCATAGTCATCGGAGCTTGGAAACTCAAGGTGTGAGTCCCACTTCCCTCCCTGGGCCCCAAATGCCTTCCAGCAGGCACTCTACCCAGCAGGCATTCCCGGTGTTCCCACCTCCTTGCCTTTGGTGGGCCTTTCTCCTCTGTCTGGACCACCTCCTTTCATCCACGCCCATAGGGTCCTCTTCTCCTGCAGGACACCTTTCCAGTTCCCCCCAAACAGACAAGGTGGGCAGCGATAATGGCAACTTCTCTGTAGTGAACACCTAATTCTTTGTTGAGTTTGGTAGTGTGTGTCATTCGAGAAATTTATTCATTACATCAATATTATTAAAGTTATTGTCATAAAATTAATTGTTCCTTAATAATAATAGTTCCTTACTATTCCATTTTATGTCTGTAGGATCTGTAGTGATGTCCCGCTTTCATTTTGGATATTGGTAATTTGTGGCTTCTCGCTTTTTTCTTGATCAGCCTGGCTTCAGGCTTGTCGATTTGTTGTTCTATTCAAAGAATCAGCTTTTTTTTTTTTTTTTTTTTAATTTTCTCTATTGTTTTTGTTTTCAAGTTCATTGACTTCTGGTCTTACCTTTATAGTTTTCTTTTTCTGCTTATTGAATTTATTGTGCTTTTCAAGGCTCTTAACTGTGGAAGCTTAGGTTATTGATTTGAGAACTTACCTCTTTTCCAATATGTCATTTAATAGTATAAATTTCCCTCTAAATGTGGCCTTACTAGCAACATACATTGTGTGTGTGTGTTTTCAATTAAAATTCTTTTCTAATTTCTTTTTTTATGTCTTGACCCATGGGTTATTTAAAAGTATATTATTTAACTTTCAATATTTGGAAATTTTGGATATAGATATAAATACTTTAATTCTGCTGTGGCCAAATAACATATTTCACTTTTTAAAAATTTGTTGAGATTTGTATTATGGTCCAGAATATGGTCTATTCTGGTGAATGTTCCATGTGCACTTGCAAAAATGTGTATTCTACCGATATGGAAGGGGGGAGGGTTGTCCAATTAATGTCAATTAGACCAACTTGAATGATATTGTGATTAAGATTTCTACATCCTTACTGAATTTCTGCCCACTTCTTCTATAACTTCCAGAGAGAAGCACTGACATTTTCAACTATATTTGTGAATTTTTCTATTTCTACTTTACTTTTTGTTTCATGTGTGGATGCAAGGACATTTATAATTGTATGTCTTCCTATAGAATGACACTGATTAAAATGTCCCTCTTCCTCTCTAGTAATATTCCTGTTCTGATGTCTACTTTATAAGATGCTAACATTTCTACTGCAGCTTTATTTTTCTTTTGATTAGTATTTTCATGGTCTAACTTTTTCTGCCCTCTTACTTTTAATCTACCTATGCTTTTATCTTTAAAATTGTGGGGTTTTTTTGTTTTTGTTTTGTTTTGTTTTGTTTTTTGAGACAGCATATAGTTAGGTCTTATTTTCTTACCCAGTCTTATAATCTCTATTTTTTTTTATTGGAGAGTTGAATTTAAATCTATCATCTTGCTACTTATGTTCAATTGGTCTTATATGTTCTTCTTAAAACTCTTTATTATTTCCCTTATATTGAATTGAGTATTTTTATGATTTTATCTCTGCTATTGCCTTAAGTGTTATACCTTTTAATGGTTTCAATAGGGCTTAAAAATACAACTTTAGCTTATTAAAGTTTGTCTGTAAGCAATAGTGTACCACTTCACATAGAGTGTGTAAATTTATAACAGCATTGATTTCCTCCTTTCCATCCTTACTTCTACATGTTAGAAACTCCAAAATATGTTGTTACCATTTTTGCTTCAGATAGGCTATCTTCTTGTTTATGTTTTTTAGATCTTTATTGAGATGTAATTCAATGTAAAGTGCACAGTTCCATGGACCAGAGGTTCTCAAACTGTGTCAGAATCACTGGGAGGGCTTAGGAAAGGCAGATGGCCGGCCCCACTCCCCCGCCCAGTGCCTGGCGTTCAATAGGTCTGGGCAGGGCCTGAGAATATGCATCTCTAACAAGCTCCTGGGTGGTGCTGAGGTCCAGGAACTCACTATGAGAATCACTGCTATAAACAGAATTACAAACAGAGTATCAACCTAGCCCAGATGATGCTCCACCACATCAGGAGGATGGGGCGGGGCGGGGGAGTCAGAAGGGAAAGTCCTGAGGGCCAATTAGGTGTCTGACCTGGTGGGTCTGTGGGAAAACAGGAAACCTGCCTCTGAGAGAAAGGGCATCTTCCAGCGGACGGTGGTCAGCACCTGCAGCCAAGGCCAGCTGCAGTTGTGACCCACCCAATGAGTCTACTGTCCCCTTCCTCTGGACAGCCTGTCTCCCAGAAGGCAGACCTACACGCAGAAAAACCCAAGTCTACACAAAGTAAGTTAGGTAATAAATATTCATTTTATAAAATATTACTATTTTTCTTTTCCGACATAGCAAGTTCTAACAGACTCCTGGGTATACTGAAAACGGGCAGAATGCTGACAAAAATTCTCATGCTCTCCCTGGGGTTGGCGAACTACCATGTCCTCTTGAGGGCAGGAAGCAGGTGATGGGCCTTTTCCACATTGGCACCCTGAGGAAGGGCGTGGCCGTCATCTGAGCAGGTCCCCACTGGGCACTGTCCCTTTTACCCCAAGGGCAGCAGAGTGCTCGCCTAGTAAATCCGTCCAGTTCATAACCTGCAGCCGTCCCTATCCTGCCCTCCCTTCAATTCTCATAGCCCGCCCGGGGCCCTTCCACCACATTCTCCCCTCCCATCTCCAATTCTGCATCACATGTCAGCGGGAGGTGGGCAGTGGGCGAGCTCTGTGGTTTGTCCAATGAAATAGGATAAAAAGTCACAAAATTCCTACAAGAGCAAATTAACTGTCAAATTCACCTGTCACCTACGTTACAGCCCAGGAGCTTGCAGGAGCTCTGGATCACAGGAGCCAAGGCCCCCTCCATGAGGACTGTGCCAGGTGGTGGTTTCAATGTGGAGGGAATCTGATGAGCGAGCCTCACTTCGCTCCAATGAGAAAGACTGGCAAAGCTGTGGCTGTGACTGCCCACGGCAGGAGGAGCTGCGAGCAAGGGGTCATGGCAAGTTCCCGGGGCCATGTTTGGGATACTAAGTGCCAGGATGGAGAACTGACACACTTTTCTCTTTCAGAGGCGCTGTAGAAATGATGTTTCCAATAGAACGAGTATTCTGATCTTGATGAACTCACATGGCAAGAAAAACAAGTTCCCTTGCCAGAGGGGAGCGAGCACTGGGGAGAGGAATAGGAGGGACAGAGGAAATTCCACAAGTTACACAAAGCTGACCCTCCATCTCTCAATAAATAGTGTTTTAATTTGTTGTGACTAATTCAACATTTCATTTTAGTTATGGAAGTTGGGCACAGGGTATGTGTAGTTTGGCAAGCAAGTTCAACTTAGCCCCTTAATCTGCTTCTCTTTTCTCATTCTCTCCCCTGCAATCCCCCTTTTTATCCACAGGAGTGAAGGAATAAATTAGTTGGGAAATGTTTCTGCTCCAATAAAACATTATCACCTGTCAATCACCGGATAAGGACATGGAAGCCCTCTCCTTTGCTTTGAGATTTCTGTGACCTCGGTAAGGCTCGCAGGGTTCTGAAACGGGAGCTTCTCTGCCACATGCACGTGCGAACGAGCCGTGCCCTGTCCTGCCCAAGCTCTCACGGCTGGGCATGAGAACCATCAGTTTATCATCTGCAGTTTACATACATGTTTCATGTAACATCTGCCTGGATTTCATTGTCTCTTTTGTTCAAAATCGCTTTTACCCTAACTTACTCCAAAAGCAGATGAGTAAGAAAGATGATGACATGGTCATTTGTGAGTTTTGATAGATGATTGGACTGTCAGGTCACAGAACTACCTACCACAGGCAGCTCAGAAATTTGGCAAGGGACAAAGACAGTGATAACAATAGAGAACTTCCCTACCTTAACACTTCCCTCAGTTATTGTTTCAAGTTCCAAGTTCAAGATATTTGGAGCAGGACCTGCTCTGTTATTTCACAGGGGAGAGGGTGGTATGTGGAGTGTCTGCGCTGGCTCAGGGCACCACCACCCCTACTGTCTCATGTTCTGTTGGAGAGGATGCTGGCAGTGTCTGGAGGATACTGGATGATCCTGGCCAAGCTCCTTGGCGTTGCAGAACCAATCTCCTTCTCCTAGGCCCTGAACTTTGGCCGAAAGGACACAGGCTTCTCAGCCAGCTCCCCCGTCGGGCCCTGGCTAATCATCATGTTCTCTCCACTGCATCTCTGGGTCCTCCAGGGAGAACCGCCCCCGTGTCAGTTCCCACTGGGGTCTCTGAAGACAAAAACACCCCAGGGGTGGAGCACGTGAGGCCCTTTGTGGTGATGGACATGAGGCTGAAATTCATGAGTGTTTGTGCAGTCTGGTACTAATAACACAGTATCACTAGCAAGTTTAAGCATTTTAAAAGGTACAATTGGTGCAGGATGCCAGACGTCTCCAGTCCCCCAGAAGCAGACCCACTCCCACTCTAGCAGTCCAGTCACAGCCTGGGTAGCAGGAAGTGGGTGCGGCTTTAAAAAGCCAGAAAGGCTTGTGTTCAAATTCTAGCTCCAGCACTTCCTCACGGCCTGGTCTTGGAGAACTCTCCTGACCTCTTTGAAATGAATCCCCTTGTTGTCAGAAAACATACTTTGTATGGCTTTAATGTTCTTAATTTATTGAGACTTACTTTGGTCAAGAATATAGTCCATCTGGATGAATGTTCATGTTCTCTCTGCCCTTGTTGGTTGGAATGTTCTGTAAATGCCAATTACGTAAAATTAATTGACAACATTTCTAAGCTTTCCATATGGTTACTGATTTTCCATCTGCTTGTTCTATCAGTTGTTGGGAGATGGTTGTTATGGCTTCTGATGTATCTGCTTCTCCATCCAATCAAACACTAGACTAGGTGCTGCTGTGAAGGGATTTGGCAGATGTGATTAAAGCCCCTAATCAGTTGACTTTCAGTGAGGGGGATGATGTGGAGTGGGCCCGACTCAATCAGTAGAAAGACCTTGAAAGCTGGACTGAGGCTTCTCCAGGGAAAGAGGGACTCACTCCTCTGAAGAACAGCATCAGTGTTGCCTACACTCACATTGGCCTGCCGTCGGACTTGCGTGGCCAGCCCACAATTACATGAGCCAATAATTTCTTGTATTTCTTGATACATACAAACCTCCCACTGGTTCTGCTCCTCTGGTTGAACCCTGACTGATACAGGACTGTTGATGCCTCCAGCTCTGAATGTTATTTATTTATTTATCCTTTTAGTCCTATTCATTTTTGCTTCATATATCTTGAAGCTGTTATTAGAAATATATCCATTTAGCATTTGTATCTTCTTACAGAATTGACTTCCTTATCCCTGGAAACCTACCTTGGTATGAAATCTACTGTGGTTAATACAGTCACTACAGCTGTCTATTGATTCATGTTAACATGGTAAATCTTTTTTCCCATCCTCTTATTTTGATCCTAAATGTGCCTTTCTATTTAAATTGCACTTCTTCAGGCAGTATTTCCTTGGGCCTTGCTTCTTTATCCTATCTCTCAGTTTCTGCCTTAATTTTGAATGCTAGACCATTTACATTTGTTGTAATTATTTATAATTGTAGTAAACAAGGTTAGATTTAAATCTATTTCCATGGTATAGTCATGCCTTTTTTCAGATTAATCGAGAATTTTATTTTAATGATACTCCTTCATCTCCACTTATGGGCTTATTAGCTATACCTTAAATTTTATTTTTACTGAATGTTCCAGAAGTTATAATATACATCTATAACATCACAGTCTACCTTCAAATAATATTATTCCACATCACATATAATGTACGAATCACTCAAAAAATATACTCCTATGTCCCCTTCCCATCCTTTGTGCAATTATTGTCATATATTTTACTTCCATGTATTCTAAAAAAACAACAAAATACATGGTTAATTGCTTTTGCTTTAAACAGAGAATTGTCATTTCAAGAGATCTAGAACTGAGAAAATACTGTTTAATTTACCTATGTAATTACTATTTCTGGTACTCTTCACTGCTTTGTGTTGATCTAAATTTCTATCTGGAATTATTTTCTTCTCCTGGAAGAACTCTTTTTACCATATCATGTACATCAGATTGCTGACAGTGAAACAAATAATGAATTCTATCACTTTTTATTTGTCTGAAATAGTCTTCATTTTATCTCCAATTTTGAAGCATAATATAATCATTGTTGACAGGTTACCCACTTCAGCACTTTAAACATGCTTACCATTATTTTCTGGCTTGCATGGTTTCTGGCCAGAGGTCTGCTGTCCCTCTGTCCGTGGTGTGTCATTTTATCCTTCTGCCTCTATGATTTCTCTTTAGCACTGGTTTTCAGCAATTTGTTTATAATGTGCCTCAATATGGCTTTCTTCATGTTTATTTTACATGGGGTTTATTCAGCATCTTGGATCTGTAGGTTTATAGTTTGTCGAATTCAGAAAACGGCTATTATTTCTTCAAAATCTGTTGTCCCTGCCTTTCTTCTTTCTAGAGCTCCATTTATACAGAGGCTACACAACCGGATATTACCCCACAGGCCACCAGGGTATTGTCATATTATTCTTTTTAGTCTTTTTTAAAAATCTCTGTTCTGATTTGAATATCAGTATCTTCAAACTCATTGATCTTTTCCTCTACAGTATTTAGTCTGCTGTGAATCTCATCCAGTGTGTTTTTCACTTCAGAAATTATTAAAATTTCATCTCTTGAAGTTCCACTTGTGACTTTTTATATCTCTTATCTCACTCCTTATCTTGATTATGATGTATTCTTCTTCCTTCTTGAACACATGGAACATATTTTAATAGCTATTTTAACATCCTTATCTGTGAGTTCCATCATTTCTGCCACTTGTGGGTAGCTTTCTTTGGATTTCTTTTTCCTCCTGACTATTGATCTTAATTTTCTGCCTTTTTCATGCATAATTTTTTAAATTGAATGTCTGCTATTAGGACGGGTTCAGTACAGACTTATGCTAAAGCTAATTTACCACCATTATTCAGAAAAGACTCCTCTGAGGCTCCACCAACTCCCAGTGTATGGTGAGATCTGTCTGCCCTGACTGGTGTGAATACAACCATCCCAGCCCAAGGACTGTTCTGCCCGCCCCTTTGGGCAGCGCCTTCCCAGCCTTCTGCAGTTCAACGCACACACGCCCAGCAGCTCTCAGCCACGGCCTGCGGGCCTCTCTGCAGGCCCCTGGAGCTCTTGCCTGGCAGCACCTTCCTCTCCACCACCTTGTCCTTCGATTCTCGCTAATTTGGCCTCCCTGAACTCCAACCTCTACCTCTCCCACTCAGTGAGACCACCCCTTCTATGTCATCCCCTCCCTGCAGTGAGAAATCACGGGCCTTGTTTGTTTCCCCATTATACTGTCTCTTGTCCAATGTGTGAAAATGGTGCTTTGAACATTTCATCCAGTTTTCTGTGTTTTTTTTACAGCGAGGGGAGATCCCATTCCTGTTACTCCATATTGGCCAGAGTCAGATGTCAAACACTCAGTGAAAGTTCCAGAAGAGATTTTTGGTCTAATGTATGGATGGTAATTTTTTATTTCCACATTTTAAATAAAAACCCTAGCCCGACTGGTTTGGCTCAGTGATTGAGCATCAACCTGTGAACCAGGAGGTCACAGTTCCATTCCTGGTCAGGGTACATGCCCAGGTTGTGGGCTCAATCCCCAGTTGGGGGCATACAAGAGGCAGTCGATCATGATTCTCTCTCATCATTGATGTTTCTATCTCTCTCCCTCTCCCTTCCTCTCTGAAATCAATAAAAATATATATTTTTAAAAACCCTAAAATCATTATCCTCTATTATCATTTTATCAAATAATAAGAAGTACATAATATCAGGATAAACGGCATTTCTCCTAAGGTAGGACAGCTCTGGATCTTACATCATTTTATAAACTCTCTGCAATTTCCGTATTTAACCACAGACTATAAACATATTTCATAGGTTGACACTCAAGGACAATATTGGTTAGAGATGATGGCGGTACAATGCTGGGCACTAGGAGGTTTAAAACATTGCTGTTATTGTTAGATGTGTGTATTTGAAGTTGACGTTGTGAGCCTGACCCTCCCATGTGTGGCCCCGGCAGACTCAAAGGCAGGCCTCCTGCTTCAGGAGCTGTGGGATGTGCAGGGCTGGGGGAGGAGGAAAGTGGGGCGGGGGCGGTGCCGCCAGAGATAGGCACTCAAGCTCCCAGGGCAGCGACCTCCACACGCCTCTGGATGTGCCCAGGCAAGCACCTTATATCATTACCACATCAAAGTCTCAAAAAGACCCTGTAGCCCGCAGCAGGCCCACCGCCTTAGGAATGGAGCTGTCTTGTTAACATCACTGCCGGTGTCTCCTGGGACAGGGCTGCCCGCTTTAGCAAACAAAACTATAGGAGGAGGCTTCGTCAAATTTGAATTTCCGATAAACAGCAAATAAGTTTTAGTATAAGCATGTCCCAAACAATATTTGGGATATACTTATGCCTCCCCAACCTTTCTATATGTTATCTGACAGCCCTAAAAGTTGCCCCCATTAAGAGACCCTGCTCTAGAACTAGTCTCTCAACCTTTCTAATTGCACATTTCCAGCTGTAAACAATTTTGTCTCCTTTATCAATTATACACACATGCCAGTCCATGGTGACACTGCAGATCCTGTTAAACACATACACACACTGAAATGTTAAAAGAATGATATTCAAAAGGCCATGGAAGTTTTCACCTTTTCTTCGCACTTCCTAGTGGGGCATCTGTTCACCCCATGGGAACACCTCCGCTCAGGACCAACCCCAGCACCGGGATGCCGCAACCTCCAGGGGCACCTTCTGACTCCTTGGTGGTTTCAGAAAAAGCATTGCTCTCCTGACACCGAGTTCCCACCGGGACTACTGTCGCTTGGGGCTGTTACCAGTTCTGGGCTGACTCAAGTCATGTTTGTGTCTGTTCGTTCGGCAATTATTCCTGGGCCCCACATGTGCCAAGGATGGGACCTGGGATCGAGCGGTGAACAGGAGACCCCTGCAGCCCAGGCCTGATATCCCAGAGGCAGGACAGACCCTAAATACTAAATAGGTAAATAAAGTGCTGGCTGGGCCGTGTGCCACGAGAAAAACAGCAGGCAATCAGCAGCGGGGGACAGGAGACATCGGGGGTGGGGGGTGGCCTGTGAGCAGAGCCCGAACTGAGTGCAGGAGCGAGTGGGCAATGATGGGTTTGGGCAGAAGGTCCCCACCCAGAGTGCTAGGGTGCCCACCTGCGCAGAAGGGAAGGACAGAGGGGTGGGGACCTCTCTGGCCATAATTTGGAGAACTGACTGTGGGGCCGGGGGGACCGAGAGACCTGTCAGCAAGCATGGCAATAGTCCAGGTGAGAGGAGGGGCTTGGACCGGGGTGCAAATGATGGAAGCAATGCCAAGATTTTGGCTCTATCTTTAAAATGCTGCCAGAGGCCCTGCTGAAGGACTGAATGCGGACACGAAAGAGAAGGGGATGGAGTCCAGTCTGATCCCAAAGCCCTTGGCTCGAGAAAGTGGGAGCATGGGATTGCTCAGGAGGGGAGCTCATGGGAGGCGCGGGAGGGGGCAGGTGGTTGGAGGCGGGATTGGAGATGGAGAGGGCAAACAGATTTCCAGAGAGAATGGGTCCCTGTGTATCAGTGTTCCTCCCCTTCCTCAGAAATAGAATAGGCATGTGAGAGGGAGCTACTAACTTAACGGTACTGCAATAGGTTAACCACATCTTGGTTATTGATCCCATCATGATTACTGTGCAGAGGTGCGGAGGGAAACGAAGCAGGAGAGCGATGGCATGACAGGGACTTATAACAATGACCCTGGAACGAGCAGGAAACTGTGGCTCTTTCCCGCCTCTTGCCTTGGCCTCCGTCCTCACAATAGCTCCGTGACGCGTTGTCATCCCCAGGACAGTTGCAGGGAATGAGGTGGGGAGAGAGGAGGGGACTTGCCCAACATCACACAGCAGGCTAGCAGCTGAGCGAAAACCAGGACTCAGACCTCTGTCCCCCGCCTGGGGCTCCATCCACCACACCCAACACAAATTCCTTTTAAGAGCAACAGTGGAAGCCCACAGAAAGATGCTCGATATAGCAGTCATGAGGGAAACACAAATACAAAATTACTTCTCTGCATCCCATTCTTTGGCCGAAGTCCCAGGGAGGAGCCACCGCACAGGATGGCCCGACAGGATGGCCAAGAACAGAGACACTGGAGAGACCGAGCTCGCGACGCTGTGGGCATCACCAGTGGACATGCCTCATGGTGCAACCTCTTTCAAAAACAGCTCAGCAGTTTCTTATGACAGTAACTATACTCTTACTGTACAACCCAGAACCGCCTGCAAATATGAATGGAGCATTGGCAAGGAGTGGGAGAGAGGAACAGTAACATGGGTCTGAGCATAAAGCTCAGAGCAGCTCTATACGTGGCTGCCAAGAACTGGAACCTGCCCAGACATCCTTCAGCAGGTGGCTGGATAAACCAATGTTCGGGCGTCTGAATCGCGGACTACCACTCAGTGATCAAAGGAGCAAACTATTGATGCCTGCAACAGCCTGACCATCTGATGCATTGTGACAAGTGAAGGAAAACAGACTCAAAGGGTTGCATTTTGGATCATTCCATTTTGATGATGTTCTGGAAAAAGCAAAACTAATCTCTGTGACAGAAATCAGATGAGGGCTGCTAGGGGCTGGCGAATGGAAAGCGGTTGACTACACAGGCCACGAGGGAGTTAGCGGTGGGGGTGATGCAACCCTCTGGATCCTCATTGTGATGCTGGATACACAACTGTATGCATTTGTCGAAACTCAAAACAGCATGGCAAAAGGGTGAATTCTACTGATGTGGATTATATCTCAACACACCTGACTTAAACAACAACAAAAATGGGACCAAATCCCTCGCAGGCATGTCAATATCTTCTCATTACTCTTTGGGCAAAATGCAAACTCCTTTCTGTTGCCTCTGAGCCGAGCGGGGACCTGGCCTGCCTCCTCCTTTTTGTCAGTTTCCTGGTTCTTGAACATACCCAGTCCTTTAGAGACTCAGGGATCCTGCATACTCTGTTCCCCACCCAGAATGCTCTTCCTTTCTCCCCTCCCCACACCTTCCTTCTCACCACCTGCCAGAGGAGCCTCCTGTCTTGTCATACTTAGGTCTTTCCCTTCATCACAAGTTGCAATCACAGTTTCATTTAGCTGTTTCTCTGTTAGTCACCTATCTCCCCCACGTGTGTGTCAGCTCTAGGAGGACACACATAATGCCTTATGCTGATCACTGATGCCCAGCCCTTATTAGGGTGCTTGTCACATGATAGGTGTTCAATAAAATTAATGAAGAATGAATGAAGTTCTAGAGTAAAGAAACAGACAAAATTACTGCTCTATATCCCACTCTTTGGCAGAAGAAAAAAGGCTATAAAAAAAAGAAGTTACTTCGACTCCTCAAGACCCTGTGCAAGGCAACATAGCCACACACTGGGCCATCCCAACCAACAGAGGAGCAAGTGACATTGAATCCTACCTGTCACAGCAGTAGGCCCTGGATTTCCTGCTCAAAGCCTGTTGTCAACCTGAAAAATATAAAGGGGGAAAAACCAATGAATAACTCTGCATAGAGTCTAGGCTTTCCCAACCGCCTTGCCTAGCTTTGCTCAGCCTAAAATCACTCGAAATGTGCCGCCAAGTTCAGTGCCCACTCAGACACCAGAGCTACTGAGTTTCGGACCGAACGTCAGTCTTTTGAAGTTGAGGTTCTGTGAACACTTGGCTCAAAACAACAGGCTCAGTAAGAGGCTTATAAAAAAGATTTAAAATGTTACCCAGGCGCCAATGAGTTCTCACAAAAGTCTATATTTTGATGAGCAGCGTGTCAATGAATTAGCTACACATGGCTTACATTCCCTGGAAACACTTAAAGGGTGGCTGGGAGAGGTGGGGCCCAGGGAGAGGATCTTTGGGACCGAACGTCAGTGCAGGTTTTGCCAGAACCCCAATGTTGGGAGGGGGTAAATAGTTGAAGACATCTGGCTGACATAAAAACGTGGCTGGGTTCATCCTTCCTCCAAGCAAATATTATTCTCATTAAAACATAATCAGATCATCTATTGGGAGTAGCGAGTCATCCTGGAGAACGGCGCAAAGAATCCCTTTTGTTACACAACAGCTGCACTCTCCCCGGGGCTGAGGAAGGAGGCGCAGACCCCACCACCACCACCACCTCATGCCGCCTTGCCTGGCTCCGGCCCAGCACGGCTCCCTCCAATGACTGCCGAGCCTTGCAGCCAGGGCCAGGGCTCTTCCCTTCCAGTTAGGTCTCTGAGTGGACCTTCCTCCTGCTGGGAACCACCTTCCCACATTCTCAGCCAGGGCCAGGGCTGGAGGTTTCAACTCGGAAGCATTACACCGGGTGAGTGCTAATTCATGTGCCATCTTGGAAAGGCTCTGGTGCCCAGTAGTCTGGTCGGCCACCAGTTTCGATGTTGCTGTGAAGGTATTCAATAGATGTGGTCAGCATCTACCGTTCGTCCGCTGGCTCTGAGGAAGGGAGGTTATAGGTGAGTGGGCCTCATTCAACCGGTTGAAGTTCTTATGAGAAAAAAAAACACAAGATTTTCCAAAGAAGAAGAAGTTCTTTCTCAGGACTGTGAATCCTGCCAGTTGGCAGCCTGTTGACCTGCCCTTCAGATTTCAGACTTGCTAGCCCCACAATCCTTCAAATGAAAATATCTCTCAGATGATAGATAGATAGATAGATAGATAGATAGATAGATAGATAGATAGATAGATGATAGATAGATAGATAGATAGATGATAGATAGATAGAAAGATGATAGATAGCTTTTAGATGGGAGATGAGATGAGATAAGTGAGCTAGATGATAGATATCCTGTTGGTTCTGTTTCTCTGGAGAACCCTGGCTGATACACAGTGAAAGCAAAATTCTACCAGTCCCACAAAGCTAGCCCTTGAAACACCCCTCATTCAAGTGATAGCATACACTAGTGATTAGAAATGCAGACTCTGATTTACATGAGGTTCTGGAACAGGCAAAACTAACCTATGATGAAAAAACCCAGACAGTGGTTGTCTCAGTGGGGGCAGGGAAGCAGGGGTTGACTGTAAATGAGGGGACTTTTCTGGGTGACAGGAAAATTCCAGGTCACACACGGAAGGCGTTTCATGGGTGCTTGCTTCTGTCAAAATTCGGAGAATAGTACACCCAAGGTTTGTGCATTTCATTGCATGGGAATTTTACTTAAAACCATAAACAAATATTGAACTGTAGTTGATCAAATGTTGGCTCAAGTGTTTAGGGGTGAAGGCAATTGTTTTTTGGAAATGCATACAAAAATAAGATGGATTTGCTGATGAATAGAAAGATGGAGAGATGGCTAGACACGATAAAGTGATTGCAGTTCTCTGTTAACGATGGAATCCGGTGGTGGGTAAGTAGGTGGCTATTTGCTGTAAATTTATTTTAACTTTTCTGTGTGTTTGAAGTTTTTCATAATAAAATGTAGGAAGAAGGAACAAATGCAGGCTGTGGGGCCAGCCCATCTGTTATGATCCCGCCTGTGCCGTTACACCAGCTGTGGGACCGTGGTCAGCTTCCTCACTTCTCTGTGCCTCAGTTCCCCCAACTAAAAATGGCAAGTGCTGGCAGCCCCCCTCTGGGCTCTGAGTCGGTTACAGAGCTAATGTGCACAGAGCAGTGGGCCCAGTGCCGGCACAGCGAGTGCTCAGAATCATCAGTGTTCTGACCGGTCGTTTCCTCCTACAACTCCAGGGACTGAGAAGTTGGGATTTGACTTGGTTACACAGCTCAAAGGCCTGGATTTCCAAAGCTTCTGAATGTGGGACTCCTGAGTGAGCGCCTCACTGAAATGGTAAATAGGAGAGGAAGCCGATCCTGCAGCAACACCCTCATTCAATTACCTTCGCTAAGCACCAGGGGACACCAAGCTCATGGGGACCTGGATGAATACTAGTAAGATGAGTCAGGGTCACCTGGGGCAGCATGAGCCAAGGGCTGGGGGAGGCCAGGGCAGGTGGAGGTGTGTTTTATATGCACAGGCGATGGGCGGCCTTGTGGGGGAGGTGTTCAGTAGATGCGCATGGGTCCCAGAGTGGATAAAAGATGCTGTGTGAGGCAAGGTTCTCGTCCACGAGTGTGGTGGGTCTCCGCTGCCCGCTACCAGCTCAGAGTCAATCTGGACGCCGCATTTGGTGTAGAGCGTGATCCCATCTCACTGAAAGGGCCCCTGGCCAGCCCGGGCCTCCACCCAGCAAGTGCCCTGTCCATTCACAAAGGATCCCACACACCACCATTCAGCAACCCAAAGTCCATCTGTTTCCTAGCGAGGGTTTGGGAGGTTTATATTGACACTCTTGGTTTCTCACCCACTTTCTCTGATGAACAGGGGCTCACAGCGCCACAAAACAATGTGAAATGAGCTAGCCAACCATGAGATTGTATTGTAATGAACAGGGAGAACATGCTTCAGACTTAGAAAAGGAGAAAACTCAGCTTTAAAGTATCAGTGATGCCCTCATTAATTACTACATTTAATCCACTCTCATCCATCCATCGTGTACTCATCCATCGATGCACACACACAGGATCAGCCATCCATCCCTCCACCCATCCTTCCATGCACCCATCCTTCCATCCAACTTTAAAGAACCTTACATTGTTAAAACCTTGCTACTTTCTGGGTTTACAGAGTTACAATATCTGGCATAGAGTAGGCACTAAGTATTTGTTGGACATTTGGATTATGTAAATAATGAACAAAAATGAGTAAGATATCTGTGTATCTTTAAGGAGCAAGGAAAACAAAGGGAACAAAAGAAAAATGCCACAGATGGGATGTTATGCAACCAGGGTGACAATATAACTTATCAAGCAAACCAAGACACCTGGGAGAGTAAAAGGCGGCACTTAAAATAGGTTTAAGCCCTGCTGGTGTTGCTCAGTGGTTGAGTGTTGACCCATGAACTGTTGATTCTCGCTCAGGGCATATGCCCGGGTTGCAGGCTCAATCCCCAGTAGGGGATGTGCAGGAGGCAGTTGATCAGTGATTCTCTCTCATCATTGAAGTTTCTATCTCTCCCTCTCTCTTCCTCTCTTTGAAATCAATAAAAATATTTTTAAAAAATAAGTTTTAAAATATACACTTTTGGAAATAACTATTTATTGTCTGACATTTTTATTTTCTTTATTGGTGGACCTATTTAAACTATTATCAAATATAAATTATGCAAGCACATCTGCCACTAACACTATGTCACTGGTATTTTTAAAAGAATTTGCTTTCATTAATTATTAGTTTTCTTTTTTTTTTTTTAATAAATCTTTATTGTTCAGATTATTACAGGTGTTCCTCTATTTTTCCCCCATAGCTCCCCTCCACCTGATTCCCCACCCCACCCCATGCCCTTACCCCCCGCCACTGTCTTCATCCATAGGAGTAAGATTTTTGTCCAAGCTCTTCCCGCACCCCTCACACCTGCTTCCTCTGAGAATCATCAGTTCACTCCCTTTCTATGTCCCTGATTCTATTATATTCACCAGTCCGTTCTGTTCTTCAGATTTTTTATTCACTTGATTTTTAGATTCACTTGTTGGTAGGTATGTATTTGATGTCATTTTGTTGTTCATAATTTTTATCTTTACCTTTTTCTTCTTCTTCCTCTCCTTAAAGAATACCCTTCAGCATTTCATGTAATCCTGGTTTGGTGGTGATGAACTCCTTTAGCTTTTTCTTGTCTGTGAAGCTCTTTATCTGACCTTCAACTCTGAATGATAGCTTTGCTGGGTAGAGTAATCTTGGTTGTAGGTTCTTGCTGTTCATCACTTTGAATATTTCTTGCCACTCCCTTCTGGCCTGCATAGTTTCTGTTGAGAAATCAGCTGACAGTCGTATGGGTACTCCCTTGTAGGTAATTAACTGTTTTTCTCTTGCTGCTTTTAATATTCTCTCTTTGTCTTTTGCCCTTGGCATTTTAATTATGATGTGTCTTGGTGTGGTCCTCTTTGGATTCCTCTTGTATGGGGTTCTGTGCACTTCCTGGACTTGTACATCTATTTCTTTCACCAGGCAGGGAAAGTTTTCTGTCATTATTTCTTCTAATAGGTTTTCAATATTTTGCTCTCTCCCTTCTTCTGGCACCCCAAAAATTCGGATGTTGGTTCGCTTAAAGTTGTCCCAGAGGCTCCTTACACTATCTTCATATTTTTGGATTCTTTTTTCTTTTTGTTTTTCTGGTTGGATGTTTTTTGTTTCCACATATTTCAGATCTTTGGTTTGATTCTTGGGGTACGTTGATCTACAGTTGAGTTTCTGTATATTCTTTATTTCAGACAGTGTATGCTTCATTTCTGACTGATCCTTTTCCATTTTTTTGGCATTCTCATTAAGCTCCTTGAAGGTCTCATCAAGTTTCTCAGCGGTTTTAAGAAGATTCTTGAGTAACCTTATAAATGTGGTTCTGAACTCTATGTCATCCAGTAGTTTGCTTTCCTCCGTTTCTTTCATTCGTGACATGTTTCTTTGTCTCCTCATTTTGGCTGCTTCCCTGTGTTGATGGAGTGGCTTTGTGTGGTAGGTGACCTACAAGGGGCAGTAGCTCAGCCTCCCCAATCACCTGATGTGGACACTCTTGGTACACCCCTTTGTGGACTGAGTGCAAAGACTTGGTGCAGTTAAAGTCTTAATTGCTGTTGGTATACTGGGAGGAATTGACCTCCAGGCCAATTAGCTGTGAGCACTCACTGTGCCTATAATGGAAGAACTGCTGCGCTGAAGACACACTTAGGGGCAGGACTTGTTTCAGTGGGGCTTTGGTGCTCACTGAGTCTGCCTTTGAATGTGTCACTTATGGATGTGAGGAGTTGAAATCTGGTGTCTCACTCTGACCACTAGGTACACTGGCTTCTGGATCTCCAATGGGGTGCAGGTCAGCTACTGTCTGAGGCCATCCAGCAGGAGCTACAGTGAGAGCTACAGTTTTCTCCTCTTTGCTTGGGGTTTGGAGGTTTTGGAGCTGTCTGACCCAGGCTGCAAGTTTGCTAGGTTAAGCAGTGATAGGGCGGGGCTTTCTTCTGCTAACGCTGCTGCTTGGAGCTTGGGTGGGTTTGTAGGTGGTGCAGGGCGGGGTCTCAGGGTGTCACTAGGCTAGGGCGTGGCAAACAGCAATGGCTGCTAGTTAGCCGGCTCTGTGTCCCCAAGGGCGTCCCGGAGTCCTGTGCCCCAGTGCCGTAAACAATTATTCCTGCGCGCAGCTCTGCAAGTAAGCCCCCGTCACTGGCAGACAGTCCAGCTTCTCCCCGTAGGAGTTTGGGTCCCCCGCGTCTCCCGCGTCTCCCCAGAAACTGGATTTCAGAGTAATCGGGGGCTTGTCTCCCTTTGGGTTGAAAAAAGCAACACCCGCAGCCAGCCCGGATCGCGCGCCTCCGTACCTCAGCTTTTCAGCGCTCGTGCACGTCTCAATGCTCTTTTTCTTTCCTTCTAGTTGTAGAACTTCCACTCAGCCAGCTTTCCCGTGGTTCTGGGTGATAGACGTTTTGTTTTTTAGTTGAATTTTTGAAATTGTTGCGCGAGGCAGCAGTTTAGGTGTTTACCTACGCCGTCATCTTGGATTCTCTCTCTATTAGTTTTCTTTTTCATAAATTATTCTCAATCTTCTTCAGTGTTGAACTTTGTCATTGATAAATTCAAAAATGTTGAGACCTTTGGCTGATTGTGTAAAGTGTAATATTTTATTAAGAAAATACTCTTTTTTTAAGTTCTGGACACGAATAAGTAGAGTAGCCTTGCATACTTTCCTTTTTATTAATTTTTTAAAGAATAGTTTACTGATTCTTAGAGAGAAAGGAAGGGAGAGGAAGAGAAAGAGAGAGAAAATCAATGTGAGAGCGAAACACCAACCCATCAGCCGCCTTCCCCATGACCCTCACCCACCCACAACCGAGGCCTGGACCCCGGGCGGGAATCAAACTGGCAACCCCTCCACACACAGGAGAGCCCCCAACCAACCCAGCCACCCGGCCAGGGTGAGAAACTGCTCTTTTTATTGGCAGCGTGCAGTACCGTTAAGACCTGCTGAGCTCGGAGGAGATTTGACTGAAGTGGAGGGTTTTCTCCATTCTGATTTCCCATGTGGACTCCTGTGATTACTGCAGCCTGGATATCTGAGCAGGTGCTGTCTGTCTCCATTCAGAGAACGTCTCATCAACAAATATTCCACAAGCCAAAACTCATCAACTTGGGATTCTTTTGAAATGTTTCAAAATCTTGGGCTGTCTCAACTACATTCCATTTGAGTAGAGAATATACTAGTAAATGTATCCAATTGAAAAATGTGAACTTCATCAGAAGATTCTTCGAGCCCAGGACATTCCAGAGCAAGACTGTGGCACTGCCGGGGAAGCCAGCCCCAGGTGCCAGCCTCTGCCCCTCCCCGGCTCTGGTAGGGCAGCGATTCAGCCTCTTCCCATGAAGTGCTTCATCAAAAGTTTCAGGAACTGAATTTTTCTAGTACAACATTCACTGAAAAACTTGAAGTTTCCAGTAAATTTTGAACAAAATGCAAACATAATGTAAGGACCCGTTTGCAAAGCAATTCAAAGCCATTGTAGGCCACAGGCTCGAACCCTTCTGGACCCACGGAGGGCAGACAGCCCAGGGAGAGAGCGGGGACGGCCGGTTTAGGCTGCTTCTGCTCCCTAATGCCATGTGGGCTTCATCACACAGATTTGTGGTCTCGTTTCTCTACTTAATAGTTCTACGTTTGGACAACCTCAGCTTCTATTGTGATTGGGCGAATATTCTGATGCAATTATTGCTTGTGGGGCAGCATTGCTTCCAAGCATATTTCTGCCTCATAGATGTCCCAATTTAGCAAAAATATTGTTTTCACTGTGCTACCAAAATTTGAATTTATGTTAACTCTGCAAAAATAAATCATTGTACCTTCAGCATTGAACTTTTAACTGAATCAACAAACGTTTTTATATTTCCTAGGCTCCCTACTGCCCCTGCCAGCTGGGGGTTCCCTGTGTCCCAGGGCCACTGGTGGGGATGGCACAGGGCCTAGGAACCAGAGGCTGGCAAGGCAGCGGGCTTCACACCCTAAAAACAATTCATTTTTTAAATCCTTAAGTTCTAGTTAGATCCTCTTGCCCACCATAGCCTCTGGGCCTGAGATGTGCGGCTTCTTTGCTTAAAATGGAGAGTGTTAGAGGTGACTAGCTAGTGCCTGGCCGTTCTCCCCTGGCCACAACCACGGTACTAGAAAGAACAGGAAGCCCGGTCCCTTTCTACGGTTTGCAAGGCATTTGGATGCTGTACACGTACAGTCACCACATGGGATGGGATGTGGGAAACCCCAGGAGTGGGCACTTGAAGAAAATGACTTGCCAGAGGAAAAGCAGGACCCTGGCTGGTGTGGCTCAGTTGGTTGGAGTGTCGTCCTGTGTACCAAAGGGTTGCAGATTCAGTCCCCAATTGGGGTGCATACAAGAGGCAGCTGTCTCTCCTGGATCTCTCTCTCTCTCGTAAAATTTTTTTGGGGGAAAAAAGAGGCAAAGCCAGTTACCCCAGGCCACCCGGCCATGGTAGAACCAGAACCCTACTCGTTCTCCCCCCACAGGCTGCCCGAGGAGACAAGAGGCGGCCTCGCCTCTGCCATCCAGTCGTGATCCTCGGAGCTCCTGTGTGCAAAGGGGACGCCCCAGCTTTGGGAGATGACAGCTTTGCCCCCCACTGCTCATGACAAGGTATGGAGACTGCTGGTTGCACAGTGGAGATAAAAAGTGATTGCCCAACAGGAAACATGAAACATCCCTTAGAATACAGCAAATAATTTTAAATTATAGGAGGAATGTTAAAATAAATATTTAGAGGTTTTGATGAAATGCAGCTCTGTTTTGAAGGAAAATGAGAAGCTGAAAAAACAGGCTCAGCTGCTATTTTTGCTTCAAGAAACCGAGTTGGATGCAAGAACATGTGGGGAGAAGCCATCCTTCCCACCCCACCTACCCCCCAAACCACGATCTCATATTCATCGATTCAGTCCTTTCTTTCCCAGTAGTTCCTACAGTGAGCACGCCTGTCCCCAGCAACTCCAGGGACAGTGGGCAGACAGCCATGCCCCTCACAGGTGCCAGGGCGACATGATGGCCAGCCCTCGTGGGCTCTCCTAAAAGGCCAGGCACTGCTGAGCACAAGCAGGAATCCCACTCTTCCCCCTGTCCACAGTATCCACTGTAGACAATGACCATGCCCGCACCCTTGAGGACACTGAGGCCAGTGGGGGTGAGTGCCCAGCCCAGCGTCAGCCCTTGCTGCCTCTGCACAGCGCCCTTCCCCTCAGGTACAGCCCAAGCCACCAGGGCCGTCCAGGGACCACGGCCCAGGCTGTTTGCTCTGGAGCCTCCTCCTGACAGGGCAGTGGGCAGGTACGGCTCCCGCAGAGGACCGGGGACAAGCCAAGTGGACGAGTGGGCAGGACCAGCTCCCTGGGATAGAGTTAGGTCAGTGGGGAGGCAGCAGAGATCTTGCATATTTATCCTGGAGGAAGGAGCCAGGTGAGGAAGGTGCTACAAAAGTCCCTCCCTAGCAGACGGAGGGAGGGACAGAATGCACAGGAAGAGCCAGGCCCCAGGGGCCACACCTGACACTGGCTAGTGGTCATTCAGCAAGGCCCCAGGAGTCCTCACCAGCTGCCAGCACTCAGCAGTGACCAGGACAGCCAGTCCTGGCCCTCACAGGGATGTACGACCCCGTAATGACAACAGAGAGCCAAGAGGCACTGACACAGGGGCTGCAGGGCTGAGGCTACCTGACCCTGCGTAGCAGGAGCTGCAGGGGACTGCATCTTGGAAGAAGATGTGACAGGCCAGACTGACACACTGTCCTGGCCAGCTGGCACACCGCACTGGCGTTGTGGGGACTCTGGTCAAGGAGGGCTGCCCAGAGGGAGGACCTGGGCTCTTCTTCGTCAGCCCCGCATTAGACTAACTCAGACTTTCCCAGCAGTGCCACCACTGATATCTGGTCCCTGAGAGGGTCTGCATGTGGTCATGAAGGGAGCCAGGTTTTAAGGGCCTCGGGAGGGGTAGCAGAAGGGGGAGCCTCTGAGAGAAGGACACTGCCTGCCCTCGAGGGCCAAGAACCTGCTCCTGATGGGACGGCAGGGGCTATAGCAGCAGCTCAGATGGAAGAATAATTCACCAGGACGCTAGCTAATTAATTTTGCATGTGATTTTGCACAGGAAGTAGCATTCAGTGCAAGCAGGATTCCCAGAGTATGAGAAGCAGCTTAGAATCCAGGTCTTCCCTGGGGCCAGAGGCATGGTGTCACCATGTGAACCGAACCCACTCTGCCCCAGGAGGTGGGACAGGAAGGACATGGGTTCCCATTCAATGGAGGCACTCCATCGAATCCAGCTGCACAGAGCGTTCTGGTAGAGAGAATGTGGAAACGCCGGGCTTCTGGAAATGGCTGAGAAAGCCGGGGGGGGGGGGGGGCGGGGGGGGCGAGGGGGGGCGGCGTTTCAGCCTCAGCTCCAGCCCACAGCAGAGCAACGCGAGTGCGGTCTTGAGCCAGCACTGGCACACTGGCTGCCTGGGTGCCCTCACTCACTTCACCAAGGACTCGAGAAGCCTGAGGATGAGCCAGGCTCTGGAGGGAAGAAATGCCTCCTGCAGCTGCTCTGCAGGCCACGGGGCCCAGTGAGCAAATCTGGGTGAAGGGGCCTCCCTAGAAACCACTGTTTGGGGCCATGTTTTCTCCAACCCTTTGTTACCAAGGACGTTTTGTTCCAAACCCCTGCCCCTCACCTGAGATCATCGTCCATCTTCGTGAAAAGACGAGTCATTCTTTCCATGCCTGCCGGCCAGGTTGGGTATGATGGGCCAGGTCCTGCTGGCATGGCAAGGACGCGTGGGGCTAGGAGGAGTGAAGCTTCCCACCCCCATCCCTGCCACAGCCCCTCCCTCCAGCCTGTGGCTCTAGAGCAGTGCACTCCTTCCAGGAGAGAACAGCCCACCGCCTGCACCCACACTGTCTTCCTCATCACCATATCCTTGCCCAATGCCTGCCTGCCTTCTAGGTGACAGGCTATGTATGGGAAGTTCTTCACGTGAATTATCCTACTTAACCCTCAGAATAGCAATAGGACGCTGGCATTGATTTTTATCCTGAGTTCAAAGATAAAAATCCGATGCTCTGAATCCTCATATGTATGGTCTATTGATTTTCAACAATATTCCAAGACAATTCAGTGGGGAAAGGACAGTCTTTTCAACAAATGGTGCTGACAGCTGGACACCCACATGCAAAAGAATAAGGTTTGAGCCCTACAAAACAGCACACACAAATATTAACTCAAAGAGGCTCACAGACCTTAATGTAAGAGCTAAAATCATAACTTAGCAGAAAGCAAATCTTCATGACTTTGGATTAGGCATCGGTTTCTCTTTTTATGGCAATGGTTTCTTAGATACAACACCAAAAGCCCAACAAGAAAATAAAAAAATAGATGTACTATACTCAGTCAACAGTTAAATTTTTCATGCAAATGACATCATTAACAGTAAAAAGACAGAGGGCAGTAACTCGGCAATCCAGAAACTCATTTCTTGTGGGGCAGTGCAACAAAAAAAAAGGAACAACTTTTCATGGACAAGCTAAATTGGCATTCAAGAGCAAGGCTCCTGGCTTCGAGCTCAAGATGGCTGAGTAAGAAGATCCTGAGCTCACCCAGAACAGCTGTCTCTGAGAACAACCTGAAGACTCACAGGACAGATTTTCTACAACTACAGATATGAAGAAAAAGCCACACTGAGATGGGTTGGAGGGGTAGAGACTAAGTCCAGTCAGGACCCACCCTGCCCCCACTCCCCAGGGGGTGACTCACCAGTGGGAGGGATATCACAACTGCAGAGGTTGTCCACAAAGAGTGAGGGGTCCAAGCCCAGCCTGGGGGACCTGCACTAGTTAGAGGAGCCCCCATAACATCTGGCTTTGAAAACCAGTGGGACTTATACCAGGGACAGCCAAAGGGCTCTAAGAAACCCAGGCTGCACTCTTTCTGAGTCCCAGCACAGGGACAGCAGTTTGAAAAGCACCTGGGTCAGCCCTGGCCAGGTAACTCAGTTGGTTAGAGTGCCTTTCCAGCATGCCAAGGTTGAAGGTTTGACATCTAGTCAGGCCACATATAAGGATCAACCTATGAATACATAAGTAAGTGGAATAACAATAGATGATTCTCATTTTCTCTCTCTCTCTCTCCCTCTCCCTCTCTCTTTCCCTCTCTCTCTCTCTCAAATCATTAAAAAAAAAAAAAAGAAAGAAAACCACCTTGGTCCTTCGTGAAGGTGATGCACTGACTAATTTTAGGGTGTGTGCTAGAGGAACAAGGATCTATTAGAACTTTCTGCTGTTGGGCACCATTATTTCCCCTATCTTGAGTCTCCTCCATCTAGTTGGTCTGACCCTGGCAGGCACCTTAACCTTGCTGACACTATTCACCCCATCTTGGCATTTCCTTGAGGACCCACCCAAGCTGTCACCCCTCCAAGTAGCTCTTTCCCTGACACACCTGGTGGACATCTCAGTTGACACCAGCACACAGCAGTGTGTCTGCAATAGTGTGGCTGGGCTCATAGCCAGCTACACCACAGGCCTTCCCTGTGCACCAGTGAGCCCACAAGCAGTTGTGACCAGGCCTCACAGCCAGTGGGCCAGGGACCATCCTTGCCTGCCAGTGTGTCCACAATAGGAAGCCACACTAGTCCACTCAGGGAACACCTCAGGAGCATCTGGCTCTGGTGACAAGGGGGATTCCACCACTGAGCCACACAGGACACCCTCTAAATAAGGCCACTTTTTCAAGACCAGGAGATGTAGTTGACCCACCTAATACCTAGAAACAAAGAAGAGACAAAATGAAGAGGAAAAAGACTATGCTCAAACAAAGAAAAAGACAAGCTGTCTTTTAGATAAAGAGTTCAAAGTAATAGTCATAAAGATGCTTATCAAACTCCACAGACAAGTGGATAAACTCAATGAGGACTTCAACAAAGAGATTGAAATTACAAAAAGGATTGGTCAGAACTGAAGAATATAACAACTTAAATGAAAAATATACTGGAGGAAATCAACAGCAGGTCAGATGATGCAGAAGAATGGACCAGCAACCAGGAAAAGAGAATAGTGGAAATCACCCAATTGAAGATCAAAAAGAAGAAAGAATTTTAAAAATGAGGATAGCATAAGGAACCTCTGGGACAATATCAAGTATACTAATATTCGCATCATTGGGGTCCCAGAAGGAGAAGAGAGAGAGAAAGGGACAGAAAACCTATTTGAATAAATGATGGTGAAAACTTCCCTACCCTGGCAAAGGAGAAAAATACCTAAAGTCAAAAGAGGCTAAAAAGCTCCCCCAGTGGGCTGGGAGTTGACCAAGCCAATACTGGATGAAATAGATCAAAAGATGACAGAAGCTGAAACACAACCTCATGAGGGAAAGAAAGTGAATCTCTGGGGCCCATCTTCAGGATCCACCATGTGAAAACCTGCTGATTTTTTGCCTGTTCTACAAGCAGAAAGCCATAAGCAAAGAACTATATGAATACAGGGTGGGCAAAAGTAGGTTTACAGTTAGAGTGTGTGAAACAGAGTTTACCCTTATATTATTATTTATTAACTAGTGGCCTGGTGCACAAAATTCGTGCACGGGGGGGGGGGGGGTTCCCTCAGCCCAGCCTGCACTCTCTCTAATCGGACATCTCTCTCGCAATCTGGGACTGTTGGCTCCTAACCACTCACCTGCCTGCCTGCCTGATCACCCCTAACCTTTCTGCCTGCCTGCCTGATCGCCCCTAACTGTGTCTGCCTGCCTGCCTGATTACTCCTAACTTCCCTCCCCTGCAGGCCTGATCTCGCCCCTAACTGCCCTCCCCTGCCAGCCTGATCTTGCCCCCAACTTCCCTCTCCTGCTGGCCATCTTGTGGCAGCCATCTTGGGTCCACATGGGGGCAGCCATCTCGTGTGTTGGAGTGACAGTCAATTTGCATATTACTCTTTTATTAGATAGAATGTCCAAAAAGGGCAAATCCTTAGAGACAAAAAGTGGATTCATGGTTTCAGGGTAGGACAGGGAATGACTGTTAATGGGTTTCCTTTCCAAGTAATGAAAAGTTCTAAAATTAATTGTGGTGATGGTTGCACAACTCTGCGAATATACCAAAAACTATTGCATTGTATACTTTAAATAGATGAATGATATAGTATGTAAATAATATTTAAATAAGGCTGTATAAAACAACTGTGGCTCAGGGCAGTCATCAATGGGCCACATTCTACACAAAGGGCAGAGGCAGGACTTGGACTCAAGTCCTCAGGTCAAAGCTCTTTATCACCTCTTCTTGTCTGACATCTCCCATGTAAGATCCCTCACCCTTGGGTCCCCTCATCACTGCCCACCTAGCCCCAGGATATTCACAGCATGCTCCCTGAGCCAGCAGCATGGAGAGCCCCTGCCAGCCGGTTAGTAGTGCAGAACCTCAGGCCCCACCCAGACCGGCTGATCAGAATCTGCATTTTAACTGGGGCCACAGGAAATTCATGTCCACATTAAGGGGCTAATTACATCCCTCACTTCCTCATCAAAGTGCCTCAGAAGGAGTCGACAGCTATTCTTTGTTTGTGGTATGGGTTACCATGGTAGTGAAGAACACACCAATTTGGAATGAAAAGAGCTGGTTTCAAGTTCCACTTGTGCCACTTCATTAACTAACTAACTAACTAATTAACAATCATTTACAAAGTCAAGAAAGAAGAGAAAAATCAACATACAATGGTTAAGATAAGTAGAAAGTACATGGTAACTTAGCTAGTTGGGAATGCTAGATGAAATCACTAATATGTCAGTCATCACATTAAATATAAACTAGCTCTCCAGGTGAAGATAGTGGAGCGTGGTTACCGCTTTTCGTTGACTACTTTCAGCCCATCTGGTAAACTTGTTCAGATTGAATCTGCTTTGGCTGCTGTAGCTGGAGGAGCCCCTTCAGTGGGAATTAAAGCTACGTGGTATTAGCAACGAAGAAGAAACAGAAATCCATTCTGTATGATGAGCGAAGTGCAGCCAATTACCAAACATGTAGGCTTGGTAAATAGTGGCATGGGCCCAGATGACAGAGTGCTTGTGCACAGAGCTCGAAGACTAGCTCAGCAGTATTACCTTGTTTACCAAAAGCCCACTCCCACAGCTCAGCTGGTGCAGAGAGTAGCTTCTGTGATGCGAGAATATACCCAAGCCGGTGGTGTTCGTCCATTTGGAGTTTCTTTACTGATTTGTGGTTGGAATGAGGGGCGACCATATTTATTTCAGTCAGATCCATCAGAAGCTTACTTTGCCAGGAAAGCCACAGCGATGGGGAAGAACTATGTGAATGGAAGACTTTTCTTGAGAAAAGACTAAAACTTGAAGATGCCATTCATACAGCCATATTAACCCTAAAGAAGAGCTTTGAAAGGCAGGCAGATGACAGAAGATAGCATAGAAGTTGGACTCTGCAATGAAGCTGGATTTAGGAGGCTCACTCCAACTGAAGTTAAGGACTACTTGGCTGCCACAGCATAATGAAGTGACTGAGAAATCTGGAATTGCAGATAATCTCTATACTTAAACATGTTTAAAGTATGTTTTGTTTTGCAAACTTTTTGCATACTTATCTCTACATGATTTAATGGATCGGCGTTTTTAAAATGATACTTATAACTCATAATAAACTGTTAAATCCAAATACATATATAAACTAACTAAATGCCTGAGTCAAAAGACAACAACGGTACCCTTTTTGGCAATGGGAAAATGTGACTTTTTACCCAACTAAATTACTCTCTTGGCAGCACCCCCCACTTTTGTCTTTGTCCATCCCCCATTGCCTGCTCCCATCGCTGACAGACTGCTTTGGTTTGTTACTGAAGGCTAGTTCGTCCTTTTAGACAAATGCCCTTTCTGAAAGAAAGGTTATCAGTCCTATGTATCAAGAACCTTTAAAAAAAATGTGTGTTTTTAAAATCAGAGCTACCATTATTGCAGTTCTCTTTAAATTCTCACAACTTAGTCCATCCTTGCCTCTGGAAATTGGCTAACATCACGAGCTCTGGAACTGCTTACATTCCAATTTTGGCACTTAGTTGTGCTTCAATATTTACTTCATCTCCCTGGACTTCAGTTTCCTCATGTATATCCTATATAATAAAAGGCTAATATGCAAATTGTCCCCTCAGGAGTTTGACCAACCGGGAGTTTGACCGCTCGCTATGACCTGTGCTGACCACCAGGGGGTGGTGCGGAATGAAGGGGGTGGCTGGAACAAAGGAAGGCCTCCACCAGCAGCTGGCAGCCAAGGAAGGAAGGCCCCGGCTGGCAGCTGGAAGACCCCGATTGGCCCTGATTGCCAGCCAGGCCTAGGGACCCTACCCATGCACACATTTCATGCACTAGGCCTCTAGTAATAGTATAACAGGCTTTATCTCAAAGGGCTGTTTGTGGATTAAATAAGTAAATGTGTAAGTTGGTGCATAATGAACACACAGTAAACAATAGCTATTATCATTACTATAATATTAGAACCATTTTATTAGTACTACTCTCCCATCCCCTTTTTGTTCTGGCCTATTCCTCCTGATCCCTGTCAAGACTAAAAAGCTACTCTCCTCTGTGATTCCAGTCCTGACCATTCCTACCATGCCTCAGCAACACACATAAATGTGCAACTCTAACCCCAGAGCCATGTGCTGTAGGCAGAGGTTTATGTGAATTTAACTTACCACGTATTGGAAACAAACGACCCACAAGGGTAGGAAAGGAATGATTTCTTTTCTTCCTCTTTTGATTCAGTTCCATGGAGTCACATCTTAAATGTGAGATTCTAAAGTCAGCAAGTTAAGTCACAGTCATGCAGTCTAAGTATCCCTTGACAGCCCTTTCTATTTTCCTTGCAGAGCACAGTGGTTTGGTGTATACATCCCTGACTCTAGGTCTGGCACGCTGAAGGTGGAGACGCCCAGGGCCAGGCAAAGAACAGGCCCAGAGGGAAGTCTACAAGCCGAGGTAGGGGCATTTGAGCCGTTCTTTGCAAAGGACTGGCCAAACCTAAGAAGACAAAGCAGGAGTGATGGGGAATGGAGATGCAGGGACGAGAATCCGTGTCCTGCTCACCAGGAAGACTCACTTACTTCTGTCCCTGTTGAGGTTCACATTCTATAACACATGAACAGGTTGAGTGTTCATCCAGCAGATGAAAATAAATGGAGCTGTGTCCTATGATGCAGGATAAATTCTCAACCCGGGGAGTTAACTAAATGTGTGCCTGATGGAGGCTCCAGTGCAAATGGCTTTGAAGTCCTACTGTGTGTCAGTTACTGAACAATCGTTAAAAAAATGCAGAAGTGAATACGACAGTCTGCTTCTTCAAGTAGATTCTACTCTCTTTTGTGAAAAGCAGTGGGGCATGAGCAGGCACATAGGTGGATGTTTCTGTAGAGGACTCTCCTCCATTCCTAATACGGAGTAGGGCTCGGTCAATGTTTGTGACTCGAATGAATAAGAAAAATGGAAGAACGAGACATCAGGGAAGTTCAAAGTGCACATGTTAACAGCTTCTGATTGAAGAGGCACCTGGGAACAACAAGGAGCTGTTTCCTCCATATTTTGTGTCCGAACTCCACTTCGGGAACATCAGGATCAGAAATTATGGCTCCCAGTGGCCTCTCCCATTTCCAGGCAGGCAGCACAGCACTCTGCACCATCCGCAGCGCTGCGAGCCTCCACAAATCTCCGCGCCCCTGTTCACACTCTGGGGCTGCGGCCCGGTGCCCTGCTTTCCTCACTTTGAAGGACGAGCCATATCCCTACTGGGCCTGGCAGCGCTCTCTGCAGCTCCACTCTTTTTTTTTTTTTTAATATATTTTTATTGACTTCAGAGAGGAAGGGAAAGGAAGAGAGAGACAGAAACATCAATGATGAGAGAGAATCATTGATTGGCTGCCTCCTGCACAACCCCTACTGGTGATTGAGTCTGGAATGGGGCATGTGCCCTTGACCGTAATCAAGCCTGGGATCCTTCAGTCTGTAGGCCAACGCTCTATCCACTGGGCCAAACCGGCTAGGGTTGCAGCCCCCCTCTGATTCTGTGACGGGTCTGGGAAGGAACTCCCCACTGCAAATGCACACACAGTTTACATGTCCTTCTGCCTTCCTGGGAGTAGACACTGTGAGCATCCCCTCCACACATGTGCGCGGGCACACACACACACACCAGTGCAGAGCCCCTGCTGACAGCCGGACACAATGGCACAAATGACGTCCCTGGAGGTCCTCTTTCAAGTAGAGCCCCATTCTTCTGGAATGGGCCAGCCCACTGTCCAGCACGGGGACAGACTCGCCTTCCTGGAGATCACCCAAGCCCAGTGTGTGTGTGTGTGTGTGTGTGTGTGTGTGTGTGTGTGTGTGTGTGTGTGACTGCAGGCACAAAGACACCTGCACCGTGAGAGATACACTCCCCCTAGGTGGGAACAGACGGCCTTCCATCACCTGTCCTCCCAGCATCAGAACTGCCATTAAGCCAACCCAGACCAGGAGAGGCCACGTGTGCCCGTCAGACTAACAACGATCAGAAGGGAAGTTGGTGCATAGCGTCGACAGAAGTACAGACAAGCTTGAAACTGAGTATCTAACCTCATGCACCAACATCTAAAAGGCACGTGGGCACAGCATTGCATTCCTAGGTGTGCGTGGTACAAAGATGTGGGTGCAGCCCCAGCGTCCAGCAGGGACCGGGTGATATTAGCAGGGATCACCTTCAATGTGGAACACGACACAGCTGTGCAAAGGTGTGAAGTCAGTCGTGCTGGGATAAGCTAAGTGAAAGCAGCAGGTGTGGCGTCGGGTGTGAGCACTAGAGGAAACCTACGTGCCTGTGGGTTTAAACAGGTATAGATGATCTCTGGACAAAGGAGACGGGAGAGAAGTGAGGGGGTTTTTAAGGAGGGAGACCCCCTCCCCCTGAATTTCTGTCTGGTGCACAAATGACTTACTCAAAACAACAAATATTGTCAATCACACTTCACTATAACATTGGAATAGAGGAACCAGCAACCCTTCCAATACCTCTTCTCACCCTGGGCTCAGTGTCTGTCAGTAAGGCCCCCTGGGGTCCTCAAGGTGCCAGACTAGTGGGTTAGAGAATTTAGCTCTATGCCCAGATCTGCCTCTCCTTAGACCAACGGGAAAGACACCCAATTTTAGTTTGCCCACACATGCTGGCTTGGGGGCCTGTGCTGAGATTGTGGCATGTTGTAAAGATACTTAGAAAAGTAGAGAGCTCTGTGCTATGGTGGCAACAGACTGAAAATACAAATTCCCGCATGTTAGGCACTGAACTGTGTCCCCTGTAATCTGTATGTTGAAGCCCCGACTCCCAACATGACTGCATTTGGAGATGGGGCCTTAGGGGAGTGATCAAAGTTAAATGAGGTCATAAAGATGGGGCCCTGGTTGACCAGGACTGGTGTCCTTATACGAAGAGGAAAAGATACCAGAGCTTTCATTCTTCGAGAGGAAAGGCCATGTGAAGCCACACAGAGAAGGCGGAGAGAGGCCTCTGGAAAACCCGATACCTTGATGTTGGACTTCCAGTCTCCAGAACTGTGAGAAATCAGTGTCTTTTGTTTAAGTCCCCAATCGGTGGCATTCTGTGGTGGCAGCCACAGCTAAACCGATATAGCCCTAAGTCTTTGATCCGGGATCTTGCTGATGGTGGTGATCCCCTTCCAGGCCCACATACCTCACTCCTCCCAAAATGCAGACATGAAGATGGACCTTGCCTGCAATGGGAGGGCACATCTGTCTGCCCAATGGGAGAAAAATCTTCAGGACAACCAGCAAATACCTCTTCTTCCCCCACTTGTCTTTCTCCTTCCCAAATACCAGGTAGCCTGGCTGAGTCCAAGGTGCTAGCATTGCAAGAGACAGCGGAGAACCCCCTGAACCCGCCTCGGCCAGGGGCAGCGTGGAGCCCGGGACCCTGCCCTGACAGTGAGAGAGGCCCCGCCTGGACAGCACTGTGGGGAGCCGGGCTGTTGGCACACCTGCTCTGTTCCCTCACCCTGGGCTCAAGGGCAGGGTCACAGGAACTTGACTGTGGGGAACTGGGTCACCTTCTCCATGCTCAGTGTCTGGCGGGGCGGCAGACACCAGCCAGGGCCAGCGGTGCTGGGGGCACCCACACTGCGGGGACGCCTCCGCAGCAGGCGAATGGAGGGAACAGCATTTGGAGCAAATCCCCTTGACAAAAACTTGCCCCAGGTCCAAAAGCATCATTGAAAACCCAAATGGTTTAAGTCTGGCAACTCATCAGACGGCCGTTTGTGTAAGAAATGTGTGATGAGTGGTCACAGCAAAGGCAGCCATCCCAACGCTGCGTGCCGGTCTTCAGGATCTCAGAGTTCCCGGAGTGACGGCGTCTCTGGAAATGAAGTTGTTTTGAATGGAGTGAAGGGGTTTACCATTTGCTAAGCGATTCACATTAACCAAAAACACACCAATAACCCCCAAAGTCACCCAGAGACCCAGGTAGATGTTAATGTTTTTTTCCAATTAGCACAGGCTCTGGACGAAATGTTTCAGAGGGCGGCCCTCTCGCTGTGACTTGGTGGGCAAGGCATCAGTCACAGGCCTGGAGAAAACCCTGCGCGTGGTGTTCAGTGGGCCAGGCAGACACCAGCCGCACGGATCCTGGGCCCCTGAGGCAGCCAAAATCCACAGCTGCTGAGCCCCGGCTCCGGCCAGCACCTCGGCCTGCGGAGTGCTACGCACCCCTACCCCTCAGGAGTAAATACCCTACAGGAATGTGGGAAACCCTCCGGAGCCTGGAGACCGGCCTGGGGTCTGCTCACCGCCGAAGCCCCCCCAAAGGTTCTAATCAGCTGTAGAGCAAAGCAGTGCCTGGTGCAGAATTGTAGCCAAATGGTACTTTTTTTCAACACGTTTAAAGATGAAATCTTCCTTTTGCTGCAGTTCTTAGAATTGTTTTTCCATCAACAGTCTAAGACGCCTGCCCCTCCTCCCACTGCCTCACCCCTTCAGCCAGCTTTCTCTCAAGTTGTATCTCAGCTGGGTTCACCCACTCCCGGCCCCCGAGAGCCGGGGAAGCAGGAATTTTAATTTTTAAAATGCTCACTGTCTGAGGGAACTTAGAAAATCTACGGCTGCTCTAGGACAGTTCTCTCCTCTGCAGAAACACACTTTTTGTAAACGTGTTGGTTAATCAAGAGTTTTCTGAGTCACTTGTAGCAACGTCTGTGCTTGAGTCGCGATTAACTCACGAGCGCCCATACTAAGGCTTTAAAAATTATCTGCTGCTTCCCACCCAACTCTGAGCTCTTTTTCCTGTGGACTGAGGTTTCCAGTTTGGGGGGCGGGCGGGGCCGGGACGAGGATCTTCTTGCACTGCAGGTCAGCTTGCTAAGAACCGGTACCAGAAGGCGATGGGTGCACAGGGCACTGTTAGCTGTTTTGTTTGACTTTTTGTGTGTGTGTTTTTTCAATTGTTCCTCTCCACAGAAATCTTTAGTACAAGGTGAAAGATTTATGCGATCTGAAGAGAAACCAGAGTATGTTAGCTGTTTCTAATGAATGAGCACAGCGTGTAGTCGGCACCTGTGACCCACGTGGAAGATACTAGGCGTGGTGGTGTGATCGCCATGACCGTGACGATGACTGGAGCAGATGCAAGCTGAACACAAGTCACCTGAGCGGGCCTTCTCCAGAGGTGGAGTCTCCACCCACATTTCAGCGACCCTTCCACGCGCTGCGCCCCCTGCAGCACTGGGCACTACCCAGGGGCATGGCTGGAGCAGGGGAGCCTGTGGCCCATCTGCTGCGTGATTCCCCCAGGGACACACTCTCAAATTCCCAGTGTACTCCAGGTGCTGCATTTTAAGTTATTGCTAAGTAACTGAATAGCTCGAGCCGAGTGACCAAGACTCTGTGCCAGTTCTCAGAACTACTAACCTGGAGGGGTGGGGGCGTTCTTGGTGTCAAATAACTGGTTGAAGTTACTTGGGGCAAAATAGATCTCTTTCCTTCGTTGTTTTTGTTTGTTGTTGGATAACAAGAAACGTCCAGGCTAATATCCATCACTTGAATAAACATCATGACAATTAGTTGACTTTCTTACTCCATAAGTCTCCTTTGTTATATTTAACAAAAGAAAAAGCTGGCAATGGGGGCCTGGGCCAAGTGTCCTCGCTCAGCTGGGCAGTCAACGTCAGCCAGAGGGTCCAGGGCGTTCGGGTCACCAGGGTGCCGCGTCCAGGGAAGACGGTGTTCCTCGCAGGGTCTGCCCTTGGCCTGGGCCGGCTGAGCAGCGCTCGGGTTCCGGAGGCTTTGTCCCACGGGGTTTCTCTCTGAAGGACACAGTTTCCAGATCCAAACAGCATGTCTGTGCATTTAAATTAGTGTGTCCCAAGCACTTTTGAACACATTTTCCTCCTGGACATTTCGAGAGTACAGTTTTTAACCGATGGCCATAGTCACCTCCAGAGGCCTGAGGGAGGAATCCAGACCCTCTGCCTCTGCCCTCAGTTTCCCCACTACGTCAGCTCAGACCCTGGAGAGACAACTCCATGGAGCAGAATTCTAGTGCTCATCCAGGAAGCCCATGGCACTTCTAGGGCAAGGCCAGTTTCCTGTTCTTGCTTAAATGTTGCTTCCTCAGAATTAATACCCTCCTCGCTCCCCCTGAACCTCCACCCCAACAACAGCGTCCTGTCCCCCCTTTGTCCTCACTCTGCACCATGACAGCCTGTAGCTGCAGGCCCTATATCTGTATGGGCTGTTTCTCCCCACTCCGGACCCAAATCCTAGTGGAATGTCGAGAGGTGTGAGGAAGGACCAGGCTTGGAGAACGCTCCAGGGGAGCTGGGGCTGTCTGGCACAGCACCCAAGCCCCACAGTAGCAAAACCACGGCATAAACACCTTCTGCTGAGACTCAAGGGGACTACGCCTCTGACAGGTGACAGGAAAGGTTTTTCCCAATGCCACAGAGCATGCCAAGTGTGAAATAAACCAAGAACCCAGCTCCCGCAAAAAAAAATCCTATCCTATATAATCCTGTATAATAAAAGGCTAATATGCAAATCGCCTAAACAGCAGAGTGACCGGTTGCTATGGCATGCACTGACCACCAGGGGACAGATGCTCAATGTAGGAGCTGCCCCCTAGTGGTCAGTGTGCTCCCACAGGGGGAGAGCCGCTCAGCCAGGAGCCAGGCTCATGGCCGGCGAGTGCAGCGATGGCCGGAGCCTCTCCTGTCTCCGCAGCAGTCGGACATCCCCCAATGTCTCCTGGCCTGCAAGAGGGCACAGGCTGGGCTGAGGGATCCCCCGAGGGCATGAATTTCTTGCATCAGGCCTCTAGTTAAAGTAGAATTACCATACGATCCAGCAATTCTATTTCTGGGTAAATACCCAAAAGAATTGAAAGCAGGGTCTCAAATAGAAATTCATACATCTCTGTTCATAGCAGCATTATTCACAATAGCCGAGACCAAGACAATGAATAAAAAAACACAATGTGGTATATTATTCAGCCTTAAAAAGCGAGGAAATCCTGACACAGGCTACAGCATGGGTGAACCTTTAGGACATTATGCTGAGTGAGATAAGCCCATCACAAGACGACAAATAGTGCATGATCCCACTCATACGCAGCCCTAGAAGAGTCAGAGTCATAGGGACAGAAAGTAGAACGGGGGTCTCCAGGGGCTGGGAGGGGTGGGGAGTTAGGTTAAATGGGGACAGGGCTTCAGTTTGGGCAGATGAGTAAGTCCTGGAGATGGATGGTGGTAACATTTGCACAACAGTGTGAATGTGCTCAGTGCTGCTGAACTGTCCACGTAAACATGCCTAACATGCTACATTTTATGCTATGTGTATTTCACCACAATAAAAATGCATAAATAGATAAACCACAGAGTCCAGACAAAGTCCTCCCCCCTAAGCCTGGATTTACGCAGTGTCTCTCAGGAGCCGTGGGAGCTTGGAAGCCCAAGGCTCCCTCCCGCCTGGCACCCTGTTGGCAATGATCCTGCTCACGTGACCCCTTTAAGGTCTGAGCAGGGATCCTCGCTGTGTGGTCAGAGACCACCTACAACGGAGTCCTCTGGGGGCGATTTACAATGCAGGTTCCTGGGCACCAGGAATAGATCTTGGAGTTGAGGGGCTCCATTGTTTGCATTGTAGCAAGCCCCTCGCATAATTCTCACGCCCACACAAACAGAGGGCAGATCCTTTACCCAGATTGCCCTTCAAAATATTGACTCACAAACCAAAACCCAGCTCTGGTCCAAACCAGACAGGAAAGCTACTCGAAACTGCTTTTCACAAGCACACTTTGTAATATTTTAAGTCCCCAGGTCTCCATCCTGTCATAACCTTTTTAAAAGGTGTTAATCTAGAGGTGACCCTTAAACGGTTACTGATGGTGAAAATTTATAGAATCACTGAGTTTCTCAGGCGAGGCCAATAATACCAGCCCTCTCACCTGCCGGTGAGGCCGCCGGGCCACCAGTGCAAAGCTGGAGCCCAACAGAGTCCTGCTCACGTGGCACTTTTGCTGCCAGGGCCACCTGCTGCTCTCGGTATCCACCGAGGCCCAAAGTCACCGTTCCTCTGCGGCGGGGGCAGGGGGGCTGCCAACTGTGAAGTGTGAACTTTCCCTTTGATTCAGTGGGTCGATCTCACCTGGCATCCTGCCTGCAGGGGCAGGTGGGGGGGGGGGTAGTGGTCAGGCAGTTGAGAGGGTGTCAGCCACACCCCATCAACCTCTCAGGGATGCTGGCCAAGCAAGCAGCTCCCCAAGGACATCCTCCTCCTCTCCCTTGATGAGTGACCCTCAACCGGAAACCAGTTCCAGTTAGCAGTAAGCAAGCCCTCTCGGTCCAACCCAGCAGACTAGTGGGCGAGGAGGTCAGACGAACACCAGACAAAAGCGTCCGGAGGAAGTTAAGTGTACGAGGGCATGACTGGGCCTATTGAAAGCAGGCCCAGCGTGGGAAAGAGCCCCTCCGGTGGGGGTGGGCCGGGGACATGCTGTTGCAGCCACACAGCGCAGGCTCCTCCCAGAAAGCCGTCTTTGCAGGTGCTATTTTGCACATAAAGGAAAGAACGAGAGCTCAATAAAAACAGGCCCCTTTAACGAGGACCCCTGAGAAGACCACCTGCTTTGAGGTAGTTTGTTCTCTCTGCTTTGGTTCAGTCAATAAATGGTTTCTGAACCTGCATATGTGCCGAGGGGCTATCTACCTGCCTGCCCATGGGAAGTGACAGACACAACGGTGCATGACATGTGGTGGATTCTATGTTGGGCCCCTTTAAGGGGCCAGCAAACCTATCCTGAGAGAAAAGGCATCTGAGCTGGGCTTTGAAGGAAATGTAGGAGTTTGCTGGGTATAAGGTTTTAAAGGCCAGCTCTGTCTCCTGTTTTACTAGAAGGAATCTGGGACCTAAAGAGAGAAAAGAATCTTCCCAACACGTATTAGTGCTAAGACTGGACCTGGGCGCTGAGCCCAACACCCAGCATTACCTGCGTCCTGGGGAGCTGTGGGACAGGAGGGGGCGGCTCTTCAAGGAGAGACCACCTGACAAGTCCGTCCTCTTGCTTCTTGGTGAAAGGTGTTCTCTTAGCTTGAGTCTCATACCCACCTCGTTTTTACTAAACTCCTCTGCACCTGGGCCGAACTCTGCCAAGGCAGCCCGAGCAAGGTGAGTGGTTCTCTCGTCTCTGTTCAGATGCTGCAGTTACAGGGCCAGGAAGGACAGGGACTGGACAAAAGGTATCTGCCAAGGCACAGACATGCCAGCCCAGCAGGTAAGAGGGATGCTTAGACAGTTGCGGTCTTTTCTGTGAGAGCCGACCCAGTGAAAGCGCCGCCCGCCACGTCAGACGCCGGGCAAAATGACTGGACGAGGAAGAGACTGGAGAGCCCACGGGCAGGTGCCCTGCATGGCCTTCGCACATCTCCTTCCAAGAGCAGCCCAGAGGAACAGGCCTGGGTGCTGCCTTGCTAAGGGATGTTCTGGCTCTCACCCCCTGGCAGCAAGGGGCAGTGGGCAGTGTGACCTTGGAGAACACTCCCCTTGACATGAGCTCAGTTTTCTCCTCTAAAAATGACAACAGAATGAGCTCCAGCCTCTCCTGACCCCCCCAGGGAAGGCGGAGAATTTGAGTTAATAAATTGAGCAAGCACACGGGAATCCAGAAGGGGTGTGACCTCACTCTGAAGGGACAGGCCTGCCAGTGGCCTGCCAGCAAGTGTCCCTCTCTCACCCACCACAGCCAGAGCCCTCTCGAGCACCTATTATGCACCAGGCGCTGCCTGAGCACACAGCACGCTTCCCACGCAATCTTCCCATGCAGGCACGTGCACAGGGCCACACATCCACTGCTAACCTGTCAGCCTCTGGGCCCTCTGGGTGCCAGCCCCAGCTCAGCCTCCTCAGCTTCTCCCAGCATAGCCATCACCTGGCTCTGGACGTGATCTGGGCACAGAGGCCCAGCCTAGGCCTGGCCCTGGGGACGTGGGGTGGGGCTCCCTTCAGACTTCTGAAAGATGAGACTGGGCAGCAGGAGCCACACCCTGCGCCTCTCCAGGTGCCTCTGTGAGGACAGCAGCAAACCCTTGAGGACAGCTGGTTGCCAGCACAGAGTGGCCATGTGAGGCGGAGGGCAGACGGCAAAGCTGGGCCTGCACAGAGAAGCCAGGGTGTCCGTGCGCTATTTGGGAAGGGTGTCTGGGATTTTCCCCCTACGTGGCCCAGCAGGAGGGGAGGTGGGGGGAGCAGGGAGCATGGGGTGACCACCCTGCGTCTGAGTGATGGGTGCGCATGCGTTCATTGTGTGCACACATGTTTGAAATTTCCCAAATAATTGTCTCCTTAATCCTGACTGGTTCAACTACAGAGCCACACTGTCCCCTCAGTGTGATTCATCCCTCCTCCCTGGGACTTCAGGCCACTTAAAGTTTAAAAATTTTTTTAATCTCTAAAAAGGCAGCAATGGCATTTAACTGATGCCTAAGGTGAGGGAATCTAGTCCAAAATTTAGGAACACATGCAGAAATTAACATGAAAGCTGTTGCAAAGTCCAATAGGTTGGACTTCTCTTTTCATTATTTTAGGTTGAAAAGCAAGGACATACTTCTGCCCTCTCATCAGAACGAATGGATTTTGCTAGGCCACAGAGGTGAACTCAGAAAACGCGTATCTTAAACAGCCTTTGGGATCAAAGGCAAAAATTAGCCTAAAACATTTCAAATGCAGCACGTGTTGCATATATTATCTCATCTGTGCTTGAAAACTGAGATAGAAAAATGAGCCTCGAATAGCAAGAAAGAACTTAAACGGAAAGCATGAACGGTGGAGGTAGCTGGCGGGACAAATAGATCTCAGCCCCTCAAGAGAGCAGTGGCAGCTGGCATCAATCACGTGTGCTCCTTTATCTCCTCACTGCCCCCCAACAGGACTTCACAGAGCGAGTTTGACGCCAAGCCAATATTTAGTAATATTTTATTCTATTTACAGCATCTCATGGCAACACTGTGCATGGTTATTGAAGTTAGACACAACCCAATCAACAAACAGACACAGCTGCAGCTGGCAACACAGTTCAGCTCCCAGGGGCAAGACCCTGTCCTGGACCACCCCAGAGAGCACCTGGGCTGTGTACCCAGCTGTCCGGCCTCCCCTGCCCAAAAGGTACCTGGGCCTAGATGCACACCCTCCGCCTTAGGGCCCAAACCATCCTGGTACCTTAGGACCGTTGATCATCTATTCCTCTCCTCCTTCCAAACTCCACCCCATCTGGATCCAGGGTTGTTGAAATGCTTTCAGAGCTTTCGTTCCACAATCAGAAACCAAATGTAACATGAAAATCAACCCACGGAAAGCAACATCCTGGCTTAAATTCATACTAACGTGTAAATGGCTGACAGCAGCCTCCTCTAAGCCCAACAAAGTCTGGGCTTATTCCCATTAAAGCCTTCCAGGGCCTGCACAGTTAGAGCCCTGCTGCCCCCTCTCACCTGCCCCCTCTGTTCTTTGCTTGACCATTTGTGCTGAACTCTCCCACCTGCTGCCCTCCCGACACTGCCTTTGCTCCCACTGTCCCCCCTTCGCCCCCTCTGCTGCTCTTCCCACAGGCCTGACCCGGCGCTCCCTGCTCCCATATCCTCCGTTACTGCCCGTTCGCATCTCTACTATCTCGCCCCTCCTGGGTGCTCATCTGTCTCCCCAAATAGACTGGTTCTGCTTCTGAGCCTTCACTGGTTTTCTAGCACCTGGTACAGGGCTGGCTTCTGGTAAAAGTTTGGGGTGGAAAGAACAGAGGCAGGCAGGATGGGCAGCCCAGGGCCAGATGCTATCAGGGGCCTTGGGGAGAGTCAGGCAGCTAATACACACACAGAAATAGCAGCAGGTCCTGGCTCTGGGTAAGGATCCAAACGGTGCCAATGACCTGGCACCGTGCATAAGGAGGACCCGGGATCACGAGCTAGTGCAGCTCAGGGACAAGGCCTGGGCCATCGGCGTGAGCAGGGCTGATGGATCTGGGCTGCGGGGGAGAGGCCTCCTTCCCAGGCCCGCTCAGCATCCCCTTCCCCTCCCACTCTTGGCAGCTCGGCGGCAGGCATATCCGCTGGGTTTATTTGCATCCAGTTTGGAACAAATGGATTTCTTCCATATTTATATCATAGAATAAACAGAGATTTTCCTGATCAAAGGCCACCACGGGGCCTGGAGACAATTACCAGAGCATTTCCCCAACTGAGGTCACGCTGCCCATTCACGAGACGGGCCCTGGCTGTGTCCAGCACATGTTACAGCGCGGTGACCGTCAGCATTTTCCAAAAAGGACCAAAACTTCACACTCTTCAAGCGGCTCCCTGCTTGAAGGATTAATCAAGAGCCTATCTGGTGGGAGTGAGACTGCCACTGCCACGCAGGCGGGTCAACCCTCCACACAGCCCTACGAGGCTGGGGGGACACCCCCCTTATAAACAGGGTGGAGGCCTATTCTGACCACATGTGCCCGAGGTCACACGGCATCAAGCGGAGGAGCCGAGACTGGAATCCACGCCAGAGCTGCAGATGCTGCTCCAGGCACAGGGCGCCCGAGTGAGGCTTGTTTCTAGAGAAATGGTCCAGGGACGCATCTCCACCATAAGGAGGGAGCGTGCGGAGGACGGCAGGGTAATGAGCTCTTTAATCCACATGTAATTTATTTTGTGTGTGAGGTAGGGCTGGCTTTAACTTTATGTTTTTCCAAAAGATGGATTAATTGTACCAACAATATTTCTGAATCATCCTTCCCCTACTTGAAATGTGACCAGATTCCTAAATGAAATTCTCCTTTCAAGGACCACATGCTGGACTCGATGCATTTTTAAAAACCCACGTACCTGTTTCTGTGCCCTGCTTCTAGGTTTGCGTACCTCAGCACGGTGTGATGACTCCGAGAGCCAGGCGTCTGCCTCCCCGGCGTCTTCTAAGGGTGCCTCTCTCAGGCTCTGTCTCTCCTGCGCTCTGGCCACCGGCATTGACTCTCCACTCCGTCCTCCTTTTCCTAAAGGTCTGTCTTCTTTCCCGTGTGTCTGTTTCTCTCTTCTGTATTTTAATATCCGCGGGTCTAACTTCCAAGTCGGCTGCTTTTCTCGTCAGCTTTGTTAATTTTAATGACTACATTTTTCATTTAAACATATTCTGCCGGAAAATCATTTATCCTGTTCTGGTCTTTCATTCTGACTCCTTTTATGTGTCATAATTTTAAATACACACATCTATTTCATATTGTTCTGTTATGTCTGTGTTGACAGAGAATCGGTCCTGTGTTGGTTAATTATTCCTAATGAGAGTTTATTTCTTAATGTGGTTTTCTCGTGTGCTTCTCTCTGGAAGAAGCTCTTTTCTGGGCGTGTCCCAGGGACGTAGAATGGAGGAAATGTATATGTGTTTACCAGCTCCCCGGGTTCTGGCCTCGGGTTTATGTGAATTCCTGTCTTCATGATTCTGTGCCATGCAGACAGTATAAATGCAGTCACCAGACCCGCACACAGTACAGGTTTGAGTTTATTTTTCATGGCAAACTGCCTGCCTCTGCTCAATCTCTGGACGACAACAAGTTTCCTCATCACTTCCCCAGGCCAAGGAGCAAAGGTTTTCAGCCCACTTTTTACAGTATCTGTCCTGGTCCCCTACAACACCCAGGGTTGTAGGCATTTGCAGTTATAGGCATTTAGAGTTGTTAGGCGTGTGTAGTTGCAGGCACTGTAGTTGTAGGCACCTGTAGTTGTAGGTGCCATAGTTGTAGGCACCAGATATTGTAGGCATGTGTAGTTCTAGGCGCCCATAGTTGTAGGTGCACTTAGTTGTAGGTGCCCATAGCTACAGGCACTGTAGTTGTAGGTGCCCTTAGTTGTAGGCACTCGTAGTTGTAGGCACCTGTAGTTGTAGGTGCCCATAGTTACAGGCACTGCAGTTGTAGGTGCCCATAGTTACAGGCACTGTAGTTGTAGGCGCTCGTAGTTGTAGGCTCCTGTAGTTGTAGGCACCTGTAGTTGTAGGCGTGTGTGTGGTAGGCACTGGTAGTTATATACACACAAGTCTGTCCATGGATGCTGAGGTCTTTGAGCTCAGAAGGCAGCTTTCATCTATACCTCCTCCTCTCCAGTGGCCAGGCTCAAGATAAAGCTTACGCACAGTCATCACTCAGATGCACTTATCTTAATTCAACACCAAAAGTCTGAGCACTCATCAAGTGTCACGCTCTGCACCAGGCCTTTTTATACGTTAAGACCATTTAATCCTCTCAAGAAGGGAAACAGAACTGATTAAGGGGTGGGCTGGCTGGCGGCTGCCCAGGAGACCCACTTATGGTGGGCAGGAAAAGATGACTGGATTAATGGTGTCAGGGCAGTCACTCAGGTCTCCACCTCCACTTAGTAATTAGCAGATGTAAATTGGTCTTCAGCAGAAGTGCCCACACTGCATCTGTCCGGTTTAATTTTATTGACTATTACAGTGGGGTATTGCTTGCCAGGAACACAGAATTTATCTATATTTTCAACCCTTTAATAAGAAACTCAAGAAGCTGTGTGGCTGAGAAAATTGCAAAATAAGCCCTAGCTGATTTGGTTCAGTGGATAGAGCATCGGCCTTGGACTGGAGTCCCAGGTTCAATTCTGGTCAAGGGCACATACCTTGGTTGCAGGCTCCTCCCCAGTCCGGGCCCTGGTAGGGATGCATGCAGGAGGCAACCAATCAATGTGTTTCTCTCACATTGATATTTCTCTCTGTCTTTCCCTCTCTCTTCCACTCTCTCTGAAAATCAACGGGGGAAAAAATCCTCGGGTGAGGATCTTAAAAAAAGAAAATTGCAAAATAAGACTGCCAAGAAATTAAGGATTAGTGTTTCTGATTTTTCCCCAGAATATTGATTCAACCAGAGGAAGTAAAAGAGAAAGTGGTCTATTTCCATGTGGGTAGGAAACGGGTCTCCTCAGTGTTACTCAAGGGCCACTGGACAGACCCTCCGAAGCTGCACCAAACAGTGAGCCCTCTACCTTCAGCCTGGGCCCGGGTGTCACGGTTCCCTGTGCGGTGAAGAACTTGAGGCTAGTAGAGAACAGTCACTGGCCCAAGAGGCCACGTAGCTGATGGATGTCCTCAGGGGTCTTTGAGGGACCATAATCCAGGACCTCCATGCTCCCTGAGAGTTACCTGTTGGCTGAGGCTGCCAGGACACAGGCCCACCTAAGGGGTCCAAAAGCATTCTTCTCGTTCTCCGTCCACAGGTAGACGTCTGGTTAACTGCTTTTTTGAAGACCAAGCCTCCCATCAGCCTGGCTTCTACTCAAATTCCAGAAGTGTTTTGGTATTGCACACAGCGCCCAGACATGCGGTTCTCTTCCCAACTAGTAACAACCGAGGCCCTACTGGAACCCCGAGAGACAGCAGGCGGGGAGGAGGTGACACAGCCCCGCAGAGATACAGCCCCCACCTCACGGGCTCCCAACCCCCTTCTGCCCAGACCAGAAGCCAAGAATGAACCCCACGTGGACCCAGCCTCATGGCCAAGCTGGAGCAGACTCTGCCCCGGTCCTCCGGAGGCCCCAGGGCAAGTGTGCACCTGGGAATGCCTTGGCTCTATTGCAGCGATTGGTGTTTAAAGTCACAGAAATTAGAGAGGCAAGAGGGAGAGCGCCCACATCTGTAGAAAGAAGCCGGAGGAGAGGCAAGGCCAGACTGGGAAGGTGACCAGATGCGACTGCTCATGGGCCTCCCCTGAGCGGCCCGGAAGCCTGTTTCACACAGGGACTTGCAGCTCATCACAGACAGGCGCTGCTGCCAGTCGCACTGTCTGCGATCCTGGCACATCGTGTGGGGCCATTCGTCGCTGACCACGTGTAATAAAAGGACACATCATTGCCCCTTTGACCTGTGTTCTTTTGGTCATGAGGTCCCAGCACTCAGCCAGCGTTTGCTGAGCAACCAAATAATCAGGAATAAGCAGCACCGATTGTCAGGAATACGTGGGCCTGGCGTGAGTGTTCCTCACCCGGCCCGGCTCCCAGCAGTGCAGACGCCCCACGCCCTGCAGGGAAGCACAGCAGAGCGCTCCTTCTACTGCCAGGCACCTTCCAACTCCACACACCTGAGTGAACTCGCTTAGTGGTGTCACTGACAAAAGTCAACGAGCCTCAAATTCTTCCCAACAGATGACATCTGAGTGAGCTGAAATCCCAACTTGGCACAAGAGAGCAAAGTGGCTGACCAAGCGGCCTGGGCCAGAGACAACTCAAGCAGATATGATTCAGGACAAGGAGCCTTTTCAAGTTTAGGAGATGAAGGAGGGAGAGACGAGGGCACTTCTGAGGACCTGAGAGGTTCTTCCATAGCCCGGTGCCAAAGAATGCTCACCAGCCTGGCCATCAGCCTTCCCTCCTGGTGCCGGGGGAACGGCCCTCTTTCCACGGTCATGCCAGGAAGCACAGGGGAAACTCAGCAGTCACCACTCCTGACTAACCGTGGACAACGGGCACTTGACATGACACGTGTCCTAGGGGAGACAGCAGAGTCACGCGGTACCAATGCCCTGTGACAGGGTGGGGACACACCACGTTGGCAAGATGGAAGCTGGTGATGGTTTTTTAGGAGTTACTTGGATATGTGTCCAAATTTTAAATGGGCTCACTCCTGGTTCTGTAACCCCGCTGCTGGGAGCTTATCCTAAGGCAGTGATAGGACATTTAAACAAGATGGATAAGTAAAGATGCTCATTGCAGCAGGGTTAAAACTGGATTACCCAAACCCACGGACTGGGGTTTATTAAGTAAATGTGCAGCCATGCAGGTCTAATCTTTCTTCTTCATTTCTGTCTCCTCAGATCCAGAAAGTGCCTGGCACATTTTAGGAGACCCTCCACCGATGTTTGCTAAAAGCATGAGTACCAGAGTTAGCAGGTGGCCACTGAAAAGATCGCTGAGACACAGTTCTGTCCTGTCGGGAAGGACGGCCACAGTGCCCAGCGACTGCGAGGTGCATGGGCAGAGGGTAGAGTAACACATTGTAACAAATAGATGTACAGAAAGGATGCATTCAAAACTCAGCCACTGGGACCAGCGTGCTGCTTCAATTTTTTATCAATAGCATTCTATCAGAAGGCCAGGTAGACATTTCCAATATGGGTCACTCATTATGGTATCATCTTAATATCCCAGAAGCACAGAGAGTTTCCTTCTGACTTGGATCCTGAGGCCGGCCTGCATTTCCCACCGGCAGGTCCCTAGACTCTGACCCCATGGAGCTTGGGGATGGCTGATAGGGAGGGGAGAAAAAGGAACGCAAAAACTGTGTGAAAATGCTCCCAAGGGAAAGAGCTGCTGAAATGTAGGGCTACTGGCAACATCATTTGATGGCAGGATACATTAGAAAGAACACTTCATTCTTAGGCATTGAAATAAGGACAAGGAAGAGAGCCTGCGCATCTCCTACGTGGCTGTGGAGAGGCCAAATGGTGTGGCCAGCCATGCCTGGGAGACGGGGAGTGAAGCTGCATTTATTAACAGAACTGCACACACCTCGAAGGTGAACTGGACTGCAGCGCCTACCACGTCTCCCCCAGGGCACCCACCGCACCAGCTGCCATACGAAACCTCCACCAGGTGCTCCCCCGGGACCTGCTGCGTGCGAGCACCTGCAGACCTGATGACAAGTCTGGATGCACGTAACCCCATTCAAGGCCACCAGGCGGCGGCCAGAGAAACGGGTTTGCAGATGGCACGGACCTTGTCAAGGGCCCTCAGTGAGTTTCCACTCCAGACATTTCCATTTTGTCCTGAAATTTGGATCCACCCTTGTGAGATCAAAGTTTGTCACAGACTGTCAAACCTCAGCGGGAAGGGGGTGGGGGGGTAAGAGATCAACCAAAGGACTTGTATGCATGCACATAAGCATAACCAATGGACACAGACACTAGGGGACGTGAGGGCATGTGCTGGGAGGGGGATGGTGGCCAGGGAGAGGTCAATGGGGGGAAAAGGAGACATATGTCAATAAAGAATTTTTTTTAAAGTTTGTCACCATTGAGAACATCCAAAAGGATGAAATATGGAAGCTTTAAATGATTCCAAAAATACTCTGGTAAGTGGCAGTAGAGCTGGGGCGAGCGGGCGGCATTGGAGCTGCCCTGCGAGCCCTGGCCGGTCTGACACTGGACAGGCACACTTAGGAAGCAACTGGAAGCAACTTGAGCCCCAGGCACTGAAACATCACACAGCTTGACAGGCTATAAAACGTCAGTCGGCCAGAGCAAAGCTGAGGGCAGTAGGTCTTAGCTGATACCCTCTGATCAGAGAACAGAGCTGTGACAGTCAGCATTCCACAGTCCTCTCCTTGGCTTGTGTTTACAGTCAAGGAAAGGAGAGGGAACGGAGGAGGGAGGTGGCCCAGTGTCCTGTGCCTGTTGGAACAAATGACCACAGAGTGGCTTAAAGCAACACAGTGGATTCTCTCTCGGTCTGGAGGGCAGAAGTCGGACACGGTCTCCCTGGGCTGAAGCCAAGGTGTCGCAGGGCTGGTTCCTCTGGAGGCTCTGGGGAGAACTCATTTCCTTGCCTTTTCCGGCTTCTAGAGGTGCTGCAGTCCTTGGCCCCTGACCCCTGGCCCCTGGCCCCTGGCTCCGTCTTCACAGCCTGAGGTGTAACACCTTCCTGTCTTTCTAACTCTCAGGTCTTGTGCGCTGATCCTATCTCCTCTCCTCCCTGACCCTCCTGCCTCCCTTTTATAGGATCAGGATCACCTCCTCATCTCAAGACCCTTGATCACACCTGCAAAGTCCCTTTCCACATAAAATCACATATCCACACGTTGTGTGGCCAGGGTGCAGACGCCCTCGGGCCGTTATTCTGCCAGCCACAGGCAGCCCCGCCGGGCAGGGCTCTGAGAGGCCAGTGCACACACGAGCTCTGCCAGGCAGGTGCCGCCCACCACCCACAGGTGAGGAGCCTGAAACCAGGGCAACCCAGTTCTCGGGGCACACATATCCAGGAAGCCCGGGGCCCAGTCTTTTCATTAGGCTGCTGCCCCAGCGGAGCATGTGGCAGGGGGGCCCAGCCTGCCCTAACCGTCACCAGTGTTAACCCCCAAGCCTGGCTTTTGAGGATCTTCAAGTCCATCCAGGAGGACAAGACAAACACATGGAGCCACTAAATGCAATGCTAACATTTGCAAAGAACCTGAGCATTTGTTGCTTTGAATCCAGCTCTCACGCGAGAAACCTTGGGCCGGGAAGGGCTGAGTCATGACTCCGTCACAGAGATGGCGGGATGGAAGCGGTAAGCCAGCCCATTCGTGACACCCATGTGGAGTGTGCCTTTTGGCCGAGTCCAGTGGATGGATGACCGAGGACGTGGGAGCCGCGCACTCTCTTTGGGAGCTGGTTGTGGCCAGGGGAGCCAGAGGTCAGGGCAGTTGTAGGAGAGACTGTGGGGCCTGAGCACCCTCCCAGTTCTGAGCTAGAACGGGTGGCAGGCGGTGGGTCCTGTGCCATTACCACACGGGAGCGCGGCCAGCTGAAGTCATCACAGGGCCAGCCTGGGGAGGGTAATTTCCAAAACATGTGGCCGAAAGTGATGATGAAGCATCATCACTCCAGGCCGCGATGCAAAGCAGATGGAGAGGTTGGGAGTGTCCTCCAACAGCTGATATGCCTCTGAGGGGCCAAGAGTGAGCGTCACTGTCCTCAGCTCCCCTGAAGATGGGTGGAGGGACGGGCAGCAGCAGGGTCCTGCCCAGGCAAGTCACATGTGGGCAGCTGGCAGCTCCAAGCCACCCACCAGGAGGGCAGAGAGGTGGATCCTGACCACAGGAGTATCTAAGGGAATGTATGTCCTCCTGCCCATCAGCAATGGACAAGGCTGACTCCTGTCTGTGTCCCTCTCCTGGAGGAGTGTCCCCTAAGATGCCCCATGGACATCGCTTTGCCTCTCTCATCTGCTTTCCCACGCCCCACCAAACACGCCCCATCTGCACGAACCTCACTGAGCCTGCCTCGCTCATCAGCGTGAATTTCCCATGAGTCTGCAGAACACTGAGCGGACTTAGTATGCTTTTCAGAACTGTGGAAACCCGAAGCCACACCGCCTTCCAAGCCCAGGGGTCAGCAGACCTGGGGGAGGGGCGGTTAGGGAATGCCCCTCCCCCCCCAGGAGGGGACAGCAGAGAGGCACCGACTGGCCTTCTGGCTGCATGTGGCTGGGTCACAGACTTCCACAGCGCTCCAAGTCTGTGTTTTGTTTGCCTTCTTTTGTTTTGCTTTTCACTTTTTCAACAGTCTCTGGCTGAGAAAAGTGGTCATTTTTAAATCACTCAACAGGGCGTGATTGTGTGCGTTAACTTTTCACTCTACAAAGAGACTGAACAGGACAGCAGCCCTGCTGCCACACCTGTGAAAACGAGCATTTGCTGCAACATGATTGCTCTGTTAGGGAGCAGTTCAAACATAGCACAGATGGCACGTTCCCTTATGTGCCATTTCACCTGCCAGAAACATGGGCGCACACAGACAACGGCTCCCGCGGAACTGAGCCCTGGACAAGACCACGACACCCACTCACCTCAAAGCCCACGGTGGCCCCAGGGCACCGAGTGGGAGGGCCACACCCTCCGCCTCGGGATTCGGGACCACTGGGCCGCACAGAGGGACCCTCCCAGGCCGCATCCCAGCAAACTCTGCTGGAGCCCGGTTTATTGTACTGGTTGTGTAGTTAATCATGTAACGCAGGAAGCTGGCTGCCGTGTTTATTAAGTTCCCATGTGTACATGTCACTGATGAAGTTTTGAGTGCTGTGCCCCCAAGCCCATGTCCCCCACAAACCCTGTGGCTTTTAATTGCGAGATTTTGCACAGCTGGGTGATTGTTAGGAACGCATTCATCATGTTATAGCAGGACCGTCCATGTTACGTGTGATGTGTGGTTTGTCTAGAGAACACCCTTGGTTCATCCTCCCTAAGGACCCAGAGAGCCTCCTGGCATCTGCCTTGGGGCCGGGGGGCGGAGAAGGGGGTAGGGGCGGGGTGGCAATCTGCTCCCTTTCCCCAACTCACCACTGAGGACACAGGTTGCGGTTTGGCATTTATATTATGTATAACAGTAGGTAAAGGCCCCCTCATCTACACGGTATAGTAGTTCACTTAATCAGAATGCAAAGCCTTTTTCACTAAAAACTACAAAACTTCCTTTCTGCCACATGACAGGGTTTTGATTAAAAGTAAGAAGAACTCAGCCCCAAATTGGCAACTTCAAAGACCAAAGAACTTGAGGATTAACTCGGAGTCGCTTCAACAGCTGCTAAAACAATTACCTCAGTTGAACAAGCATCTATTTATCACCTATTGAATCCTAAGCACTGGCCATCAAGCCAGATCAAGAGTCTAGACAGAGAAACAGGAGCTCGCATAAATTAATATAACACAACCTAGCACTTGCAATAATAAATAATAGGTGTGCAAAGTTCAGCAGCAGAGAGCAGTGAGTCTGCCTCCACTGAATCACCAGCTCCTGCCACTGCCAGACACCGCCCACACCATCCCTCGAGCCACTGATGTTCTGTGACAGCCTGAGGTGACCCCAGCACAAGGTGAGGGGTCAGGGCTCAGGGAGGCTCAGGGACTCGCACGCATTTACACAGAGCGAGCGGCAGAGCAGCGCCTTGAACACAGCTCTCCGTGAATCAACGAGTCAGGCCCGCTTCATGGGGGGATTTACACGGCATCTCTATATTACAGTTGTTTTTAGTAACTCGTTTTGCTTACTCTTAACCACTTATACTATATTTATAAGCACAGGACCTTGTTAGAAGCAAAAATATGTACCTTGCGCTTTCACGTTATGGTGCGAGTTTTCCCTAAATGAAGGACTCTCCCGTCCTTTACCTCATCGCCTTGAATGATGCCCATGCCCTTCAGAGGGCAGCGATGATGCTGAGAGCAGAGTCCACTCACTCTGCCTCTCAGAGGTGCCCTGCAGCCCCGGGGAGCGAGCACCCAGCCTGTGACTGAACAGGAAGGGGCAGCAGATCCTGGGAAAAGCTTCCAGGGGTCCCCTCTACCCCCCAGGGCAGCCTTGGGAACACAGGGCCTAGAGGGGTTTGCACAACCTTCTCAGGTGGCAAGAGGGTGACAGAGCAAATGTTTGCATTCACAGGCAGAGGGAGACTGGCCGGGCAGCAGGAGTCCCTGAGTGAGTCCCCTGGAAAGGGTCTCCTGTCTGGGCTGGGTGTCACACCACTGAGGGTGCGCCCAGTCCTTGGCTTAGAAGGTCAGGTTCCTACAGGTGTAGAGAACTTCCAGAATGTTTCAAGCCAGCATCGTGAAATGGGACAAATGCATCATGAACAACAGTGATGCATCTTCCCAGAGCATCAATTGTATTGGACGGTTGGAGGGTCAGTTATTTTAAAAGTTATTTTTGTATGTTAAAAAATTATGGCTGTCTGGTGGGATTAAATGTAAAACTTCAAAGAAATGACATCCTTGCAGGGGGCCGCACCAGCCAGTGCCCCCAAATCGCCATCAGGGTCATTGCACAGACGCTGACCTCTGTCCTTCCTGGGCATGGGTGGTAACGACCTCACACCCATGTGTGTGAGGGGGTGCCGGCCCCTCCTTCCCAGGACACACACGTCTCACACGGCAGCCTAGCGTGTCATCGCCTTTACACAGACGAGCTTCATGCTTGTACATGCTGGGGAGGCGTTTGGGAGCCAGCTTCGGCATTCCGTGTTGGGACAGCCCCTTTAAGACTCTTTATTCTGAGATGAGGAGATAGACAGATCCTCTGGTAATCCAGGGGAAGCACTGCTTCAAGTGACAAAGTTTTCCTCCTAAACCCAATTCTGGTTGTCACCAAATCTAATCTTCTTCGTCTCAAATAGAGAATCCAGTCAGAAGGAGGCCCTTTCCCACCAACAGCCCGAACCTGCCTGGTGCTTCAACCTGGGAGGCGGGGTACCCCCAAGGCTCCCCACCTCCAAGGCTCAGCATGCTCACTATTTCACCCTTCGTTTTTCCATCTCTATGCACAACTCTTATCACATCTGCACACCCCATACTATTGCTCACTTACCTGACGTTAAACAGATTTATGTGTAAGCCCCAAACTGTTTACACACTTTAACAGCTGATGGCTCAATTTTAAAATGAAATGTTTTTGAATAAACATTGCCTTTATAATTATAATCAAAGAGTGTGCTTACACTTGTTGGAACACCCTATGTGTACAGAAACCAACCATGACATTGCCACTGCAAATGACACATCAGAATCAATGACTAAATAGTAAGTACCCATAAAGGTAAAAACAGGGAGTTACTATTAAATTCTATCTAGATCCTGAGATCCAGTGCATTCAGCACTGAAGTCTACCAATCATTTGAGGGGAAAAAATAACCAGACTTATACAAACTTATTCAGAAAATAAAGAAGGGATGTTTTCTTATTCATGTTATGTGGCCTATTACTCTGATACCAAAACCAGATGAAGATATTACAAGAAATTAATAGACCAAAACCCTTTATGACCATAGGCATAGAATGCTTAAAATATGAGCAAATCTGTTCAAGAAACATTTGAAAATCTGTGACAGCACATTATTACCAGATGGGGATTGTCCCAGGAATGCACGGTCAGTTTAATATCTGAAAATCAATCAGCCTGGTTCACTATACAAATGGGGGAAAAGGAGAAAAACAATAAGATCCTTTTAAAAAATGCAGTAAAAACGTTGGAAAAAAACTCAGCATGCAGTTATGATAAAACTCCAAGCAAATTAGGGATAGAAGAGAACTTTCTTGATCAGATAAAGGACTTATATATAAAATTTGATGCTCAGATCATCCTTAATGGGGAAATATTGGGCTTCCCCCTAAGAAGCGGACAAGGCAAGGACGTCCCCTCCCCTCACTTCTGTTTAACATTGTGTGGAGGTCCTGGACAGTGCAGAAGGACAGAGAGACAATAAAAGGCATGCAGGTTGGAAACGAGGAAGTTAAACTTTATTCACAGACAGTGTGGACATCTACCTAACCCCAAGGAATTAAAAAGAAAGATGCCACTAGAACTAGAACTAAGTAGGGTCTCAGGATAAAGGTCAATATGAAATATCAGCACAAGCAATTAGAAATTGAAAAACATTGAATATTGAGTCATAAAATGCTTAGGGATAAATTTAACAAAATATGTGCTAGACCTGATGATGAAAACTACAAAACATTGCTGAGAGGAATTATAGAAGACCTAAATAAAAGGAGAACCTGGATGAAAGAAGAGGCCAATGATATTCAAGGATGATGGGAGAGTCCAGGTTGTTTTTGCAGAAGTGCACAGGCCAATTCTAACATTTCTATGGAGATAAGAAGGATGTGTAATAGTCAAAGAATTTTGAAAAAAGAAGAACAAAGTTAGAAAACATACTATTTAAAATGTGCAATAAACTACAATAATAAAGACTGTGATATTAGTGTGAAGACAGGTATCTAGGAAGAGAGTCAGAAATAGACCCACAAGTAAATGATCAATATTCTCAACCAGTTATGAAAGTAATTCTATGGGGGGAAAGAATGGTCTTTTCTTTTCTTTTTTTCTTTTTTGTTAACCCTCACCCAAGGATATTTTTCCATTGATTTTTTTAGAGAGAGTGGAAAGGAGGGGGAGAAATATCGACCAGTTGCCTCCTGCACGCCCCCTGACCAGGGCCAGGGAAGGATCGAGCCTGCAACCGAGGTACGTGCTCTTGACTGGAATCAAACCCAGGACCCTTCAGTCTGTGGGCCGACACTCTATTCACTGAGCCAAACTGGCCAGGGCAAGAATGGTCTTTTCAACAAACAGTTTTGACACAATTGCATATCAATGTGGGAGAAAACCATGAATCTCAACCCTTACTTCACCATACACAAAAATGATCTTGAAATGAATCATAGATCTAAATGGAAAAGCTAAATTTATAAAACTTCTGGAAGAAAGCATGAGAAAAATTATTAATGACCTTGGGATAAACAAATCATTCTTGGAGAAAACACAAAAAGCATAAGTCATTTAAAAAATTGATAAATTGAACATCATAAATTTCTGCTCTTCAAAAGATATTATTAAGAAAATTAAAAAAGCAAGCCACAGACTGGGAGAAAATATTCACAAAACACATATTTTATGAAAGACTTGTGTCCAGACTACATTTAAATGCTCTTGAAAATCAGTAATAAGGATACAAATACCCCAATTAAAATGAGTAAAATATTTAAGTAGTCATTTCATCAAAAATTGCAAATGGGCACATGAAAAGATGCTCAAAATCATTAGGAAAATGAAAATGGAAATTATCACATGATACCACTACACACCTATTACAATGGGTAAAAAATTTTAAAACAACTGGCAATACCCAGTGCTGACAAGAATGTGGGGCACCTGGCAGCACCAGGATTAGGCTGGGGCAAGGAGGCATCTAGGGTGAACATTTAAAGAGGCACGCCCTCTCAGGCCAATGTGGGGGACCCTGAGCCTGCACCCTCCTTAGATTCTGCCTCAAGGTGCCTCCTAGCTTAGCCCTAGCCTGAGCCCTGTTGTCAGTGTATTGTTGTTGGAACACACAATGGAGTAGCCACTTTGGAAAAGCTTGGCAGTTGCTTATAATTAAGCACACACTTATCATAAGACCCAGCAGTTCCATTCCTAGAGTGGAGAAACAAAAACACATATCCATAATAAGACTTCTACATGAATGCTCATAGTAACTATTCCTAACAGTCCAAAACTGGAAATAGCCCAAATGTCCATCAGCAGGTGAACACATAAGTTGTCAGACATCCAAACAATGGAATACTACTGACAATAAAAAGGAATAAACCTCTGATAAACAATACTACAAGGTAAATCTCAATGTTATGCAGTAAAAGAAGCCAGACACACAAAAAGTGCCTACTGTCTGATTCCACTGATATGAAATTCTAGAAAAGATATTAATCTATGTGAGAGAAAGCAGGTATGTGGCCATAGGCTGGGATGATGAAAATAATTTATCTCAATTGTGGTGTTGGCTACATGCATGTATAAATTTGTCCAAACTCATCCTATATAATAAAAGCCTAATATGCTAAGTGTCCAGTCAACCGTTCAACCAATCAAAACATAATATGCTAATGATATGCTAAGGCCACTCAACTGCTTGCTATGACCACCAGAGGACAGACAGTCAACCAGTAGGTGAGCTTGCTACTGGGGTCCGGCCTATAGGGACTGAGTGAGAGGAGCCAGACACGCCCTGGAGCCCTCCCAAGGTCTTTCTCCTGCTGGCCAACCTCCCATGTCCCTCCCCGGCCCTGATCGTGCACTGGTGGGGTCCCTTGGCCTGCCTGCACTCTCTTGCAATCTGGAACCCCTTGAGGGATGTCGGAGAGCCAGTTTCAGCCCGATCCTGCAGGCCAGGCAGAGGGACCCCACTGGTGAATGAACTCATGCACTGGGCCTCTAGTCAATATGTATAATTCAAATGATTAAAAGTATTTCAGATAAAAAAATAAGAAAATCAGAATTTAAAAGGACCCAGTAGCACTTTGAAGGGTTCACCACTGGCCAACGATGTAGCCACTTGAGTATCAAAGGTGTAATGACGGCAATAGATGAAAGCAGATACATGTATACAAACCCTCATGTCATAATCATATTAAAATGAGCTTGGCTTTTTGGAGGTTCATCAGGATAAATGGCTGGTTACTCTCTCCCAACTTTACCAATTGCTAGAACCAAGCATGATCCTGTGTGAACTGAGCAGCCTCATGGTCAGTGGAGGAAAGTCCTTCCCTATAAAGAACCATAGCTGAGAGACGCGGAAGGAATGATAGAGTCAGACTGCCACCGTCATGCAGCCCTGCACACAGCCATGGGTCCAGGCACGCTCACCTGCTGCTGAATGTCCAGAAAGGCTGGAGGGGATGTTGTAATGGACAGAGCAGGCCAACATCCCAACCCGCCCATGAGTCCAGCTGGGATTTGCTTAAATACTTGGGTAGAGGAGTGGGGTGTGCACGGGAGGGCGGGATGGAACTGGGGAAACGAAATTGTGACCTGTTGATCATTGTTGCAGCTGGTGATGGAGTTACTCATTCATATTCTTTGTTTTACTTCTGTGTAGGTTTGAAAAAGGAGGGGGAACCAGCTTTGATGGGGAGGATAGTAGTAATGGTGGGGTAAGAAAGAAAAGACATATTTTGACAAAAAATAAAGCCAGTATTATAAAGGGTGAACTTGACCAAAGCAGGGACCTAGCTTGTTAATATTTACGTAGTTACATCAGAACTATGTAATTTGGTCTGGCAACTGCTTTGCCAATTAGGGATTAGGAAGGCAAGACTTAAAGGTTGTTGAACAACAGGCAAAATGATTTATTATTCTTAGGTCATTGGAATAAAACACAGATATGCTTAACTATTTATGGAATTTCACCTACTCACTCTCACTCAGGCCGAGGGCCAGATTTAAATATATGAGCCAGCATCATGATCTTACAGCCAGACTTCAAGGGCCGTGCAGCCAAAGTTGAATTCCTTTCAAGGACGGTTTTGTTTCTCAGCTGATAATGTCATTCTGATTGTTGAGCCCATTAGTCCACCCCATGGCCATCACCAACAGTTTTGAAATTTACAGCCCATGATATGGCTTTAACTGCATTGCTTAGTTTCTATTTTCTGACTTTGAACAAATCTCTTCAACTCTGAGCCTGTCTTAAAAAAAAAAAAGTATAATAGAGTTAACCTCTTTGAGGTTTGGGTTTTTTTGTTGTTGGTTTTTTTTATGTGCCTCAGGCATGAAACAGCTCTGGCCACTGACACAGGCATCAAGCTAGGATGAACTAAGGACTGTACATCTGCTTTGCCCCTGATTTACATAAAAGTAACACCACCAATCAGGTGTCTCCTGGCCCACTGCCAGGGGGTTCTAAGAGGGTTTTATAATTTTCACCCGAGGACATGTTTATTGATTTCAGAGAGAGAGGAAGAGAGAGAGAGAGAAAGAAAGAGAAAGAGAGAGAGAGAAGCATTGATGTGAGAGAAAACATCGATAGGTTGCCTCCCGTACGCGCCCTGGCCAGGGGTCTAGTAAGGTGTTGACAAGGCTCGGGCCAGAGGAAGGAAAACCTCGGCACTGGCTCTGCCTGGTACTCAGTGGAGAAGAGACAAACATCACACACCTTATAACAAGCCTTTTCCAGAACCTCAAAAACAAACTCCTCTGGCAGCGACCTAAGAAAGACCATACCAATTCCCGCCAAGGCCCAGGGCAAGTGACTGCAGGGGGAGTGGCTTGGCGGCTAGGCCTGGCTTTCTGACTGCCCCCACATGCTCGTCTCCTCCACAACCAATACCAAACCCCAGTGACAGCGTCCATCCTCCAAATCCCTTTCTTCAGCACTTTCCAGCCAGCGATCAGTGCCTGCCGCAGCCAGGAGCCAACCCGGGGGAGCCTGGGAACCATGTGTCCTCCCCTGGAAGGAGGTGACACGGGCTTTCTGGGGGGTGAGGACTGAGCACCGTGAGCCCAGCTGAGCGGCCAGGCCGAGGGTGGCGCTTTCCCCGGGGTTGACACCCACCTCCATTCGGCCACCAAGTTCAGGGTCAGGTCACGGTTGCAACAGCCAGCAGCCTGGGGACGCCCAGCCTCCAGCCCCTGCTATCTGCATTAATGCATTTTCAGATGACCATCATAAGATCTGGCCACTTCCACCAGCCACCCATGGTCTGGGGAGAGTCACCTGGGCATCCTTTGCAGCTCTGTAGCTAAAAGTACCTCCCAAAAGGGCCCGATGACATCACCGCGTGGAATGAAAACAAAGCTTCCAGGCACAAATCACTTTATCGTCTGCCATTGCTGTGAAGTGCACACAGAAAGAGGCTGTGGCTTCCTTCGCGAGACCCCGGGAGAGTAAGCATTCAGAGGCACCGCCCAGGACGGGACGCGCTCCCCTGGCCAGCTCTGGCTTCCTTTGAAGATTGCTCTTGTCCTCAAAATCCAGTCTGGCCATCCAGCATCCTCTGGAAACTCAGAGCTGGAGAATGGATTGGGGCAAACGCTTCCCCACCTTCCACAGGCCACGTCCACCCATCATGGAACCAGCTGACATGAGCTTCGTTCTCCAGACCTCCATGCAGACATGGGGGGGCGTCTGGGTCCTGTTAGTGACAGACCCAGCAGAAAGCCTGGCCCGTTCTTTCCAGAAGAGGAGCTTCCCCACGGGGAGCAGCTTGGGCAGGACATCCGGGCCCAGGCTCTCCAAGCCAACTCCCACCGGCAAGTCCGGGCCTGACCGAACCTTCAAGTCACTTCACCGTGGTGGTCAGAGCAGGATCCACGTGTCCATATTTTTTCACTCCATCTTCCCAAGTAACAAAGACTGGGGTTCAGGGAATGGAGCCAAAACTCCTTTTGGAACTGCTCCCCGCTTCTCAGATAAGCGGAGAGGCCAGGAGAGGAGACCAGTTAGGGACAGAGCATTCTCGGGACCTCCAGATGGGCTGGCAGTCGCATCGCCCGCACGGTGGACAGCCACTTCTCCCGGGCTAGCTCCCGGCACCTGTATCTCCAGTGCCTCAGCCTCACCCTCCGTGGAAATCACGTCCCGGGCGCTGGCCCCTGAGCCAGGTAGCAGGGGTGTCCATCTCTGTGCCTGGCGTGAGGGGCTGCTGAAAATCTGGTCTTGGTTACTTAGAGCAATTCGCTTGTGTTGTTCCCAGCAGTGCAAGGATATTCTCGTTGCACTTAATAATGACAGATGCACCCCAGGCTGGGTGCAAGGCTGCTGGGCCAGGGATCTTGCCTCTGAAGGAAGGGTGTGAGAAGGAGAGGAGGGGAGGGAGAAGCACTGGAGAGAGGGAGTGGAGAGTCTTAGCTGAGCCTAGAACTGACCCCAGACCCAGAGCCTGAACTGCATTCACCACCACCCCAGCCTGTGCAAAGCTTACACAAAGGCGTCTCTGCAAAGCCCATCCTCCCTACGTGCCTTTCTTTCATCTCACAATTTCAGGATTGGAGAAACGTTATTACTATTCAACAGTTACAAGTGTCAGGACAACTTGCAAAAGACTTAAGAATGGGCTAACAGCAATGATTGAGTGTCCTGTCTTGTCTCTGCCTTTGATGGCTTAGAGTTATTTGACAAGTCTAAGTGATAGAAAAGTGGTGATAATGCAAGTGATTCTTGTCCATAGAATTTCAAATGAATTGTGTGGGTGGCACATGGATCCTGGTCCTGGGTTGGCCAGCTTCCCCCCGCACCCCCACCCCCCGCCCCGGCACTCCTCGCTGCCTCCTTTGAAAAGCTAGCAACATTTACCGGACCTCTTAATAGTTCATGAGTTAAATAAAATCTCTGACTTGTGTGCATTTCGTATTGGTTTGAGTCAGAACTTTATCTTCTTTTAAAAATGATCCTTTCCCACCAGGTCCCACTGCTAGCAAACAGCAGAGAGGGGATCTGAGCCAGCTCAGCCCACTCTGTCCAGAGGAAGAGGAGCGGAGCCTGTCTGGCATGTCGATGATGTGCCTGCCACCTGTGCTTTCTTCAGTCCTCACTCTGCAGATGAGGTCATAGAAGTAAAGCAGAGAATCAACTACTTGATTCTGCTCCTAAATCCATGATCAGCCCCCAAAGCCAGCAACTCCACGTGGAATGGACGGGACACTCCTGTCCTTGCTGTTGTCTGTTTCTGAGTGGCTGACCCGAGGCCGCTGCCCACAGCCTTCACTCCTCAGGGTCGTGGTGACCAAAGTCAAAGTTCCGCCAGAGAAGCCCCACTTGGAGGGAACCCATCACCTCTGGGAGCTCAGGGGCGACTTTTCAATCCAGCCACAGGGAGATTGCGAAAGGAAAGGGAGAGAGTAATACAACTGACAACTTCTTGGGTTCCTCATCAGTTACCGAAGCTCAGGGAGGGTCACGACCTTCCGGGGAAAGTCCCACCACTCCCTATTGCTGTCTGGGAAAAGCCTGACTCCCGGCAGCCCAGCCTCCCAGAGCCCTCTAGTGATTCAGACGCTAATTATTTAAAGATCTCAGTCAGTTCTCCAAGTTTAAAAAGATTCAAGGGACAAAAGCATTTGTGGTGCATTTTCTTTGGTTCTCTCCCCCCCCCCCCTTTTTTTACTTTCAATTTGGAAATAATTCACAGGAGATTGAAAAGAAATGTACAGCAGGTCCCACACACCCTTTCCCTACTCCTGTCTCCCCATGTTACCATCTGACACAACTGCAATATCACAATATCACTGCAGCAGCACAGCCAGGAGGTTGGTGCAGTCCCCAGAGGGACTCAGATTCTACCAGTCCTGTGTGTATGCATGTGTGTGCATGTTTCGCTCTCTACTGAGAGTTTGTTCCTCTTTATTGTCCGATAGTATTCTATGGTGATCAAAGACATCTGAATTGTTTCCAGGTTTTGACTGTTAGGAATACAGCTGCTACGAAGATTCGTGTACAGTTCTTGTGTGACAATAGGTCTTCATTTCTCTGAAATAAATGCCCCAAGAATGAAATTGCTGGGTGGCTTGTTCAGTTTTAGAAGGAACCACCTACCTGTCTTTTAGAGTGGGGTACCAGTCTGCACTCCCAGGATGCATCCTGGCAGCATTTGGTGTTAACTGTTCTCACTGCAGCCATTCTGACTGGTATGTGCTGATATCTCGCTGTGGCTTTAGTTTGCGTCTTCCTGACAGCCTGTGACACGGAGCACTTTTCATGGCCTTATTTGCCACCCATATTTCCTCTTTGGGTGTTCATGTCTTTTGCCTATTTTCTAAGTGGTTGTTCTCTCACCGTTTGTTTTGAGTGTTCTCTGTATATGGGAGACCAGGCCCTCTGTTGGACATGTGGTTTGCAAATATTTTCTCCACTAGTTAGCTTATCTTCTGATCCTCTTAACAGAGTTCGTCAATAAGCAAAGTTTTTCATTTCGATCAAGTCCAGTTTATGGACTTCAGTACATGCTTTGAGCATCTAAGAACTCAGCCTGCCCCTAGGTTTTAAAGAGAGTTTCTGTTTCTTTTTTATGAAGTTTTATAATTCACCATTTTCCACTTAAACCCACAACTCATTTTGCATTGGTCTTGGGAGAAGACGCAGGGTAACCTGGCAGCTCGTTTTCTGCCCCGGACGTGGCTGCTCCAGCACCAGCTGTGGAAAGGCTGTCCTCCGCAGAGGAGCCTCTGACCTTTACAGAGAATCACCTGGGCATGTCTGTGTGGGTCTATTTCTGGGCCTGCTAGTCTGTCCCATCCATCTGTGTGTCTGTCCCTCTACCAACACCACATAGCCTTAAAGACGGCTCCCCTTATGTGCTGGCATATCAGGTACAGTGATTCTTCCCTCCCTTGATATGCTTGAGTATTCTTTTTCCAAAATCCTGTTAGTTCTTCTAGGTCCTTCGCCTTTCTGTATAAATTTGTCTATGTTGACAGGATTCTTGCTGGGTTCTTACTCTCTCCTTTTAAAATAAGCATTTGAAACGATCTGCATTCTCTCGGGCATTTCTGCGAACCCCTGTCCGGTGATGCCTCAAAGGCTCCCAGAGCTCTGGGTGGATATAAACTGGACTTCCCTGGACACCAATGTTTCAAATTACTACGTGGCCTTCTGGGTGGCCCTCCATGCTGGCTTCCTCAAGTTGTCCCCTCCCCCCGCACATTCACAAAACCAGCCCAGAAAGTCTCTCCCAGGCGCTTCCTCCACTTCCTCCGCTTCTTCTGCTCCTTCGGGCTGTGCCTACGGGGCGTGGCATGGGAGCAAGCTTTCCTTAGAAGCATGGCTTAAACTCCTGCACTGATAGGCACCCGAGGGCCCACAAAATTGCAGATGCCCACCTCACCCCGAGCTTCTGATTCAGGCGGCCCAGGGCCCGAGAATATTCATTTTGAACAAGTTCCCCAGTGCTGCTGCTGGCTGGGGCCCCCTTTGAGAACCCCTCCCCCCCATTATATGGGAGACTACTGTTGCATTTTTAAGCAAAAATTGTTTTCCCAATACTATTTAAAGGAAGGGTGGAGAAGTGAGTGAAAGGCTTCTTCTCAGAGTAAGTCTAATTTAAATGGGTTGTTGGTGGTTCATAGAACCTTTTACTGAAGGAAAACGCAGATAACATGGTGCAGGAAACAACGGAAAATGGGCTGCTGCATGTTGCACTCTCTGCACCAGACCCTGTGCAGAGGGCTTTTCAGGGTCATCTTGTTCTTTCTCCCGCCATTATTGCCCAAGCTGACTGGTGGTGCCAGGGACAGCCAGGCCTGCAGGCCTCCAGAGCACCAGCCAGGCTCTTCGCAGAGAAACAACTCACAGGATGGTAACAGCCACAGAGATGCCAGACCCTCATCCCTGGAGCCTGTGAATGTGAGCTTATAAGGAAGAAGGGATTCTGCAGGTACGACTGATGTAAGGATCTTGAGATGGGGAGACTACCTGGATTATCCTGGGGAACCCTTTCTGCAATCACAAGTGTCCTTATAAGAGGAGGAGGAGGGAAATTTGGCTTAGACAGAAGAGGAGGGGACACGTGAAGATGGAGGCAGAGACCCGAGCAATGTGGCCACAAGCCAAGGAATGCCTGGAGCCCCCAGGAGCTGGAAAAGCAGGAAGGACCCTCCCCTAGGACTGTGGTTGAGGGGCAGCACCTGCACAAGTGTGTCTCTTAGCTCCCCTGGACCCCTGGTGAATAATGCATCCAGGGTGAACTCACCAGGGTGGCCAACCACACAGCTTTCTTTCCAGGCTGCAAGGCCGCAGACGCCCCCTCTTCAATAACCAGCTGCTCCGATTCCCACCTTGGGTGGAAAAGCTGTTTCTTCTGGAGAAGTTTCCTTAAAGTGAGTGTGCTTTATGATTCTTAGCTGAGAGCTGCAGCTCACACGCTAGGAGAACTTTCTATGCGGTTCACACTGGGGCAAAGGCATGTGGCATGAAAACCACCAGGTCCCAGTGGCAGCAGGCCAGGTTCCGGGGCTGCGCGACCTCAAGCAGGTCACTCTCTGGCCTGTGAAACTGTTCATTTGTGACCTGGCCCACAGGTCTTAAAGGCAGACCCTGTAAGTAACCTGCATCACAATCAGCTGGGTACACCCAGTGTCACTCCTAGAGCCGGCCCTGTCTCTGAACCAGGGGTTGAGAATCCCAGAGGGGTAGCGGCTGAACCAGGAGCTAGAGGGGGTCTTGAAGTGGGGCCCTGGCCAGCAGCAACAGCACCACCAGGTACGTGTTAGAAATGCAGATTCCCAGGCTGGCCCAAGACCTACCCAATGGCAACCCTTTTGCTTCTGACTGTAACTGTTTAACTGCCACCGTTGACCTCAGTCTCCAGGGAACTCTGAGGCTCTGGTTGAGAGGCACTAGCCAGGTGGTTTCAGAAGGGCTGGTTAGACTTGCACCTAAAGCCGATGTTAATCATTTCATCTGGTTTCTTCTTTGTAGTATTCGTATAGATGATTAATGAGGGCAAAGATGGATTATTAACGGCGAAAATTCCAGGCATGGGGGGCGGGGTTCAGGAACACTGTTCCATACAGAAGTGTATTCTCAAATCGCCCTGTGGATGGCCACCCCTGTGTCACCTGCTCACATCTACTCAACAAACATGTGTTAGAATCCATCACGTGTCCGGGGGTAAAGTGTGACGAGCTGACGAAGCCCCTGTCCTCGGGGAGGGAGGAAAGACAAGGAACATGGACACAAATGTCCAATCCGACCTGATCACTGCAACATCAGATTGCAGCTGCCGGGTCCGGGTCCCAGGACATGAACAGAGGCAGGAATGGGGCTGCAAATGTTTCACAGAGGGTGCTCACAGGAGCCACGCGCACAGCCAGTGAAGGAGGCAGGCCTGGGCAGAGCACATGTAGGCTGGCATGGGGTTGGGTCTGAGGCCTCAGCTGAGTCTCTCTCCAGGGCTCTGAAGCTGGTACACAGCACAGAGGCAAGAAGGCCGGGCACTTACACCCATCATGCCCCAGCCGCTGCCCCAGAGTGTCCCAGGGAAGGTGTAACTGTGGGGAACACAGCAATTTCCAAAGGGGACTCAGCTGTAGCCATCAGCCCCTCCCTCCACCTGGGTGTACTGGCAGATTAGTTCTCTGTTGCTGTGTAACTGTGTGTCTGAAAATGACAATGGTCATTAATTATCTCACAGCCCCTGTGGGTCAGGAATTTGGGTGTGGCTTGGCTGGCTGACTCTGGCACGGAGTTTCTCATGAGGCCACCATCAAGACGGCATGCTGGGGTCATCCGAAGGCTGGACTGGGGCTGCAGGACCCACTTTGGAGGAGCCCCCCTCATAGAGCTGTTGGCTGGGCCTCAGTGCCTCCCCTGTGGAGTGTGACCACGGGAGGCAAGGCTCACCAAGAGCAGTTTGGGGCCACCTCCCTGAGAGAAGGCATCTCCCAGTCCTGGGGGCGTGTGTGTGTGTGTGTGTGTGTGGGTGGGGGGTGGGGGGGGGCGTCTGCATACCACAGGGCAGCACCCACATAATCCACTCTCCAGAAAGTCTTCCGAGGATGAGACCCTTGAACTGAGGTTGTCCAGGCTAATGAAGGACAGGAGGAGCCCAGGATGTCTCTACATCAGTAACCTGGCCCTGAAGCTTCTTTGTCCTAAGCACTCCCCTTCCCCGCAGTCTTGTACGACAGTCTTCACAGTTAAGAGTGGCCTGCTCCCTGTCACACAGGAGGATTTGGCATGATCTGGAAGCTCACTTCCAAACACTGCCCGCCTTGGCCCCCCGGCCCCCGGAGGTTCCACACTGATAGCAGAGCCAGCGGGATGATGCAAACTCTAACCTGGAAGCGTCCTTGCCTTGTGCTGCTCCCCTCCTGCTGTTGGCGGCTGTTTCTGTAAGCACACGTAGAATGATAAACAGTGGCACCGCAGATGGGGTGCCACTGCGGACCCCAGCCCCAGGGCTGCACTCCCAACTGCGGCAGCCCGGCCTTTCCGGGCAGAGTGCCCTCCTTGGGGCCGGGCCGGGCCGGGCAAGCCAGATGTGCTGACGGTTGGACATGCTGGTGAGCTCTCCATCCCGGGGGGTGGTACTATTTTAATGAGGAAGGTGCTGAATTTGGAAACTCTGCACTATCACTGCCCTTGTTTGACGGATGAGAAGAGTGAGTCTCGTGGCCTAAGATGCTCGTCCACAGCCATGCAGCACAGGCTGGGCCCTGGGTCCATCCGTGTTCACAGGACCCCTCCCCCTGAGCCACTTCAGGTTGGAACTCGCAACACGCAAGCTCAGTACCAAGGGGAAATGCAGACCACGGGCCAGAATAAGCTGAGTACTGACTCAGTTCTAGAGAGTCAGCTTTCTGGATGCCCAGAGTGGAGAAAAGAGCACCTGGGAGCCTTGGGGGGCCTTCAAAAGAAGCTGTTCCCCCAACAAACTGCACACACACACACACACACACACACACACACACACACACTGCACGCACACTGCACCCACACTGCACACACACACTGTGCGCGTGCATTGCACACACACACTGCACACACACACACACACACACTGATCTTTATTTTTAGGAGCCCATGCAGTGACAACTTGTGCAGTTCATGTTCTGAAAAGGAAGAAATGGAATCATTTTCCTATCTTAACAGCAAAACTCACTGAAGCTGTTCACACAATAACTGGGCTCTGCTAACTTTCCAGAGCTTCTCTGTCCCTGTCCTCTCATTTTAGCCTCATCATGCCCCCCAACCCAGATGGTGCGGGAGGCACCCTGCCCATCTCTAAGGCGGCATGGATGCTGGGGAAGGGAGGGCTGGCCTAGGGCCGCAGTTCCTCCATAACAGGGCCTGCTCTGCCCAAATCATGCTGGCACTCACCAGTGGGACAGGCAGCAGGAGAGCCCAGTGCTGGGTCTCTCTGTCCCCTTCACACCAGCCCAGCCGCGTGGCTGGGTCTCTCCATCAGAAATGACTTCATAAGCTGAGGGATTCAGACCTAATTTCTTCTTACAGAAAGGGGAGCAAAAATGCTAGGAAAAGAAGTCCTCTCTCCTCTACTCTCATTTGTCTCAAAATGGTACCAACAAGTGGTGCGGAGGAATCGGAACCCTGGGGTCAGTGAGCTTGCCCTCGGGTCCTGGCTCTTAGCTGATGACCTCCTGAGTCACTGCATGGGTTTCCTGTGGCTGCTGTAACAAGTTACCACGCATGGATTTCCTCACAGCGGGCCCTGTGAGGCTAAAATCAAGGAGACAGCAGGGTTGTGTTCCCGCCAAAGTCTCCAGGAGAGTCTGCTCCTGCCCCTGTGGCTTCTGGCGGCTGCCCCAACCCATGGCTTGTGTGTGGCTACATTGCTCTAGCCTCTGCCTCTGATGCCGTTTGGCCTCCTTCTCTTCTGTCTGTGCCAAATTCCCCTCCACTTCCCTTTTATGATGACCCTGTGATTACATAGGGCCCACCTGGACGGTCCAGAAAGATCTCCCAAACTCAAGGTCCTTAATTGAATTGCATCTGCCAAGTCCGTTTGCCATGTAAGGTCACATATCTCCAGGTTCTGGGGATTAGGACGTGGACAACTTTGGGGGACATTTTTCAGCTTACCACAGTTCCTTATCTCAAACAGGAGTGATAAACCTCCCTTCGTGGGCCCTGGAGCCACGTGCCCCCTGAGGGCCTGCTAAAGGTCAACGAGGGCAGTGGGAGTGGTGGCTGACCTGAGAGCAGACACTGCCACTCCAAGAGCTGGTGGCCATCAGTGTCCACTCTCAGGGCTGGTAGAGCCCTCCCACCCCCTGGCCTGCTCAGGTTAAATACCTACCTCCTGGGACCAGGAGAAGCCTCGGGCCAGTTCAGCCCACCTGCCCATAGAGCAATGAGATAGTGGATGACATTCCATCTCAACACCCATGAAGAGGAACTCCTGGCCAACCCAGATATGGAGAGACTGACCATGCACTCTTCTCTCTGGTTGTGTTTGCTCTCTGGATTGGTTTTTAAGGAAAAAATTGGATCTTTCACAAGAAAAGAGTTAAATAGGAGGATGCAAACAAATAAAGGAGATAAGTAAGGTTACAATGAAGAAAGTTCTAGAATTTTGGCAGCAGAGTCCAGACACCCTATTCCGTTGGGAAAGTACACAGGGTTCTTCCCATTAGGCAACCAGTCTCATTGTGGGAGTTTATTAAACTCAACTCACTCTCTGTTGGAAGAAAATTCCTCCGGGAGCCCCTATCAGCCAAGGACTGTTAATTAATTATGAGCAGGGGAGGTACAGGGGGCCGAACAGTGCAGGGAGGAGAATGGGCTTGCAATTCCTGTGAATAAGCTGACTTCAGAGGTGTGGGGACATGTGGTGGGAGGCTGGAGCCAAGCCCATGGTGCTGGCACCCATCCACACTGTCTCCCTCTGCGGACCCACTGGCCAAGAAGGAAATGCATTGTGCTGGCCCAAATATTGCCAGATGTGATGAGACAGTGGATTCTGTTTTTTTAATCCTCGATTACTCAGAGGTGGCTGACCTGGGGCATGCCTTCTTCCTAGACTCCCTGAAACCAGCTTGCTGGGCCTCTGCACACACCCTGCTTGACTGAAACGTGGCCTGGTACTGCACAGCTGGGTCTAAGGACGTGTCCTTCAGTCCACACATATACACACAAGGAGTTGGTGTAAGTACTTGTCCTCTCAGTGTGCCTCAGTCCTGACTTCTGGGATCCACTGACTTCTCCCTTCTTAGCAAATTTTCACCAGTCACCACCACATAGCATGCTTCCTATTACCCCATTCCCCAGGCCATGGCAGACATCACTAATCAATCACCAAACTCCCAAACTCCTGTGGAGAGTGTCCAGCCAGGAGTCCCTTCATGAGAGGGTCTCAAGAGAAATGCTCCACACAGGAACAGCACCCACCCAGTGAGCGGTGACTGCCTCCTTTTAGAGCAGTGGTTCTCAACCTTTCTAATGCCGTGACCCTTTAATACAGTTCCTCATGTTGTGGTGACCCCCAAACATAAGATTATTTTATTTTATTTTTTTTCCATAAGATTATTTTCGTTGCTACTTCATAACTGTAATTTTGCTACTGTTAATGAATCGTAATGTAAATATCTATGTTTTCCGATGGTCTTAGTCTCTACAGCAGCGGTTCTCAACCTGTGGGTCGCTAGCAGGGTCACCTAAGACCATCGGAAAACACAGAGATCTACATTACAATTCATTAACAGTAGCAAAATTATAGTTATGAAGTAGCAACGAAAATAATCTTATGGTTGGGGGTCACCACAACATGAGGAACTGTATTAAAGGGTCACGGCATTAGAAAGGTTGAGAACCACTGTCTAGAGTCACATAAGGGAAGGTGGGAGTGGGGGAAATGAGGCTCCCCTATAAACTGCCAACCCCATGCTGCCTTACGGCACTCTGAGAACCTGAAGGCCTCTCCATGCTCAGGACTCTAGAGTTTGAGGCAAGCCACGCCTTCTTCTGCAGAGCCTTCGGACACTTGCAAATGAGACCATTTCAAGAAAAAACAAAACCATGAAAAAGTGCCTTTGCCCCAAGCCAGGCAGCTTCCCGCCTTCTAGGGTCACAGCCACAAGGCACAGGCCCTGGGACACAAAACCTGGGGGACAGGATCCCAGCAACCAATGTGGGAACAAATACACGGTCCTGGCAGCTCCTCGTTTCTCTTTTCAGCCTAAACCAAGCTCCGGGTCTGGAAGGACTGTCCTCAGTGTCCAATGGGAACGACAATGACAGACGGCATTTTCCAGTCTGGAAGCCCGACCATCAGTGGGGACAGACGGGACCACGCCATAGGGCGGTCAGGAAGCCCAAGTTTATTAGCGGTCCACACTGGGGCGGGAAATCCTGCCAATGTTTTTAACAACCAAAAAGCCACTTCCGCCCTCTCTCCCATTACAGCTCAGGCCGCGGAAGGCATGAAGAATCGCCAACACATGGCAATAGTTCACCACAATTTCGCATCAAGCCAGATTTTTACACAAAGCATGACACCGGGGAGAACTGGAACTTCTGAAACAGCCCTGGCGAACCCCATCCATTTCCCTTGCTGTCCTGTCTTTCAAGTCCCCTCCACGCATCCCTGTTAACAATGCAGCCACCATCCTTCCCAGCTATGAAGCTCAAGGCCCGGGCTGATGGCCATCCTCCGCCCCCACCGGGTGAGAGCTTTGGGTTGAGTTTGCATGTTATGGAAGAACCTTCCCAGCGAGTTTCAGGAAGTTTATGTGCGGAAACCCCGATTGTCACTTTCGTTCATTGCCCGACTGTATAATGGGAAACAGACATGTCAATAAGCACCAGGAAGAGACCTGCTTTGAAAACTTGCTCAGATGAAGCGGCTGTTAAGCTCACACACACTGTAAAGGCAGCTTACTATCGGTACTGCATGCTTAAGGCAGCTTGCGTACAACTGCAAGCTGCTGAACCCCGATTCTCTTCCTGGTCAGTTGAGGGGACCCAGCCCTGCCTCCATGCTCAGTCGGAAAAGTCGTAATGAGATGCACATTTAGCAAAACAAGTATAGCTAATCGGGTTTGTTCATGGCATATCCGAACCCGGGTGCTGAGAGACAAGCCTGTCACCGGGGACATGTCACAGAAGGAAAGAATAAAGCAGTGATTGACAGAAAACCTCGATGGAGGAACCACTCATTGCATCAGATCAAAGACTGCAGACAGATCGCTATTCCTACCAATGAATCTGCTTCTGAGCTCCTGCACTTCGTCTAACCCTCGGAATCTCAACGCAATAACAGAATGCTTTGTTTTGCTTAAAGATATTCCCAGACTGCATTTGTCACATAATTTCATGGCAAGTCTGAATGCATTAATAATAATTTAAAAATGCACATTGCCCAAAAGCATCACATCCAAACTCCTAAAGAAAGCACTTAATTTCCGATGTCCCGGCTAGTGCCGGAGCCAGCCCCCAAGCTAGGGAGCCTGCACTTACCCTGGAGGCAGCGGTGGGTGTCTGCTGTGTGTCCTGCTGTGTGGCGTGTAGCAGGTCAGCTATGTACGCGTCCTCCCTGACTGCATTGGCCCAGGTGCCTGCAGTAGCGGCAGGGCGCTGACTCTGCTCTCCTGGACTGGCTCATGCTCAGCAGGAAAGTTTCAAGTTCCAGGCAGTCTGGGATTCCCTCTCCCCTCGCACACACTTAACCCTGCTTTTGCCTGGCTAAGAGGGATCTGAGTGAAATCAGCCTTGCGCGCTTGGGGACACAGACTGGCTGTGCTTGGGGGAGAAGAACCAACTCTTGGATTCCATCTGGCTTCCCTCCTGCTTTCTCCTTAATAAACTGGAGCATGTGGGGAAGAAGACACTTCTTTGCAAGGCTTTTTGGTTTTCCTAACCCACTGGACTCTTACTCCCCTGAAGGAGTCCTCCCTAGGGATGACCAGCCTGCTGATCTCAGGATGACGGGTGCCCTTTGCTGGGCTCCTTTTCGGGGCCACTTTGGAGGAGTTTAGGGCTCAGATCTCAACCTCAGGCTCAGGGAGGGTGGGGGCACTGGGGAGAAGCCAGCTAGTAAATTCCAGCCCACTTCCAATTGTCTGCAGATGCTCAGCCTATATCCTTCCTTCCAGAGTCCCAGTGTCTGTAACATGTAAATAGCACCCACTGACCAATAAACTCTGAGAAGTGATTTACGTGCCCAGTGGAGGCCCAGTGGATTGCCAAACATCTGATCCCACCTCTTCTCTGAGCCCTCTCATACCCCTTGGCCCCTGAGTTACCCATTCTGTTCGCTTACCAAGGCGTCCTCAGCTCTTATGAGCTACAGGGAAACTGAGCCATGAGAACTTGACATGCTGTCATTCACCCCAGAAGTAGGCATCGAGCTCCTACCATGCACTCACTAGCTGGGGGTTCCATGGTGGATGTAGGAAGAGATGACAGCAATCACACACACACACACACACACACACACACACACACACATACACACTACACACATATGCTCACTCACATGTGCACACACACACATACTCACACAAGCTCACTCACACATGCTCGCTCACATAGGTGCACACACCCATGCTCATTCACGCATGCACACACATGATCTCATTCTTACTCCCATCTAACTGCATTGACCGCTTGAGACCAGCATTAGTGTGTTTTCTGGTCACACGAGAGTCATACAACACTCCCAAATAGTCCTTGGGGTCTCAGATATTCTCTCTTCTTAACTAAGATACCTTCAAGAAATATGTGTCATTAGCCAATCGCTTGGGAGACTGAAAAGACATGTCCCCAATCTCAGTTCTGATTCCTGGTTCCAGAACTGACACCCCAAAGTTCCAGCCCTTGGAGGCAAATCTCTGGGCCCTCTTTCAGTGGGCTGATGGAGGAAAAGAGAGACCCCCTCAGCTCCCACACCACGTGGTCGACTGACTGCAGCCAGCTGCCTGGATTCAGATGGGACTTCACCACTTACTGGCTGTGCCAGTAAGGCAAGTTGCTTAACCTCTCTGAGCTTCAGTGTATGCATTGCTAAAATTCAGATAATAGTACCCCTCTCACGGGGATGATGTTCAGGATTAAATACTTTAAAACATGTAGTGTTCTTGGAAGTGTTATTACTGAAACTCATATCAGAGATGACATCATCCCCTGGTCCCATCACAGGGCTTCCTGAGAAGGCCTGGGGGCTGGAGCACCAGAGAGGCAGGCCCAGGCACTCACGCCTGTGACTGCAGCCAATTTGATGTGTATCTGTAGCCCTGAAAATGCTGTTAACCTTTGCCACAGTCATTCCCTGGAATCTCCAGAAGAAATCCAAGATGGCAAATTAGGAAACATTGTGAAATGGGTCAGCAGCAGCCCACTCCACAGGGTTTAAATATAAATGCATATTTAGATATGAGCACTTTATCTAGAATTGATAAAATAAAATCTTCAAAATGGAGGACTAGTGCATTAAAATATAATCATTACAAGTTTTAAATCATCTTAATTGATGTCTGAGAAGCAAAGCCTTGTGTCTGGGATGGAAGTGTGGAGTAAAGACTGAGTTGGCTACAGCACCCCACATGTTCATCTTGGGGATGTCTGCATGGTAGGATTATGGGTGGTCTTTATCTTGTTCTGCTTTTCTGTCTTTTTGAGGTTTTCTACAATGAGCATGGATTTCTCTTATTATCAAAACCCAGACATTTATAAAATAAAAAAGCCAATCCCGACCTGTCCCTCCCTCCTTTTCAGTCATCAATTCTTCCTTTGCAATATCTTTCCCATTGTTTCCTATTTTCTGTCTCAGCTCTTCTCTGCAAGGCAGAAAATGTCCCACCAGCCACCTCTGGTTTCCCAAACAACCCCCCTTGGCCTCTGCCTGGGGCCGCCTGCTCATGCACAATCACATTCTCCCTCCCAACAACCTGGGGGTTACCAGTATTACTGTGCCCAACTCACAGATGGGGACAGTGAGGCTCAGAGAGGTTAAGTGACTTGCCTAAGTCATTCAGCTAGCAGGTGTAGGGCTGGGACTTGAACCATTTTATACTGAAGCCCTTAGCCATCCTGGGAGGTGAGACATTCCAGCCCATGAGGCCTAGCTGGAAAGATGCCGAATTTGACCTGCTGCTTCCATTTCAGGGCTTGTCTGGGTGCTGCCCTTCAGTGTCCTGGCCTCACGACTCACATCCCAGTCGTCTCGAGATCACAGTTAGCATCTGGTGGGCAATGAGGGTGTGCAAAGCCCCAGAGGGAATGAATTCATAATCCACTTGCTCACTGTGAGCAATGGGAACCCGCCGTCAATGAGAGACAAGTTCCCTGCTCTCGGAGCTCACACTGTAACGAGAGCAGATGAATCAAAAGGCACACAGACGAGAAGCAGGGAAATGTCAGATGTGCTGAGTGCTGTGCGTCCAGGCAGAATTCCAACAGGGGTGACAAGAAAGGCCCTCTGAGGAAGGGCCATTCCAGCCCATGCCAAGTTTGGGACCTGGGATGGTCAGGTTTACGTGTTGGCTCAGCCAGGCTGTCGTCAAGGTGATTCAATCAAACGCTTATCTGGATGTTGCTGTGAATGTATTTGTGGACATGGTTAACCTCTGTGTCTGACTTCCGGTAACGAAGACCACCACCCTCCATGTGTGGGCCACACCCACTCAGCTGAAGGACTTGGGGAGAAACACTGAGGATTCCATGAGGAAGGAGGAAGTCTGCCTCTGGACAGCAGTGTCGGCTCTGGTGCTTCAGCCCTGCCCCATGAACAGAGGCTTGCCAGGCCCACAGTCGTGGGAGCCAATTCCCTAAAACAGAGTTCCTTAGATATGTAAACTCTCTTACTGGCTCTGTCTCTCCATACAAGATGGAAACTCTGTCTGAGTCCTGGGACTCTATTGTCTGAAGGAGCCGCAGGAGTTATGAACACGTGGACTTCTCTAGAGTGCTTCCTTCTTAATGAGGTTCTGTACAGCTGGGAAACTGCAAGGCAGGTAACAATCGGTTAACTACGGTGCTTGTGGCCATTTCTATTTAAAAGCCAGGCTGGGCATCCTGCCCTCCACAGCACCATGGCACTTTTTCCTGTGGCAAAATGTGATTAAATATAAACCACTGCAGGTTAGACCACCATTTCCAGAAACATAATTTCCTAAGTTGTGGACTGCCAGTACTTGTTGGATTCTACTTTTTAACCAAGAGCTATTTTGTAAACAAGGCCTGAAAAAACTTTATAAGCATGACTCTGGTAGATTTAAACCAGTGGTTTCAACTGTAGCTGCACATTCGCCAGGGAGTTAGTTTGAGAGTACCCAGTCCAACCCAGACAACTGAACCCCTCACATGACAGCCTCACCAGAAAGTTGGAGATGAAGACGGTGCTGACCTCCCTTCTACATCCATTTGTTGAAAGAGCAAAGGAGCGACAGAAAGCATATTCAAGTACCAAGAGTTATGCTGTTTTCATTAATTTATTACAATTAGAATAAGGCCCTTTACAAATTACAGCTTCATTGTGATGGAATTCACATACCATACATTTCACTGATAGGAAGTGTGTGTTTCACAGCTTTTGGTCTTCCACCACTACTATAGATAAGAAGGCCCCTCTGACACCTGAAAGGGTATTGTCAGACCTCCATGTGGCAGGAGTTAACTGGGGACGACTAGCACCACGAACTTCCAGCTGAGAAAGGGCTGGTGGCAGCGGCTGACAGGTGGGGGCTGGGCCACCTGGGCAGGATGGAGTGAAGGCTGGAGGCCTGTCCTGAGGGCCTCAGCACCAGTCAGAACCCGCTTCCTGACTCCTGAGCACCCTGGCCCACGTTCTTTCCCACGTTCTCTTACTCCACCACCAAGAGGGCCCCTTTACTTTCAAGGCAAGTTGTTGGGGATGGGGGGCCCTGGGGCCTAGGGCACCCATCCAGCCCTGTGGGTGGCAAGAAAGGTCAGAGCTTGGGGATCTAATCCTGCCTCTCTATCTGACCCTCGTGGAAATCTTCCCTCAGTGCTATGGCTCCAGCCAGATCCTTCTGCTGCCCAACCAGGGGAGAAAGGAGGGTGGGATCCTACAGGCCAGAGCACAGTCGTCGGTTGAACAAATAGTGATCTCTCAGGATGGGAGACAGGCTCGGCCCTGCCCAGGCGCCTCTCAGCAAAGGAAATGGGCCAGAGTCAGGAGTGCTTTCCCTTCTGGTTGACACTTCCAGGTGGAGACAGGCACACCTGCAGCAGCAGAGGGAAGGCAGGGCCGGCAAACACTGACTCACTAGACGTGCTGATTGGGACTTGCATCTCTCTGCCCCTCCCTTACTCTCCAGCAGGGGTGGGGAACTTTTTTAATACCAAGGGCCATTTGAATATAACATCATTTTGGGGCCATACAAAATTATCAAAAATTAGCCTGTTATATTTGGTTAAACATTTAATTAACTCACCCCTAATGCCTTGGCAGGGCCAGACCAAATGATTTCTCAGGGACTTCTATGGCCCATGGGCCGGACATTCCCCACCCCTGCTTTACAGCAAGACCAGTGAGCAGAAAGCACTGTCAGTCCACAAGCAAGGGTGTGGGGGTGTTCTCTGGAGTGAAGCTGGGGGCTCCATCATGACCCCAGCAAACAAGGAGTCTTGGCCCCCCAGGCACACAGGACAGAGTGCTCTCTCCTCCCTGCGCTGTCCTGGGGCCAAGTCCAAGCTGTTTCGCCAAAACATTCTCTCCTCTCACCTCCACAGGCTTCACTGGAGAACTACCACCCTACCCTCCGACCCGGCACTCAGTCAGGAGTCAAGAATTCGGTGGCTGACGCCCAAGCCACAGGTCAAGGAACCATTCTCTCATCGATGCACAGGAAGGGTTTACAACTTTTGCTCTTATAAAGAGCAGAGCTAAGGCCAGAAATCTGTTCAGAGAACCTCAAAGGCAAATTGAGTTTTGCTGCTCATCCAGGTTTCCCGGTGAGCCAGTGCTACCTCCATCAAATTACAGGCTTGAGGGAGATGCTTCTTCCGGGCCTGGAATCCTGGCCTGGATCAAGTGAAGAATGCTGTACATCAATAAAGTGAAAACACAGACCGCTTGACAAGGGAAGGAAGCCAGCCAGTGGCTGACTGGGGAAACTCACTGGCAGATAAAGATGGATAGTGTGAGCGAGTGAATGCATTTGTGTGGGTGTACATTTGTGTGAGTGTGGACTCACATACACACATTTATCTGTACACACACGCACACACTCATGCCCCCTTCTGTTCACTGGGAGGGATGAATCTGGACACCCAGGAACAGGAGCACCCCCAGCACCCAGATTGTGGTTTCTAAATACCATCTTCCTCTAACAGTGACCAGGATTCCTTGGAGAGACAGCCGATTCCAGTCTGGGCAGGAAAAATACCAGATGCTTCTGGAACATCTTGACACATCAGATGGCTGGGAAGCCATCAGGAGCCTGGGCACTGTCAATGCCCGGAGAGCCAGCTGGACGGGGCATACTGAGAGCAACAGATTACACCCTGTTGAAAAAAATTGTAATTCATGAGTTCATACTCAGACAAATAGACAAACAAGTAAAAGTTTGAGGAAGCATGAGATGTTTATACAGTTTTCAAGTACTTTTCTACAAAATACTTATTTATAATAAAGAGGGAAAGTAACTTTGCAGGGGTGGGGCCTGGCAGACACCATATTAATTAAACAATCAATGTTCACATGGCCAGTAATGAGACAAATTAAAAATTTACCCCATCCCCCCGGACGCATAGAGAGGCATAGCTCCACTTCCTGCCATTCCTACCCAACTGGAATCTCATCTCCAGGAGACACCAGACCTGGTGTGAAACCAGCCAAGTGCCAAGGTGGAGCACGTGGGAACAGGTGAGAAAGCTGCACAGACTAAAGGAGGTGGGACGAAGCTCTGTGTGACAATCCCGTGCCAAGCACAGAGGGACCCTCTGCTCCCCAGCCAGGCTGGAACGGGCTCAGATGGACTGTGTCTCTTTCTGATTCTGACTCACACTGAGGCTTGTGGAAGGCCTGTGTCTGTAGGGGACACGTGCTGGGCTGTGGAGATCATGGCTGGCCCCCACCCTATGCCACATTTCCTGCATACTGGCAGCACCCTCTGCAGGGCACTCCTTTGCCTTTGCATGGAGCTGCTATCTCACCCACATGTCCCTGGGTGTGAAGACTGGTCCTTCCACTCCTCACTTCTGCTCATTTCTCCGCTGCCTCTCCTGATTTGAGCAGCGCCCCCTTCCCTCCCCACGCACACACTGTATGTCGCACATTCTGCCTGGAGTTTCACCCCAGAGGAGGGCCCAGGGATGGGGGGATGATGAGGACATAACAGGGAGGGGGTCATTGAAGAGGAACCCCTAGGGCCATGGGTCTGAGCAAGGCCCCAAGGGACAGGCATGTCCCTTGCACCCTGAGCATCCACAGGAGGTCCCTGACCCAGTCCATCCATTGCCTACGCCTCCAGTAAATGCTGCATTACAGATGCCAGCGTGAGAACACCCCTTGGGTCAGGGTGTCCCTCCACATACTTCTCCCCTCTCCCCTTTTATGTTACACTACTGTCATCCCCACATAAGGATGGGAAGCCAGCTGGGCCCTGAGGGGTCTGGCCTTGCTGGGGAAATAGAGGCCTTTATTTTATTAAATATATTTTTATTGATTTCAGAGAGGGAGCGAGGAGAGATAGAAACATCAATGATGAGAGAGAATCATTGATCGGCTGCCTCCTGCACATCTCCCTACTGGGCATGTGCCCTTGACCGGAATCGAACCAGGGACCCTTCAGTCCACAGGCCAATGCTCTATCCACTGAGCCAAACCAGCTAGGGCGAAATGGGGGCCTTTAGTGCATCCCCCCCACCCTCCCTCCCTTTTCCTCACACCAACTCCTGCACCAGCAGGCCCTGCCTCCACCCAGTAGGTGCCAGTTGCACCCCCTTCCCAATGTGACAAACAAAAATGTCTTCAGACACTGACCAATGCCCTATGGGAGGAAGAGAACCCACCCTTGTCCACAGTTACCCACAAAGCTCCAGCTCTGTGGCTTATTGGCAAAATGACTCCACCAGCTGAGTGGGGAGGTGGTGAGGCTGGGGCCTGGGAGCTCTAGGCATCCAGGCAAGTCCCCAGGGCCTCTGGGGGCCCTGCTGGCTGGCTGGCGAGAAAAGCATGAGAAGAAAGCAAACTTTATTGGGGACACAAGAGGTCTATCTGCAGGGTTTGTGATAAACTCCAGCAGAGCCCAAACACAGGCTTTCCTTGTCATCAGTAGCCCACAGCCTGAGTCAGCTACGCCCACAGCACTGAGATCATTCTTGAGAACCCCCAATCACAGACGAGGTGAAGGCTGGAGGAAGTGAGCGAGAGGGAGCTGGTTGGCTGTGATAAGCCAGGGGGCTCAGGGGGTTCCGGGGCTGCCCCAGGCCTGTGGCCAGCATGAGGTCCTTCATGAGGTATGCTGACCCTCGGGCCCAGCAAAGAGAGTCCATGGAGAAGCCTTGACCCACACCCACTCAACCTGGCTGGAAGCCAGGGGCCCCTGTGTGATCACACCCAGAGGGCCTCACAGGGAGCAGTCAGCAGCCAGGGCAGCAAGCGAGCAAGGCCTCCCAGCTCACCTCCTCCTGAAAGCCTGGTGGTCCGAGCAGGGCTGGAAGGACATGGTCAAATAGAGCTATCTGAAAGTGATATTTAAGCCAGCCCAGCCCATGGGCAGGGGAGTGCTGGGCAAGGATCTCCAGGAGGCCTTCTGGGTCCATTTCCCATGGCAGGCAGGGCCAAGAGGGCAGCACAGGCCTGTCCAGGAGAGAGGCTGCTGCTTGTTCCCCACAAAAAGGGGCCCCAGCTTTGGGGTTCAGATCCACTTAGGGTTCAGGCAGTGGTGATGTGTGGCTTGTGAGCAGGGATGGCGCACAGGAACCAAGCTGATAATCAGACCTCTGCCCACACTCCTGTCCACTTCGGTGTCCCTTCTCCTTGGGCCCTCCCTCCACCCAGCTCTCCCAATCTTTCTCTCTGAGAAAACAGGGAATTGGTGACCAGATGGAGGACAAATTCAGGTTTTGTGGGGCCTACAGCTTATGTAATTTGGGAGGATCTTTTCAAGAAAAGCAATACAAAATCACAGATACCAGACTTGGTGAATGCTTAGCTACTGCTCTCTGGGTGTCCTGAGGATGATCTGTCTGATGATCACATGACGACTGACTGGGAAACTGGAATTATTCTGCCCAGCAGAGCTGCGACACCAGCCACAGACATCGCCCACTGTCTTGGGCCAAATGGGCAATAGTCCAGCTTTCCTTGAGATTTTTGCTCTCACTCCTTTCATCATATGTTAATCCTATTTTTTAAGCCCCATAAGACATTATTTTCCTTATAGTTTCAGTTTTTAGACTATGCACACATTTACCACTTTCTCTGCTCTCTTTTCCTTCCGCATTTCAGGTCTTCCATCTGGGATCACTTTCCCTTTGACAAAAGTATAGTCTTTAAAGTTCTTTTAGTGCTTGTCTGCTGGTGGCAAACTTTTCCTTTCTGAGTGTGTGTTTTATTTTTAAAAAGTTTAAATTGAAGAATGACAGAGAGGTTGCAACCATAGCACTCCTTCTTACAATGTGCATGCCCTCAAAAACACAAGGACGCCAGGCTCTTCCTCCCTGAGGGGCTAGAACAGTGTCCTCTTCCCACACTATGCACCTGCAACTCAGCCGTGTGACTGCGGGAACGACAATGTGTTTGTTCGCTTCCATGGCTGTGCCGTATCCCGGGGAATGAGTTGACTGTGAAGAGTTGTCCTTTCTGCCCTGGCTGGTGGCTCAGTTAGAGCACCGGCCCATGCACCAGAGAGTCACAGGTTTGATTCCCAGTCAAGGGCACATACCTGGGTTGAAGGTTTGTCCCCCGCCCCCTTCGGGCATGTGAGGGAGGCAACCAATCAATGTGTCTCTCTCGCATTGATGCTTCTCTCTCTCTCCCCCCTCCCTCCTTCCACTCTAAAAAATTAATGGAGAAAAATATCAAAATATCTGGTAAGGCTTATCAACAACAACAAAAAAGAGTTGCTCTTTCTGCTAGTGATGGGCATCTGAGGACTCCCCGTTGGGGCCCACAGTCCGCTGCTGGGGCTGTGCTGGCATGTCTTCAGAAGCACACGTGCCCGTGTTCTTTTGGACAGAGCATGTGTTCACTCCGGCAGAAGGCCCCTCACTGTTTCCTCAGTGGTTTTATCAATTCCCACCCTGCCCTTATGGCATAGGAGGCCCCGGAGTTCACCTACCTCAGTATCGTTAGTCTTTTAAATCTTAGCCATTCTGAAAGTGTCTCATGGTGGTTTTGATTTGATCAGTGAGGTTGAGCCACCTTTTCAGATATTTATTGGCCATTTGGAGATCTTTTTGTTACATGTCTGTTCATGTGTTCATGCCTTTCGCCTTTTTAGGAGGTGAAGAGTGGGGACAAAAATTAATTAACCATTAAATAATTCAGCAGTAACAAATGAGTAGGAGTTATAATCCTCATTTCTGAAAATGATCAGGACGGCTTTTCCTCCTCCATCTCCATTCCTTCTTTTGCGGACTTCCTAGCAGCACCCCTGTGCTTGGTCCATCTACACATGGAGTTGTGTGTCTGCATTACCTTACAGGTAATAAAAACCTGCTTACCTCTCATAAATAAGTCCTTTATTGGCTAAAGGGATAGCAAATATCCATCCCACTCTGGCTTGACTTTCTGTCCTTTTACTAATGCTGTCTCTGATGAACCAAAGTTCTCTATTGGCATGAAAGCCAATTTGTCATTCTTTTCCTTTATAGTCAGTTTTTTTTTTTGTTTTTTTAATCCTCATCTGAGGAGTGAGGTTATTTTTTCCATTGATTTTTTTAAGAGAGAGCAGAAGGGAGGGGGGAGGGGGAAAAGAGAGAGAAACACATACGTGAGATACATCGATTGGTTACCTCCTGCTCACGCCCCGACTGGGACTAGGAATTGAACCTGCAACCCTTCAGTTTGTGGGCCTGTACTCCAGCCACTGAGCAAAACTGGCCAGGTCTATAGTCAGTATTCAGTTTAAAACACCTTTGCTAATTCAAGGCCATGAAGAAATCTTAGTTTCTCCTAAAAATTTTGTTTCCTTTCACGGTTTGCTCTGTAACTGATTTTGTGTAAGTTGTGAGATAGGGATTCATAATTGTTTCCTTTATGAATATCTAGTTGACCTGGAACCACTTATTAACAACAGTGCTCTTCCTCACTGAGCTGCAGTGTCTCTTGGATCGTCCATCAGAAAGCTGTATGAGGGGGTCTGTTTTCAGGCTCCGTATCCTGCCCATTGCCCTCTGGACAGAATGATTCTCACACTAACACTGCTTTGCTTTCTGGGAGCACATCAGTCGTCCAAAGTCTTCAACACCGTCTTCACTAGTCTTGGTCTTTTGTATTTTTCAAATACATTACAGAATAAGTGTGTCAATTTCCACAAAAAATCGGTGCTTGAATTTCGGTTGGAATAGCACTGAACCCACCATTTAGGGAAGAATTAACCTTTTTACAATATTAAGGCTTGCAATCCACAAACATGCCCTACACTTCCATTTCTTACATTTTATTCACTTTTCTTCAATAATATTTCACCGCTTTCTGTCTCAGGTATCTTTTGTTAGATTATTTCTATGTGGAAGTGTCTGGAAGGTTATCATAAATAAAATTTATAAATGATCATTGTTTCTGATATTTAGAAATACAATTGATTGGCCTATGTTGAGCATGAGTCCAGCAATCTTGCAAAGTTCACTCACTGCTTTTAATATTTTGCTTTTGGATTTCTTTGGCTTTTCTTTTAAATAACCATATCATCTGAAAAAAAAAACACACAATGAGTTTCATTTCTGGCTTTTCAAATCGTATACCTTTAATTCTTTTTTGGCTAGGTTCTGTGGTGCAGTGCCAAGCAGAAGTGGCACTGGGCAGCCATCCTTGGCTCAGTCCCACCTCAGGGACAAGCTTTTGCTATTTCACAGTTATGTGGATGTTTGTCACAGATTTCTTGTTTGATCAGATTAGGGAAGTTCCTTTCCATTCCTGGTTTGCTAACAGCTCTCTTAATCATGAATGGGTGTGGAGTTGTACAAATGATTTTTCTGCATTTATTGAGATGATCATGCAGTTTACTTCTTTGTTGATGAGATGAACACATTTATTACTTTTTTAAAATATTAAACAAAACTTGAATTCCTGAAGCCAACCTAACTTGTCCATGACATATCATCACTAAATATCACTGAATCCGCTTGCTCATACTTTGCTTAGGATTGTCTAGGATTTTCAAGAGAAACATAGGCCCATAACTTTCTTTCTCTCTCTTATCTTTGTAACATACTTCTCAAGTTTTGATGTCAAGGTTATATTGCTTCATAAAACAAGATGGGACACGAACCTCTTTTTTGTTGTTCTGTGGAAGAGTTTATAACAGATTGTTGTTCTTTCTTAAACATCTGAAACATTTAACTTCAGTTAAGTCTTCTGAGCCTGGAGTTTTTCTTATAACAAGATTTTAAATTATAGGTTAACATTACTTGAAGATAGGCACTATGAAGAGTGACCTCAGCAAAATGGCAGAAAATGAGTTTCTGGTGCTCACCCCCCCCCCCAAAACATTAATTTGAACAGATATCCATGCATGAAAATACCTTCAGAAGAGCTAAAGATTCCATGTGAGAGATTACAGTTCATGGGTTAAGCCCAGATAAGAAGACACATTGAAGAGGGTAAAAAAGACAGTTTCATGTTGTCACCTCTCCCCCCAGGCCCAGGCACTCCAGCACAGAGAGACACCCTCCACAAAGGAGAGCATCCAACTTCACCATGGACTCCAGGGTGATAGGTGCCAGGTTTGTCCCAGTGAGCCTAGGTTCCAGGCCCAACCCTGTGAACCCAAGCACCAGACCTGCTCACCTGCTGACCCAGGTGCCAGGGTGGCCTACCCAAGAACTCCACCCAGGTTCCTGGATGGGCTAAGTGGTGTAGGACTTTCCCTGCCACAGTCAGTCTGTGAAGACTGGAAGAGGTGCAACATTTGAAGAATCATGAATAATCTCAAAGAAAAATGATACCACAAAAGGAAGCTAATAAAAACTCTAATGACTGACTTAAGAAATGCAGATCTATGAAATATCTGAAAAGAATTCAGAATAACCTTTTAAAGGAATTCAGTGAACTAAAAAAACACACAGACAGCTAATTAAACAAAATTAGGAAAATGAACAAAATGACAAGTTCAATAAAGAAACAAAAAACGTGTTTTTTTTAACACAACTTACAGAAATCTTAGAGTTAAATAAGATGTGTGAAATGAAGAATCTGAGAGAGTGCTTCAATAGCAGACTGGATAAGCAGAAGAATTAGTGAGCTAGAAGACAGGCCATTTGAGTCATCTAGAAAGAGGAGCAAGAAGAAAAGGAGTGAAGAAAGCCTAAATGAATTATGGGATATCATTAAAAGAAAAAATACTAGATATTATGGAAGTACCAGAAGGAGGAGGGAAAAAGGGGCAGAGAGCTTATTTAAAAAAATAGTGTCTGAGAACTTCTCATATCTGGGGAGAGATTTAGATTTCCAGGTTCATAAAGCTCATTGATTCTGTCCACTCTGCCAAATTTCAACCCAAAATATTTTCAGCAGGACACGTTGTAATAAAACTGTCTAAAATCAAAGATAGAGTTTTAAAAGGAACAAGAGGAAAAAAATTCTCACATACAAGGGAGCCTGAGAAGGCTGTAAGCACATTTCTCAGCCAAAACTATGGAGGCCAGGAAAGTCGGGTGATGTATTATTCAAAGTGCTGAAGGGCAGAAGCTGCTGGAAGAACACCTGGCAAAGTTGTCCTTGAGACATGGAAGAGAGATAAAGGCTTCTTAAACAAATAAAAATGGAGGGAGTTCATCACCACTAGACCTGTCTTATAAGAAATGCTAAAGCAGTTCTTCAAGCTGAAATAAAAGGACACTAAATAGTAACATAAAAAAATAGATGAAAATAAAAATTTTACACTGGTAAAGGTAAGTATATAGTCAAATTCAGAATACTCTAACTCTAATACAATGGTGTGTTAATCACTTAACTCTGGTGTAAAAATTAAAAGACAAAATTATTAAAAAATAAGTAAAGTTACAATAATTTGTTAATGGATACAGAATATAAAACGATGTAAACAGCAACATTGAAAACAAAAAAATTGAGAGCAAGGAAATAAAAGTGTAGTAGGTTTTTTGCATGAGATCAAAGTGGTTATCAGCTTTGAAAAGACTATTATATTTATAAGATGTTTTATGTAAGTCTCATGGTAACCACAAAGCAAAAACCTACAGAAGATACACAAAAGATCAAAAGAAAAGAATCAGACCTAGCTGGTTTGGCTCACTGGATAGTTTCGACCTGTGGACCAAATGGTCCAAGGTTCGGTTCCGGTCAAGGGCACATACCTGGGTTGCAGGCTCAATCCCCAGTAGGGAGCATGCAAGAGGCAATCAATCAGTGATTCTCTCTCATCACTGATGTTTCTCTCTCTCTCTCTCTCTCTCTCTCTCTCTCTCTCTTCCTCTCTCTCTCTCTCTCTCCTTTCCCCTCTAAAATCAATAAAGAATATTTTTTTAAAAAAGAAGAGAATCAAAACATACCACCAGAGAAAATCATCAATTCACAAAAGGAGATAGCAAAAAAGGAAGAAAAAGGAAACAATAAAATAGCCAAAAACAATACCATGGCATAGTTAAGTCTTACCTATCAATAACTACTTTAAATGTAAACAAGTAAAATCTAAAAAAAAAAAAAACAGGCAGTAAGTTGCTGAATGGATTAAAAAAAAGCACCTCAACTGTATGCTGTCTACAAAGAGACTCATTTTAGCTTTAAGGATACATAGGCTCAAAAGGAAAGGATGGAAAATATATGGAATGAAAATGGAAAAGAAAAGACAGCAGGGGTAGCATGGACTTTAAGTCAAAAACTGTAACAAGAGACAAAGGTCATTATATAATGACTAGATGCCCGATGCACGAAATTCATGCAAGGGTAGGCCTTCTTTCCCCTGGCTGCCGGCACCAACTTCTCTCTGGCACCCAGGACCTGGCCTTCCCTTGCAGCCCTGGCTTCATCAGGAAGATCGTCTGGAAAGACATCTGGTCTAATTAGCATATTATGCTTTTATTATAGACTAGAGCCCTGGTGCACGAAATTCTTGCACTCGGGGGCTGGCAGGGGAGAGGAGGAGGGTCCCTTAGCCCGGCCTGCACCCTCTTACAGTCCAGGAGCCCTCAAGGGATGTCTGACTGATGGTTTAGGCCCACTCCCAGCTGACAAGTGGGACATTGTTAGTGCTACCATGGAGGCGGGAGAGGCTCCTGCCACCTTGCTGCGCTCACCAGCCGTGAGCCGGGCTTCTGGCTGAGCAGCACTCCCCCTGTGGGAGCACACTGACCACCAGGGGACAGCTCCTTCATTGAGCAGGATTGAGCCAAAACTGGCTCTCTGACATCCCACGAGGGGTCCCAGATTGCGAGAGGGCACAGGCCAGGACAAGGGTCCCCACCGGTGCACTATCGGGGCCGGGGAGGGATGCGGGGAGGTTGGCCAGCCAAGGAGGGACCACGGGGGCACTCCAGGGTGTGTCTGGCCCGTCTTGCTCAGTCCCTGTCAGCCGGACCCCAGCAGCAAGCTAATCTACCGGTCGAAGCGTCTGCCCCCTGGTGGTCAGTGCACGTCATAGCGAGTGGTTGAGTGGCCTTAGCATATCATTAGCATATTACTCTTTGATTGGTTGAACAGCTGACCAGACAACTGAACACTTAGCATATTAGGCTTTTATTATATAGGATAAGGGGGTTAATTCCACAAGAGGACATAAAAAATGTAAATGTATATATTGCTCATAGTGCTGGTTTCTGAAATAAAAGACATAACTGGCAAACCTTTAGCTAGACTAAGAAAAAGAGAGAGAAGACACAAATACATATAATCATAAATGAGAGAAAACATTACAACTGATTCAAAAGAAATACAAAGGATCATAAGAGATGACTATGAACAATCATACACCAAAAAAAAAAAAAAAAAGAACTAGAAGAAATGGTTGGAAAATTCCTAGAAACAAGACTGAATTAAGAAGAAATAGCCCAGCCAGTGTGGTTCAGTGGTTGAGCATCAACTCATGAACCAGGAGGTCACAGTTCAATTCCTGGTCAGGGCACATGCTCAGGTTGCAGGTTCAATCCCCAATAGGAGGAGTGCAGGAGGCAGCCAATCAATGATTCTCTCTCAGCATTGGTTTTTCTATTTCTCTCTCTCCCTCTCCCTCCCTCTCTCAGAAATCAATAAAAACCTTTTTTTTTAAAGAAGAAGTAGAAAATCTTAAGGGACCATGAATGAGTAAGGATAGTAAACATTAATCAGAAACCTCCCAACACAGAGAAGCCCAAGACCAGATGGCTTCACTGGTGAATTACACCAAACATTTAAAGAACAATTAAAGCCAATCCTTCTCAAACTCTTCCAACAAATTAAAGAGGAGGAAATACTCCCAAACTCATTTTACAAAGCCAGCATTACTCTGATACCAAAGCCAGATGAGGACACTACAAGAAAACTACAAGTCACTTATATGCACATATGCATAACCCCTGGACACAGACAAGGGGTGGTGAGGGCCTGGGGGAAGAAAGGGATGGGAAAGGGCTGGAAGAGGTTAATGGGGGGGAAAGGGGGGGAAAGAGGGGAAGGAGGACCTATGTAATACTTTCAACAATAAAGAGTAAAAGAAAATTACAGGTAGATATTCCTGATGAAAAAAGATGCAAAAATTCTCAATAAAATACAAGCAAACCAAATCAACAGCACATTAATATGATGATACACCATGATCAAGTGGGATTTGTCCCTAGGGTGCAAAGATGATTCAACATATGCAAATCAATGAATGTGATATACCACATTAATAGAATGAAAAATAAATATCATATGATCATCTCAATAGATGCAGAAGCATTTGACAAAATACAATAACCTTCATGATGAAAACTCTCAACAAATACAATGTAGAAGGAACATACTTCAATATAATAAAAGCATATGTGACAAACTCAAAGCTAACATCATACTCAATGGTGAAAGGTTGAAAGCATTTCCTCTAAGATCAGGAACAAGACAAGAGTGCCCACTCTTGCCACTTCTATTCAGCATGATACTGGACATCCTTGTCAGAGCAATCAGGCAAGAAAAAGAAAAGGCATCCAAATCAGAAAGGAAGAAGTTACACTGTCTGTTTATATATAATAATATGGCCTATAGAGAAAATCCTAAAGATCAACCCCCCCCCCCCCCCGCCCCGCAAACTGTCACATAAATAAATTCAGTACATTTGCAGGATACAAAACCAACATATAAAAATCAGTTGCATTTCTATACACTAACAACAAACTATCTGAAAAAGAAATAAATAAAACAATTTCATTTATAATAGCATAAAAATAATAAAATACTTAGGAATAAATTTAACCAAATCTTTCAAGGAGGTGAAAGATTTCTATACTGAAAAGTTTAAGACATTTATGAAAGAGAAATAAATGGAAAGATATGCCATGTCTATGAAACAAATATTGTTTAAAATGTCCATACTAACCAAAGCCATCTACAGATTCAATGCAATCCCTATCAAAATTCTAATGGCATTTTACAGAAACAAAATCCTAAAATTCCCAATGGAACCACAATAGACCCAAAATAGCCAAAGCAATCTTGAAAAAGAAAACAATGCTGGAGATATCACAATTCCTGGTAGCAAACTATACTATGAAGTTACAGTAATCAAAACAGTATAGTACTGGCATAAAAAATAGACTCATAGAACAATGAAACAAAACCAAGAGCCCAGAAATAAACACAACATATACAAACTAATATTTCACAAGGGAACCAAGAATATTCAATGGGGAAAAGACAGCTTCTTCAATATATGGTACTGTAAAAAACTGGATATTCACATGCAAAAGAATGACATTGGACCCCTATTATAAAACCACTCACAAAATGCTGGCTCAGTTGGATGTTGTAGGGCTCCGAGGAGTGGTGGTGAGGGCACTAAGTGCACCTCGAATGGCTTGGGTCCAACACGGCCATGGTAGGCACACTGGTGCGGAAGGTGGAGGACTATGTTCGGAGCAAGGATTTGCAAGACTACCTCATGAATACAAAATATATTTAGGGAATGCTGTGGCCCTGCTTTAGAAAACTAAGCCAGCTAGGCAGCACCTGGAAGAGTCTGCAAGTCGCTCTGAGCTTCCTTGGCTTAGGTGCAGCCATCAGAAAAGAGATCATAGAAAAGCTATTGCCTGAACAGTCCTCTTAATCATTTGTGACCTGGGATATTGAGCTCTTAGGCTGTCAGAATTCCAGTTCATGAGGCAATCTGTATCATTCTGGTTTAGCCAGATAGCAGGAAAATCTCAGAAAAGGACCACAGTGCAGGGACAAACTTCCCCCAAACATGTCTGCACCAGCCAGCGTACCTGTAGAATAGTTTGCACGACCTGGTTGGGGTTGAGCCTCACAGTCAGCCAGCCTGAGAGGAGATCCCATCCACAAATGGGGCAACAACAATCAAGACCCAATTATAACAGAAGAGCCCAAATAACCCACTAATGGGACACTCCTAGAACATCCATCTCAGCAGTTTAAGGAGATCGCACCACTGGGTCCCACAGCACATTTACTACAAAAGGCCACCACATGAAGACTGGGAGTCATAGTAAATCTAATACATAGAAACAAACACAAAGAGACAACTAAAATAGGGAGACAAAAAACATCCCCAAATGAAAGGAGGTATCTTCAGAAAAAAAACTAAATGAAATGGAGATAAACAATATATAAAAGAATTCAGAGTAATGATTACAAGAATGTCCAAGGAACTAAGTGAGAACTATAAAGAACTTAGTGGGAAATAGATCAGTATAAAAAGGGACATGGAAACCATGAATAAGAACCAGTCAGAAATGAAGAATACTGTATCTGACATCAAGAATATACTGGAAAGAATTTAAAGTAGGCTGGATGAAGCAGAATTGGAACCAGTGATTTTTGAAGACAATGTAGAAAAAAATTAGAGCAACAAAGAGAAAAAGCACTTAAAAAACATGAGGCTAGTTTAAGGCAGTGGTTCTCAACTTTTCTAATGCCCCAGACCTTTAATACAGTTCCTCATGTTGTGGTGACCCCCAACTATAAAATTATTTTCTACAGCAGCAGTTCTCAACCTGTGGCACAGGTTGAGAACCACTAGCAGGGTCGCCTAAGACCATCAGAAAACACAGATATTTACATTACGATTCATAACAGTAGCAAAATTACAGTTATGAAGTAGCAATGAAAATAATTTTATGGTTGGGGGTCACCATAACATGAGGAACTGTATTAAAGGGCCGTGGCATTAGAAAGGTTGAGAACCACTGGTTTAAGGGAACTTAGGGACAACATGAAACAGAACAACATCTACATCATAGGTATACCAGAAGGAAAAAGTGAGCAAGAGATAGACAACCTGTTTAAAAGAATATCAACAGAAAATTTCCCTAATCTGGTAAAGAAAAAAGTCACACAAGTTCAGGAAGTACAGAGAATCCCAATCAAGATGAACACAAAGAGATCCATACCAAGAAACATCATAATTAAAATGATAAAACTTTAAAGACAAAGAGAGAATCTTAAGGGCAGTAAGAAACAGTTACCTACAAGGGAGTTCCCATAATGCTGTCAGCTGATTCTCAACAGAAACGCTATAGGCCAGAAGGGAATGGCATGAGATATTCTAAGTAATGATAAGCAAGACTACTGAAACCAAGACTACTCTAGTCAGCAAGAGTATCATTCAAAATTGCAGGTGAAATAACAAGCTTCCCAGACCAAAAAAGAAAAAAAAGGCTAAAGTAGTTTGTTACCACCAAAACAGCGTTGCAAGAAATGCTAAAGGGGCTGTTGCAAAAAGAAATATATGTAGAGAGAAAGGAAAATAGGCATAAAAAATAAAAATAGCAATAAATACCTATCAATGATAACCTTAAATATAAGTGGATTAAATGCTTCAACAAAACAACATAGTGAATAGATAAGAAAACATGACCCATATATATGCTGGCTATAAGAGACCCACCCCATGCACAGGCTGGTGTGCTCAGTGGGTAGAGCATCAGCCCACGCACTGGAGGTCACAGACTCAAATTCATGTGTCTCGGTTGTGGGTTTGATCCCCAGCCCCAGTAGGGGCAAGTGGGAAGGCAACCAATCGATGTGACTCTCTCACATCAATGTCTGTCTCTCTCTCTCTCTCTCTCTCTCTCTCTCTCTCTCTCTCTCCACACACACACACACACACACACACACACCCCTTCCTCCCTCCATTCCACTTTGAAAATCAACAGAAAAAATATACTCGGGCGAGGATTAAAATAAATAAATAAGCGCGCGCACACACACACACAAACACACACACACCCTCTCAGGTGAGGATTAACAAAAAACATTCTTTAATCACATGATCATACCATAGATGCAGAAAAGTTGTTCGACAAGATCCAGGAATAAACTTAACCAAGGAGGTAAAAAACTTGTACTTGGAAAAAACTATAGAACATTAAGAAAGAAATAGTGGAAGCATATACTGTGTTCACAGATTGGAAGAATTAATATCATTAAAATGTCCACACTACCCAAAGCAACCTATAGATGCAACGCAATCCTTACTAACATACCATCAGCATATTTCACAGCTCTAGAACAAATATTACATAAGTTTATATAGAACCAAAAATGACACTAGATAGCCTCAGCAATCTTAAGAAAGAAGAATAAAGTTGGAGGGGTCACTACAAAACCATTGTAATCAAAACAGGCTGGCACTGGCACAAGAACAGCCATATAGATCAATGGAACAGAACAGAGACCCCAGAAATCAACTTACTCCTTTATGGTCAATTAATATTTGGCAAAGGAAGCAAGAGTATATAATGGAGTAAAGACAATCTCTTCAATAAATGGTTCTGGGGAAACTGCACAGGTATATACAAAAAAATGAAACTAGACTACCAACTTACACAAGAATAAGCTCAAAATTGACAAAAGACTTAATTGTAAACCATGAAACCATAAAAATCCTAGAAGAAACATAGGCAGTAAAATCTCAGACACCTCACATAGCAAAATTTTCACCAATACATCTCCCAAGGCAAGAGAAACAAAGGGAAAAATAAACAAATGGGACTATGTCAAACTAAAAAGCTTCTGCACAGCAAAATAAACCATCCTCAAAATGAAAAGGTAACCTACTGTATGGGAGGACATATTTGCCAATGATACATTTGATAAGGGGTTAATTTCCAAAATATATAAAGAACTCATACAACTCAACAAAAGGAAGACAAACATGCCAACTAAAAAATGGGCAAAGGTTCTGAGTAGACACTTATCCAAAGAGGACACACAAATGGTCAAGAGACATATGAAAAAAATGCTCAATGTCACTAATCATCAGAGAGATGCAAATTAAAACTATACTGAGGTATCACCTCACACCTGCCAGAATGGCTACCATCAGTAAATCAACAAACAAGTCCCAGCAAGAATGCAGAGAAAAGGGAACCCTAATATACTGCTGGTGGGAATGCAGACTGGTACAGCCACTGTGGAACACAGTATGGAGTTTCCTCAAAAATTAAAAATGGAACTGTCGTTTGACCCAGTGATCCCACTTCTGGGAATATACCCTAACAATCCTGAAACATCACTCAGAAAGAATATATGCACCCCTATGTTCATAGCAGTGTTATTTGTAATAGCTAATATCTGGAAACAGCCCATGTGCACTTCAGTAGATGAGTGGATAAAAAAGCTGTGATACATTCACACAATGGAATACTATGCAGTTGTAAAAACGAAGGAGCTCTTACCCTTTTCAACAGCATAGATGGATCGCAATATTATTATGCTAAGTGAAATAAGCCAGTCAGAAAAAGACAAATATCACATGATCTCACTTACATGTGGAATCTAAGGAACAAAATAAACTAATGAACAAAATAGGTCCAGAGACAAAATAGGTCCAGGATGCATGAAATAGACTGACAGATCTCAGAGGAAAGGGTGTTGGGAGGGGCAGGAAGAGATTAACTAAAGAACTTACAAGCATAGCTCAGAGACATGGGCAATAGCGTGTTGAAGGCCTGGGGTGGGTTGGGGGCTAGGTAAAGGGAGATGGGGGACATCGGTATAATACTGTCAACACTAAAAAATAGATTTTAAATACATACAAGGGAAAAGGTTAAAAACAACAAACAAACCAACACTCACAAACCTGAAGTACATTAAAGACTTAAATGTGAGACCTGAAACAAAACTCAGAAGAAAACAAAGAGAAAAAGATCTTTGACACTGGTCTTGGCAACAATTTTTTGGATGTCACACCTAATGCACAAGAAACAAAAGCAAAAACAACCAAGTGAGACTACATCAAAAAAGATTGTGCAAAGCAAAAGAAATAATCAATGAAGTGAAAATGAACCTACAGAATGGGAGAAAATATTTATAAGCCAGCCATCTGACAACAGGTTCATATCCAAAATAAATAAGGAAGTCATATAACTCTATAGCAAAAAAAAAAAAAAAAAAAAAAATCCAAACAAAAAATAAACAAAAGAACTGAATAAACACTTTCCCAAAGACAAACATGGCCAACAGATATACGAAAAGATACTCAAAGTCACTATTCATTAGAGAAATCAAAAGCACAATGAGGTATCACCTTACACCTGCTAGAATGGCTATTATAAAAAATACAATAGATAATAAGGACAGGTGGAGATGTGGAGTTAAGAAAACCCTTGTGCAGTGTTGGAGGGACTATAAATTGGTCTGGCCACAATAGGAAACAATCTGGATGATCAAAATAAATGATGCTATATGGTCCAGTATTCCCACTCTGGAAATACAACCAAAGGATTCCGTAAGTTTTATACGTCAACTTGTCATATTTAATTGTCAGTTAAAAATACCTTCCCACCCTGGCCAGGTGACTCAGTTGACTGGAACATCATCCCATACACCAAAAGGTTGTAAGTTCGATTCCCGGTCAGGGCACATACCTACGTTTTGGGTTTGATTCCCTGTTAGGAGTGTATAGGAGGCAACCAATCAATGTTTTTCTCTCTCTCTCTGTCTCTCTCCCCACCCCTTCTCTTCTCTCTCTAAAAAAAAAATATATATATATATTAATTAATTAATAAACATATCCTCAGATGAGGATTTTAAAAAGAATTTATAGAGTCATGGCAACATACCACTAATTCCCATTTTGATTTCTTATCTGACCTTCTCTCCAGTCTGGCCTGTGGCCAACTTCGATCAAGTTCCAAAAAGCACATGGAAGAATGTGCGCTCTACACGTAGTAGGTCAAGTTCCTTGATCCCATAGTGGAAATACCCGACTGCTCACTCACTGTTTATATACTGTTTCTTAAATGTTTGTCACAGATAGTTGAGTTTCATGTCTTAAGATTGTACAGTATCCTGATCCTTTTTTTCCAGGGCAATAAAAGGGAGCTTTAAAACCATTTAACTCCTTGCCAGGCCATCTCAACTTACATTGTAATGTTTTCCAATATTTTATTGTTTTTGACAACTTCATTGTGAGACGGTTTGTACAGAGCACTTAGACATATCTGTGTGTTTACTGTTCTAGTTATTCACCACTACTTCTTGCTCAGAACCTCCCCCTGGAATCCGTTCCTCCTCTTGAAGAAAATTCCTTACTACTTCCTTTCTTGAGGAATCATCTGCAAGTAACACCCTCATTTTTGTTTATTAATGGTTTTCTAAATGTTGTCCAATTCTTAGTAGCTTTGAGATATAATTTATATACCAAAAATTTACCCTTCTTAGTGTGCAATTGAATAACTTTTAGTAAATTTATGGTTGTGGCAACATTACCACTAATTCATTCCCAACCATTTGCATCGCCTCAAATATAAACCCCATATCCCCATTTCTCCCTCCCCCCCAGCCTCTGGCAACCACTAAACTGCATTCTGTCTATGCATTTGTCTATTCTGAACATTTCATATAATATGCAGCTATTATAACTGGCTTCTTTCACTCAGAATGATGTTTTTGAAGTTCATCCATGTTGTAGAGTCAGCTTTATTTCTGTTTATGGTTGAATAATATTCCATTGTGGTGATGGACCACATTTTCTTTATCCATTCATCCTTTGATGGACACCTGGTTCTCTCCCAGTTCTGGCCACTGTGAAGAATACTGCTGTGAATATTTTTATACAAGTTTACATGTGGGCATACGGTTTCAATTCTCCTGCATGTACACCTCGGAGTGGAACTGCTGGATCGAATGATGATCATCACTGGCGTTCTTGAACAAAAGTTTCACTACAGACCCAATTCCGTGTAGATAATATTTTTCTCTCAATGCTCATTGGTACTACCCTCTGCTTCGGATGTCCAGTGGTTGTTGCGAAGTTTGCTATGGTTCCTTCATTCCACTGTAGGTGGTCTCACCTTTCTCTCTGGCTGCTTTCAGAATTATTTTTGTCTTTAATGTTCTGTGTGTGTCCAGGCATTGATTTATTTTTATTTCTACTTGGAATCTATTCTGCTTCCTGAATCCTTTAAATGTTGTATTTCTACTGTTCTCTCCATTCCCTCCATCCGGGAGTCCAGATACGTGTTAAATTAGACCGTTTCCTTCCAGCATTATGACTGGTCTTTGTCTCATGTCCATCTCCTCTTTCAGGTGACTATCCAGGGAGGTTCTGAGTCCTCATCTCACCATGACCATCCCTGGAGGATGCACAGAGGCATGAAATTTAGACACGCTGTCCCTACCCCCACCTTCACCCCCCAGCATGCCCTGGTGTAAACGACACCCAGGAACCCCCATGGGGTGGAGGGTAGAAGAGGCAGGACTACTTGGAATGGTAACTTTGAATGCTTCCCAGAAAAAGCATTGAGCAGTCATAGTCCAAGTCAGTGAATATGATTTTGTTATGAATTTCACAAACCCCACTAATGTAACTGCCAAAACCGTGTGAGAGAAGCAGGCCCCACACGCTGATCACATGTAGTGCAAACCACCTCTGTGCTTGGAACTGTTTTCTCTGCCTTTGTTTTTTGTGTTGTTGTTTTTTGTATGTGTACACTTTTGTTTAATGGGTTTAAACATTTAGTGAATCAACAATCTTAAGGCATGATTACAATGAACTCCTTAGACATTTAAAATCTGCCTTTGTTTTTTAATTTTAGATGATGAGGCAGGCTCCTCTGGACATGACTTTCTCTAAGAAGCCCTGGAGCTGTAACTTTCTGGAGCTGGCAATGGTCATGCCATGAGACAGCTCGGGTTACCTGCAATACTGAAGCAGGCTCCCACTGTCTCGGGGACGCCTGTGTCTGAGAGGGAGCACTCCACTGGGCAGCGCTCTGCATATGGGGGAGCTGACATTCCAGGCCCGTTACAGGGTTCTAACAGATTAAGCCACACCCCTCCCTTTGCAAGAACCCCACAAGTACTGTCAGCATAGTGGAAAGGGCTGTGGGTGATCCCTGAGCACCCACCAGGAGGAAGGCTGGCCTCGGCAAACCACCTCTTCAAAGGAAATAACATTAAAGCTGCTGTGGTCATAAATACATTTATTTTGTTAAAAATGCTTAATTACAGTGCTGAGAGCATTTCCCCCTAGAAAAGTAGGTAAGCAATATTTCCATCAAAATGTTAGTTGTCTCTGCAAATACCTATTTTCATTTCACTGAACAGAGCACACAGCAAAAGGCTTCTGCTACTCCTTTTTTTTTTCAATTTTCTTTTTTGTTATAAACACCATAGCAAATTAAAAAAGCTGTTTAAACAGAGAAAAATATTGTAGTTCTTGATTTTCTGCGTGAACTTAACGCAATCCACACTGTGCTTCCTACTCTTTCTCTAAATACCAACAGTGGGACTCAAACAAAGGGGTCTTCTGGAGGGTTGGCGGCTGTTGTCATCTGTTATTTACTGGGACACTTTCCCCTGTGGATGAGGCTCCAGGTGCACTTTAACAGAACACGTGCAGTCACCTCCATTCAAAGCCATGGGGCCAGGCGCGTGTACAACTGGGTGGTTGGCTGGAGCCGGCGCTGAGAGTGGCGACGGCTCCACCTTGGGTTCTGTCATGGTCGAGCAGCCTGTCCTACATCACTGGATCTGGATGGCTCCTTGCTCAAGCTGCATTTCGGGCTGCAGGGTGGGCTGCAGGGTCTCGGCCGTCTGCAAGAGGGGAGAGAGGAGGGCTTTTCTATAAAAGTACCCACCAACTCAAGTCCAGGACACTCACTGGTCACAAAACACCAATGGTTTTCACGCACAGAGCAAACACACAGCAGAGCTCGAAGGTCCGGGTCCTAAGTGCACCCCTGCTTTGAGTGATGACTCTCCCAAAACCTGAGCTGCTTTGCAGCAGCTCTGACGAATCCGAGCTGTGGACCCTCCTTGCGGGACCTCCTGCTTGCTCAGGTCCTGACCGACCTCCCACACAAGCTGCAGAGATCCCTAAAGTCTGTGGTGCTGATTTCCTATTCCCACCCCCTGCTTATCACTGGGGATACTCTTGAAGTGGTTAACACATCCTTAACCTAATATATTTGCCTAGAATTTCAGTTATCATTTTGCCTTTTCTTATAAAAACTGTTCCAGTGTTCCAAAAAAGCATTTTAGGGACAGCTAGCTTTCTCCCCTTAAAGACATAAATTCTAAACAATGAGTTATACATATTAAGACATTTTTAAATGCATATTTAAATGTTAAGACACATTAAAGGGAAAAATATAATCTTGGAATAAGTCACCAGTCAGTCATCCATCTAAACCATGCAGAACTGGCTCCCAGATGGAGAGTTTGGGATTTTTAGGGTCCTCTAAGCTGTCTGTCAAAGGCAGTGTCACAAAGACTAGACCCTCAGAGGCAGTCCCAGCTTCCCTGGCAGGGAATTTAGCTGGAGAGGCCTGGCATGGCAACTGAAAAGAGACAAAGAAAGCCACAGAGACTGGAAGGCGAAGTCCCTGGGCATAGGGGCTGGCACTACAACCCCTACTGCAGTTCAAGGCTGAGATTTTGAAATACTATACAAATGGCATTTAACAGTGTTTCCTTGAAGCAGAGGCCTTCCAGTCTCAGACGAAGGACTCAGCACAGGCATCGCCCACACTGTCTAAGAGCCCACAGAGAGGCTGGGCAAAAGCAACAAAAAAGGGACCAGCTAACACAGATGAGATGGGGCCTTCCCCACACATTTCTGGACGAGGGAAAGTGGACTAGACAGTGCTGGTGTCTGCAGACGGGAGAGAGACTACAGGCTGGGGCAGTAAGCATGCATCTCATTCTCTGCTCTTCTATCTGTCCTAATTGAGTGGATCTCAAGACCTGCCGGGTATGACTAGAGACAAAAAACGATGCCAGGAAGCCAAGATGGCAAGGGGCTAAAATGGACACAGCTTTCCTCAACTCTAAAAACTGTAAGACGACAAACCTACAACATGGAAGATGACCCACCACAGAGCCCCCAGACCTGAAGAACACACACCATGCCAACCTCTGTGCCTGCCCAGCAGCAGGAGTGAACTGCCTTTACACATGACCCTTTCACAACAGTGTGGGTATCAGACACTATCACCTGGCGTGGTACGAGGTGGATACACATGGGAGGTTTCTTCTAGGACAGGTTTGTTCTTAAATCACAACAGAAAACTGGTCAGGGAGAATTCCTCTCCCCACATGCACACACCCTTCACCGGCTCCAGGCCATGCCTCATCCCTCTCTACAGTGGAAGGGCCTCTGGGGCCACTGCTCTGAGGAAGCCCAAAACCACTCAGAATGGGAAGTGCCTGAGCTGTGGGAGCGGCTGGAGGAGTCTGGTGGGGGGTAAGGCGCACACCTTCTTTAGGACACCCCTTCCCAAACTGGGGCCTCATTGTGAGTCAGGAGAATAAGAATTTAAGTTCGCAGAGGACTGCTGAGTTCACTGAGCTGGCACCTGGTCACCAGGGTCACCTTGGGCAACCTACTTGGCTCCATTCCTCAGCAACCACCTCACAATGCTGCAAGAAAACCAAATGAGAACTTCCTTTCCTCCCAGGGCATTGGAGAGCACATGACACCTAGCACAGTGCAAAGCAGAGTGCAGGAGGGAAGAGGGACCACCTGGAAATGTGGGGCTTTAATTCTAAATGTCAAAGGCTGACGGCATCGAGACACAAGAGGCTTAGCAAAAAGGAGAGGAACAGACCCAGAGAAGACAGCAGACCATGCAAAGGGCGGGACAGGAGCCAATACCTAGCAGGCTAGAACAGAACATCCACAGAGTCCTGTGGGCAGGGAGCTCTGAGGCCTCCCCAGCCAAGGCTGCCCAGACACATGCCCCCTGCCTTCCCATGGCCAACACCTGCATCACAATGGCATTTATCTTATCTCAGCAGTAAAGTTAGTGATTTAAAACCACAGCCTGTGCGGTCTGAGAATGCAGGCCACCAGCCTCTCTGTGCCCTTCACAGCACCAGCAGCCTTGCTTGTTCCCACAACCCATTGCCCTCTCAGGACCAACCCTGTGGTCACTCTCGTGAAATAGGAATATGCACTGGCTTTAGAACTGGTTGTTCTAAACACAACCAATTAACCACACAGAACCACTCACACTGTCCCCTAAAGGGGATCAGGCTGTCAGGCTTATGCGAGCTCTCCCCACTAGAACAAGGGGGTGAGAGGCAGGCCTGGGTGCCTTCTAAACAGGGTGACTCTAGAGAGGCCACGATGCTCGCACCAGTGAGCACACTTACCGTGGGGCAGCTCCAAGAACCCTTCAAATATCTAAAGAAGCGACTCTCTCATCTGACATTTCAGAAAGTGTCCAAACGGAGCGTGAAAGCCGGGTTTCCAGTGCTCCCAGGAAGCATGGATAAGGGCAGCTTAAGCGGAGATCCAGCAAAACCAGATGACGAGAGGCTTCCGTGGAAGCTCGTCGGTGCTCAAGCAGACATGCCGAACAAGCACATAGCAAACACAGGTGGGCCTTACAAATGCAGAGTTCCCGCCACGGCCATCAGACTGCTATGCTAGAAGTATGGTGTGGGAAGCTGGAAACCTGGCCAAATGGTGCCCCCAGGACCAAGTGCAGACACCACAGCTAGCCAGGCCATCCTACATTTCCACCCTAAAGCAGCGGGCTGCTCAGAGGCAAGTGCCCCAAAAACCTGCCCCTGGAAAAAGGGTGAAGGCCGAGGGCTGCGCCAGCAGAAGTGCCATCCCTGGGCCCTAGGCTGGGTGCTGCCCACACAGAGGAGCAGCAAGGTCTCCGGTCAACGGGAACCCCTCACTTTCGAAGGAGAATTGACCAGAATTTTATTTTTTGCTTCTGAGTTTATAGAGAAACATTTGCACAAGACAAAATAGCTCAAGAATCTGTTTAAGACTAGCACCTGGGTCGAGATCTAACTTCTCACCTTCCTTCCAGAAGAACGTCAGAAGTAGAAATAACCAAGCTGTGTTCATACCTTCAGAAGACCCAGGACTTGTCCACAGAGACCCACCTGAGCTGCCGTGGTGTGGTCAGTCACTGGCGCCAGCTGGACGTATTGGACCTGGATGTCACTGCCCTGGAGAGGTGACCCATCCATGCCTGTGGCTGTGGGGTCTGAGGAGGCCACGGCTATCAGCTGGGCCCCCTGAAGCACCTGGAGGGACAAAGCAGACACCGTTAGCGCCATCATGGGTACAAGGGCAGGGTAAAAGCCATGCATGCAGACTCCACGTGACTGCATGGACCAAGGAGGACAACCCAGCACTGCACTCCACACTGTGGGGTCCGCCTGCCTTCAAATCATCTGGAGTTAAGAAAGAGAGAGAGAGAGAGAGAGAGAGAGAGAGAGAGAGAGAGAGAGAGAGAGAGAGAGAGTGTGTGTGTGTGTGTGTGTGTGTGTGTGTGTGTGTAGTGAGCACGTGTGAATGTATGTGTGTGTGATTAGGCTGTTCCACATCTGCAAGGGGCCTCCCTCAAACATCCACACATCGGACAGAAAGATGGCTTTTTAAGCCTTATAAGAAGAAAGAAACCAGCTCAGGTTTCTGAAGAGTGAGTGTGGGACGTGGCCAAAGGCATGCCTGAGGGCACTGGGATGGAGAGAAAGTGGGAGATGGAGCAGGAGATAAAGCACATGAATACCTTGGGAAATCACTGTTGTTCTAGGTCACGAGAGGGAGACATGGAGGGCAGCCAGGAGGGACAGGAAAGGCAGCATGTTCTCCACCCACAGGGAGGACACATTCCTCGGCTTTTCCTGGAGCCCCTGGAGCATTTGCAAGTAAGGGGAGATGAAGAAGCACCCCCAAGAGTTGACCATCGAGTTTAAGAAATAGCAGAAACATGGGTGTGAGTTACAACACCCAATGCTCCAGATGGAGCCAAGAAGACCTCTGCATGAGGAGCGGCAGTTGGGAGAGAAGACACTGATGAAGGATAGCGGTAGAACTCCCGGGGAAGGGGGGGCAAAGAAGGGTGAGACCAAGTTCCAGAGACAAATCACCAATGCACGGGCCCCCATGACAACCAGAGACAGCACCCTGGACTGTTCCTGGAGGTGGGGGCCTGGTGAGGGCCCAGGGACAGGGTTTAGGTAACCTTACCACTCATGAGCACCCCCACATCCAGGCCCACCTCCAGCCCAGCCCACCTGGTGCTCTCGTAGCCGGAAGGTAGGCTGGTGCCTTGACCTCCCGAAGGCCAGGACGGGGAGGTGGGAAAGGAGATCTCTGAGGCTTTATATTCATGACAGTGAGATGCCATAGCTGTGAGGGTTTTTACTTGGGCGTTGAACCCCACTCCTCCTTCAAATTATATGCCTATGGCACCACTTTCCAGGGTCACTTGTGGGCCATCCACAGTGGGGCAACAATGACCACAATACCCAGCCAGCCCACTACCTCCTGCAACAGTCTAAGAGCTAAGGAAGAAGGTGTGGATCCACAGAGAGAAGAGGGATTGCCCACTCTGGGAAAGGCGGTCTCGGAGTCCTTATGAAAACAGTCTGTGGTTTGAAAATAGCATTCTAGTTTTTTACAAACGAGAGTTCTATTTCTTTAACAAGGAATTCATCAGTAGAAAAACAGGTAAATTCCATTTTTAGAATAAAAGATGACAGAAGGTTGTTAACTACTTTTTGTTTCTTCAGAAACCACAGTTTCACAATCTAACACCAGCTGGCTATGTTGGAAGGATACTGTCCCCAAAATGCACACATCTTTCTTCCCGGACCTGCAGGTGTGTGCCCTGATACTCACAGATGCACTCTACAGACAGGAGTGAGCTGATCATTTCAAGATGGGGAGAATGTCCTTGAGTATCAGGTGGGCCCAATGTCACACAGGTATCTTGAAAGCAGAGACTTTCCCAGCTGCAGAGAGGCAGAGGGATGCCACATGTGAAGAGTCAACTGGCCATGGCTGGCTTGGAAGATGAGGAAGGGGCCACGAGCCAAGAACTGAGGAGCCTCTGGAAGCTGGAAAAGAAGCCTCCAGAGGAACCAGCCCTGTGACCCCTCGCGTTAGCCCAGGGAGACCATGTCGGACTTCTGCCCTCCAGTCTATACAGCAGCCATAAGCACTCGCCATTTCCCAAACTGCCTTCTTCGAGCATAGAAACTTGTTTCTGGGTCCCCAAAGGGCTGAGCTGACAACAATGCTCTTTATTAAAACACTACTCTTTTCCATTATAAACTGTTTGCACTAATGAGTTTTTGAAAGGTAAAAAAATAAAACTGGAGAAAACTAAAGTCTCCTCTATTATTCACACTTTCTTTTCCCCAGCACTTACTCTCCTTCAGATCTTTCATGATCAGAAAACAGGGCACAGTTCTGTCCCGTTCCATAGCTTTGCTTCCCCATCACCAGGGAGGCTGCCACCCTACCCCTCGCCCTCATGGTCCATAGGGCTGAGCAGTCAAAGGCAGCAGCTGGTGTGGCTGCAGCTAGTGTGGCCATAGGTCCAACTAAGGAGCCAGCTCTGCCTGGGAGCAGTCAGGGGACAGCAGAGCTTGGGGATATCCCTGAAGCACACCCACAGCCCTTGATTCTCAAAGCTGAGAATCCGAGTCCCCTCTGCATGGCCCAGAGGGCCTCCGCTGGGCATCAGTCTCCTTGTGGCTTGGGAAAGCATCATTGTTATTTAAGAAAGGGCAGCAAGATCTAGGCGGGCTCCCTAGGTCCCTCCAGCAAGCATCCCTATATGATCTCTACTCCACAAACTCCCAACATGAACAGGTCAAAGGACTCTAATCAAGAAAAACTAGCTGGGACCTGAAGAAAGGGAGACATGAAGCTGTGTTTAGTCACGGAAGTGTTTTAGAAGCCTCTGTCCAGCAGAAGGTTCAGCAGTGGCTAGCTTGTGTTTCATCCCTTTGCCTCTTTTTGGAGGGGGGCCACCAGTTCCTCCTCTCCACAGGTTGCTTCACCCTGGTCTGTAAGTCTGAAGTTAATGACTGAACCACTCTGTCAAGGCTTCTATGCCATCTTTCCTCGTTCCCCATCTTCACAACATTTCTCAAATTGTTAATTCTTTGCGCTACTTAATGTATAGCTACATTCTTAGGAATTTGGAGACTCAAAACCTCTAGCTCAGCAGAGGAGCCACTGCAGAAACACTGACCGACGATGTGTCATTAATTGGCCCTGTGTCCCACCAGACCTTATTTCAAGTCTAAGACAACACAACTGCGAGTAGGCAACCTGCTGGTTTGGAGCCTGGCACAGTACTTGTGGCATCTGCACCTGCTGACAACTCCTGACTTACAGGTGTCTGTGAACTTTTTATGAAGTAGTCCCATGTAGGAATGTCCATGCAATATTCTTGCTTATCAGCCCTCATGTCCCCCTGGTGCAGCACCTTATGTCTAATTGGCACAATCAAGTGTCATTTATTCCCAGTGGCAAAGCTGAGGAAAAAGTAATGTGCGCAACAACATCCCACTCAGTGGAAGTTTGTGGTTCAGGTCAGAGGTTGTGCTGGGCAACAATGCTGTCCCACAACAGCTAGGACAAATCAAAATGGGGAAAAGACAAAAGGTAAGAGATCTGGTAGGAAATCCTCAAAACCACACAGCCACCTGCCCTTTTGGTGGGTGAAAGCAAGAGAGGGTACAGACTCCAATGCCATGGCTGCCCTAACTCAGCACTGATTTCTAGATCCTGTACTAAACTTTAAAAATCTAAGCAATGTTTTCAAATACTAAGCTAAAATGTTAGATATTTTAATGTGGTCACAGTTTATAATTGATGTATATTTTAAAGATCCCTTAATAAGTGAATTTAAGGTCAAATCATATAACAATTTTTAAAGGAAACTTATGAAATCATGGAATTTATTTCCAAAAAGGTTCTGCCTGTACTCTGGTTTTGGCGATGAGCCACTACCCTCTACAAACGAAAGGCATTTTATGGTATCCTAAGACAGATTTTCCCGTCAGCATTGCCAATAAAGGGATTTCTCACATGATCTACACAGCTGATTAAATCTTAAGAATTATAATGTCAGAAACCTCAGAATCTAATTGTGCAGAATTATAATAGTGAAGATAGGCACATTACCACCCTGGCTGGTAAATGAAAATAAAAATGGGAAAATGTTCTCCATTGGGAATTCATTCAAAATGTTATGCCTTTTAAACATTTCCATACTGGTTTGGTTTTGCTCAGTGATCAGAAATGAGTTAAACATTTAACGTGCAAACTACTAGACGAGGAAAAGCCTTCCAGCCACTTAGTTATCATTCAACTCCTCCTCATACTCCAGACCCTGCAGAGAAACCTGCCCAGGAGACTTCTGCCACGTGAGGCTTCAGTGGGAGCCCTGCTGCTCAGCTCCAACACCTTGACTCCAGCACTGGGAGAGGGTGGGTGGCCCAGCATCTAAGCCTGCCTCCTGCTCATCTCACCACAGCCCCATCTGTGGCACAAAGCTGGCCTGGATGAATTCCCACTCATTTCCCAAAAATGAGCTTTCAGCTCCTGCTTCATTCTTCCTGCTCATTTTCTGTTCGGTACCTTTTCCAAACAGGCTCTGAAATGTAGAAAAATCTAACTGGAATGCAGTGAGCTTCCAGGCCAGTAGCCAGAGGCAGCACCTCCTGGCTGCCAGCCACTGCGAGCCTGCGGCTTCACTTAAGAGTGGGGCTCCCCGAAGGGCAGCACATTGTCTGTGTGGCACGCAGGGGTGGGGTGCAGGCATGGGCCACACCCCAGCTTCATTCAGAGGGTTTCTCTGTACATTTCTGAAGCACAGCCAATTATTTTTCAAAAGCAAAGTCGCCCAGGGCACAGATATAAAGCTGCCTACTAAGGGGATCCTGGAGCTAAGAGCACTGTTTTGTGGAGCACACACATCTGGTTTTCCTTTCTACATCGCTAATTCTGAAACTGTTTAATACCCAAATGAGATAATGCAAAACTGGTGCAGAACCAAAAATAAATGCAAGAAGCCCAAGGACTTTTCAGTAATATTCAGATATAGAATTCCCAATCCAATCAAGAATCCACCCAGATTAAAAAAGAAAAGAAAACCTAACACTCCTCCCCACCCCCAAAGAAACCCAAGAAAAAACCCTTAACGCACTTACAAGATCTGCTTATAACAGTTTAATTAAGTTTGTGGTCAGGAATGAGATCACTAATCCTGAGGCCTCCTAGAAACAAATCCCTTACTTGTTTTGTGTTTATGTTTAAACTAGAGAGGCCCGGTGCACGAAATTCGTGCATGGGGGGCGGGGGGGGGGGGAGTCACCATCAGCCCAGCCTGCACCCTCTCGCAATCTGGGACCCCCTCGGGTAATGTCCAACTGCCAGTTTAGGCCCAATCCCACAGGGATCCCTGCAGAATCGAGCCTAAACTGGCAGTCGGACATCCCTCTTGCAATCCGGGACCCCTGACTCCTAACCGCTCTGCCTGCCTGCCTGCCTGATCACCCCTAACCCCTCTGCCTGCCCGCCCCTAACCACTTGCCTGCATGCCTGATCACTCCTAACCACTTGCCTGCCTGCCTGATAGCCCCTAACACCTCGCCTGCCTGCCTGATCGCCCCTAACCGCCTCTGCCTCAGCCTCTGCCACCACAGCTTTGTCAGGAAGGACATTCGGAAGGTCTTTTGGCTGTCTGGTCTAACTAGCATATTACGCTTTTATTATTATAGATTGAACTTATTGCCCTGGCCAGTATGGCTGAGTTGGTTGGGCATCATCCTGTGCACCAAAAAGGTTGCCGGTTTGATTCTGGGTCAGGGCACATGCCCAGGTTTCAGGCTCGATCTGCGGGAGTGGGTGTGCAGGAGGCAGCCAATCAATGTTTCCCTCTCACATCCATGTTTCTCCCCCCACCCCTCCCTCTCCCTTCCTTTCTCACTAAAAATCAATTTTATAAAACATCTTTAAATTGAACTTGTTAAGGTAACGCAATCAACCAACCAGGCTGACTTTCTCAAGCCTGGTTATTAATTCAAGAAGTAGCTTCCCTGTCATAGAAAAGTGAGGAGCTTAGAGAAAGATGCCTGCTCCGGAGACGCTCCGGAGACAACTGGCCAGATCTACCAGCCTAAAATCTTTTTTGTACATTTGTACAGCAAACACCAAAAACAAATGACCATTCTTAAGCCTTTAAACTCTCTGACGGACCAGCAGCATGTTTCCCTAGACTCCACTTTGAGTGCTTTCATAAACCATATCCCCATTAGTAATTGGTCCGAAAGGAGCTCAAACAGCAAGGCTCCTCTGGGATCAGTCCTCAACAAGACCCAGCACAGAGACTTTTCATAGCCCTCAGGTTCAAGCCAACTGAAGCAACATTTCAGAAAAGCATTCTACGGCCAGCAAGGCTACAGTTGCAAAGCTAACAGGCTAACAGCCATAAGCCAGATTTACAGCCTAGAGCCGAGGGAAGATGCTCCAGGGAACCCAGGTCTAGATTATGTGCACACAAAGATGCTGTGTGGCAAGCAGTAATAAAAAGCAGGTTCTGCCATATGCTCTGTGGCCTGAGTGTTCCAGCATTGGAGCGTGAATCTCAAACACAATCTAAGAGAAAGCAAAACAAAACCTAAAAAATAGAATAAAGCAGAAACGGAAGTCTGGAGATACTTGGTATTCATCCCCATCGTTTCAGATAGCTCAGCCTTCCTGGGAACAAATCTTAACCATGTGTCTTAAAACTTCCCAGTTGATTGGGGCTGGGGGTGGAAGGAGGTTTAATAACTCAGCCAGAGTCAAATCTAAAGCCCTTCACTCTTTCCCAGGAGGCCTCTAGCTTCTAGAAGGGGTGGGTGGGGAGTGGGTGAGACAGAGCAAGAACGAAATGAAAGGTTTATTTTAATTATGCGTGTAAGTGATACATCACAGTACTATAGTGCCTTTCAGACCTCAGAAAGGGAAAGGGTTGCCAGTCTGCTAGCCATCACACTTCCTGGCTGCAATGAAATGGGATGCCAGCTATCATCCCAACTGATAATGAGAACAAAGTGGCCACCACCTCAGACAAGAGACTATGCAAGCACTGTGCTCAGGGCTGCTTCCTCTCACTGTCGCATGACAGTGTTCTCACGGCTCTGACCTTTTTTTCAATTCTGAAAACTCACTGCACAGAACAGCAAAAATTATTGTTGTGTTCATTGTGATGTGGCAAAACAAAACAACTAAAAAGATGCGATGCAACTTTCCTATTGAGTTCAAGTCAGTAAGAAGCATTAATAAAGTACCACTTTATAAATATCTATGTTTTACTGAGTGATATGGGTGTCAACTAATTTTCCCTCCTAATTGGAATGGATAAAAAAGTCTTTCAGTCTTCATATTCTCACCCACAACCCAGATTGCAGGAGTGATCTAGGTTGCAGACCAATGGCCTCCCTGGGAAAGACCAAGAGAGGTGCCTCCTATGGCAGGTGCAACTACAGAGGAAATATTTAAGAGTTCTTGCATAAATTTAAAAGTTCATCATGTTGCAGAAACACAGCTTCGATATTCATGATGACTAATGGGACATCTACACATTCCTCATATTGGAGACACAGTCTCCACCAGCCCAGTGTTATTATTCTGTTGTGATAAACCATGATGCTTGCCATCTCTTAAAGAGAAGTAAAGAAAAGTTCAGCTGATTTGTACACCAGCTACTAACAGTAAGACTATTACACACCGACGACGAACAGTAAGACTATTATACACTGACTACTAATAGTAGGACTATTATCACTACTTACTAACAGTAAGACTAGTACATACCAACTACTAACAGTAAGACTATTATCACTACTTACTAATAGCAAGACTTATCACTACTTACTAATAGCAAAACTATTATACACTGACTACTAATAGTAAGACTATTATCATTACTTACTTATAGTAAAACTATTTATTACGCACTAAATACTAACAGTAAGACTATTATCACTCCTTTCTAATAGTAAGACTATTACACACCCAGTGGACAAAGTCTTATTAGGTGTCAACCTATCTCTGTCTTCACCAGGGGCCTTTGGTGAGGATGGCACTCTTCCCCTTTCAAGGCAACAGTTCTAGAGATGACACCACTCCCACGCCTACCCTCAGTGCATCATGACTTCCAGGCACTGAGGAGGTGCAGGAAAATCTGCCCACTACTGAGTGTGCTTTCATACAAGCAAAGAAAAGACTGTACCTGTGTGCACATCAGACAGTGATTGTAAGTCCCGGGAGACGCGAAGGCACAGAGAGCACACAGGTATCTCCCACAGGAAGCCCCACCGCACCCAGAACGTCACCAACTCACATTGTTTCACAAATAACTTGTGTCATGGTGCAGAGCCTGGATTTGTCACACATCTCTATGGGATACAGGCCCAAGGTGGGGGTAGTCGGCCAATGTTGGGGTCGGGGATATAGCGGGATCAATTATGTCTTCTAAGCTATCTCCTCGTCCTAACCTCTGAAACCTATAGTTGGAACTTATTTGAAATGGTGTCTTGGAGAATGCAAAAGTTGAGGTCACATTAGAGCAGGATAGATCCTAATTCAATGAAAAATATCCTTATAAGAAGAGGGGAATTGGACATAGATGGAGAAAGGAGAACACCATGGAAACACAGAGGCAGAGGTTGGAGTGATGTATTCACAGTCAAGGACTGTCAGGAGGCCCAGGAACTGGGAGAGACAAGGAAGGATCCACCCCTAGAGCCTCTGGAGGGAGTGCTGCCCTGCTGCTGCTGATTTTGGATTTCTGGCCTCTACAACTGGAAGAGAATGCATTTCTGGCTGTTTTAAGCCACCCAGTGGAGGTCACTGGTTTAAGGATAATGGCCCAGGAACAGTCTTCACACTTTCAGACCCTCAGCTAGAATACATGCCCAGGGCCATCTGGTCAACTGTATTTAGTTGACAAAAGTTCAGGCTTTTTGCTTCCTGAGAACATGCTGACAGTTCCTCCCCTCTCCCTAATCTTTGTCAGCTCTTCACAGGTGGATCTCTCTAGGTAAGCTCAAAGGGTAGCTTGCCCCTCTGCTCTTTCAAAGGAGAAGCCAACAGTCTTCCCCCAAATTGCTAGGCTACAGGCTTCCTGGACACCCTGACAGGTGTGGGAGCAGTTCTGCGTTGGGTCCAGTACAGGCAGGTCCTAAACCAAGAACAGCCAGTACAAGAGTGATGCCACCCAGCAAGATACACAGACATGAACTCAGTAGTGCAGGGCTGCAGACAAGAGCAGCCAGACACGGGCTCAAATCTTAAGTTGCTCCTGTTGCTTAAAGACCATCATAAGGAAAGCTGCCAAAATTCAGAAGACACAAGCCAATGGTCTCTTAAAAAAATAGATCCCAGCCCAGCCAGTGTGGCTCAGTGGTTGAGCATTGATCTTTGAACTAGAAGTTCATAATTCAATTCCTGGTCAGGGCACATGCCCAGGTTTTGGGCTCAATCCTCAGTGTGGGTGTGCAGGAGGCAGCTGATCAATGATTCCCTTTCATCATTTATGTTTCTAGCTCTTTCTCTTCTTCAAAAGAGACAGATTTCTAGTCCTGGCTGGGTGCTCAGTCAGTTGGAGTGTCATCCCATACACCAAAAATGTTGTGGATTCAATCTCCAGTCAGGGCACACATAAGAGACAGCCGATCAATCTCAATCTCTCTCTCTCCTCTCTCTCATCAATGAACATATTCACATATTCCAGGGTGAGGATTAAACAAAATAATAAATAAACAAACAAACAACCAGGTTGCCATTTCCCATTGAGAAGAACTGGCCACGGGCAGGAGCTGTTCTCCTGACACTCAGTTCCCTTAACAAGACCCACTGAGCAAATGGCCGCTGGGCTCCAACTCCACCTGGGGCCAAGAACTCTCCAGGAGCTCTCAGAAAATTCCACAATGAGGTAAAACAGTGAGATTACTGTCTGATCAAGTTATCTACGACCAAGTAGCCACAAATATTTTCAGGCTCAAATCCCTTTCTGCATCCACAGCAGAGCTCAGTCACAACGTTCCATATCCTTTCTAGAAACAAACAGGGCGCTCTGGACTAAATGCCTGTGGAACCCCCCTCCCTCCAACACAAAATTCATATGTTGAAGCCCTATTCCCCACTGTGATGGTGTCTGGAGGTGGGATCTCTGGGAGACAATTAGGATTAGGTAAGGCCATGAGGGTGGGTCCCTATGATGGAATTACTGCCCTTCTGAGAGAAGGGCTCTCTCCATGCATGCACGAAGGAAAGCCATGGGAGGACATAACCAGAGACAGAGTCCTCACGAGAACCCAAACGTCCCGTCACGCTGATCTGACTTCCAGCCCCCAGAACAGTGAGGAACAAAGGTCTATTGTTTAAGCCCCTATTCTGTGGTGTTCCGTTACAACCACCTGAACTCAACAGAAGGTGTTTACATACTAGTAAACATCATCATCTTCCTTCTCGTGAGGTGAAACCAGCTTGGAGATGGCCAGAAGGACAGATCACTGTGAAAGAAAAACCCACTAACAAACCCAAAGGCATCTCTAATCAATCAGCCTTAGGTTCAAAATCCACTGTTGTTAATTTTCTTGGACTTTTAAATGAAGGGACATTCATACACACACTCTGTTGTTATCTTCAATGATTTTTTAAAGACCTAGTTTACATACATTTCAAGTTCAATTAAAGAAGAATCCCTTCAGCAGGTCCCTGGACTCCTGACACTATGGATCATTTCTCTGGGAGCATTCTGAATTTGGGGACTTCACAGTGTGTTTACCTCAGTCCCTTGACACTGAGAGACTATCTTTCTAACCTCTAGGGTTCAGAAAGAGGAAAATGTAAGACAGGCAAGGACAACGGCAGTTTTAGTATGCCTGTTTCTGAGAGTTCCTAGGCTTGAACCAGACCAGCGTCCTGTCCTCTCCCCTGTACACCCGTCAGATGGGCCCAGGAGTCGTTAGCACTGTTAAAGCACACAGCATTCTGCTCACAAACACATTGGGCCAACACAGAAAAGCCTGGTTCGAATGTGACAACTGCTTGCTCTCACTGCATAGTGTGCTCGAGGCACCCCACTCTGAGGTCAGAGACACCAGGAATCAGAAACAATGCAAATGTTTAACTTCAGGTGTAAAAAAAAATTTCTTTTTAAACTTTGTCCAAATGAAAAAACTCTCAAAAACATTTCACACTCAGCCAATGATGGACCACCTCTGGGAAGGAGAGTGAGGGCTGCTCGTGAAGAGTGAGTTCACACTTTACAGGGTGCTTCTATATTACCCAGCATGGTCTGTGTTCATGCTATCACTCATACACTGAAACGAGAAACCATCACCACTATAACTCCAAATGAGAGAGAACAAAGAAAGGAGGGAGGAATGGTAAACTTCCTCGGGAAGGTGATTCAACCTCAGAAAACCCATTTTTCAGATATGGAGTTAAAGCTACAAGCTGGAGCTGTTCTAGGGTGGGGTGCAGCAAGGCAAGGGCCCAGGGCAGGTCAGCGGAATGAAGGCTTGGAGTTCGGGGTTCTCTTCCTCCTATGCCCCATACTGGCCAAACCAAAGAGGAAAGCCAGTGGGTGAAGGAGCCTAGAGAAGACTGAGCCAGGAGAGCAAAGGTTCATATAAGAGAGGCCAATAACAGGGATTTCCCTGGGTTCTTCTCCACTGCAGTCTCCGCTCTGGGGGACATCCTGGCTGCTGCTGATGGCTGCTGCCAATGGCTGCAAATGTCAGGATCACACATCCGCTATTTTAGTCATCAGAAGACTCGTCGGTCATCATTCAGCCCTAAAGTGAGCAGACAAGGACCCAAAGCCCTGGATGGTGGGCAGGACCATGGTGCCAGTGAGTTTACATGGGAGCAGCAGGACTGGCTGGGGTCCCAGGCCCCAGCTGCACACAGGGCATTCGACACAGATGTCATCTTGTTTGTTATCATTAGTTCCACTTTGCCAAGAGGAAATGGGGCCTCAGAGGCTAACTTATGTGCCCAGGATCACAGGCCAGTAAAAATACAACCAAACAGAAGAGGCTTTGAATGCAGTTGTGGCAACTCCTCTGGGCTGCTCCTGTCACACCACAAAGCCGGAGCCAATCCCTTGTGGGTGACTGAGATGTGTTAGAAAAAAACTGAAAATGATTACGCAGCAAATCAAACAACTAAGAAATATTAAGAGCTCATTTGACTTTAATAATCATTTCCCATTAAAACAAAGAAAATTATTTATGCTAAATCCCCTCTACTTAAGCCTTCGTTAAGAAAACAGCTACAAAGCCTTCACTCAGTTTCTTTTTGGCCAACTTGTCTCTTGGCTGAACACCTGCCAATCACAAATTATTAAGCCTTGGTGTATTCTCCAACTCTGGAGGGGCTTTTGGGAATTCAGCTCAGGTGCCAATGGAACATCACCCCAAATGGAAGGTAATTCTCTCAAAAAGATTTGCCAACTGTTACTGTTTTTAAGGAGCCACACTTTTCCATCCTATTTCAGCAAGCCTTCCATTCACTGGGGCCCGGGGTTTACCTGACTGTCTTCAATGCAATGAGATGGACCTACCAGTGGCCTGGGGTTGGTGCCCAGTGTGGTTGTGTGGCCTAGGAGGGTTCATGTCTCACTGCTCAGTCACTGCCGGCCCCGCTCTAGGTGATGTACTGACTTCATTCACGGACAGAAGATCTACAACTGGATTGTTGGCCCACATCATCACAATTCTAAAGGCTCCCACTTCAAAATCATCTGTATAAGTCAATTCTCATCTTTCACTAGCTGGAATGCCATCTTCAGAGCTTAGACCAGCCTTCAACAGTAGGCACCAGGCTTATTTCTACGAACTATACAATAACAAGTGTATGGCATTGGGTGCCATGTATACATCTGATGACATAGGAACATTAAGTGAGAATAGTTATTTAAAGCAAGCAATAGCTCAAAGGGGCAGGTGAAGAAGAAGAATTTAAAATCAGTCTGTGTCACTTTACAAATTTTTTGTTTGTTTACTTTGGGAGTCAACATGAAACAATGGCCTGAATTCTAACAGTAAGTGACTAACTATATTTGTGTGCACATGAAAAACCATTCCTAGATGAGCTGCCTAAACTGCATGTATATTATGCATAAAGCAGTTATCAGTTCAATGTGTTCTTAATCTCCCCTCTCCCTGTCTCTACATACACATACACACACACCTGATGGTCTCAGATATTACACTTTTTCTTCAATCCAAACCCAGTGATATGTCACACATATTTCATTTTTGAACTGCAAATCCTTAAAGAAAATGTAAAGGAAAATGGTAATGAATTTTACCAAATATGTGCAAATTCATTACCCATGTGAGAGGAAACATGGAACCTTCCAGCTACTCAGAATAAGGGGAACGATCCTGATCTTTTATATGTTACCTGATCAGAAGTTGACCTCCGCTCTAAAATTATATAAAAAGTCATAATACTAGCATTGGCACAGGTTCTGCTATGGATTATGTAGACACAGCTCTGTATGGTCCTCTGTAAACCTGTCAGTGTGAAAACACCCACAGATCGCAGGCTCCAGTGAGAAAGATAGGGGATTTGGTTCTCATGTCCTTTGGTTTCCCACAGGTTAGCGAGTGAGTTAAACAGCATAGGATTCTCTTTTAGTCATTTCAACACACTGTTAGAGCAGCAGCTTTAACAATTTCAGCAGGGACCCTGGTCCCTGGTCCCTGGTTTCTAGATGAAGATTTCCTCATAAACATACAGTGAATATAACAGTCCCCTCAGTGGTTCACTCTCTTAAGTGCATAAAAATGGGAAATAACATTGTGCTTGAAATTTTTTTCCTTCTGCAGTAATTCTGCCCTTCAATAGTTCAAGGGCTCATCAAGATTTTAGTCAGGTTCATTGGTGTCTTCTTATCTGTCACAACTCAGACACCGCAAGCCTCAATGCTTGTGCCTCTCACCACTGGACTGATCAGCAGGTGGTTCCCCACTCATGCGCCCTGTGATGAAGATGATGTGCTCCTGGAATCTGCAGACCCTGGAGACCAGCAACACCCAGACACGCTCAGTGCAAATTGGGGTGCTACTCCCCATATTCCTCTCAAGCTGGAAGGAACTACCAGAGTCCAAACACAACCACAGTTAAGGGCATGGGGACAATCTGCTTGTTTTATAAACATGGACCAGTTAGAGCTCCTAGAGTTTGCACAAGGAAAGACCCAGGGTCTGAATAGGAATGAAATGTCTTAATAGGTGCCTTCCATTCATAACTTTTCTGTCTATAAAGTGAGACACCTGGAGCTAATAGTTCCAAGGGGTGTTCCTGCTTCTGAAATTTCACCTTGCACCCACCTTCACTCTCCATAAGCAAGAAATTCAGAAATTAAGTTCCTGGTGCAGAAGTGGTAATCTTGCTTCCTTTAAACAGATAGCAGCTTCTCTGATGGCTTATAAAATAGAATTCTTGGGTCTAAAGAATCCTTCATATGTTCCATAGACATTCTGCACAGCCACTCAAACCAACAGGTACACTGGCCTGGCCCCAGACGTGGGCTCGGGCTGCCCACCCAGTCAGGTAACAGTTTCTACCGTGACACAGCAGGCCTGTTAGCAGGCAACACATACACAGTTAAAAGACTGTGACAGAAAAGTTTCAGAAAAGCCCAAAAGAAATCACCAAAACTTCCTTATACTGAAAAATATCTACAACTAAAAAGAAAATTGGAATTGCTCAGGAGTCACAAATTTTCAGGTTATTGAGCTATAGGTTTTAAATAAGAACTCTTCTACTCCAACATGAAAGGCTCAGTGGTTGAGCGTCGACCTATGAACCAAGAGGTCATGATTCTATTCCTGATCAGGGCACATGCCCAGGTTGTGGGCTCTATCTTCAGTAGGGAGTTTGTAGGAGGCAGCTGATCAATGATTTTCTCTCATCATTGATGTTTCTATCTTTCTCTCCCTTCCTCTCTGAAATCAATAAGTAATTTTTTTTAAAAAAAAGAACTCTTCCACACATTTCCAAGTTATTATTCATGATTAAAATTATTGATGAATATATACTACATTTTTAATGGTTTAAAAATGGAAGAGTGTTTCAAAGTTCTTCCAATAACCTTACAATTAAATTAAGTGCCAATTTGTAATAATTACTATTGTATTCATTCATTCATCATTAAATATTGATAATTTGGTACTATCTCAAGTACTGTGTGGAATAGAAATGAACAAAATTTAGATCTAACAGTATTAAAACTATTTAATTTAACCTTTTCAATACATATTTGACAATAATGAAATTGATAAAAAATGATTCTGGAATTTTAGGGACTGCCACCCCTCCGTTAACAGTCTGGTCAGAAGACTGATGTGGAACTCCACCAAAGGGCTCAGGGCGGCCGTGAGCACAGTGACCAGTGTGCAATGTGTCCAAATCTCTGAAAACTATCTTTGGGGTTTTATTATAAAGCTACTTCAGCCCATACTAATAAGAGCCCCTTCAAAGACATTGTCATTTCAACTACCCAAATACGAAAATGTACATTTAAGTAATCATCTCATCCAGCTTCTCTCTAACATTATAGTAACCTGCCCAGCCCAAACTGTTGTCCAGCTTTTTCCTGGTCTTTCCTGACCTGAAACAATCTTGTCTGTTACAACTATAAGGACAAAACAAAAGGCCTAATGGGACATGCCAGCATTCTTAACCAATCGTCACCGGAGCCTGAAATTCCTTCCTCACTGCTCAGGAGAAACCAAAGAGCTAGTGAGTTCTCGGGTTTTCTGTGCTCACTGGCATCCGGTCCGTTTTGCTTCATATAACAAGCCTCTATTGGGGACCAGAAGGATTCCTGAAAAATTAGAGCCAGCAGCAGGAAATACCGTGGGCCTCTTGCCTGGTCCGAGCCAACTGCCTCAGACACGGTGACAAACCTGCAGGGTCTCGCTCAGTCCAAGGCTCCTCAACCAGTTGTTTCTGTGACTTTTCTAGGATGTTTTTTACAACTAGGCAACTCCGCTCTGACCTTTAATGGCTTAACTTTTATTTTTCTCCATTTCTGGTACAGAAGCTTCTCAATAGGGATGAATTCCCTGAGCTACATAGGTTCTCCAAGATTTCTGTTTGTGTTTTGGCATGTAATACAGGAACATATTTCCTTGAAGTGAACATTTGTATTAGAAGTGAAGTGATCAGTGTATGCCATCTGGGAGGCTGACATTGTTCTCCCCAGTGTGACAGACCAGTAAAAGTAGACTAAAGCTTCCCAGAAATAGAGACATTTTACAGGTACAGATAAAGGCATCGTACACGTGCATGCATGGACACACATATCCTACACACATGCCTTACACACACATATACACACCCTACACACGTGTACCCAACACAATCATACACACATCCTACACGCATACATATGCACACCCTACACAAAAACACCCCTCCACAAACATGCCCTACACAACACACACATACACATACACCTTACACAAATCCCCTACACATACACACATTTTTCTCACCTACTCCAAAAAAGTCCTATATATGAAATGTTGGATACTTCTCATCTCTTCAAGTCTTTTTCCCAGCTGGATTTAGAGGCCTCATTTCATGGGGAAAATTCTGACAGCCCCTGAAATTTACCTTGAAGCAAAGTATAAGGAAGGACACAAATGCCAAAAAAAGTCAAGATAGGTTTAAAAGTTAAAGAATGCCCAAGTTGTTAGTAACGTTATCTCATCAATACACAATGAGATTAACCTGGATTTATTACTGTGTTGTTTAATACACATGTATCCTATGTGTGGGTGAGGTGTATCCATTATTACAAAGATGGGCTTACCAGAACACAGAGAATCTCCCTAATTATCAAGTACTCTAACACTGTTTAGCCTACAGACATACAGTATATAAACTTTTTCACATACGTCTTAGATGACATTAGATACAACTGTAAAGAGAAAACCTATCGGTACCAAAGTATGCATCTAGCTGAACCAGTACTAAACCATTTCATGATTCGTGATCTAAGCAGCATGACTAAAACTCCAGTCTTTCAAGATTTCCTCAGTGGCTGGAAACCTCCCAAATACAGAGAAATAATTGAGCCAGAATTCAGTGTTTCAATACATCTAATTTTACCTAGCAACAGAGTCTGATACAAAGTGAGTGTTCAACCTACTGGGTTCGAATTCCACACCCTGCATGAACCCTGTATCTAGAAGTAGCACCGTGCCTCTTCCTGGTTCTGCTCCACACCAAAGTGCCTACTGAACACACACTGTAACAAGGCAGGAAACAGCTCCCACTATTAGTCCCATTTCTTGTACATTTTCATAGCTTCCGTTACCTTACTCCCAACTAAAATTCCTATGAGCTGGGCAAAGAAAACACTATCATTTCAGTCCCAACTGAAAGAGGCAGAGAAGGCAATAAATAGACAAGACAGATTAGAACACAGTTCAAGATCATAAAAAAACTCACTCGATTCCTTGGTGGTAAGAGTGGTGGTGGTGGTGGTGGTGGTAATGATAATATTGGTAGTAATAACGGTGATTATGATGATGGTGATAATGGTGGTGCTAGTGATGTGGTAATAATGATGGTGGTGATGGTAGTGATGACCGTCACAACAACAGTGATGATGATGTCACAGACGACCAGTGGTAGGCAAACTGTAGCTCGCGAGCCACATGCGGCTCTTTGGCCCTTTGAGTGTGGCTCTTCCACAAAATACCACGGCCTGGGTGAGTCTATTTTGAAGAAGTGGCATTAGAAGAAGTTTAAGTTTAAAAAATTTGGCTCTCAAAAGAAATTTCGATCGTTGTACTGTTGATATTTGGCTCTGTTGACTGATGAGTTTGCCGACCACTGGACTAGACAACTGTAGCTACTCTGGAGCTTCAGGGGTCATGAGAGTTGGGTTCTGGATCCACCCCTGATTTCACCTCCCTCTATAATCCTGGAAAAACTACTATCTACTGTGCCCATGTATAAAGGGGAATTATATTCACCAAGTTCCTGAATTTGTCTTATTTCCTCTATAGAATACTACCAAAGAGGTTATGACATAGGAGAAAGCACATGCCCGGCTCCAGGAAAGGGATACTTGAGTCACTGCAGGCAGATGGCTAGCTCTCTGTGATGTTTTGGGAAGAAAGGTTTCATTTAGCTGAAGGTAATTTACATGATGGGGAACCTTTATACATTTCATAGAAGTTAAAGGGACCCCTGACTTGTACTTCTTGGTTATGTTTGATCTTTATTAGCAACTTAGTATAACTAAAACAACACATCCATCAGCACCCTCTCAGGAACAGATGCCTATCCTTGGGTGTTAAAGAGCCCAGTAAGCAGAGGAGCTGCAGACATGGTGCCCAAGAGGAATCAGATGTCAGCCAGCAGCAGCTGCCAATTATCCAAAAACGGACTGCTTTTGGAGCGTTATTTCAAACATGAATAAATGTTTAGTTCTTTTGTTTTCTTAAACTCTCCAAAGAAATGAAATAAACAGAATGCAAACGAATCTCAGAAATTGTACAAATCTATACTTTAAAAATCTTATTTTTTTAAAGCAAAAAATTTTTTAAGACTGTCTTAATAATTCAGTAATTACTTGGAGTGGTGGACACAATACAATATACAAACGATGTATTATGGAATTGTACACCTGAAACCTATATAATTTTATTAAACAATGTTACCCCAATAAATTCAATTAAAAACATAATTCAATAATTAAGAATATATAATTATGAGAATGTAACAGATTTTATCATTAGCCAAGCTGTCCCAAAAAGCACACAGTTCATCAATCAATCATGTAAAGGTTCTCGATGTAGATTTTATGCCACACAGGTGGGCTGGTGTCTGCCTGAGGTCACAACACTGGCATTGACAGACTAACCCCCAACCCATCAGCCTGATCAAGGAAGGTCATTTCAGGGGGTTGTAGCATAGGATTCACCCAATAAATGTCTATATGGAAATATGTCCATCCTCTAACTGCAGTGGTGCCTCACCTTAGAATCACCAAACTCCAGTGCAGCCCATGCTTCCTGTGTGCCTCCTGTGCACTTGGACAAGGCAGGGCCTGCCTTAAAGAACTGAGTCAAGGCGTGTTAAACACAGCAAAGATGCTGAGAGACGCAGGCAATCCCACACTTCATCCTTCTCAATTCAAGATCCTGGCATGGGTATCGCACACTGCCTCTCCAGGAGAACGATCATCATGGGGGCTGCAGGGCCCAGAGCCTCAGTTCTTAAATGCTGGTTGCATCCCTTCTTGGGATCATGCTCCCCATATTGTGAGGGCCCAGCCCATGCAGGGAACCTAGATCAGTGGTCGGCAAACCACGGCTCGCGAGCCACATGCGGCTCTTTGGCCCCTTGAGTGTGGCTCTTCCATAAAATACCACGGCCTAGGCAACTCTATTTTGAAGAAGTGGCGTTAGAAGACATTTAAGTTTAAAAAATTTGGCTCTCAAAAGTAATTTCAATCGTTGTACTGTTGATATTTGGCTCTGTTGACTAATGAGTTTGCCGACCACTGGCCTAGATAGAGGAGAACTGAGGGGCTCAGGGGGACAGCCCAGCTGAGCTCCCAGCTGTAGGCCAGCACACTCCTGGGAGTGTGTCCCCCAGACAGGGCAGCCTGCTGAGCCTCCAGGTGACCCCAGGTGATCCCAGAGACACCACTTGGAGCAGAACAATCACCTGATTTGTCAAATAAACCCAGAGAATCATGAAAGATAATAAATGGTCATCGTCTACAGCAAGAGGTAACTGAAACGAGTGACAGCTGGTTGTGTAGAGAAGTGTCCTCGTGCTTACAAGTTCTATAATAAAGATTTTGGTGTCTGCAACTTACTATCAAATAGTTTAAAACACAACAAACATACATACATCCATACTTACTTATACAAGTGTATGGATTTCTGGTTGTTTATACTTTTATATAATTGAATCAGGACTCATTCACGACTGTTTCTAATTCAGGCAGATTTATAATTAGAATCCTCTGTATTTCAATGCCAATGTCAATTAATGTCTGCAATCTTTATGGAATATGGTAACTTCTTGTTCAACCATCATTCCCACTTACATGACTATGTGGAGACAAACCACTTACTCAGTTTCACTGGCAACTCAAGTGCTCAAAGCAATCAAGAGTCGCAGTAACAAAGGCAGTGCATATACTAAACGGAGTGCCTTGTCTCTGTTAACTGCACTTATCCCAGTTGATCTTGCTGGAAATATCTCAATTAACCCAAAAGAGAGGATTCACATCCTTGTTAATGTGATTGAAATGCTCAGCTGGCCTACATGCCCATTCTCTCCTAAAAAATGTTCTTAATTTGAGTATTACATGATGCTCTAATTAAAACAACACATTTCCTATGTCTTATGCAATCTAATCCCCAAGAAAACAATTATCTTTAGAGAAGAGGAAAAAAGTAAAATATTTTTGTTTCAGCTCACTTAAATGAGTTACAGGAGATGTCTGGTTTTGATATGAAGTCATGTGGCTGGGAGTTTCATGTCACCAAGTGTGACCTGGGAGCACTCCTGCTTCCACTATGGTGCCAAAGTCAGGCCCCTGTCCTATGCTGACTCCACAAAGCCTCCTGCAGAGCAGGGTACATCTCAAGGTTTCAAAACCACCTTCTCCCTCACCTGTCACACAAATGTAAACTTTAATGCCTTACTGAGGATATTTTTAGATTTAATGTCCTTTCTTTTTGGCCACTTTTTTCTTCCACTACTCAAATTTAACCTAATATCTCCACTTGCATATTTAAAATTATAATTGCAATGCAATCTCCTAAACCAGTGGTCGGCAAACTGCGGCTCGCAAGCCACATGCGGCTCTTTGGCCCCTTGAGTGTTGCTCTTCCACAAAATACCACAGCCTGGGCAAGTCTATTTGGAAGAAGTGGCATTAGAAGTTTAAAAAATTTGGCTCTCAAAAGAAATTTCAATCATTGTACTGTTGATATTTGGCTCTGCTGACTAACGAGTTTGCCGACCACTGTCCTAACCCATAGTTTGCTTCTGCCAGCACCTAGGGACACTGCTAATTAGGATCAAATTTGGATAATAGCTTTGATATTATTTAATTACAGGACATAGTCCTATCCATGTAAATAGAAAGTATATTTCTATACAACATTTTAGTGTATTACTGCAAGTGCACAACACACACCAGCAACAAGTTTGTGAAGCACTACAAACTCCGGTCACTGGTGCTTTAAAAGGCTCTGAATTAAGCAGAAATGCTCTGAGGATGTAACATAGTTGTGAGCGTGTTTTAGTGATATCTAGGGAGAAGGTGGGGGTTTGGGATAGGCTGGAATGCACTGTTCCCATTTAGAACATCAGAGTAGAAAGCCTCCATACATTGAAGCCTTGCTGTCCAGTACATTTCCGGAAGAGCAGGGATCTGAGGAGTGAGGATGCCTGGCTGGGGCCAAACTCTGACTCACACCTACAGGTGCTCATCTCTGAGCCTAAAAAGGGCTCCCAGAACAGAATGCACACTATACTTTATTTCACCAGACCCCACAACATGCAGGCTTCACTGCAGAGGTGGCTTTACCTGCCCCACAGGTGAGGTGGGCCGAGTTCAGAGTGTGACTTGAGCGACCTCAGGCTCTGCGAGTCCTCCCACCCTACCTCTGAGGGGAATGCTGCCTATTCTCCTCTCCTCCCCTGAAGAAGCTCTCTAGCAAACTGCAGGTGAGAGCACCAGGCCAACCGAGCACCTTCCTGAGCTCACCTAACAGGTGAAGGAATCCACGCCAGGTCTGAGTGCTGATCTGCTGTACTCTGTGCTGATCTGCCTGCCACAAACAGTCCCCACTTTTAAGGCTCAAATCCAAATCTCAAAAGTTAAACAGGGTTTCAGAGATCCTCCTGGTTTTCCCAGAAAGAGTTCAACTTTGAAGTAACACTATCTATGTCCACCAAGAGCCTCAGGCTCCTGCCCTCCAGGAGGTAAGAGACATGCACAACCATCAGCCCACACCACAGGCCCCTGCTTCCTAAACAGTTACTCATAGGAAAGGCACTCATTTCAGAAACAAGTGTTTCCTCTCTCCTCCATAAGATTTGCATTTTTTGCTTGAATCCTCACTTTCCGCTGAAGAACAGCCAGTGTCATAAAGAACAGAACCATCAGGTTGGCCCACCACAGGAGGTGATGGGACTCCTGGACAGTGCAGTGCACACCGATATGTGACATATGTCTAGAATTCCTGGGCTATGACCAAAGGATTTCCAGTGAAAGGACAGTAGCATGACTGTTACATGAACAAAAGGCACAATTAATCAGAATTTAAGGGTTGCTCCCAAAACATATTTTTAACCTCATCATTCTTCATCAGTACTCAAAACTGAGCCAGATTCTATTCATTTAAAAGTGTTTTAATGTCTTGCCAAGGTTAAAATGTCCACATAACTTCACAAGTATTTTCTACATACAAAGGAGCAAGGCCGACAAGACATGGTCACCAAAGTTAGCCAGAACTGAACTTTGTGCCTTCACCTTCCAAGCAACTGGACTGAGGAGTGTTCTAATCACGTTTGACCAAACTCCACTTCCTGGTTCAGGGAAAGGAACACATGCACAGGCTGCCGTGACCACGATGTCCATTCTATCTAATGAGAGTTTGTAAGAAGTGTGACTGCAGTTTTCTCCGAGGAATTAGAACAAGCACCCTCAGGCTTTTCTGACCCCAGCAGGACCAAGTTACACGCCAGTCAGGTACAAACATTGGCAACACTATGAACCATAATCTGGGATTTTCAATAACGCAAATATAATGCCTCATGCCATCCAAGATTCCACTTGCTGACTGTTCCCTAAGATTACTAAAACATATTGTATTATGTTTGGCATTTCTTTAACAAAAAATTGTAATTCACTTAAAAAAGCTAAGTTCTAATCTAAATTGCTTCACAGTGATGAAGCTCAGATGACCTGCTTTCTTTGAAAGGTTCATTCATGGCCATAATTTTAACAAGAAAAGGAACATTTCCCAATTAATGCTTTAAATATATAGTTTTCTAAAAAATGTCTCTAAAATCACATACACACACTAAAAATAAAGGGATGCTCTCTGCCAGACTCTACATGCAGAATTTCGAAGCGTCACAGTCTAGTGACATCACTCAAGAACAAAACAGATAAACAGATCTTACCTTTGGGGGGGAGGGGGGACTTTTTTTAATTAATTCTCACCCAAGTGTATTTTTCCATTGATTTTTTAAAATGTATTTTTATTTATTTCAGAGAGAAAGGATGAGGGAGAGATAGAAGCATGAATGATGAGAATCAATGATGGACTGACTCCTCTATGCCCCAAACTGGGGATCAAGCCCAAAATCTGAGCGTGTATCCTGACCAGGAATCGAACCATGACCTCCTGGTTCATAGATAAATGCTCAACCACTGAGCCATGCCGGCTGGCCCCATTGATTTTCAGAGAGAGTGGAAAGGAGGAGGAGAGACAAAGAGAGAGGAACATCGATGTGAGAGACACATAAATTGGTTGCCTCCCACATGCACCCTGACCTGAGTAGGGAATCAAACCTACAACCCAAAGTACACGCCCTTGACCAGAATTGAACATGGGACCCTTCAGTCTGCAGGCTGACGCTCTATCCACTGAGCCAAACCAGCTAGGGCTAAATCTTACTTTTTTAAGTGTGTAAAGTAAAAACTTATCTCTTCAGATCCTATTCATCATTCTCACACCCTGCCTGTGTTATCAGTTTCGGGGGGGTTGGATATATGCACCCACTCTCCCAGAGAGGTGGCCCTGTGGACAATGAGCGTCTATCAGGAGCCAACCAGATACCAGACTGAGCACTGGTCAGCCTCTGCTTCTGGGGAAGGTGCACCTTCCTGAAGCAGGTCCCATTTCAGTGTCAAATAAACAGAAGCAGAACAAAGTGAAGTCTGCCCAAGACTTGGGCCCCAGTTACAACTCTCCCACCAAATGGTTCTCTTCCAAACAATATCCTGCCCCAAACAAGGGTCTCAGGAGGTAGCACCATGTGAGTGCACAGATGTGCCAGTGGGCAAGAACCCTGAATAGGTGCTTCACCTCTCACCCCTCACCCCCATCACAAAGCTTACCAGGGGCAAGGGGGGCCTCCTGCCCTAACTTTCTCTAATAGAGAGTAAGTGGAAGATGCACGTGTATTAGGTCCAACATGGGTGCAGGGCCCCATGGAGAAAGGCCTCTGTTTCTGGCAGAGCTGGCTCAATGTCCTGGGCTGCTCCCAGCAGGACCTCCCAGTACAGAGCCGCTGCAGCTGACCCTCCAGGATAGGGCTCCTTCCCTCCCCTAACCTTCCCCACAAGGATGACTGAGAAAGAAAGGAGGCAGTAGCATGTAGTAGTTATGTCACCTACACTCCAATAGTACCTATGATCAGACTGGGGACAAGAGAAATCAGTACAGTTTGAATTCGCTTAATAATATGACTTGTAACAACAACAGCATCTGGAACAAAGCCATAAACACATGTGAATATCTGGAGGTCCAGCCTCTGGCCCATGCATCCTTCTCCAAGGAGGTGCCCTAGTCCAGAACCCACGACCAGAATTAGAGACAGCATCTTAACTTCAACCCTAACAAATTAGGCCATATGGTTTCCTAGCAAAACAGTAAATGTGATGACGGATGAGGAATGGTCACTACAAGAAGATACACAGGGCCAAAAACTGAGGGAAGAAAACAGGAAACACATGAACACACCACAGGGCCCGATGCTGCTTCAAACCTGCTTACAGATGCAGCCATCCCTTGAAATGCGGCTTCAGACTACACCTTCAATTCTCCACGGTCTGCAAGTTAGTCATCTTTCCAGATCCTTCTTTCCCATATTTGGGAAGCAATGGACACTGCTGCCCTAAGCCCCAATGTCTGTAACATACCAGGCATTCACACGCTCTCACTGGACCCACGGTGGACCTACCAGGTGCCACACCCCTACATGGGACAGGACCAGGATCTGAAGAAAATGTATGACTCCAAAAAGGATGGTCCACTGTCAGAACCATATTACACGACCATGTAAATGTAGTATAATAAACACCATGCAACATGAAGACATCAGATCTCTCTCCTGGAAATAATTCACTGCAGACTAGACCATACAAATCCTGCCAGCAGCAGCAGGGATCAGCAGGGATCAGCTGAGCACACGTTTCCCCTCCCGTCCCCTGCCAGGTAACAAAGGGAGAGGTGCTTTCGCAGAAGCTCTGCACTCAGCAACACAAGCAAGGCCAGCAATACCCATCTTTGAAGTAGAAACAAGAAAGCCTGTGATAAACATGACCGTATTACAGAAACAGCAGTGGACACGGGTTCAACAGCCCTGGCATCAGGAAGGAAGTATCCTTGCCATCAGCTCCTAAGAGATGCTTAACTGTAAGGATGCTGAGTGTTGTTGCTTAACCAGCCTTAAATTAAACAGCAGTTATATCTAGTGAGTAAGAATTTAACATGAAGCTCATAAAATAGTCAGTGGATCTATGAATTCAAAAAGACATGTAATTTTGTGTATATGATGTCATTTTTACATAATTTTTAAATTACGTCAATAATACATAAATTTCTTTTTGCACTTCTGTAATTCAGGAGGATTTTCTGTTCCCTAGAGTTGAGATAGCTATTCAACACTTTTTGCCCAAAAAAAACTGGCGTGAGCCTGGTGTTGTCAGTCTTGAGTAAATGAAACACCAACACTTACAACAGGACTGGAAACTGGGAGTCCCTGGAGCATTACGGAGGGAAGATTCTGAGGCTATGTCAGGCTAAAGGGGAAAGAGCCCTAGACACTCAGGGCCTATCCTCTTGTGGGCATGAGAGACTGGGGGAGGGAAAGGGAAAGTGGAGAGGCAGTCAGACAGAGACTGTGGTGGTGGAGGGAGAAGGTGAGAGATGGGATGACAGGGGATCCTGCCTTCTGCACTGATGTGTGTCAGCCTTATCAGTGGCGTCAAGTTGAGTGGGGTGTTCTGTGTCTTGTGAAATATCATTCTATTTCACAAGTATTTGGTCAATTTAGAAAACAAAGTTGTTATGAGCAGGATAACTTAACAGGAATAAGAACTAGATAGATGATAAAATAACAAAAAACCATTTCCACAGTGGAAAAAAAGAAAGGATTAGCTAAACAGATGTTTAACAGAAATAGGCAGCTTCTTATGAACACATACTATTTCTTTAAATCAGGAAGCAGAGTTTCCTTTAGAAAAGAAAAAGGTGCCAGGTTCCAAAACTCCCTTAGTCACCATCAGCATCAGTCCTGCCTTTACTTAAATTGTCTTTAACTGGAGGTCCCACCAAAGTGACCAACAATGAGCATGGTGGAGATTTTCTAGGCAAAAAAATGCAGATGACTAATTAAATTATTATTTATGTGACACAAAAAGTGATCAGTGCAGTAGTTCTACTTATTCTGTAGTGAGGTTGCTAAGAAAAAGAGTCAGCGGGAACTCGGAGGCAGACAGGCTGGAACAGACATAAATCCACAGTAAATCCCGACTGCTCGTGTGGACAGACTGATGAGGCAGGGGCAGGAACTTAGGCGGGGCAGCAGCACTTGGTGAGTGTGCAGAATGGGAGAGCGCAGAAAACACTCTTATTTGGAGAAGTTTCAGAAGGCGGCTCTTCGGATGTGAACTCTAGGAGTCCTTCCTGAGCTGACAATCGTGGACAGAGCTCACGTGCCTGCTATACCTGTCCACAAAAGCTGGGTTCTCTGCCTTCAAAATGTATTTGGAATGGTGTTGCCTGGTTAGACACAGTGACAGGATAGTAACATAATATAAAAACCTGAATATATTTCAAAATCCCTGGTGGAATTTTGCTCAGGAATAGAGACAAAAACAACAGGGAAATCAAGATCAACAGACTTACTTTTCTCATCAATTAAAGTTCAGCTACATCTTAATTAGGATCAAATTGTCTTCCCCGTTTGAATATAAACCATTAAATTGTCAAAAACAAAGAGAAACTACTGATAGTGACCTGTCCTTTCCTGCCCCAGCCCGACATCTCTGGCCCGAACAAGAGAAACATCACATTGAAGCTGCTGAGAACCGATTCTACTGTGCCTGGCCCACAACTTTATCACCAAGGCAGCTCAGAGAAACTGTGGATTTTAATTCTGCATTTCTTTGGCTTTTTGGCTCTTTTCCATGGAAGCTATGTTATATTTATATATTAATACTGCTTCAGGACACTGATTAAAACCTCATGTGTATGTTCAAGGAGAAATTTTCAAACCAAGAAACTCCAATTTAAATATTAGTAAGTGCAATTCTCCCGAGGCGCTCTGAGGGTTCAAGAGAAAATCCAAGGACTATAACTATCCTTTCACTTCCTAGTCCAGCAAAACATGCTCTCCACGACCGGCTCATGGCAGACATCAGGCACTTATGTTGATAATGGGAAAACAGGTGTTTCAAAGGGGAGCGTGCATTTGGTTTTGAGAATAACAAGTATTATTACATTGAAGTAAGTGAGTTCTGTGTTTATGGTTCACATTTTATAAAAAAAGGCAAGATCATTCAGAATTTGTCATAATTATGCAAAGATTGCAAACATCACCTTAATAAAAACTCTTCAAAAGGACATGAAAATTATATATATGTATATATTATAAATTTTATATATTATATATATTATAAATTTCAGAGAGGCAGGAAGAGGGAGAGAGAGACAGAAATATCAATGATGAGAGAGAATCATTGATTGGCCACCTCCTGTATGCCCCCTACTGGGGATGGAGCCTGCAACCTAAGCATGTGCCCTGACTGGAAGAACCATGACATCCTGGTTCATAGGTCAACACTCAACCACTGAGCTATGCCAGCTGGGCAAGGACATGAAAATTTTAATCCCCCCAATTCACCAGCAATTTCGCTAGATCTTAGAAAGCAAATCACTCCCTAGAAACCCTCACAGTTGGCACACTTCTCTTTGTGAAAACAATTCATATCAAATGTATTCAATGATGGTCTCTGTTACTTTTTGTCCAAGATTAGAAAAAAAGCAGTAGCTGGAGTTTGACAGCAATATCCAGGAATAAAACCTACCTTGTTCTAATGTATAGCTACTACACAAACACAGTGATCAACAACAATCATGTCAATTTACAGAAAACAGTAATAAATAGATGTGGGGTTTCACCCGGAAAACAAAGAGCTACCTGAAACTCCAAAAAGAGGCAGATGCAGCTCAGAGTCCCACAGTCAATGTGTCCCCAACAGATGTCCTTAGCCACCAAGTAAAGCCAGTATTTCCCTGGGGCTAACGCAGCTCCACCCTCTGGCTCCTCACTCCTCGCTCCCTCCCTGTGGCAATGCAGTGTCTGGGGATCTACTACAGCAAGCAGCATGGAGTGAAGGCAGGTGAGCACTTACCTGCCCATCCTGTCCCACGTGGTGTATCTGTAGATTGCCCTGCAAAATGGATGAAAAAAAGAGAGATCAAGAATAAAAATGACTTCAAGCCATAGTGGCAAAAACTTCCCCAGGCCATTGGTAAATAACAGCAAAACCACGAACACCAATTCTACAAAAACTCAACCCTTGTAGAAATAAAAACTCAAAACAAAATATTTAAGCTGAGTTTACAGGTTACTATTTTTTCTTATAAAAACTAACAAACTAAAAACAAAACATTTTCACTCCCCACCCCAACCACAAATGCAAATGTAATTTTTTTCTAACTTTTATTTTGAGACAAGTTTAGACTCACAAGAAGAATCAAAAGTGGTACAGCGAGAAGTCCTGGTACCCATCACACACCTTCCCCCATGGAGACACCTTACATAAGAATAGTGCATTATCACAAGCACAAAATTGGTAGGACACAATACAATTAACCAGACCACAGGCCTACTAGGATCTCACCAGTTGGAAATTCATTTTCACTTGTTTAAAAAAAATAATAAACGATTTAAGTTTGATAGGTTCTGCTGAATGTCTCTTTGCAAGACATCCTCATTTTAACAAAATAATTACTGAATTTTTAAATGAACAAGGTAAAACTTTATTGTGATAAGAAGACAAGTGTATATTATAACCTATTACAAAGTAATCATTAATATTATCAACAATGTCTTCTAATTCATTGCATTTAATTCCTAACGGAAACAAACAAAATACTGGGTTTCAGCTATGAAAACTGAAAAAAGGGACAAAATCGGTTTCAAAAGTTTAAATTCAAGAATTATTCTTATGCCCAGCCCAGGTGGCTCAGTGGTTGAGCGTGGACCTATGAACCAGGAGGTCTCGATTCGATTCCTGATCAGGGCATATGCCTGGGTTGCAGGCTCAATCCCCAGTATGGGGTGTGCAGGAGGCAGCCAATCCATGATTCTCTCCCATCACTGATGTTTCTATCTCTCCCTCTTCCTTCCTCTCTGAAATCAATAAAAATATATTTTTTTAAAAAGAAGTACTATGATTCTTTTAGCAAAAATAATATAAAAAATGTATGTTGATTATTTCCTTTTATTATTATATCAATTTTCATTCTTTTCAAATGACTACCGGCAAATTAAGCATTCTAAGTGTATGCGCCTTCTAGACTGACTCTTCTTAATTGTCGTTTGGCCTCCACTTGTCTGTGTCTTTAAAAATTAAGCCTCCCTGCCCTTCAACAGGACACCCCAATTAGTCTGCAGGTGTCCTACACCACTCTGTGCATTTCCCGTGGAACCCACATTACGGTGAGCCAGAAGACTCTTCACTCACCATCCAGCTCCTTAACTCTGACAGTCATACCTCTCAGGGCCATCTCCAAGTTCACTGCCTGCTGCTCTCCTTCCCCTGCCCGCAGCTGCAGCCACACCAAGGCGCTTTCTCCCACTCTCTCATTTAGACACATGACGATTACTGAACTAATTACTCCTATGCATGAATCAATCCCCTCCTTTGACCAGGTATTCCTCTCATAGGAATTCATTCAGCGACATATCCTCCTTCTTCCCTCAGAACCTCTGCTTATCTCTTCGCTTTGCAGGCTGGGCCCACAGACAAATCTCTGGGGTCAGAATGAAAGAATTTCCCTTAGAAAGCATCCCAGAGCCCCTCTCTGTTTTCTGCACCAGTGAGTGCTCGTCACTCCCGGCCCCCCTAGCACACTCATCTCAGTGCACTGTGGGGAGCCTCTACCTCACATTTTCACACAGCAGCAATAACCTGCACAGCAACCTGCACAGACTGGGAGCTCAGCAAATGCCTCACACAGGAGTCAGTAAGCAAATTACCACACCTCCACCTCAGCACCCTGGGTTCTGGAAACTGAAAAGTCAAAGGGGCACGAATGCCTTATCTACTTAAGGAAAGCAGCCTAGCATGCTGCTAGAATGTGAGCAGAAGAGTCCACAAAGCAGCTCTGAAAAGCCATTAGGCACAACTGAACTAATCAAATGCTTCCCTCCAAAGGTTCTCCTGAAAATCTCTGACAAGTCAGGACTTGAACAGTCGCTGCTGGGTCTGTACCTGTTTTCACCATTGGTGTGTGAGGAAACCCGACACCATGTAACAACACACCACAGTGCAGGTCTGCACAAAGCTGGTACTATCTTCCCAGCCTAGAAATAAGTATGGTTTTTAGCTCCCAGTCCATGCTGCCAGGGGCACACTGTTCCACACCTTGGTTGGCCAGCAGAGCAAGTGTGCACTGCTCAGCAGCCATGGGACAAAGTCAGAGGAAAACAAGTACACCAAGTCTACTAATGCTATCCTGTGCTGTAGGAAACGATCGTCAGTGTTCCCGCAAGAGGCAGCCAACAACCACTCATGCCCTGTACAAGAAGGCTAGAAAGGCAAGGTCTCCCGAGGGGCTCAGAGAATATCAGTGCCCTGACCAGCTGGCCTCACCTTCCAACAACCCAGACAGATGGTCTACCTGACCTTCACACACCAACCCCTATAGCAGCTGATACACATATGCAACAGCACTTGTGCAACTGGGATGGACTCCCTGCATTCTGTCTTTATCATGGATTAGAATTAATGAAAAGTAGAATGCCATCAGTGATAAGAAGCCTGGATCTCATGAACTTAAGGCAGCTGAGGCAATCCTAGGAGTGGCAGGAATGGGGAGAACCATGAAAAGATACACTAAAAGCTCACAGGATGTACATGTGCAGTCTCACCAGTTCCCAGTCAACCCATAATGTGGGCACTTGTTTTCCAGAGACAGAGCACAGGCTCGTGGAGGCAAGGAGAACCTGTGAGATCATGTCACAGGAGCAGAGCCCCAACTCCTGCTCTTCCCACATCCCATGCTGGGGAACTCCCCGAGGCAGGAGAGCAGGGCCAGAGCCATGCTGGGAACTAGATCTGCATCTCAGATGGGAAGACAGGAAAGCAGAGTGGGCAGGGAGAAAGGGGTATTCAGAGGTCAGCATCAGCCAGAAGCAAAAACTGGATATAGCAAGTGTTGACAAAGAAAACGAGACTGCCCATATAAACCCGCAGTGCAGCAAAGGCAGGAGGACAGGCAGGGCCAGTTTGTGCCCAAGGAAACGAGAGTCAGGTGGTCAATGCTGGACATTGTGTTGTCTGGGGATTCCCAGTTGTCTGCCCCATTTGATGAAGATCAGAATGCAGAAAGCCCACAGGCAGTGCTGGTGGCCACGACTCACCTCGCTGTCCTGAGTGATCTGCACCTGCTCCCCTTGAGGCACCTGAGCGATATGGAGGTGACCCTGTGGGATCCGCAGCGAGAGAAGACAACAAGAAGCATCAGAAGAAAATCAAAACCAGAGGAAACAAAAAACACTTTCCAAAATTTCTGTTCTTAACTATATGCTCACAATTCAAAAAAAGACCAACTAAATCCTGAACAGTGTAATATAATATATACATAGTATTAGCTACTTAATCGCCTCTTGAACTTAAACTGTTAGTATATAACACATACAGAACATTTTGCAATAATTCTTAAAGGAGCAATGGAGCCTAGGAAAATTCTGTTAAGTCTTTAAATTTGCTTAAACTGAACAAGCAAATTTCAGAATATGAAGAACATATAGAAAAAAATGGAAACAGAAATTTCCAGAAAATTAGAATAACTTTTTAAAAAAATCATACTATTAACTCAGAGTAATCAGAAACTTGGTGTGCCCTAGTAGGTTTGGCTCAGTGGATAGAGCATCGGTCTGTGGACTGAAGGGTCCCAGTTTCGATTCCAGCCAAGGGCACATGCCCGGGTTGTGGACTCAATCCCCAGTGGGGGGACATGCAGGAGACAACCAATCAGTGATTCTCATCATTGATGTTTCTATCTCTCTCTCCCTCCCTCTCTGAAGTCAATAAAAATATTAAAAAAAAAAAAAAAAAAAAAGAAGAAGAAGAAGAACAAACTTTGTGGAACTACCCGGCAAGATCTCCCAGAGATCTGGGAGTGCGGCATGGCTACACAGCAGTGTGGGATTGTGGGGAGGGGACTTGTACATGTGCATCTACATTGAAAACAGGTCATGCAATATTTTTTAAATCAAAGAAACACATGACTATTTAAATAGCTGGAATAAACACTAATAAATAAGTCAAAGCATCCAACTATACAATGCATTTATGTTTGTAGAAATAGGCAGTAAATAGTTCCAATAAACCTTAACTTTGCTCAGTGATATGAATACCCATGATTGTATTTAAAAATTCTATCTTGACCTGGCCAGTTTGGCTCAGTGGATAGAATGTCAGCCTGGGGAAGGAAGGGTCCCAGGTTCCATTCTGGTCAAGGGCACATGCCCAGGTTGCGGGCTCAATCCCCAGTAGGAAGCGTTGATGTTTCTCTCTCTCTTTCCCTCTTCTTTCCTTTCTGAAATCAATAAAAATACTTTTAAAAAAATAAAATAAAATTCTATCTTAATGAAAATGGATATTAAAGTAAACTACTGTAGAAATTTCTATTTATTTCATTTTACTATGTCTATGTGAACGGTGTCCAAGTTATTCTGAAATTCTTTCACAAAACTTTCTTCAAGAGTAACTAACTGCCTTTGTGACTGTCAATTAAACAAAGAATTCACTACTTTAAACTGCTTCATCTCCTCTGGAAGAAGAAAAACTTCATTAAAAGTCCTCATCAATACTTTCTGGAAGCCCACCCCTTTCCAGGCAGTGTAACATCAAAATGAGACAGGTGACATCAAACTAGGTCACCCTTTGATGGGATCGGGGTTCCAGGAGAAAGCTCTGGTGATGCAGGTGTACAAAAAGAGTCTGTGTGTGACTCAAACATCAACACAATCTCAGGGGCACACTGAAAACATCCCATTCTCTAGCAAAGTTCCTGCCCCCCACATCCTGGCCACAGAACCCACACAGGGTCTGGAGAAATTTCCACCTGGGCTGGCACCACCACAGACAGAGCAACCAGGCTTAATGGACTCATCACTGAGCTAACTGCCCACACAAGCTCAGTGCATGTCCCACAAGCCAAAGGAAATGCTACAGAATAACTAAGGCCACCAGCTTTTTCATTGATCCCAGAAGGAAATTACTTTTTCTTCCCCCAGTAAAAGGGCACTTGTGTTTCCAAAGTGAGAAAATACCTATGACACCACCTATGATGCCTCCCCTTAGAGCTTAGAGTGACCACTGGGTGCAGCACAGCCATGAAAGGCCCTCGACAATGTCAGGGTCACCCAGTAATGACCTTCCTTTTGAAATGTAAGAGTTCGTACCCTAATTACGTCTACTTTAACATGCATTTTCCCCTCATCCCAAACTATCCACGTGATCCAGAAAAGCAGGGAGAACTGGTCTTGCTTTTCCCAATCCCCGCCACACCCTCCCTTCCAGTTCATTCATGGAGACAGGCTAGTAGAAAGGTACATACTACTTGGACCTGTCCATCCTCTCCAATCTGGTGGATCTGGACCTGTTGGGCGTTGGCCAGGGCATAGTGCAGGGCCTGCGGCTGGGGCTGTGGTATCTCACTGGCGGGTGGCGGCGTGCTTATCAGGCTCTCTGTGGAAAACAGACGGCTCAGTATCAGCCCAGCAGACTAGCGTAGGTGCACACATCTAGTTTGCCTTCTTTTCCCCAACCCCAACCCCAACTCCAAACTCCCAAAGAAGAGGAAAGGAAATTCTTCATTCTGAAATCCAAGTCAACATGTCCCAATGGATAGCATGGCATTTTGTAGAGCTTATCAGTAATTAGTGTTAGATAACTAAGATTTCTGACCTGTAGATAGAAGGAATCTAAAGAAATGACTATTCACCAACAGACTATTCACATCTACTTATTTAAATGAAATTCCTCAAGATATATATTGACAAGATAAAAAATACAAAAAAAGTAGATGTTAAACTCTGTTTTAAATCAGCAATAAGTAACATTTGTCCTTGGACAATTAAACTAACTAAAGAAAAAAGCTCCACTCACTTATTTAAAGATACACCTCTAATAAAATTTTACTTTCTATGTTTAATCCAAAACGATATGTTTGTTTTGATAATGTGTATTAATTTTAATTGTAAAATCCCAATCAGAGAAATTTTTTAAGTACTTTTACTAAATAACAGCGTTTCATGAATTTTTAAAATAATTTAATGATGGGCATGCATGTATGTTTTTTTAAGTAATATAGCAGCCCAACCAGTGTGGCTCAGTGGTTGAGCATTAACCTATGAACCAGGAGGTCAACACATGCCCAGGGTTGGAGCCTCAATCCCCAGTAGTGGGTGTGCAGGAGGCAGCTGATCAATGATTCTCATCACTGATGTTTCTATTTCTCTCTCCCTCTCTGAAATCAATAAAAATAAATAAGTAAGTAATATAGCAGTATGCCAGAAATTACATCCTTTTAAATTATTTCAAAGTAGAATTAAAAATTTTAGGTGTCAACATTTTAAAATGTCAACATAAAAATATGCAAAGAAGAACACTTTTCCAAACGTCTTTAAGATGGTAATGACCAAAACATTTAAAATCCACTCTGCCAGTTAATAAGAACTATATAACTAAATAGGTTCCTAAATAATTTCTGCTCCAATGTTAATAAAAATCAACTAATTTTGCTGGTTTTCAAAAATATAACCAAAAGGAATGACAGTCCCCAGGGTTCTAAAAAACCATAGATGATAGGATTTGTGTATATAATGGTTCCCAAACCTAAGATTCAAATTACTGAACTTACCATTTAATCAATAGCTCCCTATAATTATATAACATGAAGACCACGTTAAATTCATGTTTTGTAATTTATATAGATATCAAAGTCTAGTACAAAAACTTCCATTGGTGACTTTGTGATCAAGAACAGACCAAGATCTATGGCAAGTGACAGGAGACAAGCATGGTCGGATTGACCTGAGGCCCAGGGATAGTGCTGGTGTGGCTCTGGAGCACAGTGCCCACTGGAAGAGACTGCAGCAGAAAGGACAGGCCACCCAATGGGCCTCCTCTCCTCCCTGGCCTGGCTCTTCTCTATGTCCAGTGGAAAACCAGCTGCAAGAGCTGATTCCCTGCAATTCTAAAATATTGGGCACTAAATAGATGTCTACCTAAGGTCTTCATCTCACCAATGAGAACTGTGGGGGGAAATGCTGAATTGTATTTTAAACAATAACATGTAGCCATCTTAAAATCAAGCACATATAAAAATTTATACAGTGTTGCTAGATAAGAGAGAGCAACTCAAATGTTTTAATAAATTGATTTTTTTTAAATGCTTTGAAACTAATGGCTTAGGTTTGTGTTCAAACTGGCAGGACTAACCTTGGCTCAGAATTTTATTTATAGCATTTATTTGGAAGTTCCTTTGATGTCAGCTGATAATTCAAAAGTAAGCAAGATACCCCAGATGGAAATACTACCAATAACAAGATCCTGATTTAGTTACATTTTACTGAATTATTTCTGTCACCAGAATAGCCTTATATATCAGATTTGCTTTGTTAGACTGAGTATGCAAAAAGAACAATGACAAAAATTCCAGAAGTCCCTTTAACCACATATTTTGCTTTACCTAGTTTTAGCCAATTATGCAGGATATTAAAATAGAGAACAATTAAATCAACATAAATTTAAAAAGCAGTGTGCTTTTCTTAAAGTTTGATTTTTAAAAATAAATATGCTCTGTGTTTCTCTCAAAACTAATTTGATTCCAGTGCTCACAAGGAGGAAGCCTCAAGCGGGTCCGGTTGTGGCTTCCCACTAACACAGAAGCAGCATTCTCTAAATAACTTAAGCTGACATGTGTGCACAGAGTTAAGGCTTGAATTGCTGGTACCCAAGTAGCAGCTGTAGATTCTGCGAGTGAGGGGACTCATTCAGGACCACCCACCGAGTCCTGCAACGCAAACTGCTCCATGCTGTTCCCCTAAGCGTACCTGATGCACTGTACGAGGAGGAGGATGGCGTTCTCCGAGAGAAGCTCTTGACAGCCAGGCTCTGGCCTCGCTGTTTCCGCCGCCAGGCTGTCCGGCATTTGGAGTCGATGCTCTGTTTGATTCGGTACCAGTCAGATTCCGTAATTCCAAATTTATAAAAGAGGTGACCTGAAAGAAGACATCCCAAATAAAAGCACCATGAGGAGAAGGCCTTCCTTTTGGGTCCTGGCTGTTTGGGAGCAATTTGAACACAAAAATGTGATTGGGGCTGAGAGCCCCTCGCCTCCGCCCCACAGGCATGCTGGTTATATGTGATAAAATATTTTAATTTATTTCAGTTTTAAATAACTCTGACTGGACCCACCCAAACCAGATGGAAATTAGGTAACAAGCTAGGTGGTGAGGCTCACAGGAGCTTCCCAGATGCTCCACAAACTTTTCTCTCTCCTCTAACTTCCTTAATGTCAAAAATAAAATCAAAGATCCCAACAATTTTATTAAAACTGTTTTGCTAGGCCCCAGCTCTGTTCATTTATGTCTTCCTGGCTGCCTCCCTCCCTTCTTTCAAGTCTTGGCTCGAATAGGACCTCAATTATCCTATCCTTAACTAGCCCCTTTGACCCTAAGGTTCCTCCCACCTCCACTCCCATCCTGGGTCTCTAATATTTTAGAGACTTTATGTATTTATTGTGTTTACTCTTTGTTTCTCTCACAGACACAGGGATCTTTGTTTTGTGCACCCATGTATGCCAAGAACCAAGACTATCTGGGCCCATAGTAAATGCTTCAAAACTCGATGACTAACTGGTGACTACAACTCTTCTTAAAACATCGCCATTGCAACTTGAGTCTGCGTCTGGCTTGTGGAACTCTCCATCTGTCTCCCCATCAGAATGGAAACTCTCTAAGGACAGAGGTGATTTTTTACTCTCTAGAGCAGCGGTCGCCTACCTTTCAGATCTCATGGATCACCAGTTGGAGACCACTGCCCTAGAGCCCCCACACCCAGAGAGACCTGAACTGCTAGTCACAGAGGGTGTATGTAGCCTTGTAGTCCAGTAGTTTAGCCTGCACTTAACAGAGCATATTACTGGCACTCACATTTGTTAACCTCTTACATCACAGATAGCTTTCAGTATGTGCCACCCCTTATCAACAAAGAGGAACCTAGTGACATAGGAGGCCACTGAGGAGTGGGTGGCAGATGGAGACCCTTCATTGTCAGCCCTGCCCACCTCTCACTAGACCACACCACCTCTTCTTTATGCTGAATCAACAGAAAGTAAGATCATGAACGTGGGAACTACAAGAAATGCTTAAACAGGGTGACCTGCTCTCTAGCTGGCTCATGCAACTTCACTGATTAATGGGAAAACAAATGGATGAAATTCAAAAATTGAATAATAAAAAGATTAAACTAAAAAACATCCTGTTTCAACTACTAAGAGCATTAAGTTAGGACTATCTACTGAGAATTAACTTGATGCACAATTCCTAAAATCTGTCCCTCTCAAGACCAAAATACTACAAATAATCAAAACAAAGGCAGTGTTTGTTCTCTTAAGTACTATATTAAGTATCAAAAGTTTCTTTCATCTTGGAAAGACATTTCTGGAGTTTTTCTATGAGCATATGCTTAAGACATCTTTGACTCTAAATGTAATGAAAACCCAAATTTCTATAATCTAGATTAAAAAGAAATTGAGGTAAGGAGGGGTAGGATTTATAGGATCTGAAAAAACAAAAACCTGAGGTAGTTTTAGCAGCACTGTAATCCTCATGCATAAAAGGAAATATGTAAATGAAACAGCATAAATCTTTGCTTTCTGATATTCAGGTCATCTCTAAAATAATCACCGAATCATTCATTAATCCTACTGAGTGATTGCTACATGCCAGGTATGGCTTTAGGTGCAGCGGATAGCTCCAAAGTTCCAGGCTACTGACCAACGTTAGTGGTAACAAAAGCCAACCACTGCCATAATTGCAGAAGAACCAATAATTAGCTGTAGTTGTATAGTCACCGGAGAACCCAACTCCTGACTGTAGTTACAGGGGAGTGCAACTATCAGAACTATAGTTAGGTAGCTACAGGAGACACCAACTACTATAGTTGCATAGTTGCCCAACTATAACTGTGGTCTCCAAGACAATAAAAGAAACAGCAATTACACACAGTATCAAAATATCTTATCTATATCTATATATATAAAAGCCTAAGCGACCATTACAGCAGAACGACCAGTTGACCAGTTGCTATGTTCACAATGACCACTAAGGGGCAGATGCTCAATGCAGGACATCCCTTGAGGCTTCCTGGATTGCAAGAGAGCACAGGCCAGGCTGAGGGACACCTCCCCCACCCCCTAAAGTGACAAATTTCATGCACCAGGCCTCTAGTTAAGTTATATGATTAAAAAAAAAAATTCTAGCCCTAACCAGTTTGGTTCCGTAGATAGAGCATTGGCCTGCAGACTGAAGTGTCCCATGTTCATTTCCAGTCAAGGACACATGCTTGGATTGTGGGCTTGATCCCCAATAGGGGGTGTGCAGGAGGCAGCCAATCAATGATTCTCTCTCATCATTGATATTTCTATTTCTCTCTCCCTCTCGCTTCCTTTCTGAAATCAATAAAAGTGTATTTTAAAAAAGAGAGAGAGAAACATTCTACAAACCATCCTCCTGTTGTCACACCTTCACATTCAAGGAAAACCAACTGAATGCTTCAAGGGATAAATGAAATTATACACAATTTTAAAAACTTGTCAGGAACAGAAAATATATACAAGATACACATAGTATATAAATATAAGAAATGAGCAAAAGCGTGAACATGTAAATTCAACTTTGTAAAAACCAATTTGCCAGTCAAAACCTGGCTTACATCCTTTGACAAAAAAAAATATACATTCATGTAGTTATATATTATCCATTTTTTAATTCTCCTAAGACATCGTATTACATAATTCCTTCCAAAAGCAACTCAAGACTCAAATGCATGGCAAATGCCACCCTGATGACTGCCAAGAAAAACTAACTAATGAATCAGCAACACAAATGTTCCCCTGCTGAGAACCCTAGGGGGAGCGACAGGGGATGGATCCAATGGGACAGTGGAGTCAGCTCTGCCCTCAGAAACCCTTGGCCATCAGCGGGCAGCTCCAGGAAGGAGTCCTGATAGTAGAGGGTGCAGCCCCCTGACCGCATGTACTGCTGGATGCTGCTATTCTGACTTTTCCTAAAGTGTTCTTCATTTGAACTTAACTGGTACTTCACACTTGTAAAGCATTTTATCTCATAAGAAAACCTCATGAAATGAGAATGCCATTACCCTCACTTGAGTTCAAGCTGAATTATCAGTTAGGAGTGAGACCTGGCTTTAAAATTCAGGCCTCCCAGCGCCCACCCATGTGGAGAAATAGTCACAGCACAAACCCAGGAGTGCTTTACTCTGCCCCTCACCAGTACCTAAGAGACCCCCTGGGGACTCAGGGGACCAGGGAGAAGATGACATCAATTTCATGCCACAGCCTCTGCTCGTATAACTCCCCACCACTAGGCTATCACTCTGGCTGCCCTGTGCAGGAGACACAGTTCATTCTAAGGCCATTTCTGGTTTGCTGCCAAAGGGTCCTTGAACAGGGTCCCTGGGGAGCTGCAGAGCCATCTCACCCAAGGGTGAGCCATAGCTCTCTCAGTATCTTTGTGGGAGAGCTGCTCAGCAGGCAAGCCCCAGGCCACCCCCAGAAAGACAGCCCCTGCGAGCTGGCCCATCTGCTTTGCAGGTAAGCTATCTGGCCACCTCCTGAAGATCTGAGAGTCCATCACTGTTAACTGCCTTCCCACTTTGCAGAATGCCCATGGTTTACAATGGTGGTTCAAATCACAAAACCAGATTCCCAGCTCTCAAATAATGAGCCCCACAGAGAGGCTGAGACACACTGTGGGAAAGAGGAACAGAGGAAATCAAATGAACAGAGACGCAATCTCGCATCCTTGGTGGGTGGAAAGGGGCTTATCAGTCACAAAGGAATGAAAAACACTATCACTGCTAATGTAATCTCAAGTTCAGGGGGGAGAGGGGAATAAGCAGAAAACTGAGTGCCAGCAATTTACTTCTTAAAATTACAGTCTTGACTTCATAGTGACTGGCCTAGAAAAACAACAGAAATCTTCAACTCTCTGAGTGAGGGGAAACTGGCCAGCATGCTCCCTCATGCGGATGGGTTCAGCAAGCCTCGCTGACACACCATGCACCTCGCATACCCAGTGTGTCCTAGCCTCAAGGCCAGGTCAACCCCTTCTCCCCAAGCAGTGGCGATCCACTGACGGAAGATTAGCACGACGAGTGAAACCACTCCTCAGTTTATAGCAGGAGAGCCCAATGCCGCTGTCAGGCTCTCCAAGCTCAGAATGTGACCTCCCTTGGAAATACAGTCTTTGCAGATGTAATTAATTACATTAAGATGTGGTCATACTGGAGAGCAGTGGGCTCTACATCCACTATGATGGGTATCCCTGTAAGGAGAAGAGACACAGGGAGAAGATGAAACATGTGATGACAGAGGCACAAGACAACAGGGCTGTGTGATGATGGAGACAACAGGGAGAAGACGCCAGGTGACAATGGAAACACGGAGAAGATAGCCGTGTGAAAACAGACACAGGGAAAGACGACCGTCTGAGAATTACTGAAGGTGTCCATGTCACCCAGAGTCTGTAGAAACAGCAGAGAACCAGACCGGCAGGAAGGTAGGGTGGGAGAGTGTGTGAGAGAGTGAGGGAGCAATAGATGTGTGTGTGGATGTGTGTGGGGGTGTGTGTGAGTGAAATAGGGACAGTTAGACCCTGCAGTTCTTCCAGGGGGCTGCCAATCTGGGCAGTCTTAGACGGCAAAACCCCGCTGCCGCCGCAAACACTCCGGGGAGGACACCGGTGGCACAGAGACCACACCATCTTGAAGAACAGAACTGCTTGAGACTAGAATCCTAGCCTCGCCAACACCCATTCTGGTCTCAGAAGCAAACCAGGACCCTACAGCCACACTGGTAAAAGACCTGCGATCACTACTTCAGACCTAGGGACACCAAGACTCCAGGCACCACTGCCGCAGATTTCTGAAAGTCACAAAGCCGATCCCCCTTCCCCTCTGCCCCCGCAGCAACAACATAGGAACTACCAGACCCCAACCGCACAATAAGGCTTTCTGCACACACAAGGCAGTGGCGACTCTGACTGACTTTGAGCCTTGGTGTCAGACATGGGAAGTTTCATTCCTGCAACTCATCTCCGCGCCCAGGCAGGGAGACTGAGCTAAATTTAAGCCTAGCTGCTCATCCCTAGGGAGGTAGTTTTCTGTGACCAGATCCCGCGCCCACGCAGGGCAGGGAAACAGCGCTGAACTTGAGCCCAGACTTGTGAACTCTGGGAATTCGCTTCCCGCAACTCATCTCCGCACCCAGGCAAGTAGACTGAGCTGAATCTGAGCCTCGCTGCTCGTCCTTAGGGAGGCAGTTTCTGTGACCAGATCCCGTGCCCAAGCAGGGCAGGGAGACAGCGCTGAACTTGAGCCCGGACTTGTGAACTCCGGGAATTTGGTTCCCGTGACTCGTCTCCACACCCAGGCAGGGAAGCAGTCCTGAATTTGAGAATCGGCACACGACCTTGGGGAGATTATTTTCTGTGACCAGATCCTGCACCCACACAGGGAGACAGCGCTGAATTTGAGCCTGGGGGTGCAAACCTGGGGAGTTTGTTTCCCATGACCAGACCCTGTACCTTAGCAGAGAGGCTGCACTGAATTTGAACCTGGATGTGCTGACTCGGGGAGTTTGTTCCCCACAACCAGACCCTGTGCCCACACAGGGAGGCAGCGCTGAATGTGAGCCTGGGTGTATGGACATGGGGAGTTTGTTTTCCACTGTGCACACCCGCATGACCAGACCCCACACCCACACTAAGTAGCAGTGCCACCTGACCTTGATTCAGGGCAAGCGCACACAGAGGCTTCTTACTGCAGGGCAGAAGTGGACCTCCTGCCAACATAGTGCGACTGAGCAACCCTGTCTCCCAAGCAGATCAGGGACCCTGAATCTCCATGCAAGAGGCAGCAATGAGCACCAGTGACTAGACTCTGTTCCTCATTGCGTGTGCCTGGAATCCCTGATTGCCAGTACATTCACACTAAGAGCCAGTGACTCCAATTCTTGGCGCATGTGCACACAGGGACCCTGATTCTCTGTGCGAGGTAGCACCAAGCAACAGAGACTCTGATACTCAATTCTCGGCATGGACACAGGTAGCTCTGACTCTGACTTGCAATAGGGGACTTTGATTATTGGCATATACCAGTGGGTCCTCTGTTTCAATGTGGCACAGGCCACACTAAGTCCCTGATTCTAGGGACACACACAAGGCCACACTAAGCGCCTGTGACTCTGACCCAGGGTGAGCATGACTCCGACCAACCCACAGCAACTGCATGTCTTGGTGTCAGAGCTCTTCAGTGACACTTGGGGGGTGCAAAACTCCCACTGCACACGGCCTGGGCCTCCGCAACTCGACATTTGAACCTTCTGGTGATAGTCAGAATGGGGAGACAACGAAGCAATCCCCAAAGGAAAGAAAAGGAGGAATTGCCAAGAAAGTAAATAAGTGAAATGGAAGCATGCAACATGACAGAAAAAGAATTCAGAGTAATGGTCATACAGTTCATATACCGGATGGACAAAAAAAAAATCAACAACCTATGCAAAAATCAGGAAGAAATGAAAAATGATATAGCTACAATCAAAAACACCATGGAAGGCTTCAACAGTAGACTAGAAGAAGCAGAGGACCAAATTAGTGATTTAGAAGATCAGGTACAGAAACAAACCCAATCTGAACAGCAACTAGAGAAAAAAATTAAAAAGCAGGAGGAGAGCCTAAGGGAGCTTTGGAACAATGCAAAACGAAATAACATACGTATAATAGGGCTGCCAGAAGGACAAGAAGAGCAGCAAGGATTAGAAAATCTATTTGAAGAAATAATGACAGAAAACTTCCCGGATATGGGGAAGAAAAAAGTTACTCAAGTACAGAGAGTCCCAAGCAAGATGAATCCCAAAAGACCCACACCAAGACACGCCATAATTACAATGGCAAATGTTATTGACAAAGGCAGAATCTTAAAGGCTGCAAGGGAGAGACAGACAGTTACCTACAAAGGATTCCCCCATCAGATTATCAAATGATTCTCAACAGGAACACATCAAGCTAGAGGGGAATGGAAGGAGATATACAAAGTGATGCAAAGCAAGGGACTGAATCCAAAAATACTCTATCCAGAAAGACTATCAATCAAAATTGAAGGGGAAATCAGGAGCTTCGCAGACAAAAAAAGACTAAGGGAGTTTATCATTACCAAGCCAGCAATGCAAGAAATGCTAAAGGGAATGCTGTAAAAAGAAGAAAAGGTAAGAAGGAACACAGCCTCAAAAATAAAAATGGCTATAAATAACTATCTTTCAATAATAACTTTAAACATAAACGGTCTAAATGCTCCAATCAAAAGACATCGAGTGGCTGAATGGATAAAAAAACATGAAACATATATATGCTCTCTACAAGAGACCCACCTCAGAACAAGGGACTCACACAGACTGAAAGTGAAGGTGTGGAAAAATATCTTTCAGGCAAATGTAAATGAAAAAAAGGTGGGGTGGCAATACCTATATCTGACAAAATAGACCTCAAAGTGAAGGCCATAACAAGAGATAAGGAAGGCCACCTCATAATACTAAAGGGATCGATACAACAAGAGGATATAACCCTGATAAACATATATGTACCCAATGCAGGAGCACCCAAATAAATAAAAAATCTCCTGGAAGATATCAAGAGAGAGATCGACAACAATACAATCATAGTAGGGGACTTTAATACCCCACTGACATCACTGGATAAATCCTCTAGACAAAAAAATAATCAAAGAAACAGCAATCCTAAATGACTCACTAGATCAGATGGACTTAATTGACATCTTCAGAACATTTCACCCTAAAGCTGCAGAATATACATTCTTCTCAAGTGCACATGGGACATTTTCAAAAATAGACCACATACTGGGTCACAAGCAAAGTCTCCCCAAATTCAAGAAGACTGAAATCATACCAAGCATCTTTTCAGACCACAAAGGAATAATATTAGAAATAAACTACAATAAAAACAATCCAAAACACTCAAACACTTGGAAGCTGAATAGCATGTTATTAAATATTGATTGGGTTACCAATGAGATCAAAGAAGAAATTAAAAACATTCTGGAAACTAATGATAATAAAAACACAACAATCCAAAACATATGGGACACAATGAAAGCAGTCCTGAGAGGGAAATTTACAGCTCTACAGGCCTACTTCAAAAAATAAGAAGAAATGGTAGTAAATCATCTAATGCTACAACTCAAAGAATTAGAAAGAGAGCAACAAGAAAAGCCCAGAGTGAGCAGAAGGAAGGAGATAATAATTAGAGCAGAAATAAATAACATAGAGACCAAAAAAAAAAAAACAAAAAAAAAAACACAATACAACACATCAATGAAACCAAGAGCTGGTTCTTTGAAAGGACAAACAAGATTGATGAACTCTAGCCAGGCTCACTAAGAAGCAAAGAGAGAGGACTCAAACAAAATCAGAAATGATAGAGGCGAAATAACAACAGACCCCACCAAAATACAAAGGATTGTTAAACAATACTATGAACAACTCTATTTCAACAAACTAGACAACCTGAAGGAAATGGACATATTCCTAGAAAAATATAACCTTCCAAAACTCAATCAGGAAGATTCCAAAAATCTCAACAGGCCAATAACTATGGAAGAAATTGAAGCAGTCATCAAAAAGCTTCCAGCAAACAAAAGCTTAGGGCCAGATGGCTTCACAGGAGAGTTATACCAATCATTCAAGGAAGAACTAAAACCTATCCTCCTCAGACTATTCCAAAAAATTCAAGAGGAAGGAACACTTCCAAACTCATTCTATGAAGCCAGCATCACCCTAATACCAAAACCAGATAAAGACAACACAATGAAAGAGAATTACAGGCCAATATCCCTCATGAACATGGATGCCAAAATCTTCAACAAAATTCTAGCAAATTGGATCCAGCAGTACATCAGAAAGATCATACACCATGACCAAGCAGGATTTATCCCAGGGATGAAAGGATGGTATAATATCCACAAATCAATAAACGTGATACATCAGATAAATTGAGGGAGAAAAAAAAATCACATAGTCATATCAATTGACACAGAAAAAGCATTTGACAAAATCCAACCCCCTTTCTTGATAAAAACTCTCAGCAAAACGGGAATAGAAGGATCATACTTCAACATCATAAAAGCCATATATGACAAACCCACAGCCAGCATCACACTCAATGGACAAAAACTAAAGCCATTTCCCCTAAGAAGAAGAACAAGACAGGGATGCCCTCTCTCACCACTCCTGTTCGACATAGTACTGGAAGTACTAGCCATTGCTATCAGACAAGAAGAAGAAATAAAAGGCATCCAAATTGGAAAAGAAGAAGTAAAACGGTCCTTATTCGCAGACGACATGATACTGTACATAGAAAACCCTAAAGACTCCATCAAAAAATTATTAGACTTAATAAATAAATTAGGCAATGTAGCAGGATACAAAATTAACGCCAAGAAATCTATGGATTTCTATACACCAATAGTGAACTTACAGAAAGAGAGACTAAAAAAGCAATCCCATTTACCATTGCACCAAAAAAATTAACATACCTAGGAATAAACTTAACCAAGGAGGTAAAAGACCTATACATGGAAAACTACAGGACACTGAAAAAAGAGATAGAGGAAGACATAAACAGATGGAAGAACATACCATGTTCATGGATTGGTAGAATCAACATCATTAAAATGTCCATACTACCCAAAGCAATCTATAGAATCAAAGCACTCCCCATTAAAATACCAAAGCATATTTCACAGACCTAGAAAGAACTCTCCAAAAATTCATCTGGAATAAATAAAGACCCTGAATAGCTGCAGCAATCCTAAGAAAGAAGAACAAAGTAGGTGGGATCTCAATACCAGATATCAAGCTGTACTACAAAGCCACTGTTCTCAAAACAGCCTGGTACTGACACAAGAACAGACATATAGATCAATGGAATAGAATAGAGAACCCAGAAATCGACCCAAACCACTATGCCCAATTAATATTCGACAAAGGAGGCATGAACATACAATGGAATCAAGACAGTCTCTTCAATAAATGGTGTTGGGAAAATTGGACAGATACATGCAAAAAAATGAAACTAGACCACCAACTTACACCATACACAAAAATAAACTCAAAATGGATGAAGGACTTAAACATAAGATGGGAAACCATAAAAATACTAGAGGAATCCACAGTAGCAAAATCTCAGACACATGCCGAAGGAACTTGTTCACTGATACTGCTCCTAGAGCAATGGAAAACAAAGAGAAAATAAACAAATGGAACTACATCAAAATAAAAAGCTTTTGCACAGCAAAAGAAACCATCAACAAAACAACAAGAAAGCCCACTGCATGGGAGAACATATTTGCCAATGTTATCACTGATAAGGGTTTAATCTCCAACATCTATAGGGAACTCATACAACTCAACAAAAGGAAGATAAACAATCCAATCAAGAAATGGGCAATGGACCTAAGTAGAAACTTTTTGAAAGAAGACAGAAGGAAGGCCAAGAGACATATGAAAACATGCTCAAAGTCACTAATTATCCGAGAGATGCAAATCAAAACAACAATGCGGTACCATCTCACACCTGTCAGAATGGCTATCGTCAACAAATCAATAAATGACAAATGTTGGTGAGGATGCGGAGAAAAAGGAACCCTCATGCACTGCTGGTGGGAATGCAGATTGGTGCAGCCACTGTGGAGAACAGTATGGAGTTTCCTCAAAAAACTACAAATGGAACTCCCATTGGACCCAGTAATACCACTTCTAGGAATATATCCCAAGAAGCTAGAAACATCAATCAGAAAGGATATATGCACCCCTATGTTCATAGCAGCACAATTTACCATAGCTAAGATTTGGAAACAGCCTAAGTGCCCATCAGCAGACGAGTGAGTTAAAAACCTGTGGTACATCTACACAATGGAATACTATGCTGCACTAAAAAAGGAGTTCCTACCATTTGCAACAACATGGATGGAACTGGACAGCATTATGCTAAGTGAAATAAGCCAGTCAGAGAAAGATAAATATCACATGATCTCACTCATTTGTGGGAAATAATGAACAATAAAAACTAATGATCAAAAACAGATCCAGAGACAGGGAAGCATCGATCAGACTGTCAAACCTCAGAGGGAAGGTAGGGGAGGGTGGGGGTAAGGGAGAAGAGATCAACCAAAGGACAAATATGCATGCATAAAGCCTAACCAGTTGACACAGACAACAGGGGGGTGAGGACATGAGTGTGGGGGAGGGGGCGTTTGGGAAGGTAATGGGGGGATGAGGACAAATACGTAATACCTTAACCAATAAAGAAATGAAAATGCAAAAAAGAAAAGAAAAGAAACAGCAGAGAATCGGTTGCATGTGACCAAGTAGCCAATGCCCACTAGCCACTATTTATGCTCAGTGCTCAGTATTTAATCCATTTGTTCATTTGTTCAGTTTTTTTGAGTAACAATCAGCAATACAAATTAAACTGGGCCAAAAGGAAAAGAAAAAGGTCAACAAATACTTTTAACCTTTCAAAATGCCACCTGAATTTTAACACTGAGAAGGCAGCGATTTGCAATGGTTCCCAAATGAAGGAGAGCTCAGAAGGTGGCCAGCTTCCCCACCTACAGGGAAACAGGACTTGCCTGTTCTGACAATGCAGTGCCTCCTCCAAGCCATTAGGACTCCCATTGGTGACTCCACAGCAAGTCCATTCATCCCCACCCCCATCCCCCACCCCCATGTGCTTCTGCTCAGAGTCCCACTGCCCCGCTTCCCCACCACTGCTCTGGAATGTTCTACAAGCCTCCGCCTAACAACCTGTGTGTCACAGCCTGCAAACACGTTCCAAGGTACCCCTCCAAATCATCGGCACCCCTTGCTAGTAGCCCTGTGACTCCCTACAGGCACAGTGGTCCACCACCCACAGGCCATCACATTACACAATGCTGGGCCAATCCAGGCCACTCTTGGAGCCTCAGCACAAACACCTTTCTCCCTCAGGGCCTTTGCCATCAACCACTGCAAGCGCGGTCAACTGCCCTGTGACTCTTAGGGCTATAGCTGGAACCACTTCTTCATCTTTACATCCTAACAGCACCTCGCACTGTGGGTTACAGTGTCACATACCATCAAATGGTTTGTCACCATGCAAACCCACGTGTTCTAAGGCCACACGCACATGTGTGCCATGCCTGCAGATCTGAGTGGTGCCCTCTGCACTAGGCATCATGCTCTAAAGCATGCATTAGCAGTTGGTCGGCAGACTTCTGTCTGCTTTTGAAAGTCAAGTTTATGGAACATAACCACACTTATTTGTTTACATTTGGTCTGTGGCTGCTTCAGAGCTGAATAGTTCACAACACAGACCCTATGCCCACAGCCTAACACATCAACTGCATGTCCCTTAGGAAAAGTCTGCTGACTCCTGCAACACTGTTCATCTGAGAACTGATTAATTAATTCCCACCTGAGGGACTGATGTCAGCTGATTTCATATGCAGTTTCTCAGTAAGCTACTCAAAATGATTCTCAGGGTCTGAAAGGCCCACACTCCTTGTCTTTCCCATGGGCTGGGTACCAGGCAACACTTACTAAAGGGAATGCTCAACCCAGAAATCCCTCTCTTTCCTCTGTGACCAGTTCTGACGTCCTCTACAACCCCATAATGGAGATCCTGACTCGTCCCAGAAGCCCTACCTCACAGGGACCACCCTCCAGACAGGTCCTCCTTTAAGGAGGTGAGCAGAGAACAGGAAACCCACACTTACACCGGATCCCATAGATGGTGAGGGGGTCGAGCTGCTTCTTGCCATGCTTTCCCTGGCCTGAGAGGTTGGACACGGCCTGCACCTCCCGGTGGAAGAGGTAGTCCAGCAGCGTCAGCGCCATCTTCTCGGCCGTGCGGCAGTTGGTGCTGATGTGCAGCATGTCGGAGGGGATGATGGCGCAGCGCACCCGCATCTCGGGGTTGTTCTCGTCCCCCAGCCAGGTGCCATTGGGGTAGTCCTCTGAAAGAGAGAAGGGGAGTCTCAGACAAACTCACACACTCCAAAGGGCCCAGTGCTCATCTCAAATATACACAAGAAAGATCCATGGGGGCTGTCAGCAAATCGCTCCCCCAACTTCCCAAGTGTTGGCCAGGAAGACTGGGGCAATTCCTGTGGTCACAAAGAGTGGTATGGGATCTTACACCTGATCAACAACAGAAACGAGGACATCATTCTCCAAGGATCGGCCTGGGATTCTGTTGATCATCTCAGGAAGATCAATGTAATACGTTGTAACGTAAAAATGTTCTGCTTTGGAGACTGGCTTCCACAAGGCTAAGCTCACCTGATAACTCACAGAAGGTAGAGCACTGTATGTTGTCGGCATGCTTGCCACCTACCCGATGGCATGCTCAGGGCTCTCACAAGTCTGGTAACAGGTAACTGTGGAGGCCCCACAGCGCTGATGACAATGCTTCCAGGACCCCACACACTGGCCTGTATGTCTGGAAGAGATGGCATCCAACAAGCTCTAGCCTCAAACCCTAGATTCTCTTTATAACCCCAGCAAGACAAAGAGCTTTTTTATACTTATGTTTGTTTTCAGCATCACCCTGCATCTGGAAGGGCAACAAATTAAGAGTGGCCTGAGAGTTCCAGCATCAGGGAAGAGAGAGGCTGCTCACAGAATGCACTTGCTTGGGTTACGGCTGTGAATCTGGCCATATTAGCACAGGACAGCCACACACAGTGTTCCATCTCTGGGATGAGAATCAACGCGCAATCCTGTGTTTAGAGGACTCTATGACTCAAGTCTCCACTTGGAACTGATCCAAGAAGAGGCCGCTTGGAAACTGAGCACATCCTAAGTGAGACAAACTATTTGCATGATGTAAGCTGTTGTTCTGACCTGCTGAGGAGTTGGGTGGCGGCCAGCTCAGCATGAATAAAGGGCTCAGGGGATGCTAAGCTTCCCACACTCCTCTCCTCACTCTGAGTCCTTCCACTGTCCTTTTGTGTGTCACACCCTCCCCCTTCCCTTGGCCTCCCAGCAGTGAACCTGGAAGTATGCAGATCCGAAGCACTTCCCAGCCTCCTGCTCAGAGCACCATGATCCCTCTCCTCTCCTTAATCCTGTGGAATGCACATTTGTGGCTTTAAGATCTCAAAGGTTACTAAATAATGGCATGAATACTACCAAGCCTTGCATCTACATTCCCCAGCCTTTGTTTTTCTCAAGGGTCATCTAAAATGCAAACACCTAGAACTCGACATTCATGTGTGGGAAGGGCCCCGTTTTCTCTACCTTCAGCAAGGCCACAGTGAAAATGAGGGTTGGTGTGAGGCTATGGAGAGGGCAGTGAGGGGGCCAGCTCTCCCACCCAGAAGAGAAGCATTTCACTAAGACCACAACCCAAAAGAACTACCGACTCTGCCTTGAAACTCAGCAGCTTTCCAAACAATCTCTTCTGACCCTAATGTGGAAGCAAGTTAAGGTACAAGATATAGTTACTGCACAAATATGCCACTATGGGAGGGAAGGACATCAACAGGGAGAGTTGGAGCCTCCCTCTGGCTAGCTGGGATATCAGAGGGACACCAGCTTTCTGCTGAGTGTCCACTAGGCCTGGGCTGCCAAGTAATGTCACAGCCACAGTCACCACTGCTTCAAAATTTCTCATTAACTTTACTCTGAAGCATTCTGATATTTACATTCCAGCTTCCATACCCAGAAGAAGTCCTCAGAAAGAGTGGCCAACCTTGCCTTGCTTTGCCAAAGGCCTGGGGCAGAGCAGAAAACCAAGTGGCTAGCTGTCTATGACTCATACACCCTGCCTCCTTCACAGGTGGCCTCTCCCAGCCGTGCTCCTGAACCATGAGATTTCCAGGAACATCAGGAGAGGCATGGTAACTATGGTAAGATGACCCTTTGCCACAGGGCAGACCAGCGGTTGAAGGACTACTTAGGGCAGTTGAGGCTAGGCTCCTGGCTTTGGCTAAGGCCAAAAAAACAAATCACAAATCTAATTTTTGGAACTCAGAGTAAGAGGTGAGTAAGTAGTATCATTTCTCAGAAGTGTCAATGATTTGAGAGTGGAGATGCGGTACCATGACCATATGCTCAGATATATGCATTTTTCTGACTGTCAGTCAACTACTATTACATTTAGCCATTTACAGAGAAACCAAACACACATGTGACCTAAGTATGGATGAGATGGGACCTCTAAAGTAGAAGAACCACACTTCATCAGTAACAGTCAATCCATGAAGCAAAGCAGAGGGAGGGGGGAGGAATAGAAAGCAGAGGGAGGGAAGTGGGAAAAGGCATAGGGAATGAGGAACAGGAGTGGGAGAAGAGGAGGGCTGCTGTAGAGAAAAGAAAGGACAGGTGCTGAAGCAGGAACAAGACAGTCTTCTGGGACCAGGAAACTATACTTTGGTTCAAAACATGGTTAAAGACAATTAATGAACTCAGTGGAACTGAATATTCATGCCAGAGTCCCCAGGACGGGATGTAGGGGTGTGTCCCAGACACGTCACCTAAAGTAGCAGCAGGAGGACTTGGAGGACTGGAGGACGGGGGCTGAAAGGCCATCTACGCCTTGCCTGGGAGGCTCCCAGAAACAAACTCTGCCCCTTGTGCCAAACCCTCCAAAATACACCATTTAAGTTCCAATCAAATCAAGCCTGAGAGGGACATTTAGCCTCATGACAGAGATCTTTGCAGAGTGGAGGCTCTGATTAGTGAGGAAGTTGCTAGAATGCAGGAATCCTGAGATCCTCTAGGTGGCTGGCTGCCTTACCAACTAAAATGACAATGGGCCAGCTTCCCCACATCTGGTTCAGAATCGCCTCCTCATGCTCTGGGCCAAGCTGGAAGTGAACACACTGAAATTCTCGGCTACATCTCATGGACACCTGAGTCAGCCAGTAGAGCTGCCCATACTGAGCTGATGAGTGAAGAGGAGGGTAGGTACAATAAACAGAGAAGTGGCAGCTTCAAGACAGGAAGCATCACACAGCAGAGGGGCAGAGCTGACGACTTCAGACAGACCAGAGCCAGCCTCAGTAAGGAGAGGACTGCAAGCAGTCACCCATGGGCAGAGCAACAGAAAAGGTTCCAAAAGAAGGAGCATTTTACACTGGCCTGGGCTGGCTGGGAAGACCATGTGCTCTGGGAACAAACTGGAGCTAGTGTGGCCAGAGCAGGAAGAAGTGAGCACAGAGGACTGGACAGGGAGTGACACAATCTGGGCTGAGAATGAATGAATGGAAGATGGAGCAACAGAAAGGGTACAGGTGGCCACTTCTGGGTTGTTTGGCAGTTCAGGAAGGACCCATATACATGGGCATTAAATCTCAAGATAGTACCTGTGGTGGGTGAACCTTCCCACATTCAAGCACCGATGCTAAGTGACTGTGAATACAGTCAAACCAAAGGTGGTATCTAGTGATACTGCGCATATTTAAGCTTAAGTATTTGAGCAGGAGAATCCCATGTGAATCCACAGAAAGGGCGGGCAGCAGCATCCTGAACCACTAGAGGTACGGGGTGATGCCACCCTGCCTCCCTGATAGCCATCAACACCGTGCAAGGGCCAGTGCAGACGTGAGCTGGAGCTCAGCCTAACTACCAACACTGCCACAGATTGAGTGGCCTTTCTCAGGAATAACAAGTGAAGTGAACTCTGCTTAGCAAGCTCCTGGTGTTTACATAACATATTTAAAGCAATGTAAACACTCGACGAGAGCTCAGTGTCGTTTTCCAAACAGCAAGTCAACATCTTGTCAAAGTGATACTGAGATTGTGTGTGTGTGTGTGGAATGCCGGCAGGGCAGTCCTACTCTCAAGAAGGGATGACAACTCGAGGTCTCTATAAACTCACAGTAAACCTTACTTCTTACTCCTGCCCTGAGAACCAGTTTCCTACCAGGCTGTCCTCCATACTCTATCCTCTCCTTCCACCATAGCTGTGCCCTCTGCACCATGAGGTCTCTCACTGGCACTGTGGCGCACAGGCCCTGCCCAGCCTCTCAAATCACAGGCTGGCGGAGGGAGGTGGGAGGAGCAAGAGGGCTTCTAATGCTCCCTGCACTAGGAGCACTTCTCCTTGTCCAAACCCTGTACTTGGCCCCGGTGCTGAACAGTGATATGCAGGAGAAAAAGCCATCCTTCTTCTAAGTGTCACCCACTGAAGAGCCTCAAAGTTCCAGGAACAATCAAGAATACAAGCCCACAGCCCTGGCCGGCATGGCTCAGTGGTTATAGTATCAACCCACACACAGGTTTGATTCCTGGTCAAGGGCAGGTACCTGGGATGCAGGTTCAATTCCCAGCCCCAGTTGGGGTGCGTGCAGGAGGCAACCAATCGATGTGTGTCTCTCTCATCAATGATTGTCACTCTTCCCCTCTCCTTCCCCTTCCACTCTCTCTCAAAAAAAAAAAAAAAAAAGGAGAAAATATCCATGGGTAAGGATTAACAACAACAACAAAACAATGCCCCCAGGCCAGTATTGTAACTTTCCATTTACACAGATGCAGGAAACACACGTGTAAAGGCAGATATTTTCAAACTGATTCTAGAGGAAGAATGAAAAAAATTACTTCATCTGTTCAACTTAATTTTTTTTAAGGCAAAACATGATGTTAAATTAACAACAAAAATTTACAAATGAAAGTTAAGCCTCTTTTTATGTAAAAATTACTCAGGGTTGCAAAAGGTTATATCAAAGGGTACAATGTGAAAGTGCAGTATACCCTCTCAGCTGAGGAAGTGACTGTCCAGTGTGCAGCCTGAGAAACATGAACTGGGAGGGCCGTTTCCTCACTGGACCACCATAAGGAAGTCAACTTCAATGTCCCACGATGACCCTGCTCCCTGCTGGCACCTGCCTATGGACGAAAGCCAGTCCACAGTGCTATGTAGACAGACTTCTGGAAATGTACCAGAATAGTTTAGAGGATAAACAGTGTCATTTTAAACTCCTACAGTAGTTGTTATTTCAGGGATTATTATTCACTTCCCCCCAAAAAAGTAAGTCTAAAAATTAACTTCCTTATTTTCCCTCTTGTATCACTACAGAAAATAATGGCTTAAATTTCTCTTGTAATGCAGGAAATTATCCAAAAACTTTATTTCAATCTAATATCTCAAGATTTTAGAAGGAATTTTATAACTTATTTATAACCTACTCATTCCTAACTTCACATAAATACCCTGTGAATTGAGATGGTCATTTCTCAAGCAAAAAGTCTGAGCTAGGTAGTCAAGAAATACAGGCTGCAGCAACTCTGACCAGCACAGAGGTGAAAAATCATCGCCATGGGAACAGGGAACCCATCCCAGAGGGAAGAGTAGACCAGGACTCCACCATCACCATCGTGGGGCTCACCTCCAAGCTCCCTGGGAAGAAGATAGGCTCACTGGGTGCGCATTTCTCGCCCAAGTCATGCTGGTGCACCTGCTAACTCAGCTCTGCTCCTCTGGAAATACTCAGCCCTAACTTACCTCCAACTCAGAGCTGGAGCCCAGTCTGGATCCCCGCTTCTCCCCAGTGACAATGAATCATGTCTTTCAAATGGAAAATAAGACAGAATACCTGCCCACATAAATATTTGAGAAATTTGCCTTTTGACAATTCAGAAAGGATATATTTGTTTTACTAAAATTGCTTGGTCCGGTTTTGGCATCTGAAACAATAGAAAGATTCTAGTAGCTTTATTTGAAAACTACCAGTCAGAATGTAAGAAAAATAAACTTGCTTTCTATTCCAATCATTTAAATCTTCAGTAAAATGGACTGGCACTTCTGAAAAACCTTTCACAATGAAAACCCTTCAGCACTAACCTAAATTTTCTTACCACTAAAACAGTTCAGAACACACATTTGTTCTGAGGCCCCATTTCAGTGCCAGGAAAATGAAGTGACTAGGAGAAAGCACTGAGGTGAAGAGGAGGACCACATACATTCTTAAGGTCAGTTTAAAGGCAAGAAGCACAACCAGCTGCTGTTATGCTTCCTTCCCTACCTGTCGACATACATACACATTCCCCTGAGATCATGATGCACATTCCTGCCCACAATGCCAGTCAGCAGTGTGATTCCCAGTCACACGCCTATCCCAGGGCCTAAACTTCGATAAATCTCTCTTCCAAGGACAAGAGGAGATTACATGGGACAAAAAACAAGACAATATTTATTCAGCATCTACTATGTACCAGGACTTCAAGTACATTATTGCAACTTGGGGGCTTTCTGCTAAGCTGACTCCATATGATGTATCCTCCCTCCTCCAAAACAAACAGCAAAATCCATGTCTGCGCACATCTTGTGCGTGAAAGGCCTCAGAAAGTACAAGGCTAGGCAGTCTAATTGCCTCCTAGCACCAACCAAGCTACCTCAACTCTTTCCAAAGATGACATGGCGTTGCCTGTGGTGTCACCCACTGTGAAAGTTAAGCACACCCCCAAGAGTTGTGGTGTCTTATGGTGTCAGCAGCTCTGATGAGGAAAGAGCAAGGGAGCAAGTTCTGCTTGGACACACCTGTGGGTTCCCATTACACTGCCTCCGCTCCTGGATGCCCCCTCACCCTTGCTGAGAGCTGCCTGTCACAGCTGGTCCATTAGTTGCTATTACTAAGACTATATAGTCAGTTCTTTGTAGCCATGAGAGGTAACTAATGACCTATTTTAGTCTCAATCCAAAACAAACCAAAAGAAGTCAATACTTTATGATTCACCAAAGGCTTCAGGATGGTTCAGAGAGCCAGAACAGTGTCAATTGCACAACACGACGAACTTCATGTCAATCTAGTTCATCAGGGTCAGCTCCCACCATCTCCAGGAAAGTCTTCAGAGAACAGATTCATGGTCATGAACTGGTGTCAGGCTGTATTTTCCATTTATACCCCCAAACTAATTTTCATCTGGCTTCTGCCAAGACCTGCCCAAAGTGTTTATGAATTTCAAAAGCAGCATACTGCATAACATAAAAGAAATAGTTCCAAATATGGATGGTAATACAGAATAAACCCACACAGAATTTGCTGAGTAGGAAATCTCAGGCCAGCGTCCTGAAACCTCTCAGGCTGCATTACTGTAAACATACATCAAGTGTTTCCAGAGCCAGGACATGGATTCACTGTAACTGAAAATAATTAATTTCTTCCACAAAGGTGAAAGGAAGAATCCTGCATGTAATTCATGAAACATTTATTGTTGTACCACTTACAACTATCTATTCCATAAAGAATCATGTGTTGGGGTATTCTAGGGTCCTAGGGGCTATTTTTATTTATATAAAAGTAAAGCTACACTTTTCTCATGTCAATTCTGGCTAGCTAAATTTCTATGATGTCCTATATAGATCCTTCAAAAAGATCTTCATCTCAACCATAAATCAGTGGAATACTCAGGATGGGGAAGGGGCCAGGATTAAAAGAGCATTCAGTGAGAAGGCATGGTGTGTCTTGAATCACGTGAATGGCTACATGCGGAAAGGACAACTGTGAAAACAGGTGGCCTTCCAACAGGTGGTCCATTCTAGGAAATCAGGACTTTATAATGACATGAAAGAAAATTTGAGAATTCTAAAAATCTGTAAGATTGGCATTCCCCAAACTACAAATTATAGAGATTTCAATTTAGAAATGGTAACATTCTACTTTTTTCTTTTAAAATGATTTTCTGGTATGGGCTAATTTTGCTACAGTTTTTTTGAGTGAAATGTTTTAGATCAACCATTCTATTATAAAGATTTTATCAGTAATGCTCAAACATTTCTTTTTTTTAAATTTAATAAATCTTTATTGTTCAGATCATTAGAATTGTTCCTCTTTCCCCCCAGAGCTCCCCTCCACTCGGTTCCCACCCCACCCTCTGCCCTTACCCAACCCCCACTGTCCTCATCCATAGGTGTACGATTTTTGTCCAGTCTCTTCCTGCACCCCCACACCCCCCTCCGCCCGAGAATTGTCAATCCACTCCCTTTCTATGCCCCTGATTCTATTACATTTACCCGTTTATTCAGTTCATCAGATTTTTTTATTCACTTGATTTTTAGATTCACTTATTGATAGATATGTATTTGTTGTCATAATTTTTATCTTTACCTATTTGTTCTTCTTCCTCTTCTTAAAGAATACCTTTCAGCATTTCATATAATACTGGTTTGGTGGTGATAAACTCCTTTAGCTTTTTCTTGTCTGTGAAGCTCTTTATCTGACCTTCAATTCTGAATGATAGCTTTGCTGGGTAGAGTAATCTTGTAGGTTCTTGCTATTCATCACTTTGAATATTTCTTGCCACTCCCATCTGGCCTGCATAGTTTCTGTTGAGAAATCAGCTGACAGTCGTATGGGCGCTCCCTTGTAGGTAACTAGTGTTTTTCTCTTGCTGCTTTTAATATTCTCTATCTTTTGCACTTGGCATTTTAATTATGATATGTCTTGGTGTGGTCCTCTTTGGATTCCTTTGTTTGGAGTTCTGTGTGCTTCTTGGACTTGTAAGTCTATTTCTTTCACCAGGTGGGGGAATTTTTCTAATAGGTTTTCAGTATCTTGCTCTCTCTCTTCTTCTGGCACCCCCATAATTCTGATGTTGATATGCTTGAAGTTGTCCCAGAGGCTCCTTATACTATCTTCAAATTTTTGGATTCTTTTTTCTTTTGCTTTTCTGGTTGTTTTTTGCTTCTTTGTATTTCAAATCTTTGACTTGATTCTTGCGATCCTCTTGTCTGCTGTTAGATCTCTGTATAATATTTTTTATTTCAGTCAGTGTATGCTTAATTTCTAGTTGATCCTTTTTCATATCTTCGAGGGTCTCGCTAAATTTATCAGCCTTTTCTAGAAAATTCTTGAAAAACCTTATAACCATGGTTTTGAACTCAATATCCAGTTGTTTGCTTTCCTCCATTTCTTTCATTTGTGATCTGTTTCTTTGTCTCCACATTTGGGCTGCTTCCCTGAGTTGATAGAGTGGCTTTGTGTGCTAGGTGTCCTATAGGGCCCAGTGGCTCAGCCTCCCGTTACCTGAGGTGGACACTCTTGGTGCACCCCTTTGTGGGCTGTGTGCACAGTCTTGTTGTAGTTAAGCCTTGATTGTTGTTGGTATCACTGGGAGGAATTGACCTCCAGGCCAATTGGCTGTGAGGATCAGCTGTGTCTATGCTGGAAGAACTTCTGTGCTGGAGACACACTTATGAGGCAAGGCTTGCAAAATTGCAAAAGCCTCTGTGCTCAGCTTGGATGGGGCAGATTCTCAGGGCGGAGCAGACAGCATTGGTTTCCTGTCAGCCCTGCCCTAATAGAACCCTGTGTCTCAGTGTCTCATAGTAATCGCTGCAAGCATCTCTGAGAGAAAGCCGCCCTTGAGTTCCGCCCACTGCCAGACAGTCCAGTTTCTCCCCGAATGAGTCTGGGTCCCCAGAGTGTCACCTGGAACTGGAGTTCAGTGCAGTCAGGAGCTTTTATCTCCCTCCTGCTTGAGAAAGCCAGCCGCGCACTCAGTTGCCCGCTCTCTCCACGCATGTCTCAGTACCTCTGCCTCCTGCAGCTCCTCTGAGTCTCAGTGTGCTTTTCTCTTTCCTTCTAGTTGTAGAATTTCCACTCAGCCAGCCTTCCTGTGGTTCTGGATGATGTCCATTTTGTCTTTTAGTTGTAGTTTTGAAATTGTTGTGCGAGGCAACAGTTTAGGTGTTTACCTATGCTGCCATCTTGGTTTCTCTCCTCAAACATTTCTTAAAGTGAAAACACTATTCAACCATCCCTGAAGTAGTCGGCGCCCTGATGGCCTGATGGCTAACAACCACTTGAACAGAGGAAAAAGAAGACCTAAACTACAGCCTTGGCTTATCCCGACCTCACAATTCATATCCTGCTCCAGCTTCCCTCTGCCTGTCCTCTGAGTAGGTGGCCCTGACCCTCAGTCAGTGGTGTGGTCATGCTGTTTCTATGTAAGTGTACTCAAAGCAACAGGAAAAGAATGGACTCCTGTGCTTCTGCAGGCTGTGGTGGGATGGAGTTTAAATTATTGCACAATTCTTATGCTCTTACATTTCCTCACTATCAATGATCTCATCAGAATCAGAATTATGATTGGTACCTTTTCTGAAACATTTCTGTAAAAGATCTCAGAGTCTCCACCATGTCCATGAGGCACAGGAGTGGAGAGAGTAGGGCCCTTACTCATTCCAAGGCTTCCAGAAGAGCAGTCAATGTCACTGAGCGGAAGTTGGGGTAGAGTTAAGGGACAGGACATCTAGTACAGCAAGATGACATGTGTCATCTGAAAAGACACAGATCACTATGATATATTTCATTATTTCTGACATCTCCAATGTTCAGATCTCTCATGTTTCCCAAAGGAGTCAGGGATTAGAAAACTGAGAAGCCTGCTCTAGGAGAGTCTTGTCTACGCTCGGAATCCAGTACACCAGACAACTACACACACCACAAGGCCAAAACTAAAGCCAGTATGAGTAGGGTCTGAGTGGGCAGAATTCTAAGATGGCTTCATGAACTCTGTCTGTGATTATGTCAAGGGACAAAAAGGATCCCACAGGTATCATAAAAGCCACTGAGTAGTTGGCCTTAGGATGGAGGAGAGTCTTAGGTGGGCCTGACCTAATCAGATGAGCCCTGCAAAAGCAGAATTATTTTCTGCTGGTGGCAGAAAGGGATGACAAAGATGTTAGAGGGTCACGGTGACTTAACATGAGAGAAGATCTCCACTGTAAAATGAAGGGCCATGAGGTAAGAACCAGAGCAGACTCTTTGGCCAACAGTCCCCAAGAAAACGTGGACATTGGTCATATAACTATAAGAGCACAATCCTGCCAACACTCTAACTGAGCTTGGAAACAGATCTTTTCCAGCACCTCCAGACACAGGCCCAGCATAGTCAATGCCTTGACTTAGGCCTTATGAAAAAAGACTTCTGCCTTCTCAGAGCTGTGCGATAATAAACAGTGTTGTTAGGCCCACTATGTTGGTGGTAATGTTTCATGCTGCATAGAAAACACAAGTGCTTCTGTAAATTTAAAAAGAAACAATTAGAAAATGTTATGAGGGGGGCCTCTTGGTCTTTGCCCTGATGCACTGGGCTCTAAAGTTGCAGGGGCCACACTGTCCATTGTGCCTCTGGAGGCTGCGGGGCTGGTCAAACATTAATACATGGAATGCGAGGTATTTAAGAGTTATTTCCAAAGTAATCTACACTAATAAAAGAGAAATATGCAAATTGACCATACCTTTGCAACACCCACCAACCAATCTGGAATATGCAAATTAACCCAACAAAGATGGCAGGTTAATTTGTATACACAGGTGCCAAGCGGCGCAAGGGCGACAATGCAGGCATTCCACACTGCCCCAGCCGTTCCAGGCAGAAAGGTGGAAAGGCGGCTCTGGGCCGGAGCAAAGGTGGTGCCAGCAGCCTAGGGAAGGAAGGCCCATTCTTGCATGAATCTTCGTGCATCGGGCCTCTAGTATTAAATCTACATTCAAGCCAATTACTGTACTGCCCTTTCCCAGCTTTAAGTTCACCCACCAGTTTTTAAAACCCTAGTGCTCAATCCATGCCTAAGCTGCTCCTGAAACCCAGTATTCATATACCTCTCCTCTGGCCCACTTTAAGATGCTCAACTCACACTTCAAATGTTTCCATGCAATATTACCTCCACCACATCCCTCTCCTACACCAATCTCTGGAGCAAAGAGCATGAACTCTGGAAAGGACAAGCCCAGGAAGAGGGATGTGGCTTTTAAAAGTGATAGATAAGGTACCAGAGGTGAGGACGAGGGGAACCCGCAGGCTGGGGAGGAACAGGGCTGGGAATGAGCCGCATGAGCCTTTGTAAAGTATGTCTTGCTGGGCCAGTCCTCCCAACACTGGATCATGTGGTACTTAGAATCTGGCACCAATTTCTGAGCCCTTGTAAATTAAGGTGTTTACATTCTGACTGTGAACCTCATTCAGTAACACTCTACCTCCCCCAAACAACCCATAAAAACTGATGGTCCTTTTCTGGTTTTAGACAGTTAACTTTATACCTGTGGCCCAAACATGTGCACTTACTGGAGAGTGATGTGACATCTTTACGCTGTAAACAGATTGATACTTTGGGGGCTTTAAACTGGCAATTCAAGATGGTTGAGTTACATATATGATAATGATATAGGAAAAGGGAAAAAACAAATGACTTTTGGAACTGGAGTCCATTCTTTTCCTGTCACTATGAGCACACTTACAAAGAAACAGCATGACCATACCACTGACTGAGGGCCAAGACCACCTACTCAGGCCCAGACACCCCAGTCCTGGAGGTCAAAGCCTGGACTGCAGGGGAGAACCAGGTGGGCTTCTTCTTTCCCTGTGAACTCCTGGCTGTTCAGCACAGATGTCCTGAGCTCGGCCATAGCTGAAACAAGTTCTGAAGAGCATCCCTTGGCATAAAGGAGTGGGAACCCCTGGGCACAGACAAGTCCCTAATCAGTGTCACATGCTGTGATTCTGAAACGCAACAAGAGATGCTGAAATGATGTCACTTTCCCAGCCCTATTCTAGATCACCCTCCAGCGCCTTTTCTCTGATCTAGGACAAGCGCAGCATTCACTGCATGGTCATTCATGCTCACACATCCACCAACATTCTCATACTGGTTTCTCTTGATTACATTATGGTCATTAATCTGTCTGTAATCCTATTCTTGGCAGCCAATTTATGATCACTAGTAAAATGTTTTAATGTTATCACACATAAAAATATGCAAAAACGTTTTATGTAAAATAAATTATCAAGAAATGTTTTAGGCTAAATTCCCTCTTTATGTATGTATGGCTGATATTTTGCAAACACAGCAATTCAAAATGCTTCTCCCAAACGACACTGCACCACCCCAATGAACACATCACAGATATTTATCATATAAGTCAGCTTACTGACTGGGCTTTGGAACATTCATGAGGCCAGTCTCTGATATTGATTAAATTATACCTGAATTACAACCCTCTCACTAAAATTAAGTACCCAACATTTTATACACAGAATTAGTCAAGTTTTCTAAGAACTACCAAATGCAAGAACAGCAGGAATTTAAACTCGTCATTAGACTATAACTAAATCCCTTCATTAGTCAACGGATTCCATTTTTGTTCCGTACTGCTTATTTGTTTCCCTAACTCAATTAGCCTGCTTAATCTTTAAAGGATTATACCCAACACTTTCCCTACTTAACAAAAATAGAAGTACACCAAGACAAAAACCTCCAAGAGGAGACAGTTAGCATTTCTTTCTCATTCTAATGGAGTTCATGCCATGAGAGATGAAATTGCCTGAGCAAAATACTGGGATAAAATGATACAGTATCTTTGCTATAAATAAAATAACTCTAAATTTGATATAAAACAGCATGTCAATTCATGCAAACCATTTGGAATTCTTCTGAAGTAACCACTTTGATACCTGTGGTTCTCTAAAACTTCAAGCACTTAAATCTATACTAATAAAAGAGTAATATGCAAATTGGTCACGACACCCTCACAGTAACAACTGAACAGCAGGCTGCGTAGGGCGACCAGGCCAGCAGGGGGGTTAGCGAGGGATGACTAAATGACTGATCCAGGCTGCGTGGAGTGACCAGGCTGGGACAGGGGTTAGTGAGGGATGACTAAACAACTGACCAGCAGACTGCATGGGGCAACCAGGCCGGGAGGGGGGTTAGCGAGGGACAACCAAAGGACTGGCCAGCAGGCTGCGTGGAGCGACCAGGCCGGAACGGGTGGTTAGTGAGGGGCAACCAGGCCAGCAGAGGGGGGCAATGAGGGGCAACCAGGCCAGCGGGGGAGGGAGGGGTAGTTGGGGGCTACAAGGCCGTGGGGGGAGAGGGGGCAGTTGGGGGCAACCAGGCTGGCGGGGGAGGAGGGGCAGCAGTGAGGGGTGATCAGGCTGGCGTGGGGCAGTTAGGGGTGATCAGGCTAGCAGGGAGAGGCAGTTAGGAGTGATCAAGCTGGCGAGGGGGAGGGGCAGTTAGGGGCGATCAGGCAGGTGAGCAGTTAAGAGCCAGCGGTCCCGAATTATGAGAGGGTGCAGGTTGGGATGAGGGGACCCCCCTCCCCCCCATGCATGAATTTCGTGCACCGAGCCTCTAGTATTTTTATAAGGAGATAAGAACAATCTGTCTTATTGTAGCTCTGGGCTCTTATCAGGAACTAAAATGACTCAATCTACAGACAAGCCTATGGCCCTTTAGCACTTTGCATATTAATAATGTTTCTCCAATATTAACTAGCTGACTTGACATTCCAGTTGAGCAAGCTGCTCTAGTCTTAGGGGAGGACACAGCAGGAGACGGCTAATCCGATTCTCAGTGCATTCATAAATCTCATAGAAATATTTAACAGATGACGCCCTACAGGTCAGTAGTAAATCTGATACAGGAGACATTAATGGATTAGCTCTTCCTCCAACATCACATATACAGCAGTGACTTAAAGACGACTCCACCCACCCTTCTCTGTATCATCTTCCCCAAACCACTGTGCCAAACTAAGACTGCTCAGTCCAAGTTCTCGTAACATTGAAACTGCTGGGGGAAGCATTCCCAAGGACAGTGTCAGTGAAACATATGTATTACAAAATGTTTTCTCCTGATAGAATGATACCACAGAATGGTCCTGACTTATAACCTCTAAATCTCATTGGAAGAGACAACACAGCTCGTGGCATGGACCCGGCTTGAATGTGCAACACCTCTAAGAGTCTATGCTGGGCCCTCATCAGAGAGGCATGGATAGACCTATTGTCCAAGACAGTGAGCCAACTACTAGTTATACCACTAGTTATAAAAATTACAACTGTCCATCACTAGAAAGCCTCCAGAACTTGATTAAATAAGTGAAACTGACTGAAAATGATTTGTAAATCTGTATTAATGTGGAAAGATTTCTACTATGCAAAGAAAAAAAAAGCAAGTTATAAAATCATAAATTAGTGTGTATGTTAATACAGAAAATGCCCAGGAAATTTATAGATCTCTCTGGATGTGGAATTTACCAGGTTATTTACACTTTCTTCATCATTTTTCTATTTTATCACTTTTCAAAAACAATACTAATTTTCTAAAAGGGGGTGGGGGTACCTAATGCTATTCAGGCAAAGGAAAGGAAGGCTTTGTGAGCGCACCTTCTGAGTTCAGGGTGATGAGGGTGACGTTGTTTCCGATGTTCTGACTTCCCGACTGTCCACAGGTGGAAACAGAGTCACTGGCCTCGGACCCGCTCTCCCCATCCTCATTGTGGCTGTCTTCTTGCCCGGGTACCTTCACCACAATGGTGTTCTGCCGACGCCCGGGAACCGCGCTGAGCAGGAAACAAAAACACCACCAGTGTTGTGAGAGCAGCACCACCGACAGGCAGAGACTAGCAATGAGTCGCTGCATGTTCCTCTTTCCTTCCCTTGTCCGAGGCTAACTTCACACGGAGCAGTGGGCACAAGTCTTCCCATGCACCTCCTCTACTAAGATTAATAGCAATTTGATACCAGTAAATAGTTTGAGGTTGGAAGAAACTATATAACATTTTAAGAATTTTAAAAAGTGTTTATATCATGAAATAAAATCACAGCTTTCAGTGACTCAAGGCCTAAATGCTGTTTTTGGGTCACAGAGGTATTCCTGCAAAATGTTGACATTCACATAAAGTAACTTTTAAGCCATGTCAAAGGAAAAACTGCTAGTAAATTAGGAGGCAGTATGGCTAGAGACTTCCATTGATCTAATCTACTCCATACTGTTAGACATTCTAGAAATGACTCAGCCTTTGAAAATGCAGTTATCACTCCCAATGACTTCCACTGACAAAAACCACTCAAGTAGGTTTAAAAAGCCAGTCAAGTATCTCCGATGAAATACTCTCACCACCATCAGGGGTCCCTATACGAAGCAATGAGATATTGTCAGAAAAACAGGGCACAGCCCAGCTCAAAAAGTACTCAAAAAATAAAAATAAAAAATATTATCTGGAGACATGCTACTTGCCTTTTAAAGACCCTTTCAATGGCCCTTCAACGTGGACTCTAAGCACTGAGAAGGGAGAGAAGCACAATTTCCCTGTTTACACATTAAAACATGTTTCGAATCCTAGCCCTACCCAGAGAAGGGAGCTATACTTTCTTGATTCCACAGAGGCTTGTCCAGGCTGACTTGGCTCCTAAAGGCTCAGACTCTGAGGGCTGACCTTCACCCAAGCCATCGAGAGGCACACCTGCCCCTGTCTCTTCTCCACCAGCCAGACCTCCTCCACCTCTGAGCACCTAGACACCCATACTTCACCTTCTCTCCCTGCACCCCAGCACGCAGGCCCTCAGACACCCAGGCTATGACAACAAAGAAAATAGAACACAGCTGGAGGAGGAACAACCTGCAGAGGAGACTGAGAGAACAAGCAAAACAGAACATTGTGAAGACACAGGTAGGAAACAAAAAGCAAAAAGAGCCCTCTTGGAGGAATGTTATCAGGAAAAGCTGAGCCCCGACCACTAGACAAGGCCACCCGGAACTCACTTCATCATCACACAAGGGTGGCGAGAATGCCTGTTATACACTCCCATCTCTGAAAAAGGTTACATTTAAAATGTCTCAAAAGAAAAGGGTTGGAAAAAAAGCCATCACCTCAAAATATCTCCACCACTTAGCAAATTTACATAAGGATATCTGTTGACTTGACATGCTACTGGACAGAGAGACATACTGATGTGAGTAAGCCATGAGCAGGTAAGAGAATAAGGGCTTGACCGACTATTGTGAAAACACAGCATCATGTCTCGATACCACACACTACTGAACACAACAGTCCCAAATGCCCAAATGCTGTCTGTCCTTTAACCTCTTGCTCTTATCCAGCTCATTTGATGGGACCTCGGTCCAAACCATGGCACAGCCCCCCCACACCACAAAGAAGTGTGGACAGTGCCTTTTGGGCTCAGCCGTGAGAGGACAGAAATGCCCAGTCAGAATGCTAATTTGTCCTCAAGAGGACTCATCACAGTGGCAGTGGCAGTGAAAGGTGGGGATGATGTTGTGGCTACTGACTTGCTAATGATATTTTCCAGGGAATCCGGTGCCCTGTTGCTCAAGGGGTCGTCCATCTTGGCTACAATGGCGTTCTGCCGATCACTGTTGAGTATTACTGTAGTCTGGGGGACGACGCTAGGGAACAAAAGAATCACAAAGAAAAAGAAGACCTTAAAACAACAACATTCATTGTAAGAGTGCATAAGAGTAATTCAATACAGTCAGCTCCCAATGATGGGCACTAAGGAAGGGAGGTGGCCCCAAGCAGAAACCACATTTAAAAGTAATAAACAATTTACACTGGGCAAAGAATAAATTGAAGATGGGAATTTTTTATATAGAGAATGTAACCTTCCTTATTGTTGGTATTCTCAGTTTGCACATGGGGTAATACAAGAAAGGGATATTTAAACCTTTATACAGAATAGATTGAGATGTCACAAATTATGCACAATTAACAAGGTTTCTAAAGTATCATGTTTCCTGGAAAACATGCTTAATATTTTTACTCATTCCATCCTAATGGATTCCTACATGACAAATCTAGGTTTTATAACTGCTACACTTATCAATACCATCCCAAAATGTTAGTGCTACTCTGGAAAGAAAGAACAAACACAGTAGAGAGATGCAGGTGGGTCACATGGCATTGACCGCCTCTAGGTTCCACTGGGAGAATGCAGGAACCAGGACCAAAGGACCTCAGGGTTTTGTTTTCAGGAAAATTATCATAGGAAAGAACTGAGCCCTCACTGGGCACCTTCATAGAGACAGCACTGTGTGTTCACCAGTAGCCAAGAGCCTATCTCAAGGGGCACACTCATTGAGACTTTAGTCATTAATCTTCTAGCCCTAGGCAGTTATGGCCCCAGGAAATTTTAGAATCTTCTCCCATTGTAGGGGTCAGAGTGCCACAATGAGCACGTGAAACACAAGGCAGTATTACCTGAAAAGCATATCATACTTAGACCTCGTTTTCCAAAACACAACTCGGGAAGCAGTGCCTTTACTTAAGATCCATGTAGCCAACAGCGCACGTGAAAACCTAGCCTACTGTCATGGCTACAGGGCTGTTCAGCGCACCCGACCCCGCAAAAAAAAATCAGGGCACAAAAGTTTCTGCTTCAAAAATACGAACATGATCCACACATGTCACACAAAGGTGTTGTTTTTACAATTATTCTACTTGTTCATTGGTGACACCTAGTTACCACCAAACCCTGAGGATGTTGCAAGTAACCTGGGTGACCTCTGACCTGGCCATGTACAGGCTGAAAAATTCACACTTCTCCTATACAAAACAAAACAAAAAGGTTTGCAAATATTTGACTAAAGGCCCAGTGCACGAATTCATGCACCAGTGGGGTCCCTTGGCCTGGCCTGGGGGATCAGGCCAAAACCGGCTCTCCAACATCTCTCAAGGGGTCCTGGACTGTGAGAGGACACAGGCCAGGCCAAGGGACCTCACAGGTGCACAATCAGGTCCGGGGAGGGACATGGAAGATTGGCCAGCCGGGGAGGGACCGCAGGAGGGCTCCAGGGTGTGTCCGGTCATCCAGGCCGGACCCCAGCAGCAAGCTAACCTACTGGTCTGAACATCTTCCCCCTGGTGGTCAGTGCATGTCATTGCAACTGGTTGACTATCTGTCCCCTGGTGGTCAATGCACGTCACAGCAAGCAGTTGAGCGGCCTTAGCATATCATAAGCATGTTACTCTTTGATTGGTTGAATGGCTGACCAGACGACTGGACACTTAGCATATTAGGCTTTTATTATATAGGATATTTCCCAAAGAGTATTCCACAAAACACTAACATCCCCCAGGAGACCCCCCACACACACATACACACACACTCATTCCTGTTCTCTCTCATTCCATGAGCAACTAAGTAAGTTCTACTAAGTACATGAGTTCCCTAATGGGCAGAGGGCCCACAGGGAATACAATTAAAATTCATTTATGTCCATCATCGGCAAAGTGGTTTTGACTAAATATACCTTTTCCTCCTAAAGACTCTTAACATCAAGGAAACAATGTTCTGAGGCAACCAGCTTCAAGTTGGAATAAACGTATACCTGGAGGCACTCAAAGACTTTCAGGAGGTTCCTGGGTGTGGGCCAGTTCCCATCATCTCAATTGCAAGATCCTTGCCTTCTAGAAAGTACTATTTCCTAAAAAATTATTCCTCTTAAGAAAGCACCTCTGATCAATTTGTTTGTTTCACTTTTTTAAAAAATTACTTCTTATTCTAATTATATTCACTCTAATTATACTTGGGTACACTGTCCATCCAGGAAATGAACACCTGAGGTACAAACGCAGGGCCAGTCTGAAACGTGGCAACACCTCCAATGACCAACTGGAAAACCCTGCGGTTTGCTATTGTTCCATAGCTCTTTGCTTTCAACAAAACTAACAAGACCTAGTTAAAATAGCCAGCTCACAGATCATCAAAAATAATTTTTGATGATAGACCACAACTATTTTTGGCATGGAACTTAAAGAGCTGAGGAACTCTTTCTTCTTCCACAGATTTATTTATGAGAACAACATTTCTCAGAACTTAAAACTAAAAAGAGAAATAAAAGTAATGCTGAATGAACCTGTCTCATTTTAAGCAATAAGTCATGAATTCAGGAATTAACTAAAACTAAATCCACACCTTCACAAGGATACATTCACAATATTGGGTTAAGAATTCATTATAAACAAAAGTAATATATTTATGTTGTTTTGTTCACCTGTGTACTAATAATTGTAATAAATGTCTTTAACCCTGGGGCCTTACAGTTACAGGAAATAAATATTTAGCTTCAATTTCTGTCCATATTTCTGTTACTGAGGCGTGTGACAGCCTATCAGATAGGACAAAACTTTGTGACGGAAAAGAAATGGAAATGAAAGTTCAAAAAGCAAAGAAACAAGGTAAAATTTGGCTGTCAAAAGCCTATTCATAGGATTTTTTAAATGAACGATGCTTTTAGATTAAAGTAATTAAAGAGCAATAAGTCAGTTTTGTTTTTAAATATCATTATTACAATATGCCAGAAATTACAAACTCTTAACTAATGTAACTTATGTCAACCTCAAATTGTACTAAAGAATATTTCATTTTTCAAAAATTATGAAACATCCATATCACATTAAGAAGAATGAAATAGTTATCTAAGGGTAGATACTGAAAAATTGTCACAATATTAAGTTTCTTGACTAGGCTGAACTACAGTCACAGTGAATCAATCAGACACTAATCTGGGGGCTACTTGGAAGGACTTTTGCAGATGTGATTCAAGTCCTAATTGGTTGACGTTATCCAAAAGAAAGATACAGTAAAACCTTGATATAACAGATTGATTTAGATGAGGGGATATCCCTTAAAGCCAAAATCCATTATATAATAAAGTAGGTTTTTCTAATACATGTTAAAAGAAACTGACAAATTAGTTAGCTTACCTGTTTTTACTTATGTAGACATGTTTGTGTAATTAAAATTAAGTATGTATGAAAAGCTTAATTTCATAGAATTTTCTATATATATTACAGTAACTTTAAATTTATACTGAATAGGCCTAGTAAATACATGCATTCACCAGTCACTGAGTAAACAAATGCACACGACTGGGGTTTGGCTCAGCGCAGGTGGGAACATTGGCCAGCACATGTTAAAACTGCTGCAGAAAGTCATGCCAACATGACATTCAACAAGTCATTACAACAGAACCAACTACCGCCCAAAATGTGGTGTGATCACATGCTAATAATTTATGGAACATTGTTTAAGAGCAGACTCTAGGACTTAAATATGTAGGCTATATTTGTAGGTATGTAATATTTATGTTGGTGAAATTACTACAATGTTTTTTCCAACATATGGCCCATTTGTTTAAAATAATAGTGAATAACAAAAAAAAAACCTATTAATTTAAGCAAATCTTGGTTAAAAGCATTTTAAAATTAACAGGGTGTTAATTTTCACATATGACATACAGACTGGGAATTTTTTCTGTTAAATCCAAAGCCCATTAAATCAAGGTCTGAAAAACTGAGGGTTTATCGTAATGTTGGATGGGCCTGGACTGATCAGATCAAACTCTGAAAGGAAGTTTAGGCTTTCCCTGATCTTGGGAGACTCCAAACAGCTCCTGCCAGCTGACCATGATCTGCCCTTCCTGTCCACCTGCCCTACAGCCTTCAGTTGCCCCCACAATGTACAAGCCAATCCCTTGTGATAAATTCCTCATGGGAGTGCTGTATCTCTCTCTCTCTCTCTCTCTCTCTCTCTCAGATTTCACCAGTTTCTGCATGCGGTAACATGTCACATGTAGTTCTATGCAGCGGACATCATGTGCAGATCCGCATACTGCTCCATCACTACCAAGGAGTGGCCTAGTGCTGCCCCTTTAGGCACACCCACCCTCCCATCCCACCCTATCCCCTGGCAACCACTAACCTGTTTTAATGTATAGTTCCGACATTTCAGGAAAGTGTTAGACATGGAATCATATAGCACATGATCTTTAGCAACTGGCTTTTTGCACTCAGCACAGTGCCCCCAAGGTCATCCAGTGGCAACAAGTATCAACAGTTCATTCAGTGTTGGTGCTGCACAGCTTTCCATGGAATGGGTGTTTGTTTACAGGTGGACCAATTTGTTTAACCTTTCATGCACAGAAGGGTATCGGGGGTGTCTGCAGGTTTTGGTTATTACAAATAAAGCTGCCATGAACATTCATGCAGAGGTTTTAGTGTGGTCATAAATTTTCATTTCTCTGAGACAAATGCCTAAGAATGTGATTACTGGGCTATATGGCAAGTACGTATTTAGCTTTATAAAATACAGCCAAACTTTGCACCAGAGTAGCTACATCATTCTACATTCCCACCAGCAACGGATGAGAGATTCAGTTTCTCCACATCCTGGTCACACTTGGTGGTGTCACTATTTTTTATTTAGCCATTTTGATAGGTGTGGAGTACTATCTCATCGTGGTTTTAATTTGCATTTCCTTGATGATTACTGATATTGAACATCTAAATAATCATATGCTTATCTACCCTCCTGTATTTCCTCTTTGGTCAAGTATCTGCTGTATTTTTTACCCACTTTCTAATTGGATTGTTTCTTTACTGATGAGTTTTGAGAGTTCCCTATTCTAGAAACCAGCTCTCTGTCAGATAAATGGTCTGCAAATATTTTATCCTCGGCTGCAGCTTGTCTCTTCATCCTCCTGGCAGGTCTTTCTTAGAGCATACGTTTCTTATTTTGATCAAGTCAAATTTATCTCTTTATGCTCTTGGTGTCAAGTCTAAGAAGTCTGCCTAACAGCCAAGGATTTCTCCTGTGTTTTCCTCAAAGATGTTCCAGTTGACATTTAAATCTGTGATCCATTTTAAATTAATTTTTGTTCAAGCTGTAAGGTTGACATCGATGTTCATTTTTTTTCTTTTTCCTGTGGATGCCCAACTGCTCCAGCATCATTTGTTAAAAGCCTGTTCTTCCTCCATTGAACTCTTTTGCACCTTTGTCAAAAACTAGTTAGGCATATTTGTATGGGTTTATTTCTGGGTTCTCTATTCTGTTCCACTGATCAATTTATTTCTTGATTACTTTGCTTTTAAAAAACTTTGTGTTTAATTCATTCTTTTGCAATCTTAAATCATTACCTACAACTGTATATTTGTTATTTAAGCTCCTGTTAAATAAAAACTTAATCAAGCCCGACCAGTGTGGCTCAGAAGTTGAGCATTAACCTATGAACCAGGAGATCATGGTTCGATTCTGGTCAGAGCACATGCCCAGGTTGTGGGCTCGATCTTCAGTCAGGGACCTGCACGAGGCAGCCAATCAATGATTCTTTCTCATCAGTGATGTTTCTATCTCTCTCCCTCTCCCTTCCTCTCTGAAATCAAGAAAAACATATTTATATTAAACTTTGTCAAAACTAAGGAAAAGGGAAATAGCTAGACCCCATAGACTATCCTGGTTATTTCAATTCTAATATTATGCTAATTACACAAGTTGAACACTCTTGCCTAAATACAGTATCCGAAGTAAAATAGGCCCAGTGACCTATGATGGGTAAAACAAAGACCATTCACCAATTGTGGACAGTGACTGTAAGTGTGAGTGCAGGACCCCCATGGTCCCCAGCAGGACGACCCCAAGGGCTCCGTGTAAAAGGCGTCATTCAATCCTGGAAGCCTGTGGGGGCAATGCATAGACAGCTCAATAACCTGCCCAAGCCCACACAGCTGGTAAGTGACACACTTAGATTTGAGTTCAAATCCTCAAGCAGCAGAGCCAACATTCTTAACCAAAATCAATGAAGCAATAGTCTACAGCCACCTAACTTCTGAAACATCAGAATTTCCTAGGGAAGCTAGGGCCTACCCCAGACAGCCTGGGACTTTGGAAAAAAAAGAATTCCCAAGATGATTCTGATGGATGCCTCTGGTTTAAAACAACAACAAAATTACACACAACCTTATACAAGAGGCACAAATCTGTTCTGGCCACTGTTCCCCCACAGCACTTCAACACCTTCTCATCTTATACAGCTCCGTTATTACAGTTTAGTTTGTCGAGGTACAGGGATCTTTTTGACTGTTTTATTCACTGGTACATCACAACTGCTAAGGTGAATGCCCACTACATTGTCAAGCCTCTGGGTTAAGACACGAGTGAATGGAAGAATAAGCTTCATATCTGAGTGCAAGCCTCTGGTTAATGCCTCTAGATTTCCTTGGTCTCATGCTGCTAATCTGATGATGCTAAAAGAAAAAAGGTTAAGGATCACAAGCCAGAACAGAAACCTATGAGCACAATGTCAGAGGAAGGCCTAGAATGGATGCTGCCACTGCAATTTCTAAAGATACTAAACTGAGTGTGACCTAGAATCCTGTGGTTTTACTGGTGTGAGCCCAGCATGTATCACAGAGCCTGGTCAATATTAAACACAGTAAACAACCAACATTAATATTAATTTTTTTAAACATCAGAGGGTTGTGGAAGATCAAGGAATACTAAACACCTATATGCATGATGGGGACTGTGGGGAGATTCATTTGATGTGAATCCTGAAAAAAATTTATCTGCTAAAAATGGACTCCCTGTGGTCAACTGAGGGCCCAAATTTTATAAACAACTAGAGGCCCGATGCACAAAATTCATGCAAGAGTAGGCCTTCCTTCCCCCCAGCTGCCAGTACCAGCTTCCCTCTGGCAACCAGGACCCAGGCTTCCCTCCGGCCACCAGCCGTTACCCAGGACCTGGGCTTCCCTCACAGTCCTGGCTTCATCCGGAAGGACATCCAGTCTAATTATCAAAGTACGCTTTTATTATCTATATATATAAAAGCCTAAGCGACCGGCCAACCAGTAGCTATGATGCACACAGACCACCAGGGGGTAGATGCTCAACGCAGGAGCTGCCCCCTGGTGGTCAGTGCGCTGGAATGAGCCTCTCCCACCTCCATGGCAGCACGGCAGGTGCAGTAGGGTCTGGATTAGCGGGATCAAGGGGCCCGGGCTCGAGCTCCTCCTCGGCCCCCTGCTGCTTCAGGCACTACTACATCCCCTGAGGGGTCCCGGATTGCAAGAGGGCACAGGCCAGGCTGAGGGACCCCACTGGTGCACGAATCCGTGCACTGGGCCTCTAGATAGGTAAGAGCCTAGTGGCCACTTCCTAATAGGGGCTTCTTACATTCTCTGTATACCAGGACCCTCCCCTCGCTCTGCCCTATTTGTTTACACCATAGGAGTCAGCCACTGCAGGGAAACTCTGGTTTTGACTTTCAGTACTGCACAATTAGACACCGCATTTACATAAAATGGACCTAATTGAGAGCCTGGGCAGGAACTTTGCTATCCTGACCTTTGTTTCAGACACAATTTAGGTTGCTACCTGAATCTTTATCTCCAGGGCTACAGCTCCTTTTGGTTGAATAAGTGCATTTTATTCTTTATTGTAATCTAAAATTGATTTTATTGGTTTACAGTAATCTCATTCACTAGTTTACTACTTTTATTCTCATTCTCATTTTATTGATGAAGAAACTGATGCTTAGAAAAGTAAAAATTTGCCCAAGTTCTCACCATTTATAGATGATGGAGCCTGGATCTGAAACCAAGTATTTCTCAAATTCTTAGCCACTTGCTGGTTAACAGCAGGAATAATCCTATTTCAATACTGTTCCAACTTACCCTTTTCAGTGTTTAAGCATTTTGGTTGTTTTGTTTTTAAATCAATTTTGTATCCTTAGCGTTCAGAGTTGTCATGGCAAATATTTTCTAAGCTACACTTAGGAAGTGGCCAACTTCTTATTGGTTTCAAGAAATTGCTTTGTGACAGTACCTGTATTATTATTATTTTAAAACATCAACTTTTCTGCCCCCTTTGCCCATCAGGCACAAAAAAATGGACTATCATTTGAATGCACACTTAGGAGCTTTATTCAAATCTGTGCAAAAAAAAAAAAAAGGGGGGGGGGACCTAAATAAAAGACTTGGAAAATGTAGGATGTAAACTATTTTCCACAAGTTTGTGTTTGCCACTTTTTATGAAAAAAGGAAAACTAAAAACAAGTTGGACAAAAGCAGCCCCTTGGCTTGAACCAGAGAACTTGGAGCCCATACCTTGGTCCAGTGCAGGCAAGGACATCAGGACAGGATCAGTCAACATTTGCAAGGTCAGTATCTGCCATGCAGAGAGCCCAACAAGAAACACATACAGACTTGGGACAAGGGGTGGACCAGAGATTGCACCCAGGGGCTCTACAGAAGAACTATATGCTTAGAGTACTTCACAGAAACTCGAACAGAGAATCTGCTAAAATCCTATACAGATTTCAGAGACTTATAATTGGATTCTGAATTTAAACACTCACACATACACACACACCTCTTATTGTATACTAAGAGAGGAACAGAGAAAACCTCATAGAACCATAAAAGTCAAATAGTTTAATATTTAGGGCCGGCTCCATTTGCCTGAAAACACCACACTGATTCAAGTTTGAAGCTCACAGGTCAACATCAATTAACAAGTCTGCCATGGAAATTGCTAGAGGTGTAGGAGTCATGCCTATATTCTCCATCCTTACCCAAGAGTTTCAGTGCACTGGGGTTCAACCAAACAAACACTTCTTAAGTCCCCTTGAAGAATGGGGTTCCCTGGGAGAATGTGCACAGTCATTCCTTATTTCCAATTTGCAATGATCAAGGAAAACTTCCACGAATACCAAAAGCATTTAATCCAAGCAAAAAGCTCATCCAGGAAATAAGAAACCCATTGGCCTGGCTGGCGTGGCTCAGTGGTTGAGCATCGACCTATGAACCAGGAGGTCACGGTTCTATTCCAGGTCAGGGCACATGCCTGTGTTTCGGGCTCAATCTCCACTCTGGGGTGTGCAGGAGGCAGCCAATCAATGATTTTCTCTCATCACTGATGTTTCTATCTCTCTCTACCTCTCCCTTCCTCTCTGAAATAAATAAAAATATTTTTTTAAAAGAAAACAACTGCCACCAAGTCTGTAATATCACCAACAGTGACATGTCTGTAGTTGTTCACTGAACAACCATCAAGGACTGAAGGGACATGGACATATCACATCAAATAATCAAGAATGTCCACAATTATGTTCTTTGTCTAAACCTCACCTTACACATATGGGTACTAAGAGTACATCCTATTTTAGAAGAAACTACTCTTCCAAAGACAAGTTTAAGTAACTTAATATGCCTGGAGGCCAAATCCTCTGACCCCCCTCCATCACTGACACTGTCCTGAATGGCAGTAAGTAAGTGAGAAGGCCACTCCAGGCACAGCAGAAATTCTCTACCCTTGGGGAATTCACATCCTGAGTTATTTATATTAACCCAAACTAGGAGCAAACCTTAGGTAAGACTAAAACTGTACACAGCGCTGTATTAACTTGCAAATAACTTCCCACTCATTTCCTATAAGAGGCAGTCAAGTCAGGTGACATTTCTATTCACACAGTGACCTCCATCTTTGTGTTTTGCAGCTGGGGTGGAAGGAGTTCCACCAGAATATTTGAAAATTATTTGAGAAAGTTTTTGCATCCCTCCCACCTACAATTAAGCCTCACTAGTTTATGTCCTACTGACCACAAATCCTTCTGAAACTCAAAATAATTATTCATCAAGTTGAATTTGGGAAATCTGATATACTATTAACTTTCGAATTTTTGTGAATTATCTCAAAGAAAACCTCTCAATTAACAAAAGCAAGCCAGCAATTCTCTCCAAATTAACCTACAGATTCAACTAAATTCCAATCAATGAGATATGAGTTATTCTAACACTGGAAGTACACCAAATTATTATAATATGCATAATCTAATAAAACATTTGACTATGTTTATTATCTGCTTATCAGATTGAATTTGAGTCATCAGATTATTTTAATAATTCATAAAGTGTATGTGTGTAAACTACATGTTTTCTTTGGTTAATACTCGGTCATAACATGTACAGGGAATCACAAAAAAGTCACTAAAAGTCTGCAGGTTTTCTATCGGGAATAGAAATCACATGCATACAAAAATGGAAACATCAAAAATTCAGCCCTTGCCAGTTTTGCTCAGTGGATAGAGCATCAACCTGTGAACTGAAGGGTCACAGGTTCGATTCCAGTCAAGTTAAGGGCACATGCCGGGGTTGTGGGCTAGATCCCCAGTAGGGGAGGCGTGCAGGAGGCAACGATCAATGATTCCCTCTCATCATAGATGTTTCTCTCTCCCTCCCTCTCCCTTCCTCTCTGAAATCAATAAAAATATTTTTTAAATTCAAAATATGATAAGGAAAAATTAAGAAGTCTGTCATTGCTGAGATCACACCATTCCCTCACAATTCAAAGAAACTTGTCTTGAGTTTGTCACAATCTAAAGCTTATGAAAAATGCTATACTTCTGACTGAGAAGGTCAAAAATGGAAACACTCTGGATACTGATGACACAGGCCAAGACTGCCAGTGCTCCAATGCCAGAACGAGAAGCACAGAGCCAGCGAGGCCTCTTTCTACCCAGACCCATGAAGGTTCAAAGACCAAAACAGTCCTTCCACAAATATCCAACAACATTTAAAACAAAAGACCCTCTGGGAAGTAAAAGAGAAAATCAGCAACCAGCATAATTTAAATAATTTCTTGATCAAATATTTCAGTTTTCTGTGGATCAATAATAAGTTCAGAGGAAAAGAAAAAATGTCCCGCTCTACATGTCTTATGATACATCTCTCTATAAGGAAAATTTTAAAAGAAATCACTTTTGCCTGGCAGGCATGGCTAGGTGGTTGAGCATCAATCTATGAACCAGGAGGTCATGGTTAGATTCCTGGTCAGGGCACATGCCCAGATTGAGGGCTTGATCCCCAGTATGAGGTATGCAGGAGGCAGCCAATCATTATTCTCTCATTACTGATGTTTCTATCCCTCTCTACCTCTCCCTTCCTCTCTGAAATCAATCAAAATATGCTTTTTAAAAAAGAAATCACCTTTTTACTTTTAGAGGATTTTAAAGAAGCTTCTGATTTATTATAATCCTATCTAATAAAAGAGTAATATGCAAATTGCCCGTACCTCCGCTACACCCACCAGCCATGCCCACCAGCCAATCAGGAGCAAATATGCAAATAAACCCAACCAAGATGGCTGCGGCCACAGAGAGCAGGAGGAAGGATTGGGTTTCCCTGGCAATGGAAGAAGCCAAGCTTTCCACCTGCCCTTGCCAGCCCAGGCCTCCACTCCAGCCTACAAAGTTTCAATTATAGAAGATAAATAAATGCAAACAGAAATGGCGGCAACCATGGAGCTGGACAGAGTAGGAGGCTAGGGTTGCCCCCAGCGATGGAGGAAACCAAGCTTTACAGCCCTGGCCTGCTTCGGCCTCCACTTAAGGCTACAAAGTTTCAATTATAGAAGATACATAAATCCCAACAGAAATGGCTGTCACCACTGAGCAAGCAGAAGGCTTGGCTCCACCCCAGGCTTTAAAGTTTCAATTGTAGAAGATAAATAAATCCCAGATCCCAGGACCTCTGCTTGGGTTGCCGGGGGTGCGTGGCCGGCCTGCAAACCACCACAGGCCCCTTGCCCAGGCCACCCCATGCCCCAAGGGAACCCCCACCCTGATCCGGGACACCCTTCAGGGCAAACCAGCTGGCCCTCACCTGTGCACCAGGCCTCTATCCTATCTAATAAAAGAGCAATATGCAGATTGACCATCACTCCAACACACAAGATGGTTGCCCCCATGTAGACACAAGATGGCCACCACAAGATGGCCAGCAGGGGAGAGCAGTTAGGAGGGACCAGGCCTGCAAGGGAGGGCAGTTGGGGGTGATCAAGCCTGCAGGGGAAGGCAGTTAGGGGTGACCAGGCCAGCAAAGGAGGGAAATTGGAGGTGACCGGGCCTGCAGTGAAGGGCAGTTGGGGAGGACCCAGGCCTGCAGGGGAGAGCAGTTGGGGGGTACCAGGCCTGCAGGGGAGGGCAGTTAGGGGTGACCAGGCCTGCAGGGGAGGGCAGTTAGGGGTGACCAGGCCTGCAGGGGAGGGTAGTTAGGGGCAAACAGGCTGGCAGGGGAGCAGTTAGGCATCTATCAGGCTGGCAGGGGAGTGGTTAGGGGGTGATCAGGCTGGCAGGCAGAAGTGGTTAGGGGCAATCAGGAAGGCAGGCAGGCGAGCAGTTCGGAGTCAGCAGTCCTGGATTGTGAGAGGGATCCCAGATTGGAGAGGGTGCAGGCTGGGCTGAGGGACACCCCCCACCCCCGGCCCTTTGCACAAATTTCATGCACCGGGCCTCTAGTCGTTTTATAATTGTAGAAACACACTAAGCTGTAAAAACATGTATAAGCTTCTAAAAATAGAACTTTGTTATGTCAATCTCAGCTCAATCAAAATAAACCACTTGTGTGCCCTGACCAGTGTGGCTCATTTGGTTGGAATATCATGTACACCACAAGGTGGCAAGGTAGCAGATTCAATTCCTGGTCAGGGCACATCTCAAGTTGCAGGTTGAATTCCCGGTTGGGGCATGTATGGGAGGCAACCAATCAATCAAGAGTTCATATCTCTCTTTCCACCCCCCTTCCTCTCCCCAAAACAAATAAAACAAAGGAAAAAACCTACTTGTGCATATAAAAAAATAACAAAATGGAGCCCCTAGCTGATGTGGCTCAATTGGTTCCCATGCACCAAGAGGTTGCTAGCTCGATTCCCAGCCAGGGCACAATGCTCAGTTTGTGGCTCGGTCTCCAGTAGGGGAAATGCAGGAAGCAGCTGATCCAAGAGAGCAGTTTCTTTCTCTCTCTCCCTCTCCCCCCGCCCTCCTCTTCCCTTCCTCTCTAAAAATCAATAAAAACATATTTTAAAAAAAAATAGAAATCTATTGCCTTGAAAAATAAGAAACACAAGCATTTTTCTAGTCAATATGTTAAGTTAATGAAAACAAAACTCAAACATCTGGGTTTTGAGGTGCTATCTGACGTATCAAACAGTCTGTTTCTACAAGATCCCCCTGGACAAGCTGGTATTCTATCCCATGATCCATGCACTGCATGTGTGCAGTCATGCTGGCATTCCAGCTCGGTCTTCAACTAGGACAGCACCCCACATCAAGCCAACACCAGGCCCAGCTATGTCCTACTAATGCACTTTCCTCAAATGGCTTTATGTCTAATCTCAAGAAAGTACAAAAGAAGGGTTTTCACGCTGATCTATAGTATAAATGTCCCTGTCCATACACTTGATCCCTTCAGTCCACATAATAAAATGAAGGTCCTTCCTGGAATGCTCATAGCTGGGCATTTAAAGGAAGAGCCTACTCTATTATACAGATTTCCCCAATACCAATGCAAAACAAAACCTCACTACTCTTGGCATTACAACAAGCAAAATCCAAATATGGGCACACTTGCGAGGAAGGAAAAAAGCACCTACCTAAAAGAATTCAAGTCTATTTTTCTATTCCTCAATTAGAATACCATTGTGGGTGAGACCCCATCCAAGTAACCTCACATTTTTACTACAATAATTAAGTTTTAGCATCAAAGAAAAAGATTTTCTTTCTTTCTTGAATTTATTTAAAGAATCTCATTCAGGTGTAGAATCTGAAAATCTGGACCCAAAATACCAGCTGAAGTTGGCAGCAGTCCACTGCCCCTATGCTCCAGGGATTAAAGAGAATAACTCTCAGAGCTGATACCATGGTCTAGTCTGGGCCACTTTTAATCAGAAATAATCAACAGGTGAGTGGATTTCAATATGCAAAGAGAGAGAGATTCAAAGGTAGGCCCCGCAGCTCAGAGGCCACACCAGGCCCTGCAGGTGGGGCTGGGCTTTGAGCCCTGTGTAGCCTCCAAAGAGAAGAGAGAGCGGTATTTCAGTGAAAAGCTTATCATCCAGAGGCCTCATTACTGAAAAGACCTTTATGGTGTCTGTATTCGGGCTGTGAGATTACACTCAGACTTCCCAACAGATCATTCACAACAAATGTAAATGGACCTAAGGTATCTTAAGTAATTTTTAAAAGCATACAATTTGGATATAAAATAATCTAGGACTTATATAGTTTAAAACTTTATTTTAAATATTTGAGGGCCAACATAAATAATTTGTAGAAGTACCTTATTACTCAGAATGTTAACGAGTTTTCACTTGCTTTGGGAGACTTCTATGTTCCACTACCCACATTTAAAACATACAATTCTCATTTACTTATATGTGTTTATAAATTAGTAACTTTCTAATTTAAATATACATTTTTTCAATTGATATATTGGGATTACATTTTTAATCCTTTAATTCTCCCCAAAATTCCTTATTAACAGCTTTCAATTGTTGGCCTTTTTTTCTCATTTTCAGAACTTACCCAGAGAGAAATGCCAAGTTTAGTATCTTCTTTAAAAACCACTCACATATACCCTCTTTAAAACTATGCTTTTGAGAAAATGGAGGAATGATTTTTCCTTCTAATACTAACATTGTTTCCTTCTAATCTAACATTGTTTTAATAGTAATGGTTGTTTTAACATTAATAAACCTTGTTCAAACATAGAATAGTGTATTCTATAATAGGTTTATTTTATTTCACTAGTACAATTCTTTAAAACTAGGAAACCTAACTAGATTGTACATCTTAATTAGTATTAGCAAACTTTACCACTTATTATACACACAAAGAAAACCATGGCAAATCTCTAAATGATAAAGTCTTCTCCCCTACAGAGGAAAACATGGTGGAATTTCTGACGAGGAAAGTAGCTAATGATTCTTCCCACTAGCCCTGCCAGAAAGATGGCGGCTTCCTGCAGTCTGGAAATGCCTTTACCCAAGCGAGCAGTTCTGTGATCAAGCAACTCAAAATCCAAAGAATTGTGGCACCAGTCAGGAGGGACAACTTCAACAGAAGTGGTGCCAACCTCTCTCCTGCTCACCTGCACAGTGAGTGTGGGCAGTTTTGTCATTAGAACAGTGAGAGAAACTAATGGGCCCCAGAGGTAGCCTAAGTCACCTTCTTCTGGGTTTTTTTTAAGCTAATGAAACTGGAAACTGGGAAGCAACACAACTATATGACTTGGCCCAGGTCACCCCTGCAGTTTCAAACCAGGGTAACTTGTGACAGGCAGATGCCTGTTCTCCCAGTACACACTTCCTGACACAGAAGGAATCCCAAAACAAGTCACCCTGCAGGTCCAAACTTCAGTCCCTGGGCACTCACCCTCGGCCATCTGACCCTGATGGAACTATCACAAATAATAGAAGGCGCAATATGAATAGACAGATTTTTGTCAACACGTTCCCTGACTCATCTCATGAAGATTACCTCTTCCAAACACAGGTAAAGTAATATCCCACCAAGAAGGACCATCCTTAGAATATGCAACCTTCTTACTAATGGGCAAAAAGTATGTCATTTATTCTTTTCTAATCCCTTAGAGCAACTGTTCTCAATGGAGGTGCCTGGGGGGGAGGGAGGGAAGTGGAGAGGGTTGAAATCCATTGGGACATACCTGGTTATCAGAATTAAGAGATACCACTGAAATTTAGTGGGGATAGGTCAAGGACGTTAAGATACCCTTCAATGCAGGACACAGTCTTAACTAATAAAGTAATCTTCCTGCACAAAGTTCAAATGTCCCATATATTCATATGAGTTAAAAACATACCAGGTATACTGGTTAATAATGCGAATTTTGTAATCAAAGAAAACACAATAATTTCAAGAGATGTTTATTCAAAGTAATGTGGATACCGTCCCAATAAAACTTCTCTTGTTTTGAGGCAAACCATTCAGAGACTCAATTTTCCACTTCTTTGTACGTTTTGAAGTGCTGCTCAAAAAGTGCGTGTGCCATCGATCGGAACAAGTGGTAATCTGAAGAAGCAAGGTCTGAATACAGCGGGTGGGTTAATACTTCCCAGTCAAGATCTTTTAACGTGTCTTTAACTGTTTTGAAGTGTGTGGTGGTGCGTTATCATGAAGCAAAATTACTTTGCCGTGTCTTCTGGCCCATTCTATGATCAAAGCATGGTTCAAATTGATTACTTCTTGTCAGTAGTGATCAGTATTAACAGTTTCTCCTGGTTTTGAAGCTCATAATACACCACATCTTCCTGATCCCACCAAACACAGAGCACTGTCTTCTTTCCAAAGCGATTTGGCCTTGCAGGCGATGTTGATGGTTGACCTGGATCAACCCATGATTTTGTGCATTTGAGATTCTCAAAATAAATCCACTTTTCATCGCCAGTCACAATTTGATGCAAAGACGACTTTCTTTCATGCCGTTGAAGCAACAATTTACTGATGACTTTTTGGTTTCCCATTTGTCTTTTGTTCAGTTGATGTGGCACCCATTTTCCTTCCTTTAAAATCTTTCCCATTGCTTGTAAACAATCAGAAATTGTTCGCTGAGCAACATTTAATCTTTCTGCAAGTTTTTTTTTTGTGTTTCACAAGCATCTTCATCCAATAATGCTTGTAATTGTTGGTCTTCAAACTTTTTCGGTTGACCTGGACGTTCTTTGTCTTTCACATTGAAATCATCACTTTTAAAGCGTTTAAACCAGCATTCACAAGTATCTTGAGATAGAGCATGTTCACCATAAGCTTCCCAAAGTATATGGTAACTTTCAGTAGCACTTTTATTCAAAATAAAGTAATGAATTAAAACTTCCCGCAAATGCTTTTTTGGGGGGGCACAAAATTCAACATTTTTAAGCATAAAAATATCTATGATGTTAACACCTTCAGAAAATTTGACATATGAAGTTTTGAAGCTAGCTGTCAATACAACAAAATAGCATACATATCAAATCGCATATATATCAACATATGTGTAACCCCATCTATTGAAAAAAATCCGTATTATTAACCAGTACACCTAGTACTTCTGACTCTCTGAGCTCAGAATCTTACTCCATTGCACTTGACAAGAGCTTGTAGTCTACATTTATACACAAAACTAGAGGCCCGGTGCACAAAATTTGTGCATGGGGGGATGTGTCCCTCAGCCCAGCCTGCACCCTCTTCAAGCTGGGACTCCTCGAGGGATGTCTGACTCACAGTCCAGGACTGCTGGCTCCCAACTGCTCACCTGCCTGCCTTCCTGATTGCCCCTATCCACTCCCCTGCCAGCCTGTTTGCCCCTAACTACCCTCCCCTGCAGGCCTGGTCACCCCTATCTGCCCACCCCTGCAGGCCGGTTCACCCCTAACTACCCTCCCCTGCAGGCCTGGTACCCCCCAACCGCTCTCCCCTGCAGGCCTGGTCACCCCTAACTGCCCTCCCCTGCAGGCTTGATTGTCCCCAACCGCCCTCCTTTGCAGGCCTGGTCCCTCCCAACTGCCCTCCCCTGCTGACCATCTTGTGGTGGCCATCTTGTGCCCACATGGGGGCAGCCATCTTGTGTGTTGGAGTGATGGTCAATTTGCATATTGCTCTTTTATTAGATAGGATATTATTGGATAGTTGTAAAACTTGAATGTTCCAGGAATTTAACTATTGTTTAAGTCTAGAAAAAAATTACACTTGGCTTTGAATATTCATCAAAATTTCTCATCGTTTTGTACTATCCCCTCACCAACTAGCATGAGTCACCAGGACTCAAGAGGGGCGGTTTGGGCATCTGACCTATTCACTGCCTCCTTATGAAGTGAATCCCACCATTTACATATTGAAATACATGTTATTTTATTATATAATACTACCCTTCTGTTTCTCCTTCCATTACACTTAAGGTGTTGTATTCATATTTTAATTATAAATTATATTTTCTAAACACTGCATTTTAGAATAAGAGGGCATTAAAAATATATGTTCTTAAAAAAAGCACTGGGTCTGATAGGGTTGAGATTCACTGCCTGCACAGAGGACATGTTCAACCAATGTTTGCTGGGAGTAAACACATGGGTGATCTGTTAGAACCAAACATAAACCAGGGCAAAAGGCCCTGTCTCACAGCAGCACCACAGACTGCCACACATTCTCCCCTAGGGAAGGAGATCCCCAGAGTCCCTGACCCACAGCTGGAGATCAGGTGTAGAGGCCATGCAGTGTCTCAAACACACCAGGACACTTCTGAGAGTCAAAGGATGCACTAGTTATGTCAACTCAGCAGGCGTCATCCATAGCTGTCCCAGACAAAGAAGGACAAGTGGCCATCTTGAAACTGAGGCACATTTATGAGCTTCCCAAAACCAATCAGGAACCCCTCTTCAATCCCACATTCCCCTGAAAAGTCCACATAGTCCCTAATGCTGCTCTTGCCCCAGAGCACACAGGCAGGGTGGGACCCAGCTGACTCTGGCAGCAAGGCCAGCTACTGTCCTTCCGTCTCGCTGTGATTCCCACTCCTCTGCATCTACCATGATGCCACCCCATCTCCCCAGGTCCCCCTGCCCTTCCTCCTCACAGACACACAGGGCAGGAAGCAGCAGTTGTGAGAATGCAACAGAAGAGCCCTCAGGAAAAAACGCTTCAAGCTGTCATCAAGTACAGAGAGAAATTTTGCCGCCATCACAAAAATGGTTTCTTTGTAGCCAGCTGTGGGAAAGCACAAAAATACCAACAGGACTAATGGAACTGCTGCCCAGGGCCTGAGCTTTAACTCATCTTGGGAGCTCAAGTAAGAGACAGGGTGCCATGGACTACAAATATATAAACATAAAATTCTTCATAAAGTTTCAATTTAAATAGCACATGTACTACTACACATTCAACTAAGACAGCTGCCACTCTGTTGTCTAATGAGTTTGCCGACCACTGACCTAGACTCTCGATTCCAATAATTACAGGCTGTTGTTGTTCCTTGTGATTAAGCCCCTATCACAGTGGTCGACAAACTCATTAGTCAACAGAGCGGCAAACCGCGGCTCGCAAGCCACAGTTTGCCAACCACTGAACTAAGATAGGGCTCTAAATTTTTTTTTAATTGGCACAATAAAAACTATAGACATGCCGCCCTAACCGGTATGGCTCAGTTGATAGAGCATCGGCCTGAGGACTGAGGGGTCCCAGGTTCGATTCCAGTAAAGGGCATGTACCTGGGTTGCGGGCACATCCCCAGTAGGGGGCGTGCAGGAGGCAGCTGATAGATGTCTCCCTCTCATTAATGTTTCTAACTCTCTATCCCTCTCTCTTCCTCTCTGTAAAAAATCAATAAAATATATTAAAAAAAAAAAATACAGACATGCCCTGGCCGGTGTTGCTCAGTGGCTGGAGTGTCAGCACACGCACTAAGAGGTTACAGGTCTGATTCCCAGTCAGGGGTACGTACCTGGGTTGCGGGTTCAATGCCTGTACTCCCTCCCCGCCGCCCCACCCCTGCACCCATCAGGGCACATGTGGGAGGCAACTGGTCAATGTGTCTCTCTCCCATTGATGTTTCTCTCTTTCTCTCTCTCTCTCTAAAAATCAATGTATCCTCGAGTGAGGATTTAAAAAAAAAACTACAGACATGAATGGAAAGTTTGATATACTCAAAATAAAATTTATAAATACTAAGATGGAGAAAAAATATCTAAGGACTCGCCAGATAGAACAACAACAAAGAAACAAATGCACATCTTCCAAGATCTCATGGGTTAATTCCACAGAAAAGATGCACCAGTCTGGTTCATGTCACAAAGAAACTGTGAAGATGACTCCAAGCCAGTGCAGCAGGGTATCACGTGTTTAGTTTGAGTCTGAGTGAAATAGGTGCCGTGAAGCTGGAGGCAAATGCCTTCATGTGTACTACAATTTGGGTAACCGCATGGAGGAGCCTGTGTGAGGAGGTGACCACAGTCCACAGGTCTGTTCTTACCATCGCACTTTGTTGCACGTCTGTGTTGCGCCGAGAGGGGAGCCCGCCACCATGGGGACTTGGATGGGACTGTGCTGCTTGTTCGTGACCAGATCCAGCTTTTCTTCTAATGATTTACAAGTAGCCTCAAGGGCTTGCAGCTTGGCTTCAATGCTATCCAATCGCAAGCATATTGTCTGGTTAATGGAATACAGGAATGACTGGAAGTGAAAAAAAGAAAAACTTAAGAAGGGATATCTTGAACTTTAAGGAATTCCAAATGGCTATTTCCTAATTTGAATCACATCTACTCCAATAGAACAATCCTGCACGTTAGCTCTTTAGTTACAGGCCAGAAACATTTGAGTAAACAAGTTCAACCTCTTATATTTAAATGCGACTACTTAAATCATGGTTTTGCTTCTGTGTGTAGTTGTGATTCTTAGTAACGCTTAAGTCCATATGATAAAAATATATGTAGTTTTTAGGATGTTCTTCTATTAATAAGTAAATTTGCACATAAAAACTTTCTAACTATAAAAACACATTTACCTGTAACATCAAAACAGCATGGAAATTACTGGTCCTGCACATTCACATAATCCCCACTGCCCTGTTGTTGAAATTTGGTTAAAAAAAAAAAAAGTTATAAATAGTATGCCTGCCACCTAGTGGTTGACATGAAGAGCAGCTTCACACTTGATTATCACTTCTGAGCCAAGTCCCAATTACTAATTCCAATTGGTCACAGTAAGCAGTGACATACATGACTCCACACCCAAGAAACAGATCAAATACACACACCAGACAGGAAAATTCTTCACTTCCCACACTGCCATTCCTGCCATGAGTCGACAAGAATACAAACAGAAGCATGTTTTCAGGTAAGACTTCCACTATGCAGCAAACACCCTAAACTGATATCACCAGCTAGTAGAAGGATTCAGAGTGCTGGTTAGAAGCAAGTTCATAAAGTATCCGATAGCTCAATTTAGTAGAAAGGCTGGCTTGAGAACCAACAGCTGAAAAACATGCAGACTCTGCCTTTCCTCTTTCTCTCTGCTTCTCTGCCCACAGTAAAAGGCCAGCCTCCATCTGACTGACAGGACATGCCATCTAACTGCTGCTGGCCTACAGCATTCCTAGGGCCTGCTGCCCTTCTAATCTGAAGCAAAAATGCAAAATTAGAGCATTATCACATCATGTAGCTGGCATCGAGGTCTGGGAGAAGAAAAATATGGATATTCTTATTCAGTGCATTTTCAACAGACTGAAGTTATCTTGTGAAAGTTAAATGCATTTGTCTAACTGCCTGGTAGACGTGACAGTAAGGGGCAGCAATGCAGTAAACAAAACCTGCACACTGTCCAAACAACTCACTTTGTCTCAAGCAATCACACCCCCTGATGAGACTCATTATGAGTGCTAACATATAAAAAAGCAAGGGCTAATTCCACGTCCCCCAATGACTGTCTGCCTTCAGAACAGGTCGTTGGAGCAAGTGTGTGACGAGGCCAGAGGCACACACAGTGCAGACATTCCATCACCCATGGTCTACAAAGAGGTAACTTCCATGGTTCACCCTAATGTAAGTCACCATTAGAACCATCCATTGGTCGCTGAATTCTTGAGATAAAATAACTTAAAACTCCACTCCAGACATCAAACACTTGGCTCCGGAATTCTTAAAATACAGTAAAACCTTACTATTTTAACTCTAAATTAAAAATGATTCTACCTGGGGTTTGGGCACAATTCACTGTTATGTACTAATAAAACAATTATCAAACAAATTCATGATTCAAAGAGCACAGAATAATATTTTTAATGTCTTTTTATATACAAGTGATATTAGCCATTTGCATTCAAATCTATTCATTAGAGAGAAGAGTTCTTGGCAATTTGGTGAGCAAACTTTTCCAAACAGTACACAAATGTGGCAGTATTCAAACCAGACCCCAAAGTTTAACTTATTGACAGTGGAACTAGGACTGAGGCCAGTCCACTTTCATTTTTTACTTTATAAATTTCTGTACTGTTCATGTTTATAGTATCTCCAGTGGTAAAATTATAACTGCATTTTATTTTAAAATATAATTTGATGTCATTAATGCAGCCACCTTCTAACCATTAGTCAGAAACAGAAATTTAACTGTGAATATATATTTTTTAAATATACTTTTTTTTATTTCAAAGAGAAAGGAAGAGGGAAAAAGAGATAGAAACATCAATGATGAGAGAGAATCATCAATCGGCTGCATCCTGCATGCCCCCCACTGAGGATCAAGCCTGAAACCCAGGTATGTGCCCTGTATGGGAATCAAATCATGACCTAACCTCCTCCTGGTTCAGTGGTCAGCAAACTGTGGCTTGCGAGCCACATGAGGCTCGTGAGCCGCGGTTTGCCACTCTGTTGACTAATGAGTTTGCCAACCACTGGGATAGGGGCTTAATCACAAGGAACAACAACAGCCTGTAATTATTGGAATCGAGAGTCTAGGTCAGTGGTCGGCAAACTCATTAGTCAACAGAGTGGCAATCCTGGTTCATAGGTTGATGCTCAACCACTGAGCCATGCCAGCCAGGATGAATATACTTTTAAAATCACCTACATGTTTAAGCTTAAACTACATGAAAAGCCTCTATGGTTTTCATTTGCATTGCTGAAACTTCTCACATGTGCTGATATTTATCTCCATGACTCTGTAAACACTAAACCAAAAAAGTAAATCCAAAGATCCAAAATCATTGACTGACTGACTCAGTGGTTTCCAAGACCACCTCTAAATAAACTTTGAAATTTAGGTGACTTAATGGTAGGTACCGAAGTACTTCAGCACTAGTGGGAAATATTAGCCACACAAATTGTTCTCTTTCCTTCTGTCCATAACAGGTCTGTGTTGTAGAGGAAGATGCCTCATGTGGCAGCATCTCAATCTATACAATGTTGATTCTTCATAACCTTTAAGGGGATTGAATGATGACTCCCAAAAACAATACATCTATATCCTAACCCCAAGAATTTATAAATGTGGTCTTATTCGGAAAAGGGTCTCTGTAAATGTAATTAAGCAAGGATCTCAAGGTGAGATCTCCCTGGATTAGGGTGACCCCTAAATTCAATAATAATTTCCTTAGAAGAGAAAGAAAGTGGAACACACAGACACATAGGGAAGAGGCAGTGTGACGATGGAGGCAGAGATTGGAGTGATGCTGCCACAAGCCAAGGAACATCTGGAGCCACCAGAAGCCAGAAGAGGCAGGAAAGATCCTCCCCTAGAGTCTCTGGAGGAAGCACAGCCCTGCCCACACATTGCGTTCAGACTTGTGGTCTCCAAAGCTGTTAGAGGATCAATTCCTGTTGTTTTAGGCTCCGCAGTTTTTGACAATTTGTTATGGCAGCCCTAGGAAACTAAATAATGAAATATATTTGTATTTTTACCTTTATAGAGGGGTCCTGGCAATTGATTTCTAATCGCTGGCGTTTCAAAGCTGGTTCATCTTCGTCTGTCACTACATGATTCTCCAGTACAACTGAAAACCAAAGCAGAAACAAAAGACTTAAACTTTAATATGAAAAGTTTTACAGACTGTTTTAATATTAAAACAGTAAACCATTCTGACACCTTAAAGTTAAAATGAGAAATGGTACAACCTGTTTCATATTTTACCTTTTCATAGTTCTAAGTTAAAACTCTCAGAGAGAAAATAGGATCTCTCCTTAATCTAAGAAAAACTGAGATACTGGGTAAGTAATTTCCCTAACTCCAAAACTACAGGATTCTCATTCAGTGTTCTGTTCAGCTACCCTGTTTGAATTTCAGCATAATAAAACCAAATCAATAATAGTGATATTTTCCCAGTTTTAAAGGCATGTCTGTTGGCTACCTCGTTTCAAATTTAAAACCTATCTGAGTTATTACATCTCCTTAAATGTTGATCATCAAAACAATCCCAAACTTAACATATTAAGTTACATGGAAAGCTATTCCACAGTGCCGCTAAAATCAATGCCTCCCCATAGCAATGTTCAGCTGATATTCATGGTTTCCCCACAAATAAGCAACTCAGCTCACATTCAAGGCCTGCCATAATACGGTCAGGTCCCAACCACCTTCCTTTCATTGGAAATTAGCTACAAAAACAATATTAAAGATAGCCAAAGAATCAAAGACCACAACCATCCACAATCACATCATTTCTGCAAACCATGTTTCTCTGTTCCTGTTTGCTCTAAACCTAGTCAATCACTAAACATTTACATATTAGCAATTATAGATAGAATATCAGTCATTTTTTATTGAACATGATACCATGAGTACTTTTCCATTTTGCTACAGTATTTTTTCCTTCTCCTCTCCTTGCCTTAATTACCAATGGTAATTGCCTGATATATTTCTCCTCACCTCTTTCTAAAGTTCACACATGAAGACAAACATATTACATATATACCAGAGGGCCAAGGCCATCTTATATCAGTAGATCTGTCCACATCTTTCATCTTCACTTAACAATGGAATGTGGACAGCCCTCCCAGTTAATGGCTTTAACTCACTTTTTAACAGTAATATCAGTTTGTGAATCTATTCTACAAAAATGTGTACCAGTATATGAGAATATACATTACATATATATATACACAAACAGAACATGTATAATATTGTGTGTGTGTGTGTGTGTATATATGTGTGTATATATATACACACACATATATATACACACATACACATGTAAACACAGAAGTGCACTTATTGCAGCACTTGTGGAGTGTCCACCCGTGGATAATAAACTATGGAGCCTGACCACTTTGGCTATCGTCAGACCTCCTTTCAAATGCATCCCATGCTACTACAATCAAGCAGGATAAACTCACTGTGGACAGAAGATGCCTGCCTCACCTGGACAATGATGTCTGACAGTCCCAGGTCTTCCCCTTCCAATCTTCTTTGTGCTCAACCACCTCCACTCAAGGAAATCTATCCCTCTTCCACCAGGCCCACACAGGTGCTGGAACTAGTACCTGCTCATGCTGTAGCACAGTAACTACCACAAAAGGAAGAACTCTCTAGCCCCTCAAAAAGGCTGTCCACAGATGTGGACACAGCGCATCTGGCTGGTGTTAGATCTCTCATCTGCTCAGGGAGGGTTGGGGCAAGCAAAAGAGAAGCCAAGTGCACAGGTCACTATGGCCCAGGCCCCATCTCAATCAAAGCACCGCCATTTCAACAGGCTATCTTGAGATTCCAAATAAAATCTCAGTTTTTTTAAAAAGAGTGTCAATGCCTTTAAACTTATACATACTCAATAATTCATCTCAATACTCTTAAGTATAAAGATACTGCATAGTCCCATGACTCAAACACAAACCTTTCTTGGTTCTTAGGCAGGCATAGTAAAGTGATCTCCCAGAGGTGATTACACAAAGCTCCTCTGCAGGAACCAGCCAAGGACTGACAATAACAAAAGGCATCTTGTCTACCTAAGATCATTGCACAGTGGATCCTGTGGAGCAGGAAATGCTTTGACCACCTCCACAAAAATAGGTAAAAATGAATGTTCATTTCATTAAGTAAAAAGGGGGAAAATTCATGTCTACAAGTGTTTGTGGTTACCAAAACACAGGTTCCCAAAACTTTTGTCACCTCTGTAGAAAACTGGTAATTATACCAGGACTAGAAGGACAGAGAGAAACCTTGGCAATCATTTTAATCCTTTTAATTTGCTGAATAGAAAACAAGTCCAGAGAGGGTAAGTGACTTGTCCAGAGCCCCACAGCTGGTTCCTGTAACCACAGAAAAGAAGACTCCATGCCCCTTGGCAGCGTGAAGCACCTCAGGCTGGAAGCAAAGAGCAATGAAGCAGATGCGTAAAAGGAGATGTGTCTGTGGCAGACGGCAGAGGCACCAGCACCAGGATTCACCAATAACTTCCCACTGGCTGCAGGACTACAGTTTCTTTTCTTCTTTGTCCTTTGTTGCATTGCTTGTTATAATTTTGTGTGCATTACTTTTAGATTTATATTAAAGAACTCAATACTCTTTTTTATTTATTAATCCTCACTGAGGATATTTTTTCCATTGACTTTTAGAAAGAGTGGAAGGGAGGCGGAGAGACAGAAAGAAACATCAATGTGAGAGACACGTCGATTGGTTGCCTCCACACAGCCTCAAACCAGGGCCGGGGATGGAGCCTGCAATCAAGGTACATATCCTTGAGCAGAATCAAACCCAAGACCCTTCAGTCCGAAGGCCGATGCTCTATGGAAAGTGTAAGATACTAAGCAAAACCACCCAGGGCTTAATACTCATTTTAAAGCCAGCACAACCACCTGCAGTGATAAGTCCGAAGAAGTTACATGCAGACAAGTGAAGTGAGTGCAGCTGTATGGTGAGTACATGCAAAACCAAAACCTAAACATTTATTTTTAAATGGAAATTAGGACATACATGCCAACATTTTAAAAGCAGTTCTATTACTAGGATTATGGGAAATTTTTGTTTATTCTACTTGCTTAACTATACTTCTAAATTTCATAAAGGTCATATTTTAGAGATGAGGGAAAAATAATCTCAATCTTAAACCCATTCTGAATACAAATATGTGTAATGCACCATGGTATTTGCTGGGTGTGTGCAAGTTCTTGAGTCAGAAATTGCAGGCTTTCTGCCCGTAAAGGCCTCAGTGAGCCTTGCATACAGGTTCTCATTAAACAGTCAATAAACTATAATTCTCAGTTATTTAAGGAACAGAGAAGAAACAAAACAAGATTAGAAATGACTTCTCCATGCCTTCCTTGGACTATAATTTACAAAGAGGGAATTTATGTAGGAAGACAACTATCAGAATTTTAATAGTTCTAAAATGCTTAAATTTTATGTGAATGGAACATTTCTCTTTTATAACATTGCAGTGTGTGCTTTCTAAAGAAATTGTTGTTCACCTACCAAAATATAAACACGGATATTTTTTAAATTGCTATTTACAGTGATAGTGCTGCTTCTTTTTAAGTTCAAAGGTATCTAAGGTATGATGCTAAAGAGGTCAGAGCTACAAGTTCTAGCTCGAAACAAATTGGTTAGTTTTTACAGAGTAAATTGTAGTTGAAGAGCTGCACTCATATCCCCAACTTTGTTCAATGAAATGTTGAGGCTCTTGATTTTGCCAGTTAATAGGTGATAGTGCTTCTTACTAAAAAAATCAGAAGCAGCTTTTGGCTCTCTGAGCAGCACCATGGTAGTTGGCAATAATTAAACAAAAGGCGTTAGGAGTAAACACAGGGGAAGCCAAGTGCACAGGTCACTATGTGGCTAAAAGGAAGCCAAGAAAATGGGTGATCTCTTTTCTAAGAAAGATCAGTGTGATGTGAAAGCACCAGCTGTGTTCAATATAAGAAATGTCACAAAAACACTAGTCAAGGAACCAAAAATCACATCTGATGGTCTCAAGGGTCATGGTTTAGAAGTGAGTCAAACTGATCTGCAGAATGATGACATTGCAATCAGAAAATTCAAGCTAATTACTAAATGTGCAGGGCAAGACCACCTGATTTCCATAGCATGGATCTTACCCGTGACAAAATGAAAGAGCATGACTGAAGCTCATGTTGATGTCATCTATTCTATGTTGGTTTTACTAAAAATCACAACAATTAGATTCAGAAGACCTCCTGTGCTCAGCATCAACAGATCCACCAAATCCAGAAGACGATGATGGAAATCATGACCTGAGAGGTACAAATGACTTCATAGAAGTGATCGATAAGTTTATTCCAGAAAGCATTGGAAAAGATAGAAGAAACGTTTGCCAACCTATTTATCCACTCCACGATGTCTTTTTAGAAAAGTAAAAATGCTGAAGAAGCCCAAGTTTGAACTGGGAAAACTCATGGAGCTTCGTGGTGAAGGTCACAGCTCCAATAAAACTATTAGAGGTAAGACAGGTGCTAATGTTGAACAAGCTGATGGATAGGAGCCCTAAGTCCAAGAATCTGTTTAAAATTTAGACTTTCAATGGTGACAAGTAAAACAGAATCCTATCTGTGAAAAAAAAATCAGAAGCAAAATAAGGGGGAAACTGACTAAAGAATAGTATTCCTGAAATGAAGCACTTCATTTCTTTATGACCGCTCATTTAATTCCAAAATTATTTATATTACTCTCCCCTTTTGTATCATAACTAATTTCCAAATGAAATATTTCCCAATTAACAGATCAAAGAGATCATACAGGATAGACATCATGCTTTCTGAAAATTCTCTTTTCTATTGGAAAAATAATTCAGTATTTTAATTCCACTATTCTAAAGGGAAAAAACAGGCAACAGACATTCAGTTACTTAATTATGTGCACTTGTGACTATATATAAAACACTGAAAACTTTTAAGGCAAAAAAATAAAGAGGAAACCTACTGAGAAATCCTTTTACAAAGTAAAAGTATAGACAAAGATTTTTCATAAGTGAAGTTCTTGAAATTTAGGGTTTCCTTTATGAGGCCTTCTTAAAACAAATATTTAATTAAGGTTTCAAAGTAGATGTATGCTTTTAACATCAATAAGAAAAATTATCAGTCTTAGCCAAAGTGTAGGAAAATAGTTGTTCTCACTCAGCTGATGGAATAGGAACATAGTAAAACATTTCTGGGAAATCTGTCAGTGTCTTACCAAAATTGTAAATATACAAAGCAATTCTGCTGGGAATTTACCATAAAAAAAAAAAGATTTTCTAAGATATACTTGCAGGGATCTTTATTGCAGGGATTTATATGAAATAGAAACAGTGCAAAAAATATAAATGCCACCCACAAGAGGAAAGTTCAATAAGTGAGAGGACACCTATAAAAGGAATGCCATGTAGCTGTCAAATAAATGCAGTCAATTTGGACATATCAACATGGTAAAATTTCCATGACCATTACAATAGCAGATTTTAAAAGGGAGAAACTGTAAGGAACTAAGCTGTCACAGAGGCCCCTAATGGGTAGGGGAAGGATGGGGGAAGCAGAGACTGTAAGTGCCTGTGCACATCAGAGGAGGGGAGAGCGGACAAGGTGCTAGAAGGCTACCCATTTGAGAATGGACCTTCCACACAGTACATGCATCACTTTTTCTTTAAAAGATTAAAGAAAACTTCTGGAAGCACTTTTGGATTTTTATTTTAAATATGGTCTTTTTATTTGAGTGAGAGAGGAAGGGGAAGAGAGAGATACAAACATCAATGGGAAAGAAACAACATTGATCAGCTGCCTCCTGCATGCCCCCCACTGAGCCCACAACTGGGGCATGTGCCCTGACCAGGAATCAAACCGGTGACCTCTTGGTGCATGGGTAGACGCTCAACCAATGAGCCACATCAGCTGGGCGAACTTTTGAATTTTTAAAAAACAGAGATAACAAAGTCCATTTGCTCTCACACAGCTCTATACCTGGGTGATGGTGACTCAGGTCTTCTACTGCAATCTGCACCACGTCCGCCAGATCCTGTTCTGACATCATCCAGAAGGAGAGAAGAGGAGCCAGTCAACAAGCAAGAATCAAACTCACACAGGACTAGGATTCTGTCACCTACAAAACAAACACAAGAGCAGAGAGGGAGATTAATGATTGTGACCTGTGAAATGAAAACTGCTAACCATACACATTCAAGAGCACATCAGGCTCTGGCCAGGTGGGTCAGTTGGTTGGAGCGTCATCCTGTGCACCAAAAGGCTGTGGGTTCGATTCCCAGTTAGGTCACATACCTAGGTTGTGGATTCTATCCCTGGGACATGTCAATGTTTCGCTCTCACATTGATGTTTCTTTCTCTTTCTCTCCCACCCCCCCTCCTTTCCCTCTCTCTCTAAAATCAATAAACATATCCTCAGGTGAGAATAAAAATAAAAATAAAAAGAGAACATCAGATGTCCACAAATTTTGTTTTTAATATAGGGTTCTTCTTGCTCCAAACCACCAAAAGGTTAGCATTTTTGGAGAATTGAGAAATAGCTCAAAAAATGCTCATAGCTTCTGTCTAGCCCAACCGGAGAGCCTCTCACTTTATCAAACCATTCCTCACACCATCTCCAAAGTCACCTTCCTAAAATGGCTAAACACGTCATCCCCGAGCCAGAAGTCTCCAATGGTCCTCTACTGCCCACAGAATACATCTTATCTTCCACCTGCTCCCCGTGGGGTATCAGCTCACACCACACCCCAGAAAACCATTGCACTCTTGTCTCCACCAATAATAAAACTCTCACCTCCCAAAGTTTACCTAATGGACCTTTCAGCCAAGGCTATCCCCATACTCCATTTCTGCTACTCAAATCCACCCTCTCTCTGAGCTCCTCTGTTTTGCTTCCCCTTGGCTTCCAGCACAGACATGAACTGCAACACAGCCCATTGCTATGCTCAAGAGCACTGCTATCCTATCTACAGGGCATCTTCTGGGACAGGGCCACCTATGATGTAAGCTGTCATCCCTGAGCCTAGCATTGTGTCTGGAATAGAAACAGTTACTTTTTCCTGATCCTGAAACACTTTGATTAGGCCTAGAGAGACCTATGTCACTGTAATATTTTTATTTTATTATACTTTATATTATGTATTTACAAGTAAATATTTATAAAAGAAACTATTTTCGCACCTAGACTACATGCTCCCTGAGGGCAGAAACCATGCACTCAACTCTACAGCACAGCTCCTTTCATCAGTAAGTACTTACCATCCCTACACAACTCCTGTAGGGCAGCAGAGAGATAACTTACAATTTTCAGATCATCTACTTTCAAGTCGGAATCTCCTGACAGCAACTTTTAAAGATAAGTTCCAACGAACATTAATTTTTAAGTTTCACATGTGTTCTTAAATCCTATAAACAACATGATTCCTCTTCTCTTTAGTCCAGACTTAAATTCTACAGCTTAAATGGTAGCTCCAGAATTTCATAGGGAAGACAATTTGTAGGAGGAACCAATCTCCTCTCTTAAATCATACTTTATAAACATCTAATCAAATGTACGATCACTTCATACAAGACTGAATGAGGTAAGAAAACATCAAGAGTCCTTAACAAAAAAGAGACTGATAACCACCAATCTGGATGAGAAACAAAGGATCTCAAAGGAACTTTGACTGAGTCCTTTACTAAAAGATTGTTAGTCTCCTCAAATCCCCCCATAAAAACACATGGAGCAGCTAGGATAGCAAAACCAGGTCAATGTCCATAACAGAACTGAGTGATAAGGTCTCAAACAAACCCCAAAATGCAAGCAAGTAGGGACACACCACTGACAGTGACAAGATCATCATGGTAGAAGCAGGGAGCAGAGAGAAGTAATATGTCAACTTGAGAACAGCAGCTGAAACCAGGAAATGAGCACAATCCCACAGGAGACAAATGCAAGAGGTCTGCAATAAAGTCCAGAAGCCCTAGAACATTCTGGAGCCTATGAACTCTTAAAAATAATCATCCAAAGCTCCCTGTAAGCCAAACACACTGAAACGAAATGACTGAAAACAGAATACAAGATATACAGGACAGGGAAAACAATGACAGAGACAAATCAAAGTCTAATTAAAGGTGGGAGAGAAAAACAGAGCCAGGAGAGTTCAGAAAATGAACTGCTACATTTTTTTAAAACTTCCTAAAAAAATGTAAAATAAGAGCTCTAGAACACTGAAATTAGAAAAACTATTCTAAATCAAGCCTCCCTTCTAAATAGTCAGGAAAATTAATTCCACATCATAATAAACAAAAAAAAAAAATTGAGGTCCAATTGATGAAAAGATACTATATATCAAAAGAGAATTAAGAAGCAAAATAGTGTGGGCTCAGTGGTTGAGCGTTGACCTATGAACCAGGAGGTCACAGTTTGACTCCCAGTCAGGGCACACACTCGGGTTGTGGGCTCTATCCCCAGTGGGGAGCATGCAGGCGGCAGCCGATCAATGTTTCCTCTCCCACCATTGATGTTTCTATCTCTCTCTCCCTTTCCTTGCCTCTCTGGAAAAAAAAAGAAAAAAAGAAAGAAAAATAACATCACTACAGTCAGTGAAAACAGAATAGAAAGACATGTTACCAAAAGAGATGAAAAATACTTACCTAATATTTCAAAACAAGTTAAAATACATGAAGGAAACAATATGGTACTACTAACCATAAACCATCATGAGAAAAGCTCAAAAATGAAGTAACAGAACTCAAAAAAGGTTAGAAACAAAAGCAAAAAAGTTTTGGAAGTGAAAATTAGAAGGAATCCAAGAGCAAATAAACAATAAATTATGCCTTCAGAAAAACAAGAGGAGGAATTTTTTGTTAAGTAAAAAAGAAATGAAAAGTTCAAGAAAAAGTAGCATAGTGACAAAGAAGATCCAGTGTATGTATAACAGGAGACTCTAAGGAAGAAAACCAAAGCACTCAGTGTGGTACACACTGTACTGGAAGAGTAACGGGAAATAGGAAAAATAGCTCTCCTTTACTTCTAGTGCGAGTATAACCCTGGAGAACAACAAGCAAGATAGCTATCAAAATGCACTGGACACAGTCCTGACCATGCCATTCCCTATTCAGGAATCCTTCCAGCACATAGATTCATATATCTGTACAAAGATCTATATACCAAAAAACAAAAAAAACACAACCAAGGCATTGCTTTTAGCAGCAAAAGAATGGATGCAGCCTAAATGTACAACATAAACAAGAACAAAATGTCTGGAACAGCCAAACAATGGAATTTCAAGTAAATGTAAAAGGAGGCAAATATATCTAACAACAACTCCCAAGATGCAGTATTACACGAATGTAAGTGGGGCAGAATGCGCACAACATACTTTCAAAAAAATATGCTAGAAAAATATGCACAGAATTTCCCCAGAACATAAAGGGTAAAAAGTATTATTTTTTTCTTTTCACTATTTTATACTGTTTGCATTTTTTAACAAGTGCATTTATCACCTTTTCAAAATTAAAAAAAAAATTTAAAAACACCACACACTTTTTAAAGATGTCTGGACAACTAAATGTTTAGGCATAACACAACTAAATATTTAGGCATAAACTGTGGGGGACATTCTCGATTCCAACCTCAGTTATATCCAGTAATATTCTCTGAACCTGGTGCCTGTGCTGAACACTGGGAGTTTCTTCCACCTTCATCCTCAGCAACTGCTCCAGAGAACCTGTCAGGATAAGGAAATAAGGTGTTGTGCTAAATGTGTGTCCTCTGAAGATGACCTCAAAGTCACCTGGTGGTTAACTGGTGGTCAGTTTGAAGATCAAAGCTACTCATGCCATAATCTCAGTCTTTTTTTCCAAATTAAAAACCAAAGCAAAGATTATTAAAGGGATACACTGAACTCTGTAATGAAGGTGGTAGTCCTTGGTTAGATACCACCCAACTGATCTTTGACTTGATAGATTTAAAACATTTTAGAGTCACAGTCTGCTTTAGAATTTAATTAAGAACAAACAAACAACCATGGACCTTTTCCCTGGAAATTTGCATAGACAAAACTCTACAAAGTTTCACAGGCTTCACCAATACCAGTGTAAGAGCCCTAATTTATAGGGCCACGTGGGCACCGAAGGAAAGCTCCCCACCTCTCCTACAGCCCACTGTGGCTACCTGACCAAGTTTGAGCCTATGGAACATGAGCTCAGACACGGTGCATGGCAGCGCAAGCACCTTATCAAAAGAAAGCTGGCAGTGACCATGGCCCTCCTGCTAGACTCTAGGGATGAGGATGGACAGGAGCTAGAACGTTGGAGCAAAGAACAAGAAGGAAATAGCCTGGGTCCTCACATCTATGGAGCTGCCATGCCTCCTGGCCTGTCTCAGACTTCCTCATAAAAAAGGAAAATCAACAACCACCTGCTTGAAACAATGTATATTTTGCAGTCTGTCACATGCAGCCAAGCTTAACCTAAGTGATACACCTGAAGCCCATTCATGATGGGCCTGGATCCATAGCTTCCAGGTTAAATACCTATCTCTCATAAAGGTCTAGTGGAAAGTTTTCAGGGGCCTTTTTCAAGCCTTTTCTTGAGTTCTGAAAGCTTTAAAAGTGGCCCAAGAAAATACTCCAAACTCACCATAAAATCCTGAGTCTTAACCTCTTCCAAATGAGGACACCATACGTTATCCAAGTTGTTTACTCAAAATGATTCTCTGGCCAGGATAAAGAGTCATTTAAAATTCTGCCAACAGAGAAGGCTTGAATAGAAAAGTAGGGCAACAAGCCCAAGGAAACTGGAACAGAGCAATACATGCCATTGCCATTTTGGCAAATTAAATTTGCCATTTCTCAGAAGTCCTGGAGACAGTCCAGTCTTAATATAATAAAACAACTGGACTGAGATTAATGTTCAATAATGTCTTTAATGGCAATGACTAGTTAGAACCCTGCTTTAAACTAACGTATTTTGGACTCTGTCACATGAGCCACCCTGAAGCCCATTCATGATCCAAGGCTTCCAGGTTAAATAAATGTCTCTCAGAGAAGTCTAGTGGAAAGTTTTCAAGGGTCCAATTCAAGCTTTTTCCTGGTTTCTAAAAGTTCTACAAGTGGCTTAAGAAAATACTCTGAACTCACTATAAAATCCTGAATCCTAACCTCTCAAGTGGCTGAAGAGAGCCTCTTCTAGGGTGCACATGAAAAAAGAGCCCACCAACCGAATCAACAACTTAAGTGCTCAATCTTAAGGGAGAGGTAAATGAAGGTACACCCTATTATAAAACACTGCAGACACTAATGTGAGTGACAGTGGTTTGATTGCAGGAACCATAATGGAAAGGTCTCCAGAATATAATACTAACAGAAAGGAACATAAAAGGAAAATTGCAAAACAGTATATGATCCCTATTCTGTTTTCTAAAAATGCATGTATGTGTAGTCACATGTCCATGTGTGAGTAGATGCACACCAGATGGTCTGAAATGATACATACTGAAGGTTACCCATGAGGGAAGGAATATAGACAATATGAGCTGACTTTCATTCTTGATTCTTCAGGATTGTTGAATTTTTTATTAGCCCATATTCATTTATCACCTGTGAAATTGTTTTTCTAAAACAAAGTAACAAGTATATAACCTACAACTTGTATGTATCCATCACACCCAGCCATGACCACTAGTGCTGGTGTGTCCGAGGCTGCGGGCACAAAGCAGCCCTTCCCTGAACACTTCCATTCTCCTGGACCACTGTGTCATACTTTCTCCTCTCCCTTCTAAACCCCAGCTCCTCCTTCCTCAGTCAGCTAGCGACAACGCTTTCTCTTCCCCATCAGTTCCTTTGAACTTAGCCACCCCACCTGTGGCTACTTATGGGCACCACCTGGCCTTGCTCCTATCCAAAGATACTGGTATGCCCTATCCTCTTTACAACCAGAGGCCCCCGCACTTCAGCAGTTTTCTCCGAGTCCCTGGCCATCTGCCTCCCAGGTCATTCCCAATACACACTGCACTGCTACTTCCCCACCTCCCCTTCAGAGCAGAATTCCCAAGAGTTGCTGTACTGACCAAACTGCCCCTATCCAGCCTGCCCTGCCCACCACTAGCACCTGCCCAGGGCTCACTCCCACCTCCTCCACAGCCAGCCTCCCTCTCTCGCCTCCCTGGCCTGGCTCCACTCTCCTGGCCTTGTCTTGCAGAGGTTCTTTGAAGGTTTGCATGTCCTCCCTGACGTGGAAGGTCCAGGGCCAGGTGCTGAACCTCTTCTCAATCATTCTGAAATACCATCTATGTGCTGATGGCTCATATTCACCCTTCAACTCAGACCTCAGACGTGAACTACAGATAGCCTGCTGGACAGCTTCTCTAGGTATCTAGTCCCAACTGTAACTACCAAACTGAACACGATACCTCACAAGCAACTGCTCCTCCCAGACTTTCCATCTCAATTTATGGTAACACCAGTTGCTTAGACCAAAAACCTTCAGTCCTTGGGTTTTTTTTTCTCTCATGTCCCATCTGTGGGCAAATTTTCTCAATAAGCATTGTGGGCTCATCTGGAGTCGTGCACTGGCCCTCACAGGGGCCTTCCTGCTCTACCTTTACTCGGTAATTATTCCCAACACCTAGTTAAAAAGCTTTCAGGATCACATCAAACACATGTCAGACTGTCCCTCACTTGTTTAGAGCCCTCTGAAGGCATTCTGCTTACTCAGGATGGCTTTCCCGGAACCCTGAAGTCAGCTGCACACCAGCCAGCACCTCTCACAATGCCCCTCAGGTTCTCTTTGCTGCTCCTTACTCAGCCCATCCAAAGAGGCCTCCCAAGTGCAGCAGGTACACCCAGCTCAGAGCCCTTACACGGACACCCACCTACCCCTACTGCCAATTCCATAACTGAATTACGCCCATTCAATTACACCCACCACCAGCAACCACATCCCTGTTCCCCTCTCCTGCTTCATCGAAAAACACTTACTGTCCAACTTACATGTGCTAAATGTTCATTTCGTTTAAATCTGTCTTCCCTACTAGAAAATCAGTTCCATGAGGGCAGGAATTTTCATTTTACTTCCTGTCTAGCACAGGGTTGGCATAGGCTGGCCCTCAATGAACACACACGTGATGAATCTAGTGGAAGAGCCCACTGTAGAGTTACACAGCAATGCAGAACTATGAAGGTCAGCATTTCTACTTAAAAACCATGGATTAGGTCTTCAAAGTTCTTTCAATTTATGTTTTGATTTCAATAGGAATGTACCATAATTAAGTCACAAAACTATTTAGTTTATGACTGTGAACTTCATGTGAATTACACTTTCCGTTAACAGTGAAAATACAAGCTGCTTGTCAGCCATCAACAAAAGACACAGCAGCTGTTCATCAGCTGAGATACAGAACTGCAGATTTTATTGTTAATTTTTAAAGAAACTACAAATTTGGACACCCATACAATAAAGTCACAAGGCCATTAAAACAGGAATAAAAGAAAGGCTCCTGTGATTGAGCAATAAACCTAGCTTCAGCAGTAAAGGTTAAAAAAGAAAACACTACTAATATCAACTATCAGCTCTCGTTATGTGAAAATGGCAGCAAGAAAAAATAACCAAACAAAGCCTCGCTGTATGGATACAGGGATATTCTCAGTCACTGTGAAAATGACATCACATGGATCATCTCATCAGAGATGTCACAACATATGGGACCATTTTCCCATCAGTTTTTTAGGGTGGTCTTCATAGAGCAGTTTCTTATACCAACCCTTGAATAATGCTGAGTCTGATTTGGATTGGATGATTTCCACAGGACGCAGAGCAATGTAGCCGGGTGTATAACCTCCCAGGCAGGAGCCTGCTCTACTAGACTTATTTACCATCAGATACATGCAGAGTGACTAAAGAGACGCAGTCCACAAGTCATGGGTAAAAAGCTTGGAATACCCTTTTCATATCTTGGAGGGGCCTTGGAAGTCATTTAGTGCTAACCTAACTTCATTTTACAAATGACAAAAATATAATCTGAAAGTATTACTCTGAGGGTCAGAACTGTCCACGAACAAGTACAAGAGGGAGATAAGCCTAAATACAAGTCTTCGAGTACAATTCTGCAGAAAAGACCCTTGGTACAGGAGTGATGAGGAAGAACCATCACCAAGGTCCTACAGCAGACTCCACCTCCCTGGAGCCTTAAAATTAATGAGGTCCCAAAACCTTGTGCTTGTATAGATATATGGTTTGTGTTCTTGACATTCCATCACCCACCACACCCCATTCAAATGTCAAGTCCACAATGCCATAAAAATCATAACAGTAATTTCCAATCCCATGTGAGGAAGTAGCTAAGTGGTGCCTAATTAAAAAGCTAAATCTCCAGGAACAGGGAAACCTCCAAGAAACTAAAGAGCATTCCATTTAGTCAAATCTTCTTGAATATAAGTATAGTAATAAAATAATGAATTAAAAGCCAGTATGAAGTAAGCAAAGAAACAAATTTTTATTAAACTGAGATATGGGGGAAAGACTCAGTTTACTTATTTTTCTCCCAAAATTAGTGTGGGTTGGGAGGGTAAATATGCAAAAGATGAAATAGGGAACAAAGAGCAATATGACTAAATGACTGGTTATAGATAAACCAGGAAATTAGGAAGCAAGAAATACTTCTTCCTATGGTTTCCAATTAGGGAAATTCAGGCCATATTGTTTCTTCTTTAAGACAGCTCCCCTCCCAAAAAATGTTTGAGTTTAAAATTAGGAAAAGATCAAACTAGCCTCAGAGAGCAGGTCCTTCCTCCTTACAATTAATGTTTGATTAAAGTTGCCACTTTTATTCAAGTTTTCCAAAATATGTAAACCTCCTCAAATATAAACCACAAATGCAGAAAAGAGAAGAAAATGGATTTAAGTTGATCTCACAGCACCCACTGTCACAATCCACAGACTCACTGGTCTAAAGACCCCCTTTATCATTTTAAAATTAGTAAGGCCCAAAACCTGTGCTTGTATATCTATCAATAGTTATCACATTTGAAATTAGAACAGAAAATGTTTGAATATTTCTTTATTCATTTAAAATTATAAAAACTAACACATTACATATTAACATACAAAGCATTTTTATGAAAAATAGTTTCCAAAAGTAGCAAAATCTTAAGAAGAGGAACATAGTTTGGCATTTTTACAAATCTCTTTAATGACCGACTTAATGGAAAACAACTGGATTCTCATATCTGCTTCAGTTTTCAATCTGTTGTAATAGATTTTTCTGGTTGATGCATATGAAGAAAACCCAGCCTCACAAAGAGGTGCGACTGGGAAAGGGAAAAGTATGTATTTTATTTTTTTAAGAGTATATATTTTAATAACCTTCAGATAATTGTAGATATTCTTCTTTAATACAGTACCAAAACTCAACAAGTGTTTTATTTTTCCTAAAGGCTTTTTGCAATGTGACATCTAAAACTGTTATCAGTGAACTTTTTGTACACTATTGCTTTAAAATCCATTGTCTGTCCTGCCCTTTGTAACACCATGTCCTTGTCATCTGGAAAATACAGATTCACTGAGTTCCAAATGTTGTTTATAATATACTATCAAAAGCATTACATTCATTAATACGAGTACTGATCTCATCAGAAAGTCTTTAAGTATTAGGAAGCTGTTGAGCTCACAGCAGCAGATACAAGCTTTCTGAAATTCCAATTTCCCTTGAAAGTTCAAATTGTATCACTGGCAATTGTGTTAGTTGCTTTACTTGAAGTGGCAAGCTGAATTTGTTCATTTAGTAGGAAAACTGGTAGTTTGTCAATTATTCTTTTCCAGTGGTCCATGAAAAAAGTGGCTAGTTCAGCTAGCAACTCAAATAATTGCAGAAGGACTTGTCCTTGAAGGAACCCTCTAACTCCAAAATGCAGCACAACTGCTTTCCACATACATCCTGTCTTAAAAAGAGGTGTACTTGGGTTGAGATTTACCCTGCTTCATCAAGTACATTCTTAGGTGAATAAGATTTTTTAAAAATTGCATGGCAATAAAGAATACAATGGTACAACTGCAGCTTGGGGCCTCAGCCTCAATTGTGCTAAAGCAGCATCAGTTTTACCACCATTGACCCTGCACCATCAGTGCAACCATCAACATGCAAAAAAAGGCAATGACCACTTACGATCATTATGAAAACTGCTTTGATCTCACAGACCCCCTGGGAAGGTCTCAAGGACACCCCTGGGGTTCTGTAGACCACATTTTGACAACCACTGCTTTCAGGTACATTTCTAGAAAGAAAATGTTAAGAACCACATATGAATTAATGTGAATTCCAGATCAATCCTGCTGTAAAATATAAACTATAAATGCATTTAAAAGCAACTCTTACTTGGTTTACCAACTGCCAACAGTAAATATAACCAATAATGCAGAAGCCTGCATATATCTTGCAAAAAAATTGTGGTTTTTATATATATAACACCCATATTTTAATTCTTCCCTGACAGCTGCTAAATTACTTACATTGTGAAATATCATCATCTGTTCTGATCAAATAAGATACTACAACTGCCAAAGAAGCAGAAGTCTAGTAATGTACAATTGACTGTAGGCTAAAACACCTTAACCTTATTTCATAGTTCCAAGAGAAACTTTGATAAGTCTCTATGAACTTTTTTTACACAATTAATATTGTGATCTTACTGCATTCATTCACACACTATTTTAAAAATAATCATTGGGGACACACTGCACATACATACAACTAAACATACGCTACAAGAGAGGAGAATGTAACCCTACCCTTAAGATGCGTACTAAGAAATACACTTGGGATCTACTGCTTAGCCATAGCTAAAAACAGCATTAGGGGAACAGACTGAGCGAAGGGGTCAGAGGTGCAGGTCTACTGGTTTGGGAGTCTTAAAAAGTCCATGACACAGAACAAACTAGCAGAGGTCTGCTCTCAATTTACTAAGGAGACCTGCCAGATGAAGTGAGGTCCTTGGGGATAGGGTGGGGTTCAGCCATAAAAGAATTTCAGAGGAAATTCAAATAGACGGTATTTTTAGTAACACTGAATTATTGTTCATTTTTTTATGTGTAGTTTTGAAAAAGAATGTCATTGCTCTCAGACATGAGTGCTCAAGCATTTAGGGGTAAAAGGTGATCGCTCCAACTTACTTTCAAATACAGGAAAAAACCCACACAAATGCTAACCCTTTGTGAATCTAGATGAAGGCTATACACCTGTATATTCATTGTGCTCTTCTAGCAACTTTTCTCTAGATTAAAGTTAGGAGGAGGTAGCACAAAATCACTGATTTAGTAAAACACGCTCAAGCTAGATCAAGCAGAGCTTGGAGAGCTTCATGTTGGCATACACTGTCCCACATCATGGTGGTGCATGTTGTTAACGGGGAGAAACTGGGTGTGGGGTACACAAGAACAAGCTGTACTATCTCTGCTATTATTTGTATATCTCAAATTATTACAAAATAAAAGGTTTTAAAATAAGTCTTTAGAAAAAAACAGAAATAGAACTCTCCAACCCACTTTGCCTGCCACCAGCCACCATCATCACATCTCTCTTGTGCCAAACTCCTAGAACATGTTCTAGAGCCCAAGCCCATCCACAAACATTGTGTCTTTCCACTCCCTTCTGAATCCCAAACAAAAAGTCTGGTTTCCAAACTCACTGTTGGGCTGAAACTTTTCTCCAAGAGACCAGACAAGAGCCCTGTAAACAATTCCTGACTGCCTTTTAGCACCAGCATATTTTTTTTCTTTCTTTTTTTAATTTCTTTATTGATTAAAGTATTACATGTGTCCTCATCCCCCAAATTACCCTCCCCAACTACTCCCCCCCCCACTCATGCCCTCACCCCCGTTGTCTGTGCCCATTGGTTAGGCTTATATGCATGCATACAAGTCCTTTGGTTAATCTCTCCCCCTGACCCTCTCCCACCCCTACCTTCCCTCTAAGGTTTGACAGTCTGATTGATGTTTCTCTGTCTCCGGATCCGGTTTTATTCATTAGTTTATGTTGTTCATTATATTCCACAAATGAGTGAGATTATGTGATATTTATCTTTCTCTGACTGGCTTATTTCATTTAGCATAATGCTCTCCAGTTCCATCCAAGCTGTTGCAAATGGTAAGAATTTCTTCTTTTTTACCAAACCACAGCATTCCATTGTGTAGATGTACCACAGTTTTTTAAACCACTCATCTGCTGATGGGCACTTAGGCTGTTTCCAAATCTTAGCTATGGTGAATTGTGCTACTATGAACATACGGGTGCATATATCCTTTCTGATTGGTGTTTCTAGCTTCTTGGGATATATTCCTAGAAGTGGGATCATTGGGTCAAATGGGAGTTCCATCTTTAGTTTTTTTTAGGAAACTCCATACTGTTCTCCACAGTAGCTGCACCAGTCTGCATTCCCACCACAGTGCAAGAGGGTTCCTTTTTCTCCGCATCCTCGCCAACACTTGTCATTTGTTTATTTGTTGATGACAGCCATTGTGACAGGTGTGAGATGGTACCCAATTGTCATTTTGATTTGCATCTCTTGGATAATTAGTGACTTTGAGCATGTTTTCCTATGTCTCTTGGCCTTCTGTCTTCTTTCGAAAAGTTTCTATTTAGGTCCGTTGCCCATTTTTGATTGGATTATCTTTGATTTGTTAAGTTGTATTAAGTTCCCTGTAGATGTTGGAGATTAAACACTTATCAGTGATAACATTGGCAAATATGTTCTCCCATATAGTGGGCTTTCTTGTTGTTTTGTTGATGGTTTCCTATGCTGTGCAAAAGCTTTTTATTTTGATGTAGTCCCATTTGTTTATATTCTCTTTAGTTTCCATTGCCCTAGGAGCAGTATCTGTGAAGAAATTGCTTCGGTATATGTCTGAGATTTTGCTGCCTATGGATTCCTCTAGTATTTTTATGGTTTCCTGTCTTATGTTTAAGTCTGTTACCCATTTTGAGTTTATTTTTGTGTATGGTGTAAGTTGGTGGTCTAGTTTCTTCACTCAGGCTATCCAACCATGTCTTTCTCGCTCTCCTGGGACCTTGCTCCAGGGTCCCCGAGACCTCTGTCCTCCTCTGAAAGCTATCCCTTGCGGAGCATATCCAACCTTCTTGGCTCCATGTCAGGTGGGCCACTCCAATTGCAGTGCAGTGACTAGCCAACAGGCTGCAGGTGCCCATGCGGCTCGGGCTTTTAGGAAACAGAGTAGCACAATGGAAGGCACTGTCTCCTAGAGGGCGCTGGCAGGCACTCACTTTGACTACAGAACTGACAACCATCTCTCCCAAAATTTTGCCACCTTAAACTCTCACCAACACCTTTCCCTAGTCCAATATTTCAAACCACCCTAATGCCCATAAGACAACAATGAAATATATTCCATTATTTTAAAAGATGAACTCTTCTCATGTCCCTATTAGCTCATTTTTCCCAAGAACATTGATCAAGGAGATACCAACCCCTCTGAGAAAGAACCCTGCGCTTTTTTTAAACTCTCTCTGCTCTGTTACCCTTAAGTATCCAACCATCACCAGACCCTATCCTATAATTTCTTCACGCTTGTTGATTCAACCTCACTTTCTCTTCCTCCCTCCCACTGCACCTGGTCTGCTAAGTGCCTCATTATCCATGAACTGGCCTCCTGCCCAGTCCCTGCCTCCAGTCTGATGTGTAGGCATCATCTTTCTGGGACACACTCTAAAGCTAAGTCCACTGATCTAACAGAATGAGTGTCCCTTTGTCCCTCCCAGAGTTACACATGGCTGAGGCAGGAAGCCAATCCTCTCATCCATCCTATAAATTCCTGAGTGGTTTTTCTGGAGGGCTCATCCTCTCAGAGCCCAGCTCAGCACCTTTCCATGGCCCTCCTCTGCTGACAGCATCACGTCTAAACTCCTCCATCCAGGTTTCAAGCCTTTCCTAGTCTGGCTACCTCCTGCCTGCCTATATATAATCTCATTTTATTCACTCAACCAACAAATGCATTCTAAACCAATGGTTGGCAAACCATGACCCCACGGGCCAAATCTGGCCCTCTACCTGTTTTTGTACAATCCACGGGCCAAATAAAAAGAGAAGCAATATTTTGAAACGTCAAATTATATAAAACTAAAATTTCAGTGTCCACAAGTAAAATTTTATTGCAATACAGCCATGCCCAACTGTCTGCATACTGTCTACGGCTGCTTTGGGGCTGTAATGTCTCCTCTAGTGGCTGAAAGTCTCACTTTAATGTAAAAACAATTGCTCTATGCCTTGGATCATCACTAACACAAACACCACGCTGGGCACACAGGAGTCATCCACAAATACTTTAGTGAAAAAGTAATGATCTTCAGGTTCAAATGATCCTGCAAATACAGATAATCCTGAAAATCATGCCTTAATGCCCTGACAGCTCTTTCAATCCCTCTGCTGCAAGGACAATAGGAATCTTGGTTCTAATTACCTTCTAATTTAAAAAAATCAAGAGAAGCCCAACTGGTGTGGCTCAGTGGTTGAGGGTCGACCTCTGAACCATGAGGTTCAGGGCCCATGCCCAAGTTGCAGGCTCCATCCCCAGATCAATGATTCTCTCATCACTGATGTTTCTATCTCTCTCTCCCTCTCCCTTCCTCTATGAAATTAAATTTTTTTTTAAAAAAATTTTAAAGTCAAGAGAAAACATTAAATACAGTGGTGGGCATGGATGGGAATGTAGGTTTACAGTTTAGAGTACATGAAACAGAGTTTATTCTTGTATTATTATTTATTCATTATTGTATTATATATTTGTACTACAACTGTAAGCTACTTTTGCCCATCCCTGTATTTGGAGACCACAGTTGATGTTGTCTCCTACGCTTCCACTGCATTTATACCTCTATTTTTACCGTTAAAATGAAAAACATTTAGAGATGTGAAAATGAATTAGATGACATAAGTCAATGTTTGTACCTCTACTGAAAAAAGTTATGTTGCAGAGAGATAGTATATTGATTTTTATATTTACATACTTAAATTCAACTATAGCTCACTTCATAATCAGATACTGAATTACACGTAAAATTTTAAAATCATTTAACCACTGACATATGTTCTTTTCTTTTCTTAAAGCTTCACCCAAGGACATGTTGGGGGGGGGGGGAGAGAGAGAAACATTGATTGGTTGCCTTCTGTACATGCCCTGGACCAGGGTTCAAACAGGCAACTTTTTGGTGCACAGGACAAATGCTCAACCAAGTCACTCCAGCTGTTCTTATAAGAAATAATGGCCCTAAGACAGTACGAATTCATACTCAACATTGCAAATTGTCTAAAATCATCTAATAGAATTTAAAATTATCACTGAATATCAAATAATACACCAAAATACAACACCATATAGTAATAACAATCTACACTAATAAAAGAGAAACATGCAAATTGACCATCACTCCGCTACACCCACCAGCCAATCAGGAGTGAGTATGCAAATTAACCCAACAAAGATGGTGGCGGCCACAGAGCTGGAGCAAGCAAGGGCTTGGGTTGCCCCCAGTGATGGAGGAAGCCAAGCTTCCCGCCCACCCTGGCCAGCCCTGGCCTCCGCTCAAGGCTACAAAGTTTTAATTATAGAAGATAAATAAATCCCAGATACCTGCTTCCAGCCAGCCCTGGCCTCCGCTCAAGGAGTCACTGAAAGAAAAAAAGAAAAAAAGGAGGGGCTGGGAGCTTGGGTCGCTGTGGGGTGTGGCCAGCCTGCAAACAGCCCTCAGCCCCTCATCCAGGCTGGCCACACCCCCATGGGGTGAGGGTCGCTGCTGGGGGGCTTGGCCAGCCTGCAAATATCCATCAGCCCCTCACCCAGGCTGGCCAAGCACCCCAGTGGGGACCCCCACCCTGAAGGGGCTATGGCCAGCCTGCAAACAGCCATCACCCAGGCTGGCGAGGCACTCCAGCAGGACCCTCACCCTGAAGAGGGTGTGGCCAGCCTGAAAACAGCCCTCAGCCACTCACCCAGGCTGGCCACACCCTCATGGCCCAATCCCTGTAAATGGGCTATTGAACATCCCTCGAAAGGTCCCAGATTGGAGAGGGTGCAAGATGGGCTGAGGGACACCCCCCCCCCCCGCCCCTGTGCACGAATTTCATGCACCGGGCCTCTAGTTAACAATTAAAAGGCACAACAGAAAAGTCACTTTCCTGGAAAGAACAGGAGGGTGTCTTAACCCTAAAGACTATCAAGGACATCTGCTGAGACAGGGGGCTGTGTGATTCCACACCCTCAGAGTGTGGGTCTACATGTAGTACTGGCAGGTTCCTCACAGAAGTGCAGTTATTGTAGGTTCTTGCCCTTGTTAACAAGTGTATACTTTACAATCACAGACAAGCTTTTAATTAGCAACTTGTACTAATTTACAATACCTTTAAGCTCCTGTCCAGTTTTAAATATCTAAAGTTATATGATGTAAGTTTATCACAGACAAAATTTATACTATATGCAAACCTCTATCAATTAAATCAGAACCATTTGAGGTTAACAAGCATAAATAGATATAGGACCTGACAGGTAAAGTTGATGATAACAATAATTATAGGAGCTACCATTTATTGAATACTAAACACAATATTAAAAATTATCTCATTTAATCTTCCCAACCTTTGATGTAGGTGTGCTCCCATTTCACAGAAATAGGCCCATCCCTAAATGCTCCCCTTATCTGAAACATACACCATGAATATTAGGGGAACATGAGACCAGAGAGCAGTAAAGAAGTGGAATGGGGAGGAAACAGAGCACACTCCCACAGTAACACATTTTGTGTCCTTAACTAAGCCCACATGTTAGCCATCACCATGTGTTCTTGTTTCCTTTCCCTGGAGCTTGGGTCTGTGCATCCATCCATCCCTCAGCTCCCTCTATAATCTGAAATCCTTTTATCACCCATCTGTTCCTCCAGTTTATTGCCTCATACTGCAAAGCTTGGGGAGAGAGGTGGTCAGCAGTTCAAGGTTAAATGCCCTAATCTCCTTTTTCACCTCACAATTTTACAGAAACCAAACCAAACAACTAGATTATGCCAAAATGTTAAGGGAATTTATAATCCTAACCAGCAACATAAAAACAAAAGAAAATTAACTCCCAACCTGAGCAGTCATTAGAACAAATAACAAAGTTAACAATGACAGGTGGCAGATATAGATGCAGGGAACATTCCAGAGGTTTTTGACCCACACAACAGATGTCAGACAAGTGCAACCCCTCAGAGGCAGAGTGGATAACCAAGGAGAACTAGTTAGCATGATCTAAAGCAGCAAATGGACAAAAGCATGGGGAGGCCCACTGAGGTCATGTGGCAGACACTGGCTGACCACACACGGCCCTGGCAGACACATCCACCACAGTATCATCATGGGGGCCAAATATTCTTGGGGGGAAATATATTCATCAAAGTTCATAAAGGAGTCCCCTTTTCTTTCAGTATAAAGGACATTGAGATAATTAGTAAAATCTGAATTAGATCTGTTGCTTAGATAGTAGAGCTGCATCAATGATAAATTCTTAATTTTAATAATTGTACTGTGGTTATATAACATGTCCTCATTTTTAAGAAAGACACTTGCCCTAGCCAGTTTGCTTCAGTTGGCCTGTGCACTGAAGGGTCCCAAGTTCGATTCCAGTCAAGGGCACACGCCCAGGTTGCTGGCTCGGTCCCCAGTAGGGGGTGTGCAAGAGGCAGCCAATTGATGATTTTCTCTCATCATTGATGTTTCTCTCTCTCTCTCCCTCTCTGAAATCAATAAAAAAAATATTTTTAAAAAATGTATTTAAAAGTAAAGGGCTATGTCAAACTTCAGAAAAAAATATGTATATACACAGTTATAGAAACAGGAAAGCAAATATAAAATATTAACATCTGAGAATCTAGGAAACTATACAATTTTTTGTACAATTCTTACAACTTCTAAGCCTGAAAAAAAATTCCTATAAAGATGTTGAGGCTTTTTCTCCAAAAAGGGGGTAGTAAGGATGGATAGAAGCATTTTCATTTGAAGGTGACTTTGCCAATGCTAATCATACTTCTAAGAGGCTACCACTTACAATTTCTTTCCAAGTAGATTTTCTCAAAATAAACTAAAAGATTCTGACCTACACTCTCAGAGATGGTTCAGTAGATCCCTCCAGATTGCTTCCAAACTCTCTAAGTCAGCAGTGAAGAGCATGGATGCTAGAGAAGACTAAGAGAGTAATACTTAAAATGACACTTTACACACTGCTTGGCACCAGCTGAAGTATGCTTTACTATCATCATACTGTTATTGAACTTCCAACCATGATTTCTTTCTCCAACTTGCATTAGAACTTTTAGTCTAGAGCTTGGGAATTCACAAACTACAGCCCAAGGGCCAAATCTAGCCTGGTGTCAGTTTTTGTAGGTAGGTTTTATTGAAAAACAGCCATCCCCATTCAGGTTCCACCCTCAAAGGGCAAACAGAGTTGAGCAGCTGTGAGAGAGATCCCAAAATCAAAAATATTTACCTGACTCTTAAACAGAAAATGTTCGTTGACCTCTGCCCTAGTGTTTAATGATGTCCACAGCATCTACAGAATCTTGAAACTGCCTCTTAAGACTGAGGGATAAAGAAACTAAAGACAATTATTGAAGAATAGTAACCTTGACCTTCTTAGAGGTGCCTCTGCTATTACAGGATTGTTCAGTTACCTACAGGACTGGATTGGCTCTTGCTGATGCACCTCCTGTTAGCTATAAAGAGCAATTTCTGATTCAGATTATAGTGGATTCATAGATATCCCAATAAGGCAAAGCAGCCTTACTGACTCTTGAATGATCCTGGGAGAATCCATGAAGCAAGCTGAACTGAATTTTTTATTAACAGCTATATGTGGAGGGAACCCCTAGCAGTATGTATTTGCTTTCATCTTATTGTACGCCCTTGAGCTTCCTTTCTCCTCCCAAACATAGTATGATTGCATTTTATACAAATACAAATTATACAAATTTAAATTACACAAATTTAAAATAATAAATATTAAGTCCTCACTTTGCAAAAATAAAAAGTGAAATTAGTTAAATCCTGCAAATATTAAAATGTGTAATTTCAATTAATTGAAAATTGTGCTTGCCCCGGACAGCTGCAACTTTTAAATGGTTAACAGAACACCAGCCTTTTTTTGTCAGTCTAAACACGTGGGTTGTGAACTACTTAGCATCTTCAGAGAAGTGTTCTGGGCATAAAAGCCTAACACAGTACCTTTGCTACCAAGGCCCATCCCCGACTCCCACTGATGAGAGTATCCATAAGGCGGGCTTGGCAACAGCAGGTCCCAACCTGGCTACCCACCTACCAACGGAATTGCAGGGCTGCACTTCATGGTGACAGCAGGAACCACAGCTGGAGTTCTTCCCTGCTCCATATAGTAAGATTAAGATGCCTGTGTCCCTGGCCATATTCAGGGGACATGTAGTCATACGAATAAGGAAATGCCAGCAGCACACATACCATGTTTTCACTGCCAGTTTATCCAAACCCATTTCTAATTCAAAAAGGTTAACCTTTGCTTCAAGTTATTTGATGATTTTCCAACTTAAGGAAAAATCACTGGAGACTACAAGCAGCACCTTTTGAAGCACACTATGTAAATCTCTATTACTAAAAGGTTTGTCAGTACAATCACAAAGGCCACAGGCTGACTGGTTCAATGCAGGCCCAGGTTTCCTGACAGTGCTCTGGTCAGAATGAAGGGGAAAAGAAGACATTTGGCGGGGGGAAGGGATGGTGCCCTAGCAATCTGAATCTGTGCCAGTAACTTGCCTTCGAAGGCACACTCTTGCTAGCCGATAATGAACTCCATTGATGCCTGTCCTGTTTTGCAGAACCTCTTTCCCAGAATACTCCCATTTTACAGAGGCCATAAACCATGAACCATACACAACCCCCGGAAGGGGGTTATCAGCACTGGTACCAGGCCAGGCCTTTGAGTGTGGTCTCACGTTCCCCATCCCAACACAAGGGGCTTTTTGCAAAGCCCAGGAAAGGACAGAAAGCCTGCCATATTTGGGGGACAATGAAATCAAAGGGTATAAAGGGAAAGCTTCCTCCATAGTCACTCACTAAGGATTTGAAAACAGGCTCCCCTGAGTCACTGTACTAATACATCTGAAAATAAATGGGTTTTCCTGAATCTCCCAGTCACCTGGTAAATTCTGTAACAATAGCCAGACCTCCACCCTCACCTGGGTCCTTTGACCAACTTTCACTTTTGGTGCCTTATTTGTGCTCAACTATTTAAAATGCTAATATAAAAACAAATTAGGAAAAGGTAATGGTAGTCAATTTCCCCACATTCAATTCCACTTATCAACTTTTTCAGGGACTTAACTAAAAAAACTATTATCTCTTCACCTTCTCTGGCCTTTTACAGATTTTATTCTTCCATTCTCAGACCTTGTAAATCCCACCTTGTGTGTTACCTGTCTGGGGCACCTCATCATTCACACCACCACCATCCCACCCTCCCCAGTGTGAGGCTTCTTAAAGAGACAAAGTAAACTTTACTGTCACCCCATCATGGAAGTAAATAGTCCAAAACTTTTTAATCATATTGGACAGTTCCTAACTATGGGTAAATGTGGAAAATGCAGAGAAGTCAATTCAAAATAGGAACCCATTTCATGATTTTACAGCATTTGGGGCAAACTACCTGCTTGTTTAAGAAGTAAATGGTTCTATCATATTTTAATTCAAGAATATCCACAGGTTTCAAGCAATGGGAGGCTCTGGGTGTTGATGCCAAGCTCCACTTCCACTTAAGAGACTTACTTTGGAGCACTATGGTGTGGATGCCCAACCTCACCACTGCAATGGGGAGTGAGAAGGGGTCAAGAGCATTCCTTCTGCTCCTTGACTTTACGACTGAGGACAGACACCCTCTCTTCCATGAGACAGGCTGAGCACAGCCCTGGACAATGGACAGCGCCAAAGGCAAGGCAGAGGGCATAAATGAGTAGCTGAGGCTCTCATTTTTAAGTGGTTTCACATCCTGCACAAAAGTGGGAAACCTAGAAGTTAAGTATTTTTAAAACTATTTGCGAAGGCAGAGATGACTGCTAAGATTCTTGTTCTGTGATGTGCTAAATGAGCTCCAAAACTGTCCATGAACAAGAAAACAAGTATAGCTTTTCAAGAGCAAAGTGCAACCAGGTGATCCCACTCAGTATTTGCTCAAAATCCTAAAACTCCTCACATCCCCAAAAATGAATATTTCAGAATGGTTCAGAGTACTTCTGACCAACAATTCATTATGTGATTTTGTTTTTATGTGAAATCAGAGAACACAATAACAATCTTTATTTACCTCTGGTATAGGGAGGGCTTTTAAAGCTTTTATCGGAGACATTCTCATTGAGACCCTTAATGTGTATTTCCCCCCCAGAAGTCTTTTCTTCAAAATGAGAAAATGTTTATTGTACATGGGCATTTTAAAGTCAGTCTTGCACCGTCATGTAACATATTAATTGTATAGCTAATGTTTTCAGGATACATATTGTACAGATGAAGAGAAGAAAAAACTAAGGCGAAAAAGCTGTAACAGATTTTATCAATAAACCATTAATGAAAAATCATCTAGAACCTGTGCCTAGCACACCTAAATAACCAACAAACAAAACAAGATTTGTGGTTCATTATTTCTTATTTCCTTGACAACCATCTAACACAGGAAGTATTTCTTCAACATCCAAGTGAATATGCAACCCTCGCAATTTTTTTTTAATATATTTTATTGATTTTTTTACAGAGAGGAAGGGAGAGGAATAGAGAGCTAGAAACATCGATGAGAAACATCGATCAGCTGCCTCCTGCACACTCCCCACTGTGTGTGTGCCCGCAACCAAGGTACATGCCCTTGACCGGAATCGAACCTGGGACCCTTGAGTCCGCAGGCTGACGCTCTATCCACTGAGCCAAACCGGTTAGGGCAACCCTGGCAACTTTTTAAATGCAAAGAGTCTTTCCATCTTTCAAGACTGGACACCTCTATTCATGGCCACATTCCATCTAGACTATAGATTAACTAGAAACAACCTAAATGCCCAACAAAAAAACTGCTAAGCAAGTTATGATACATCCACTCAAAGAAATGGATTAGATTATCATGAGAAGTATGGGAACAGGCAAAATAAATGTCATGTTTTTAAGTAAAAGTCACTGAAAATGTTATGTACATATGTAGACAAATTATGTTTAAAAATGTCTTTTGCATTTAAAAACTGGAAAAATATTCTCAGATATATAACAATGTGGTAGGATTAGAGGGGTTTTATCAGAATTTTCTTTTACATTGATGTTTTGTTTTACAATAATAAAAGGAAAATGTTTGTGAAAAGTCCAAGTTTTAAGATAAACTGTTTGCTTTATCCTGAAAATCAACCTAAAAAAAAGCAAATGCAATTGAACTCAAAACAGTGGATCAGAAAAAGATCCCCAGACTACTAAGTGGTGAGGGAAATACAAAAAGAAAAAAAAAACAAAAACAGAAAAAGTTTATTAAATTTTTAATTTTTGCCTAGCCAGTGTTGTTCAGTGGTTGAGTATCAATCTATCGAGAGATCACAGTTCAATTTCCGGTTGGGACACATGCCCAGGTTTCAGGCTGTCCCCAGTAAGATACATGCAGGAGGCAGCTGCTGATCAATGATTCTCTCTCATCACTGATGTTCTATCTTTCTCTCCCTTCTCCCTCCCTCTCTCCGAAATCAATAAAACATATTATTTTAAAAAGAAAAAAAGTTTATAATTTTTTTCCAATTATATCAAAACCTGAAGTTTATTTCCTGAAGTATTATTCATAATCAACTTTAAACCACAACAGAAAAGAAAGGAGTATGGGTATGCTAGAAACCATACCTATTTGCCTTTTATGCATTTTCTGACAGTCTTTGTAAGATTTTACTTCAGCTGATACTAACAATTACACCAAGTAGGTGATGCCCCAAGAATTCAGGGCATAAAAATTAGTTTTCTCAAAAATCTCTGGAACTGCCTTTTCTTAATAAAATAAAACAAACAAACAAACAAAATAAAAATAAAGCCTTTTATTGGATTTGTCACAATAATGCTTCTGTTTTAGGAGAGAAATATCAGTTCACAAAACTGGGGCTACTATTAGCCCAACTGAATTGTTTTACATTAACTTCTGGGGAAAACCAATATGTCATAAATTACTTCTCCACAATACAGCTTATTAAATAAGTAACTTAGAACCTCAGAATATTCAGTAAGTGATTAACTGCTAAGTTAAATAGATTTGGAAAATATATTCACAGCATTTCTTTGGTTCTCTACATTTTCATTGTGTAATAACTATGACATTACTATGTACATGTTAATAAAGTATATATATATAAGCTGTCTGCTTCCCAAAAGAGATTTGAGCCTCAGTTTCCAAATCTGTAGCAATCTCATTGTTTCTGTGCCGATCACATGCCATAATAAAAGTGCTTAATTCAGGAGCGATTACCTCACATGGTTATTGCAAAAAATGAATTTTTGCATATGTAGAGAACTAGGACAGTGCCTGGCATATATTCAGGGTCCACTACCCATTTGCTATTATTCTATTTTCTCCTGAGCATCAAGATTTGGATAAACTGCAGCAAAAGAGGCTTCATTTTCTTTAGACAACTTTAGCTATCTTGAAACTGCCAGTACTGAGACACAGACAACCTTCCCACTGGCACAGCTGAAGGTAATTAGCATTATTTCTTCCTCTGTTACTTTAAAAGGGGTGAGAAAACATTTGCAAATATTAGTATAAAATTATACTTTAAAGTGGTGATGATCAATGGAGTTTATTTTAAACCATGATATTTTTTGGTTGCCAAAGTGATGGAGAAGGGGTGCCACTGGCAACTGTAAGGGAAGGAAGGGGTCGCTGTATATCCTGTAATGCTTGGGTTAATCCTTCACAACAAAGAATTGTCTGACATCTCTTGCGACTTTCAAATGCCCATAAGACATTTCATGTAAATGAAAAAACTATAATTTATCACACACAGAATCTTACTATATTTTAAATGTAAACACAAATACTTTTGCTTTGTTCTAACAATGTTGCTTTTCCAAATTACAAAATAACTAGAGGCCCAATGCATGAAATTCATGCACAGGTAGGGTCCCTAGGCCTGGCCAGTGATCAGGACCAATCAGGACTAATCAGGTTCCCTACCTTCCCACCTCCTCCTTCCCTTGCTCCCTCAGCACCCCACTGCCACAGGTCACCCGCCATGTTCCAAGCTGCCCCCAGCGGTCAGCAACATCATAGCGAGCAATCGAACTCCCAGTCTCCTGGTCGAGCTCCCAAGGGGACAGTCTGCATGTTAGCCTTTTGTACATATATCTATATACTAGAGGTCTTGTGCACAAATTTGTGCACCAGTGGGGTCCCTCAGACTGGCCTGTGGGATTGGGCCAAAACTGGCCCTCCAACATCCCCCAAAGGGTCTGATTGCGAGAGGGCGCAGGTGAGGTCAAGGGACTCCACCGGTGCACAATCGGGCCGGGGAGGGATGCAGGAGGCTGGCCAGCTGGTGAGGGACTGCGGTAGGGCTCCAGGACGTGTCTGGCCCATCTTGTTCAGTCCCAATCAGCTGGACCCCAGCAGCAAGCTAACCTACCAGTCGGAGCGTCTGTCCCCTGGTGGTCAGTGCATGTCATAGCGACTGGTGGACTGGTCGACTGTCTGCCCCCTGGTAGTCAGTGCACATCAGAGCGAGTGGTTGAGTGGCCTTAGCATATCATTAGTATATTACACTTTGATTGGCTGGTCGGAGGACCACTTAGCATATTTTTGCTTTTATTATATAGGAAAAAGATTAGACTCCTTGTAAAATATTGAAACATTATAGAAATTGTAGAAAATATTATTTAGGAAAAGTAAATCTGCCATATTGTCATCTGTTATGGACTGAATTGTGTCATTTCCCTCCCCCCGTCCCCCCATTCATATTGAAACCTTAGTCCCAGTACCTCAGAATGTAACTGTATTTGGACACAGGGCCTTTGAAGATATGGTTAAGTTAAAATGAGCCATTAAGGTGGGCCCTAACCCAACCTGATTGGTATCCTTATAAAACAAGAAAATTCTGACAAAGGGACATCAGACAAATATGTACAGAGGAAAGACGATGGGAGGGTACAATGTGGCCATCTATCTGCAAACCAGAGAGAGAGGCCGGAGAAGGAACCAAACCTGCTGACATCTTAATACAAGATTTCTAGCCTCTAGAACTATGAGAAAATAAATGTTAAGGGAAAAAAAAAACTGGACATTTCTGAAAAGCACTTGGTAGTATTTTGGCAAATGTCCCTCATGCGTTTTCTCATGATCAGACTGAGGGTATGCATTTCGTCTCAGTGGATCATATCTGATATTATGTATTCTTAGTGGTGATGTTAAGGTGGTATCTGCTGGGTTTTTTCTCTTTGATGCTACTAATTTTCCCTTTGCAATTTACAAATATCTTGGGAGAGATACTTTGGGGCTATGTAATACCACAGATCGGAGATTTAAGAAGACGGAACAACTGAATAAACTGTGGGATCCTGGATTAGATCCTGAAACAGAAAAAGGATATTAGTGGAAAATTGATGAAGTTCAGTAAGGTCTATAATTTAGTTAACATACTATGCCAATATGTTAATTTTCTGGTTTTCCTAAGGATATTTGATTAGTAAGGTGTCAGCATTAGGGGAAGTAAGTGAAGGGAGCAGGGAAGTTCGCCAAACAATTTTTGCAACTCTTGTAAAATTACTTCAAAATTAAGTTTATAAAACTGCAGATTCTGATTCCATATGTCTGGGCAGGGCCTGGGAATATGCATTTCCCTAAAATGCCTAGAGTGGTGATGTTGCTGGCCTGTGGACCACTTCACTAGCAAGGCCTTGGCAAACACAGCAGATGTGTTTCACTGTGTGCAACTTTCAAAGGACACTAGATTATAATGCATCACAATTACACTTTGAGTTCAGTAATCACTGCTTAACTAGAGGCATTCCTTAAACTCTGAAGTGCTGAAAGGCTCTCTTAGAACACTGATAGTGAAAGCCGACTAAAGAATCTGAAATCACAATCTTTGCTACAAGACCCATCTATGGTTGACTTTCCCCAGCTGAGCCTGGCACCCACTTCAAGGCTGCAGAGCCAGGAGAACCTCCACAGGGAACGAACACCATGTACCCACACTTGTAATATGGAAACAGCCATGGGGATCATGACTGGCCCGTGTCCCACTCACGGTGGCATAATCACCTAGACCACTGGAAGGCAGAAGAGAGAAGGAGCACAATGATGAGGAGAACAGGTTCTGTTATTCCTGCTCATAGTAAGGAACTGGCTATTACACACGTGATTGCTGTTCATCCCATTAAAATAAATTTAACAGCATATAATAAACCCACAAGAAAGAAAATAAGAAGGCAGACAAGAGATTTTACAAATTTCTGGAAGACTAAGAGAATCTAATGAGGACAAAGGAAACAGCAAGGTAGAGCATAAAGAGTGGGTACAACCAAAGCAGGGCTCTAAGCCCACATGCAGCATGCTGGGACCCAAAACCCAGGACTCTCAGCAGAACCTGAAGTCTGTGCCTGCACACAGAAAACAGCCCTCGTACAGAAGAGCTGTACAAGAGGCTCTCTAGACCAGAGGTCCCCAACTGGTGGTCCATGAACCACTGGTGGTCCGTGAGGTCTGATAGGTTGGCAACTGCTGATTTAAAGAAACCTTTGGAGCAGCGGTTGCCAACCAGTGGTCTGTGGACCACTGGTGGTCTGTGAGGTCCGAAAGGTTGGCAACCGCTGCTCTACACCAAGTGGGACACCCCCAACCAAAGGGGTCTTCCTTTTCCTGAAAGGCCCAGATAAAATATCTCAGCCACCTGGCATTCCAAGTCCAAGCACAAATTCCCAATCAACCAAAGGAAAACCCACACATTTTCAAAACCAGCCCCACAGACTCAGATCTACTAGCTTCCTCTTGCTTTACACAACAATTATCAATAATTGAGTACTTGCCATATGAAGCAAGAAGCCAGTATTTTTTAAAAGACAACAGCGACATTAAATGAAAGAAGAACTTAGAAACAAAAAAAGAAACAATCCTTATTTGTATCCTCAGTGTCAAGAAGATAATGCATTAAAAAACAATAAGCTACTACAAAAAAGGAACAGAACAAATACACTCTTGGAAATCAATAATGGAAATACAAAATCTATATATATAAAAGCCTAAGCAGCTGTTCAACTGGTAGCTATAATGTGCAGTGACCACCAGGGGGCAGACGCTCAATGCACAGACAAGGAAACATGGAACAGACTGATGAATCTCAGAGAGAAAGGGAGAGAGGAAGGGAGGGAGGAAAGAGATTAACCAAAGATCTTATATACATACTAGAGGCCAGTTGCATGGATTCGTGCACCGCTGGGGTCCCTCGGCCTGGCCTGCGGGGATCAGGCTGAAACCAGAAGTCCAACATCCGCCAAGGGGTCCCAGATTACAAGAGGGCACAATCCATGCACCGGGCCTCCAGTTTAAAATAGGATTGGAAGATAAATTGAAGCCTTCTCTCAGATATAAGAATAAAATGACACAGGAAGAAGATAAAGAGAGATTCAGGAGGTCAAGATGTCCATTATCAATCTAACAGGAACTTGGAAAAGAGAAAAGAGCAGAAGAAATTCTCAAATAAATGAAACAAGAGTTTCCCAGAGCTGAAGGACAAGCCTTCAGATCAAAGAGCACATCCTTTGGCATGCTGGAAATGTCCTAAAACCAAAGAGGATCCTAAAAAGTTAGCCAAACGGAATAAGGCTACTTGGCCAAAGGTTCTCATTGAAATGAAAAAAGTCAAGATTAAAATATGGAGTCCAGAACAAATCCAGATGTATAACAAAGGAAAATATCAGGATGATACCTGTACTGGCATAGAGTAGTCAATCCAGGTTAGAAAAAGAGGACAGAGGGCTGGAGAGGAGGGGGAAGGTTGAAGAGATTTGACTCTATATTGAGAATTTAAAACAATGTAAGGAGTCAATGGAAGCAAAAAATGCAAAGAAAGAGAAAGGCCATTATAAACAATACAAAAAACAAACAGCTGTATTAGAAGGAAAATGCATTACTTGGCTGTGAAACAAACAGTATTTACATAGCTATGAACAATATGAGTTAACCGAAACAATGAATTTAGTGGATAGAAAAAATGGGATATGATATGAAGAGCTAAATCATACTATCATAATGTCAAAAATGTGTAAAGTTAATATCAGCATATTATTTAGAGCTATTAAGAACTTCTTGAAGAAACAACAAAAAGATAGAAGGCGGGGGACTGAAAGGTGTGACAGGGACTGTTGCTTTTCATTGTAAGTTTTTCATTGTGTACATTTCTTTAAAATATTAAATATAGGTATGCTTAATTTTTTAAGAACATTCAAACCTTGGCTCTGTGTGTCTTAGGCAAGTCACTTAACCTCTGTGGATCTGTCACCTCATCCATAAAACAGGACAGTCTCTACCTCATTGGGTCACTGTGATGAGAAACACTGGAGATGATTAGCAGTCCCTGCCTTAGCACATTAATGGCAGCTGTGTGTGTTTTTTAAAGCCAATGATAGAATACATGACAGCAACATATTATTTTAACTCCAAGACAAAAGGGAAACGGAGCTAAACATATAGAATTTTACAGGCAGCTCTCAAGTTATCTTTCACCACTGGATATCTGTACCCAGTGTTGTCCTAAAACCTGAATGTTAAATTATCCAATCATCTATTTTCTAATGTACAGTTTCCCTCACTAAAGACCACTCAACTATCCCATTATTTTTCTGTTTCCCAAACTTCCAGTTACAACTCTACCCTCTCATTAACTGGTTTAGTTTAGTGCTAGTTTTACCAATGCAGTCAGGTCTCAGAGTACATTCCTTGGTGGACATTTGGGAAGAACAGGTAACTCCAAATAGAGAGCAATCACCTGTTCCACTTCCAGACTCTAAACTGGGCTCTCCCTGGTCGGAATAGGCAAGCTCTCCATCCTTGGAAATCACTCTTGTTGACAGTTAGGGGAATATTTATTTCTCCAATATCAAGACAATCCCTACCATCTCATCAGAGACAAATTAGTCCTCTATTAAGGCAATGTGTCCAATTCGCTCACACAGTGGAGGTGGAATGCACAGGCACGGGAGTGGGAGGGTGGGGGTGGGATGGTGGGCGGGGGGAAGTTTTCAAAGCAAAAAACTAAGGTCACATTTCAAAAGGATTAAACCACAGAAGTTACAAAACAAAAAAAAGTATAGGAAAGGGGGAGGCGGGACACACACCCTGAAATCCTCATTCATCAAGGTCGGGAGAACTGGATCGGATCCCCTCCAAAGTCTAAAGCTGCCTACTCCTTAAAAGGCACCTTATAGAGCGAATGCTGTTTGCGGCCCTGGCTCTCGGGGCTCCATTTCACATTGGTTAACTCAGGATGCCAACCGAGTTGGAAGCTGGACTGAGAGGAACTGCCACACCGAAGGGTCTTTTGAGTGTTTGCAGTTTCCCATTTCCCGGAGAAGTGAGGCCAGCCTGCCCCCTCCCGCAGCTGCGAGCCGTCCGTCTGCAGGGCAGCCCTCGGGACACCTGGGAGCACCTCTCGCAGGGCTGCTCCCCAAGTTTAAATGCAGCTGGCCAGGTCCCCGGTCCGGGCCAGTCACCCGGACCGTCCTATCCAGACACCGCACGGCAGGGGGGTGGGGGTGGGAGGAGTGCAAGTGCAAAAGAAAACTAATGAAAAGATAGGAACCGTCTTCTCTGCAAAGAAAACGAGCCTGCGCTCGGCCCTTTTACCCAGCTCCCCAGTATCGGAACGCTGGGGAGATGGCGTCAGGCGCCCGAGAGGACGCGGAATGCAGGGGGCCTCAGAAACCGGGGAAGTGACAGGATTGAGGGGGCGCCCGGAGAAAGGGAGCGGCGGGGTTAGGGGGTGCCCGCAGGCCTGAGGGGGGCAGAGGTGCCCGGGGACGCTAAAGCCGTGGGGGAGTCCGGAGGGACTGACTAGGCTGAGGGGAACACGGGGGTAGGAGGGGTGCCCGCAGGGCTAAAGGGAGAGGCGGGGCCCGAGGGCGCTGAAGGGGCTACCGGACGGAGGCAGCGGGCCGTTGGCGGGCCGAGCAGGGCGTCCGGGTGGGGGCGGAGGGCGCGGGCGCCGCGGCCGGAGGAGGGCGAAGGGAGGAGGGAAGAGGGGAGATCTCGCTCTCGCTCTCGCCCCGCGGGAAGGGGGAGGTGGAGACGCGACCGGCTGCGGGAGCTGCAATTACCGTGTGGGCTGCGGAATTCTCGTGGTGTTTGTCGGGGAGATGCGATAATGGCGTCCGTCCTCGCGAGAGAAGCCGCTGATCTGCGCAGGCGCTGGGAGTCGTTCCCCGCGGCCCTCCACCCTGCGCAATCTGCGCAGACTCCCGGGACGGTCGCGCTGGGAACGGGGGCGGGGTCCGTCGCTCTAGGCCTGCAGCGCGCGCCATCTGCCGCGCCGATGGCTGCCGAGCATGCGCACGCGTCCCGCTCCCGCGCCACAGTTGGGACCCCAAAGAGTTTACTTCTCTATGGTGCACCCGGGCTTCTCGCTTGCCAGTTAGAAGTTGCGTTGGTGGGCCATTGGGGGAATTTACATTTTCTTTGATATTGAAGAAATAGGAATTAGCTCCCACCAACGACTACATATCCCAGAGGGCCCTGCGCAAACCAGGAGGAGTGCATTCTAGGACTCGTAGTCCCGGCGTCTGCACCATGCTTGCCGGAACTAGTAGTCTCTTCATACTCTGGTCGCCCGGCCCGCGCCTTGGGCTGCTGGGAACTGTAGTGCTATGCTCGAGCCCACTGCTCCCAAAGCGCTCTGGCTTCCCCTCTGGCGGGATTCCCTCCCACCCCCAATAGGTGTAATCGAGGGTTCCCAATGTCATTAATACAGTCTTGAGTGCAAGCGAGTGGAAAAATATAATGTGATATATTTTACATGTAATTAATGTTACGTTATATATCATATATGTGCTAATGTAAATATAAACTATGAATGTAAATATAGCATGAATGTGGATATAATATATGTATATAGTGTAACTGCGCGTTTGTGGGGACTCGTAGGAAAAAAATCCCAAATTATGGAGAATTCTCAGGAATGTTATTCCTGTGTACTGGTATCACCATTGCTTTTCATGTGTGCTGGAATTACCATTACTTTTCATTTTTCTTATTTATGCTCTCCCCTACTTTCTGAGTTGTTTACATTGAGCAAGAATGCCTTTGGTCATCCAAATACAAGACTACAGATATATATTCATTTGGAAAAGAAAATGGTTTATCATGATCATTTCCTTTTTGCCAACAATAAAACCCTGATTCAGGGTGGCAAGCAGTTGTGCAACGTTGGGCAACCTTGTTGAGATGAATTTGCATTTTCTTTTATATAATTCTCCCAGAATTAACACTCAGGAGTTCTGCTAAGTCTGGTCACTGGATTCCTTTCCAGGAAATGTGCCTTAAAGAAATTCCGGAGACTCAAAAAAATGGCGGCAGAATAGACAGATGTGTCCCGAGCCTTGTCCCGGAGCAGATAGAAAGAACAGCTGAGGTTCTCATGGGAAGTGTTTTTTGGTGAGTTAAGGGACAGCTATACTCCAGGAGAAGGTGGGGGACTGCTAGACGGGGCTCCCCTGACCGGGCAGCCTCCACTGCTGCTGGGTTGCCTCCCGGAGCCACTGGCTCGGATGTGGAGACCGTGCCATCTTGAAGGGGAAAGTGGATGTTAGTGGAAGCCTGAAAATCTACAAGTACAGCACCCACCAAACAGCTGCGAACCCCAGGACACCGGTCCCCAATTGGCGCAAACACGCAGATTCAGAGGAGCTCTACACTCCACCATGGACAGGTCAGATTTCACCTGGGATAAGGTGAGGTCTCTGGTCCCGTCAGGACCAACACTTTATCCACTGAGCCAGAATGGATAGGGCTTCAGTACTATTTTAAATAGGAACAGGCATTCTTGTCTTGTTTTAAATATATTCTTACTTAATAAAAGGAAGATAAATGATCCAATTAAAAAAATGAGCAATGGACCTAAATAGAATCTTTTCGAAAGAAGACAGAAGGAAGGACAAGAGACATGAAAACATGCTCAAAGTCACTAATTATCTGAGAGATGCAAATCAAAACGACAATGTGGTACCATCTCACACCTTTCAGAATGGCAGTCATCAACAAATCAACAAACGACAAGTGCTGGCGAGGATGTAGAGAAAACGGAACCCTCGTGCACTGCTGGTGGGAATGCAGACTGGTGCAGCCACTGTGGAGAACAGTATGGAGTTTCCTCAAAAAACTAAAAATGGAGCTCCCATTTGACCCAGCGATCCCACTTTTAGGAATATATCCCAAGAAACTAGAAACACCAATCAGAAAGGATATATGCACCCGTATGTTCATAGTAGCACAATTCACCATAGCTAAGATTTGCAAACAGCCAAAATGCCCATCAGATGAGTGGATTAGAAAACTATGGTACATCTACACAATGGAATACTATGCTGCTATAAAAAAGGAATTCTTACCATTTGCAGCAGCATGGATGGACCTGGAGAGCATTATGTTAAGTGAAATAAGCCAGGCAATGAAAGAAAAATACCACATGATCTCACTCATTTGTGGAAAACAAAGAACATTATATCCTGATGAATTAAAAGATAGATACAGAGGCAGTAAAGCACCGAACAGACTGTCAAATTACAGTGGGAAAGCTGGGGAGTGTTGGGGAGGGGGAGAAATAGATAAACCAATAATGTGCATGCATATAAGCACATCAATGGACACAAGATACTGGGAGGTGGGGATGAGGGCATGCAACAGGGGGTAGGGGAGGCTGGGGGAAGGTCAATGGGGGAAAAAAGAAGATATATGTACTAATATATCTAATACTTTAAACAATAAAAAAATTAAAAAACAAAAAAACAAACAAAAATAAAAAAAGAAATTCCAAAGAAGAATCACAGAAGGTCCTCTGGAAAAGGTATTGTTATGGAAATTAGATATGTCCTATGTAGAGGTGAAAAGTCCAAAGAGACTGGAAATTTTTCTCAACAAGGCCTCATGGCTGGAAAGAGACCAAAGCAGGATTTGCAATCCCAAACTCCTGAGTCTGCTCACATGGGAGATTCTAAAAACTAACCACAAAAATCCTGAGGGGTAGGGGGTGGGGGTAGAAGGGGGAAGTCCTCTTGAGAGCTCTGCCTTCTATCTCTCTTCCTCAATCACAGCCAAATCTATACTTAACTATGTAAGAATTCTTAACATCTTGCATCTGACAGGAAAGCAGGTAAATGTAGAGAAATGTTTTTCATATTATTTCAAAATATCACAAAGTCCTTGCTTGTAGCTCCCTCCCAGGTATGGGTTTGCCTGCTCCTTCCTGCCCAGCCTTGCACACTGTTTGGCTTCAAGCCACTGATGACAAAGTCATGATCAGAAATTAAACCAATCAGGTAGGAACCAAGATGGTGGCATAGATAAATGCCTGTACTTGCTGCCTCCCACAACCACATCAAAATTACAACTAAAATACAGAACAGCCATCATTCAGGACCACCTGAAAGCTGGCTGAATGGAAGTCCTACAAGTAGAAAAGTAAAGAAGAAAGCACATTGAGACTGGTAGGAGGGGTTGGGGTGCAGAATGGGCTGGTCTGGCACCCGTGTGTGTGTGTGTGTGTGTGTGTGTGTGTATTTACTGATTTCAGAGAGGAAAAGAGAGGGAGAGAGAGAGAAACCTCAATGATGAGAGAGAATAATCAATTGGCTGCCTCCTGCATTCCCCACACAGGAGATCGAGCCTGCACCCCAGGCATGTGCCCTGACCAGGAATCAAACCATGACCTCCTGTTTCATAGGTCGATGCTCAACCATTGAGCCATGCCTGCTGGGCACAGGTGCCACTTTTTTAATCGGAAGGGGGATTATCTCTGTGGAGGCTGCCTATGAAGAACAAGGGGTCCCAATCCCACACCATACCCTCAGCCCAGAGTTCCAGAGCTGGGAAGAGAAGTCCCTGTAACTCTGGTCTATAAAAACCAATGGGGATTGCAGTTAAGAGACATGGAGGCTGCTGGGACCCAGCTGCTCCTTTTAAAGAGCTGGAGCACAAATGCACTCTGACTTGATACCTGTGAGCTCCAGCAATGGGTGGCTCTGGGGGACTCAGACACATATGGGGAGGAACTAGATTGTCTGGCATCAGGGCAGGAACTCAGGGGAAGCTTTCTTCCAGACAGGGGTGCTCACAAGGGTCATTGTTCCTGTGGTGGGACCTCCCCTGTTGCAGGGCTGACTGGCAGCCTGGAGCACACTGTTAGCTCCACCTGGAAGAATCCCTGAGACCTCACCCCATCCATTTTGCAGCCCCAACCAAGCTATTTGCAGTAGCTTTTTCATATGAATGGCCTGTCCTGGCTAAGGCTTCAAACTTTGCTAAATTCTCTCAAACAAGCTGCAGTTGGTGACAGCATGCCCCAAACCTATCAATAAAAGGCCCAAGACCTAGCACCAGCCTGCCTTGGTTCACAGCTGGGCCTTGCCTCCTGCACAGCTCTCCCACTGTAGTTGCAGCTGGTCCTCACAGCCAATTGGCCTGGTGGTCAACTCCTTCCAGAGATGCCACCAGCAATCAAGGCTCAACAACAAGACTGTGCACACAGCCCACGCAGGGGCGCACCTAGAGTACCCAGATCAGGTGACCAGGGAGGTAGAGCCACTGGGCCCTACAGGACACCTATTACACAAGGCCTCTCTACCAATTCTAGGAGACATAGTAGCTCTACCTAATATGTAGAAACAAACACAGGAAAGCAACCAAAATGCAGAGACAAAGAAACATGTCACAAATGAAAGAAGTGGAAGTAAGCAAACTACTGGATACAGAGTTCAAAACCATGGTTATAAATTTACTCAAGGATCTTCATGAGAACTTTAAGGGACTTAGTGAGACTATCAAGGATCTTAGTGAAAATTTCAATGACATGGAAAAGAACCAGTCAGAAATTAAGCATATACTAAATGAAATAAAGCAAAATTTACAGGGATTCAACAGCAGGGTAGAGGATTCAAAGAATCAAGTTAATGATTTGGAAAATAAGGAAGCAAAGAATGCCCAATCAGAAGAGCAAAAAGAATAAAGAACCCAAAAATATGAAGAAAAATATGTAAGGAGCCTCTGGGACAACTTCAAGTGTACCAACAATTGCATTATGGGGTGCCAGAAGGAGATGAGAGAAAACAAGAAATTGAAAACCTATTTGAAGAAATAATGACAGAAAACTTCCCCTACCTGGTGAAAGAAATAGACTTGCAAGTCCAGGATGTGCAGAGAGTCCCAAACAAGAGGAACCCAAAGAGGCCCACACCAAGACACACCATAATTAAAATGCCAAGGTTAAAGACAAAGAGGGAATGATAATTCAGGGGAAATGGGGAAAAGCAGCACCCAACACCCACTGTAGCCCATCTCCCCCTAGCATGGATCCCACCCAGACCTGGGACAGGCCACAGCCACATGTTCTGGGCCTTCAAGGGATTTAATGACCAGGAAGTGATGGCAATAACATGGCAGAATAGGATCATCTCCATCATATCCTCCCTCAGCAACAATGATTTGGCAGCCATCCATGGACAGAAGTGATTCTGTGGGACCTTTGGGATTTAGGTAAGAGACTGTTGAAACCCTGGTGGAGCCCAAAACCAAGGAGGGCCATTTTGAGTCAGCTCCCCCCAGATGGTAGACTCACTGACCTTGATCTCAGCTACAGATTCAGAAAAAGACCATCCTCCTGTGGACTTGGCTACACTCCATTTGACCTTGGTCCTGCCACCAGCATCATCTGCCAAGGGACTCAGCAAGAATCAGGCTTGCCCGGGCCCCAAGTAACAAGCCCACTGAATTTGGTTCTGGCTGTGGACCCTGAAGCAGCCTGAGACCTGAGCTTAGCCCCTCTTAGCCGTGGTTCAGGAGCAGTTCCACCCATCCAGGGACCCAGAGGGAGACACACTTGTCCATAATGTGATATACAGATTAACAAAATGAAGAATAAAAATTGCATGAGCATCTCAATAAGTGTAAGAAAAAAAACATTTGACAAATTCAATATCCTTCATGATTAAAACTTTTAACAAATACGGTATAGATTCTATATTACAGAAGGAAAAAAACTCAATATAATAAAGGCCATACATGACAAGTCTATAACCAACATCATGCTCAATGGTGAAAAGGTTGAAAACTTTTCCTTTTAAGATCAAGAACAAGCCTGACTGGGGTGGCTCAGTGGTTGAGAACCTACCTGTGAACCAGGAGCTCATGGTTTGATTCCTGGTCAGGGCACATGCCAGGGTTGTGAGCTCGATCCCTGGTAGGGGACGTGCAGGAAGCAGCCAATCAATAATTCTCTCTCATCACTGATGTTTCTATTTCTCCCTTCCTCTCTGAAATCAGTAAGAATATATTTAAAACAAGACAAGAATGCCTGTTCCTATTTAAAATAGTACTGAAGCCCTAACCATTCTGGCTCAGTGGATAAAGCGTTGGCTGCAGACAAAAGGGTCCTGGTTTTGATTCCAGCCAAGAGCACATACCTCAGTTTCAGGGGCAACCAATTGCTGTGTCTCTCTCACATCAATGTTTCTTTCTCTCTGTCTCTCCCCTTCCCTTCCACTCGCTTTAAAAACCAATGGGAAAATATTCTTGGGTGATGATTAACATAATAAAATAATAATAATAATAATAATAAATAGAATAGTACTAGAAATCTTAGCCAGAGCAATTAGACAAGAATAGAAATTGAAATGCATCCAAACCTGAAAGAAAGAAGTTAAGTTGTCTTTGTTTGTAGGTAACATAATCTTATACATAGAAAACCCTAAAGAATCCATCAATAAACTTTTATAACTAATAAAGTCAGTAAAGTAACAGGATATGGAAGCAATATACAAAAATCAGTTGCATTTCTATATACCAACAAACTATCTGAAAAAGAAATGAAGAAAATAATCCCATTTACAATAATACCAACAAAGTAAAATACTTAGAGTAAATTTAATCAATGAGGTGAAAAGCCTATACACTGAAAACTGTAAGACATGAATGAAAGAAATGAAGAAGACACAAATAAATGGAAAGATATGTTTATGGATCAGAAGAATTAATATTGTTAAAATGTTCATACTACCCAAAGCCATCTACAGATTCATTGCAATTTCTAGAAGAATTATAATAGTGTTTTCCACAGAATATAAGACAATCCTAAAATTTGTATGAAACCACAGAAGATCCTGAAAAGCCAAAGCAATCCTGAGAAAGAAGAACAAAGCTGGAGGTATCACACTTTCTGATTTCAAACGACATCACAAAGCTATAGTGATTAAAACAATATGATGTTGGCATAAAAATAGACATAGACCAATAGAATTATGTATAAAAAGCCCAGAAATAAACCCAGATGTATTCAGTGAACTAATCTTTGACAAGGGCACTAAGAATACACAAAGAGAAAAGAATAGTCTTTTTTAAAAAAACAAATTATTGATTTGAGAGAGAAAGAGGAAGGGAGGGAGAGGCGGGGAGAGAGAAACATCAATGTGAGAGAGAAACCATTGACTGGCTGCCTCCTGCATATCCCCTACTGGGGACTGAGCCTGCAACCTAAGCATGTGTCCTGACTGGAAATTGAACTGGCAACCTTAGGTGCACAGGACAACACTCAAACAACTGAGCCACAGCAGTCAGGACAGAAATAAAAGTCTTTTCAATACATGCTACTAGGAAAACAATATCAGCATGTAAAAGAATGAAATTTGCCCCCTATCTTACACCATACATAAAATTAGCACTAGCAGTGTATTAAAGACCTGAAACCATAAAACACTTCAAAGAAAACATAGGGGAAAACTCCTTTATACAGGTTTTGGCAGTGATTATTTTGGCTATGACATCAAAAGCACAAGATCAAAAGCAAAAACTAAAAGTTTCTGTATAGCAAAATGAAATGACAACATACAAAATGGAAGAAAATATTTGTTAACCATATATCTGAGAATCGGTTAATACCAAAATATATAAGGAATTTATACAACTAAACAGCAAAGGAAAAAGCAACCCAACAACCTGATTTTGAAATTGGCAGAGGAGCCCTAACTGGTTTGGCTCAGTGGGTAGAATGTCGGCTGTGGACTGAAGGGTCCCAGGTTTGATTCCGGTCAAGGGCATGTATCTTGGTTGCGGGCACATCCCCAGTAGGGAGTGTGCAAGAGGCAGCTGAATTAATGTTTCTCTCTCATCGATGTTTCTAACTCTCTATACCTCTCCTTTCCTCTCTGTAAAAAATCAATTATATATATATATATGTATTCAGCTCCTCTGCCAATTTCTTTTATATATATATATATAAAAGAAATTGGCAGAGGAGCTGAATGGACATTTTTTCCAAAGAAGTTATAGCTACATGAAAAAGGGCTCACTATCACTAATCATCAGGGAAATGCAAATCAAAACCACAATGAGATATCATCTCACACCTGTTAAAATGGCCATAATCAGGAAGACAAGAGCTAACAAATTCTAATGAGAATGTAGAGAAAAGGGAACCCTGAGCACTGCTGGTAGAAAAGCCATTATGGAAAACTGTATGAAGTTTCCTCAAAAAATTAAAAATAGAATTATTGTATGATTCAGCAATCCCACTTCTGGGTACTTATCCAAAGGGAAGAATTCAGTACATTGAAGAGATATCTGCTCCCCGAGTTTACTGCAGCATTATTCACATTCACCGGGAGAGGGAAACAACCTAAGTGTCTACCAATGAATTAATTCATAAGAAGATATGAGATATCACACACACCCGCCACCACCACCACCACCAACAACAACAACAACAACATGAATGGATGGACCTAGAGGACAAATACTGAATGATCTCATATGTGGAATCTAAAACAGAAACAGAGAGTACTTGCCAGGGACTGCGAGTTGGGGGAAGGAAATAAGAGATATTGGTCCATGGGTACAAACTTTCACTTATATGATGAATAAGTTTTGCAGATCAAGTGTACAGCATAGTGACTATAATAATAAAAGGGTAATGTGCTAATTAGACTGGACATCTTCCAGACATCCTTCCTGATGAAGCTGGGCTGGAGGGAAGCCAGCTGGGTCCCGAGTGCCTGAAGGCAGCCCAAGGAAAGCCAGCCCAGGTCCCGGGTGCCCAAAGGAAGCCGGTGCCGGCAGCTGGGGGAAGGAAGGCCTACTTTTACATGAATTTTCGTACATTGGGCCTCTAGTAATTAATAATACTGTAAGCAGCGTTTTCAATTGGTGCCACAAGAATTTTTAAAACATGCTTTTTAGGGGCACTGACCTTTTTTCCCTTAGACTATCAAATAAAAAAATGGCAACAGCCAGCACAATAGCAATCTGGTGTGAATGACTTGTCTTGAACCATAAATATATAGGTCATATAATAGAGTTGCATATTATTGGTCAATTCACACAATACCTATTTTTTGTCAGATGGACAAGAAATATATTTTCTGGTGTGTTGTAGAATTTTAGTAATTACTTTATGTGTGTCATGAGAAGAAATAGGCTGAAAATCACTGTTGTGTAGCATAGTAGAAATTTACTAAGATCTCAAGTATTCTCGTCACAGGTGATGGAGGTGCTAGTTAATCTGATTGTGGTAATTCTTTCAGAATGTTCACATTCATTAAATCAGAATTTTATTTGTCAATTGTACCTCCAGAAATCTGGAAAATAAACACTTTCAAAAAATGTAAAAGCAATAAGGACCCAACCCAAACACTGATACATGAATATGATGTCCTGTAAAACTGGGAAAGCTACCCCTAAACGTCCTGTGCCTGTTTCCTGGAATAGGTAGGAAGACCCCATGAAAGTGAGCTGTGAGTAGTGTTCCCTGGAGTATACTAGTAGACTCAGTGGGTTCCACTCCCAGCATGTTACCCCATTTGACTCTGGACCAGTAACACAGTATTCCTGGTCTCAACGTCCTCATCTGTAAATGAGACAATACAATCCACCTCACAGAGGTGTTTCTATGTTTTGAAACTGACTATGGAAAGTGCTTGCTCACAGAATTTGACACAAAGGAGACACGCTAATACTTTTTGTAAAAAAAAAAATGTATCTATACAAATGACTTAGACAATAAAACTACTACCAATCTACTACCAATGAAAAGAAATATCATTAGCCACCATGATTGATTGCTCTCCAGATCCCAATTTCTGTGCTGTTGTCTAAATCCTGTGATAGCCCACTGGTCCATCTATACTTTGCCAAACCTGCCTGACTGCTTTTTTCTTTGTTTTTCTTTTATTGTATTTATAAAATTTTAAATTTTACAATTTTAACCATTTTAAAGTGCACAAGCATTAAGTATATTCACAATGTTGTGCAAGAATCACCACTAACTTGTTCCAGAACTTTTTTATTACTCCAAAAGGAAACCTTATACCCTTTATCAGTCACTCCCCCTGCCTTCCTTGCCCCCTTCTCCCAAACCCTGGAAACCACTGATCTCCTTTCTATCTCTACATACTATTTCATAGTATTTGCCTATGCTGAGTATCTAAACTAATAAGAGAGAAATATGGTAATTGACCATCACTCTGTGACGCCCACAGCCAATCAGGAGGGAATATGCAAATTAGCAGGACAAAGATGGCGGTGGCCACGGAGCCAGCTGGAATAGGCAGGAGGCTTGGGTTGCTCCCGGTGACAGGGGAAGCCAAGCTTCCCACCTGCCTGGGCTGTCTGCCGAAGGAGGGGCCTGTAAACAGCCCTCAGCCCCTAACCCAAGCTGGTGTAGGAATAGAATTGCTGGGTCACATGGCAACTCTGGGTTTAACTTATTGAAGAAACTGCTTGTGACTTCTTAAGTTTTTGTTTTGGGTGAGTAAAAGGTGACTTCCTGGCTCAGAGGCCCACAAGGAGAGGAGCCGCCAGCCAGCCAGCACTGCCTCACCAGCCATGTGATTGTGCCATCCTGGCAGTGGATCATCCAGGCCCAGATGAGCCACATCAGCCGGTGCCTCCTAGATCAGAGATGGACTCTTTCCAGTGAGTCCTGCCCACATTACACATGTTGTTTTTAGCCACTAAGTCTTGGGGTGGTTTGTTAAGCAGCAATAGGTAATTGGGGTATAGACTTCCACACACACTTTATGGTCCAACTAAAACTCTGGCACCAGCTGATAGTTTAGAATAGATGATTGGCCACTGCTTACAAAACAACATGCACTGATTGTGCACCTTACGTGTATGCCCATGGAAGCAACAGCCACGTGGTAGGGCTCAAAGAGATAATGAGCTCAAGGCCATGAACTTGAGTCCTGCCTGGGCCACTTTCTAGCCAGGGAGCACTTAGACCGTGCATGTCAGCTTTGGTTCATTCATCTGTGTAAGATGAAAACCAAACTATTTACTAAGTTAGGACCCTTTGGCATATAGAGAAAAAATTAACTAGCTTAATAAAAGGAACTTAAGGATTCACATAAATGAAAAGTTTGGAAGTGGACTTCAGGATATAGGAATAGGAATTGCTTGGCTGAACAATGTCATATTCTCTCTGTGTCACTGTCTCTCAGATATCTCCTCTTTCTAAACTAATGTATCAACTGGTCGACCCTGGTGGTTCTTATTATGATAGCAAGATGCCCTTCCATGATAACCATTAGGCATCTTGGAGGGAAAGGTTTATTACTCACACCAGAGAGCACCCAGCAAGGCCCCTGGTAGGGAGAGAGCAGGGGCCTCGAGATCTCCTTTGTTGAGGTTGAGTGTGGAGGCCTAGGGTTTCATGGGCTCACTGTTTATTGATGAATTTAAAATATAAGAGCAAGAAGGTAAAGTGCGGGAAGAGAAGAAAACAAGTGGCCCAAAGGGTCAGTTATTAAATCAACCAGATCTCTAAACAAGGTGCCTCAGTGTGGGCGTCAGCCTCTTCAGCTAGTGTGGCTGGTGTCCTAGTTACTGGAGATAGCCATCTTTGAAGTGGATGCCTCTGAAATGAATGCCATGGCAGTCAAGCTTAACTCAGACACTTGCATTGCAAAAAAAGAAGAGCCACTGTCAGGGCTCACACTGCAGTTCCTCAGTGTGCGTGGTGCTGCTGGTGTAAACAAATTGCCTCTGGTATAGAAGCACAGCACATACACCACGTGGCAGGCCTGCACCTAGTTCTGCAATGATAATGAGCTCAAGGCCACGAACTTGAGTCCTGCCAATGATGCAAGCACCCAACGACCCATTTCTCAGAAGACTTCTCTGTCGTTAAGCGGCGCATGACTGTGTAAGCTTAAATATCATGGAAATTTCCAGAAAGAGCCACAAGACACTGCAAGCAGCAGTTCACTCTGGGAAAGAGAGACTTTTACTTTTGACCTTTGAACTGCTTATATAGTAGATGGCTTTTATGTATTTTTAGTGGCAGAGATTTCGGTTTCTGAAGCTAACAGCAGTTGAAGTGATGTAGGAGTCAGCTGCGAAGGATGTGCAGGTTGAGATGGGCTGATAATATTTCCTAAGCAAAGCAGAGCCCTGCCCTGTGGCTCCGAGGAAAATAGGTAGACACAGACCCACAGGGATGGCCAGGGATGCGATCTACCTAAAATAGGCAGGCTGAAGGTGGTAGGGCAGCTGGATGGCCGAGGACATGCCCTTAAGAGCAAAGGGGACCTGTGAGTGTCAGCTGACTGGTTTGCTCATGCAGGGAAGCCTGCACTCATCCAGGGCCTGCATGGTGCTCGGCATGTAGTGCTGGCAGCAGTACCTTCTAAGCACTTTACACATAGCAATCCATTAAACCCTCACAGCAACCCAACAGAGTTTTATTTTCTCACTTTACAGATGATGACACAGAGGAAGAGGTGAATGAATGAATGAATGAATGAATGAAGCTACCTTGGGTAGCTACATTTCTAAAGTGACTCTGTAGGAAGATAAGCATATACACGGTGTCCCCCAAAAACGTATACACGCTTTAACAGCTGATAGCTCAATTTTGAAAATTAAATGTATTTTAATAAACACTGCCTTTATAATTATTTAAAGTATGTGTAGACTTTTCGAGGGACACTCTATATTCCAGAGTTGTTTTTTGTTGATTGCAACAAAGGTAAGGAACCCATGGGTCTGTCAGAGAGTTGGGCGAAAGCTGTAGACCAATCATGTGTGTGATCACGAGATCCTTGGGTCCCCGGGAGCCCAAAGTGGACGGCAAGGTTCTGCGGGTCTTTCAGACCTAAGACCCGGTGATAAGTTGGGATATCCCTTGTCCCCTTGAAGTTTCTAAGTTTGACACCCACATACACCAAAAAAAGTACAAACTTCTCCAACCCTGTAGTCATCATTTCACGGGTAAAAGTGGGAAATAAAATGCCATGTAGTCCAAAGTAAGTTTGTTACCTGGCACGTGCAAATATGACAAGTAAATAATGAGGGGGACCATCTACTTTGTCCAAATGTGGACAGTTTTGTGCATGAAAGGGGCATCACTGGCTGGGAGTCCTGGGCTAACCAGGGCAGCTTACTTGGGCAGAACAAATTTGTATCAAATCATGTCTGCCTTATGGAGAAGGGAGACTGGCTGCTTTCCCAGGAGTCCCAGGAAGAGAGTCACGTGCTCACCTGCCCCACCCACCTCGCAGCTTTGATTCCCATCCCTGCACTTTTGAACCTATTGTTCCCTGTACATACACACAGCATGGCTTTGTGCCTAGTCTGGAGCGGCCCGAGGCCGGAGAGCTGCTCACTCCACTTTAGAGGTCAACGCCAAGAGCAGGGACTTGGCCCTCCCCATGTGGCCTCACCTGCTCCCCCGGCTCACAGCAGGCCTGCCTTCCTGTCCAGCTCACCTCATTGTTTACCAGATCAAAGCACAGTGACCCCAGGGGCCTGGCAGCAGTAAAGGCCACTTGTCCCAATGCACCCACCCCTAAGCCAAACCAAGTGTCATCCTAGAAGCCAGGGCGGGCAAGGGTTGAAATTTAACTATCAGGGCTCACAGTTTGGGTGAGTTTTGACAATAAGAAGTGAGTCCAATCCACTCCACTGGTTTCCCAGTCAGGGTGAGGATAGTAGGAAAGACCCTCTCATTATTGGGCTCCGGTGGGACAGACCCAAGATGCTCAGAACCCCGATGCTGGGCAGGAACCATGCCAAGTCCTCAGGCTTCTCCGCCTTGGCCAAGCAGGTGTGGGGGGCTCTACGAAGCCATCTGCTGAGGCCCGAGCGACCGTGCTCCCAGGTTCCCTGTGCGCAGAGAAGTAGGAATAACGCTTGTAAGTAGAATTGCTTAGAATCCTCCAGTTTCCCCAAATGCAATTGAACATTTAGCTAATTTTACGGTAGGGTGTCTTTCAAAATGAAGGCAGCCTGAAGGCAGAAGACTTGGGTTCAGATTTCCACTCTGTCTCTTTTCCTGTGGGCGACCTTGGGCGAGTTCTTTAACCTGATTCACCCGGTGGGGGAGGGGGGCAGTTGGGAGGGTCAGAGGCTTGGAACAAGGCCCCCCTTCCCCAAGACCTGCTGTTATTATAAAACATCTAGCTCTGAAGGACCAAATGAGCCAGTTATCAGAGCTCCACACATCCCCAGCAGAGAACATTCTCGGCAAACATGCAGTAAATACACCCAACCACTCTGTCCAGCGACTGCCCGCTCTGTCTACCTCATGCCGGCATTTGCATGCTTAATGCTCTGTGAACTTGGGCGCATCCTTTCCACTTTCTGGGTCTCAGATTCTCCCTCTATCAAAGGGTCTGCGTTGAAGGCTGATAAGGTGGCTTCTGATGTAAATAAACCACACTTTCCAGGACTGGGTAGTTCACAGAGCCTGGGCCTCAGAGCCAGTCGCTCCTGGGGCCAGGTATTGGTGACACCTGTCTGAAGGGAGAGCTGGGCAGTGGCTTCACCTTCCTGAGCCTCAGTGTCCTCATCTATACAATGGGATGACTCAGTGTCACACGGGCTGCATGGAGATGAAATGGTGTGTGGAAAGCCTGTCACCCTCCAGGCTCTCAGGGAGCACTGTTAGTTCTTTCCAATGAGTCTGTTGGTCCACTCCTGAGGACAATGCTGAACTCTGTCTCGAACCCACAGGGCATTTTACAGGAACACTCCAGGCTCCACTGGGGTTCCCATCAGGTCAGAACTCAGGCTGTGAAGCGAGGGCAGGCAGCCTGGGGGGCGGGGGGGTGGGGGGGGCGTGCTAGACCACAGGCCTTAGGGTAAGCCCGGGCTCAAGCTTTAACAGGACTGTGGTACTCAGGAGCTGCTATAGGCCTCTGAGAGCAGGAAACCCAAGGAGTCCTCCAGGACAAGGGTGGCACAGAGATGGAAACCAAAGCCACCAGGATGCACTTCAAGCCCCCAACCAGAAGGGGCTGGGATGGAAGCCGGGTCCCACCCCCAACCTTTCAGTTACCCCCACTCAGAGTGGGGTGCTCAGACCAGCAGCCGCAGGACCACCTGGAGCTTGTGAGAAATGAGGAACCTCAGGCCCACCCCAGACTTACCTGAAATTTCAAACCATACAGAAGCATATTTACTCACATAGAAGACCCTCCCACATGTCCCCTCCAACCCCAATTCCCAGAGTACTTTGCAGTGCAGCCTCCTGACGCTTTCCCCATGCACAGAGAAACCTATCCACACGTACACAAAACTTTCCAAATAGTAAGAAGTACTGCACTGTGCATGCATATCTGCATTTAGGTTTTCTTTCTAACTGTACACATCGCCACACTGTCTCTCAGTAACTGTCCTCTCTGAGTACCTAGTGCAGCCATTAAGAGCATCAGACCACTTTGTGGACGCGTGTCCCTCGGCAAGTTTCTTACCCTCTCAGAGCCTCAGTTTTCTCACCTATAAAAGGTGAGTGATAAGCCCGTGGGTGTGGCTCAATGGTTGAGCATCAACCTATGAACCAGGAGGTCACGGTTTGATTCCCGGTCAGGGCACATGCCCATGTTGCAGGCTCAGTCCCCAGTAGGGGGTGTGCCGGAGGCAGCTGATTGGTGATTCTCTCTCATCATTGATGTTTCTATTTCTCTCTCCCTCTCCCTTCCTCTCTGAAATCAATATATATATATTTGTGTGTGTGTATGTATATGTATATGTGTGTGTGTGTGTGTGTGTGTGTGTGTGTGTGTGTGTATAACCAGTGTCCATGACAACCAGGACAACCAAATGACTGGTCACCATGAGATGCATTGAGCACCTCTCGGACCCTGCCCCTGGCCCGCGAGCCCTGATGGATCAGCAATGGTGAACAGGGAATCGGGGTGGGTGGCAGGAGGACCAGGCTGGCTGTCAGGCCACTGGTATCACCAGCTCATCCCCAGCTGCTCAGGCCTGGGGGAAAGCGTGCACCATTGACTTCACCTCCATGCGAGTGCACGCCTCATGCCAGGGTGAGTAGGTCTCAGGCACACCCCGCAGCAGCTTCCGTCAGTGCCTCAAGCCCCAGCACCAGTAGCAGCAGCAGCGCCTGCATGAGCGGCCCCAAGCAGACAGTGCATTCCATCAGCGGGCATATGGAGGTGAAGTCAATGGCACATGCTTTCCCGCAGGCCTGAGTCCCGGAGCAACCAGGGATGAGCTGGTGATCCCAACAGCCTGATAGCCCAGAGGCGTTCAGCCTGGGGACTGGCGAATGGGCAGAAGATGGCCCTGATCGCAGGAAGCTAGGCCTAGGGACCCTACCCACACGATTTCGTGCACTGGGCCTCTAGTATTAAAAGAAAAGGAAAGAAGAGAAAAGAGAAGAGAAGAGAAGAGAAGAGAAGAGAAGAGAAGAGAAGAGAAGAGAAGAGAAGAGAAGAGAAAAGAAAAAGAAAGGCTTGGACCAGTGCTTGGCATCTTGTGAGGACTCTCTAAGCACTGTTATTATCATCATGGGCCATCAGACACATGTCCCTGCATTTAGCCATTACCCTGTTGGGAGACATTAGATAGTGTTCAATTTTTAATTCTGACAAACCATACTCTCCCACATCTTTGCACACGTGTGCAGGACAGAATAACAAAGTAACTCTGTATCGAGTGCCTAAATCGGTTTATGCTGTATTTATGCTGTAGTTCTCAAACTGCTGGTGGGGGAATCCCAGGGGTTCTCTTCACTGTTTTGTTTATTGGGATTTGGCAAAACATTTCATTTTGGGGGGAAAGAACGCTTGCTACAAAAAATGAGTGAGAATCACTGGTGGTGTGGACCCAAGAGAGTCAGAGTTATAAAATGTTCAGAAATAATTTTAGGGGCTATCTCAATGAAAGCGTGCTTGGACCATGTTTCAGTGTGTGTGTAAGCTACCTTTTACCCAGCAGCGGCCATCTCTTCCGAAGTCTGTGATCAGTGACTTTCATATTGGTAGCTGAAAATCGGCCCTGCAGGGAGTATCCCCCGTGGTAATCAACAAACATTCCACCTCAGAGCTTCTTCTCCCCCCCACCCCCCACCCCACCGCTGAGCTTGTCATTAACCTTCAGCAGCACCCCGGTGCGTGCTCTCAAACATTTTAACAAGCAGTTCTTGCTCATTTGTCTGCAGGGCTTGGGTTTGGTTCACCCTGCCTGGGCTGGGCTCCAAGCTGGTCGTCCAGGTCTGTTCAACGTGCCTCTCATCCTTCCTGCACTTGGGCCAATGTGGGACCCACAGGAGGAGCTCTATGAACACTTACTGAAAGGTTTAAGCGGGGTCGCTTCTTCGCAGGCTGTGATGGGCAACACCTTTTTCTTGGTGGCAGGGACCGTGTTCCACGTAGAGGTTTCATGGCTGGCGGCCCCTTCAGCCTTCATGAAATGTCGCAAATGTACCCTAAAGACCCCCACTCTTCTGCACCTTGCATCTCTGTGTGGGGGGCAGCTGAGTCCCCGGTCAGGGGGGAGGCTGCCTCTGTGGCACTTAGCTGCTCCCATGTCTGTCCATGCTGAGGGTTGTGCAGCCATGTAAATCCCCGTTTTCCCTTAGGGAGGATGGGTGTGAACGTGGCTTATGAGGGCTGCACTGTGTGTTAAATGTCGCTTCCCATCAGACACAATCGTGGTTTGTGCAGCTCAGAGGTGTTTGGGAGAGAACAGACAATGGAAGACCAGGCACTCCTGGTACAGATCTGGGTTAAAGCAGAAGGCGGCAGAACAAAGGGCACCAGACAAAGGTGCAGGCTGGTTATCCGGCTCTGAGTCTGCTGCCATCCATTCATCATCAGGAACTGGAGAGACAGAGTGCTGGACAGCTGCAGGGTGCCCAGGCTGCTCTTTCTCTGAGACTAGCCAGTCATTGCTTTATGGCACTGGGCAGAGTGGGAGCTAACATGGATTCCACACCTGCTATTATTATATACTACTAGAGGCCCCGTGCATGAAATTTGTGCACTCGGGGGGGGGGGGGGTCCCCTCAGCCCAGATTGCAAAAGGGCACAGGCCAGGCTGAGGGACCCCACCAGTGCACGATTGGGGCTGGGGAGGGATGCGGGAGGTTGGCCAACTGGGGAGGGACCGCAGGAGAGCTCCAGGGCATGTCAGGCCTGTCTCGCTCAGGCCCAATCAGCTGGACCTCATTAGCAAGCTAACCTACCAGTCGGAGCATCTGCCCTAGGTGGTCAGTATATGTCATAGCAACTGGTCAACTGTCTGCCCCCTGGTGGTCAGTGCACGTCATAGCGAGTGGTTGAGCAGCCTTAGCATATTACACTTTGATTGGTTGAATGGATGACTGGACACCTCAACACTTAGCATAGTAGGCTTTTAGTATATAGGATTGTTCTCATTCTTACAGATGAGACTTAGATAGGTCATCAACAGGGAGAAGGTAAATAACATACCCAATAACTCAAGTGGTGAGTAAGGAGAGCTGGCTTATTTGGTCACAGATGTGTCTTTCCCCCTACATAATGGTAAAAACTTTAACACAAAATTAATTATCAACACAAAATTGGGGAGATGCTGCATGAAAATCTGCATTTTTATCCTCTCCTAAAAAAATCTAAAGATCTCGCAACAAGTGCTGCCACACTTCTCAGTCAGCCACAGTCACCACCTCTCCCTCACGCCTCCCAGCACCAGCACCAGGGTGAGTGTCAGCTGCCTCGTTTACCTGACCTGCCTGGCCTCGGCAGCCCCCGGTCTGCACCCTGGACCAATCAGATGGCGGCCAAGGTCCTCACTGCCACCTCCACTTCTGTGATTCCATGAGCCCTGGGTCTTTCATGCGGTTGGTGACTCCTGCCCGAGATGAGCTCGATGGGTCGCCTTCCCTGTGTGGAAGGCAGTGCCCCTTTACTATGCCACCCTCCAGGTTTTCAAATCTGTGCTCCTCCCCAGCTCACTCTCAAATCAAGGTATAGATTATTGTTAAAATATTTGCATATATAGGATTTCCGTCATCAACATGTCCACTTTCATAGGGAAAGCAAGACATGTGAATCTAAAGTGCCATTTCAGGCCATGGGTGGCCATTGGCAGAAGTGTAGACCCACAAGCGTCTACAAAGAGCAGAGAAAGCCCTGCCAGGCTTGAGGGGGGCCAGGAAGGGGTGGATGGAGCAGCCCAGGACAAGGGAACCTTGAGAAAAGGGTGGTCAGGGCCATTCTGCTTGGTTTCCTTGCTGTGGGAATATTTCCCCTCCTTCTTGTGGAAGACTTTGAGGTATCTGCTGTCATCCAGGTGAGTGTGATGGGACAGGAAGAGGTGCCCAGCCACGCTGCACTCTGCCTCGCCCAACCACTCCCCTGGTCTGGCCTAGAACCACGGTCAGGGGCTTCTTGGAACCATACTGACACAGATCTGAACCAAATCAATGCAGCAGGAAAATCAGTATCTGGGGAGGGTCCAGAGAGGGCGTGGAGCAGGGTCCCCAGTGGTGGGCAGGGTAAACGGCGGACCTTCTGGGGCCCCCAGGCTCCACGCTGGGATCTCTGCCATCTGCCTCTGCCTCCGAGGCTCAGTGTGGCCAGTGCAGCATCAGGATCTCCTTCTCTCTCTCTGTCCCCAGTGCATCCCCTTTGGAAGGGCCCAGCCTCCAAGTCCGGGGGCTCCCGGCAGTCCCCCATCAACATCCGCTGGAGGGACAGTGTCTACGACCCTGGGCTGCACCCTCTCCGGGTCTCCTACGACGCCGCGGTCTGCCGCTATGCCTGGAACACCGGCTACCTCTTCCAGGTGGAATTTGATGATGCCATCGAGGGTGCAGGTGAACTTGGAGTGGGATTTGAGGCTTTTCTCTTCTCCTGTCACATCCTAAGAGCGGGGTCATGGACTGAGCAGAGAAGGGCCTGAGAGCCTTAAGTATGAAGTCTGGGGATAAGGACCAGCACTGGGGTGGCAGAAACAGGATGAATTCTCAAAGGCTCTCTGCGGGGACGGGATGCTTATGTTTCAGATTATAATGCCAATCACATGGTTCTGCTGGGGACAAAACTATGAACGAACTTAAGTCCCTTCCTTCTGGGTTACATTGCAGGGACTGGGGAGGAAGAAACTCTATGCAAATAGAAACACAAATATAGAGCCCGTCAGAGAGGAAACCAGAGAAGGGCCAAGGAGAGTAGTAGAGGGGGCTTGGAAGGAGAGGAGGAGGGAATGGCGTCTGGAGCCTGGTCACCTCGCTGGTTCTTACTCAGGGGAGACGGGTGGCCAGCAGACACTAAGCTGGCTGAGGTTTTAAATGAACACCCAGCTGCCAGGAGGAAGGGGAGAAGAGGGGAACGTGGTGGAGGCTGTCTGGGATGATGGAGGGCTGAAGGGCATGTGGGCAAGGTGGTGGGAGAGAAGCCCCCGAAGCCCCCGTCCCTTTCTGGGTCCCCAGCTCCGTGAACCAGCTCATTAAATCCTCGCCAGGATGCTCGGGAGTTAGGGACGGCTACTCGGTCAGGCTGGGGCTGCTCTTTTCTACCTCGGAACTTGTCAGGATTGTACATTTGTTTATGCCGCACATCCGTGCGTGTTCTTTCTGGGAGTGAGAATATTTGTTCATGCCAGGCAGAGGGTGCCCCTGTGACCAGCCTCCAGTGAAAATCTTGGGCGCCAAGTCTCCCGTGGGCGTTCCTGGTAGACAACACTTCATGTGTGTTGTCACAACTCATTGCTGGGGGGCCAGTGCATGCCTATGACTCCGCCAGAGAGAACACTGGAAGCTGGCGCCTGGTCTCCAGACATGCCAGGTGCACCTTTTCCCTTTGCAGATTTTGCTTGAATCCTCTCTTTGTAATAAATCCAACCCTCAGGGGCACTTCTCAGGTACGACTCCCCAAATGCAAGGGATGAGAACCCTAACTCTGGCCAACGTAAGCAGAGAGGAACTGCTCAGAAGGCTAGGCCTAGCTGCAAGAAGAGGAGGGAAGGTTGACACGCAGATCTTGGAAAGTACAGGAACCAGGCCAGCTCCGGGCTCGGGGAGCAAGGGTTCTGCATTTATTTACTTAGCACACCAACTTTTTTTCTGCCCTTGTTGGTCTGTTCCAAGTTCACATTCCCAAGGAGCAACTAAATCAGGCTTTCCAGGAATATGGTTTGTATTCATTTTAAACATTTTATGCAGCAACTTGAAAAGATTAAATAAAGAATAATAGTTCCTGAACTTTTGCTTGGCTAATAGTTGTGTGATACATATTCTAATAAGATTGGGAAAAACAGATATGGATGTAGATGAGCTCATAATCCTCCTATATAATTGTTATGTGTAGCTATGGGTCTGGCTGATATCTATAAACAGATTTCTTTTCCTTTATGTTTTAAAATATAAAAAACTTTGAAGGTTACTTTGGACTTTTGTATGAATAGAGTTAAGATACATTTGAAAAAATAATTCAGATTCCCAGATGGAAAGGTCTGGTGGCTGAGCTTGGCACTTACCCAGTTCTTGGTCAGTGGGGAGCCCAGCACCCTGACCCATGTCCTGACCAAGACCACATGCTCAGGTGCTATTTCTAGAAGGGGAAGCTATACTGTACAGACAAGCAAACACCCTCTTTAAAGCACCCAAAACAGACACCACTGTGAGAGTACTGGGTCCTCATTCTATGCAAGAAATGGAAGTGACTCACTCAAGATCTAGTGGCAGGGAAGTAGAAGAGAACTGGTTCAAGGCCAAGTCCTGCTGGTTGTAAAGCCCCCACCAGTCATTCACTGGCTCCTTCTCCTTGTCAAGGGCTTCACTCGCACAAACTTAAATATTCTTTGTAACAACCAAGTAAGACGAATATTATTCCCCATTTGACAGATGAGAAAAAATGAGGCTCAGATTCACGGCAGGAGGTCACAGAGCCCTCACAATGAGATTCTCTGCTCCCTGAAGAAGGGAATTTTAGGAGCATGAATCCTCTGTGGAAGGAACCTGCAGCCGATGTCCACAGGTTCAGGCATGAGGCTAGAGGTGCTAACTGCACGCCTGGGAGGAAAGTGCTAGCACATGGGAGGAATGTGGTCCTGTCAGTCCCCAGGAGAGCCAGCAGCCAGCTCAGGGGCCAGGTGGGCTCCTGGCTCAAGCCCAGCCAAGCGTGTCCAGTGTGCTTACCCCAGCAGGAGAGCCAGGGGCAGTGAGGTCAGCCTAGGCACCTGTCTCTCACCTACCAGCGAGAAGATGCCCACACCCAGACCTTCTTGACAGGTGCAACAGGGAATCTCCTCGATACTCCAAGGGCCTGATTGTTTATATTATACTTTTATTTGGGTGGCTTACAGCATGTGTGCCTTGGAACCTAGTTGCTCCTGTGTCCCATGGGAGTTCAGGGTCAGAGTTTAGTCTGGGAAACTAGACTATTACAGGTGACAATCATCCCCAGAATCACAAGTCAAGGCCTCTTTTTGGTCAAGAATTTCAGTGTCTTGAATTTTTACCCAAAGCTTGAATCATAGGAGTGGACGTGGCCAGTCCCAGCAACCCTTTCTCTGATTTCAGTGATTGGTTCAGGGGTGGGCATGTGACCCAAGCCAAGCCAATGAGAGCCAAAGGGTTTTTCTTGGAAATGTTAAAAAAAGAACCTCTCTTTCTGCTAAGGTTGTGCTGAGGCCAGCTGTAAGGGTGCGTCTGTGAGTCTTTGTGGCAGAGCAAAGCCAAGAGATGGCTAAAAATTGAGGCCAGAGGCCATTGTCAGAGCCTCTAACTGCAGATCTACCTGAAGCCAAACCAGCTTCTGGACTATTCAATCTCTTTTTAGCCTCAGACAGTTTAATTTATCTTTCAGTCACTTATTTTCAAGAGTCCTAATACAAGTAAACAAACAAAAAGTGACTAGATTAAGAGAGAAGAAATAGAAGGGAGGCAGCTGGAGAATCACCAGTTTTAGTCCTTTTAATCTTTGCTTAAATGTAATTCAGCTGTAGGCTGGGTCTGTGCCACCCAGGGTGGAGGGGAATGCTGTCAATGATCTGTTTAACTTGACCCAGAGAGATTATTGGTAAGAGCATGGTGCTTTAAGACTCTCAGACCTGTCTGGGAAGCCAGGCCCACATAAAACTGGCCCTTCTGAGTATATGGAGTCCTGCTAAATGTTTAGCAACTGGCCTCTGGGGTTTGGGTGGGGGGACAAGAAGCCATAATTTGTAGTGTTTGCCACTTCCTGTAGTGTAAATATTCGTGCGCTGCCCGCCTGTTTCAAGCTCCAGTGCAAAGTCATTGACATGATTTAGGAAGAGACTCACACAGTTCCCAGGAGCCTGTATGAGCTTGTCCCACATGTCACTCTCTTGTTCTTTTTTCTCTTCAGTCCCTGCTGCCTCAGATCTTATTTTTGCTCTCATTTTTGCCAGGCATTCATTGTATTGGTTAAGACTTCCTTTGTGTTGCTTGTGGCAGGAACTCAACTCAAACTGGCATAAACAAAGAAGAGGAAAACTTATTGGCTTAAATTCCCCGAAAGTACAGGGTGCAGTTGGATCTGAATCCTCCCCCTCTCGGCTCTGCTTTCCCCTGGTGGATTTCATTTCCCCTGGAATGGGGCAAGGATGGTGGCCCTGTAGACCCTCCCAAAAGAGCAGCACAAAGGGACAGCCCACGCCTCTGTCCCAGCAACAGCAACATCGGCCATGGCCCCACTTCGGTCGCTCATTTTGGGTGAGCCAATTACAGTGACTCTGTGGTTGGAGGCCTTGCAGCAAGGTGAGGTCAGAGTGGAGGACCACAGGGGTGCTTTCCCAGAAGTGAGGTGAGGCTGGAGAGGCGCACTCAGTGCTATCTCCACTGGGCTTGACATCCTTGCTCCTGACCCTGAGCTGACCTTGGCTCACCCCTTTTTCACATTGCTCTCAAAGTCCAAGGTTTTTGCACCCATTATTGTAGCCAGGCCTCTACACTGACCTGGCTGTGACCCCCACATTTTGGCTCCTCCACCACCTTCTCAATCTGGTTCAAAGGGACCCCACCCTGCCACAGACCAAAAGAATTATCTGGATGTCTCTCCCCAGCCACATAAATTAGTTGGATAATCCCCCCTGTGGCTCATGTCCACACAGGCCAATCTGGTTTTACTTTACTTGTTATTTTCTCCAAAACCCAGTTTCCCTCTTCTTTCTTTCCTACTCAATTTCCCAGGCTCCCACACCCATCTCTATAGCTCCCTTTCCAGCCTCTAGCCCCCACCTTTTCAGATTATCTGTCTTCTCTGTTCACCGCTATTGGAAATTGGGAGCCGTGGAATGAAAGGAAATGGAAAACACAGCTGAAAGACGGAAAGTACTAAAAAAAAAAAGAGTTTTGTAGCAAGAAATGGAGACTAATGAGATTCTCCCACAATTAAAAGAGAACAAATTAAAAGGAAATGCTCCATGAGCAAGGGAGGAAGTGAGTAGAGAAGGTGAGCAGGGTAGAGTAATTCTGCATAAAAATGTGATCACTTAGGTTGGGTAACACCAACAGACGGGAGCCGAAAACTCAAAGCGAAACACAATTGGGAGGCCAAGGACATTTTCCATCCGTGTGGAAGGTTCCAGCAGTGTTTCCAGTGGGTGAGGGACACAAGTGCTTGGAGAGGAATGCCAGCCAGCAAGGATGAATAACAGAGGTGGAGGCAGGGGCTCCTTCCAAGGAATGTGAGTAGTGCTAAGGCCCAGGAAGAAGGGGTGGGTGGAGCCATGAAGGACTTTACAGGAAGGGGGAGCAAATGATGGAAAATACTGCCGGCTTCAAGTGACCCCCTGCCGTCAAACCCATGCAGGGTCTCACACATGAAAGAATACCTGGAGAGAAAACAAGATGGTGACATGAGTAAACACCTAAATTGCTGCCTCGCACAACAATATCAAAACTACAACTAAAAGACAAAATGTCTATCACCCAGAACCACGGGAAAGCTGGCTGAGTGGAAGTTCTACAATGAGAAGGAAAGAGAAAAGAGCATTGAGACGTGCACGAGCGCGGAAAAGCTGAGGTACGGAGGCGCGTGATCCGGGATAGCGGCAGGCATTGCTTTTTTCAACCCGAAGGGAGACAAGCCGCCGATTACTCTGAAATACAGTTTCTGGGGAGACACAGGGGACTCAAACTCCTACGGGGAGAAGCTGGACTGTCTGCCAGTGAGGGTGGCTTGCTTGCAGAGCTGCGCGCAGGAATAATTGTTTACTGCACTGGGGCACAAGACTCGCAGATGCCGTTGGGGACGCAGAGCCGGCTAACTAGCAGCCATTGCTGCTTGTCACGCCCTAGCCTAGTGATACCCTGAGACCCCGCCCTGCACAACCTACAAACCCACCCAAGCTCCAAGCAGCTGTTTTAGCATAAGAAAGGCCTGCTCTATAGCAGCTTAACCTAGCAAACTTGCAGCCCGGGTCAGACAGCTCCAAAACCTCCAAACCCCAAGCAAAGAGGAGAAAACTGTATCTCTCACTGTAGCTCCTGCTGGGTGGCCTCAGACAGTAGCTGACCTGCACCCCATTGGAGATCCAGAAGCCAGTGTACCTAGTGGTCAGTGTGAGACACCAGATTTCAACTCCTCACATCCATAAGTGACACATTCAAGAGGCAGACTCAGTGAGCACCAAAGCCCCACTGAAACAAGTCCTGCTCCATAAGCGTGTCTTCAGCGCAGCAGTTCTTCCATTACAGACACAGCAAGTGCTCACAGCTAATTGGCCTGGAGGTCAATTCCTCCCAGCGTACCAACAGCAATTAAGGCTTAACTGCACCAAGTCTTTGCACTCAGCCCATAAAAGGGTGTACCAAGAGCGTCCACATCAGGTGATTGGGGAGGCTGAGCTACTGCCCCCTATAGGTCACCTACCACACAAAGCTACTCCATCAACACAGGGAAGTAGCCAAAATGAGGAGACAAAGAAACATGTCACGAATGAAAGAAACGGAGGAAAGCAAACTACTGGATGACATAGAGTTCAGAACCACATTTATAAGGTTACTCAAGAATCTTCTTAAAACCGCTGAGAAACTTGATGAGACCTTCAAGGAGCTTAATGAGAATGCCAAAAAAATGGAAAAGGATCAGTCAGAAATGAAGCATACACTGTCTGAAATAAAGAATATACAGAAACTCAACTGTAGATCAACGTACCCCAAGAATCAAACCAAAGATCTGAAATATGTGGAAACAAAAAACGTCCAACCAGAAAAACAAAAAGAAAAAAGAATCCAAAAATATGAAGATAGTGTAAGGAGCCTCTGGGACAACTTTAAGCGAACCAACATCCGAATTTTTGGGGTGCCAGAAGAAGGGAGAGAGCAAAATATTGAAAACCTATTAGAAGAAATAATGACAGAAAACTTTCCCTGCCTGGTGAAAGAAATAGATGTAAAAGTCCAGGAAGCGCACAGAACCCCATACAAGAGGAATCCAAAGAGGACCACACCAAGACACATCATAATTAAAATGCCAAGGGCAAAAGACAAAGAGAGAATATTAAAAGCAGCAAGAGAAAAACAGTTAATTACCTACAAGGGAGTACCCATACGACTGTCAGCTGATTTCTCAACAGAAACTATGCAGGCCAGAAGGGAGTGGCAAGAAATATTCAAAGTGATGAACAGCAAGAACCTACAACCAAGATTACTCTACCCAGCAAAGCTATCATTCAGAGTTGAAGGTCAGATAAAGAGCTTCACAGACAAGAAAAAGCTAAAGGAGTTCATCACCACCAAACCAGGATTACACGAAATGCTGAAGGGTATCCTTTAAGAAGAGGAAGAAGAAGAAAAAGGTAAAGATAAAAATTATGAACAACAAAATGACATCAAATACATACCTACCAACAAGTGAATCTAAAAATCAAGTGAATGAAAAATCTGAAGAACAGAATGGACTGGTGAATATAATAGAATCAGAGACATAGAAAGGGAGTGGACTGACGATTCTCAGGGGAAGCAGGTGTGAGGGGTGCGGGGAGAGATTGGACAAAAATCTTGCTCCTATGGATGAAGACAGTGGCGGGGGCTAAGGGCATGGGGTGGGGTGGGGAATCAGGTGGAGGGGAGCTATGGGGAAAAAAAAAAAAGAGGAACACCTGTAATAATCTGAAGAATAAAGATTTATTTTTTAAAAAATAATAAAAGACAAAACGGATACCATCCAGAACCACAGGAAAGCTGGCTGAGTGGAAATTCTACAACTAGAAGGGAAGAGGAAAGCACATTGAGTCGCAGAGGAGCTGCAAAAGGCTGAGGCACAGAGATACGCGCGTGAGGAAAGGATGGGTGGCTGACTGCATGGGCGGCTGAGTGCGCGGCTGGATTTCTAAAGTGGGAGGGAGATGGAAGCTCCCAACTGCACTGAACTCCAGTCCCAGGCAAGACTCTGGGAACCCAAGTTCATTTGGGGGGAATCTGGACTGTCAGGAAAAGAGAAAGCACACTGAGACTCAGGGGAGCTGCAGAAGGCAGAGATCCGGAGAGGATTGACTGCTGAGTGCACAGGTAGCTGAGTATGCGGCTGGCTTTCTAAAGCGGGAGGGAGACGGAAGCTCCCGACTGTGCTGAACTCCAGTTCCAAGCAAGTTTCTGGGAAACCATATTCATTTGGGGAGAAACTGGACTGTCTAGCAGTGGGTGGAACTCAAGGGCGGCTTTCTCTTAGAAGTGCTTGCAGCGATTATTGAGGGACACTGAGACACAGGGGCCTCATAGGGCAGGGCTAATGGGAAGCCAAGGCTGTCTGCTTCACCCTGAGACTCCACCCCATCCAAGCTGAGCACAGAGGCTTTTGCAAGTCTTCTCCCATAAGGGTGTCCCCAGCACAGAAGTTCTCCCAGAGTAGACACAGCTGATCCTCACAGCCAATTGGCCTGGAGGTCAATTCCTCCCAGTGATACCAACAACAATCAAGGCTTAACTACAACAAGACTGTGTACACAGCCCACAAAGGGGTGCACGAAGAGTGTCCACCTCAGGTTAACGGGGGAGGCTGAGCCACTGGGCCCTATAGGACACTTAGCACACAAAGCCACTCTATCAACTCAGGGAAGCAGTGAAAATGTGGAGACAAAGAAACATCACAAATGAAAGAAATGGAGGAAAGCAAACAACTGGATATAGAGTTCAAAACCATAGTTATAAGGTTTTTCAAGAATTTTCTAGAAAAGGCTGATAAATTTAGCTAGACGCTCGAGGATATGAAAATGGACCAACTAGAAATTAAGCATACACTGACTGAAATAAAAAATATTATACAGAGATCTAACATCAGACTAGAGGATCAATAACATATATATTTAAAAAATCTGATCAACAGAATAAACTGGTGAATATAATAGAATCAGGGGCATAGAAAGGGAGTGGACTGACAATTCTCAGGGGGAAAGAGGTGTGAGGGGTGTGGGAAGAGACTGGACAAAAATCGTACACCTATGGATGAGGACAGTGCGGGGGAGGTAAGGGCAAAGAGTGGGGTGGGAACCGGATGGAGGGGAGCTATGGGGGGAAAAAGAGGAACAATTGTAATAATCTGAACAATAAAGATTTATTAAATTTAAAAAAAAGAAGACCCCTTGTCCCAGCGCAGCGATCATTCCCGTAATGAATGATGGGCCTGTTTAGTGCAGAAAATGTACCAAAGGTCCAGATTCCAAGGCCTCAGGTAGACCCCTGCTGAGCAGACACTGTGCTGTGAACCAGATCTTAGCTCACTGCTGCTTGGCCATGACGACTCAACATACTAATTGGGGAACAGTTGTCAAGGCATTTACTTCTCACAAACCCCAAGAGAGGTAAATATTTCCACTTATTGGAAGAGGATACCCATATCCAATAGTCAAACCCAGGGCTGTTTCCAAAACCTACTCCTTCCCCTCCCAACACATGAAAAAGCCAGTGCAGCTGTTCTTGCTGACAGTGCGGGGCCTGACTCCAGGGCGCTAAGAGGTCCTGCTGTCCCCCATCCCACCCTTAGCTGAGGGGAGCGAGTAGAGCAGCAGATGGCCCAAACTGCTTCCATGCCTCTGTTTTCCATGCCAGGTCAGTCTTCTTTGGGGGAACAGGGTCCTGGGCTGCCCCTCCAGCACCCAAGTGGCAACTCATCCTACTCCTCAAGGGTGGGCTGACAACATGGTGTTGAGGGCCTCACTCTCAAGTCTGAAAAAAAAACCAAAATGGTGTGAGGCTGAGTTCCTACGCTTACCATCTGGGTGGCATGAACATGTCTCCTACCCTCTCTGACCCTCAGTCTCCTCCTCTGTAAACTGAAGATCTGACTTGGGTTTGCTGTGGGAAGAGTAAAAGAGGACCCGTGTGATGCGCTTAGCTCCATGTCCTGAGAATCAAACACTTGGTCAGGGACACTATTAGCTTTGCCTACTGTGGTGCCTTCCAAATAAGATGATCAAGCAAGGCTTGGCAGTGTGCTCTTTTACTGTCTGCCACTAGAGGCACACAGAGAAGGCAGAGGAGCTGCCGCCAGGCGCAGTCTGGCTCTCTGACCACTGAGGCCTCATGTGTTTGCATTACCAGTGGGCAGATGGAGGACAAATGGGAACCTCAAGCCTGGAGGCCCCACGGTGACTTGCGAGCAGCCTTCCTGAAGGATCACTCACTCGCAAGGACAGTAATCGGCAGCAAAGGCACCAGGCACCGAAGCCACCGCCTAACATCCTTCCAACAAGGAAGTGAATTTTAAATCATTTGTAAAGTGGGGCCAATCATAGCCTTTTATCCTCTACGATAGTTGATAACTCTCCCCACTGCCAAGAGATCCCGGCTGGCACAGCTCTGAGAGCCGTGGGTTGTGGCTGTCGTTCACCATTGCAGAATCAGCCGCTGGTGCGCACACAGGAGATGAGCATGTGCTTGCTCCTGGAGTGAATGCCTGCCTTGCCCACCCATGTGATTTTCAAGTTTGCAGACTTTACTTCCATCAGGAGGGAGTCTTCAGGTGTAGCCAAAAGGGAGCTGCTAGGAAGAATCTGAGGCTCCCCCAGACAGGCAGGTGGGGCCTGGAGAGGGGTCTGGCACTCAGCAGCAAGAACTGCTTTGCCATCTCTCCATGCAGGACCCGAGTTTCAGGGACCCAAGTCCCAGGGGACCCCTCCACTGGCTGGGCGCCTGCAGTGAGCCATGAGCTAGTGGTCCCAAGATTATGCAGAGGAGAAGGATGGGGAGGGGGTCCAGGAGGGAAAGCCTGTGCTGTCAGGAAGGGGACTGTGGCTACAGGTCAGTTAAAAAAATTGAGAGTCCGGGCAAGGTCAGGGGGTGAAGGTCTGTCTTCCTTAGCTAATTCCTGCTGAGAGGGGGCATTGTCAGGGGCATCTAACTGGGGTCTCAAAGATTCTGGTGACATAGGTGTCTCTAGGTTCTGAATTCAAGGCCAGATAGATCTCTCCCACCTTCTGGTTGGTGAACGCCTGCATTCTGTTATGCAGAAAAACTAGTGAAACAGCACATGAGACAGGGACCAAAGAGCAAAATTAAAAGAATAAATACCAGCAGACCTAATAGTGGGAGGAGCCATGAGGTAAGTGAGTGAAAAACAGGTAGTGTTTTCCATGCTGGATGAGGGGTGCAACAGCATGATTTCCCCAAGAGACTGGTTGGTGAAGTCTCAAGAGCGATCCTGTTGAGTCACTTGGGAGGTAAAAGCTGGTCCTGAGGCTGCCATAGCATCACTTGTCTGGTTTTGCTGCTTTTCTGGAGCTGAAATACAACTGAGACCTAGATGTTATTTTTAGGGGGGAAAAGAGTAGGGGTCTCAGTTGTTTCACTAGTGATATGAAAGGGGAGAATAGGTTACCCTGGGGGTAAGGTTCTTGTTTTCCCACTTTTGCCCCTTTCTGGGCATCCACATGTTTCTTGTAGGTCCTGAGATAGGGTTTCAAAGTATGGGTAGAGCAGTGGTTAAGCTCCCTATGGCAGTTCCAACCCCTGCTGTGATGCTGAGGGTTAGGAGGAGAGGGATTATCTGGACTCTTCTTTTGTGTCAGATATGATGGGTTATGGGGACAGGTAAAGACTGATCATTGGGAGCTACTACTACATTGGGTGAGAGATAGACGAGAGTACAGGTTCCTTTCCAGTTGATGGGGAGACAGATGTATGTGTTTTCCCCACAGAGGAAGAAAAATCCCTGATCACAGAGACAAGCTGATAGGTATAAGGAGAAGAGGTGGACTAAAGGGTATAAGGTTTCTTTTTCTAGTTCTGCACTCCAAGCTGAGAGGGTAGTCGCCATGGCGCTACCAATAAGAGGTGACAGATGAGTAACTGAGATTGTATTGCAGTGAAAGTGGGAGAGAAAGAGAAGAAAAGGAGTAGTGGAAGCCAGGGACCTGGATGGTTGGATAAGAGGTTAGACACTGTGAATATTCTGGTTTAGCTTAAGAAGTATCTAGCAACCTTGTCCTGCCAGGCTTGGAGACTGAAGCCTCAATTTCTTGCTCAGAGTAAAATGGCCCTTTACAATTCTTGTCAACAGTTAACTTTAGAACTTCTTTCTTTCTTTCAACATTTCTCTTTTTCTTCTCATCACATACACAACCTTCACAAATTTCACACTTTCAGATTAGCCTTCAAACCCTCCTTCTATGTCCTTCAAAAATGCATTACCATGCCTCAGACCTTCCATTAAGTATAAAAGGCAGGGAGAGGAGGAAGCAGGCCCCACAGCCTGTTCCCAGGCCTCTAGATGCTTGAATTTTAAACCACCACATTTTTTCCTAGAGATAATGATCATAGAGGAGATAAGGAGATAAGGCATTTATAGTCCAAGGAATGGCTTGTTCTTATGGGGTGAGAGAGTGAAACTGAGGTAGGTGACTGTGGTTTGGGACAACTGGGTTTTATGAGGGGATGCATGGTAGTCCTGGCCGGGCACCGAGGTAGAATGAGAAAAGAGTGAATGGGGAATTTAGTAAGATGCAGTGTAGACGTGAGGTGGCTAATGGCTATGAGACTAATCTGTCAACCCCCATAATAGAGACTGAGGAGTGGACAAGTGTCCCAGCAAATTCAGAGAGGGAAGAAAAAGTGGCCCCAGTGTCTATTAAAAGGAGATCAGCTTACCTGCCTCCACAGTCATTACCCGAGGCTCTGCCCTGGTGATATAAGTCTGTGGGACCCTGTCAGGGCCTGGGCAGATTCTTCAGTGGGAAGTCCCAGGAGGCCTGGGAGCTCCAAACCAGATCCAGAGGGTGGCCTTGCTGGACTGGCTGAGGCCTGAACCGGAGGGCCAGACTACAGTCTGATTTCCAGTGGCTTTCCCTTCCACACCTTGGGCAGGGCCCAGGCGGGGGTCTCAGGTTTGAGCAGGGCTTGGCTCTGTGTCTTTCCTTGCTGCATTTGAAGCATGGGCCCGGAGGAGGCTTAGCCCCTGACTTACCCACGGTTGGAGGACTGGCACTTCGTTTGGGGTTTGAAAGCGGTGGCTAGGAGCTGGAAGGCCTCCTACTGGGCTTCAGCCTTGGCCTGATCTCGCCTTTGATTTTGGATTTGGGTCTCCTTGTCTCTATTATCAAAGACCTTAAAGGCCAGGTTAACGAGGTCTTTTTGTGGGCTTTGTGAACCTGTATCTATTTTTTGAAGTTTGCAACATATGTCGGGGGAATAAAGGTGGTCAGGTCAATGGAAAAAGAAACCTGAGATGCTTCTCCATCTGTGAGGCTGGACATAGAGAATGGGATGTGGACTCAGACTCTGCCCTCAGTTCCTGCTGCCTCCCTCAGGGGTAGAATGGACTCAGGAATAGAAGGGGCTGTTGCAAAAGGCAGTCTTTGGGTGGCCTGAGAATGAGTGTTAGATGGGAAAGGCTGTTTTGGAGCTCACGTTCTCAGGATTTGAGCTCTCAGGAAGATCAGAAAGTGAGAAGGGAATGGCCAGCCACCTGTGAATTAGGTTGCTGGTGGTCACGGGAGCAGAGATTCAGTGGAGAGCACACAGGGGAAGGCAGGCGGTTAGAGTTCTCAGAACGTAGAGCATGGGGTGTGGATTCTGAGGCAGGGTTGTAAGGAGGTGGCGGGAGGGAGACACATGGAGAGGAATGATCCGCTGGGTCGAAAGAGCAGTCAGAAGACAAAGAAAGGGGCTGAGGACAGGTTTGAGAGGGCAAAGAGGACTTTGTGAGGAGGATCTGATTGGTGGAACATGAGGAGTAAAGTGAGGGGCGAGAGCGGAGGAAAAAGAAAGCCTGTACATAGAAAATCTCGAAAGCTTTTTCTGTCCAGTGGCAAAAATTATCTAGATCTTGGAGGATATTGGAATCAAAAGGGCCGTTTTCAGGCCACAGAGAGCCATTATCGAGTTTATTTTGTGGCCAGGGAGTGTTACAGAAAAAAATGAGCTTCTTTGCTTTGATGTAGCCAGAAAGACCAAGGGTCGAGAGATTGTCAAGGAGACACCCTAAGGGTGTGTAGAGGGGGTTTGGACTGAGAGGTCCCCATGACCAGAGGGAAGGGCCACTGGGAAGTTGGGGAGGAAAAAAGGAGCGTCCTCCTTTTCCCTCAGCCAACCTGTAGAGAGAGAGAGACAAGAGAAGGTTCCAAGGTCATCACCCTGAGACCTTTCCCATGGAGTAGAGCAGAGTTTCCTGGCCAGGCACCTGGGCTTTCATAGAACATAGAACATGTAGCCGAGTAGATGGGAAACTCTGAGGCCCTTCCAGGTCAAGGGAATGATGGGGCGGCGGGGCACAGGGGGGGGGGGGGGGATGTCGGGAAAGTCCCTGAAGCCCACAGGTGAGAAAGTGACGAGATCCCCACATGTCCTGGTATGGCAGGGTACAAGAGGTATCCGGAGCAGGCCAATCAACTCAGAACCATGCCACTGAGCAGAGCCATATCAGGAATCAGAAGCTCGGGGATAGGTTCAAGGATCGTCCATGCTCCCATGCACCTCTCCCGGGTTTCGGCACCAAATGAAAGAATGAGAGAGAGGCCGAAAAACCAGGACTACAGGCTTTATTAGAGGAGAAGGACCCTGCCGGGCTGCCTCACAAGGGGAGAAAAGCAACACGTGCAGAGGTGAACACGCCTTTTGAGTGGAGGAATGGGAAGGGATGGGGCTTAGGGTACTTGGCACATGCTGATTGGTGGTTTCATATAAGGTACATGATTAGGCACTTAGGTACTTAGGAATCAAGAGCTTAGGGTATTTGGCAGGTGCTGATTGGTAGTTCAATGTATAGTCCATATAAGGTGCCTCGTTAGGTGCTCAGAAATGTCCAGGCCGCAGGTGCAGGTTACGTCATACTCTGTCCGTCAGTTGGGGGAAGGGAGGATCTACAGTCAGAAGACGGCACCTTGACTGGGATGAAAAACTGTGATTATCACCCTCATCCTGGGCAGTTAGTTTTCCCTGCAAATCTGTAAATTGGCAGTCTGGTTCCTAAAACCATATACTTTCCATCTTCATTAAAGAATAAGATATAGTTTATTTGCTACCTTATTTATCTACTGTTTCTTCTCTCGGGTCCTGGGCCTGGGTATTTTTGGAGGCTGGATGGAAGGATGATTCTCCATCCACGGGAATAATAATTCCCACCTAAGAAAGTACTCTGCGCTCTGGGACCCACGAGTCCACATCAATCCCAACCCCCTGCAGCCAGTCCCCAGCCCGCCCCTGTGATGGTCTCTTCCTCCTCCCACTGCTCTCCCACCCGCTCGTCTCCCTTCCCCCACTGCTCCCTGCACTCATCATTTCCTCTTCCCTCAAACTCTTCCACATTCCGATCACACCGTCCTCCCAGCTCCTCCATATCTGGAGTGTGGGGAGGCTGAAGAGGGCTCCCAGACAGACCGACAGATGTGGTGAGTTGGAGCCGCTGCTAGTGCCAACAATGCTCCACTGAGCAGGAATCAATTGGGAAATGGGTGATCCTCTGAGGATCCTCTGAAATCCTGTCATGTTGTTAACGCCCATGTGGTTCCAAGCCTGCTCTCCGTCTCTCCATCACTAGGTACGCAGCTGTTCACTGGTGCTTCCACAAAAGCACCCAGGAAGCAAATGTACTTGTTCCATATCAGAGGCTACAACTATAAATCTGCAATACAGCAGTGCAGGCCACTTTCTCTTGGCAAGCATTTACTAAGCACTCACTGTGGGTGGAAATGCGCTAAGTCACAGAATCCTCCTGGAGGCAGTCCTTGCTCACAAGCTCTCAGGTTAGGAAATAATGTGGAAAGGTAAAGTGAGCCCTAGCCAGTTTGGCTCAGTGGACAGAGCGTCGGCCCACGGACTAAAGGGTCCCGGGTTTGATTCCGGTCAAGGGCACATACCTGGGTTTCGGGCTCGATCCCCAGTAGGGGGCTTGCAGGAGGCAGCTGATCAATGATTCTCATCGTTGATGTTTCCATCTCTCTCTCCCTCTCCCTGTCTGAAATCAATAAAGAAATATATTTAAAAAAAAAAAAAAAGAAAGGTAAAGTGAAAAATTAAACCAAGTCATGGATGGAGAGGGGAGAATGCAAGTGCTGCCATGCCTCTACCCTCTACCCCCGCACCCCCCCCCCCCCTGCCCTTCAAAGAAGACGTGATCCGGATCCGGAATCCTCCCAAGTCCCTGCTCAGGCCGCAAGCGTGGCACCTGGCTGCCCATGGGGAGAGCCGCAGCAGGAGGGTCTAGCAACCACGTCTGCAAGGCTGGTGAGAACTGAGTGGGCCGCTGCCCTGGGGCTCCGAAAGGCAGAGGAACCTGTGGGTTGTGTGTGGTATGTAGGAAGGAGGAGGGGGAGGAGGGCTGTGTGTGGTTGGGGAGAGCAGGGGAAGGAGGTGGTAGGTGAGAATGGAAAGGGGGCAAGAAAGAGCTTTGAAAGGAGCCACGGTGGAGGCCTCGGAAGGTGAATTCAAGGACTTTCTGAAGGAGATACTGAGTAGATTCCTGTGACACACTCAGGAGAGCCTTCTGCAGACACTGTCATTCTTCAGGGCTTGTGATGTGATCGAAGACAAGGTCAATAGCAAGGGCACGCAGCCTCCAGGCACCCAGCTGTGCTCGCATTTCTCTGTCCAGCGCGGTAGACGCCCAGTCCACAGAGCGCAGTTTCTCCTGCACACCTATATCCATGCTGAGGTTAGAGTCAGGCCAGGAGCTGAGGAATCAAACAGTTGATGACTTGGGCAAGTCTTGCATGAGGTGTCCATTTTTAAAGACCGGAACCTTCAAAGTCTGTTGATGAAGGCTCCCCTACTTAGCCACTGCCAGCGCCTACCCCTTTGCCCCCTACCCCATTTGCACTGCTCCCTCCTCCCTGGCCACTCGAACCATCCATTCATGCCATCCTGGTGGCCTGCTCCCTCTCCCTCCAGTTTCAGTTCCCCCCAAAGCACTTAACCCGTGCCTGTCACAACTCGCAGACCCGCTCATCACTCGTTTGTGGTCTGCCTGCCTCTCTGAATTCCCAGCTCCCGGGGATCAGGATGACACCTGTATAATTCTCTGGAGACTCCCTAGTACTTAGCATAGGCTGTGGCACACTGTAGGAGCTCAGTGAATATTTGTTGAATGAATGAATGAATGAATGATTTCCTCTTTTATGCACCTGTGGCTGGCTGAGCCCCTTCTAAATGACAATCTCTTCAGATAATGTTTATCCTTCAGTATCTTTATCGGAAGGTCCTATCTTGGGAGAAATAGTGGCTGTTTCAGGTGACTGTAAATCTCTGCTTTGATGATGATGGAGGTGATCATTTTAATAAGAACAATAATACCAGTAATAATAACAGGAAGTGCTGCCACTAGTTGAGACCCTACTAGAGTTGGGAGCTGTGCTGGGGAGTGTTTGTAAGCATCACTGTATTTATTCCTCCAATGTTCCGGACATCAATGATGAGATGGAATCACTGATTGGCTGCCTCCTGCACGCCCCCTACTGGGGACTGAGCCCGCAACCCGGGCATGTGCCCCTGACCGGAATTGAACCTGGGACCCCTGAGTCCACAGGCTGACGCTCTATCCACTGAGCCAATCCGGCTACGGCTAGTGTCATTATCTTTTAAAAGTGCCAACTCTGAGACACAGAAAGACAAAGCAACCATGCAGAGCTGCACTGTGTGATGCTGGCATTTGAGCTCGTTTGCATGGCTTTAAAACCGGAGCAAATAGGTAATGATCTCCGAGTTTAAGTCCCAGGGAGTGATCTGGATTCCCTCATTCCTGAGTTCTGGGGTCAGGTTGTGACCCCACACTGACAGTGTGCTGGCACCTGCTGTGGCTCCCACTTGCCTGGGTGGGTGGGGGGGGGGAGGGGGGTGGCACGTTACAGAGAGCTTCCTGGTCTGGAGAACACATGGAAAACCTTTGACCTTGAACTTTACAGCTTCAGAATATTGGTTCAACCCCAAAGTGTCACCAAGGACAGGCTGCTCCTCGGAGATGTCGTGTTAGTTGCCGTTTTGACTAATTTGAATATCTCAAACGGCTCTTACATTTATTTTAAGCCTTTAAAAGCCTGCCAAAAAGCCTTCTTATCCTAGTAAAACCACTGAACGACAGACAGGAGACTACGAACAGCCACTGTTGTAAGCACAGAGACAGTCGTGCCTGGGACCAGCAAAGGGCAGCATGGATCATCTTCCAATGTCATCTGTCCTCGGGGGATTTGAAGGGTCTGGCAGCCGCTGATACAGCACCTGCTCGTGAAGACCTCAAAGGTGATGCACAACCTCCTATCTGTGGACAGACCTTTTGATGGCAGAGTCTGGGGGCTGAGGGCTGGCAAACTAAACGCCCCTTTCTGTACTGGGCTTGCCTTTTTTAAATGTTTTATTGAAGGGACATTTTTTGACACAGTGTTGTCATTATGAAAAGCCATACTGAGATTTTTAAAATCCAGGGCTGCAATCTTAAATCGGGTTCCTAACTTTCCCGACCAGAAAAACCACAGAGTTTGGCTTGAAGCCTGCTACGTGAGCAGATGGTCTGAACCTTCAGGCAGGCCTGGCTTGAGGTTACTGGGTCGCTGGGGCAGGTGACTTAACTCCTGAGTCAGTTTCCTCATCTCAAAAATGAGCTAATAGTACCTGTGGCGAGGAGGTCCTACGTTCCCCGGGGGAACCTAAAGTGCTTTGTGCAATGCCCAGCACGTAGCAGGTGCTCAATTAATGCCGGCTTATTAGGTGGTAGCATTTCCAGCCTGTACTCACTGTCCCTCAGGTGCTGACAGTACACAAGCTGGCGGATGCTGCCGCACAGCACCCAGGGCACAGGAGACGCTGAGCAATGAGAGCCTTTCCTCTTTAATCAGCTATTTCATCCCAGACAGAGACACGCTGATGGCTGCTGGATTTTGTCGTTGAGCGCTTCCGAATTGCCAGACATCATGCTAAGAACTTTGTATTTACCGCATCACTTAATTCTTGCAATGTCCCTCTGAGTAAGCACTAGGCTCCTCCCCATATTACAGATGGGGAAACTGAGGCTGGGAGCAATTCAGGAACTGGACCAAGATCACTCAGCTTGGAAGAGATGGGGCGGGCAATCTGACTCCAGACCGTGCTCCCACAGAAAGGGAGACAAAAATACAATTCCCCAGTTATTAAATAAATACACAGGCACTTTGCTAGTGGGCTGTCTTTGCGGGTTGGGTCTAAGTTAAGAGACATTATTACAGTGAGATTCTTCAGCAGGTCCATGTCTGCCGGCATTCCTGAATTTAACATGCTTTTTGATGTGCTCTTTTTCTCTTCTGAAATGCACTTGAAAGTGTGAAGCTGCAACCCTCGAAATGGCAGACCCGGTGTGTCTTCACCCATCGGCCACATGGGGGCGCTCCAGCCCAGCCCATGTTACAGCCTATCCCTGCCTGCCTGCCCCAGACATCTTCCTCCTCACTCTTCTCCTAGAAAAGCTTATCTCCTTATTTAAATTTGCGCATAACAGGCTAGCGAGGGGCAGCAGGCTTTGGGGGGGTTTGTTATGGGTTTGCTTGGTCCCAGCCCAGGTTTCCAGCAAGTCCCTGGTTCCTGTTCAAATGACCAGAATCAGCTTGAACAGGAGGAGATCTATATTCTGGAGGCCCTACTGAAAAGGAACATTCTTCCCTGCAGCGGGAGAGCCCCAGGATTTCAAAGAACAGGCTTCCATTTATGTTCGGGCTGCCCACAGCAATAAAGCAAAGAAAAGCAGGGACAGACAGGCGGGAGTCTGACTGGTGGGAGGCTGCGCCAGTAAAGGGTTCTGGGGGCCTTTATGTTTGATGTGGGAGTGGAGTGTGGTCATGGCCTCCAGTCCTGCTCAGAGTGTGGACTTGGGAAAGTCTTCTGACCCCTGCCTCTCCTTACCTTACAGAGGAAGGAGCCATGCTCTGAGGTCACAGTTCCTGCCCACCCCAGCGGTCTCTGATTCTGGCTCTCAGTTGCCGGCAACAGTGGGGCATGACTTTGCTAAAGGTTATTTTTGGTGGGGATCTGGCAGACATCCAGCTAGTGGTGAATGTCTGCCTCATGCAGTTGGTATCTTTCTTTTTGGAGACCTCACCTATGTACCTACATAGAAGTCTAAGATGCTTGAGCTGGAAGGGACCACAAGAACCATGTAGGTCAGTGGTTGGCAAACTGCGGCTCGTGAGCCGTGGTTTGTTGCTCTGTTGACTAATGAGTTTGCCGACCACTGATGTAGGTAGTGCTTCTTTTTTAATAGATGAGGAGCTGAGTCCCTGAAAGGTTATGTGACATTTAATCACCGGCATCGTCATCGTCGTCGTGTCTGACAACTCTTTACAAAGTGATCTCCCTGCCATTATCTCCGTTTATCCTGCCAACACTCCTCATTTCACAGGTTGGGAGGCTGGGCTCAGAAAAGCTGAGCAACTTGTTCAGGGTCACACAGCAAGTTAGAGCTAAGCTGCAAAACCAGATCTTTAAATAATTAGTGCTTTGTGGAATTCCCTAGAAATCTTAGGCAGTTCCCAAGCTACCATGGGAAAGGCTGACTTCTGCTATAATACACAGATCTGCTTACTGAGTGGCTGACTGAACCAATCAATGAGCTGAGTCATCCCATTCATTCACCCACCCGGTGCCTCCAATGGATGTGTCCTGGACTAATACAATGATGAACAAGGCAGAATGGCCCCCGCCTTGGGACCTCGAGTGGATGGTGCTTAGCTCACAGCCTTATAACTGTGTTCACCAGTTTGTGTCCAATTCAATTTATCCCTTGGATGAAACACCCATCATTCCTGCCTTCTGCACCTACGTTCTGGGAGAGGTGATCCAGATGTGCATTGGTATCCCCATGGTTACCTTCTGCGTGTGCGAGCACATTGCCAGTCCTGGTCTCTCAGTGCCCAGGGTACCTCCTGAGGACTTTTGGTTAGGTGACAGGCTCACCTCTCAGTCCCTACATGATGTATTTTGGTGACATGTGGTCTCTGGCTGCCCAATACTACAAATGCCCTTTCCCCCACAGATACAAGGCGCCAGGCAGACGTGCACCAAGACGACCCCTGCCTGCACCTCATGGTTCTGTGACTCCTTAGATTACATTTTGTACTTTGAAGGATAAAGGGGAAAGGCGCGCATTTTGGCATCAGACCTGGGTTTGAATCCTAGCTCCAATTGCTGCACCTCAGGGATTTCTCACAACCTATTTAACTACTCACCATACATTAAAATACAACATAAAACTACAAAGGCCAGTCTGCTCGAGTATCCTCACCCCTTGAGGGAGAACAATCACCTATCTTGTATTTCTAACCTCAAACATCTCCATTAAAGTCTTGCAGTTTGAACCCACCTGAGAGGCTCTCCTTCTTCATGTTACTGTAGTCTTGGCCACCGATGGATTCAGACTTTATGATTTGAAATGTGGGGGTCTTTTTTTTTTATCTCACCCAAGGATATGGTTTGTTGATTTGAGGTAGAGAAGGGGAGAGAGAGAGAGAGAGAGATCAGTTGCCTCCCACAAGCACCCCGGCTGGAAATCTAATTCACAGTTCACAACCTAGCATGTGCCCTGACCGGGAATTGAACCCACAACCTTTTGATGTACAGGAAGATACTCCAAGCAACTGAGCCACCTGGCCAGGGATAAATGTTCTTGTATACTTGGTGAGAAAGAGGTATTTCCGCCTGTTTCTAAAAGTAGGAATGTAATGTATGTGTGTGTGTGTGTGTGTGTGTGTGTGTGTGTGTGTGTGTGTGTGTTAAGGAGAATAGAAGATTACCTCATGAACCATAGAACTTTACGATTGGATGAGACCCTAATGACCTTGACCAACACCCTCATTTTGAGTCAAAAAAGATGGCGGGAAGCTTTACAACTTGATTGGGAGCAGAATCATGAGCTGAGCCTGTTTTCTTGTTTGTAGTTCAGTGTTCCTGCTACAAATACTTTCTATGGTAAAGACCAAACAGAAAACACCACTAGCCAGTAGTATTTCAAATGTAGAGGGGCTGATGCAAGCAAGGCTCCTGGAATTCACTCCACCATTCTGCCATGTCTTCCAGACTTGTCCCAGCCTCCCCAGTAGCACAAGCTCACGTCAATGAAAAGTGAGATGTCCAACAGTTACCGCTGCATTTGTAGCGGTTGCTCATGGAAACCTATTAGCAAAGTGCAGCGAGGGGCAGGCCAAGCCATGTGCATCGGAGCCACCCAGGAGACAGTTAAAATGCAGAGTCCCTGCCCTTGCCCTGAACCCCTGGATGGCGCCCACAGTCCCGCAGTTGAGAGCCAGACTCCTCCTTGGCGGATGCTCAGGTCTGAGCCCGAGTGCATCAGGTTAACAGCTCTTGGGGAGGCTCCGCCAGGTATTTAGAGAGACTTAGAAAGAAGTGTGCCTATAAAACCTGGTCATATACTGGGACTAGACTGAACTAGAGCTGCGTCAAGACCAGAGCTGATGGAAAAGGTAGCATGCTGTAGCTCAGAATTTGTTTTAAAATCTTGCTCTTAACATATTAGTTTATGAAATTATGTGGTGATAGGATTGAAGCCTTTTTTTTCATTCAAGAGACATATTTTTTTCTTAAATAAGGAAGTCTGGGAATCTTATAGGACGGGAATACATCTCAAAAATGGTTTTTCTTTGCTCTTTTGTAGCAAGGAGGGGTTGAGGCCCCTACCGCCACCTGGTGGCAGCACTGGAATCTGCATCATTACTGTGAGCATGATGTGGGCCCACCTGGGGCCAGGTAACTGGGACACGGGGCCCACCTTCCAGTTTGTCATTTCAGCAAGACATCAGTCGAAAGTGAAATCATGTGGCTTCAGCATAGACAGTGTCACAGCAATACCACAATCCAACGAGTAGACAAACTAACACACAAGTGCCACTGGTTTCATTTTCCAGGAATCAGTGGTGGCCCCTTGGAAAACCACTACCGCCTGAAGCAGTTCCACTTCCACTGGGGAGCAGTGAATGAATGGGGCTCCGAGCACACGGTGGAGGACCACGTGTACCCGGCAGAGGTGAGCAGATGTCCGAGCAGCACACATGTGGACGCTTTCTACATGCCGGGCTCCGTTGTGGGGTGGCCAACCATTCCAGGGGCCCAGAAACGGAGAGTTTCCTGGGATGTGGGACTCTCTGTGCTCCAACCAGAACAGTCGGACACCCCACCCATTCAATCACACACCCATCCTAAAGGGAGGGTGTTTTTAGCACCTTCATTTAACAGAAGAAGACGCGCAAGTTCTAAGTGGTTGGGTAATTTGCCAAAACCAGACAGCTGGGATTCAAGGACAATCTGCTCTGAGCCTCTCACCCAGCCCTGTGCTTGCTGGTGCTCGATTTCAGACTCGCACCTTCCTGTCCTTCAGGGTTTGAGGCCACTAATGAGAATCTGAAAATCTTTACAATAGAGATCATCCTAAAACAAAGTGACCTCGGAAACATTAAAAAAAAAAGGGAGTCAGAGAAAAAATGAGCAGAGATTAATGCTAGGAATTGGGTTTTGTAGTTATGGTGGGGTAAGAAGTGGTATTTTATAGATTTCCCCCAATATTTTATTATGAAAATTTTCCAACACACCAAAAAAGTGAAAGAAGCATACAGCGAGAACCCGTGAGTCTGCTTCTCAGACCCTGAGATGAACGTTTTGCCATATTCACTTTACCGCACGTCTATCCACCTGCCCATCCCTTTATCCACCCACCAACCACCTGCCTTTCGGATGCATTTCGAGTTATGAGCTGTTTTTGTTTCAGCTTTCTGTTGCCATTGTTATGGGAGTCATACTATAGTTAACATCGAACTAGAGTCCAGCCAAGCCCCAAAATATAAATGACCTGTAGTCACACACCCAGACGTGATCTCTGGGGACAGCTTATAAATAGGGAATTACATCTATTGATATAATTACGCACATGTTTACAAATGTGACGAAAATGAAAGAGCAGCAGCTTGCAACATGCTCCCTTTCATTTGACAACGCAAACTGTGTATCCACACCATGCTTTTTAATGTTTATGGATATTTTAACGGAGGAGCTTGTAATTTATTAGCATAGAGGCGAGCCCAGCGATGGGACCCACCAGGGGTTCTCTCTGAGTCAGATCCCTCCCGGCCATGCCTCTGACGCACGGTGTCGAGTGCCGTTTCCGGTGGGGGCGTGGAGGGCAAAGCCAGCTCCAAAGGTGGCGTCTGTGAAGTCAGGGCCGTGGGCCAGCTGCCTCTATTTCTGGCAGATTGCAATAGGACAGCAGGTGGAGGGTTCCAGGTAAGCTACAGAGAAGCAGGGAGAGGCCTCGCCACCCTTGTTGTCCCCAGTGCACATGGCTGGGAACACTGGGACTATGGGGTGAGGTGCCACCTGGAGCACACGTGGACCCCGCACCCCGGCAGAGGACCCAGGGCCCTGGCATCCAGCAGCACCTGGGGAGGGCTTGCTGGACTCCGCCCTTGCAGCCTCGGGGTTTAGGTCTCCATTCAGAAAGACCTCACTACAGCTCATTCCTGTCGAAGGAAATCTGTAAGGACACCGAGGCTCCGTCCAGGTTCTGACCAAACCCAGCGTGGGCAGCACCACGCGCTCTCATTGCAGAGAACCCCGAGCCAGCCCAGGGGTGCTGGCTCTGCCTCCTGTTGGCCAATGACCCAGAAAAACCTGTTTCCCAAGTCCGTCCCCTGCCCCTGATTTAAATCCTTATCATCTAGCCCCATGGTCGGCAAACTGTGGCTCGCAAGCCACATGCGGCTCTTTGGCCCCTTGAGTGTGGCTCTTCCACAAAATACCACAGCCTGGGCGAGTCTATTTGGAAGAAGTGGCGTTAGAAGAAGTTTAAGTTTAAAAAATGTGGCTCTCAAAAGAAATTTCAATCGTACTGTTGATATTTGGCTCTGCTGACTAATGAGTTTGCCGACCACTGGTCTAGCCAATCCTGATGCCAAAAGGAAGGGTGTGAAATAAGGACATAGGAAGTTCAAGCGAGGGCGACAAATGGAGAGAAAAGTGCAATACTGGGGGCATTAAAAATTATTTGTTGTTTATGTGAAATTCAAATTTTGGGAGTCCTGCATTTGATCTGGCAAACACTTTCAAGGATATCTGAAAAAATAGGAAAAATAGCAAATAACCCCCTCTCTGTGACCCCCATTTCTATTTTATAAAGTTAGAGCGAGCCTCTTTCTCGCCCACCAAAAACGCCAAGGCCCTTAGGGTCTGTGAGTCTATCAGCCACTTGGGGCTCCAAGCACGCTGGGGGCGCCTGCGTTTCTTACACGGGCTGCTCAGGCTGAATTCATTAAAATCATTGAATGGACACAGAGGTCTGCCACACAGCAGGGGGCAACTGTTTCCTTTCTCGCTGCATCGTGATGGGCACAAGATCTCTTTCTCCTGTGTTTCAGCTGCATTTAGTTCACTGGAATGCTGTGAAATACCAGAACTACAAGGAAGCTGTGATGGGAGAGAACGGCTTGGCCGTGATAGGCGTGTTTTTAAAGGTAACCTCTCGCTAGGGCTCGCCCTCCTGATGAAGAAGTGGTGTGCGGTGACAGGCCTGCTTTTTGAACAGTCTCCGTAGAATGAGGCGTGCTTGTCGCCCCGCCCCCTGCCTTTTCGAATGAACATGTTGTGTCTGTGCTGTGCAGCTGGGGTCCCACCACGAGGCACTGCAGAAGCTGGTGGACGTCTTGCCGGAAATAAAGCATAAGGTAAGCCACAGATATCAAAGTCAGCGTCCGCGGAGAAGCAAGGCTGTTCAGAGCACCGACTCGTTTGCAAGGGGAAGAAAGCCAGCTGGTGCGTGTGCCCAGGGGGTCTGAGTCCCATCCTGAAACGGAGCTCGCTGGGGTTGTGTCGAGTGCTGGCCCACACTCTGCTGTCATTGTGACACTGCTGTTCCGGGCCCCTGTCTTCTCAGTATAAATGGGGTGCTAGACGCGATTTGAGTTTCTCCAAAAATTCAGTCATTCAGGCAGCATCTTGAAGATGTTTGCCTTGTCCCCCTTCACTGGTCCTGCCCCAAGCAATGACATCCATTAAATGATAACGTTTGTTTTAAAACTGATGGAAATAAATACCTAACTATTAACCTTTAAGAGTGCCTACCCAAGTGCCACCTGGCACACTCCTGGGGGGGGGACACAGGACCACCCCCTCCCTGAGAGCATGGAGACCACGGGAAGAGGGAAAACCCCACAACCCACCATGCATGGGAGGCAGAGAGCATCTTGGCTCAGCTCCATTGGACACCTTGTCTCTCATTAAGTAGGACTCTGAAAGATAACAAGGCCAACAATGTTGCTTTTCTCCAACATCAGCTAAGAAAGGACTTTGATGGAGAAGTGGAAATTCCAAAGAAATGCAGTTTATTTGTTCGGTACCAAACAAAAGCATTCTGAGAGGGAAGGCGTCGCTGTGGTCCTTGAACGTGGTCCTTGGACGGATGGGGCTCCCACCTGTCTTAATAATGGTGAGCGCGGCCCACAGGAAGGCGGGGGTCAGCCCTTCCTTGGCTGGCTCACGGGGGTCCTTTGATCTGTGTGGTGCCTTCCCCTTGATGTGGACTCTGCGTGGGCCTCGTGGGACCGAGCCCAGATCACCCTCCCCACCCCCCACCGCCATGGCTGCCAGCTCAGGAACTCCACAAGGACAAGGTGCTCGGAGCATCCTCTTCCTCGCTGGCCTCTGGCCAGAGTAAACCTGGATGTTTTCCCCACCAGCATCCACCTCCTACATGGGGTGGTCTCTGCCTCCCGGTGGGAAAGAAAGCAGCTGGCTGTGAGGTCCTGCTTGCTCAGGGGGGTGTTTTCCTTCTAAGGAAGACTCTGGAGCCTTCTCCCCCCGCCCCCAACACCCACTCACATGAGCTAACTCAGGGTCCCTGGGCCAACCACCAGGGAGGAATGGTGTCTGACGTGCAGTGACAGGAGACGTGCCTGGGCTCAGTCTGGTCCTGAGGATCATCACTGGGCCTCAGTTTCCTCACCTGAAAAATAAGAGAATCTTAGGGATGAAAGGCCCAGCCCTGGTGAGCAGGAGTCACGCTCCATGGGAGGGTGGTGTCGTCCGTCAGTCATTTGTCACAGTCTGTACTCCGTCCTGGGTTCTGGGCCAATTTTTTGAATGTTGCAGTGTTATGAGTCATCTCTGTGGTGTACATTCTATCGGTTTTGACACATTAGTGGAGTCACCCAGCCAGGCCCACACAAAACCCGCCCCGCCTGGCATGTCCCATCCTATGGCCCTCGCACAGTCATGGCCCTGCCCCCAAGCCTGAGCGACCACTGATTTGTTCCAAACCCTATGGTTTTGCCTTTTCTCCCATTTTAATCTCCCACGTTGTACCAAATGAAGCTTCCTTTGTCAACTACCTTCCCTCTTTCCCAAGTGGGATGTGCATGTTAGAAAAGAGAACGGGGAAGACTTTCAAGTGGGCGCCCACCACCAGGAGCTGGTTTGTCAGTATTCATGCTGCACGGTGGTGCAAACCCCGCCAATCCTCTAGCCAGCGGGGCTGACAGACACATAGAGAAGGGGCCTTAGCTCACTTTGGGGCTCCGAGGGGGAACAGCTTTCTGAACCCCAATGCGCCTGAGGGACAGGACACAGCTCCCGAGGACATCACTAGAAATGCATAGATGTCCTCTCAAAATTGTAATTGGCAAGAACCTGGCAGTGGGTGGTGGCCCACCAGCTGCTCCTCCGTGTGCCCTGCTGCCTCACCCCCACCCTGCAGCCCTGAGGGGGGAGGAAGCAGCCCAACTTTGGGATGGGACACACCTCCCAGCATCTGGTTTCGGCCACTGTCTAACTGTGTGGTTTGGAGAGAGTCACTTATATCTGTTTACTTTCTTCATCAATAACATAAACATACCCCTTAAAGGGTGATTCTAAACATTCAAGGTAATAGTCTCAGAAGGTGTCTGGCAGCCTCTGGGGCTGGGACAAGGGGAGCAGGAGGGGATGTATCTGTAACCACAAATCCGCTGGCACGTTTTGCATTTCGTCCCTCGAGCCTATGTGACCTGTTTCCTTCAAGAATTAAGCAGACCAAACAATGGAATATCATTTGGCATGAAAAGGAGTGAAGCACCAACACACAGCAGCCTGGAGGGACCTTGACGGTATTAAGCTGAGAGAAGCTGGACACACAAGTCCACATGTTGTGTGATTCCATTTATAGGAAATGTCCATGTAGGCAAATGCATGTGGACTGAAAGCAGATTGGGCCTGTGGCCGGGTGCGGCAGGGTAGAGCAGTGAGGAAGGTGACAGCCACAGGAGTTATTGGGGTTCTTTCCTTTGAGGTGAAAATGTTCTAACTTGACTGTGATGATGGTTGCACATCTCTGTCCGTGAATATCCTAAAAGCCACAGATCTGTGCACTTTACAGCAGTGAGTTCTATGCTATGTGAATTACATTTCAATCATGCTGTCCTGAAGACATTCTTCGATAATTAATCACACAGTGGGACAACACCTGCTCAAGCAAGGCACCTCGTTATCATCCGTTGGTGTGAACCAATTTCCTTCTTCTTCTTTTTTTTAATCCTTACCAGAGGATATTTTTCCATTGATACTTAGAGAGGGCGGAAGGGAGGGGAAGAGACAGAGAGAGAAACATGGATGTGAGAGAAACATCAATTGGTTGCCTCCCGCACACGCACTGACCAGGGATATTGGTGATGGAGCCTGCAACCAAGGTACATGTCCTTGACGAGAATCGAACCCAGGATCCTCCAGTCCGCAGGCTTATGCTCTATCCACTGAGCCAAACCTGCTAGGGCTCCATTGATTTTTGAGAGAGAGTGGAAGAGAAAGGGAAAGACAGAGAGAAACATCGATGTGAGAGAAACACATCAATTGGTTGCCTCCTGCACAGTCCCAACCAGGAGCCAGGCTGGGGAGGAGCCTGAAACCGAGGTACGTGCCCTTGACTGGAACCGACCCTTTGGTCTGCAAGCCGATGCTCTGTCCACTGAGCCAAACTGGCCAGGGCCCAATTTCCTTCTTGTGGGCAGCTTAACCAACATCTCTCCACTTCTGATGAATGAATGCCAGCAATCAGTGTACCAGGTTGTCCGGGTCGTCTGGGCCCCATGCCTGTGCCTTTGAAAGCTGTGTGGAAGGATTCGATGTGCAGGGAGGGGATGTATCTGTCACCACAAATCCACTGGTACGTTTTGCACAAATCCCAGGTAGCAGCCCCTTCTTTGGGAATGAGAAGGTGTCTGCTTCGTGCTTAAATCCTCCCTAGTGCCCAGCCCGGGCTGGTCCGGTGTTGAGGCTGGTTGTGTTATGTTGTGTGCAGGCCTATCCCTACCTCGGCCTCTCAGTCTCACTCAATTTATAGAGGGTGGAGCCCACCGTCCTGGGTCTTCAACCCAAGGGACTCCGAAGGATCATTTCCTCTCTGAGCAAAAGCCTGTCGGATGTCTCTGGCTTACAAGGAGGCAGACACTGGCCAGAGGCCCTCCTTTCTCTTTACACCCCAGGCGCCGTGCTGAGCAGCGTCCAGGTAGCAGCCCCTTCTCCTGCCTCTGCTGGTAGATTTTCTCAGTGGCCTCAGCCGTACAGAAGCAGGGGTATCCCCCTCTGTAGGACCCCTACCCTGTCTCTTTTTACTGCCTTTGTGTGTCATTTACTCATTCCAGCCACATGGTCACTTTGCTGTTCCTCTAGCTCCATGGTCAGCAAATTGCGGCTCATGAGCCACATGCAGCTCTTTGGCCCCTTGAGTGTGGCTCTTCCACAAAATACCACGGCCTGGGTGAATCTATTTTAAAGAAGTGGCGTTAGAAGTTTAAGTTTAAAAAATTTGGCTCTCAAAAGAAATTTCAATCGTCGTACTATTGTTATTTGGCTCTGTTGACTAATGAGTTTGCCGACCACTGACCTAGACTCTCGATTCCAATAATTACAGGCTGTTGTTGTTCCTTGTGATTAAGCCCCTATCCCAGTGGTCGGCAAGCTCATTAGCCAACAGAGTGGCAAACCGCGGCTTGTGAGCCGCATGTGGCTCGCGAGCCGCAGTTTGCCAACCACTGCTCTAGCCCATCAGGCTGCACCCTATCTCAAGGCCTTGGCACTGGCTGTGTCCACCCCCAGAACCTGCATGTCTTTGCTCAAATGTCACCTTCCCAGTGACCATTCTTCTTAACCGTCCCCCTCCCCCCACTGCCCTACTGTATTTTCCTCCATCACTGTGTAAACTGCTAGATATCGACTTATTATTTGGGGTACTGCCTGCTTTCCTCTGGTAAAGGGTGAGCTCCATGAAGGTGGGTGGTTTTGTACCCCAGAGCCTAAGATAGCATTGGGTTTGCCATGGGTGCTAAACGCATAGTTGTGAGTGAGATAATGAATGAAAGAATCAACCATGACATCCCATTAGTGTCACTTAGAATGCAGAGAGGCAGGTTTCTCCTTATCCTATATAATAAAAGGCTAATATGCAAATCGACTGAACAGCAGGAGGACTGGTTGCTATGACACACACTGACCACCAGGGACAGACGCTCAATGTAGGAGCTGCCCCCTGGTGGTCAGTGCACTCCCACAGGGGGAGCACCGCTTAGCCAGAAGCCAGCTCATGGCTGGTGAGCACAGCAGTGGTGGTGGGAGCCTCTCCCGCCTCTGTGGTAGCGCTAAGGATATCTGACTGCCAGCTTACACCCGCTCCCCGCAGAGAGCGGGCCTAAGCCATCAGTCAGACACCCCTCAAGGGCTCCCGGACTGCGAGAGGGTGCAGGCTGGGCTGAGGCCCCCTTCCCCCCAATGCACAATTTTATGCACTGGGCCTCTGGTCCTTTTATAAAGCACAGAAAGCGAGCAAACTGTAAATTCTGAGCACTGGGCTCCCAAGTAGGACATGCTGATGGGAGTCCCTTGTGGAGCAACACAGAAATCTGGGGACAAAGTGGTCGAGAACAGCTGTCTATGTCCACCAATCCCACCTGTTCCCTGTGAGAAGGAAAATTCTGGCATATGCTCAACACAGGGCATTCTCCTAAGTGTATGTCATCACCATGGCCCTGACACTCAGGGATGGCTGCTCTATCCACTGAGCCAAACTGGCCAGGGCCCAGTTAGAGAGAAGTTCAGCTGTCTTAAGGGGCAGCCACTATGGAAACAGTGTGACAGTTCCTCAAAACTAAATTTAGAATTCCCATAGGATCTGGCATTTCCATTTCTGGGTATATATGCAACATAATTGAAAGCTGGGTCTTAAAGTGATATTGGTATATTCACGTCCACGGCAACATTACTCACAATAGCCAAGGAGTGGACTCTCTCCAAGTGTCCACTGACGAATGAATGGATACACACAGTGTGGTGTACTAGTCAGTCTTAAGAAGGGAGGAAATCCTGACACATGCTACAACATGGATGTACATTGAGGACATTTTGCTGAGTGAGATAAGCCAGTAACAAAAAGACAAATAGTGCATGATTATTCCACTCATATGAGGTCCCTAGAGGAGTCAGATGCATAGGGACAGAAGGTAGGATGGTGGGTGCCAGGGACTGGGGGAGGGGAATGGGCAGTTAGTGTTTAATGAAGAAGGAGTTCCAGTTTGGAAAGATGAGAAAGTCCTGGAGATGGATGGGGGTGATGGTTGCACAACAGTGTAGATGCACTTACTGCCACCGAACTCAAAAATGGTTAAAATTGTAAATTTTATGTTATACATGTTATTTTACCACATTTTTAAAAGTATAATATTTTCACAGTCTGGGCATGGGAAAATAACTTTAAAAGAAAATATATAAGCATTTGGTGAGGATTCATGCTCTGCTACAAAGGTCATATTTTCTTGTTACTGCTTCCAAATGTGACAACCGCAGCTTCACAGCCTTTATCTCAGGGAGCACACTTCCCTCTTAGCCATGCAAAGCCACGTCTCTGAGAGAAAGATAGAGCCCTTGCCTTCCTTCCTGAGCCTCTGAACCTCCCATCTCCTCCTGATGCAGCCTGTGGTCTCTGTCTCTCAGGAGGCACGGGTGGCCATGGGCCCCTTCGAGCCCTCCTGCCTGCTGCCCACCTGCCGGGATTACTGGACCTACCCGGGCTCCCTCACCACTCCTCCACTAACCGAGTCTGTCACCTGGATCATCCAGAAGAAGCCAATTGAAGTAGCCGCGAACCAGGTGAGCTGTGCCTGCAGCGGGTGTAGTGGGACTGTACTGAAGAAATTGTTCGGCAGTGTCACTAAGATATTGTAAGTGAGCATCGTGGAGTTTTACTTTATGGTGCATTTTGGATGTTCCTGCACCAAAAGAATGTTCAATTGAAGTACAAGCTTGTTGACACTGAACAGAGGTTCCTGAAATCACAATTCTTTGACCTTGAGATATTAGTGTGTGAGAGAGACAGAGACAGAGAGAGATGGAATGGGGGCAGGGTAGGGGAGGAAAGGGTAGAGGAAGAGAACATTTTAGTTTGTTCCACTTGTTTGGGTGATAGAATAGTAAGCTACAGAACTATATACGCTGAGATAAAATTCCAGAAGGATTGTATTAGTCAGCTATTGCTACAATAATGCTGTGTAACAAACCTCCCCAAAACTCAGTGACTTATAACAAACATTTCTTTTTCTGCTTGCGGGTTTATTGATTGGCTTGGGAGGCTCTATTTTATTTTATTTTTAAATATATTTTTATTGATTTCAGAGAGGAAGGACAAGGGAGAGAGAGATAGAAACATCAATGATGAGAGAGAATCATTGATCAGCTCTAGATGCTCTATTTTAGGTTGTAGGTGTCTGGGCTTCACCAAAGGTGGTCAGTGGTTGGGTTGGGCCCAGTGTCTCTCATGCTCCTTGGACCAGTGACTACCAAGGGCTGGTTCTCGTGGTAAATGACAAAAATGCAAAAGGCAAGCCAAATGACACATGCACACTTAAGGTTTCTGCTAGCATCACACCCATTCCCATCATGTTGGCCAAAGCAAGTCACAATGGCAAGGCCAAAGTGAGTGAATGGCAAGGGATTGAATATTTACTGAACAATACCCCAGTTTATCACATAGATACGTACCAAAAAGTTACTATGCCTTATCCCAGGGCCAAAGATCTGCAATGGTTTTTATTTTCTTCCTTTTTCTTATCTAAATATTCTATAGTTCTAAAATAAGTAGATATTACATATATATATATATATATATATATATATATATATATATATATATATATTTTTTTTTTTTTTTTTTTAAGTTGCAGTAGCTTTTTCTTTGGAAATCTAGAGTCAGGAGAAAGTCCATCTGTTGAGGGCAGTTTAGATTCAGGGATGACAATTACACAACAAGCATGGTGTCACTGTCCCACCCCTGCCTCGGGCAGACATCTCTGATCAATCTCAGCAGTATTTATCAGCTCTGGTTCAACTGTCCTTTTTCTGAGGGCCCTAAACGTGCTCTTAGAGGTACTTCCAGCCTCACACGTCTGAAAATATTCTCTTATTTAAAAGTCACGGAATGATGCCCTATGCCTTGCGAGTCTGAACTTTGAGATGCGGACTGCAGATCACCCATCCTACTCCCAAACCAGAACTATTGCAGACATCAGACAGCCTTGGTGGAAGAATTGATCCTTGTCACCAAGACCCCTCTGTCACTCAACAACATGTAATAAGTACCCATTCTGGGTCAGATTTGTAGCAGGAGAGCATGGGAGAGGGGTAGAAAGGGAAAGGGTGGTGCAAAAGCAATGATATCAGTCTCTGCAAACTGCTGTCTGCGGGGAAATGAAAACATAGTTGAGTGTTATTCAAAAATACAGAGCAGAAGCCCCTTACCCTGACCGGGGGAAAGGGGAGGTGTGTGTGCACCCCCGGGGCAGTGGGAAGGAGATTGCCAAGTAGAGGAGAGGAGAAAGGCTGCATTTCTGAGAAAGAAAGGGGAAAAAAAGTGCAGTGAGCTTGAATGCCTGGGAGACTGTGTGCACCACACCCTACAGAACTCCAGAGGGCGCTTCATCAACCACACAGACCTTTCTTGCTCATTAAGTGGTCACTATAGAGATAAAATGTCAATTCTGTATTAATTAGACATATGAGTTATTTTCACAGAGCTCGTAAGTATATTCTGAGAACAAATGAGATGATACATAAAAAATAATCTTTTAGTTCCCTGAGTGAAAAGTAAATCAAAGGTTACTTTAGCGTTTACATTGTATGTGTTAGATTTCTATTGCTGTGCAACAAATAGCTCCAAAACTTAGTAATTTTTAAAAAATCATTTATTATCTCTCAGAGTTACTGTGGGTCAGAATTTGGGTGGCTCTGCCCAGGATCTCTGATGGAGTTGCAGTCAGGTGTCAGCTGGGGCTGCAGTTTTCTGAAAGCTTGCCTGGAGCTGGAGGATTCATGCCCAAAGTGGCTCACACAAGTAGCCTGCAAGAATACACACCACATGGGCCTCTCCATGGGGCTGTTTCAGGTCCTCACAACATGGCAGCTGGCGTCCCCAGAGCAAGTGACCCAAGAGACCCCGGCGGAAGCTGCAGTGCCTTTCCTAACATAGCTCAGGAGTCACCTCTGCCATGTGGTATTGGCCACACAGGGCCATCCCTGATCCACTGTGGGAGGGAACTACACAAGGCCCCAGGGACACCTGGGAGCTGTTCACTGTCTTTGCACCCAGGTAACTCTGGTGGCTCTCTGTTCCAGCTGGCTGCGTTTCGCACGCTCCTGTTCACTGCACTTGGTGAAGAAGAGAAGACGATGGTGAACAATTACCGCCCACTTCAACCCCTGATGAACCGGAAGGTCCGTTCCTCCTTCCAGGCCACGAAAGAGGACACCAGATCCTAAATTCATTACTTCCAAGCCAATGGGTTGAACTGACTTCAAAAAGAGCAAGTACTGTTTCCCAAGTGTCATGGTCTAATCATATGCAACCCCTGAAATTAAAAAGAAAGACAGAGATCATTGTTTCAGTCAATGTACTTTTCAGCTGCAATGAAAATCACTTCAAAGAAAGTAAATGGATATCCGGGACCCGGAGTCTCTCACAAGACTCACAGCAGGTCACGGCAGCTTCATGGGGTGAGCAAGGCCCCTGCCCCCGCCCCCCAACTGACGTCACCCGCCCAGCCCTCTCTCAGCCCCATGCTGTCCTCTTCCCAGGTGGTGTCCTCTGTTTCTCCACACTCATGACCACCCCATAGTTCCCAGGCAACAGAGTCCCGATGTATCAATGTCCTGGGGCCCCTATAACAAATGACCCCAAACTGAGGGGTTAAACATCAGAAATATATTTTCCCATAGTTCTGAGACTGGAATTCCGAGGTCGAGGTGCCAACACTGCCAGGGTCTGGTGAGACCTCTCTCTGTGGCTTGCAGGTGGCACCTTCTCACAGGGCCTTTCCTCTCTCTCTTCCTCTTATAAAGCCACCAATCTTAGTATCCAGGATACCCTATCACAGTGGTCAGCAAACTGTGGCTCGCAAGCCACATGCGGCTCTTTGGCCCTTGAGTGTGGCTCTTCCACAAAATACCACGTGCAGGCACGCAGGTACAGTGCGATTGAAACTTCATGGCCCATGTGCAGAAGTTGGTTTTCGGCTCTCAAAAGAAATTTCAATCGTTGTACTGTTGATATTTGGCTCTGTTGACTAATGAGTTTGCTGACCACTGCCCTATCATCGCGAAGTCATTCACTGAATCACACCTGCAAAGCCCCTCTGCCAGGTCAGATCGCACAGGTCCCAGGGCTCAGGGTGTGAACATCTTGGGCCGTGACTCGGTGGACGGGACATGCAAAACCAGCCTGCGGCAAGTCAGCCAAGCAGCAGGCAGCAGCCCCGAGGCCAGTCTCCTCCGCGGCAGGGGGAGGGGATGGATTGGGAAAGGTGCAAGAAGCCGGGCCCAATGGGTAGGTGTTGAGTGTTCCGGAGCTCCGCTACCCCAGAGCACTTTCTGTGATGGTGGTGTGATTCAGAGCCGCACTGTCCTGTATACACAGGTGGCCACTGAGCACTTGAAATGTGGTCAGTGTGATTGAGGAGCTGAAGTTTAATTGTACATGATTTTAATTAGTTCAAATTTATTTATTTACTTTTAATTGATTTCAGAGAAGAAGGGAGAGGGAGAAAGAGATAGAAACGTCAATGATGAGAGAGAATCATTGATCAGCTGCTTGCCATATGCCCCACACTGAGGATTGAGCCCACAATTTGGGCATGTGCCCTGACCGGGAATCGAACCGTGACCTCCCAGTTCATAGGTCGACACTCAACCACTGAGTCACACCAGCCGGGCGTTCAAATTTAAATATGCAGCTCTCTTTCTAAGCCTGGGCATTTGTTACATGGGTTTGTATGTAAGTAAAGCACCACGGAGGTGAACACTCAATACTCATGCACTTTACCCACTTCACAGGGTGTACATTATACCTCAATTGAAAGAAGTACTTTGCTTACTCACTTGAGAGCTCAGGTTTCTGACTCTGCAGACAGGACACCCGGCCATCTGGAATGTTGGCTCAAGCGCTTCTGGAAGTAAAGCAGGTAGGACACTGGGAGCACCAGGATACACTGACGGGGTGCAGGGGCTGAGAATCAGGATTGTCACCAGAGCCGCCTGCCTTGTTCCTGAGCTGCCTAAGAAGCGCGTCATGAAACACACTGCCACCAGGGAACTGGCACCATCAAGAGAAGTCAGCTCTTTACTGAGGCAGCTCAGGTGATTCGTTCTCAACAAAAATGGTTTAAAATAAAACATGTTTGGCTTTTAAAAGGATTGAGTTCGGTGGTTATACTGGGTGAAAGAGGATTGGGCTTGAAGGAGTCAAACTTGATGTTGAAAAAGGAATGCAATCAAAACAGACACGTTTTTGTTCAACTCTCAGCTGATGTGTTTTCTTACTTATCATTGATCATTAAGTTTACCGAGCAGCAGGGTGTGCCACCCCCAATAACAGTTCACAGAGCGCTGTCTGTGTTCCGCCAGACAAGGGCTGAGTGTTCCCAGGCGTATTCGGCAATCCTCAGTCCCACTGTGTGTCTGAACCACGGGGGCCCAGCCCTGGTCCCCAAAGCTTGTGCTGCCCTGGGTCTGAGGAGTGGTTTTTACAAAGCTCCCCAAGTGACTGGATTGTGTGGCCAAGGATGAGACCACACAGCATTCCCACTCAGTTGTTATAACAAGTTCGACAAAACATTCCATGAAATTGTCCTCATGGGGAAACTGAGGCTCACTGAGGGGTTGAGACTCTTGAGATCTCTGGATTACGGGCCTGTGTAGCATTTTGCTTTTGCCCTCTGTGATGTGTGCAATCACATGCAAGAAGAAATACAGCCTTAAAGCAAAAGCACAAGACCTGAACTTGACAATACGAGAAATTGTATTCTACCATAACCTGCAGACGCATCTCCAAACTCCATTCGAAAGCGGCACCTGCTCAGCCCTCCTGCGGCGTGTGAGAGCATCCTTCTCGCGTCTGGAAGGAATTGGAGGTGGGGTCTGTGAGTTGGAGGGTGCAGAGCAGCCACATGTCAGTTCTCTGGGGGCCGTTTCCACAGGGGCTTTGGGAAGAACAAAGCCCAGCTGACCGGAGGAGCTGTGGGAGGGAGAAAGGACCACAGCATCTTGAACTCGGTTCCACTTGCCACACGGTCATAGCGTGTGCCAACAAGAATGCCAAGAACAGGCGGGGTACTTCCCCCCCATTTTTCGTGTGGATATAGGTCTGTCCTCTGAGTGCACAAACAACTTTGTCTCCTGGTGGATGTTCTCTGTTGTCAGTTGTTTTTTAGAAACCGGCCTTAACCCAGAGACACAGATTTTCCTGGGGAGCACACCGAGCCTGGCGCATTGCGAGGAAACCACAAACATGCCAGGAGGAAAGACGTTGATCTCAACCCTCAAAGCAGCAGCAGCGATAAAACAAACAGGTGCTTCCACTGCCCCGGGCGGCCGCGGGAAGTCAGGCCTGCGCGGGCAGGATGGCTCTCACTGGGACACCTTTGTGGCTTAGAACTGTATTGTACAATTTCTGGCCCAACTTTTAAAGTTCAAGGCTTCCTCCCTTTGCTTTTATGTTATTTTCTCATTTTGTGAAAATACAAATGTGTGAGAGCTTGCAGGTTCGTGGCAAACCGCTGTCGCCCTTCCCCTCCTCCCCCTTCTACTCATTCTTGGGTGATTGGGTGGGAGTGGGCTGCAGGCCTGACTAAATCCCCATTGCCCCTTTGGATCAAAACCCACAGTTCTTATGCGGTGGCCCCTGCCCCATTCCCCCTTCCCTCCCCTCCCCGGTTGCCCTTTCTGTGCCAACCAGGAATCCGGCCACTCCCCACAGCTGGTCCTGGTAGCCTGGGCATCCCCTCTCCCACCTGCTCCACAGCTGCTCCTCCTTCTGCTCTCAGCTGAAACACTCACTCTTCACAGGCCTCCCTGGAGCCCACAGACTGCACCCGGTGCACAGCTGTACCCCAGCAATGAAGGAGTACCTTGTCCTTAGGGCTTGTTCCTCCTGCTGAAAGGCACCCACTGACCCCCATCTCAGTAAGTGGCACTTTCATCTCAGTAAGTGGCACTTTCATCCACCCCCATCCACACTCAGGCCAGCCTAGGGGAACCTCTCATGGCTTCCTGCACCCCTAGTCGAGCATCCCAGGCAGCAGTAGGTCCTGTGGGCGGATCCCCTACCCTATGGCATGTTCCAGATCCACTCACTGTTCTCCATTTTCTCTGCTACGGCCACGAGGCAGCCCCATCTCTAGCCGGAACTATATCGCTAGCCTTCTGCTCTTGCCACTTCTTCCCAGCATCTCCCCATCCCCACCCAATCCATTCTTCTCTTAACAGTGCCGAGATTTTGGAAGGGCAATGTCAACTTGACTATCTGCTTCCCTGTTCAAAACTGAGGCCTCCTGTTACACGTGGAATTGAGCACAAGCTCCTCCCTTCCATGTCGACCTCTGTGCGCGGGGCACCCGCCTGCCTTGCTGTCCCCACAGCTATTTGAGGGAGTCACCGGCTCCCGCAACCTCCTCCTCAGCCTCTGTGCTGGCCACAGGCCTCCCTGCCATTCTTTACCCTCACGGCTTGGATCCGCACTCGTCTCTGTGCGCAGTTAGCTTGTTAGCTGTTCACTGCTTGTTTCTCACTCTGGGAGGTAAGCCCGCTGAGGGTGGTGCCCTCACTCACTCACATGCTCACAGCACCAAATAAACATTCACTGTTAGAAAGTGAAGGAAGTGCTCCAACTTGTAAAGCTCGGAGCTCCTTGCCATCCCCAACCAGCAGTGTGCATTCTTGCCTCCGTACCTGAGGTCATGCTGTTCTCTCTGCTGGGAATGCCCTTCCCCTCAGGTTCTGCTTGTAAACATTTTTCTATCATTCAGGCTCAGCTCAAGTACCTTCTCTTTTGTGATATTTTCTTTGGTACTACCCTAGGAGAAGTCACCCTCTCCTCTGTGCTGCTGCCCATTCTACTGATGTGTGTGAAAGTGAGTGAGGGGGAGCAAGTATGGATCAGTGTGGGTCAGCATGGAGCAGACATGGAGCAGACATGGAGCAGACATGGAGCAGACATGGAGCAGCACGGAGCAGGCATGGAGCAGCCAGGGTTTACGGGCCTCAGTAGGGGGCCTTGTGTAGGATGGTGAACATTACTGAAGTACAGAATTGAACTCTTAGCTCCAGATCTCCCTTCGAAAATATGACTTCCTAGCCCTGACCTGGTGTGTGTAGCATATGTCCTGTGGCCTTGTGTCCAAAACTGAGAGGAAGGCCAAGTAGCCTGAGTGAGCAACTCTGAAAACCATGTCTGCAGAGCGCAGGTCTCTCCAAACTCTACAGAATTACAAGAGTGGCTTCCTAGAGCACGCACATCTATCCTAGCTCTGCTCAGTGCTGGGATGTGGCATGCAGCTCACGGCACTGTGAGAGCAAGTTCAATGTGAAAGTCACCTTGTCCTCACATCTAATACACGGACGCAGTTGCCATTGAGGCTGAGCAGTGGGAATGCCTGGCTCAGATGTCTACGGAAATCTTCAAATGTATGTCAACAGGAAAAAAAATTCTTCTGTTTCCGCCATACTTAAGATACATTCAGCAACTGTTGCATTGAAGATTAAGGCTGTGTATTTTTTCAATGTCGAGAGTATTCTCTGTATCAGAATTTCCTGTGTCAGTTTGGGATTTTTTTTTTTTTTTTTGTAACAATGAAATAGGGGAATTGTTTTTAAGCAAAGTGAAATCTTCTGATCCTTTTTACTGAATTCTTGAAATTCAGAGGGGTCCACCCTATAGGTGCTCTAGGTCCCTGAATACAAACACAAATCAAAGGTGGAGATGTCAAACAATAGGCTTTTCATATATATCCATTTTACACATTCCTTGATTTTTTTCAGTATTTCATAATGAAGCACACAGCATCACTCCAATTTAATGTCCCACCAGTGTGTACCAGTTAGTGTGCAAGACAAGTGGGAAACGTCAGTGGACGAAACTATAAAGCACGCAGGCCCTGGTGAAGCTTGCACCCGTGAGTGGACAGTACCAAGACGATGGGTGGAATAAGCAAGTGTGGGATATGTAGAGGTGAGCAGGGCTCCCCAAAAGGCAGATTGGAGGCAGGGAGCCAGGTACCAGGTCAGGGTGGCCTCCGAGAGTTTTGACATCTGAGCAAAGACTTACAGAAAGTGAGGCGTGAGCTGTGCAGAAACCGGGGATGGTTTCTGGAAAGTCTGGAGCAGCAGAGAGACCAGAGAAGCCGGGATGAAGTGAGGGAGGAGCAGTGTCAAGAGAGGAGGAATCACAGGGGACAGGTCCAGAGGGGCCTTGGGGACCACTCAAAGGTGGGGCTCCACTTGAGGGCAGTGTGGACACTTCAGAGCAGGTATAGCTCACTCGTGCTCTTACAGAAGGGAGATGGGAGACCCAAGTGAACTGCAAACTGCCCAGCCACACCGTGCAGCAGTAGTGGGGAGAGGGTCGGATGCTGGAGACATCTGCACTGGGGTCCAGCCCTGCTGGCTGTAGGATATGAGAGAACGTGAGGTGTTGAGGATAAAGCCACGGTGTCTGGTGGAAGATCAGAGGGAAGAGTTGCCCTCAGGGGACCTGGAAGGATGGGGTAGGAGTTTGGGGGGAAAGATGGGGAAATCCGATCAAGGCTAGAGATCTTCCATCCCTGTAACTCTGACTTCATCTTGTCACTTTAAGTTGTGAGAGCTATACTTTTGATTGAGTGTAGCTTGTTTGTCCGTCTCACTTCCAGAACCTAGAAAGGGTAAAAGGCAGTTAAAATTTTTTAGAAGGGCAAATGCATTGCGGAGTGGAGGAAGATGGAAATGGTTGGGTCAGACCCTCGGCAGGCAGGCATAGCCTAGTGGGCTTTGGGGAGCTAGAGTGCCAGGGGGTGACATGTGCAGCACCCCCAGAATGGGGTGCTCAGAGCTATCAGGCACAGTGAGCAGGAGCACCTCTAGAGTCCCTCTGGTTTCACCTACAGAAGCTCTCCAGTCCCACGAGTATTGAGAGCAGAGGCAGCCAAGACCTTCCTGCCAATGGCCATGTCCACGTGGGATGGAATTGTCAGTGGGGACAGGACAGGTGATGCTGGGGCCCCCTCACCAGCTCTTGCCACTTCCTTTCTTCTGGCCTGAACTGGCCACCAGGAGCTGACTGGCTGCTTGGAGCTACCTCATCACCCTCGCCCCTGCCCTTCACTCCATGACTGAGGAAAAGACGAAGGTACCAAATGCCCTGGAGATGGCCAGCGTGAGGAGGGAGGAAACCCTGGGTCCTGAGAATGCGCACGCTTAGATCTGCAGGACCCCTTCTGGAGGCTCCCTGGTGGGGCCTCTGCAGAGCAACATTGCATCTGTTCTGTCCTTCCAGCCACAAGCTGACTCTGCACGGACTCACTTTGCCCAGCCTCTGTCGGCTTTGCATCCCACTCACTTCAGAGACATCTGCGCATTCATAATATCGTGCAACCATCAGCACTACCTAGTTCATCACCTAAAATAAGTCATCACCCCAAAGAGAAACCCAGTCACTCCCCATCTTCTTCCCAAGTCCCTGGCAACCACTAATGTACTTTCTCTCTCTCTAGACTTACCGTTTCTGGACATTTAATATAAATAGAACCACACAACACATTGTGTGTGGCTTCTTTCACTGAATGCAATGCTTTCACGGCCCATCCATGCTGTAGCACATGTCTGTGCTTCCTCCCTTTTCATGGTTGAATGGTCCATTAGATGGTTAGGGTACCTTTTATTTGTCCATCTATCTGCTGATGGGTGGGCCTGAATGCTTAATCCATTTCCTACTATTGCTTCTCCGTAATCTTCAGGAAGCAGAGCACACTTTTGGAACACAGTGATGAGGCCAAGCCTGGAGACAGAGCTGAGAAGCAGGCATAACCCTCACAGGGGCCAGTCATAAGCCCAGTGACAAATACAGACAAACTCCCCTTTATTTTTTATAACCTAGCAGAATTCTAAGTGAAAAATCTAGCTCTCTAACCTCCAACTTTGCGTCCCATGGTTACTCAGAAATGTCCAGGGCTCTGGGTTCCGCCTGGATTGCAGACACTATTACTACCCTCTGAACTGCAGAAGGTTGGGAGACTTGGCTGAGCATCTGAATGCAGCTGAGAAGGTTCTGTGAAGGAAGGTCACAAGTCCTTTTCTCACAAGATGGGGGCTTATTCCAATGAAGGGTAATGAACCTGCAAGAAGCCACCAGGAGCAGCTGAAATAAAGCTCTCATTTAACCAGCAGAATCCAGGTACTCATAGGTCTGCTCCAGAGGGCAGGGGCCTGGTCGCCTGTGTGAGAGGCACAGTCATGTGGCCATGAAACCAGACAACCAATGGGTCTGGGCTGCCTGTCACCACTTGAGCCAATTAAGCAGAGGAGGGGTTGACTCCTATATGAGCATTTATTCCAATAATAATAATACTAGCAATATGGGAGAGCAGCAGGTCATCCACTGCACTACCCCTCCCCATAAGCCAACTGCTTAGATGGGGTACAAGGACAAAGATTATATGGGGAAGTAGGCAAAAGGAATAAATAGGTATAATGGTTATAGAATACAGGCAATGTGGGCTGAGGGTTTGCAAAGGGCAGGGGGCATCCAGGACCCCATTGTTTCCTTTCCTTGATAAGGTTGCTAATCTTTCTATGATAATAGGCCATTCCTGGATGGGGAGTATAGACAGCATGTCTAGGTGAGCTCCCGGGTCCCACAGTGCAACTGCCAGCCAGGTTAAAATGTTCTTTCTTTAATCAGAACAAAACAATCTTGGTTAATAGCATGATTAATATTTCTTATCATTAGTTATTACAAGTAATAGCTTGTCCCCAATATTCTATTTCTGTCCCTAATGGCCACAGCATTGCAGCTATGATTTAAGGCCCACCCTGAGTCTGAAGCTGGGCTAGGCAACTTACTAAACTTACTAACTGCCTTAGTTCTCCAGCACAAATAGGCACTCTTAATAAGATCTAAATATGGTTGATGGGAGAATAAAGACATGAAATATATGGAAGTCCTGGCCCAGTTAAACATCAGTATGTGATTGTTATTGTTGGGGCTGGGGAGCCTTCCCTCCTGCCCCTCTATTGGTAGTTCTGGCTGGTTGAATAATTCAAACAACATACAGCAGACTAACAGGAGAAAAACAAAATTTTTAAAAAATATATTTTTATTGATTTCAGAGAGGAAGGAAGAGAGAGAGAGAGAGAGAGAGAGAGAGAGAGAGAGAAACATCAATGATGAGAGAAAATTATTGATTGGCTGCCTCCTGCATGCCCCCTACTAGGGATCAAGCCCACACCTGGGCATGTGCCCTTAACCAGAATCGAACCAGGGACCTTTCAGTCCTCGGGCTGATGCTCTATCCACTGAGCCAAACCAGCCAGGGCAAGAAAAACAATTTTTTAAAACCTGCACACAGAGTCTGTTCAATGCTTCTTTGCCTCTGTATCTTTTTCCCACCATTTCTTTCCTTTAAAAAGTTTTGCCAAGAGAATCCAAGATGGCGGCGTAGGTAAACACCTAAACTGCTGCCTCGCGCAACAATTTCAAAAATTCAACTAAAAGACAAAACGTCTATCACCCAGAACCACAGGAAAGCTGGCTGAGTGGAAGTTCTACAACTAGAAGGAAAGAGAAAAGAGCATTGAGACGTACACGAGCACTGAAAAGCTGAGGTATGGAGGCGCGTGATCCCGGCTGGCGCGCGGGCGACTGGGTGTGTTGCTTTTTTCAACCCAAAGGGAGACAAGCCCCCGACTACTCTGAAATCCAGTTTCTGGGGAGACGCGGGGGACCCAGACTCCTACGGGGAGAAGCTGGACTGTCTGCCAGTGAGGGTGGCTTGCTTGCAGAGCTGCGCACAGGAATAATTGTTTACTGCACTGGGGCACAGGACTCCAGGACGCAGTCGGGGACAAAGAGTTGGCTAACTAGCAGCCATTGCTGTTTGCCACGCCCTAGCCTAGTGACACCCTGAGACCCCGCCCAGCACAACCTACAAACCCACCCAAGCTCCAAGCAGCGTATTTAGCATAAGAAAGCCCTGCCCTATCGCAGCTTAACCTAGCAAACTTGCAGACCGGGTCAGACAGCTCCAAAACCTCCAAACCCCAAGCAAAGAGGAGAAAACTGTAGTTCTCGCTGTAGCTCCTGCTGGATGGCCTCAGACAGTAGCTGACCTGCACCCCATTAGAGATCCAGAAGCCAGTGTACCTAGTGGTCAGAGTGAGACACCAGATTTCAACTCCTCACATCCATAAGTGACACATTCAAGAGGCAGACTCAGTGAGCACCAAAGCCCCACTGAAACAAGTCCTGCCCCGTAAGTGTGTCTTCAGTGCAGCAGTTCTTCCATTATAGACACAGTGAGTGCTCACAGCTAATTGGCCTGGAGGTCAATTCCTCCCAGCGTACCAACAGCAATTAAGGCTTAACTGCACCAAGTCTTTGCACTCAGCCCACAAAAGGGTGTACCAAGAGCGTCCACATCAGGTGATTGGGGAGGCTGAGCTACTGCCCCCTATAGGTCACCTACCACACAAAGTTACTCCATCAACACAGGGAAGCAGCCAAAATGTGGAGACAAAGAAACATATCACGAATGAAAGAAACGGAGGAAAGCAAACTACTGGATGACATAGAGTTCAGAACCACATTTATAAGGTTACTCAAGAATCTTCTTAAAACCGCTGAGAAACTTGATGAGACCTTCAAGGAGCTTAATGAGAATGCCAAAAAAATGGAAAAGGATCAGTCAGAAATGAAGCATACACTGTCTGAAATAAAGAATATACAGAAACTCAACTGTAGATCAACGTACCCCAAGAATCAAACCAAAGATCTGAAATATGTGGAAACAAAAAACGTCCAACCAGAAAAACAAAAAGAAAAAAGAATCCAAAAATATGAAGATAGTGTAAGGAGCCTCTGGGACAACTTTAAGCGAACCAACATCCGAATTTTTGGGGTGCCAGAAGAAGGGAGAGAGCAAAATATTGAAAACCTATTAGAAGAAATAATAACAGAAAACTTTCCCTACCTGGTGAAAGAAATAGACATACAAGTTCAGGAAGCGCACAGAACCCCATACAAGAGGAACCCAAAGAGGACAACACCAAGACACATCATAATTAAAATGCCAAGGGCAAAAGACAAAGAGAGAATATTAAAAGCAGCAAGAGAAAAACAGTTAATTACCTACAAGGGAGTACCCATACGACTGTCAGCTGATTTCTCAACAGAAACTATGCAGGCCAGAAGGGAGTGGCAAGAAATATTCAAAGTGATGAACAGCAAGAACCTACAACCAAGATTACTCTACCCAGCAAAGCTATCATTCAGAGTTGAAGGTCAGATAAAGAGCTTCACAGACAAGAAAAAGCTAAAGGAGTTCATCACCACCAAACCAGGATTGCATGAAATGCTGAAGGGTATTCTTTAAGAAGAGGAAGAAGAAGAAAAAGGTAAAGATAAAAATTATGAACAACAAAATGACATCAAATACATACCTACCAACAAGTGAATCTAAAAATCAAGTGAATAAAAAAATCTGAAGAACAGAATGGACTGGTGAATATAATAGAATCAGGGACATAGAAAGGGAGTGGACTGACGATTCTCAGGGGAAGCAGGTGTGAGGGGTGGGGGAAGAGATTGGACAAAAATCTTACTCCTATGGATGAAGACAGTGGCGGGGGGTGAGGGCATGGGGTGGGGTGGGGAATCAGGTGGAGGGGAGCTATGGGGGAAAAAATAGAGGAACACCTGTAATAATCTGAACAATAAAGATTTATTAAAAAATAAAAATAAAAAAATAAAACCTGCAGACAGAGAATGCACAGAAGCATGAAAATTCCAAAAGCAGTGAGGTGGCATTGGGTACGCATGACTTCTTTTTTTTTTTCATTTTTCCCAGTTTTCCTTTTTTTTAATTTTGTTGTTGTTGTTGATTTCAGAGAGGAAGGGAGAGGGAGAGAGAGAGAATCATTGATCGGCTGCCTCCTGCATGTTCCACAAGGGATAAAGCCCCCAACCCAGGCATGTACCCTGACCGGGAATCGAACAGTGACTTCCTGGTTCATAAGTCAACACTCATTTAACCACTGACCGGGCCATGACATTTTGGACAACAAAGAAAAGGGGAACTGGAGTCTTAAATCTCAGAAAGAAGAATGGGAGACTTATGGCTATTTGAGGAAGAACTGAGCATACCTGGCAGGTAAATTTTTGCTCAGCAAGTCAGGATCAATGGGACGGAGGGGGCTAATAATCTAGTCAACATTCCTGGAATCTTCCCAGTGCTAAGGTGAAAATGGTAAAGGTGATGATGCCAAAGTTCCTATTGAATCTCTTTAAAAAAAGGGGGGAAGAAGAGGGTTGAGGAGGCCTAATTTATGGCCACGGAAGATGGTTTGACTATGGGTGGTGGGCACAGTACAATATTCAAATCTTGTATCATAGAAATGTACACTTGAAACCTATATGATTCTACTAATCAATGTCACCCCAATACATTTATTTTAAAAATAAATAAATAAAATAAAAACGTTAAAAAAAAAGAAGTAGAAGTATAAAACTCTTCCTGAGTTTGTTGGGCTTTAATTGATCTCAGAAATCATCTGCCAGCCAGTGTGGCACATTCTGGGGACACTCACCCCGGACACCCACAGTTCCCTCCTCTGAAACTCCCCTAGGAGTGTCGCATGTCAAAACCAGCTGTTGGCTGTGAAGACAAGTGCATTAGTAGTTGAGTGGTGAGGGAGCTGCAAAGGGAGAAAAGAACATAGGTGCACATAAGGATAAACAAACAGAAAAGAACCAGTTGGAGCACATTTTCCACACCCTGTTAAACCAGTCCCCCATTCCTGGGGATGTCGGTCCAATAAAATGTCTGTGGTTCATTTACCTGATGAGAAGTATCAATCGTTTCTTTTCACAGATTTCAGTTACACAGCACCTGTCTCATTTGGTTTACATGAAAGCAATAGTCTTCACTGGTGGCTGTACCAGCTCCCCCTTGTTGGGCAGTCAGCATATCTAGGGCATGACGATTTTGGAGAACCACGGAGGTTAAGCTGTTAAGGTTGCACAGGGGCATTGAACTCTTGTTTCATTACCATGCTGAGATTTAATTCATAACCTCCAAAGCTTGGGAATAAGAACTGAATGATGACAAGAACTCAGAGCTGAGTGTGTCTCTGAAAGGCTTTTGCAAAATGTTCAACAAGTGCTTTTGGATGTTCTCCTAATTCAACCCTACCAACACACTTTAGGAGGAAAGACCTCCATCATCTCTCCTAGTGACCCTTGAATGCCAGTTGCTAGTGGAGCCATCTCGTGCTCATTTGCAGGAGGGCCTGGCAGAGGGTCTGGCCATCTGGTTCCCCTATGAGGGCTGTTCTCCAGGGGTTCTCTGGCCTGTCTGGTAATTATTGTGTAATCTGGGCTGCAGGTACTCTACTTAGCAGCCAATCGAGACCTCTGTCTTGGACTTACAAGTAGCTATAAATCTTTCTAATTCCTCTCAGAATTTTGTCAGATCTTCTGAGAGAGAAGTTAAATGGATTTAAACGACGGGCACATCGAGGGCACATGTCTTCTTGGCGGGGGGGGGGGGGGGGGGGCAGGGGTGCAGGATACATCCACAAGGGACATTGCATATGAATAGCTCAAGCTGGTAAAGCCTGTTTATGAAGTCCTGGAAAACAGGAGAAATCAAAGGGGACAGCAGAGTGAGCCCTTCTGCCCTTCCTGACTTTCAGCACTTACACAAATTACCAGGCCACCTCTCAGCCTGAAGGTCAGGCCTGAGTGCCCTTTATAAGCCTTGTAAAGAACAGAAGACAAAACAGGCAAGTGGGCAATGTAAGGGGTCTCCTGGGGAAGGTAGGGGCTATTTAGGCTGGAAGGGCTCTGACTGGGGAGCTGAGGTGAGGTGTGGAGGTGCATTTAGGCCAGATCTTCTGGACCATCAGGGACAGGAGTTGTGGATAAAGGAGAGTGCAGGTGGGAGGAAGAGAATGAACCTCGGATTTGGTTTTTAATTTTTGCGCTGAGTCTAACTTCCACTCTTTTCTTTTATTAAGGGAGCTTTTAAGCCAGGTGTCATGCTTCTGTGTGTCCTCCTGTCAATCTGACCTTCCCGGAAGTACCAGCAAGGCAGCTGCTTGTTATGAGAACTTTCTGAAATCTGTTTTAAATAGAGAAGTTTCTCCAATTCAAAATCTGGTCATTGATGAATAGGATCTTCATCAGTATATTCCAACAAGCCTTGTAATGGAAAGACCCAGGGTTAACTTCCCAGGCTTAGGGTCAGTTTTATCAGGGACACTAAAGGTGCCCCTGGAATGACTCATAATGTAGCCTCCATGATCCAAAAAGTCACTCCTAAAGCAAATCAGAGAAAGCACAGGCCTTCGTTATGTAGGCAGCAAGGGTGTGTAGTGGGTAAGATATCTCAGGTCACCCACAAAATGTGAGAAGCCTCTAGCCACAAACTGCTAATTTGTGGCACTGGGCAGGCTCTACTAAAATGAGATTTTCCCAGCACTAACAATTAACAACTAACAGTTAGACAACACAGGCCCCTTATGGCCTGGGATCCCTTATGACAAACTCCCCTGAGAGCTGGCACAGCTGGACAAAGAGACACCAGTCCACTGGCCACCTGATGTACCCTGTAAGTGGACCTTCTGGATGGTGAGACCAGAGAAAATATATTCACTGGTCACTTAGCCAAGGTCTTAAGACATAGAACAGAATGAAAGGAAAATCTCATTGTTTTTTATATAGGGACCCACAGCAAAGGTTGTCTGAAAGGCACCATCTGGAGAGAACCGCTTAACTCCCAGCCTGCGAGGCCGGCTCAAACAACAGCTGACAGGGAGACTCTGCCTATGTTCTTTTCCCATCGTATTTCCTTCTTATGACAAACAACCCAGACAGGGGACAGCGGGGGAGACCATCTCTGAGAGACAAGAATCAGTAAAGAAAACCTTCATAAATATTCCCTGCCAATCTAAGTCGAGAAGAGAGAAAAGGACTCTCCCCACTTCTAACTTCTACGGAACCCTGCAGAAAAAGACCAGAGAGGGTGTAAAGGAAAGCAGCGCTCCCCTCAGGGCAGACTTCCGTGACTGCTCAGGATCAGCAGTCTCCGGAGCCAGCCAGGCTCAGCCAATTGCTGTGGCTGAGGCAACTTTCCCTTTAATTCTGCTAGCTGGTTGAATAATTCAAACAACATACAGCAGATTAACAGGAGAAAAATCAAATTTTTAATACGTGTGCACAGGGAATTCACATAAGCATGAAAATTGCAAAGACAGTGAGGCAACTTTGGGTATACACGAAATTTTGTTCAATGGAGAAAAGGGAGGAAAGTGGTCTTAGATTTCAGAAGTGAGAATGCAATTGACAGCTACTTGAGGAAGAGCTGAACACACATGGCAGGTAAACTTTTGCCAGGCAACTTTGAAACCATGAGACAGTGTGCTTGGAGTTTTCCTGACTAACGCTAGGGTGAAAACGCTTAGGGTGACTGACTAGGTAGCCCTCCTGAAGCAGGTTTTGCCAGCTGAATGGCTTTAAGAAAAGGGGGAGGTAAAAAATGCTGTTCAGTGTGTTGGGCTTTAACTGATTTCAGTTTGAAATAATTCGCATGCCAGGGTGGCACATTCTGGGAACACTTGCTCCCGACCCTCACACTATGCACCCACATCTGCTGGGAAACAGAACGTAATTTAGGATATTGCTAAGGGCGGTCCCACCTTTTCAAGCATGCAGACAGGAAAAACTAACAGCTGAGCACAATAAAAGCATGGCTTTTAAAAACAAATTTCCAGAAGAAAAAAAGACACTTGCTACATGAAAGGAACACAAACATTTCTCCCACATGGCTGAGAACAAACCTAGCAGGGCAGCCACACAATGGGGACAAGGGAGACAAGCTTCCACTTCAGTGATTTATCAGGTACATACTTTCTGGGGGAAAGAATGAGTTCAAAAGAAGAGCAGAGATCTAATGGGGCTATAAATACTCAGGCCATCACTCTTGAATGTTGCAGGGTGGTTAAAACCACAACCTTGAGCATCAAGAAAACTCATTCTGCAAAAGCAAAGAATTGTCTACTTTCCTCCCTTTTCAACTCTACCACCTTGCTGCTCTATTGTGGGTGCTTACAAGGAGACAGAACAATGACACAGGTTAACCCAGTTGGAGAGGGCAAGCTGTGAACGTCTCTGTTCTGGTGCGCTGTGAGTTACAGTATCTGCCTTATCCCATTTAAACCTCAAGCTAGTACTATTCCCATTGTACAGATGTGGAAGCTGAAGCACAGGTTGACACACCGTCCACCGCACAAGCTTCCTTCTAAAGCCAGGCCATTCGCCATTCTGCATGCATTTAAGTAAGTGCAATTCTGAGTTAGCTATAAAAGCAGGGTTACTGAGGAATATGTGAAAAAAAAAAATAAAGAAAAACCTCACTCAAAGTGGAGTCCCCTGAATGGGGAGCTCCTACACATGTACCACCTATCGCAACTCACTTTACAACTGGGACAAGAAGCTTACTTTACATAAACAGGGAGGAGGAAGGAAGATTTTCTTCTTGCCCAGCAACAGCCCAGCCGATGAGAAACCACCATACTCAGCTAATGAGAAGCCACCACCACCCTGAACTTTTGCTTTTCTCTAATGGACTTTTGCTCATAATCACCCCTTCCAACTTTCTCCTTTTACTATATTAAAAAAATGTTCCTCTTCTTTGTTCTGTGGGCTTCCCTGGGTTTGCCATAGTTTGCATGTCCTGAATTGCATTCATTATTCCCAAGTAAACTTGTTTTTGCTGGTAAAATAACTAGCTATTTTATTTTTCAAGATTGCCCAGTATAACATGGGGTGGGAGACAAGGCTTTTAAACCGTGTGAGATAAAGTGATCCCACTGCCTATCAGAGCACAGTGTCTGGCTGCAAGGCAGAAAATCACTATAAATGTGTTTTGTAGCTTTTATTTACCTACAGAAACAACAGGCTTGCTTTAAGTGAAATACACCTAGAGATGGCTTTTGTTTGGAATATTTGTGAAACTCAATCCACTTCTGCTGATTAAAGATTTCTAGGGCTATTCAACATTCCTTGGGCAAGGGGGCCATACTTTTTTCTTTCCCAAGGCCAAAAATATCAGAGTTCGTCCCTCCCTGCAAATAGCAGTCAGAGACTAAGCCAGATGACCAGGAGGGAGATTTCCCGTGGAATCCTACTTTCCCTAAGGAAGAGGAGACAGACCATGAGGCTGAGCTGCTCCTGTGTTCTGTAGGTAAATTTCCTTTCAGATTAACAATGTAAAGGGAGTATATACTCATAGAAAGTTTATAAACAATAGGGAAATATAAAAAGAAAAACATCTTATAATTAAGTCCTCACTTATCATTATCGTCAAAAGGTTTTCGACTTGAAGAAAACCCAGTTTTACCCTAGGTCAGTGGTCTGCAAACCGCGGCTCGCGAGCCACATGCAGCTCACGAGCCGCAGTTTGCCGCTCTGTTGGCTAATGAGTTTGCCGACCACTGGACTAGACTAAATGTTACTGTGTAGTTGGAAGCTGTGAGGATTAGGCAATTGTGGCATATTGTGTGCAAAGAGGTAAAGGGTAGTATATGACAGTGGTTGGCAAACTCATTAGTCAACAGAGCGGCAAACCACGGCTCGTGAGCCACATGCGGCTCTTTGGCCCCTTGAGTGTGGCTCTTCCACAAAATACCACGGCCTGGGCGAGTCTATTTTGAAGAAGTGGTGTTCGAAGGAAGTTTAAATTTAAAAAATTTGGCTCTCAAAAGAAATTTCAATCATTGTACTGTTGTTATTTGGCTCTGTTGACTAATGAGTTTGCTGACCACTGCCCTAGGCTAATTGATATAAACAAGAGTTAAGTTCCTTAACTCATCAATGTTATAAAGAAACAATGTTATTGGAGGACCTGCTCTATGTAACCTCCCCTCCACCTGAAGATGGATGCCATTACCATTTTGGTACATATTTAATCAATTCTGTAGCCATTTTATAGACACTACTAGAGGCCCAGGGCAGGAATTCGTGCACGGGTGGGATCTGGCCAGCCGTCCCCGATATGGGTTGATTGAGGCCAGGACGGCCAGGGGGACGGGCTGTGGGAGGTTGGCTGGCCGGTCGGCCCCGCCCCCGATCAGGTCGGTTGGCCGGCCACAGTGTGCATCACAGTGATCGGTTGTTTGGGTCAATCCAGTTGCTTGGCTTTAGATTATATATATAGATCACTACCACTAGTGGCTACTACTTATTGAGTTCTTTTGTGACACATGCTGTTCTAACTGCTTTACGCATACTAGTTCATTTGTAGTAGGTGCTCCTATTCCCATTCAAAACAAGCAAACCAGGGCCCAACAAGGGGCAGGATTTGCCCAAGTTTCTTCAGCTGGTGTGCAGTGAGACACAGATGAGAACTCAGGAAACCACTCTCCAAGCCCATGGTTTACACTGCTGCCATAAAACCCCTCCCCATTTCCTTTCCTCCCAGTTTTATTGAGATACTAGAGGCCCAATGCACGAAGATTCGTGCAAGAATCTTCCCGTGGCTGCCAGCAAAATCTTCGCTCTGGACCAGAACCACCTTTCTGCCTTTGCTCCAGCCCGGAGACACCTTTCCGCCTTCCCATGCTGCCCAGAGGCCCAGAGCAGCTGGGGCACCCACTCCACCCCCAGCCACTCCACACCTGTGTATGCAAATTAACCTTCCATCTTTGTTGGGGTAATTTGCATACTACTCCTGATTGGCTGGTGGGCATCATGAAGGTATGATCAATTTGCATCTTTCTATTTTATTAGTGTAGATAATTGACATATAAAATTGTATTAGTTTAGCCCAGCCAGTGTGGCTCAACAGTTGAGCTTCGGCCCAGGAACCAAGAGGTCACAGGTTTGATTCCTGGTCAGGGCACATGCCCAGTTTGTGGGCTCAATCCCCAGGAAGGATGCGTGCAGGAGGCAGCTGATTGATGATGTTCCTCTCTCATTGATGTTTCTCTCTATCCCTCTCCCTTCCTCTCTCTCTCAAAATCAATAAAAACATATTTTTAAAACATTGTATTAGTTTAAGGTGTACAACCTAATGATTTTATATTTATTTATATTGCAAAATGATCATCACAATAAGTGTAGTTACCATCTATCACTTCACAGTTACCTTTTCTTTCTTGTAATGAGAACTTTTAAGATATACCCTCCTAGCAACTTTCAACATACACTACATTATTGTTAAATATAGTCACCACACTATACATTACATCCCAGGACTTATTTATCTTGTAACTGGGAGTTTGTACCTTTTGACCACCTTCACCATTTTCCCCACTCCCCATTTTCTATAGACCACATTTTGCCATCAGGAATCTGAAGTTCACTGAAGGAGATAACAGTTGAGAGTTCAACCCTAGCTGGTTTGGCTCAGCCTACCAACTGAAGGGTCATGGGTTTGATTCTGGTTAAGGGGATGTACCTCGGTTGCAAGCTCAGTCTGATCCCCAGCCCTGGTTAGGGCTCATATGGGAGGCAACCAGTCCATCTGTCTCTCTCACATCGATGTTTCTCTTTCTCTGTCTCTCCCTCTCCCTTCCACTCTCTCTAAAAATCAATGGAAAAATATGTCTGGGTGGGAATTAACAAAAGCAATAAATAAACAAATAAATAAATAAATACATAAATACATAAATAAATAAAAATGAAATGATTTCTTTTAAATAAGTTTTTAAAAATTAAAAAAAAAAAAGAGTTCAGAAAGTGGACAGAAAAAGCTTTGAAGGGCAGCTACTACATTGGCCTAACCTCCAACCTGTCTCCTGGCAAGTGGAGGGCCTGTGACAGGTTCTTTTCTCCTCAGGTGGCCCCAAAGCCTCTAAGACTCCAAACCGGAGAGAGAGGCTTCCTCAGGGGGTTATAACCTACAGCAGATGCAGGTCTGCCTGACCGGAGTGACATGTACGTTTTCCTCCAGGGCAGTTCTGCTTCTCCAAAACCAACCCTTCCTGTTCCAGGAAGAAACGTTCCTCCCCAGAAGGCCAAGTTACACCGGAGAAAGAGGAACAGCTTGCTCCTACAAACGGCAGCTTTCCCAGATCTCAGAAATGCACGTGGGGTCCCAGCTCAGCTAGAGCACCAAATGGGGCTTTGGAGTGTTATACCCCGTTGTTTCATTCATGATCTATCACGAACATAGTTTTCCAGCAAAGATGTTTTTAATGATCATACTGTATCTCACCATGCAGATATAGTAACATTTACCAAACCAAATCTGTTTGGTTTATATCCAATATTGACTATTATATTTTAAAGTTGTAATGAGCAACCGTGTACATAGCCAAAACACAGAACACTCCTTATTTCTTTAGAGGAATTCATAAAAGTGAAATTACCGGCTAGACAGAACACACGATTTTAAGGCTTTTGATGGAAACTCTCAAAGTTCTCCCTACAGAAATGTTCAAGATATTTCCCCCTTTAGCCTCGGTCAGAATCAATGACATGATTTTCAATAAATTACTGACTAGTGTATGAACAAAAAGCTCCTTAATGATATCACCAGTAGATGGCACTCGTTGCTAAGATTTTAAGTCTTGGATTTCAGGCAAGGCTCTCAGTGCTTGATTCAATTTGCATCAGGGAAGTCAGATACATACATATCAAAGCAAATTTGCAGAAGGAAATCTAGGATGTTATATAAAAACCAATCAACAGTGGGATATTGGGATCCTGTGATCCCAATCTTAAAAGCACTCTGGAATGTTATCACCCCTTCCGGTTATTAAAATCTCCTGCAACTTCCCAAGAACTCGCAGGGGAGGCACCAACATTCCAGGTGCACCTGCATTCTCTCCTCTTCCTTTGTTAATTTTTATTCCAGGAAAGCAGGATTGGGCCATCCTGGTTCCTTCTAACCGGCTTACTGGGCCCTCATAGTACCCTTAGCTTATTACTTCCATATGTGATTACTGATTCTTCTCTCTGTTGCTGGAGGTGGCATTCACTGGAGCCCAGTGCAGTGGCCCCTGCAGGTGTCAGTCGCATGAATCCAGTCAGAGGTTCTTGGGACCTGGCCTTAGAGCTTTGCCAAATGATGCCCTTCCTTTTGAAACCAAAATCCATCCTGAGATTTTCAAATCTTAGCTGCTATAAATGACAAAAACTTAACAGACTGGAGGCAAATAAGCCACAGGAAGAAGGGTGGCAGAATGACTAAAAGTATACATAGGTTCAGGGATCATTATAAGGATGGAGTTTCAGCTCACTTACTGGTCAGAATTAAATCACTCCACTAAACCTGTTTCCTCATCTACAACATGGCTCTAATGATAGCACCTACTTTATTAAGTAAGAATTTGCATTCCAAGGGCTCACTCAGCACAGTGCCTGGTACCCAATAAGGACTCTGTAAGTTTGCTTGGCCATTGCAACCTCACCTCCTGCCAAGCAGCACCCTCTGAAGGAACAGTGGAAAGAACAAGAGTAAAGAGATTGTGTTTTTTTTTTTTAATTATTATTATTATTCCAAGCCACCAATTTAGACAACATCTTGCAAGTTAATATTTGTGTTGTGTCATCTCCCGGCTGTCAATATTTCACTCGGCTCTAACACTGCAGATGAATAACTGGCATGCTGGGGGCGCGGGGGGGGGGGGGGGAGCGAGGAGGTTCCTATCAGGATGGGGGGCTCTATCAGGGTGCAGGAAGGTCCAGAATGACATGCCTTGGCTAAACTCCCCCAGAAGGGACTCAAGTTCTTTTCCAGTTCACATGTCAATTTAATCAGCAAGTATTTCTTTCTTGCTTCCAGGCCTGGAGTGACCGGTCATCCTGCACTCCCTCTGACTTCTGACCTCGCTCTGGCTACCTGGCAACCCTTCTTATCTAAGATGCCTCTTGTGTTCTTCAAGAATAACAGGATAAAGCCCCTTCACCTACAGTCCGCCTTTAAATTCATTGAACTTCCAACCTAGATTTGGGGGTACAGTTTTCAGGGTGCTTCTTCGGGAATCCCCCATTTTGTCAACTTAACTGAGCTTATGCAAATAGCAGGTTTCCCAAAACTTGTGTCATTGCTTTTCAAAATTGTATGCCCTGAACACTGTTCTTTGGCAAGGAGATTCCTGTTGGGATAAAATGGGAATTTCTTCGGCTCAGCCCAGTGATTCAGTACCCCAGACCACCCAGCTGGACCATGAGCTTCTCCCAGGAGGGGCCGTTCTATGCTCTTCATACCTCCCAGGTCCCCGGGTGAGCAGACTGCGGGGAATTCTATTACCTTAGCCCATCAGGGACAGAAACCCGCCACCCACCGGGCCTGGACACTCTCCAGGGAACAGGCAGGCCTCCTCTGAGCCCCAGTGTCCCCCTAAATCCCACCCTTTCTGCGCCTTGGTCTCAGGCCTGCCCGACTACACCGCCTGCTTCCATCCTGAGGCAAAGGTGGGGCGCCCCGGCCGGCCGCCGAGTGGCATTCGGGCCCACTTGGGCGGTAGGGTCTAGGCCAGGACAGCGCGCGGGAACTCAAGCGGAGGGCGAGGGGCGGGGCGGGGCGGGCCGGGGCGGGGCGGGGCCCGGGGAGTGCTCAACAGGCTGGGCGGGAAGTGGTCGGCTGATTGCACCTGAGCCGAACTGGAAGTCGGGGCCTGGTGTGCGGCTGGGAGTGCTAGCGGCGCGGGGCGGTACCCCGAGCCCGGCCGGGTTAAGGCAGGTATTAGAGTTGGTGCGGGCTCTAGAGGTTGGGCGGGGCCAAGGCGGAGAAGGAGCGGGGCCTGGCTTAGAAAAGCTGCGGCTGGGCGGTGAGGGCCGCTCTTCTCTGATCCGCAGCGCGCCTCTCCTGTCTGCCCGATCCCCGGCGAGGCAGCAGCATGGCGGGCGCGGGCCCCAAGCGGCGCTCGTCGTCGGCCCGTGCGGCGGCCGAGGAAGAGGAGCTGCAGGCTCGGGAGCGGATGCTGGCGGCGAAGCACGCGGAGGGCGCGGGGAGTGCGGGGGGTGCGGGGGCCGAGGGTGTGACCCTACAGCGCAACATCACGCTGCTCAACGGCGTGGCCATCATCGTGGGCACCATCATCGGCTCGGGCATCTTCGTGACACCCACTGGTGTGCTCAAGGAGGCCGGCTCGCCCGGGCTGGCGCTGGTGATCTGGGCTGTTTGCGGTGTCTTCTCTATCGTGGGCGCTCTCTGTTATGCCGAACTGGGCACCACCATCTCCAAATCGGGCGGGGACTATGCCTATATGCTCGAGGTCTACGGCTCGCTGCCCGCCTTCCTCAAGCTCTGGATCGAGCTGCTCATCATCCGACCTTCCTCGCAGTACATCGTGGCGCTGGTCTTCGCCACCTACCTTCTCAAACCGCTCTTCCCTACCTGCCCGGTGCCCGATGAGGCTGCCAAGCTCGTGGCCTGCCTCTGCGTGCGTGAGTACCACTGCGGGACCCGCCTGGGTGGGGTGGGGGGACCCCGGGCCATCCCTCATCCCCGAACCCCCGGCCATCTTCAAAACCCCGGGCCATTTCGAATCCCCAGGCCATCTCTGCGGCTCTAGGCTAAGGTCTGGAACCCACGTGCGTCTCATTCATTCGTTTACACCTCACCTTCGGATTTCCGCAGTGACAGACAGCATGGTTCCTGTACTCAGCCTCTTGTGGGCAGTCCACCTCCCCACCTCGTGCATTCAGATCCGGTGGAGCTGAGCAACATCCCCTTTCTCTGGGGAGGCACCCACGTGGAATGTGAAATGGGAATTTCCTTCTTGCTGTTTCAGCTCCCCAGTGCTGTTTATAGAGACAAATTGTGGTTTAAAAAAATTTCACTCATATCTCCTTTCCAGACCAGCTTATTAGGAATCAGCAGAGACTGACTCATACAAAAAAAAAAAACACCATAGTAATAAAATTCCATGTAGGCAGCAGTGTCGGAATCCCCTGAAGATTACCTTAAGTAGTAAAAGAAGGGTGCTTGACTGAAAATTAAATTTGGGTGTGTGGACTCCAAGTTGTGCTGACAGTCAATGGCCATAGTCCTAAGTTGGTGGGCACTGTGCTAGTATATTGGTAGATGTGGTCCTAGTATGTTGGTGGACACGCTGTTAGTATATTGGTGAGCGTGGTCCAGGAGCATTGGTTTTAAATTTGTTATACAAAACTTCCTGGGGGCCAGAGACCAAAGAAAGGCTGACAACATCATTAGATTGAGAACTTACATAGGAGGCACATCTTGGGCGTTGACAAGACAACATAGCTATCATCTCCGCCATGTGGCAGGTGCTAGAGAATTACATAGGACAGGGCAGGGTGGAAAGGGGTACTGGGGTATGACCTGCCCCAGATAAGGGGAAAACACCTTATTACATACTTGCCAGGGCAGAGCAAGGGCCGGTTCCAGGAACCAGCACATTTGGAACATAGGAAAGGGATCCGAGGGTCTATGAGGGGATTTATGGGAAGTAATCTCTGTTCTCCCCAGATCTAGCTGGAACTAGCATGAAGGTCCGGCATCAGTCAGGCCACGGTCCCCTTCACGGAACAGTCTCTCTTCCACACCACAGTGTTAGTATGTTGATGGGCATGGTCCTGGTAGGTTGGTAGGCATGTTCCTGGTATGTTCTTCACCTAAGAGTAAAACCAGGCTGGAGAAAATTGCTGCTTTGCAAAAACAGTTTTCTTATGGGATTTCTGAAAAAATTAATTTGTACCAAATGTAATGTGATTTTTCTTAAAGGCCGTTGGCAGTTTTTCCGCCTACCTATTGGCCAACCTCTAGGGATGCTTGCAAATGAAAGTGTCCTGCTTTCAGAGTTGCCACCTTGAGGATTTGCCCAAATCTCAGTCCTGCATATAAGTACAGAGATAGCAGGGTACATTCGTGGTTTCAGATCCGAGCCGTGAAACTCAGGGCCTGTGCGGTTACTTGAAGTGGCTTCTGCCTGGCCATGCCTGCTGGTCTTACTGGGCTTGCAGAGCATGTGGACCGAGTTTCCTGCATGTGTCATTGCGCCACGGGGGCAGGTATTTTAGACTCTGAGACATGCTCCAGAAAGTGGCGTATCCTGAAGGCAGAACTCAGCGCAGCTCTGTTTGGCTGCTGGGATCACCTGCTTTCCTGAGAACCTGAACAGGCAGGCAGTCACCTGGGGTGAAGGGACAGTATTTGCCTTTGGGGGGCAGAGGGTCTCAATGATATGAATCTCAGCTTTAAAAACTTTGGTCTAAATCTAGGAATAGTCATAGCAATAGTCTATGTGCCTAGAATAGGAAAGTCTCTGGCTTCTGGTGGACTTTGAGATGAGGGTTTTATGGGATGATGCATTGGACTGGCTAAGGAAAAGCCCTCTAAAGGCTAGATAAGCCCTAGCCAGTTTGGCTCAGTGGAGAGCGTCGGCCTACAGACTGAAGGGTCCCGAGTTTGATTCCCATCAAGGGTTCATGCCCGCGTTGTGGGCTCGATCCCCAGTAGGGAGCATGCAGGAGGCAGCCAATCAATGATTCTCTCTCATCATTGATATTTCTATCTCTCTCCCCCTCGCCCTTCCTCTCTGAAATCAATAAAAATACATTGAAGGCAAGATGCCATAAAACCCATTAGGAGAAATTTAATTGTCCAATTTTCATTGCTAGAGACAATACAATGTTTGGGCCCAGTATGTATGTAATGATATAAATAGTATCTTTAAAGGGCCCCCTCTCCAGTCTTTAAAAATGGACCCCTTACTTTCTTAAACTTTTGGGTTTACGTAGGTAAATCCTCAGATTCTAGTGGGCTGCAGTGGATACTATCGCTCTGGCCAGGCTCCAGCTCACTTCTGTTCTGGCATTGCAGGCCTAGTGGAGCAGGTCATGCCAGTAGCACCCCTTCCCGGAGGAGTGAGGGCGACCTTTCCATGTATTGATCAGTTTTCGTAGCTCTTTTTCTTTGAACCTCCTGTATGAATGTGATACACATGTGTGTATGTGTGTGGCTTTTTCTGATGGAAAGAGGATTTTCAGTGACACAGGGATGTACCGCCTGCAAGAGCACGTGCTAGGCTAGAGCCTTACTTGGCTGGGATAGGAACATGGACTCGTCCAAGGCTGACTGAACTCAGCCTGCTGAACTGGCCTGGCTGTTCTCACCCAGTGCAGTCAAACCTCGGCTCTGGAACATCTCTGATCTGGAACAATTCTGTCACGGAAAAAATGTCTCCCTTTTAGAAAAAGGCTTCAGTTCTCAACCTGATGACCCTTCCATGCTGATACCTCAGCATGACAAAAAGTGTCTCTCAGCCACAAACAAAGGAGAGAGGGTGAGTCAGTTTACTACAGTGTGGTGAATATTTTCTCCATTTTTCTTTTTCTTTTCTTTTCTTTCTTTCTTTTTTTTTTTTTTTGTGTGTTGCTTGTAAAATGGATGTTTAGCACAATTTTAAAGCATAACGAGGCCCATCAAGGGTGCTGATGTTGCCAAGGGTGTGAAAGTGCTCATAAAACACCGATCATAGGAATTGAAGAGGTAGAAAAACGGTTGTTGGTTTGGATAAAGGAAAAGCAGTTAGCCAGTGGTGACAGCATTTCCGAGGCAGTGATAAGTGAAAAAGCAAGGAAGCTGCACCCCTGGAATGAATTCTGGAAGTGATTAGTTTAAGGCTAGAATGGGGGGGTTTGATAAATTTAAGGAGTGTTTGTTTACAGATTAAATAGCACATTAGACATGTACTGTATATAAGAAGGGTTAAAACAGGGAATCATGGGTCTGGAATGAATTAATTCAACTTACATTATTTCTAATGGGAAGAAAAGATTCGGTTTTCAAACAGCCTTCCAGACCGAATTAAGTTCGAGAACTGAGGTTCCACTGTACAGTGAAAGGTTATGGTTGTTCAGGAAGGGGGCTTCTGAGAAGGCAGTGGAAGTTCCTACAGAAAAGCCACAGAGTTCCTGAGTGCTCTTTAATTATCGCACAAAAACTGGGTTCCAACTCTTTCTTGATGACCAGGTGGAATTTGATATAAGACTGGGTTTACGTGGTTATTTATTGCTTAATGAAAACTTGTTAGTGGTTGCTGAAATCAGGCGAGTCTGGGTTCTGTGTGTGTGATGGAGTCACTCAGGTTGGAGTTGAGTTCTTGCCAGCTGGGTTTGCTTGGGCAGTTTATCCTCCCTTCCTGGGCCACTTTTTTGTAAAATGTCTGGAGCGGCCCGGCTGGGGGCTCAGGAAGGCCGCCCAAGGGCAAGGACAGGGTCTTGTATGTGAGAGCAGCTGTGATTCAGAGATACAGCGGTGGCCTCATTGGTCCTTTATCTAAAGGGAGACGCTCTCAGAAGGGATCTCAACAGGTCCTCTTCTTCGTAAGCTGAATTATGAAAAGGGCTTAGACGCGTAGCTGTCAGGGAAGTGGCCGCAGCAGACCACTGGTTGCCCACCCTCCTCTCCCTCTCCTAGTTGGGAAGGGTAGGACCCTGCCTGCTGGCACAGCCCCCCACACTTGGACTTGCTGGTTACTTGCGGCACTTAGGTTGGTCTACTGGTGTCTGAGAATGGGACTCTGGGTCACTGGGTCCCCTTCCTGCATGGTGGCCCCTCTTGAGGTCTGAAGAGCACTTTCTGCCTTCTCATGGAGACAGACAGTTGGCCAGGGCTCCCCTAGACTGAGTTAGGCCCCTACCATGACCCTGACTTGGGCAGATACACATGTGGGGGGTGGGGCACGCTCAGCTGTTGGTCCTCTGGGGACCCCTGGCCTGCAATATTTTCCACCTGGTGTCAGGTAAAGAGCCTATGCTGTGTGTGTGGACAGACCTGGGTTCTGTTTGAGGAATTCACTGGGAATGCCAAGCCTCAATTTACACATAAGTGAACTAGGGATTTGTCACAGCTGTGCCTGGGTGTTTTTGAGGACTCTAGGCCATGGTATATTTAATGATGGCACATGGGGACCCGGTCACACTGTGGCTGTGACTTATTCTCCACACTGCCCTCTGTCACCTGTAACATCTTCAGCTGCCCTAGAACTTGCTCTTTTCTGGTTTAGGGGAAAGAAGCAAAAGGGAGGATGGCCCGGCTGGTGTGGCTCAGCGGTTGAGCGTCGACCTATGAACCAGGAGGTTACAGGTTCAATTCCTGGTCAGGCACATGTCAGGATTCCAGGCTCAATTCCCAGTAGGGGGCATGCAGGAGGCAGCCAAGCAATGATTCTCTCCCATCATTGATGTTTTTATCTCTCCCTCTCCCTTCCTCTGAAATCAATGAAAACATATTTTTTAAAAAGAAGAGAAGAGAGAGGGTGGAGAGGAGGAAAAACCCCGGGGCTTGGCGGTAGTGGTGGTAGTGGTGGTGGTGGTAAATGCTAACCTGCTGTCAGCTCCTCCAGGAGGGGTTAAGGGCATAGATAAGGTGTAGGTTTGGTGTCTGTGGGGTGAGTTATGACCAGCTAACTTGCAGGTAAGTTGGTCAGTTGGGGTGATGACCAGAGTGGGGAGGGGAGACCATAACAGCACCTTCCATCCTCCAGTCTTCTAGCTGCCTGGCTCATTTCCAACAGTGGCTGCCGGACAGTGACCCTGCTTCTGGGGGTGTGGGAACCCCTACAATGTGTCCAACACTGTGTCCCTAGGACTCCAGCCAGGCCTGTCACAGTGAGGGTGACTGGCCACCTGCCAGCTGCCAGGGCTAGACTCCTTGATGTGTGAAGCAAAGGCTTCTGGGTGTTTCGACGGAGCTGGTGATCCTAGAATCGCAAGCTGTGAGCTCAGTGCAGACGACAGCCCAGTAATTAGTCCTGAAATCTGACTAGCCCGCCAGACATGAAAGTGGTCCGGCCACGGGAGCTAGTCTGGCTCAGTCAGGACTGGGGCCAAATTCTGTGTGGTCCTTCACAGAAGCATTTGACCCCAGGGAGGTGGGAGCTGCAGGCGAGTATTTCTAACCCTTTTTCCTGGGTCACAGCCCCCTTTGATAATCCCATGGAATGTGCAGGCTCTGCCCAGAAATGGGTACCAGGCATGTTCACTACAAACTGTGTAGGCCTAGGGTGTTCAGGTTCCCTAAGGCCCTGGCCCAGGTTGGAAGCCACCCCTCCCTCTGAGAGGGGCCCTCCTGATCAGGGCAGAAACAGATCCCACATTTTCTAGCTGGTGCTCTTGAATTCCCCTATTCCATATGCTTTGTGCCTCAGCCTATGAAATCAGTGTTGTCATTCCCATTTTTATGGCTGGGGAAACTGAGGCAGAGGTGAGCTGGAATGCTGTGCACCCTTCTCCACACTGAACTGCCTTTTGTCATCAGTGTGTGGGGACACATGACCAAGTCTATGGCGGTGAGGATGGCAGGCGTCGGGGTCAGGAATGCTGTAAGATCCCACATCCAGGCATCTGGTTGGCCGGGGCAAGGACATGTGGATCTGAGATTCCTTATATCCTAGATTCCTGGGAAGTGCTTTCTCCCCTGTCTGTGGGGTACCACACATCTTATACACTTTTCATCTTTCTATCAAAATCACCTTGTAAATGAGCTTCTAGGACAGGGTGAGCCAGTAGCCACCCTGAGGGTTCCAGCTGCCCAGCCGCCATAAGTCCTGTCCTGTGGCCACAGATTGGCCTCCAGTTCCTGTGCCCTCCTTCCATGACTCACAGCAGGTGCTGGGGACTATTGGGGTGGGGCATGTGATTCTACACCACAGGTGGTGTCACCTTTCAGGCTCTTGTCTGGATTATGGACAGGGGAGTTGCCCAGAATGCACCTGTTCCCACCTGGACTTTGCTTCATCCTATTCCCACCAATAGGACTGCTGCCCAGTCCAGCAGCTTTTTGGCTCTGATGGTGGGGGTCCCATCTACATCATGGCAGGAGGACCCTGCCCAGCTCTGTCCTCGATCCAGGCAGGATCCTGAATTCCTGCTCTGGCTCTGGATCATGAGCTATCCCAGGCAGGACATTTCTGGAGGTCAAGCCCACTCCTCCCCACCCCTGTGGATTTTGCCCGCTATGTGAAGAATTAGCACTGACTTCCCATTCGGGCTCTGGGAGCATGATACACGCAACTTGATCTGTGCTCTGAGTCACTCTGACCTTGGTTGCTGGCTGACATCTGTCGCTGCTGAGACCTGATCATGTATAAGTCACTCAGAGTAGCCGATACCGAACTGAGGCCACTCCTCAGCAGACATGAGTCCCGTGGCCCACTGTGACCCTATGGCCAGCCTAGCCCTTTGTCCCCTCCATGTGAGTTGCCCAAGACTAGCATAGGATTCAGCCCTCAGCACTCACATGGGTGCAGAGCTGTCTTCATCTGGTTCCCTTCTGGGGGACCCTGTCAGCCTGATCAGCTGGAAGGCCAGGGCCTCTGCAGAAGAAGGCTTACGTGGGATCCTGGCTTTGTCCTCAAGGTAAATGGGAGCATTGTGAGTGTCCTGCAGTGGTAGAGAGAGGGGCTTCTCTGCAGTGAGCCTGACCCAGAACACGAGGGAGGGGGCTCTCAGCCTTCACTGTTATCCAGGATGGCAGGGCTCAGGAAGTCCACCTGTCAGCTCCATATGAAGACCCTGTACTGGGGGTGTTGGGCCGGGGTCTATGGAGCAGAATAGGGACTGGGTCCTGTCCTGGAGTGGCCTTGCCCAGTAGGAGGGAGACACATGGAAGCACATGTTCTATAGCTCATTCAGGCCCTGTACCTAAAAGGGCGTGCAGGGGGCAGGGGCTGGCCGACAGCCCAGGGTGTTTGGAGCAGGCACTCATGGGACCTTCTCTCTGCAAGTCCTACATGAACCCTTGGCCCAGAGAGCACAGACACCTGTCCAAGGCTCTGCTCCCTAACAACAGCCTGTTCAGACCTGTGGGACAGAGTCCCCACCCACCCATACCTTCCCCTTTGAGAGTGCCCAGTAGATGTGCATCTCAGGCATGCTCACTTTGGGTGGGACCTGATTGGGGTGGTGCCGGGGGGAGGGGGGGGAGGGGAGGGGAAGGGGCTGCACCTTAGAATCACCTGATTAGGACTGATACCCAGTCCCTCTGAGACCTAGCAGTGAAGCACAGTGAAGTACAGGTCAGGGAGCTGTGCTGGAGCCTGTCAGGGGCAGCCAGGGTTGAAGATCCTGGGTGAGTGGCACAGCACAGGAGTGGGACTTAGGAGACCTTGGCATACTCACCCTGCTCTGTGACTGCTGTGTGACTTTCAGCGTGTTGAACAGCCTCTCTGAGCTCTCTACCCCAACTACCAAATGGGGTTTGAATATTGCACATGTCCTCTCACCCCTCAAGTACAGCGCCTGCAGAAGGTTTTCCCTCCTTCTTTTTTTTATTAGCACAACTGCTGAAGAAACCATTTGGGGAGGGTGGGGGGTGGGGGGTGGGGGTGGGAACCCCACCCACAGACGTATGCATGTATCTCTCTGCATTTAGCCAGTGATGAAGACGTCTAACCACTGAGACCCCTGCACATACAGGTTTGGCTATTCTCAACAGATCTTTGCACTCAGCCATGACTAATCAAATTAACGCTAATTATTGATGGGGTACCAGACATCGCGTTTGCATAGCTTACCCACAAAGCAGGCGGCAGGATTAGGATGAGGAATCAGGCTCAGATATGATAAGTTACCTGCCCAGGATCACACAGCATGGTCAGAACTCCCTCAGATTTTAGAGCTGGGGGTGGGCCTCCCTCCTGTCCGTCCTAGCTGTTCTTGGGTTTAGGGGGCCCTTTGGGAACCGCCCTGCTCTCCAGGACTCTTGCTTCCAAAGAGCCCAGTAAAGAGAGAAGTTGCTATTTGTGGGGTTTCCTGCTTAGCCCAGGACTCAAGGTGTCGGCAGATTCTAGAGGTGACTAATCTGCCTTTCTGGTATGTTTTGAAATGAATGTGTCAGCCTTTTCCAGATGCTTGCTGATCTTCCACCCTGGGCTGGGTGAACTCTGTGTGGTTGGGCATAACCCAGCCCTAGTCAAAAATGGAAAAAATATGGGGTTCTTGGGCTGGTCACAGGCAATTTGAAAATATGATGCTGGCCTATTAGTAATATACTAGAGGCCCGGTGCATGACATTCGTGCACTGGAGGAGGGGGTCCCTCAGCCTGGCCTGCACCCTCTCACAGTCCAGGACCCTGCAGGGCATGTCCACCTGCAGGCTTAGGCCTGCCCCAACGGGTCCTTAGTGCTGCCACAGAGGCAGGAGAGACTCCCACCACCACTGCTGCGCTCACCAGCCGTGGGCCCGGCTTCTAGCTGAGCGTGAGGGGGCCAGTTCCTGCATTGATCATGTGCCCCCTGCTGGTCAGTGCGTGTCATAGCAACCGGTTGTTCTGGTCGTTCTGCTGTAACAGTTGCTTAGGCTTTTATTATATAGATTTTTGCAGAACTTAGTGAATGGAGTCGGGGAGGGGCTTGAGGACCAGTGTACCCTCTGGGACTCCAGATTTCATGTCCTGCCTCTCCCTCAGGTGGCAGCCTCTTGAATCAGAGCACTTCCCTTTGCTCCTAGAAAGACTGGGTGTGCCTGCTCCTGGGAATGGCTTCATTTCCCCTCAGTGGCCAGCTGTAGGGATGAGGTCTGGAGCCACCATCAACCTGAGCTGCTCAGCATTCTAGTGCATCCTGGGAGTGAGGGCACATGGTTTGGATTGTCAGGTCATGCACATTTGTTTTCTTGGGGCCCAGTAAAGGTGATTTATGCATCAGGAAGTTACCCCCTGGTTCTCTAACTTGGGTCCCCAGACAAGAACCTTAACATCCCTGGGCCAGAATGGCAGATTCTCAGGCCCCGCTGGGGACTGACACACCCTGGAGGGGAGAACCCTGTCTGTCATTAGGAGGGATGAGAACGTTAAGGCAAGAAATGAAGAAATGCTGGGAGAGGGAGGAGGGGCTACCTGTGGGCAGGGGCTTGCATGGAGCAGAGGACATCTAGACTTCAAGGGTCTGGAGAGGAGGGTTGATGACAAGCTACACGTCCAGTAAGCACCTTCCAAACCCTTTGGTAGATTTGGATGAATAATGCAAAGGCAGGACTAGAACCCGCAGAGGGACTGGACCCCTTTAGTGGTCAGCCCTGTTGGTGGCAGCTCTCCCAATCAATCACCTGGGTTACACTATCCCCTGTGCGGTCACTATCTGTCATCCTAGGAGCCAGCCCACCTCTAGCCAGGGCTCAGGGTCCAGATGCTCAGTGAGTGCTGAGATGTCTGACAGGTATGTGGGGGGGTCTGGCTCTAAGTCAGCAGGCTGGCTGTCTGCCTGAGCTCAGGTCTCAGACCAGCCTCAGTCACAGTGGTCAGCGGGCACTGTTCTCTGACCTGGTACCAGCTGCTGCCCTGGGTAAGCCTAGGAGGCCAGGCTGGACCAGCTTCCTGGAACTGGCACAGCCTGCTGGCCACTTCCTTTTTATCTCAGGGCCCGTGGCAGAGCTCTGGGTCAAATGATACTCGTTGGCCTGGCAACTCGGCCCCTCCCGGGCAGTTTCCGACAGCCAGACCCTACCTGTGTGAGGCAGCACTGCTCAAAGGTCTCAGACTGCCTTTGCCCCAAGAATTGGCCTTTTTTATCAAGGACCCTAAAACCTGTGTAGAAAGCACCACCCAGATGGGGAAGCAGAGAGAGTGGAGTATCTCAAGTCAGACTGGTGGGTGGAGACCCCCAGAATACATCCTGCTCAGGGTTAGGGAGAGTGCCAGAGGCGTTACCTAACAGGCCCCCGAGAAATAACAGATCGAGGGGAGGAGCCACTGTGTGTCATCAAGTTTGTGCTCAGCCAGTGTCCTTGGTTCTTGTGGTCCTTGGGGGGGATGTGCTGCCCTGCGGTCTGCAGATGACTGATCAGAACTGAGCCACCCAAACAGGCCAGCACTGGAGTTGGAACTCACTGCTGAGTCCAGGGGGTGAGAGCAGGAGGCCCACCTGAGGGGTCTTTCTTCACTGGGCGGCACTTCCAGCCTTTGAGGTATCCCCAACATGAGTATGGGGGTAGAAGCGGAGCCACAACAGGAGGAGGAGGGCAGGAGCCTCTCAGCAGAGGGATGGTGACTGCAGCGGAGCCCTGGGATTCCGGCCCCTTTGCTGAGGTGGAGCTGGAGGCCCCTGTGGCCCGCTAGGGGGTTATGTTACAGCAGGATAGAAAGGGGCAAACCAGAGGAGGACTGTGGAATGAGCCAGCACATACAGCCCAGATCTGCCTTCTCTCCAAGGGGCCCTGCCTGGGCTTTATCTCCTTTGCCCCAGCTGTCACGAGCCAGCTATGCTTATCTGGGGGTGCTGGCTCAGAGAGCACTGGAAAGGGCTGTCTTCTAGCCAGAGTGCCCTCCTGATAGCCACCCACCTTTATCAGGGGTTGGTGGCCTGTGCCCTGGGGTATCCAATTCTCTTCCTAACTGCAATACAAGTACTTTCTCCTAATCCCCCTTCCTGGAGGGGCTGCTAGTTAGTATTCGTGGTAACAATACTAACTCTGCACACCTAGAACCTTCCAATGTGCACATGAGCCCCCATCCTGCAGGGGTGGAAACTAAGGCTCAGAGGAGTCAGGCATCTTGTCCAGGTGGTGGAGTTTAAAGCAGGGAAGCTGGGCTGCAATCCAGCCATCAGCTCCTCCCAGGGCTACTTTTGTTAAAGACACCGAGTCCTGGTGGATTCGCCTATTTACCTAAGATTATATTTCATTTAGGAAATTTTAAAAAGGAATACTTTGAGAACATCAAAAGTACTTGTTTACTCATCAGCCAAAGTCAATGAAAAGTAAGATTTCATCATGTGTTTTGGTTCTTTTTACAAAGAAATATTATAAAGTTCCCTTTGTTCCGTGATCCAGCCCCTTTCCCTCCCAGACTGTGGCTGCCTGCTCATTGCCTGTCCACAGTCTGGACATTTTTAATGTCCTGAGCTGGTACTGCATTGGCGGGGAGAGCCTCAGTGCAGAGGGGCTCTGACACCTGTTGGGCAGGGCTCAGCACATTTTGGCCGCAAACAGCTGGGTTGGATCTTGGAATGGGCTGGTGTGTGCCCTTTGGTACCAAAGGAGGGGCTTTGGGGTGTCAGAGGAGGGGCCTCTGTCCCACCCTAGTGATAACTAAGACCCCCTCAGTATCAGTGACCACCACAGTAGAACAGCCCATGGGCTGGGGGCTCAAGGGTAGTGTCAGAGTCCTCATCTGTGAAATGCAGAGCTGCCCCTGCTCACCACCGAGTGGAGAGACCCCAAATGGGGTGAGCCGAGCAGAGGTGACAGCCTGAGCCTCCTGCACTTGGTGCGGTTGTGCTGCTCTGGTTTGTGGGGCCAGGTCCAAGTGCCCGCCGCGAAGAGAGGACCAGCTTGTCTGAGGGCTGGTGGCAGCGGAAGAGCCACCGCAGGATGCAGAGGGCTTGGTCACACCTTCCGCGTCTGCCCTGCTTCCCTAGGGCTAGAGCGTGAATGGAGGAATGATGCAATTTGCCAGCCTCTTGCAGCAGCTGGAAGGCTGTGTCTCCTTTGGGAGGAGGAGCCTGAGGCACTTAATTCAGGATTGTCTCACACATAAGGAAATGGCAGGCTGTCTCAAGAAAGCCTTGGGGCCCAGGGGCAAGAAGGAGCAGATTAGAACCTGGGCTTGCCCTCCATCCTGGATGCCAGCCACTGGGCAGATTAGACCAGAGAGCACTAGACTGGAAGCATTTCACTGGAAGCCCAGAAAAAGGGAATTACCCTCCTCTCCCCACCCACACTGTCAGTCCTGTGGGGATGTCAGAGGACCCCAGAGACCCGGGTCTCAGTCCTGGGTCTCCCCATACCACCTTGGGCAGGGGGGTTTCTATGAGCCTGTTTCCTCTTCTGTGTTTGGAATGGCAGTGTTGACATGCATGCTTAATACAGGACAGCTCTCTCCCCATTGGTCCTGAGGGCCAGAACTGAGCATGTGTCCACCCCAGAGCCACACAGTGAAGGCCACGGGTGCTGTTTGCCTCACGTACCCATCCACCCTCTCCTCTGAGCCTTTCAGCTCCTGCTGCAGAGGCGGCTTCAGCACTATGTCATAGACACTTTTGTCAGGAGCCCCACATTGTCATGGCCTTATTTAAACTCCCACCACCCCAAGGCAGCTCATCTTACTATGAGCCTCTGACAGGTGGGGAACCACAGCCTAGGAGCCAGGGGGCTCCACCAGAGTCCCTATCAGTAAGGGCCACACCAGGTCCGGGTGTCACAACTCTCAGACAGGGGGACTTCTGAGGATTTCAGACTAGGAATAGTAGCCTAAAGCAAATACTTTCAAAACATTTTTAGCCTGAACATAACATACAGTCTCTCAGCCATTGCATCAGCCAGGGTTTAGAGCAGGAAAGGAAAACGAGGGCGGAGGGGGTTGCTATTAAACTCAGTTAATTTCCAAGAGAAAAGGCAGGCGGATCAGTGAGGCCTTAATTCTATCCAGAGCACACTGGGAAGATTGCCTGTTTTCCTTCTACCTGAACTGATGGGTCTCATCCAGTTAATTAGCGTGGATTTACCTCTTTGGGGCCTAATCCTCAAGCAGTAAAACGACCTGTAATTACTCTAGTTGGGGAAAGATGCCACCTGGGGTCCCCTGCCCTGGGTTAGTTCTGTCTGGAAAAGAGAAAGGATGAGCAAAAGGCCTTTCCAGCCTCTTACCTTACCGATGCCTTCTGAGGAAGTGACGGGTATGCGGGGAAAAGGGGAGAGAGGCCCTTCCCGTAGGCCCTGGCCATGCTGGTTAATGTTTAATGACCAGCCCTCCAAGAAAAAAAGGCCCCCATCTGTGCCCCTGACAATTCCTAGCATAAATGCTCCCTGGGTGGCTGGTTTCTAGCACTTGTGTGCAGGGAGCTGGGATGAGAGCGTGACACCTCACCTGAGAGTGTGGCACCTCGGCAGCATAGAGACTGAAGAGCATAGATGAGCTAGAAATGGAAAGGGGCCAGTCTTCAGTGTTCGTTGCCTTTGTTTTAGTATAATTTTGATTCATTGTAAGTTTACGGAGTGGCTGTGCTCACGGCCAGCTCTTAAGATCCCTAAACACTTAGTGGCAGCTCCTGAGCTTGTGTATCATCTCCGCCTCCACCACTCTCTCGGCGAAGGGCTGGGGTCTTACAGGCGCCCAGGCAGCGCCTGCTTTGGGTGCATTTCTTGAGCCTGGCTTAGCTGCCGCCCTGTCTCCTCCGTCTCTGCCCCCACGAGGTTGCGGGAAGCCACCTGTGACTGGTGCGATTTTTCAGTTTCGAGGTACGCTGGTACAACCGCAGCAGAGCTGAAGCTCTGTGTGGTTTCCTGTACCAGCTAGACTGCGTGCTGACCCGGGGCTGTGGCATGCACCTTTAACCCCCATGTCAGGTGTCAGAATTGCCTTTATGGTCCACCATTTGGCTTGTCACATGGATTTGTGTAATAGGATACCTCACTCATCTGATAACTCTGTGGGATTCTAGAAGATTCTCTGGAAAAAAAAGGGTTTCCCGCCTTCAAGAAGTTTAGTAGACTGAGTGAGCCTGATAAGTTATGCTAAATGTTGAGTGGGTGGAAAAAAAGTGAAGGCAGTCCCCCTCCAAATGGCAGGTTTGCTATTTACCTGCATTCAAGACAGTGCCCAACTCATGGTGACTCAGGTGTGTGGAGGGTGGGGGAGAGGAGGAAAGGTAGTTGCTTTGATTGACAGTTCCTTAGCACGTTGAAATTTATTCATTTTTAAAAATCCTTTGTGATAGCCCAGGGGCACCTGGGATCACATCTCAAGAGCCTGTGGTTCTCAACCTTTGACCTTGGGCCTGGAGAGCTGTCCATCCAAACAAGTCCCAGAGGATGAGACCCCACCAAAGGGTCTGGGTCCCTTCTCAGCCTGCCTGTCTCGAGTGCCGACCATCTGTCAGTGGGACTCACTCTGCCCTGTCTCCACAGTGCTGCTCACGGCCGTGAACTGTTACAGCGTGAAGGCTGCCACCCGGGTCCAGGACGCCTTCGCTGCTGCCAAACTCCTGGCGCTGGCCTTGATCATTCTGCTGGGCTTCATCCAGATCGGAAAGGGTGAGTGTGGTCTCTGGGGCTTCACAGTGGTCCTGTGAGGCCCTGCTGTGCCAGGGTGGAGGGGTCCACCACTCTGAGTGCCCCCAGACCCACCAGGTTTCCCGACACATCACCTGCTCTGCACCCTTACCCTTCATAGAGGGTCCACCGCTCTGAATGCCCCCAGCCCTCAGGTCTGGCACACTAGCATGAAGGGTATCATTTGAATTGGGCGCTGTGAGCTGGTTCACGCCATTCCAGGAGGGGCACTGACATTGAGTTAGAGAGACTGAACATCACCCAACAAGTTAAATCTGTCCCAGAGCAGCAGGGAGAAACCGATTCACCCTGTCCTCTGAAGCCCACTCTCCTATCCACAGTCGGGGGCGGGGCAGGAGGGGTAGGATAGTGTCATGGGTGCCCAGCACACTGTGAGCGTGGCAGAGCAGCTATTGCTAGTTATGTCTCTTGAGGTAAATCTTGCACACAGGAAGCTACACAGACTGCACGTGGCCTACAGGTAAGTTGTAGCTGCCTCCCAGGGGAGGATGTAGAACTGCCCAGTCCCCAGTAGGGCCCTCGTGCCCATGGATGACCCCACCCACCAGCATCCACCATGCTGACCTCTCCCCTGTGATCAGCACTTTGTTCCAGCATGTGTGGGTCGCCCATGCTGTGGCATTTGATGACAGTGCATCTCTCACTATTGGGCCTCATTCCTCGAAAACATGCTATGACTTGCTTATCACTCTATGGGCAAGGATGGGGTGGTCCCCCCATTTCTGGCCACTATGGAAAATACTGGCAGGAGCATTCCTGTAGGTGTCTTTTGGTGGACAGAATTACTTACTGTTTTCTCCTGGGGTCGGTAGATAGCAGGCCAGTAAGGGCATTGGCTTAGAGTCTACAGATGAGTGATCCGCAGGGGCTGGTCCAAGGCAGGTTCTGGGAGCCCCTTCAGAGGAGGTCACCATGAGGACACACACTCAGCAAGGCCCCCACAGGCCCTGTGTTAGGGAGGGGCAGATGGGCACCGGGGCTTCACTTTACATCTTAGAAAGTGCTGTTAGAAAGCTGGGGCCACAAAGACCAGCCCTGTGTCCCTCAACTTACCAAGGGCACTGCTGATCTCACGCAGCTGGTCCTGGCAGCAGCTCAGAGCTCTGTCACAGGGAGATCCAGAATTTGGGCCACTTCTAAAATCTCATGTAAGCAGAGGGGCTGCACACCCCTCTCAGGTTGTCTCCTCTCCAGCGTGAAGCCTCATGCAGGCAGTGGCTGTTGTCTTGTCATAGCCCATGCTGTCTCACACTTTAGAGCTGTGAATTGTGTGACTGGAAAACCCTTAAAGGCCCCATATCTGTGTCTCAGGGCTTCTGCCTGTGATACCCAGAAATCCATCCTTGTAGTTCTGGACTTTCTTCCCCCCTACTGGCCACATGGGGCACTGCACTGTACAGGAATCTGGGGTCCAGAGACCATGTGCAATGGGCATGCTCATGATTCAGGAGAATTGGGTGCACGTGGAGCTGCAGTGGCTTCCACATTGCCTGCCCTCACTGGTCCTCTCTCGGGGTAGAGAGAAGCTCACAGTTCTGGTATATGCCGACCTAGTCAAGTCGAAGCAAGAATCCAGATCATTCAGGCAGACCATCTTTATTAAATACATTAATATATGTGAAGCCTTTAGCATGGCACCTGGTACTTAGTTAGAACCAGCTCCCATAGCTACAATCGTTATTATCCTTGAAGGGAAAATTCCACCTGGTTTGCAGTCACTCTCTATGGAGGGTAGCCCAGGTCACTGCTTCAGAAGCTGGACCTCTTGGGAGCATGCGTCTGACCAATGATGTCCGAGCCCCCAGGAAGTCCTGTGGGTGAGCCCACCAGGCAGGGCTGGGATGAGCCAGAATCTTCTGCTGATGCTGCTCTGGGCGCTCCCACTGTGAGAGCCCTCCTGGGGCTTCAGGTTCCGGCATCTTCCTAAAGACAAGACATTTCTTACCCTCTATTTTTTGGGTCTCAAGGACCCTGGCCAGGGCTGAGTAACTCCCCAATGTCATGGAGAGTGGTTAGGATTGATGGGTGGAAGAAAAATCCATTCTATGTCCAGCTAGGAGATGGGTCATTTGATAGAAGCCTTGCTTGTGAAGGCATTTACGTGGCTGGTATGATTAAATACAGACAGATGAGGAATGTGGAGGGAACCTGACTTTTGTAAAAAAAAATTTCAGTAGAGAGAGCAAAGAGCTTTTGTTCAGCCAGAATACATAATGTGTTTATAATTCTGTTGCTGTTGCAAACATCCACCCCGCCGCCACACGCCTGAAGCAGTTCCTTTCTGAACTCGGGATACAGTGCAAGGTCTGCAAAATTCCTGTCTCCTGTTTTTCTTGAAGAGATTTACTTTGTTCCCAGATGAATGCCTTCCTTTCCAGAGGACACCTTGTTGAAAATGTTGACCCCTTCCTCCCACATTTGTCTGACTCTGTTTCCCCGTCGGGCAGTGAACCCGTTCCATGCCTGCGGATCCCCGTGCTGATGGAAGGAGGGCTGAATCATTCTGGTAGGGAGGGGCTCAGCTCCCTGTGCTCAGACTGACTGCTGGCCATTCTGCACCTGAAAAGTGTGACCTGTTGTCTGGCCCACCGGCCTAGGCACTCTCTCCTTCACTCCACTCGGCAATAAAGCAGTCTTCCTATTTGGCCTGCCTGGCACCCAGGTGGGCACGGAGCTGCAGAAGGGGCTCGTGCGTGGGGCCCAGCCCACCCAGGTTCAGGTCCAGCTGTTTGTTAGTCTCAGACCTCTGTTGGCCTTGTTTCCTCATTGCCATAAGACCTGTGAGCTGTCCTGCCCTCCTTCTTCACCAGAACCTTCTGAGGCTCTGAGTGTGGCTCTGTGCAGAGACCCAATGAGGATATGGCCCTACCGTTCAAAGCTCACTCCGTTTGGGGACATCAGACACACAAGAACAGGAAAGCAGCAGATGAGCTGATGTGGACGGAGAGGCGGCTCTCTGTAGAGTGTGGTGGATGAAGGCATAGAGTGTAACAAAGAGACTGCTTTTCAGGGCCCCAGGGCTGAGATCTTGGGTGTGGGAGGAGCTCGGGCTGTCCCAGTGGTTGGAGGTGGGGGCCCCATGGTGCTGGGTAAGGAGGTCTGCGTGTGCATCTAAGGTGTCTGGATTCACTCCCAGCTTTTCAGAAGGGGAAACAGCTCAGGTGGGCATTTCAGATCCGTGTGGGTGGGAGGGGCTTGGATTGGGGAGGCCACAGAGAGAAGCAGGTGGACAGGGTAGGCAGAGGGCACTTTTCAGCTCAGGACGTACCTGCCAGCCACCTCCACCTGCTTTTGCCCTTTTTCTTTTGTTTGTCATCCTCTTACCTATGACACCCTACAAGGGCCACAGCCTCGAGATCAGGCCATTCCCAAAGTGGAGCAGTTTCTCCAAGGCTGGAGGGTGAGAGTGGAGTGCGGAAGGCTCATCTCTCATGCCCAGATCCCTTCTGGAGGACACACAATGGAACCCTTGTAGGTTTGCTCAGGCTGTGGCATCCGGTGGGAGAACAACTCGTGTCTCCTTGAGCAGTTACACAACAGATTGCATAGTTATGCAGATAAGAGGTTCCACAAAAATGCTTTCTTCCCTCCCACGTTGTATCTGAGCAGGATGCTCTCTGCTAGGAAGTCACGGGAGGAGACTTGTCCCCTTCACCAGGGCCTAGTCCTCCAGCCTCCCCGGCAGCTCACACAAGCTCGCCCAGCCAATAGGACATTGTCCCTAAGTGCCGGGAGACCTGGTGTGGTCAGCACCAGGAACGGAGGCATTTAGATCCTGAGTTGATTGTCTCCTGTGTCCAGTACTGTCCCAAAGTTACTGGGGGGTGGGAGGTCGAGAAAGCACAGGAGATGCTGCTGGCTAGGAGCAGCCTTGCAGTAGGGAAGGCCCAGGCAGGCCTGTGAATGAGAGCATGCTCCCAGGGCTAGAGACTGGTCTTTGAGTCATTTTACAGTTTGCATTTGGATCTTAGGTTATTTGGGTCGGGGCTCAGAGAAGCAGTGGCCTGTCCAGTCCCACATAGCAGTGTCAGCGACCCCACATGGCCCGTATTGGTGGGAACTGAGTGCAGGGATGTGAGCCCCCTCGGGAGAAGGCCCCCTCTGTCCCACCCAAGAGCTCAGTGTGGGGCTTCACCGGGGAGATGGTGGGAAAGGCCCACACAAAGAGGTCAGGCTGGGAGGAGACGCCGGTCCTGGGAGGGTCTGGGGACAGCCCCTCCTTGGGCAGGTCCCTTTGTTTACTGGAGCCTCAGTTTCCTAATCTGAAATGGCAACACTAGCAACAGCAGCCCCCAGGACACCTGGGGCCGTCTCTTGCTGTTATGAAATGTTGCCAGGCACCTCAGTGGCCAGTGAAGGGTTGTCCTCCCTTGCAGGGAGGGGATCAACATAGCAAGTGCTCCCAGGTCCCACCAGTGACAGAATCCATCTCGGGGATCAAGGTCACTCTGAGACTGTAGACATTGTAACAGGGGTGGCGTGAAGGGCTAGGGTTCTGTTCTCTGCACCAGTCCCTGTGCCCCAGAAGACAGGGATGGGGCCTCAAGAGACCCTTCCCCACCATGGGCCAGTCTGCCCCTCTGAAATGCCCACAGTGGAGGTCATATGGGAGGGCCCCCCCATGGGAGCCCCCACCACCTCTAGCCACCATGAGAGCACTTGTGGCAGTGAAGCCATGATGGAGGGAGGGTTGGTTGCATTTTCTGTGGGTGTACTTTGATAATTTTTAATTGAGTCCTTCCGTGGGGCCTGCACGGCTCCGTGCTAATTTGGCATCCAGAATCATAACAGATTTGCAGTCACATGCTTTGTGTGCTGCCCTCTGGGATGAAATCAAAGGCCTGGAAGTTGGGCTCTTTCCCACTGCCGCCCTCAGCTCACTGCGCCCTCGGCGGTCAGCTGCACGGACAAAGCAGTTAGGGCCAGAGCTGCGGCAAGAATGGGGGTGCAGCCACAAAGCCCTTTGCTAGCACAATTCTCAGGGGTCTCCAGAACCCTCAGAAGAGGGTTCTTTCCAATTGGGATTTGAGGCTTGAAGCTGATCCTGAGGCCAAGGGGCTGGCTCCACTAAGAGTTTAAAAGACTACACCACAGACAGGCGGTAGCCATGGTAAATCAGCTATCCTCCCTTCGGCCGCCCCAAACCCAGATTCACTGTTCCCAGACGTCAGGCAGAGCCAAAGCAGAGCAGGCACTGGACCTAGTCACTCAGCCCAGGGTAGGGAGACAGATGGGAAAACAGGAGCCCCGCTGAGCCGGCCAGGGGGTGTGGCCCCTCGAAGGTACAGGTATCTGTGCTTTCTCTCTGAGCCTTCTAAGGGCACACAGAGTTATGTAACCAGATGGGACTTGGGGCACCACGGCCCTCTGATGTGACCTGTCAGCCCACTTTACAGAGCATGATCCTGAGGCCAAACACCTGCTCACTTGGCCTATGATTGCAAAGCAGAATCCAAGGCCATGACTGTTCCACCACATCCCAAGCATGACTGTGAGGCCCAGAGTAGAAATCAGGAGGTCTGACCCGAATGGAGCAAAGCCTGGTTGGTCTCTGCAGAGTGCTTGGGGTTGCTGTAGCAAATGACACAAACTGGGGGGCCCAAACAACACATTTCCCTCTCACAGTTCTGGAGGCCAGACATCTACGGTGAGGGCCATGCTCCCTCTGAACCCTGTAGCGGAGGACCCTTCTTTGTCTCTTCCAGCTTCCGGTGGTTCCTGGGCTTGTGGCAGCATCACTCACTTCTGCCTTCATCCTACGTGGCCTCTTCCTGTGTCTCCTTTTTCGAGTCTTTTAATGACACTTTCATGGGATTTCAGGCCCACCCTGATCTATGATCTTATCTTGAAATTCTTACCTTAATTACATTTGCAAAGACCCTTTTCTGGATCAGTAACATTCTAGGGTTTCTAGGTGGCCATGAATTCTGTTCAGCACACTCCATGCTGTAAATGCCCATCACATGGGACCCAGAGGGTAAAAGTGGGACCGAAGGCCGAAGGTTCCAGTGGTGAGTGCTTCCCCAGTTAGGGGGATGACTTCCTCCTCATAGTCAGGGTCCTGAGTCCGGTCCTGGGAGGGGTGCCCATTGTCTGGCTGAGCCCTCACCCTCCTCAGGCTGTCACAGGAGGGGAAGCACTGGATGGGGGCCAGCCTGGTTGGCCCTGAGGCTCTGGACTTCCATCCCCAGATTGGGGATGTGAACAGCCATGTGTGGGTTTCTCAGGCCTGGGGCCCAGGCAGAGCCCTGCTGAGCATTTACCAGGCCTTCCCCAGTGCACAGCGGCCAGGGGAGGCCTCGGGATGCAAGGACTGTAGGCAGCTGTTTGTCCTCTGCTTCGGGAACTGGGTAGTGGAGGAAGGGCGGATCCTGGTCCTATTCCTACATGCGCATGACTATGGGTGCCCTCCCAGGCTTCTTGTATTGAGGAAGCTTCTCTGAGCGTGGGAGATTTCCTCCCCATTCCTGGGTCTAAGATGCGTGGCTGTGTCTGTGTGACAGTAATTTGGGCTGGTTTTCTCTAAAATCAGTTCCCCAGGGCCTTTTGAAAGCTCCCACCCCAATTACTCTGGTTCCCAGCACAGTCTGTGACATTGCAACTTGCCAAAGGGCCCTGTGTCTGGCTGTTAGTTTTCTCATTCCTGGTGGCCCTGCCGGGAGATGCTGTTAATGGCTGCATTTTAGGATGAGGAAGGCAGGCTGAGGTGCAATGTTCTCCTGGGTGGGAAATGCAAGTTAGAGGTGGCTTTGAGGTTGCAGAAGAGGCCCCAGAAAAGAGGTGGTAGCACAGGGGACTCTGTAGTGTGACAGGAGCCATCAGCATCATACTCTGGGGTCCTGGGGTTCCCCTACCCCTATGCCCCTGGTCCCTGTGGGAGGTCCTGCACTACTCCTGTCTCTGCCTTCCCAGTTGAGAGCAGGAGGGGGGCTGTGAGGCTAGAGCTCAAGTGGGGGAACTGTGAGTCATTCATCTGTCTGCCTGTGCCTGGAGCTCTGTGTTGAAACAAAGATTACGTCCCAGTTTGGGGTCCATGAGAAAGACGACTGGGAACAGTTAGTGGATCTGCTCTGGCTTGCGGAGTGGTGGCACATGGGCCAGGCATCTGCCCAGCATCATCTAGAATGGGGTCTCAGCGTGACAGTCCCCAATGTCTCCACACATCACTGCACGTGCCCTGGTTGCTGGGGTGGGTGGGCAGTTGAAAACCGCTGTATAGAGTCCAGAGTCTGCCCTCCCTCTGAGAAGGTGCCATCTCCGGTCTCTCCTCTGTGGGGGCCACTGGACATAGAGCAGCTAGCTGCTAATGCACATCATTAAATGGAGGTATCACTGCCTCACTTGCTTCTTGCTCCCCTAGAAGGAGGCAGGCAGTCCTCAGGCCCGAAGGCGAGAGCAGGCAGAGCTGCTACTCCTGAGCCATCATCCCTGAGCCCCTGGCTGTGCCAGCCCCATGGGGGCCGGGCCCAGTGCCGAGTGGAGCCAGCAGACCTGGCGCTCTCTCCGTGGCGCCCAGTGAGAGGGGGCAGCATGCTCAGCCAGCAATTGGTCAGGTGCCTGGTAGAGCTGTGGGTCTCTGGTTTGGGCCAGAATCCAGCAGAGACAGGCTGAGCAAACCCAGGAGCTCTGCCTCGGGGCAGCAGTTCACTCTCAGATCATTCCCCCGCCGTCCCTGGTCCTCAGTGCGGTACACTGTGCCTGTGCAAGGTGGGGAACAGTGAGGTGACAGGGCAGAGGCCAGCTCGGGAACTTGTAGCAGGTTGATTGGGGTCCAAACTAGCTGAATCCTTGACTGAGCTTTGCCAGCCCTTCTCCCACTCACCCCACCCCATGCCTGGAGAAAAGGGGGAGGTCTGCTGGCCAAGCTCAAGGTTGTAGGAACTGGAGGTGCTGGACATCTGCTTTCCTCCAAGGGCTTTGGGAGTGAGGCCGTGGACAACTGAGGGAGGTCCTGGCAGGTTAACCCCAGCCATGCCTGTCCTAGGAAGGGAAGCATCATGGGCTGGTTGGGAGGGGCCTGGCTGAGGCCCCGGGTGCAGCCCAGTGAGCTGCTTCCATCTGTGTTGGTTGGAGCAGCTAGTAATATTTATTTACCTGGGGTTTCAGAGGCTGCAAAAGTCCTGGGAAATATCATTGCACAGCAGGAAGTCTAGTCCCCAGCATGTCTGGCTCAGGGATCTCCCCATTTACCTGTCAGAACTGAACTGATAAACACCTTGATGAAAACATTGAAGCCACCCAGGCCTCGGAGCTGAAAACATTCAGTCCATACCTGAAAGCCCCACGCTGTATTTCAAGCCTTGAATTTTATCCTTAGCTAGTGTGGCGGCTGTGCCCGTGCAGCAGTGTCTCCATTCAGGATCATCTTTGAGGTGGGAGCCACCTTTCACAATTGCACCAAAATCTGTATCCCAGCATATGGGAAAAGAAATATCTAATCTGAAAGGAGGTATAAAAGTCTATTCTAATAGGAAAATGGGGCAGGTTAATGAGAAAATTTTAAATTCAAGGCAAGCTTGCATACTTGTAAGGAACCTTGATCATGAAAGACGGTTAGTGTTGCAGGTCTTTCTGCAAGTAGTTATAAGAGCCTGACGCAGCAGCACCCTGTTGGGAATTGGGGGTGGGATATGTAATCTATTGGAGATCTAGGCTAACAGGAACAGCCCTGGGCAGCTCCTCCAGGCTCTAGGGGCACCTGTAGCAGCCTGGGGTGGCGTGGCCTCTGGCTCATGCATGCAGTGCCCAGAGGTGAGGCCCATCACATGGCTGGGCATTCACAGGGACTGTCCTCATGATCCCAGACCAACTGCATGCCCACAGGTTCCCACACCCCTGGGCAGGAGGCCTGACCCCCAGTTTCCCTGACTAGAGGACAGATGCTCATCCTCCCTCCCCACAGAAGTATGTGGGCAAGGCCCTGGGATAGGCAGAGCTCTGCAGGCGCAAAGGAACGCACATTCCACAGGGAGAGTGCCGGAGGGAGCACAAGGGAACTCTCCTGAGGTGCTCTTGAAGGGTGCCCTGTCCTGAGCTGGCTCCAAGCACTGCACCACACGCCTGGTCTGCTGACCACCTGGGGCCAGGCAGTGCTGGGCCAGACCTGCTGACCACCCTGGGACCAAACAGTCCTGGGACCAGGCCTCCAAGACAGATCATATGCAGGCAGTTCAAGGGATGAGGTGCCAACTACCCTGGAGCCTGTTCTGGTCACAAGACCATGGCCTTGTGGGCAGGGTGAGGGGAGCTTGTGGATCCCAGGCTCATACCCCACGTCAGCAGGAGATTAAAGTCCTGAGCAAACCCGTAGGGCTGGGACAAATAAGCTCCGGGACAGAATTCAGTGTCCAGGATAAGATGGACCCTTAGACAGCACCCCACCCCCACCCCCACAGTGTTTGCCACAGGAAATCGGTGCTGCTTTGAAGTGCAGCCTTCAATTAGATAAATGACAGGTTTTATGGAACCTCCCTTTCACAGGTCCCTTTGCAAACCTCACATGCTGTCACCCTGTCCTGTTTCAGGATGACTGAGGTTGTCACCCTCATGGAAGGCATAGGCTCCCTTGGAGGCCTTGAGCTCCCATGGGCTCCCCTCACCCCTTTGCCCCACCAGGAACCTGCTGACCCACTGGGCAGTGGTGACATTGACTCACGTAGCACCCCTGGGCCCAGTGGGACCTGGGCAGCGAGTGCTTCTCAGCAGGATAAGGACACAGACACAGAGACCCTCACATGTGAAGCCACAGGACTTAATTAGAAACAGTTCCCAAACTAACAGTCTGCACCTGACCAAGAGTTCAACTTGCTCCCTCAGCATCAGTGGGCCGGAGGCAACCTGGAGCCCCCGATCCCATTGGCGCCTTTGCTGTTGTTGGAAGCCCTCCTGGGAGGTGCATGCCTGTGCCGCACCCGCCCCCAGAGCCAGGGGAGGCAGGCACGAAAAACCCATGGGCCAGGTGACCCTCATCAGTGGAGAGAGGAGAGACAGCCACCTGACTCCTGGCATGTGTCTGTCGGCACCGGCTGATGGGCTGGCCCCTCCTCAGAGAGTGAGTCTTTCCAGGCCTAAGTGCTCCTGGGCCATGTTATAGATGATCTAATGGGACTCAGAGAGGGCCAGAAACTTTCCGAGTAGCCAGGGACCTTTCTGAGGCACCCACATTTCCAGTGCCTACTGTACTGGGCTGAGTGGTGACCCCCAAAACACATGTCCACTGGAACCTGTGAATGTGCCTTTATTTGGAAAATATTCAGATGTAATCAAGGTAAAGATTAAGATGAGGCCATCCTAGATTAGGGTAGGCTCTAAATCCAACAAGTATCCTTATAAGAGATGGGAGAGGATGCACAAGGAGGCCGTGTGAGGAAAAAGGCGGAGCCTGAAGTGACGTAGCCAACAAGCCAAGGATGCCTGGAGCCCCTGGGAGCTGGCAGAGGCAGGGGGGATCCTCCCCAAGAGCCTCCAGAGGGAGCGTGGCCCTGGGATGCCTGGATTTTGGATGTCTGGTCTCCAGAACTGGAAGAGAAGCCTCTGAGCCCCAGAGTCTTGTGGTCATCTGCTAGGGCAGCCCTGAGAAACTCACATGTGGACCTCGCTGAGCCATGATGCAGATTAGATGGGTTTGTGTGTACATATGCCCCCAAACAGTGAGACTACAGTGCCATGGAATGTGGGGTCCTGCCCATTACAGGTAGAAATGATCAGCAGAGAAGTGGACTGAGCTGTCCAGACCCCACCTCCATATGTCCAAGAGCCCAGTGCTTTGTTGATCTGGATTGAGGACCAAGGCTGAAATCACAAACCCCCAACCACACACACCCCTGTCTAGAAGGTGCTCACATTGCACTGTCCTGGGAAGTGAGTTTCCTGGCATCATGGCACCATTGGCCCACACTATCCTCTTGTTCAGCTCAGTCCCTGCCATGTTCCAGGGTCTAAGTCGTTTTCGGGTCTTTTTGTGCTCACAGCGCCATGAGGAGGTGGCATTCAAGAGCTCCATCGCACACACGAGAAGCCTGGTTTGGGTTTAGCAGCTCTTGATTCTCTGGGCACTAAGGGTTGGAGTGAAGCTCAAACCCAAGTCCCCCTGACCTGCAGCTCACTTCACTGGGTCTGCAGGTACCACATTCTGAGGTGACCAGGACTGGTTACCCCTCCTGACGTGTCCCTGCATCTGCCTGGGCTGCCGTCCCCCTCGGATGGACTAGGGACCCCTTGAAGGCTACATTCCTCCAAGTCACAGCAAGATCATGCTCACCTTGCTGGGGCTCCTGGCCCCAGGGTGAGTCAGGAATGTGTGCGTTGGTGGCTCAGCAGGTGCATTTAATTGGTTACAGTGGAAAGCTTTCACCCCAGTATTTTTGTTTGTTACTGTGATTTGCTCCAGGAACATTCTGGAACTTGCAGCATGACCCCATGTGCAGCACTCTCTAACACAGAATACCTTTCTGTCTGTTTGGCCTTTGCCAGGTAATGTGTCCAATCTGGATCCCAAGTTCTCATTTGAAGGCACCAAACTGAACGTGGGGAACATCGTGTTGGCGTTGTACAGTGGCCTCTTTGCCTATGGGGGATGGTATGTTTCAGAATGTCTGGTTCCCTGGGCCTTGGGAGCACACAGAGCAGGCCCTGAGGTGTCCAGAAATCTGACTCTCTCGGCCACTCCCTGGGCAGTTTTAGAGTGGCAGGAGAGCCTCTCAGAGCTGCTCGAACCCGATGCACCCGGAAAAAGCCTGGAGGACAGCACAGCAGCCTGTGCTTTTCTCCCGTGTGTCTGGGCTCCTGGGAAGGTGGTCCTGTCGATAAGCCTTTGCTGAGAAGAGAAGCATTTGAGCTCAAAAGGCTGGGCCTGGTGGTTCTTAGCCTCCTCCTCGCCAGGAGCTGGGCCCCACTCTCCAGCCAGATTATACTGGGCCACAAGAATGGCTGCCGTGTGGTGGACAGGCAGGTGGTAAAGGTGCTGGAAGGCGGGTCAGAGAGGACAGGGCCAACTGAGGGGACAGGCCTTCAGGGGTTAGGGTTTTCCCAAGGGAGCAGGATTGGGCTCTTGCCCCCAGCTGCTCACTAGAGGGGCCCCAGGTGGTGGGGCTCCCCCAGGAATCTGTTCTTTTCCCCCTAGGACTCTGGGAGGAATGTATAGTTAAACTCTGCTCTCTAACTTCTAGGAATTACTTGAATCTTGTCACAGAGGAGATGATCAACCCCTACAGGTACACGTGTGAACAGAGACATTTTTATTGTTGTTTTCATGTGAGAAAAGGAAGAAGTCGGTTCAGCCTAGGAACCATCCGTGGGCCCAGCCCGACCTCAGATGAAAGCAGTGCAGGGCCTTTCAGGAGGGGCCCTGGGTTAGGATCAAGCTGGGCTGAGGTGGCACTGTGTGACCTTGAACTGGAGTTCCCCTTAGAATAACCAGGAGTGCCCATTTGACAGATGGGGGAGCTGAGACTGGGGTCGAGTCACTAACCCAGGTTCACATAGCTGCCCAACCCAGGCGCCAGCTTCCAGCTGGTTACCAATGCCAGGGACCGGTGCTGACAACAGTCTCTCTGTCACACCTCCCCCACAGTGAGGCTCAGGACCAGACCTGTGTGTTAGAGAGCCACTGGGGCTGGTTCCGCCAGGAGCTGCACTTTGATGATGTGCCCTTTTGTTCCTTCCAGAAACCTGCCCCTGGCCATCATTATCTCCCTCCCCATCGTCACCCTGGTGTACGTGCTGACGAACTTGGCCTACTTCACCACGCTGTCCACTGAGCAGATGCTGTCGTCAGAGGCCGTGGCCGTGGTATGATGCCACCTGCCAGTGTTTGCACAGGTTGCCGAGAGACCATGGCCCAGCCCTGCCGCCCTGAGCCTGTGATGTGAAACAGACCAGGCTCCTGGTCTGCAAACCACTCTCCTGTGTGGAGGGGTTGAGCTGTGCTCTGCCAAGCCAGAAAGTGCAGAGGGCTGGGCCTCAGTCAGTTTTAAAGTCAATTCTGGGGGGCGGGGGGACGGGGGGTGAGGAGGATTATGGTGATGTGGATGGTCCAGTCCTTGTAAGTGAGGCGTGAACCCAAGCACAGGGATGAAAGGCTGGGTGGCCTTCTCCCACCCTCTGCCCACATGCATCCTGAGCCATCTCTGCTGGGCGTTCTGGACACGGGCTCAGAGCAGGGAGAGCAGCATCCCCAGGCCCCATGCTGGCAGCAGCAGAGTGCTTGTCAGCCTCCCACACCACAGTTGGGCCCTAAGTAGTACGAGCCAGCTTTTGAATGTCCCGCGGGACCCTGTAGGCTCACTTCCCATGGTGTCCTCACCTGCAACTTCAGCGCCCACCCATTTCACCTTCTGAATAAATCCTCACTGAGCCTTGCTCTGGGTCAGGCGATGGGGACCCAGCCAGAGACAAAGCCGTGATCCCTCACAGAGCAGACATGGACCGCAAAGGCCAGGCACCTGGGCAACCTGGTGTAATGCTAGGGCGAGAGGCGCCAGTGTGTGGGGATGAGGAATAGGCACCAGTGTTGTTCTAAAGAAGACTCTCCCTGGGACAGCCCTCACAACCAGACCCCGGGGATCACATGCGCAGAATCCTCGTGAAGAGTATGCGGGACACATGCAGACAAGTGGGCTGGGGCTGGGCCAGGCTGGGCCGCATGCTGGGCATCGGGCCCGGGCTCACTCATGTGTGGCATCTGTCTAGGACTTTGGGAACTACCACCTGGGCGTCATGTCCTGGATCATCCCTGTCTTTGTGGGCCTGTCCTGCTTCGGCTCTGTCAACGGGTCCCTCTTCACATCCTCCAGGTGAGCCCCCAGGGACCACGCTCCCACACTTGGCTCTATGGGAGCCAGGGCAGGACCGGAAGGGAGGCTGAGCTGGGGGCCAGTGCTGCTTTTTAACGTGAGCTTTAAAGGTTGTGTCTGTTTGTTATATTGAGTGATATATAAACATCCATGTAATATAGAAGTAAAGGAACCAGGGACTCTCCCCTGCCCAGAAGTGACACAACTGCTATGTCCTTGTAGACTGTCATGGGTTCATTGCCCAGGGAGAAGGGGCTGCAGGTGAGCAAGCCTCTGAGCTCCCCATTGCCAGCTGAGTGGGTCAGGCCTTCTCGGATGAGGCCGACCACCTGCTTTTCTGTCCACAGGCTGTTCTTTGTGGGGTCCAGGGAGGGCCACCTGCCCTCTGTACTCTCCATGATCCACCCGCAGCTCCTGACGCCCATGCCCTCCCTCCTGTTCACGGTAAGCTGGCAGCACCGCCCGATGCCCTCCTTCCCCGGGGAGGACTGCAAGTGGGTTAAAGTGCAAGAGTGGGGTGTTCCTTGGCGGGTGGGGGTGAGGCTGCAGGGTCCATCTGCATGACACCCTCCCACCTTTGCCTGGTGTCAACGGACAGCAGACCCAGGCGGAGAATGAGATGCAGATAAGTTAGCAGAGTGTTTCCTTGTGTTGTGCCCTTGGCTGCCTGCTCTACTGAACAACAAAGGGCACTGGTTTAAGTTTTTAATCCCAAAAATAATACATGGTCGTTACAAAAAATCCTTCAAACAATCCAGCATCTGTGGAGCAGAAGCTCTGTTCTCCCAGGGCAGTGGTCGGCAAACTGCGGCTCGCAAGCCACATGCAGCTCTTTGGCCCCTTGAGTGTGGCTCTTCCACAAAATACCACGGCCTGGGCGAGTCTATTTTGAAGAAGTGGCATTAGAAGAAGTTTAAGTTTCAAAAATTTGGCTCTCAAAAGAAATTTCCATCGTTGTACTGTTGATATTTGGCTCTGTTGACTAATGAGTTTGCCGACCACTGGTATAGCCCAACTCAATGAGAGAGGGCTAAGCTCCACCTCGCAGTGGGAGAAGTACTAGATGGTCCCAGGACACGTTTGAAGCCATGCAGAGCCCGGGCTCAGTTTTGAAACTCCTGTGGGTGCCCAGTGGTCTGGGGGTCTGGAAGAGCTCTGTGATGGGTACTTAGTTGGTACCCAGTCATTGCTTCTACAAGTAACACTGCAGTGGTACAGGGTTTAGGCCTTTGTTCCCTTCCCGTTCTCAGTGGGGCCTTTGCTGAGAACTCGTGTGTTGCTCAAAGTAGGTCTTCCTTTAAAGCAAGAGTGCACAAGTGCTGTCAGCCCTTGCAGACGGACCTATCGCAGCCCCGGTGGCCTCCATCCTCCGGCCGTCCTGTTCCTGGCTCATGCTGCCCCCTCTCTCTGCTTGCAGTGCCTCATGACCCTGCTATACGCCTTCTCCAACGACATCTTCTCCGTCATCAACTTCTTCAGCTTCTTCAACTGGCTGTGTGTGGCCCTGGCCATCATCGGGATGCTGTGGCTCCGATATAAGAAGCCTGAGCTGGAGCGGCCCATCAAGGTGAGGGCCCAGCCGCTGTGGGCGGCCCAGGCCTGGCACACACCCAAGAGCTGGGGGCTCGGAGGGTCATGCGCTGGAGAAATGGGGTCCAGGTGTTTCTGGCAGCCTGTGTGAGAAGCCAGCTCTGCGCAGCCTCTTGGTTCTGCCCCTCCCGGCCTGTACCCGGGCAAACCACCATCCCTCTTGGAGTTGCCATTTCCTCTCTGAACCAGGGGTCAGGATGCCTCCTGTAGAGGATCCTGGTGTGCGAGTCAGCCAAGGTAAACATGTGACTGCTCCAAACTCAACAAGTGTGGAGGGTAATTAACTCAGCTGATGACTGTTTCTTGAGAACCTTTTGAATACCTGTCAAGAGGGTGATCCAGGTTCTAGGGTTCATCAAAGTACAAAATAGATACCCTCCCAACCCCTGCCCTCCTAGAGCTTATATTCTAATGAGGGAGAAGCAATAAATAAGAAACCTAAGTGCCCAGTGGGCAGGTGATGAGCGCTGTGGGGCAGACAGGTGGGCAGGGTGAGGGCCTAACTGGCCGGGGGGGGCAGCTGACCAGGATGGCTGGGTGATCCTGAGAAGATGGCATGTGGGCAGAGATGTAGGGGCCATGTGTGTTCAGGGGGTGCTACCAAGGGTGTGAGGGGGAGACCATTTGGGGTGGGTGGGAGGTGACATCTGAGCCTGTAGGGTGTAGACACGGCCAAGACCAGCTCTGCCTCATTGAATAGGGGAGTTTTAGCATTAGACTGCCTGAGGTGCCAGCTGGGCCTGGCCTAAGGTGAATGCACCTCTCCTCGGGGACAGCTGCCCAAGGGTGACCTTGTTTCTAAAAAACGGGCCAGTGAAGCCACGCTCCTGCTGGAGAAGCCCAGTGAACACGTCGCTGTGAACATGTCAGGAAAGGAGAAGAGGAACTCATGGTGGCCACTGGCTCTTGTCCCTTGTCCGGTCCCTAGTGGCATTTGGCCTAGAGACACCTGTCCATGGGCCACATCCTTGTCTGCCTCACCCAGCAGTCCCACAGAGGCCAGCAGGGTCCGCTTCCCCTCTTTGAAAAGGTTTGTGGGTACCAGAGCAACCTTAGTGCCCTGAGCACCTTGCTCCCTACTGTGGCGGGCTCCGTCCCCATGCTATCCTGGGCACATGGTGGGCTCCATCCCCATGCTATCCTGGGCACATGGTGGGTTATATCTCCATGTCACCTGTGCCTGTGGTGGGCTCCTTCCCCATGCTATCCTAGGCACATGGTGAGTTCTACCTCCATGTTATTCTGAGCACATGGTGGGTTATATCTCCATGTTATCCTGGGCATGGGGGGGTTATATCTCCATGTCACCTGTACCTGCGGTGGGCTCTGTCCCCATGCTATCCTGGGCACATGGCAGGTTCTCCCATGTCACCTGTGGTGGGCTTTGTCCCTGTATTATCCTGGGCACACGGTGGGGCTTTGTTTCACTGTTAACCTGGGCTGGGGAGGGGCATGCAGTGTGGGCAGACCAGATGGGACCCTCGCTTGCCCTTCATCTGCAGCATGTGGGCAGATGGCCAAGTCTGTGTGTAGACAAGCCCACCCAGATGGTCCTTGGAGCCAGGTCGGACCGGGCCGGGAGCACCTCTGTGGCTGGTCTGCCCAAGGCTGTGCAGACCGCAGTCAGCCTCCGCACAAAGGCTCTCTGAGAAGGCAGATGCCCCTCACTTATTAGTGGGTGCCAGGGTCTTCCCAGAAGTGCCCCCACCTTGGGTAACATTAGTGGGCGGGTGGTGGGCCAGGGTTTCTGCCCTTTGATGTGGGAACCAGCAAGGTCCACATCCCCTGACCTTGGGAAGCCTCGAGGGTTGTTTGCGTTTACTGTCGGCTCCGTCTGCGCTTTGGGTAATTACTGCCTGGCGCCTTGTGCTGAGGAAACGGAGAACAGGGGAAGGTTTCAGGTCTCCAGAGTCTCCAGCTGACAGGTCAGACTAGTAAATGCTGAAGAGGGAAACAGGCCTGAGTGACGGCCCTGGGAGGTCGGAGCTGTTCTTGGACCAGATGGGAGAAATGGGCTTGGAGCAGGAGGCACAGGGAGGTCCCATGGGAGAGTCTAAGTGGGCCTGATGGGGAAGATGACTCCATCGAGGTCGGGAGGGCGGTGGGGACGCAGCACTTTCAGCGGAGTGGGCAGGACTGTGATGACAGGACGTGGGAGGTGTGGGAAGGGAGCAACAGATGCCCATCGTTCCGCCCTCTGTCCCCAGGTGAACCTGGCACTCCCTGTGTTCTTCATCCTGGCCTGCCTGTTCCTGATCGCCGTCTCCTTCTGGAAGACCCCCATAGAGTGTGGCATCGGCTTTGCCATAATCCTCAGCGGCCTGCCGGTCTACTTCCTCGGGGTCTGGTGGCAAAACAAGCCCAAGTGGCTCCTCCAGGGCATTTGTGAGTATCTCCTCAGTGCAGCTCGACAGCTGGGGCCGCGCTCCTTCCTGCGGGTCCACCAGCGCCCCGCCCCAGCAGGCTGTCTGCTGCCTCCTCTACTCCCTTAGCCAGGCGTTCAGGCACTTGGCGTGTCTAGCGGTGACGTCTGGCCCACGTATTTCAGGGATAAGATGCTCAGCTTGGCACCAGCTAATCTCAGAACAAGGGATTCCAGAAAACCAGGCCACTTTTGCCAAGTAACGAAATCCCAGTGCTGTTGCCAGCCTAAACACAAGGCTGACCCAGAAAGGCAGAGGCGGAGAAAGCAGAATCTCTGCACTGTGGTCACAGGGCCCACCAACCAGCACATTGAGGAGCCCGTACTGAGGCCGCGTTAATATGGCCGGCTCCTGGCACACTCACTGGTGTTTGTAAGCCTGCACCCCAATCACCATGTCCTGGTGACTCTCCAGATTCTGATTGCTACCTGCCCTGTGACTTTATGTGAAACCTCCTGATCTGAACATATGAAACACCGTCAGTCATTTTCAGCAGGCCTTAGCCTCCAGCCCAGGCTAGACTCCCTACTAATCATCTTGCAGAACACACCAGGCCCTAACACGGGCCCTGTGTCCTGAAATCACCCCACAGAGTGTTCATCTGGGCCCCTGGCACACACCCGCCTGCTCCACTCCCTCTGTGGATTGCAGGCACGAGGCTGTCATCTAGCAGTAGGGGGCAGCCTTAATTCCGCCCCTGGGTGTCTGCCAGGCGGTGGCCCAGGTGTGGACACTCGGGAAGGGCCCTCAGCATTGGGACTTAATATCCCATTGTTTGTTGCTGCCATGACCCCAGGATTCTGAAACAGGGTGGTGGGCAGGGCCAGTGCTCAACCTGTTGCCAAGTTCCTTGGCCACACCCCCAGGGTGACTTACAAAGCCACTGAAAGAAGCAGGCGTTCCTCTGCGGCCAACCGCAAATAAAGGCTGGTGCCCACCAGGAGGGAGCCCCTTGAGCCTGATGTACACATTTTCAGACCGGGACGTTTTACATAAAGTTCTGGGTGTCTGGCTTCTCTAGCAACCGTGGGGGTCTGGTGTCATGAGGCCGGGTGACCTTCAGCTCTCGGCACTCGCTGGTGCCCCTGGCCCCCAGGCACATGCTAGCATGACCCCCGAGTAACTCTGCTCTCCCCTCCCCTGCAGTTTCCACGACAGTTCTTTGCCAGAAGCTCATGCAAGTGGTCCCCCAGGAGACCTAGAGAGAGGAGCCGGGAAGCTGGCGGTTGGAAAATGCACAAAGATCATTTTAAAACAACTCACCCACCTAAAAAGTGACCCGTTCCATCATCCAGGCAGCTCAGCTGAGTGCCCCACACCATCCCTCCACCAGGTCAGGTGCCAGGGCCACTGTGAAAACTGGTACGAATTTAGTCCCGGAAGACGAACTTCTATCAATACCTCCTCAAGAGTGCGAGGCACGAATGTTGAACTGAGAAGAAGTTGCGAACTTTTTGCCATGTTGGGCCCTTGTCCTTTCCCACCTTTGTTTATTTGTGGGTTTTTCCCTCCTTCTTATTTTGTATTTTTTTTTTTTAACTTAAATTTTGAGTTCAAGTTGACACCACCAAGATGATTATTTTGTAAAGAAATGGGGGAGGGCAGGTAGGGAGACTCTTGTCCCTTAACACTGCCAGCAGCGTGATGTGCCTCAGGGATCAGGTCCTGTCGTTGGGTGTGACCCCCAGCACCAGCTTCAGGTGGGAGGAGGGATTCTGAGAGCCTAACACTCCAGCTGCCAATAAGCTACCGAGACTCTGTCTCGGATTTGCACTGACAGATGTGTGCTTGGCTTCCTTAGGTTTTTTTTGTTAGTAGATGTAGTGACATTGAGGAAACTAACCTTGGACTATGTCTTTGCCTTAAAGACCTGAAGTCGATCCTTCCCTCCCTGACCCCTAAAAAGATGAGAAAGTCTTGCTGAAACGGCCGTCTTTGGAGAGGTTTGTTGGAGAGCAAAGGACTTGAGAGGAGTCTGATACCAGCCCCAGCTCCACACAAAGAGCCAGTTCCTGTGCCTGGTGTTTGGGTGGAGCTCCGGGGAGAGGTCATGGGCATCTGGATGATCCTAGAGGTCCTGCCAGGACCAGCAGAGCAGGGCCGGGTTCTGGGCTAGACCCTCGTCATTCAGGATGCCGTGGGCTCCTGACTTTGTGCTTCCTGCCCTGCATGGCAGCCTGAGCAAAGGCAGGAGGACTGGGCATCTTTGGTGGAGAGGGCTTCCCGCCCTGTGCTGCATCCAGTTTGGGAGCCAGCTCTAGTTCTCTCAGACAAAGCCCCAGGCTTGAGGCCTGGAAGGAGATGTGACCGGAAGGCAGATGCCAAGACCCCTGATGGGCTTCTCATTCAGGTCCCAAGGCAGCCCCTCCCAGGGTCCACAGAGTTGGCCTCCATGGCTGGATGGCAATCCCGAGGGGCTATCTGGGACTGGCTTCCATCTCCTGGCCGGAGTGCCATCATCCCCTCCTGCCACCGACATGGCCTGTTCCAGACTCGATTCCAGTCAGCAGAGGACAGCCAAGCCTTCCTCAGTGCCCCAATTCTGCACCTGCTCCTGAGGCCACCCGACTCCGGGGGTCTGACTCGCACCACAGCATGCCTGCCCTCCTCTCCAGAGAGGCTGCTAGCAGGCTTTGTCCTTGTGGCTCCTGTGGTGGTTTCCCGAGGGAGGCAGCTGAGGCTGGCTTTCCTGAGCTGTCACTCTGCCCAGGAAGCCATCCTGGGAAGCACCATCAGCTAAGGTCAGGTCCTCTAGGCCCCGTCGTAGTGCTGGGGCTCTGCCTTGGCCTCTGACCACTCACCTTCTCCCAGGGGGAGGTTGAACTGAGCCCTTAGGCATCAGGCCTCATTGCTCAGCTTCGAATGGCCCATCCAGCCTGCTGCCACCCACCTGGGCTCCAGGGGGCACTTGGGATGCTGTGAGGGTAGATAATGGCCTTACAGGATATGGAAAACCAGACGGTCCTGTCCAGACCAGGGTGGCCTCCTTATAGTGATCTGCTTCAGCAGCCAGCACATGCGTGGGAACCCCCAGTGTGTCATGGGCAATTGAGGCAAGGCACCCCTGCAGGGGTACATTGGGGCCCCAGGGCTCCCTTTCCACATGGAGGTGAGGGCTAGAGGGGGCACTGAGAGGTCAAAGGCAGTTCTAAAGTGTGGCTCTCCTCAGCGTCTGGGCTGGGACCTCTGCTGAGGGTGGCTTGGGGGCCCCTTCTGTGATTCCTGCCCTGTGTCGCCCAGGGACACACCTGGGGAGGCAGGGACGTCAGGGCCGCATCCAGAGGTGCTTGCTGCAGATACCCCGGGCCCTGCTGCATTGGCATCTGGGAAGGCAGAGACTGCTCTTTCTTACCACTCTACTGACAAGTGTCCCGAGCGTTCACATTTGTGAGAGTTAATTTTTTTAACCAAACCCTGGCGTAACCAGCTAGCATTTGTTCAGGTGTTCTGCTGTTCGAGTTCGTCCTAAGCTAAGGTCTCGTTAACCTAAGACTGCTGTCGGCGCCATATTTATTTATTTGCAGGTCCAGTTCAGCCTGGCTTCTCCGGCATGTTGTTGCTGTCTTTGTGTCCCTGTTGGTGTGCCCGCCACGGCAGTGCTGTCCCTGTGACATTGTCATTGGCCCGGCGGAAGACCTCCACCTTGTAATGACGTGCACGGCTTCAATGTCTTCCCTTCTCGTGTTAATGGCTAACCTGTAACACTTGGCTGGTTGGGGGAGGGAGTTCTGTTTTTCTTGTGGGGTGGGGCATTTGTTTGTTTTTAAAGAAAAATGATCAGAATTATAATTACTGCTGGTGGCCTTCATGTTCTTTCCTTCAGCACCGAATATTGGGAGTAGGAATGTGCCCGGGAGTAACTCCCCTGGAGAGGGTTGATCCATCTCACTCACTCACTGAAACAGCCTCCTGGAGGCCGAGCAATGTGGCCAGAGCCCCTGATAACATGCTCACTGGTGACAGTTGGGAAGGAGGCAAGGAGCAGAGGGAGAATCTGGTCTACCTCTTAAAAGGGACATTGAAGTTGAGGCCAAGCCCCGAGGTGGGAAGAGCTTGACCACTGGCCCACAGGGGACTGGTTGCTGCCAAGACCAGGCCCAGGAGGTCAGGGAAGAGACGTGCCAGCTTGGGCTGGGAGGAAGGGACAAGCACATTTCCTCATTTCCAGGACTTCCTTGAGTGTCTGGTCTCAAGCTGCACTGGGCTGAGTGCCACACCAGCTCTTCCATGGACAGCTCTCACTTCATTCAAACAAACTCCATTCCGAATGTTGGTGTTTGACCAGGGCCTGAGGACAGGCAGGACCTGGGTATGGAAAGGGTGTCTTGGGGTGGCACAGCGAGGGTAAGTGGACCGACCACAGGAACTGTCATGTGAGCCCAGGCCAGGGGCTCCAGCACACGAAGGCTGGACCTGGAGGCCTTGGGTATCCACAGAGGGGGCTTCTATTCCCAGGCATTGGGGCCACCAGACGGGCTTGGGGCAGAAAGTACCACCTAGAGCAGGGGTGGGAAACGTCCGGCCCACGGGCCATTACAGCCTGTGAAATCATTTGGTCTGACCCTGCTAAGGCATTAAGGGTGAGTTACTTCAATGTTTGACCAAAGATGGCAGGCTAACTTTTAAGTTGGTAATTTTGTATGGCCCAAAAATGATATAAATATCCAAATGGGCCCTTGCTGGTTTGCTCAGTGGTTAAGAGTGTCAACCCACAAACTGAGGGTCTCAGGTTCCATTCTGGTCAAGGGCACATGCCTCTCAGTTGCCGGCTCAATCCCCGGCCCTGGTCAGGGGGCATGTGGGAAGCAACCGATCAATGTATCTCACATTGATGTTTGTCTACCCCTCCCACGCTCTAAAAATCAATGGAAAAATGTCCTCAGGTGAGGACTGACCATATCTGTGTGTGTGTTTATCTCCAAATGGTCCTTGGCAGAAAAAAAGGTTTCCCACCCCTGACCTAGAGCCACCCAGGAGGTGCAGAGAGGCCTTGAGGGCCAAGTACCAGTGCTGCCACCACTTGTGAGAATGCCATGGTGCACAGGTCCCAATCACCAGGTACACCCTGCATACTGAACCCCAAAGCCAGGTTGGGTGGGGAGTGGAGCTAACAGGTGGGAGATGGGATTGCATAGCCCTTGTGGGGAAGGGGCTGTCTGTGCGGGCCTGATCGAAGCTTGCCTGTGTTGGCTGCACCCACGCCCCCAAGTGGTTCACATGCCCATGATGGTTCTCCCTCCTGCCCAGGCTACCTAAGCATCCACTTTCTGCTAGAACTCCAGGAAGCCTGGCGAACAAAAATTCCAGGGGCAGCTCTGTATGACGCTCAGGTCACAATGCATTGAGAAGTGTATTAAAATCTTACTTCCGTTGGCATGGAAGTATTTGGAAAACATAATGAAAGGTGTGAAAGATTAGGAACTTCATCGCGACTGTTCCGCAGACCTGGCTGGACCCAGCAGCCGGCCCTTCCCCCAGCTCGGGCCAAGCTCTCCCTCCACTGCTGCTGAAAAAGGTCTGGACACTTGAAAGAACAGTTCTCGGACCAACCCAAACAAACTACCCCACACGTGTGGTTAGAGCAGAGCTGTCCTACTCTTCCTTTGAGGGGGGTAGAGAGAGAAGTTGGGGGTCAGAGAGAGCTTGAGACAGGAGAGGAAGGGATTGCGGGGGGTGGGGGGGGAGCGGGCAAAAATGTCCACAGGGTGGGGATTCAGGGCACATTCAAACAACAACCTGCAATTACTCAACCACTGTGAGTGGAGAGGGATGTGTGTTCGGAGGAGAAAGGGGAAGGGAGAGGCAAGACTGGAATGCTGGCTGCAACAGGACAGGACTTCTTGTGATCCCCACAGTCTTAGGAAGTTCTGCCAGGCTCACCAAGTTTGCCATGTATACATGGGGAACTGGTGAAGGGGTGGGTGAGACAGGGACATCTGACATTGCAAAGCCAGCCTTGCCCACGGCATTAGCCAGAACCACCATGAGAATGGGATTGGGCAGGCCGTGGGAATGGGAGTGACATCTCCACCAAGAGGGAGAGCTTGGGAACCTGGGAAGTCCCAGGCCTCGGGGAGAAATCAATGCTTCCACCTGGAGAGCTCCTCTGGCCATGCCCCTCCCTCTGCATGGGCCCTTCCATGCATCCTAAATATAAGACACTTCTCCAGTCTCTAGAGTTCACAAGTTCTTGTCGATCTCTGCACAACCTCCGGAGATGGACAGTGGGAGTCCAGGTCATCATCGGTCCAGTCCCCAGTGGAAGCCACAGGTTCTCACCCCAAGAGCTGCTGTTTGCATGCATGGGGGCTGTCCGAGGCCAGTGGCATCTCGGGCCTAAACACCTTCAGTCTCGTTCCCTTGGGTCCAGTTGCAGCAAGACTCAGTTCCCTCTCTCACAGCCAAGGGCTGACATAATCCTTGCTGCAAGTAGGAACACAACTGTGTGATTAAAGTTAAATGCTTAAATCACATAAAACCTCCTGGGTGAACAGGCCATTCGCAGAACGGGCGTCGACCAGTTTCATTGGAAAACAAATCCTCCGGGTCACAGAGGAGGCACAGAAGGTTCCAGAAGTTTTCTCTCCCTCGCTGACCTCTATGCAGGCTGCTGTGGAATGAATGACACGTGACCCCCCATGAGGGCTCTTACCCCTCCAAGTGGGGCTCCAGGACCCAAAGTCAGAGCATGGGTCCTGTCTGCTCACCTCGTGGTCCCAACCCCTCTGAGCTCTGACAAGTGGAGGTGGCGCCATGCTCCACGGAGCCCTGAACCTCTCGGAGAGGCCTCCATGCCTTTGACAGCTCCCGCCGGCCTGGAGGTTGATAAAGGCATGTGGGAGACGCAGGCTGGACCTGGTCTACCTGCCGAGGTTGCAGGGGGCAGCTCTTCACCTTGAGTGTGTTTGCACAACCCACAAAGCTGATTTCTCTAATTAGTGTTTTCCTAATGTGTCCAAAGGGCCCCACTCTGTCCTTCTGGGTGTCCCTGAACATGACAGCTGTCCCCACCCCACTCCTCTAGTTGCAGTAACATTTCTCCTGGGACAGCCCTGCCTCCCTCTCAAAGAGCCATGGAGGGGAGGCCTAGAGTTGCCACTTGTTCCATTGAAGCTGCTCCTGTTTTATTTCTGGGCTCGGCTTAGTCCCTTGAGTTAGGCTGCGAATTCCACAGGGAGGGAATGGTCAAATATAAACCAAATCTGGACGGAGTAAGGAGAGACTTATTAGAAAGGACTATTGCAGAGGGGATGGGCCATCGACGTTGGGAGAACAATGCTCTGACGTGAGATATGCAAGATGTGCAGCGTCTCAGGGACTGGCGAAGGTCTCTCTTCTATGGGCAATGAACAGGGTGGGGGGTGGGTAGAGGTTTTCTCCCAGGCCAGCCTGTTCCAGGAGGGGCTGTCTACTGGATCAGGCAGCCAAGTTCACGGGTGTGGGAAGGAGAGAAGCCAAACCAGAGTTTGTTTTTATGGATCAGTGGGGACAAGTGGTTGAGCTCATCACTGCTGAGGCACAGAGGGAAGGTGAGTGTCCTGCAGTGGTAGAGGGACTTCTCTGCAGTGAGCTCAACCCAGAACATGAGGGAGGGGTTCTCCACCTTCACTGTTGTCCAGGATGGCAGGGTGCAGTGAAGTCCGGCACCATCTAATGAATGTGGGTTGTTTGTTCTGCTGTCCCTGGGCACGCTGATCCCACCCCAGCCACTTGCAACCTCTCCACTGATGAACAGCCTTCATCAGGGCTGTAGATGTGGAGAGACTGTCCCTGAGGACCTCCTGCTGACCTCAGACCCTGCAGTTAGGTGAGCTGAGCAGGGATCCTGAGTATCTGGGGGCAGGGAAAGCATGTTTACCTTGTAACCTTTTGTTCCCTCTGAATTTAAATCAGGTGGGTGATTCACGTATTCAGAAAAAACATACTTGTAAAATTGGCTTTAGATATCACCAGGCCCTCTGGGATGCTGGCGCTGGCCTGAAACTTGATCTAGGCGGGTGGAAATTCATTGCGCTGTGCACATAAGACTTACGCACTCTTCTACGTGGGTGTTTGAAAGTATGCATTAGATGTTTTGCTGCCTAGCCTTTGTCCTGATCTTGCTGTGTTTCTCCCAGGTGCCCTGCAGACACCCATCTGAAGATGGGTGTCGCCGTCCCTTCCTCTCCAGCCTTGGGTGTCTGTCTGACTTTGGCCTGGGACCCCTGACTCATCAGGAGCCATACTGAGAACCAGGAGTCCCAGGTGTGGGGAAGGTGGAGAGGGACCAGGGACTCTCTGGTGTGGTCCGACTCCCAGGCTGGTGGGGAACTTGAGCCAGCATGGGGGCATTCATAGGCCCTGGGAGTTACCTGCCCTCTCGGGGTTGGAGCCTCAAGTCCAAGCTGCAAGAGGCCTTTGGGCCCGGATGCCTCTGAGAAACCAGGGAACCCAAATGTGTGAATTCACCAAAGTCCAGCCTCATGGATTCTGAGCATCTGCTCCCATCTTGATGAGAACTGCCTGGGAGGGAGTGCCAGAGGCGTCTTGGGACGTCACTGATATCACCCCTGAGGAGAGAGTTCTGGAGCTCCCTCTGGAATAGCCTTCGGGGCTCCACACCAGGGCCCCACCTCACTGCCCTGGGCTCCTGCTGAGTGATGGGCCCTGACTGGACTGCTCCTGGAGGCTCACTCACAGATTCCACATGACTGCCAGAGGACAAGGTGTGTCTCCAAGCAACGATAAGTTAGAATCTCAAAATGGAATCACATGGCTGCACCAGGTCATCAGGGCCAGACCTTTGTTGCACAGATGGAGAAAATGAGGCCCAGAGAGAGGGACAGAAAGGCCCTCAGTCCAGGCAAGACTGTGAGCAATGGATGAGATAAAAAAAAAAAAAAAAGTACAAAGCCTGAACTCCTGTTTGAATTTTGCCTTCTTTATCAAAGAGAATGACCTCATTGTTTCCATTAAGTACATATTTTAGAATAGATCATCATATGGAATCCCCAAAGTTCACAGGATACGCACTGCATGCAGGTTTCTGCCCCCCCGCCCCCCGCCCCCCGCATTCTCAGCTCTCTTCACAGGCTCCCTGGGTCCTGTGGCCTGTTCAGAAGGGTGCAGAGCACCCGGGGGACAATAATGAAGTGCCTGTATGAGCCTAAGCACTGGGCTTGGACAAGTACATTCTAGGGGACAGAAAGAACTAGAAATGCCATACCCTCTGGAAGGCAGAAGGCCCCGGACAGGAGCCTCTGTAGCTGCCTGGGAAGGGAAGGATGAGACCATGTGCAGCCCCACCTGGGGTGTTTCTGGCCAGGGAAGCCACTAGAATGGATTCATGGAAGGACCATGTGTGAGTTTATAAAAGGAGGCAATGATCCCCTGGGCCAGTGGCTCTCTAGAAATACCTGTCAGGCTGGCCTGGATTTTCTTTGAGGAGTGGGGGTTTTGGGATTTGTTCCATTGGCAGATCCAGAGAATTGCAGCCCGTATGTGGGTTGTAGAAAGGTAAGGTTTCACAACTCCTTTTCCCATAAGACAGAAAGGCTGGCGGCAATGGAAAGGCACATTCATGCTGGTAGGTGAGCCACTGGGTCTCTGGAAGGTCACCCACAGAGGCCAATGAATGAATTGCTGTTCGTTTGTCCTCAGCCCTGTTTGTCCACCGTTTCTAGGCTGGACTTGAAAAAACACGAACAAGGTGCCAGGAGCAAACGTTTGAAGGACATAATGCAAATGCTGTTGCCTTTGAGGCAAAGGTCCACCTACTTAAATGTTTCCAGGACCTTGCATGTTTGCTTCCAGCTGCTTTACCAGCCCTTGCTGAACCACCCTCCCCTTCCATCTGCATGTCAACCCATGATGGCCTGGGACACACCCGCAGGGCCTTTGCACTTGCTGCTTCCTCATTGGCCACTCTTTCCCCCCTCCCCCTGCAGTATGCACTGTGGCTGCTCTGGGCTGCAGAGCCCCTCTCTCTCTGAGCACGGGAAGCACGGGACTCCTCCGCCCCCTCGAGGTTTATAGAATGCTATGAGTCACCTATTGGCTTTTCTGTGTGAGATCTCAAGCCACCACCCTCCGGCCATGAGAATGTGAGCAAGTTGCTCCCTGTCTAAGCCTCAGTTCTCCCACCCGTGAAGTGAGTATGGAAGAGGACCCATCCATCTTCCAGGTGGGTGAGGGTGCAGGGAAGTGGCTCCACACCAAGCACACCCATTTTCACTCCAGAATCCGCCTTTCTCCCAACACCCTGGGCCCACTGCCTGCTCCGAGGGTGGAGATTGGCTCCTGGGCAAACGCATGCCTCTTTGCAGCTCTGCTTTATCAGCTGCAGGTGCAAGGCTCACTGAGCCCTGAGGAACGTTTGCTGAGCCCTGGGGTAAGCTCCTGGAAGAGATGTGTTCTTTCTCTGGACATGGCCAAGTGCCCTCAGCATGAGGCCTGAAACCACTACTGCTCTGGCTGCAGCTGACAAAAAGACTGACACACAAGGCTCAGAGCCCAGGGCAGCATGAGGAGAGGTCACCGGAAGCACTCTGACCTTCTGGACCTTCAGTTGCAGAGATTACTCAAGCTCCTTCAGCCCACCTGCCTTGCTGGAGGCAGGGGGTGAATGAAAGAGTGGTCATGAACCAAGATTCCCAGCATGGCTTCAAGTATGACATCTGTGCCTAGGACACTGAGATAAGTGTCATCATCATGGCTGAGAAAGCTCATGTCCCCTCCAGGAGCTGCTCAGGATGACAGGTGGACGCCATGACTCTGTCCAGGCCACTGAAATGAGCCCTGTTAGGTGCAGCCTAGATGCCCCAGCAGGACTAGGCCTGGCCAGCCCGGTGGCCCTCCCGGACTTCCCCTTGGCTGAAGGGGCTGCTTGCCCATAGCTAACCCCCTTTCTGTGGGGTGCCAGTATCCAATGATGACTGGTGTGTGGAGGCCCCTTCACCCCAATTTAGGACAATTCTTGGAGCCCTCTGGACCCAGAGCTCCTGGGGGGTGGGGTTGGCTGAAGCCTCAGTTGTGACCACATGTAGCCGAAGGTCTCCTCTGCCCAGTGCCACCTCCCTCATGGCTGTGGTCCCTCAGGGCCACCTCAGGAAGCCCCCTATCACATCTCTGTCTCAGAATCTGCTTCCTGATAGCCCCCCAAGAGAGGCCATGCAGGCACCTTTCCGGGCCTCCAGAGAAAGGGGGTGGGCCTATGAGCCCTGGTCTCTCTCCTCTCTGTCTTCACTTGAACACCTGCACAGTGGCCACATCAGAAGTTGGAGGAAACCTGGGAACATGGGGCTGGTAAAACAGGGTGTCCAATCCCGGCCCCCACAGCCCGCAGTTCCCAATGCTGGGGCTGGCACCCAGCCTCCTGCGCCAGTGGTTCATTCCTGCTTTCTCTCTGTGTCTCCTCCAGGAACATCTATCTCTCATCACAATGAGGTGCTCAGGGCCACCACAAAGAACCTCACAGATAACAGAGCTTGTTTCTGCCAAAGCCCTGAAGCCCGCAACTCAGGGTGTGGTGGGCAATCATTTATTCTTCCAGGAGAAATGAAATAAACTCGTTCATCTCAACAACCTGGTCCAGTTTAATCCAGCTCCGTGCATATTTTTCAGAACCTTGCAGGTGGCAAAATTCCATTCGGATAAATCTCCCCTGGATCACTTATCTTTCTCAATCCTCTGCCCTCTCCCATCCCAGTCTCTCTAATGGTGCTTGGTTTATGGCCAGGAGAACATGAGGTGCCCAATAGTAAGAGTTCTGAATTTTCAGACCCTGCTTGGGAGAGGGTGTAAATGAGTTCAACTGTTAGCAGAGGTACCTAGTTAGTGTTAATAAAGGAAGGGAGCAAATGTAATTAGACTGTAAGCCTAACCTACGAGGGCACTGAATCCACATTCAGCCTGATTCACTAGGAAGTTGCAGCATCACAGGCTCCCCAAGGATTGCTGCATCCTCTGCTGAGGGAGGCTATCCCCGAGCAGGCAGGGAGAATCACTTCCTATCTCCTGGGGCAGGGGGACACCTGGCCTCCTGGTAGTAGGGATAACATAGGGAAGAATAAAACAGTGGGGGAAATTCCTTCTATTGTGCACAGGCACAATAAAAGCCAAGATGGCATAGAGGGAGGTAAGTGCTTGCCCAGTAGAAACCACCTGATAAGGCAAAACTTTGGGGCACGCACGCAGTAGGAGCCAACATGGTGACCTTAAAGGGGAGGTGTCTAGCCTGTGCAAAGGATTGGATAGGATAAGGGACCCCAAAAGCCAGAACTTACAGAAAAGGGATTGGTTAGGGGGAGGGACCAGCATAAGCCCTCAAAGAGCCAGGAAAGAGATTGGTTAGTTTGAAAGAAAGCTTACCCCTTTCCAAGCCCAAGGAGATGCACTCAAAGCTTAACAAAGTTTCCTTTGCCCACCCGTCCCTCCCATTGTTCGTTCACACACTCAGTCGCTGCGTCTGGGCCCAAGCGCAGACCTTGGCGATGGATATGCAGGTGGGGAAATGAGACATGGAGAAGCTGTGCATCTCTGGGTCCTGGCCCTCTTGGGCCTGATAAGCACGTGTGTGGGCTAGTGGCCCCAGAGGCTAGACTTCTCCTACAGCAGGACAGAGCTGAGCCACCTGGTCTGGATGTGACACTGGGCACCTAGGGGCAGTCCTTTGTCTTTGCTCCGTAAAACCTGACCACAATTGCTCATGTCCTCCTATGTGTGGGTCCCTGAAAGCTTTTCTCAAAACTTCACAAGAAACTATTACTCCATGGAAGAATCCTATTTCCACTGGCTACATAACCCCTTTGGAAACTGTCAGGCAGGATTTATTAGATCTAGTGAGTGACTCAGCAATTCCACTTTGGGGTTGGAGCCAACTGAAATATATGTGCACCCATACCCCAGAACACTGCGAATATGCACAGTCATGCAGTTCACAACAGCCCAAGTCAGGAACTACCCAGAAGTTCATAAATTGTAGAAAGGAGAAACTGCTGTGGTCACATACTGGGATAGTAAACAGTGATGAGCCCTACCTGGTTTGGCTCAGTGGATAGACCGTCGGCCTGCGAACTGAAAGGTTCGATTCCAGTCAAGGGTACATGTTCAGGTTGTGGGCTCGATCCCCAGTGGGGGACTTGCAGGAGGCAGCCGATCCATGATTCTCTCTCATCATGGTTGTTCCTACCTCTCCCTCCCTCTTCCTTCCTCTCTGAAATCAATAAAAATATATTTTAAAAAAAACAAAAACAGTGATGAGAATGATGACCTGGCTACGCCTGCACAGCCACACATGACCTGGCTATGCACGCACCAAGGGCTGCCTGCTGTATGACCTCCTTCCCAGAAAGCGAAAACACTGGGGACACCTATGGAGTGACACAGCAGGTGGTAATGGGGCTGCTGTAACAATTTAGAACAAATTGGGTCTTTTTTTTTTTTTTTTTTCGTAAATCTCACCTGAGAATATTTTTCCATTGATTTTTAGAGAGAGTGGAAGAGAGAGGGAAAGACAGAGAGAAACATCAATGAGAGAGAAACACATCAATTGGTTGCCTCCTGCACACGCCCTGACCAGGGCCCAGGCTGGGGAAGAGCCTGCAACCTGAGTATGTGACCTTGATTGGAATTGAACCTGGGACCCTTTGGTCTGCAGACTGACACTCTATTCACTGAGCCAAACCAGATAGGACCAAATTGGGTCTTTTTTTTTAAATTTAATTAATCTTTATTGTTCAGATTATTACAATTGTTTCTCCTTTTTTCCCCCATTGCTCCCCTCCACCTGGTTCCCACCCCACGCTCTGCCCTTACTCCCCGCCCCTGTCCTCATCCATAGGTATACGATTTTTGTCCAGTCTCTTCCTGCACCTCCCATACCCCTTTTCCCCTGAGAATTATCAGTCCACTCCCTTTCTATGCCCCTGATTCTATTATATTCACCAGTTTATTCTGTTCATCAGATTTTTTATTCACTTGATTTTTAGCTTCACTTGTTGATAGATATGTATTTGTTGTTCATAATTTTTATCTTTATTTTTTTCTTCTTCCTCTTCTTAAAGAATACCTTTCAGCATTTCATATAATACTGGTTTGGTGATGATGAGCTCCTTTAGCTTTTTCTTATCTGTGAAGCTCTTTATCTGACCTTCCATTCTGAATGATAGCTTTGCTGGGTAGAATAATCTTGGTTGTAGGTTCTTGCTATTCATCACTTTGAATATTTCTTGCCACTCCCATCTGGCCTCATAGTTTCTGTTGAGAAATCATCTGACAATCGTATGGGTGCTCCCTTGTAGGTAATTAACTGTTTTTCTCTTGCTGCTTTTAATATTCTCTCTTTGTCTTTTGCTCTTGGCATTTTAATTATGATGTGTCTTGGTGTGGTCCTCTTTGGATTCCTTTTGTTTGGGGTTCTGTGCGCTTCCTGGACTTGTAAGTCTATTTCTTTCACCAGGTGGGGGAAGTTTTCTGTCATTATTTCTTTGAATAGGTTTTCAGTATCTTGCTCTCTCTCTTCTTCTGGCACCCCCACAATTCGGATGTTGGTACGCTTGAAGTTGCCCCAGAGGCTTCTTACACTATCTTCAACTTTTTGGATTCTGTTTTCTTTTTGCTTTTCCAGTTGAGTGTTTTTTGCTTCTTTGTATTTCAAATCTTTGACTTGATTCTTGCGTTCCTCTTGTCTGCTGTTGGGTCTCTGTATAATATTTTTTATTTCAGTCAGTGTATGTTTAATTTCTAGTTGGTCCTTTTTCATATCTTCGAGGGTCTCACTAAATTTATTGGCCTTTTCTATGATATTCCTGAAAAGCCTTATAACTGTGGTTTTGAATTCTATATCCAGTCGTTTGTTTTCCTCCATTTCTTTCATTTGTGATCTGTTTCTTTGTCTCCGCATTTTTGCTGCTTCCCTGAGTTGGTAGGGTAGCTTTGTGTGTTAGGTTTCCTATATGGCCCAGTGGGTCGGCCTCCCCAGTTAACCTGAGGTGGACACTCTTGGTGCATCCCTTTGTGGACTGTGTGCTCAGCCTTGTTGTAGTTAAGCCTTGATTGTTGTTGGTATCACTGGGAGGAATTGACCTCCAGGCCAGTTGGCTGTAAGGATCAGTTGTGTCTACACTGGGAGAAGTTCGGTGCTGGAGATAGCCCTATAGGATCAGACTTGAAAAAATGGAAAAGCCTCTGTGCTCAGCTTGGATGGGGTGGAGTCTCAGGGCAGAGCAGACAGTCTTGGCTTCCCGTCAGCCCTGCCCTTGCACACACACCTCCAGACCTCTGCCTTACGCGGCTCCCCTGAGTTTCCACCTGACAGTCCAGATTCCCCCGTAAGAGCATGAGTCCCCAGGGGCTCGCCCGGAACTGGGGTTCAGTGCAGTCAGGAACTTCCGACTCCCTTCTGCGAGGGAAAGCCTGCGGCAACCTCCGCATTCAGTCTTGCGTGCGAGCACTCACACGCGCGTGCCTCCAGACCCCTGCCCACCATGGCTCCCCCGAGTCTCCGAGTCTCCATGTGCCTTTCTCTCTACCTGACAGTCCAGACTCCCACTGTATGAACCTGGGTCCATGGGGTTTCACCCAGAACTGGGGTTCAGTGCAGTCGGAACTGGGGTTCAGTGCAGTCGGGGGCTTCCTTCCCTCTCCCTCCAGAGAAAGTCAGCCAGGCACTCAGCTGCCCTTCCTCTCTGCATGCATGTCTCTGTACCTCAGCCCTTTGCCACTCTTCTGAGTCTCCATGAGCTTTTCTCTTTCCTTCTAATTGTAGAATTTCCACTCAGCCAGCCTTCCTGTGGTTCTGGATGATGTCCATTCTGTCTTTTAGTTGTAATTTTGAAATTGTTGTGCGAGGCAGCAGTTTAGGTGCTTACCTATGCCGCCATCTTGGTTTCTCCCCAAATTGGGTCTTAAACAACAGACATTTATCCCCTCATAATTCAGAGGCCAAAAGTTTGAGATCAAGGCTTGGGCAGTCCTGGATCCATCTTGAGGCTCTAGGGGAGGATCCTTCCTGCCTCTTCCAGCTTCTGTGGCTTTGCAAGACTTGGCTTGTGGCCACATCACTCCGGTCTCGGCCTCTGTCCTCACATGGCCTTTCCTCTGTGTGTCTGTGTCCAAATCTCCCTGTCTTTAGGAGGACATTGTCATTGGATTTAGGGCCCACTCTACTCCATCACAACCTCATCTTTTCCTGGTTACATCTGCAAAGACCCTATGACCAAAGAAGGTGACATTCTGAGGTTCCAGACATGTGAATTTTGGGGTATGCCATTCAATCCAATATACACTTGAAGAGGAATTCTGACTGAGGTAAGTTCCCAAGGGGCCTTCTGCGTCATGCTGATTGTGTTCATGAAATTCCACCAAGCTGTGGACACTCAGGATATATCTCCGACAGTTGGGGGTCTTGGGGTGGGGATATATGGTGCTAGCTTGGATTGAAATGGTGGTGACACAGTGGGTTTTAAGAACTGGATGCAGCATGGAGTTTGGTTGGATGATGCAGACTAGATTCAAGCGTTCCCTTCAGCCACAACTGTTGGTTAGATGACTGTACGGTTCCACAGCCTGGAGTCTAGGATTGGTGCAAAAGAGAAGAGGGTTGGGTGCTATTCAAGGTCTCAAATTATAGAAAACTCTCTAGCCCCATAACTTTCACACCAAGATGACTCAAATCTGGTTTCATCATCGAGTCAATATTTCTGTCCTGACTGAGGCCTGGAAGCCACCCCCAGGGGCAGACAAAGATATGCAAGATCCCTGGCAAAGGGATGCGGCACGAAATTGTCTCCTGGATTCATCTGTCCTTTTCCCCTTGTTTCCTCAACTCATTCATCACCTGGTTCTGCTGCTTCTTGCTCTTGTGAAATGTCAGCGGCTAATCCACTACTTCTCATCCCTGGAGGCCTCCTAACAGACAGATTAGTCAGCACTCGGCCTTGCTGCCCAGCAGGCCTGTGTGTGGGGAGAAGGGGAAGTAGGGGGAGGGCAGAGAGGGGAATAGAGAGCTGCCTTCCCATGGGAACTTATTGGACATTTGCTTGATCCCCAGTGTGGGGGATACTTAGGGGATGATGTCAATGCATGGACATTGGGGCTGATGAAAGCTGTAAGTTTGGATTCAAGCTATTGTAAAATGTTTAAGTGTTTCTTAAGAGAAGATGCAAAAATAATGCCGTATTTTATGTGACAGCAAGAACATTCAGGACTATCTTGCTTATAAACACCCTCTTTATTGCAATGGGGCCTTGGATACATCTTGACCCAGGATGTCCGAGGCCTCCCTTCACATGGCTATAGGTGGAGCTGTCCTAGTGGAAATGCTGCCAAATGAATTTATTATAAGCAGACCCTTAGCTTGAGGGGAGCCTGAGGGGGTGGCATTTTCCCTTGTGTGTGGTGGGCCCTCCAGGAGGAAGCTCTGGAGACAAACCCTTGCCCAGAACAGTTTGCTCCTCTCGGGAGCCGCACTCAGGGTTTTCTTAAGTGATCAGGCCACATCACTGTGCCCATCTTCAGGTTTTTTTTTTTTACTCTCAGTGAAAACAGCATGTACATTCTAAAGGTTTCTGTGTCAGTGTCCTGCACAGCTATAACAAAGGACCACAGACAATGGGGCTTAAACAGCAGATATTTATCTTCTCACAGTTCTGGAGGCAGAAGTCTGGGATCAAGGTGTGGAGAGGGCTGCACTCCCTCTGGAGGCTTAGGGGAGGGTGTTTCAACTCCTGGGGGTTCCAGGATCCCTTGGCTCGAGGCCGCATCACTCCAGTTTCTGTCTGTGTCTTCACAAGGCCTCTCCCCTAGTCTGGGTGTGTTTCCTTCTCTTCTCTTAAAGGACACTCTCACTGGATTTAGGGCCCACCCTAATCCAGGATGACCTCCTCTTGACCCTTACCTTAAGTACATCTGCAAGGTCCCTGCTTCTGAAGAAGGTCACGTTCTGAGGTTCTGGGGGGACACGAGTTACTTTTTGCCGGGGAGGACACCATTACACCCACCAGAGACTCCATGGCACTCGTTGCTGGCGTTGACCTCTCCTCTCTCCCAGTGTGAACATTTCCAAGGCAGAAATACTGTAGAAATCCTGGCATTTTGTAAAATACCCATCAGCAAGAAGGCCCCACCCAGAACCTCGAACCAAACAATGTGCTTGTGCATTGGGGCTGGGGGTGAAGCTGGGACCTCAGGAAACCTGACAAGGGCCTCCACCTAAACCAGAGTCTTCAAACTTTGGAGCCAAATGACCCTCCCTGCAAACAACAGCTAATGTGAACAGTGAGTAAAGCAGACAGGTCCAGTGGGGCCCTGGGGATCCTGATGTGGGGGCCTCCCCTCTGGGCTCCCCACCCCCATCTCCAGAGAATGAGGAAGGAGGCTGAGGAGGGAGCGCTAAGCTGGGCTGATCACAGGCTCTCAGCCCCGATATTGAGCCTCTGAGCCTCTGTGTCCTGCCAACATGAGGGTGACCTCATGGGGCCACCATGTGGATAAAGAGCTAACAGAAACTTTGAGGCACCCAGCTTACCTTTGCATCCAAATAATATTCCAGCAGTTTCCATTTCTGGATTAGCACCAATTAGGTCACTTAGTTACAGAACCATACACCCAGACAGAAACTGTGGTCCAAGTCACCCTGAGGTGGGCCTGGGCCATCCTGGACCATCTCAATGGTCAGAGGGTGTCGGGCTCCACAGCTGGGAACATTGTTCCACACTCGGCTCTAGGACCAGGTGCATCCGCTCACATTGTGCTGCTTTCTGTCGTACTTAGAACCCACTTCCCTCAGGCTCCAGGTCCTGCTTCCCCTCCTGCGAGCTCCCAGTGGGGTGGGCAGAGCAGGCTCAGATGGGAATTTTGCTTTGCCCCAAGTCTCCCTTCACCTGCCACCTCTTAGCCATTTGGGGTTGGCCAGAGATCAGGTGTGCAGTTAGGCCACTCCAGACCTTTCTCTGATCCCACTGAAGCATCCTCACATCTTTTATCACAGACGAACGTATCTAGTCCAGGCCTTTCCTGTTTCACCTCTAGGATAAACACTAGGATGGGCCAGGTGTTAGAGGAGAGAGCTGGTTCGTGGTGGCTCCAGAGGGAGGTTGGTGTGAGGGGATTGCCCCTTCCCTTCATTGCCCTCTCAAAAGCTGCCCTACAGCTCCCAGGTGGGGCCAGAGGTGGAAGGTTCCACAGGAGGAAGAGAAAGGGGGTGGAGTCCATTCTCCACTGCCCTGCCCACAGCTTCTGGGTGGCCTTGCTCCTCTGCTGCTGTCATAAGCTGAATTGTGTCCTCCAAAAATACAGCCACGTCCCACCCTGGCTGGTGTGGCTCAGTTGGTTGAGCATTATCCTATGTGCCAAGAGGTTGCTGGTCTGATTCCTCAGTCCAGACACAAGCCTGGATTGCAGGGCTTGATCTCCAGCGGGGGGTGTGCAGGAGGCAGCTGATTGCTGTTTCTCTCATCCTCTCTCTTCCTCTCTCTCTAAAATCAGCAAAAACATATTAAAGAAAAAAAACTAACATTTAAGTTAATTAATTAAAAATATGGCCTCATCCTAATCGCTAGTAGCTATAGACGTGACCTTATCTAATGTCATCAAGTTAAGATGAGGTCATACTCAAGTAAGTGGGCTCTAAATCCAATGTCAAATGTCCTTATAAGAAGAGGGGGATTCACCCGCTGGTGTGGTTCAGGGGTTGAGTGTCGGCCTGTGAACCAAGAGGTCACTGGTTCAATTCCCTGTCAGGGTACATGCCCAGGTTTTGGGCTCCATCCCCAGTAGGTAGGGGCATGCAGGAAGTAGCCGATGGCTGTTTCTCTCATCCTCTCCCTTCCTCACTCTCAAAAATCAATAAACCATATATATATATACACACACACATATATATATATGTGTGTGTATATATATGTATATATATATATATATATTATTTTATTTTAAGAAAAGGGGGATTTGACACACAGACACAAGGATGCTATGTGATGACAGAGGCAGAGATTGAAGTGATGTGGCCACAAGCCAAGGAATGCCTGGAGGCCCTGGGAGCTAGAAGAGGTAGGGAGGATCCTCCTCTAGAGCCATGGAGAGTAGCACAGCCCTGCTGACACCTTGATCTTGGACTTCTGGCCTCCAGAACTGGGAGAGTGATAATGTCTGTTATTTAAAGCCACCCCATCTGTGGCATGTTGTTATGGCAGCCCTAGGACACTCCTATAGCAGTCTTCCTCACTAGGTTCTGGAAAATGCACTCTTCCTTGCCCTGGTGCCCCTTCATGTTAGAAGGTGCCTTCCCACACCTTCCTGGTCCTCTGAATCCTGTCCATGCTCTCATTGCTCAGTGTGGACATGGGCAGTTAGGCCACTCCAGACCTTTCTCTGACCCACTGAAGCAGGTGGGCCTGGGCCATCCTACATTTTCTGTGAGGGGCTGTGCTCAGATAGGCCTGCTCTCAGCCTTTCCCCAGTACTGAGAGTCCCCATCACAGCTGTGTGGTCTTGGGCAAGCTTGAGGGCCAGGCTGTGGCTGCTACCGGGTGGGGGAAACACCTGTGTTCCATGGGGATGTGAGAGATGGGCTGGAGGAAGTTGTGGCGAACCTGGAGCAGTTCTCAGCATCAGCCAAAAGGCCTATGAAAGATGCCATGGCCTGAGGACACCGTGCATCCCCAAGACAGGTCTGGGGGCAGGAGTGCATTCGTGCCTTGGGGATGACACAATAGATGACCACAGACTGGGGCTTACAACAACCTAAATGTTCAGGAGTCTGAAATCAAAGTGTCAGAGGGCCATGTTCTTCCTGAAGGCTCTAGGGGAGGGTCCTTTGCCTCTTGTGGCTCCTGGGTGCTTCAGGCATTCCTTGGCTTGGGGCCACATTACTCCAACCTCTGCTTCAGTTCTCACACAAGCCTTCTCTCTCAGATATGAGGACACCAGTCATTGAATTTAGGGACTCCCTAATCCAGAAAGACCTCATCTAAACTTAACTAATTACATCTGCAAAGCCTTCACGTCCACATCAGTTCTGAGTTTCTGGGTGGAGGTAAGTTTTTCAGGGACATTGGTCTTCCCACAACGGAGGACTATAACTCGTATTTGTAACCAGTTCCCTGCCTGTGTATACAGGTTGTCCCGTCCACTTGCTGGGGAGCCCCAGGTCAGTCTTGAGCCCTGAAAAGCCCTGCTGTATCCAGCCTTGGCCAGGGCAGCCCCTGACCCCATGGGGCCTGGGCCTCCTCCTTGTTCCATCTGTTCCATGTGGGTGACTATTTTCAAAGGGGTAATATCCCGACCGGCAAGAGGATTAAGTGAGCTCTGATATTCAGATGATGCAGCAGATGGCTGTCACTTCACTGATGTCAGGCAGGTTTTGCAGGCGCCTGTGAGTCTTCTAGACGATGATTTCAGACACATCATTGTGTGGCTGGAGACTCACTGACCTCTGCCCATTGTTTCCTCACTATGTGGCACAGAGCCTGAGTGACGCGGCTGGTCAGACAAGGAAAGGGTGGTAAGTGGCAAAAAGTCCTGGTCCCAGGGCTCTCATCCACATCCTCGTGGCTGGGGGAGGGGGTCAGAGCAAGAGGGGACACAGGAGGGGTTTTCTCCACCAAGTGCAGTGCCCTGTGCCTCAGGGCCCCTCTCTTTCCTGGCTGTGTCCACGTCATATGTCCTGGGACCAGTGCACTTTGTCAAGCACAGACGGTTCTTATCTTAAAAAGGGATTTCAGAACCTGTGGCTCAGAGTTCCACCTTCTCATCGCTCAGTTTTCTGAGGTCAGCTTCAGGCATGAAACCATCTTGGTCCCTTCTCTCCAAGAGTTCCTTTTAAAAAACATTTTTATGTTTAAAAAAATTAAATTGAGATGTAATTCACATAACACATCATCAACCATTTTAAAGTGTGCAATTCAGTGGCATCTGGAGCATTCACAATGTTATGCAACCACCACTTCTATCTAGCCAGGACGTTTCATCACCCAGTAAGGAAACCTCATAGCCATTAGCAGTCACTCCCTCCCCCTCTGTCCTTCCAGCCCTTTGCAAATACTCATATCCTTTCTGTCTCTATGGATTTGCCTATTCTGGGCATTTTATAAACATGGAATCAACGCTATGTTGTCCTTTGTGTCTGGCTTCTTTCACTCAGCATAGTGTTTTCAAGTTCATCCATGTGTGTGTCAGAGCTTCCTTCCGTCCTTTTATGGCTGAGTCATATGCCATTGTCTGGATACGCCGCACTTGGTTCATCCATCATCAGTAGATGGACATTTGAGTTGTTGCCACCTCGGCCATTACAAATAGTGCTGATTTGAACAGCCATTTGTATTTCTTTGGGGCACATACCTGGGAGTGGAATCTCTGAGTTGCCTGACTTTCCTTTGGTCTGACCCCACTTTCATTGCTACCTGGCCCCACCTGCCTCCCTAAGACTCCTCACCACCTCTCTTGGAGAGAAAGAGAGCCTCGTCCACCCACCAGCCAGGTGAGCCATGTAGTGGGTGCAGGCATCCTTCCCAAAGCATGGGCAGAGGAGAGTCCAGAGGTGACTTGGATCTGAGGACACTGCGTGTAAAAACACTGAATCGTGTAGTGAGAACCTTCTGTCCTCATCAACCCCTTTCCAGCCCTTTGGCGGTGTCGAGAAAGTCCCAGTTACCTCCCGATGGACCTGGAATGCCTCTCTCACCTGATTTTCCCTGTCAGCTAACCTGGAGTCTCCATCCTTTCACAAATCGCCAAAGCCTGCTAGAATGTAATGTGCGTTTATGTTGTGCTTGTTTTTACACTTACCTTCTAATAATGGTTGGTTCTCCCTTTAAGCAAGTAAACTGAGTCAATTAAAAAAAACCACACACACAACAGAGTAAGAGTACAATAGTGAGAAGAGGTAAAACGGCTGATTGAGTGAGGGATTTCCCCCGGTTTGAGAAATCCCCAGGAAATCAGTCATAATGGACCGGAAGCAAGATACTCAGGCCCCACCTGTGTTTTAATATTGTTTTAGGGTTTTCTCTCTTCTCTCTTTCTCTCCACACCCCCTTTCCTCCTCTCTCTCCCCTCCCCCTTTTCTCCTCCTCCTCCTCCTCCACCTCCTCCTCCTTCTTCTTTCTCTTTCTCTCCCTTCATCCCTCCCTCCCTTCCTTCCTTTCCTTTTTCTTTCTTTTTGTAAAACTGCACATAACAAAGTTCATCATCTGTAGTACATCACTCATTGAGTTTAGACAAACACATAAACTTAGTAACCCAAACCCCACCAAGATATAGAACATTACTTTAAAAACTGCTCAGAAAACAGGTTCCTGGGCAAACATGCACATTCTGGTCTGGCAAATCTTGGGCGAAGTTTAAGGCAGTGGTCGGCAAACTGCGGCTTGCGAGCCACATGCAGCTCTTTGGCACCTTGAGTGAGGCTCTTCGGCCCCTTGAGTGAGGCTCTTCCACAAAATACCACGGCCTGGACGAGTCTATTTTGAAGAAGTGGCGTTAGAAGAAGTTTAAGTTTAAAAAATTTGGCTCTCAAAAGAAATGTCAATTGTACTGTTGATATTTGGCTCTGTTGACTAATGAGTTTGCCGACCACTGGTTTAAGGGATTCCTGGATAGGTGCCTTGGGGAAGCCAGCTGGGAGGTGCCTGTCTGGGTCAGGGTCTGCAAGCCCAGCATGGACTCCTTCCAGGGTCTCACCCATCCCTCCCTGCACGCCACGCTCTCCTGCCCCAAGCCCCTCAGTGTCCTTCTCTGGCAGATGGCTGGTATAACCCCTGCAGCCTGAGGACTGGAGCACCTGAGGGTTGCTATCATTGGAGCAGGACACAGTCACAGTCACGTATGGAGCCAGGAACTTCTAACAAGATGCAGAGGCTGCACGGGGACAGCTGGGAGCCAATGTGGACCCACAGACTCCTCTTCATACCCCTCCCCTGCCCACACACAGGATTTTCAAATAATTTGCATTGACATTTAGAAAGTGGAATTTTTCACATTTAAAAGGAAACAAATTCCTGACTTTTTCTTTAAAATAAAATCAAGGATCTGGCCATTTAAGGTTCTCATTCTCCGGAGACTGGAGATGCCTCCACCACCGCCTCCACCTGCCCACTCAACTCGTTTCTCTTCTGGGCTGGCCAGTGGAAACTGAGATTGCCACTCCTGACCACATAAACACCATCCCCAAGAAAACACCAATCCAAATAAGACACCACCTTGCAGAAGCCCTGCGGCTGCACGACGTGTGGTCCACGTGCAAACACCCTCTCCTTAACCTGGGGCCCTCCTGGAGTTAGCCGGGCAGAGACTACAGGCACAAAGATCCCACAGAGACCGTGGGGGAGGTGCTTTCATTTGCCAGGGGCGTTTGGGATCAAGACCCTGGGATCGCCACTTCCCACCTCCGTGTCAGTGGCAGACAAGCAATGGATGATAGCACTCTTTCTCTAAACCAGGGTTCTCAGGCTTTGGACATTTGGGGCTGGAAAATTCTTTGTGTGGGGTGGGGTGGAGTGGAGAGGGCTGGAGGGCTGTCCTGTGTATGGTAGAATGTTGAGCAGCGTCCCTGACCTGGAACCACTAGCTATTAGCAGCAGCCCGTTCCCAAGCTGTGACAACCAAAAGTGTCTTCAAACACTGCCAGGCATCCCCCTGCTAGAAAACGAAGCCCAGAGTTTATTTGAGCTGGCCCGGTGCAGCCTCTTTGTCATTCCTGGCGGCACAGAGTGTCCTGGTTTGTATATCTTTATTTTAGCACCGTGACCCCTTCTAGAACCTCTGTTGCACCATAGCAGTAGGCAGAGAGCCACACTCAGCTCCCAGTGCTCTGCTCCCGGCTCTTTCTTCAGGAGCAGTAACTCACAGACCTAGGTGAGAGTGGGTACCTGTCAGAGCAGTTCCAAGGTGCATCTGGCCCCACTGCAACCTTCATCTCCACCTGCACAAGGGACAGTCTGTGCACGAAGATGAGGCATGTTCTCTCTCTCTCTTTTTAAAATATATTTTATTGAGTTTTTACAGAGAGGAAGGGAGAGGGATAGAGAATTGGAAACATCGATGAGACAGAAACATCAATCAGCTGCCTCCTGCACATCCCCCTACTGGGGGTGTACCCGCAACCAAGGTACATGCCCTTGACCAGAATCGAACCTGGGACCCTTCAGTCCACAGGCTGACGCTCTATCCACTGAGCCAAACCGGTTAGGGCGAGGCATGTTCTCTTGAGAAAGAAGCCCCGGGGGACATGTTCCTTTCTGTGCTCAGTGAACCCAGGAGCCAGATGGTGGCTCCAATGGCCTCCCTGTCTCCACCCCCCACCATCAGGCTGGTGGCTGATGCAAGAGGCTCTGGGATTGCTTCCTTCCCTGGAATGCAATTCGAGAGGGAATTGCGAGCAAAAACCCTACCACCGCAGGCCACCTGCCCTCCGGTGGAGGAAGGCAGAAGGCAATGTATCTGCACCTCAGCTGTCAGTGTTGGCTCAGCAGTTAGGGTGGGAGGACGGTGCAGGAGCTCTGCACAAGGGGGGCTGAAAGTGACACACAAGGACCGGAACCTCCCTACTCCTGGAGTCCTTACAATTGCCTTGGGCACAGAAGGGGGAAAGGGAAACAGCGTGACCATGCATGCTTCTACCCCCCAATGAACTAGTTGGAGGGTCAGGGGGGCGGGGGCGGGGGAAGGGATAGTCTCCACTCCTCAGCAGGACTGAGCAGAAGGGATTTGACCTGGGGATTCTGAGCAAGGCTCTGAGGCCTGGAGTGTAGTGGGGACTTTCTAGAGGAGAGAGATGGGTAGCATCCTGGCTGCAGATAGGTGGCCTGGGTGGCTGGGAAGTTGGCCTTGAAGCTGTGTTCACCTGGCACGCCTGTGCCTTTCTTAACTCTTTGATCAAGGGGGGACTTTAGGGGCCTGGTGCATGTTAGCGATCCTTGGTGTCACCATTGCTTGAATGAAAAGAAAGTGATGGGCAGGAGCCAGGAAGCTGTGCCCCTTTGTCCCAGGGTTTCACATCCACCACACAAATGACATTTAGGGCCAGGTGATGGGGGCGGTCTTATGTGCTATAGGAAGTTGAGCAGCATCCCTGGTCTCTACCCACTAGACGCCATGGTACCCCCCCCCGAGTATTGACAACCAAAAATGTCACCAAACATTTCCATGTGTCCCCTGGGGGAGGTACAATCTGCCCAATTGAAAGCTGAGCACTGGGCCCAGGGCCCTGAGCTGAGCAAATCCCCTAAGCTGTCCTTCCTCCCTGCCCAGTTGACTGTCCTGTTCCTCCATCCCTGGCTCTGTCATCAGGCCTGCCATATCCACCACGCCTGCCATGCCCACCCTTCCTTGTCCCTGGAGCCTTCTCAGCCTCCCTGGAAGCTGGCTGCTCCCCCCCGCACCCCCCCTCCTTTGTCCTGGGCTCCTGCCAAAGTGTTCCCAGGAGCTGGGAAGCCCCACCTCACCCATCCTGTGAAGACTGACGCTGGACTCGGGAAGCCAGGGAGTTCGCCTTGCTCTCCTCAGGTGAGAGCCAGACTGAGGGGCCAGGACCAGGCGAGCAGCATCTTCTTGTGTCCAGAACACGGCGGTCTCTCCCTCAAAAGTCAGGAGGTTCACCCACCTAAGAAGGGAGGGAAGGACATCCTGCTGTCCCTGTCCTTGGCAGGCACTGTGCTGGGGCCACCACTCTACCACTTCATTCACACCCGAGTGAAGTATGGCTGTTAGAGAATAAATTATTCCTCACTTGTTACAGATGGTGAGGCCGATGTCATTCAGGGCTGTCACATGGGTGTAGGGACACAGCAGTCGGATTTTGCAAGAGGGAGAGAGATGGGACTCAGCTTCGAAAACAGCATGGGCCCATGGACACTGACAGTCAAGAAGCAGGTGGGGGTCAGTGGGTGGGAAATGACTAAGAGGAAACCTCCGCGGGGAGGGGGACTCTGGCTAAACTGACATGACAGGGTTCTTGCTGAAGGTAGTCCGGGTGACTGGACTCACTTGGGGGAGGGGGTGGGATGAGGGACCCAATCCATATGGAGGGTGACCAGATAGGGAATACAGAGGGTCCTGGCTAGACTGACTGGTCAGGGTTCTTGTTGAAATTGAGTTTTTTAGGACAAGGCCCAAGGGGACGCCTCTCGAAAAAGTGTCCAGAGGAGCCTGGCTAGAGTTTAGTCAAGGAGAGACTTAATGTCATGGTGCAGTGGCATTGTGTTAGTACTTTATTATTATTATTATTATTACTAGAGGCCGGGTGCATGAAATTTATACACTGGGGGAGGGGTGTCCCTCAGCCCAGCCTGCACCCTCTTCAATCTGGGACCCCTCAGGGGATGTCTGACTGCTGCTTTAGGGATCGGGCCTAAACTGGCAGTCGGACATTCCTCTCACAATCTGGCACTGCTGGCTTCTAACCACTCACCTGCCTGGCTGCCTGATTGCCCCTAACCACTCTGCTTGCCAGCCGGATCACCCCCTAACCGCTCTCCTGCCGGCCCTATCATCCCCAACTGCTCTCCCTTGCAGGCCTGGTTGCCCCCAGCTTTCCTCCCCTATAGGCCTCGTTGCCCCCAACTACCCTCCCCTGCCAGCCATCTTGTGACAATGTGGGAGCAGCCATCTTGTGATAATGTGGGGCTGACCATCTTGTGGTGGCCATCTTGTGACAACGTAGGGGCGGTCATCTGTGGCAGTCACCTTGTGACGACATGGGAGCAGCCATCTTGTGATGATGTGGAGGCGGCCATCTTGTGACGTGAGAGCACGAGGGTCAATTTGCATATTACCTCTTTATTATATAGGATTATTATTATTACTAGAGGCCTAGTGCATGAAAATTCATGCACTGGAGGGGGGGATCCCTCAGTCTGGCCTGCCCCCTCTCACAGTCCAGGAGCCCTCAGGGGCGGGATGTGACCCAGAGATCAGGGGAAAGCAATGCCCCTATCACACCTCTGCTGCTGCCACTGCCAGCAGTTCAAGCCTCGGCCGGCCCTGGTTACCTGAGCCTCAGGCAGCCCTGGGCAGCTGGGCAGCCACCATTCGAGGCTTGCCTATGCCTTGGGCTGGCCCTGGGCGGCTGGGCAGCCGACACCCAAGGCTTGCCTGTGCCTTGGACCAGCCCTGGGCAGCTGGGGGGCTGAGGAGACTGGGGGATTCCAGAGGCAGGCACCCCAGCAGGGCTGCGGGGACTGGGCGCCGCCATCTTGTGGCTGTGGGCACTGCCATCTTTGAGGGCATGGCAGTCAATTACCATATTCCCTCTTCATTGGCTGTGGATGCCGCCATCTTTGTGAAGGTGTGACAGTCAATTAGCATATTCCCTCCTATTAGATAGGATTATTATTGCATAGGAGGAAGTGGAGACTCAAAGAGGTGTGGTCATCTTCCCAAGGCTCCTCAGTGCTGCGGCCAGGCAGGAACTCGTGGCCAGCATGCTGGGCCCAAATGTGTCACCACAAATCATTGGTGTTTGGTGAGGGAGGGAGGAGGGGCCAGGTCTCTCCTCTCTGATGCATATGCTGCCTCTCCCCCCATCAGACCTCTTTTGGGAGTCCTCCAGAGACCCCTTACTCAACATCTTTCAGGGTTATTTTTAGAATCAGTGGGAGAACCAAGGCCTTTCTCCCCAGTTGTTTTCCCTTTAATGCCTCACCAGCAAGGTCCTGGCAGAGCAGGTGGCCCCAGGGAGGTAACTGAAGAACAAGTTACCAAGATGACAAGATGAGGCCCCAGGGGCTGGGGCCCAGGGGTAAGGGCCCAGGGGCTGGGGCGCGCGCGCGTGTGTGTGTGTGTGTGTGTGTGTGTGTGTGTGTGTGTGAAGGACACAGCAATTCCTGCAGCTGTAGGAGGGACCGCCTGATAGGCCTCCCAGTGGAAGGAAGGAACTAGGAGCAGGGTCTTTCCCAGGCCTCACTCTCCTTCCACCCCAGGTCTCCAGGCTCCTGCAATAGTGTCCCCATTGGCCAACACTAACTGGAAGCTGTGAGTGAGGAGCCGGGGAGGCATGCCACGGAGGGCAGCTCCCAGGGCCCAGAGCAGGGAGGAGCCCACAGAGGGAGGGCCTACAGGCAGCACCCTGATCCTTTCAGGTCCGGGCAGAGCAGGCTGGACTGCAATGCCAGGTGGCTCCAGGGAGGCTGGAGTCAGCGGGAAGAGGGCGGGGAGGCACATCTGCTTCCAGCATAGGCAGCCAAGGATTAGAGGGATAGGGAGAGTGGCTGGTTCTGGATCAGTGCTCCTATTAATCCTGCCAGCAATTAACTTCAAAAAAGCTCACATTGGGTGAACGAGGCTGGACAAGTGTGACTACAGAACTGTGCCTGGAAGGTGGGGTCAAGTCCAGATTCGTGAGCTGAAGAGCCTTGTTGGCACCCTCTCGGCTCCCTCCTCCACACTCTCCTGGCACCTGGACCTGCCTCCAGGTGCCTTCCTCCTGCTTGGCTAAACTCCCCAGCAGCTAGTAAAGGCTGGCACGAGGACAGACAGAGAGGGAGCGCCCATCCAAAACGGAGCCTTCCTACCTCCTGCCCGTGGAGGCCTCACCTCAGGGCTGCCACGTACAGTTGTGGTTTGTGCACTGCACACAGGCACTGGCCCCAGACTGTGTTCCACGTGCACCCGGGCCCGCTGGCTGTCCTCCTCCAACTCCAGGATGGGGCATCTGCTGCCCGGCACAGAGATGCCACCTGGGCCCCAGCCAGCCTCCTGTGAAACTGCCCACGGAGAGGGAGTGCTTTTGACAATGTGTCCCCCCAGAGGGTAAGACTTTTTCAGTTCTCTCCAAACCACCTGCTCCAGCGAGCACAGTGTACAGATCAGCCCTGAAGTCAATGGCTTAAGGCAATGTGTTTTGAAGGCTCATGGCTCTGGGCAGCTGGGCTCTGCAGGTGGTTCTTGCTCAGGGTCCCACACACAAGCTGCACTCATGGGGGCTGCCCTAGAGTCTCTCACAGCCTCTTCCTCTATTTGTCTGGCCCCTGGGCTGGGCTGGGCTGGTTTGAACTGTGGGGCAAGTGTCTCTCCATGCAGCCTCTCCACAGGGCTGGTGTGGGGCTCCCCATAGCTTGGCAGCCTCACAGTGGTCAGACTTCCTGCAAGGAAATTCCGGCTCCAAGAGTGACTCTTCCAAGAGACAGGAGTAGAGGCAACCCACTTCCTGGGGCTGGAGCACAACTCACACAGCATTCCTCCTGCCAATCCTATTGGTCCAGCAGCCATGGAGCCCATCCAAATCCCAGGAGGGGAGTGGTAGGCCCCACTCCTGGATGCAAGGAGGGCCACGCATTTGGATGGCTACCTTCCCTCCACACTGTGCCATGTGGACCAGGTAGCGGCCTGTGCAGGGCCTGGCACTAGGAACTAAAGGGATCCACAATGAATAAAGTCCCTGCTTCCCAAGAGCCTCCAGCATCGTCGGGCAGATGAAGGTTTGGGGAGCGGCAACATGGACCACACGGGATGTTTAGCTGTGGCAGGACACGATATCCCCACAGGTGCTGGTGGCCCACAGTGCAGGGTGGGGAGGGGGGTGTAAGGAGAGTTCTGCCCTGTCTTTAGGCCTCCAGCACCTGTGAGCTCAGCAAGGACAGACTGAACCTCACACCTGCCCAGGTGTTAAGGGCATGGCCAAGGAGCTGCCTCTTGTGTAAAAGGTGGAAAGGGGGCTTTGTGGCAGAGTGGGTGGGAGCCACAGGGAACCAGTGGAACTCATTGTGTGATGGTGGGGGATGCAATGGAGAATGAGGGACTGTGGAAAGAAGGATCATTTGATCTTGTTTTGATTATTTCTCATTTGAAAGAGTTAGAGGTGTGAGAATAAACAAGTCATCTTTTCTGTCAAAGGACAGTTTAGACAGCCGCCATGTTGGACTTCGTCACTTGGCAGCCCTCATGTTGGCCTCATGGCTTGCAGCTTCCCTGGGGGCCGCCATCTTGAAGCAGCAAAGGCCAATCCCTCCCTTTGAATTAGCCAATCGAGAAAGACTGTGTGCCTGAGCTCCAATCAAGAGCAAGGGACAGGTCACGTGCATCAGAATTAAAAAGCTGAGCAGACCACCTGCTTGGTGTGCAAGTGCTCCCAGACCATGTGTGCACACCCTTGTACGTAGAAGTAAAGATGTTTGTCTTGTTGTCTGGCTCCCAAATATGTTTTGTGTTCTACCAGGACCCTTGAATTTAGGGGCTTGCCTTATTTCTTACAGAGGCCAGAGTGGGGAACTGCATTTTCCCAGATCCCTATCCTATTAGTCTGAAAGCTGCAGTTAGAACTCTTGTTAACTTTAGGCTGATTATAAACACAAATACAAACAATACAAAACCTAAAGTCAACAGTGACAATCATCTCTCCTCCTCTTCTTCCTGTTACAGTAGGTAACTAGATGTTAATAAAGAAAGGGAATCAGACATTGAGCTTAATAAACTAGAGAACTGAATCAAATATTAAACTTAGTAAACTGGGAAGCATTCCATTATGCTTACTAGGAAGCGACAGCACTTACATACTCATTCACACACTCTAGGGGACTGCTGCCCAGGAGACTTGATCCTCCAAGCAGAGGAAAGCCTTCTAGGGGTGCTGATGACCAGTACAGGATTATCAGGGCGGGGAGGAGGGGAAACTCCTCTCCTGGACACACATGCAGTAGAAACCAGATGAAGGTACAGGACTTGTGGGCATGCACAATAGGCGCCAAGATGGTAACCATAGAGGCCTGTCAATCTAGCCAGGGGAAAGAATGGATTGGTTAAAAGGCAGACCCAGCGCCAGCCCGGGAAAGCTTGGGAAGTTGATTGGTTATCTTGAAAAAGTGCCTGATCCTTCCCAAACTGGTGATAATATAATCCCAGGGAACAAAGAGCAACCCCATCTCCAGTAATATGTGCTCACCCCATTTGTTCACGTGTTCTCCCCATAGCAACAATGCAGGTCTAGCAGCCGACTGGGGTCTGGGACAGACCATGCAAGCTCCAATGGATTAAGCTTTTTTTATTTTTAAAATTTATTTTAATATATCTTTATTGATTTCAGAAAGGAAGGGAGAAGGAGAGATAGAAACATCAATAATGAGAGGAAAGCATTTATTGGCGGCCTCCTATACACCCCACACTGGGGATGCAGCCCACAACCCAGGCTTTGCCCTGACAGGGATTGAACCATGACTTCCTGGTTCATAGGTCAATGCTCAACCACTGAGCCATGCCTGCTGGGCTAAGCTTTTTCAAAAAAAATTTTTTTCTTTTAATCCTCACCCATGAATATGTTTATTGATTTTAGAGAGACAAGAAGGGGGGGGGTGGAGAGAGAGAGAGGAAAAATCGATATGAGAGAGAAACATCAATCTGTTAATGGAAGAAACATTCAAACCTGTGAAGACTTTTTGTGAGTTTATTTGAGCCAAATTGTCAACAAATGCCAGGAAGTAGAATCTCAACAGATTGAGATAATACTCCAGAGAATGGCAGTTTTTCACCTATTTTTATAAATTACCACCAAAGGAGGAGAGGTAAGTGGGTTACAAGAAATCCATTGGTGATAGATTAGGGAGGTGGGAGAAAGCAAAGTGGGGAAACGTCTGGTATTGGATAAAAAGTAAAATGATAGACACATACTTTTACTTAGGTGGGTTCAGGATAGTTAACAGTCAACAATTAACATGGTAACAATAACAATGAGAGAATCTGGAAAAAGGGAAGTTACAAGTTACCCTGACATTCCAAAGGTATGTTAACATAGATGCGGAAGGACAATAGGCTCAGTTAAGATCAAAGTTGATCTTTGTCAGGGAAGGGGGAAGATACCGTCCTAGGCCACAACCACCCCTCATAGACTGCTTTTAGTTAAAAAGTTTTCATTTCAGACCATCCTTTGTGGTTACTTTAGGTCTCTGAGTCTGCAAGGCCGGCACACGGGCCTTCCCTCGGTTCGTCAGGTTAGCATGTGGCCTCTTTTTGTCTACAAACCGGTTGCTTCCTATAGGTGCCCCAACTGGGGATCAAACGCACAATTTAGGGAGGTGCTCTGACCAGGAATCAAATCCACAACCTCTTTTGGTGTACAGGACGATGCTCCAAAGAACTGAGCCATCAGGCCAGGGCTCCGAAGGACTAAGCTTTAATATGAAACAGGAACTCTGGACACAGGCCTTTGTTTGGCCTTGATGAAGACAAAATTGGACTTTTTGCATGACGGGACGGATGGAGATGGGACTTTGAAAACCCAGGGGCAGCCTTCTATTTCCACCCGAGTAAGTCTTACATGCCACAATCCCCTGTACTGGGTCTTTAGAATGCTTTCGTCACAGTGGCATGAAAGGACACGATTTCCACCCACAACACTCCCAGCCATCCTCCTCAGATACTTCTCTTAACATTTCCTCTGGAGATCAGGAGAGATAAGCATTCCGGTTCTTCTGCTAAGGCAGGTTGTAAGGACTCCTCCACTCTCAAAATTAGGAATGCTTATGGATAAATTTGCATTTCAATAGACGAGTTAGGTTTGGAAAGAGGAGTTCATTCAACAACTGTGTCTTGCCTCTCTTAACTTTGGTTTAGTTTGGTTTGGTATTTTGAGAGTGTACAAGTGTCCTGGGGCTGCTGTAACAAATTACCATAAACTGTGCAGCTTAAAAACAGGAATGTTCTTTCTTACAGTTCTGGAGGCCAGAGGTCTGAATTCCATGCTCCCTCCAAAAGTTCTAGTGTAGAATCTTTTTGTATTTGACAGGGTTCTCCAGAAAACAGAACCAATAGGATGTACATATACAGTAAAAGATTTATTGTAAGGAATTGGCTTGCCCTAGCCAGTTTGGCTCAGTCGATAGAGTGTCAGCCTGTGAACTGAAGGGTCTCAGGTTCGATTCCGGTCAAGGGCACATGCCAGGTTGGAGCTCAATCCCCAGGGGGCATGCAGGAGGCAGCCAATCAATGATTCTCTCTCATCATTGATGTTTCTCTCCCTCTCCCTTCCTTCCTGAAATTAAAAAAAATTTAAAAAAAAGGAATTGGCTCACATGATTACAGATGCTGACAAATCCCAAATTCGTAAGGTGAGTTGGCAGGCTGGAGGCCCCAGAGGGCCCATGGTGTGATTCCAGTCTAAAGGCCAGCAGGCTCCAGACCCAGGAAGAACTGATATTTCAGTTTTTGTCTGAAGGCAGGAAAAAACTGTTGTCTTAATCCAAAGGGCATCAGGCAGGAAGTATTCTTACTCAGAGGAGGGTCAGCCTTTTTGTTCTATTCAGGCCTTCAACTGATTGGATGAGGCTCACCCACATTGTGGAAAGCAATATGTTTCACTCTGTCTACCGATTTAAATGTTAATCTCATTCAAAAACACCCTCACAGAAACACCCAGAATAATGTTTGCAAAGTATCAGGGCACCCTGTGGTTGACACATAAAATTAATCCTCACACCTTCCTGCCTCTTCCAGTTTATTGGGTTCCAGGTGTTCTTTTGCTTATGGCCACATCATTCCAATCTCTGCCTCCATCCTCCAATGGCCTTATTCCTTTTTCCCTGGGTCTCAAATCTTCCTCTCGCATCTCTTATAAGGCCACCAGTCACTGGATTTTGTAATTTAATTATATCTGCAGAGATTCTATTTTCTACTAAGGACACATTCACAAGTTCCGGGGGTTAAAACATACCTTTTGGGGAGACACTATTCAACCTACTACATCACACTGGATGAGGGTGGGCCCTAATCCAAGAATAATGTCCTTAGAAGAAGACATGTGAAGACACAGGTATAAGGCTATGTGAAGACAGACTAGAGTGATGCAGGCACAAGCCAATGACTCCAAAGATTGCCACTGCTACCGAAGCTGGAATAGGCAGGAAGGATCCTCCCCCAGAGCCTTCAGAGGAAGGTGGTTGCCAACACCTTGATTTCAGACTTCTGGCCTCCAGAACTGGAGAGAACCAACATCTGTTGTTTCAAACCCTCCAGTTCGTGGTAATTTGTTATGGTCACCCCAGGACTCTCAGATACCCTGTTGGTTCCTATTTATAATATATTAGTGGCCTGGTGCACGAAATTCGTGCGGGGGTGGGGGGGTGGGGGGGAGCTGTTCCTCAGCCCGGCCTGCACCCTCTCCAATCTGGGACCCCTTGGGGGATGTCCCAGATTGCAATCCAGGACCGCTGGCTCCTAACCGCTCACATGCCTGCCTGCTCAATTGCCCCTAATCACTCTGCCTGCTGGCCTGATCACTCCCAACTGCCCCCCTGCCAGCCTTCTCGCCCCCAACTGCCCCACCCCGCTGGCCTGAGCGCCCCCAACTGCCCTCCCCTGCCAGCCTCATGGCCCCCAACTGCCCTCCCCAGCCCAATCTAATTAGCATATTACCCTTTTATTAGTATAGATTTCCAACCTTGTTGGTCTGTATTTTCCTTGATATTTGTTTCTGTCTTAGATATATCATGAAACCAAGATACTGGGAAAATGTCTGATCTTAAGACAAAACAAACCAACCAACCAACAAATAAACAAACTAGAAACATCTGTCCTGGCCAGTTAGCTCGGCTGGTTGGATCCTTGTTCCTATACACCAAAGTGTGGGTTCAACCCCTAGTTGGGGCACACACAAGAATTAGCCAATGAATGCACAAAGAAGTGGAATGACAAACTGATGTTTCTCCCTGTCTCTCTCTCCCTCCTTCTCTTTCTAAAAAAGCAATAAAAAACAAAAAAACTTTGCTGAATTTTTATGTGCATGGACAGAAGCGCCTTGAGATAACTGGAGAGCAGAGCAGTGAAGGCACAGGGAAAGTAAAGAGAAAGGAACATGCAGGAGAACCCGGGCCTTCACCGTCAGCCCTGTCCACCCTCCGTGCGGCCCCACTCTGTCACTGACTCCACCTCAGGACTTCCACCCAGTGCAGGGGACCAAGGGCCACTAATAAACTGAGATCCCATCCTCTCCTGTCCCTGGGCTCCTGCCACTTAGATCAACCCTATCCCCACACCACCCGCCCGTGAGACCCTCAGCTGTTCCCTTTCTCTCTGAGTGCTGAGAAGCACAACATGTTAGCAAACCTGGGCACTCTCACATTTCTCACTTGGATCACAACAAAGGCCTCTTGCAATCTGCATTAGTTTTCTTTTGTTGTAATTACCACAACTGTAGTGTTTTACAGTTCTGGAGGTCAGATATCCTTTTGGGCCTCATGGGGTTAAAATCAAAGTGTGGGCAGGGCTGGGTCTTTAAGGGGGGCTCCATGGGAGAATCTGTTCCTTTGTCTTTTCCACCTGCTTTCTTTAGCTTGCGGTCCCTTCCTCCATCTTCAAAGCCAGCAGAGTAGCATCTTCCACTATCTCCCTGAGTCTTGCCCCAGTTTCTGTTGTTACATCTTCTCTGACTCTGGTCCTCCTGTCTCCCCTTGTAAAGACCCAGCAATGCCAGGCTTGTGTGGCTCAATGTGTGAGCGTCAACCCATGAACCAAGAGGTCACTGGTTAGATTCCAGTTTGTGGCACATGCCTGGGTTTCAGGCTTGATCCCTAGTAGGGGGCATGCAGGAAGGAGCCAATGGATGATCTTTCTCTCTCATAGATATTTCTTTTTTTTCTAATATATTTTTTACAGAGAGGAAGGGAGAGGTATAAAGAGTTAGAAACATGAATGAGAGAGAAACACCGATCAGCTACCTCCTGCAAGCCCCCTACTGGTGATCTCGCCCGCAACCAAGGTACATGGAATCCAACCTGGGACTCTTCAGTCTCTAGGCCAACACTCTGTCCACCGAACCAAACCAGTTAGGGCTCTCTCATAGATATTTCTATCTGTTTACCCCTCTCCCTTTCTCTCTCTTAAAAATCATGAAAACATTTAAAAAAAAAAAAAAAAACCAATAGTTGTTACAGAGACTGGAAAAAAACCAATCCACAGTTAGAGAAAGGGATTTACATTTTATTAAGCGCTGGGCCAGAGGCCTTTCAAATTCTGGGCCCCCCCACATGGAGGAAACCTTTTCTATTTATACTTTTCCTAGCTCTTTTGTCTCCCAAATTTGGAATGAAACTTCCGGGCCTTCTGGGAAAGAAGGCCTGCATGCTGGGAAGGGGCCATGAGACCGTATCTCAAGGCCTGGCCTGGTGTCAGCCCTGACAACTCTGTCTGGGGCATAGTCCATGGCCTCTCTGGAATGGGAGTAATCTTATTTTCCTTATTATTTAAGCAAGCAAGCATTTTACAGAAGCCGAAATAGCAGGCTTAAAATTTCAAACAGCAGTTTTTCTATATGATGGATGCTTCATAGTGACTACATCAGGATTGTTTGGGTAATCCAGAATAATCTCTCACCTCAAGATCTTCCCATCTGAAAGTCCCATTTGTCACCATGTACAGTCACATATGCACAGGTTCCTTGTGAGGAACAGGATGCGGTTACCCTGCCTACCTCCTCATCCTTCGGTCATCCCACAGTGACCATCCACAGTGACCAGAGTGCTCTTTTTTAAAAGAGAGACCTTCACGCCACTGCCCAGCTCACCACCCTGCCCAGCTCCCCATGGTGTTGAGAACGAAACCCAAACCGTTCCCTCTCCACAGTCCCATGGGAGTGGCCCTGCCTCTCCATCCACCTCCTCACTCACAGACAGCAGCCCCTACCCCAGGTTATTACCACCTCAGCGACCTCAAGAGCCCTTCCTTGCCCCTAAGCTACAGGAGCTCCCATGCTCCCCGCCCCCCCCCCCCAGGCTGCTCTGCTCATTATCCAAAGCTATCTGTGTTTGCTCACTTGTTTCTGTCTGTCTCCCCTCTGTACACTGTGCGTTCCATGAGAGCAGAGGCCTCTGTGTGCCTACAGCGGCCTCGCACATGGCGGGCATGCAGCAAATATTTACAAAATGAACGAACAATTCCAACAGGAACTAATGAGTTAAAGCCAGCCCTCTCGCCTGTTTCTTGGCACAGGTTTGTTGTCAAGTTCGCAGCCAGTTTTTCAGACACACAAAGGGCCCTTGGCTTGGGCTGGGGAGAATAGAGGGCGCAGTGTGCTTTGTGGACACTCAAGCCTCTGGCCACTGGACACTCCTTGTGCCACTTCAGCTGATGAAGTTCCCTCCAACCGTATGGGAAAATGCACAGTTGTGCTCCTCTGCTGAGTCTTCTCCAGACCTGTGACCTGGAAATTTGCTTATTTGACCCGTCACTTCTGAGTTTGGCCGTGGCTACCGACAGCAGCGGAGTACTATTCCTTGGCTGGGTGCCACAGCTTGGCTGAACTTTGTAACCACACAGGATAAATGATATCCCGCGTCTTGGCAGCAGGACATGGCTTGCTCTCTTCTGGGTGGGAGAAACTTGGGGAGCCAGGAAGACGGTGATGCTCAGAAGCAAATGGCAGCCAAGCCTGGGAGGCAAGGAGAACAGTGAGTCCAGGCACTTGCCCCACACCCCAGGGACCTTCAGAGGGCTCTGGTGTGCTTGGTAATTACAATGAGATTATACAATTATCTCTGAAAAATGCAAGCATTGCATGCTTTTGCCCAGGGCTGAAAAGATATGTCCTTTAGCCAAGTAGACCAAAGGCCAGTGAAGGAAGAGTCTTCTGGGTTGATAAAATGGAAAACCTAATGTGAGTTTATTTACATTTGTTCTCCCAAGGAGGAGTTCTGCAGAGACCCTGGAGAGCAAAAGCCACCACGCCCAGTGGACTGGCTTGCTTTCTACAGGTGAGGTCCCAGGGGCCCAAGGGGTCCACGGAGCCTCCAGAAAGCCACAGGGAGAGGCTGCTGCGGGGATGCACCACCATTCACAGCGCTATGTTGAGCCACATTTTTCGCAATGAATTTCCTTGTTAAGCCCATGTTTGTATTATGCAATGTTCAGTCTAACTGACTCCTGATCTTCTCATGGACAGAAGAGCTCCCCATGTCAACTCCTGCCTCCTGCACACTGAGCAGCGCTCCCTTGAGTCATCCCTGGGACCAGGGCCTCTGCTGCTCTGGGCAAGTCCCATCCCATTGACCTTATTTGTTAAAATCTGCAGGATCCTATGTGTTAATTCCCAAGAAATGAAATAGCTGGAGGGACCCAGAAATCGCTGTGCTCTCACCCCAACAGATTAATGGCTTCCCCAGCCCGATCAAACAAGCCTAAGAAGCCGCTTCCTTCCAACTTGACTTCCCTCCTAGTCTTTTGTTTTTCATGTCAGTTTTCAACCATTCACCAAAGATTTCAGCAGCCCGTGAGTCTTGGCTCACAAATAACGGAAATAGCCAAGTGCAGACTTGTGGGCCATTTCAATAGCCTCTCCCCTAAGCAGCGCCTGACATTGCAATTTGCTCCAAAGATGAACCAGTCATTTTCATTAGAAAATAAACGAGTTTGGCTTTGCCTTTTGAAATTGAGGCCTCCCGGCTACTGGACAAAATGCTGCCAAAGAACTGAGATAATTCCAGGAGAAGCCAGTGACTCAGGAAACGTCGAGGCATGTTAGGAATGAGAGTGCTTGGTTTCTGGGAGAGGTTAGTAAAGGGTCTCAGGAAGGCCCAAACTGAATTCTCACTGACCCCGAGTTATCATGAAACTGCCAGGGAAAAAGCTGGGGTCTCCTCCTGGTTTCCTCCTTACTTGAAATTCCTTTCGTGCAAAATGTGGGAATGTGCTATGAAACCATTTCATTTGGGACTAAAGGAACGTGTTGGTTTTCTGTGGAAAACCTCTTCTGTGTGTCCAACCTCTCTTGCCTTACATTTTACTTTGCATGTGGGTTCTCTCCTTCAGTAACATCTGGAAAGCTAAGCTCCCTGCATATTCCTTTTTCCGATATTATCTTTGTCACTTTCAGTCCTTTGCTTTCCCATTTAAATGTTAGAGTTAGCTTGTCAGTTTGTACACACACACACACACACACACACACAGCCCTCTGGAATTTAGTTTGGGGAAAATTGATACCTTCTGCTCTGGCCTGGTAGCACCAGGGTTGTGGGTTTGATCCCAGGTAGGGCACATACAGTAGTCAACCAATCGATGCATAAATAAGTGAAACAACAAACTAAGGCTTCTCTCTCTCTCTAAAAAAAAAATCTATTTTAAAAATTTAAACAGCCCTAACCATTTGGCTCAGTGGATAGAGCGTTGGCCTATGGACTCAAGGGTCCCAGGTTTGATTCTGGTCAAGGGCATGTACCTCGGTTTTGGGCACATCCCCAGTAGGGGATGTGCAGGAGGCAGCTGATCGATGTTCTCTCTCATCGATGTTTCTAGCTCTCTATCCCTCTCCCTTCCTCTCTGTAAAAAAATCAATAATATATATATATGTATTTTTTTTAAATAAATAAATCTCCCCACTTAAAAACAGATAGCACAAGTAGATAGAAAAATAAAAATTTCAGCGACTCTCACGAATGTACAGTGGAGTTTTCCAAAGATCAAATGACATGCTATAGCCCAACAGATTAAATGCAAAAGCAGATACACGAATCCACCTGCTGTCTATTAAAGCAGACATTAAGACATTTGCAGAAACATGCCGGTAAATGTTGTGCTTTCAGAAATATAGTTACTTTTCTTCTAAAAAAATAGGTTGCTTATGTTGACATGTAATAGGATTATTATTACTATTTTAAATGAATTAATAAATAAACATTTAAAAGAAAAATATTCATAGATAACATCTGTAACTAAACTAGGAGCTACGACCTGAAGTACAAGTGGGTATGGCTGAACCCCTGCTGGGCACAGACCTTGGGGTGTTGGATCTGTGTGGACAGGGCAGGGGGAAGTAATATACCTGCCTGAGTGTAGGGGGCCCCAGAGCACCCGCAGGTGTGCCCTGGACAGCATGGTGGCAGGACAGTTTCACACCAGCAGGTGAAGCCGACAGAGGGGCTGTTGCTATGAGAGCGACTGAGTGCGGGGTGACCTGGCCAAGTGTGAAGGGATTGGAAAGGCAGCCCCTGTGAGCTCTTGAAAATGACCAGCCAGGGCCTCCTTCCAGGATAGAGCCCCACATGAAGGGAAAACTGCTGGGAGTGAGATCAGAGTTGAGCAGGACAGAGACCATAGAGACCAAGAGGGAGAGGGTATGGGAAAAAGTGGGGGAGGGCATAGGCAGGCAACTCCGAAGGCCAGTCTCCACTTGTGTTAAAATCACATGAGCATGACAGAAGAGGGGTGTCTATGAAACGAGAAAAGCCATCTATACCAGGCCTCCTGCTAAAAGTTCATGAATGTGAAATTCACATAAAAGTAACAGGAAAGTATCGACATCAAATCCCATACAGATTTACTACAAGAAAAATGAGAATAAGCAGAATAACAAGAATAAAAGCACTTGAGAAGGATGTACTAAAAAAAAGAAAGAAAGAAAAAATGTAACATGCTATTTCAAAATAAGCTAAAAATGTTTAAGAACGTGATAGAAAACATGAAAACAACACCACCATAAGTCAATTTTTATAACTCAAAAATGAGGTGACAGACCCAAGACTTAAAAATAAAAGAAAAAATGAGTTCGTAAATGAGACTAAAGGAGAAGGCAGACAAGAGGACACAAACAATGAATAATGCCTTAAGAGAAGTAGAAGATGAAAAGGAGAAAATTTAAAATTCAAATAGAAACAAAAAAACATGATTAAAGGATTTGAGAGAAAATGAGAAACTATCAAAGGCAGGCTAGAAGGATCCAACATACAGATAATAGGGTCTTTGAAGCCAGCCAAAGCAAGGGAGTAGGATAATTGCTAAAAACTCTATTAAAGAAAACTTTCCTGAAATACCATGATTGAATGTTACATATTGGAAGACTCCCACGTGTACCTGAAAATACTGACCCAGAATGACCAACACCAAGACATACTTTAGTAAAATTGCTGGTATTTAAAGAAAAAGAAAAAAAAATCCCTTGGGCCTCCAGTTAAGAAGAGCAGTGACTTATAAGAGAAAGAATTTATCTGTCTTCAACAGGAACACTGTATGCCAGAACAAAAAGAATAACATAGTTGAGATGCTCAAGTACAGAAAATTTGAGCCAAAAAATTTTATATCCAGAAAAATTGAACTTCAAATATAAAGGGTATAGACGCAGTGCTGTCCACCTGTTCCAGCACATGGTTCCCATAAACCCTCCTGAGGGGCCTTCTAGAGACCAGCTTCAGACCACAGTGATGCAGGAGACGTCAATAGGAGGACTGCTGGTGAGCACAAAATACTAGTTATTTGAAGAACTAGATTAGATGAGAGACACGACAATATGCAATAGCTGTATAAACTGACAATGTAGGTGTAACCTAAGTAAAAATAGAGCATAACAGGGGGATTATTTACAAAAAATTATAATTGTCTCAGCAGTCACACTTGGTGCTAGTAGTTTGATATTGCTCTGCTGAGCTATGGTATGGGTAATGTGGGACAGAAATAGTGATTCATGAAGGGATGTTCTAATTTTATCACTCCAAGTATCCTTAAGACCCAGGGTTCTCAGTGAGAAAGACAGAAGACAAAGATGTAACAAAGAGGGAGTCAAAGAAAATGCCCCAGGAGCGCTGTGTACCCCTAAGCTCAGGTTATGGTTTTAAAATATCATTTTCTATTCAAAATCCCAGGGATTGGGGGAACAGTAGATCCCAGGTCTGGGCAGGAAATATACAAGATGACCCTGCAATGTCTGACATTCCAGCTAGTTAGGGCCCAGTAAAGGCTAAGGGGTTCGGAGCCAACGTGGGGAGGCCCTCTCTGTCCAAAGATGGGTCGACCTGCAGTTAAGAATTGCAATGAGTTAGAAACGCATCAAAAATATTTAAATCCATGAGTTGTTCATGGTATTTTAAAGAAAACCAAGCAAACTAATTAGTCACACTTTGAGGATGACAGAAAATCAATCCACCCTGGGTTTACCTTGAAAACCAGGTAAATTAAAGGAAAGAACAGAGAAACTGGGACTGCTTTATTTAAGAACTGTACCATTGTAACCCCTCATAGTCCATGAGGGGGAATGCCTACTTATAAGATTAGTCCAAGTACTTGATAAAAAAATAAATTAAAATATTACCATTTTGCAGCCCCCAGTGAGTAAGTGGATGTAGGGACTAAGCATCAGGGGCTTCTAACATCAGAGAGAGAGAGAGAGAGAGAGAGAGAGAGAGAGAGAGAGAGAGAGAGAGAGAGAGAGAGAGAGAGACCATCCCAGTCACGTGCTGCTCAAAGCAAGAATTTTGTCTACCCACAATTCATCTGTTGAAGTCCCAACCTCGAGGACCTCAGAATGTGAATGTGGAAGTATTTGTGAAACTGGACACAAAATGGGTCTGGGCTGCCTGTCACTACTTGAGCCAAATTAAGCAAAGACAAGGTTAAATCACATGAGTGTTTATGTCAATAATGCCAGCACTATGGAGAGAGCTGCAGGTCATCCTGAAATTTCTGCTCTAATACTTCCTACTATCCAGCTGATTATATAGAGATAAGGAAGTAGGGCTTGCAGCAAAGGGGAAGGGGGTGAGAGGTCAGGATACGGGCTGCAGGGTCTGTGGGCCCTGTGTCTCCTTCCAGGATCTTAAAGTTCAATAACAAGGTAGTTAATTTTCTGTGATGTTGAAACCCCGTTCAGCCTGTTCCTGGGACTGGAGAATGGTCAGCATTCCTGACGCAAACTCCCAGAGGGGGTCAGGGTGCAGGCACAGCAACCAAATCAAAATGTGTCTTATCCTTTGTTCTCAAAATGTATTTTCTTTTCTGAGCCGTGGACTCATCCAGGCTCTGGGCTCTGAGACATTTTATCTTTTTACAGCCTTGTTTTTCTTCTTGTAACACATCCTCCAGTTTCCCTAAAAGAAACTGTTATCTATAGTTAGTAAGGTGAATAATTATTAAACACCTGTGGTCCTATTCCTATTACGTGCCCTTCCCCTATCATTGGGAGACAGGGCCTTTTTGAGATAACTGAGATAAAATGAGGCCCTTCTGGTGGGGTCCTACTCCAATCTGACTCGTGCCCTTAGGAGAAGAGAGGATTAAAGACACACACAGATGAAAGACCCCTTGGGGCCATGGGGAGAGAGGGCTGCCTACAAACCAAGGAAAGAGGCTTCAGGAGAAACCAGACCTGCCGACACCTGGATCTTGGGCTTCCAGTCTCCATACTTGTGAGTGATGGGGAATATAAGACATTTTTTTTTGGGGGGGGGGAGGACCTAGCAATCTGAATCTGTGCCAGTAACCTAATGTACATTCTTGATAGTCTATAATTAAGTCACTGCCCCTTTCTCCACAATCTGGTCTAGCAAGACCTGTTTTCCTACTCACTCCCAATTTACAAATAAACAAAGACTGTAACAGCTTAGCTACAGGGGAGGTCACTGGCACCACCCAGACCAGGCATTTAGATACAATCTAACTTCCCCATGCTGACCGACTCAGGAGGGGCTGTGGAAGCCCACCACAAAGGCCTGGTAGTTAGGAAACAGAAAACAAAGAAACCAAAGGGTATAAAGGGAAAGCTTGCTCTATATTCACCCAGGATTTGGAGAACTGACCCCCTGAGTCACAGTACTAGTACATCTGAAAATAAAGGGGTTTTTCCTGGATCTCTGAGTACTCCCAGTGTATTTTTCAGTCGCCTGGTAAATTCTGTAACATGAGGAGATAAATCTCCATGGTTTTATCCCAGTCTGTGGGATTTAGCTATAGCAGCCTGAGCAGATTAATATGGGGGAGGTAGGGAGGATCCGCAAGGCCCAGAATGGCTGCATAGATGCTGCACTGCAGGCTGGGTCTGCAGGACCTCAGGCCACTCTGTAAATCAAGTCCTGCTACCAAGGGGACAGGATCCAGAGTGAACTCAGTAGGAATAGGGTCAGCCAAGTTGCAGATGCTTGCCTTTTAAAAAAACAACACAACTTTATTTTTTGGAGCATTTTTAGGTTCACAGCAAAGTTAAGTGGCAGGTTTAGGAAGTGCCTCCCCGCATGGCTATTCCATACCACAGAGGTACACCTGTTACAATCATGAGCCCACACTGGCACCTCACCCTCACCCAGCCCATAGCCACTGTTAACGAAAGAAACATTCAAACCTGTGAAGAGCTCTTGTGCGTTTATTTGAGCCAAACTGTCAACAGTTGCTGGGAAGCAGAATCTCAATAGATTGAGATAATGTTCCGGAGAATGGCAGTTTCGCGCCTCGTTTTATACATTCCAATCAAAGGAAAAGATGTAAGTGGGTTACATGAGATCCACTGGTGCCATCACAGAAAGGGAGGTGGGAGAAAGCGAAGTGGGGGAAACCTCTGGGATTAGGTAAAAAGTAAAATGATGGACACATACTTCCTTTTCTTAGGTGGGGGCAGGGTAGTTAACAGGCAACAATTAACTCAGTAACAATGAGGGGATTTGTGGTCTCAGAGAAAACATTCCAATGATATGTTTTCGTAGATGCAAAACGACAATAGGCTCAGTTAAAGTAAAGATTGATCTTTGTCAGGGAGGATACCAGCCTAGGACATGACTACCCACCATAAATTGCTTTTTAATTTAAAAGTTTTCATTTCAGACCATCCTTTGTGGATACTTTAGGTCTGAGTTTGCAAGGCCGCCACGCAGGCCTTCCCTGAGCTAGTCGGGCTAATATGTGCCCTCTTCTTATCGACACCATGTAGTGCTTCTTAGAACAAGTGTATTCTTTCTTTGGGTTGGGTGTTGAACTTTCCAATGCCACTACTGTGAGGTATGAAGGATTTTTTTCTGGTCTCATTGCCCAGAGGAGAAGGAGGTGGGAATGAAGGTGGGGGTGGCCATGGGGAACCAGGAGGACTGAGCCATTGTGGCACCTGAGCGGGAGAGCCAGAGGGGCTAGAGGGCGCTCAGGGTCAGTGGGAGTCACCAAACTTCCAGGGCTGATGGGACCTGGCAGCCTAAGCAAGTCTGGCTCCAGGGCCTAGGCGGTTGCAGCTCCTGGTTCTGGCTGCTCTGCTGCCTCCACAAACAGAGGCTTAGTTTCTTTGTGCTCTGCTCTCTGATTTGCAAAATAAAGCAGGGGTATTCTGCAAGCCCAGCGTGTCAGGGGAAAGAATGAAGATCGATCTGAATTAACTTATCTCCAGAGCAGGGAGAGGGCTTGGCAAGGGACCAGACCAGCGGCTCCCTTCATCCTGAACTCCCACCACCATAGAGCCATTGCCCTGTGCCAGGCACTGCTTTAAGCACTTCCCCCTCATCAGCCTCCCAAGCTCTGCCCTCACATCTGCAGGCGCAGCAGCCAGGCTGGTGTGCAGGGATCATGGGCTTTCCCACCCGGATAGTGTCTGGAGGCCACTGCACTCAGGGCAGGAGGATGTCCTATTGTTCTGATTCTGGACTGAAGTGCTGAGCGACTCAGAACTCTGGTTAGAGTTAGGCTGGTCTCCTCCATGGTCCCGAAAGGTCGTTATGAAACTGGGCAACCAAGGGGTCCAAGCTGCCTGTCACTACTTGAGCCAATTCAGCAGAGACAGGGTTGACTCATATATGAGCATTTATTCCAATAATGCCGGAAGCCTGCAAATCATCCACAAAAATCTGCTCTACCCCTCCCCATAAGTCAGCTGTTTATATGGGATACAAGGACAAAGATTACATGGGGAAGTAGGCAAAAGGAATAGGAATGGGTGTAATGGTTACACATCACAGGCAATGTGGGCAATGGCTAGGGGGTTGCAAAGGGCAGGGGGCATCCGAGACTTCATTGTTTCCTTTCTGCAACAAGGCTGCTGGTCTTTCCATGATAATAGGGAGTTCCTGGATGGGTAGGATGGACCGAATTTCCAAGTGAGCTCCCAGATCCCATGTACAACTCCCAGCCAGGTTAGGAGGTACTTTCTTTAATCAGAACAAAACAATCACAGTTAACAGAGCATGACTAATAGTTCTTCTTTTTTTATTTATTTTCTCTTTTTATTTCTTATAACTAATTGCTAGTCCCCAATATTCTATTCTGTCCCTAACAATTACAGCTTTATTGTGGTCTCTGGTTCAGAAAAGCAATGCTTCTCACATCACTGGCACATCTCAGAGTCCAAAACACTTTGAGCTCATTTTCCGATCACAATGAAACCCGGGTAAAATGGGGAAATCACTGACTTGCTGGTTCTGTGTGGCCCCTGAGCAGAAGAAACTGTTATCGGCGAGATGATGAGATCTCGGTTTTTGTCTTTTTGAAGGAAATGTTTTAATTAAAAGACAAAGTGTAGTAAATAAAGTACGTAAGAGTTTATTGGCAATATGGAAATATATTTAGATGGGACTGAGTGGGCACCTCAGAGTGAGAGTGCCCCAGTTAGTTATGGAGTTTAGTATTTATGGGCTTTGTTTTTTTAGACTTTTTTTTTTTTTTTTTTAGTTCCCTCTCTTGCTTAATTACCTGTGTATATATCAGGTGACTGGAACTGGTGATCTATGTGGCTGAATAATGTTTTGAGATTGAATTAGAGATTTGATGATGATAATTTCAGGTACGGTGAAGTCTGTTTTGGCTTAAAATTTTCATTTTAGGCCCTATAGACATGTAGAAATGCATCCGGATAATCTACCACAAATCACTCCATTTGTCTGTTTGGCTCATGTCTAATTTTGTGGGCGGCAGGAACAGACCAGTGGGGTCAGACCAGTGGGGTCAGGCTGAACGTGGGCTTAGCAACTTTGGTATTTGAGTTGTGAATATTTGAGAATTCAGAGCCAAGACTCAAACTATGAGAGAACATCTACACTAATAAAAGCCTAGGTGGCCCTCGCGCGCAATGTTGCCACAAGATGGCCGCCATAAGATGGCCGTGTGCATAGCGGAGGCAGGGCCCAGGGGCTGCTCCATGGTGAGGCCTGGGGGTCCTGTAACTCCATGCAGCATGGAGGAGGCCAGTCCTGGCGTCTACGCCACCTCGCATAGAGGAGGCGGGTCCCGGGCAGAGGAGGCAGGTCGCTGCAGGGAAGGGCAGTTGGGGGCAATCAGGCCAGCAGGGGAGGGCAGTTGGGGATAGTTGGGGGTGATCGGGATGGCAGGGGAGGGCAGTTGGGGACAATCAGGTAGGCAGGCAGGCAGGCGAACGGTTAGGAGCCAGCAGTCCTGGATTGTGAGAGGGATGTCCGACTGCCAGTTTAGGCCTGATCCCTAATCCAGCAGTAAGACATCCCCTAAGGGGTCCCAGATTAAAGAGGATACAGGCTGGGCTGAGGGACTCCCCCACTGCACAAATTTCGTGCATCGGGCCACTAGTTTACTTATAAAAGCACCGAGGTAGAAGCAGTAATTCATAGAAGAAATGGACTGAGGAAACAAGTTATAGAGGCAAAGGAAGGGCCCAAGGAGCTTAGCAGTCAGGAAGCTAATGAATGGTATCTTGCTTGGGTAGAGGGGGAGAGGGAAGGGAAAGTCGGGGAAGTGCTGGGGAAGGGGCTTAAAGGGAGGTGAGGGTGGGGAGCACTGGGTTCTCTGATCCCAGGGGAAGTTCTCAATAAAATATTCAGTAGTTTTCTAGGTGTGTCCTTTCAGGGTCAGGGTCTCCACTGATAGACTGGCACCAGGGGAGGGTGTCATCTATAATAATAAAAGGGTAATATGCTAATTAGACCAGATGTCCTTCTGGATGAAGCCCATAGCCAGAGGGAAGCTCGGGTTCCAGGTGCCTACCAGCAGCCAGAGGGAAGCCTGGGTCCCAGTTGCCAGAGGGAAGCCGGTGTCAGCAGCCGGGGATAGGAAGACCTACTTGTGCATCTGGCCTCTAGTTATTCAATAAAGCTTGTCCTGAAGTCATCCATGGCTGGTTTCGTTGCTTTTCTGGGCTTGGAGCTGAAGTACAATAGAGGCCTAGATATTATCTCTAGAAAGGAAAGGTTGGGGGTCCAAACTGCATGACCTGCGATATGCTAGGGCTGTGGTCGGCAAACTGAGGCTCGCGAGCCACATTCGACTCTTTGGCCCATTGAGTGTGGCTCTTCCACAAAATACCACAGCCTGGGAGAGTCTATTTTGAAGAAGTGGTGTTAGAAGAAGTTTAAGTTTAAAAAATTTGGCTCTCAAAAGAAATTTCCATCGTTGTACTGTTGATATTTGGCTCTGTTGTCTAATGAGTTTGCCGACCACTGTCTAGGGGATAAAAGGTCACCCTGGGGGCAAGGTCCCACACTACAGTGGTCCTTTGCTAGGCACCGGGGCTTTCTACCCTGGTGGCCCTTCTGTACATGGCCCATCGTCCTTGCTCTGCTCATGTCTGTCTAACTGCCTACTACCTACCTAATTATTTATTTTAATATTCCCCCCTCAAAAGAGTGGAATTTAAAAGTTTTTGGAAAGTTGAAGGGGGATGGTTTGGCTTTTGTAATTTTGCTGTTTTTTTTTAGAGGGTGTAGACCTATGGGTCTTAGTCTTTTGTTGACTGGAACAGGTTTAGGTAGAACAAAACTGAATTTCTGTATGATTTAGGGGACTGTTAGAGTCATCTATTAGGGAAATGGGTTGGAATCCCTGTATGGCCATTATCTGAAGTTGGACTATCTGCATTTTTGGAAGAGATAAAGTGAATAAGACAGTTAAGATGCATGGACCAAAAAGTGAAAGGAGGAGGATTGCTGTTAAGGGACCTGTTAACGTAAAAAATCATTGAAACCTGTAAAGAATTTTTGTAAGTTTATTTGAGCCAAACTGTTGACATATGCCGGGAAGCAGAACCTCAAGGAATTGAGATAATGCTCCGGAGAATGGTGGGTTACATCTGTATTTATACATTGCAATCAAAGGAAGGGACATAGGTGGGTTACATGAAATCCATTGGTGATAGACTAGAGAGGCGGGAGAAAGCAAAGGGGGCGGGGAAACCCCTGGGATAGGATAAAAAGTAAAATGATATATGGTAGGTGCAGGAACAATTAACATGATAATGAAGGAATTTGTGGTATCTGTCCTGGTGACCCAGCAGGCACATTAGGTTGTGGCCCAAGGAGTCTGAAAAAAAGGCAAGTTACAAGTTACCCAGACATTTCAAGGGCATGTTATTATAGACTAGTGACCTGGTACATGAAATTCATGCACACTAAAAGGGGATTAATTAGAGGAAATAATTTAATATTGCTACTTGTCCTTTCTCTATAATAGAAGTGTCAGAGATGAAAGAAAATTAGTAAAATATATATGAAAACCTTTCTCCTGTCACAATCTGGGGCTCACCACAGGCCCCAGAGTCAAGTCCCTGCCCACCCACATGCACCTCAAAATCACATGAGACCCATACCTCGCCAGTCCCCCCCACCCCCCCTCATTGGGCTAGATCCAGACCTGGCCAGCCCCACCCTTGTCAAGCCATGATGGATAGGGGGCATAGCTTCAGGTCCCCTGGCCCAGTGTCAGGATGGGGGGCATGGCCTGAGGTCCCCCAGCCCAGACCGGGGTGGGGTGTGTGTCTTGAGGTCCTCCGTCAAGCCCCGCCAGGTGGGGGAGCACAGCCTCAGGTCCCCTGGCCCAGCACTGGGAGGGGAGTGCAGCCTCAGGCCCCCCCGTCAAGCCCTGCTGGGTGGGGGCGCAGCCTGAGTTCCCCTAACCCAGCACTGGGGGTGCACCTTGAGGTCCCCCGTCAAGCCCTGCTGGGTGGGGGGCACAGCCTGAGATCACCTGTCAGGCAGAGGGGCACAACCTCAGGTCCCCCCTGGCTCGGTGCTGGGTCCGGGGGCGCATCCTGAGGTCCCCTGTGAAGCCCTGCCGGGCAGGGGGTGCGGTCTGAGGTCCCCCAGCCTGGCACTGGGGCAGGGGGAGCAGCCTGAGGTCCCCTAGCCCAGCACCAGGACGGGAAGTGCACCTTGAGGTCCCCTGTCATGCCCTGCCAGGTGGGGGAGGCGCAGCCTGAGGTCCCCTGTCAAGCCCTGCTGGGTGGGGGAGGGCATAGCCTCAGGTCCCTGCTGATTGCTTGTTAAGGCTCCTTATGGGAACTTGGCCTCAGTTGTGGGTGCAGCCATCTTTGTGATGGAGTGATGGTCAATTAGCATATCCCCTCTTTATTAGATAGGATGCAAAAAGACAGATAGGCTCAGTTAAGGTAAAGGTTAACTTTGTCAGTGAAGATAACAGCCTAGGAGGTGACTACCCACCATAACTGCTTTTAGTTAAAGTTTAATTTCAGACCATCCTTTGCAGATACTTTAGGTCTCTGAGTTTGCAAGACCACCTGCAGGCCTTCCCTGAGCTTGTCAGGTCAGCATGTGGCCCCTTTCATCCACAGACCTAGTAGCAGAAGGAATCAGGTCAGTTTGGAAAGTATATTTTGTTGTTTTAAATGGTGTTGTTAATGTCCTGTTAGGTGAAGGTCTGTAATTAGTATGTTTTATATGTTTTTGTTTGTTTGTTATTTTCAGAGAGGGAGAGAGAGATAGAAACATCAATGATGAAAGAGGATCATTGGTCAGCTGCCTCCTGCATGCCCCCTACTGGGGATCGAGCCCGCAACCCTGGGCATGTGCTCTGACCAGGAATCAAACCTGGGACCCTTCAGTCTGCAGGCTGACGTTCTAACCACTGAGAAAAACCGGCTAGGGCTGTTTTATGTGTATGTGTGTGTGTTTTTTAATTTGGCCAGTGATATTAATATAAAAATAGTCACAGGTGTTATAGTATAAATTTTTTTGTCTGATGTCAGTAAGTAGTTTAGTATTATGCTGTTATTTAATGATATTTTGGCTAGTGAGTCTAAAGATTTTGAAAGTAGTTGGAAATTTTTTTCTGTTTCATGTGTGATAACAGTTATGAATGTAGTTATTTTTTGTAGTTATGGTATTATAAGTTATCCCACCTGCAAGTCCTATGGCTGCCGATTAAGGCTATAATATTGGCAATTATACTAGTAAGTCCAATTGTATGTTTTTCTGTTTGTGTATAGGGTTAAAAAACTTGACTTTTTTGTTGTTGTTGAGGGGGTAATACATTTTATTGTTTAGAATTCTGAAGTTTTAGGCTTGAAGCTTTGTAAAACAATGCCCCCTTGTGGGGTTTTGTCTAGGAATATGGTTAAGTATAAATATTTAGTTTTGCTTTGAGTTAATGTGGAATTAAGATTAGAGTGATTTAGTGATTTTAGGATAGTTATGATGCGTAAGGCATGGTGGTTCTAGTTAGAATAGTTATTTTTTAGGATGATGTTTTTAAAGAGTGGACTACATGTTAATATTTATCGTTAGGTTTTTGTGTGGTGTCATTGTATATTGATCTCATTGACAACATTAAGTGGGTTTTTTTAAAAATATATTTTATTGATTTTTACAGAGAGGAAGGGAGAGGGATAGAGAGTTAGAAACATCGATGAGAGAGAAACATCGAACAGCTGCCTCCTGCACACCCCACACTGGGGATGTGCCTGCAACCAAGGTACATGCCCTGGACTGGAATCGAACCTGGGACCTTTCAGTCCGCAGGCCGATGCTCTTTCCACTGAAAAAAAAAACAGTTAGGGCAGTAATTAGCAAACTGCAGCTCAAGAGCCACGTGCGGCTCTTTGGCCCCTTTAGAGTGGCTCTTCCACAAAGTACCACGTGCGGGCGCACACGTACAATGCGATTGAAACTTCGTGGCCGATGCGCAGAAGTCGGTTTTCAGCTCTCAAAAGAAATGTCAATCGTTGTACTGTTGATATTTGGTTCTGTTGACTAATGAGTTTGCCGACCACTGGGTTAGGGCAACATTAAGTGGTTTTACAGTGTAATTGTTGGCATTTGGTCTGGCATTTTTTTATTATAGGTTTTTATGAAATGATGTTTTATCTTTGAAATAGCAGGTAGCATTTTGTTGTGGGCTATATCTAGATAGATAGATAGATAGATAGATAGATAGACAGACAGACAGACAGATAGATAGATAGATACTGGTAGATAGATAGGTAGATGATAGATAGATAGATCTATAAGACTTTGCACCAAACCCAACTATAATGATTTTCTGTATATAATTAAAAATTCCATTGGAGGAAAAGTTAGTGTAGAGATTAGTATAGAGGATGGTGGTTATGGGTTTAAAGTGTTAATGTTGAGTGGAGTTACTTGGGATTGCAGAAACTTGAATAGCTGTATTACGGGTAGATAAAAGGAGCCTGATAAGGCAGTTTAGAAGGGTATTCGTAGGATCAGCAGATTGTATTAATACAGTAAGTAGCCTGTGTGTCTGGAATGGGTTGTTGGTGACATATTTAATAATTGGATTTAGATATTTGTGATAATATTTTGGGGGTTGTTAGGTAGAGAGAATTGTTTTGTCACATTATACTTAGAGATGGATAGTAGTAATAATTACTAAAAGTATGTATGTGTTCATTTGCCTTATTTTGGAGTGATGCATTCAGCTGGCAATTTCAGGTATTTTGGTTGTTGTATGAGTGGAAAGCAAGACAGGGTACAGTCCCTTTCATAAGGGTGGGAGTTGCGAATCAGGAGATCCATCTCTCCGGGTTTTAATGAGGATCTGGGAGCCAGGCTCATATAAAAGAGGGGAATTAGCAGTTGTGGGGTCTATTTGGTGACGTATTCTTGTAAGGCTTGTTGAAATTTGGTTAGTGATCTGAAATAATGGGTGGCTGTAGCTATTTTTTCATTAAACAGAAGGTCAGGATAAAGGAAGGATCTCCCATATTGGGTCTCAAAGGGCTTCATTGGCATTGAGTAGTTGGGCTGGCTGGAGTCTGTAAAGAGCAGTAGGAAGGATTTGTAGTCAATTTTGTTTGATTGTTGTTATTATTTTTGTTGTTTTGCAGAATTTGTTAATTTGCTTTTTTCTTAATAGTCTGATTAGCTTTTTTATTTCCATTCTTTTTTAAAAAATATATTTTATTGATTTTTACAGAGAGGAAGGGAGAAGGATAGAGAGTTAGAAACATCAATGAGAGAGAAACATCAATCAGCTGCCTCCTGCACACCTTCTACTGGGAATGTGCCCGCAACCAAGGTACATGCCCTTGACCGGAATCGAACCTGGGACCCTTCAGTCCTCAGGCCGAAGCTCTATCCACTGAGCCAAACCAGTTAGGGCAGTCTGATTAGCTTTTTATTTTTTCTGAGGTCTCCAGGCCGAGTGTAAGTGCCAGTGGACCCCAGAGCCTTACAGACTCGCTGTGTAATAATGACAGTAAAGGAAGGCCTTTGTAATGACCTGGGTAGTCCACATTGAGGAATAATCTCTTTTAAGGATTTTTGACTACCTACTGGGTTCTTTTTGTTCTGGTGGGAAAGGCTTCTCTCCAACTGGTTGAGATGTCAATAAAGACGAGTAGATGTTTTGTTTCGCAGGCCGATGCTCTATCCACTGAGGGTGTTTGAGTGAAGTCAATTTGCCAGTCTTGCCCTCAGTAGGGTCCTCTTTGAGCCGGTTTTCCTGAAGGAGAAGGCTTGGGTCCCTCCTCCTTAATTTATGGCACCCAGGGCACAGTTCTGACAAACCTGTCGGGTGGTTTGCGTTAGGCCCTTTTTAGTAAAAAGACATCGACAGACTTTTTACCTAAAACGTATTCCATGTAAAACGGCAGGAGTCATGTAACTTTTTAATAACTTTCCATTGTAGGGTTTGGAAGGTGAGTGATATTTTCCTGCTGGCATAGTTTTCCATGGTTTTGATATATTGTTGTTTGACCCAGTGAATTTTCTCCTGGTTTATACTGAGGGGTGGGGCCTTCTCCAGGCCAGTTGGAATTAGAGGCCCTAACAAGCATGTCAAACTTGCGGCCCGAGTTTGACATGCTTGCCCTAGAAGAGAACTTTGAGTAGAAGCCGTTCTTTTAGTAGAGATATTGGCAAACGTATCTTTGTGTTATTTTATTTTTATGTCCCTTGTAGTGCATAATTTTTGGCGGGGGGGGGGGGTAAGTTTATAGTTTGAAGGAATTTAAGGATTTGAGGCTCATGTTTGATAGGGGTATTCCTGGTCGTGAGGTATTTTCTTTCTTTTTACTTATTTATTTTTTTCTTTTTGTTTTGTTGTGAGTTTTTTTGTATTGTTTTGTTTTTATTTTTTGCTAATTCTTACCTGAGGATATTTTTTCATTGATTTTTAAGAGAGAGTGTAAGAAAGAGGGAAAGACAGAGAGAAACATCAATGTAAGAGAAACACATCGATTGGTTGCCTCCTGCACACGCCCCACCAAGGCTTGGTCCAGGGAGGAGCCTGCCACCAAGGTATGTGCCCTTAGCTGGAATTGAACCCGGGAACCATTGGTTCACAGCACGATGCTCTATCCACTGAGCCAAATCGGCTAGGCCTTTTTCTTTCTTTTTAAGTAGCAGGCCTGAGTATGAAATATTAGAAATGTATATTTAGAGTCAATGTAAATATTGATTCTTTTTCCTTTTCCTAATTTAAGGGCTTTTGTTAGGAGTGTTAGTTTAGTTGGCTGGGCAAAAGTCCCAGCGGGGAAAGCTCAGGCCTCAGTGACCTGTTGAGGTGACAATTGTGTAGCCAGACGAGTACATCCCATTCCTGACAAAACTATTTTTATTAGAGAACCGGACCTCGTCCACCTTGTCCAGTGGCTGGTCCTTCCAGGCTCTCCTGCGGCATAGGTTTGATTGATAATTTTGTTGTAGGAATGAGGGGGGGGGGTGCTCATTCTCTCCTGAGGGGCGGGTATTCAGGTAGTTGGAATTAGAGTGGAGTAGTGCTTTATCCTGACTTGGGGTTTTTTAAATATTAAAATTTGGTATTTTAGTATTTTGTTTAAGTCAGTAGGGTCCCTATGTTTTGGAAGGGAGTTTATCTGGTAGGAGGAATAAAGGGTGATTTTTGTCTACGAGTAATTTTGGAGGCCTCCTCCGCTACAGCGCCAGTTGCTGTAATTATTTTAAGGCAGTGAGGCCATCCCCGGGGCATGGAGTCTAAGTTTTTGGAGAGGTTCCCAATAGGTTGTTTTATGGGCCCTAGATTTGGGGTTAGAATCTCTATCGCTACCCCCTGTCTTTTAGTTGGAAAGGGTTTTGGGGTTTGGTTGCCCAAGAGCAGGCGCCTTTATTAGAGGTGTCTTTAACTGGGTAATCATCTGTTTTTGTTTCTCATTTTAGGGCAGAGGAATTTGCTCAGGCTCTGATCTGAGAGCCTGATAGAGAGGCTTTGCTATTTTCCCATGCCCTTGGATCCCGAGTCTACAGTATCCCGTCAGTCCGGGAAAACTCAAAGTTGTTTTCGGGTATTGGGATCTAGAATTTGTTATATGGCCTGTATTCTTTTTGGAGACAATTTCCAATTAATAATTCTTAGAAGCCTCAATCCTCAATAATCCAGATAAGCAAACAACCAGCATTTCTTAGATTGACACCCATGAGCATATTTTAAACATGCTTAGTTTCAAAGCACACTTTCCATAAAGCAAAAGACATTATAACAACTCCAAATCCACCTTGCAGACTTTTTTGCAGTATAGGTAAAAGCAAGCAATCCAGAAATCAAAGCTGTAATGAGTTAACACATAGCTAAGTTTTCCCCAGAAACTTGTACTTTTCTTTCTTTCTTTTTTTTAATATATTTTATTGATTTTTTACAGAGAGCAAGGGAGAGGGGATACAGAATTGGAAACATCAATGAGAGACAAACATAGATCAGCTACCTCTCCTGCATACCCCCTATTGGGAATGGGTCTGCAACCAATGTACATGCCCTTGAGCAAAATTGAACCTGGGACCCTTCAGTCCACAGGCCGATGCTCTATCCACTGAGCCAAACCAGTTAGGGTGAAACTCATACTTTTAAAGATGGCCAGACTAGAGTTTTTGACCAGGTACTTGCATCTCAAAGGTCATAGGGACCACGGGAGAGCACTGTTGTAAATCCAAACCTTGCAGTACTCCTCCATGCTGTCTGGTGATCTATCACCCTGATGTCTGGGAAATGTCCTGATCTACCTCCTCATCCTACTCCAAATCCTCGCCAGCACATGGTGTGGTGTGAACACCAGGGGAAGGCTGTGCCCCTCAGGCAAGGACATTCCCTCCCTGGCTCCCCTAACATTCTACTGAAGACCCGAATCCCTTCTGATCCCCACAGGGCCACTGCAAGGAGCTGGAAGAAATCAGGCCTGTGAGGGTCAGGTGCAAGGAGGCATGGAGGGGATGAGGGAATCCTCCGTTCATGTATGGCTGGGTCCATCTGTGGTAGGGGACCCCAAGAATGGCAGATCAGCCAGCCTGGGCCAGGATCTGAAGAACTTAGCGCCCCTCTACCCTCAACCTCGGGCAGGAGGAGGAAAAAGGCAGCAAAGTTTGAGCAGATCTCTGGCAATAGAAATCCTAACATTTTGACGTCTGCATCCCTTGCTCATGGGTTTGTTTTGATTTTCTGAGTGAAACCCAATGACCTTTGGGCAGTTGAACAAAGGCATCAGAGTGCTGGGAGAGTAGCCTTGAAGGAGAGCCTGGCCTCAGTAAGATTTTCTTACAGAGAGATTCTCTCTAGTTTTCTACAGTAAAGAATTCATCCTGCCAGCCTCTCAATGCCGCATGGATGTGTGTCTCAAATGATGTCCTGTGTCAGCGTTTCAGCCGTGGGGTTAGGGGAAGAACATGGAGGGTGGACATCCGTGATACATAGCTAATGTGAAGGTTCTGGGGTAGATGTTTCCAAATGCTATTCCAGGTATCCTAGGGGTACAAAAGGGCCAGTCACAGAAGGAGTGGGGGGTGAACAACATAAACTGATGAACAAAAATAGAGCCAGAGTCATAGAAGCATTGAATAGACCATCCAACCTAAGAGGGAAAGCTGGAGGGGGTGGGGAGTAAGAGATCAACCAAAGGACTTGTACTATGTAGTATGCATGCATCTGAGCATAATCAATGGACACAGACAGCAGGGCGTGAGGGCATGTGCTGGGGGGTGGGAGCGGCTGGGGAGAGGTCATTGGGGGGGGGAAAGGAAACTTACATAATACTTTAAACAATAAAGAATTTAAATTTTAAAAAAAGGAGTGAGGGGACTTTCTCTAATTAATGGGATTCTCAAAGAGGCTTTAATTCCTACTGTTACTCGAGATTCTAGATGATTCTGTCCCAGAGAACTCCCCATCTTCACATCGCAGTAATGTGCAACACTGCAGCAAAGCCTGCCGTTTATACTAAAGGGTGAGTGACTAATACTTAGAATCTTGATAGTGAGGCAATTGTAGAGATAAGGAGGCCAGTGGGTACCTCTAAATGGGGGAGACTCGGTGGTGGTCACTGAGCAGATCGGACTTCTCTCGTTCGCGCACTTCACTCAGCTTCCTCTGCAACCATGTCTGACAAACCTGATATGGTTGAGATTGAGAAATTTGATAAGTCGAAATTGAAGAAGACAGAAACGCAAGAAAAAAACCCCACTGCCTTCAAAAGAAACGATTGAACAGGAGAAGCAAGCAGGCGAATCGTAATGAGGCACGCGCCGCCAATATGCACTGGACATTCCACAAGCATTGCCTTCTTATTTTTCTTCTTTTAGCTGCTTACCTTTGCAAGATGCAAAGAGGTTGCATCAGTTTAAGTGACTGTGCTGCCCCTTTTCACATCAGAACTACTGACAACCAAGGCCACACCTGCTGCTCCCATCTGCCTGGCTGGCTGGCTGGCGGGGAAGGGGGGACCTTGCATGTTGGTGAAGGAACGAGCTGGGTGGGACGAGGGTGAAATCTAGAGTAAACACCAAGCTGGTCCAAGGGGTCCTGCGGGCTGTAAAATGCAGTTTAATCAGAGTGCCATTTTTTTGTTGTTTTTCACATGATTTTAATTATTGGAACGCACAATTTTTTAAAAATGCAAATAAAAAGTTTTAAAACCTGGAAAAAAGAAAGGATGGGGGAAGGTCAGTATCTCAGATGGTTGGGTAGAATGTCAAATGGATGCCCTTTGGCCATTTTCATCATTTCACCCAAAGGCATTTAAGATAATGGAGGACTATGATCAAAGGTGTCTTTTCTCCCAAGAGCCTGGGGTGGAGGCTACAGGCTGGCAGGATGATCCAGGGCCTGCATGAGAAATGAGCTACACCTACATGCAACCTCATACCCCACATGAGATCCTGAATGGGACCAGACAAGGACATTATAAAGCTTAAAATGTAGATTAACTGTCAAGTCCCAATGTTAGTTTCTGGGTTTTGGCCGATGTACCATGGCCATGGGAAAGGAACACGCAAGAACTATTGGGCCCAGCAGTATGGCTCAATGGTTAAGTGCTGACCTATGAACCAGGAGGTTGCGGTTCAAATCCAGGTGAGGACACAGGTCCCGGTTGCGGGCTCGATCCCCAAGGGGGGCGTGCAGGAGGCAGCCGATGATGATTCTCTCTTATCATTGATGTTTCTATTTCTCTCTCCCTCTCCCTTCCACTCTCTGAAATCAATAAAAACATATTTTAAAAAAGAACTATTGGAACTATCTTTGCAACTTTTCCGCAAATCAATAATTATTCCAAAATAAGAAAATGTATTTAATTTCATAATAATTTTAAAAAGCCACAGGTGAAAGCTAAGAGGCTGGAGAAAGTGGAGAGGGGCAGGTCTGGTGGGTGGAGGGCTGGAGAGGGGGAACACTGAGACCAGATTATAAACGCTGCTGGGGAAGGAGGCTTGGCTCAGTCTGCAGGAAGCTAGAGGTCAAGCTCTGGCACTTCAAGCACTTGGATGACGAGATGAGGATGTTGATGGAAGATTAGGATTATAAAATCCTCAAACAGTTGGCCTCGACCCTGAGCCCTGGGCAATCACTTTATCACCTGGCAGGCAGAAAGGGGACTTTTGAATCCATTTGTTTCAGAACAGTTGAGCAAATCAGTCTTCAGGGGTTTCCATAGATACCTGAAGACACTGGATGATGGTGACGCCAGGGATTGCAAACATCCGGTATTTGGTTGGCCTCCTTTCCCCAGCTCCTCTGTCCTCTGTCTGGATTATGAAAGCCTGACAAACTGTACTGGGGGCCCAGAGTGCCAGCCACACTCACCCCTAGGGTATTGTGTGTGAGTAAATGTGAAACTGGGGGGCTTCATTTCATCCTGTAAAACCATTACTATCTAATAAATCAGTACTGAAGCCTCTTTTAAGAAATAAAGAAGACAAAAATGCAGTTTCTAATACATTATCTATCTGGGAGCAAGCAGCGAGTTCTGAGCAGCTGCCTTTCTGAGCCATCACAGCCAGCCTGTGTAAGACCCGAGTGTACAGCTGCAGGTCTGCTGGGGACCCACGAACTCTGTCTGTGACGCCAGCAGCAGGTCAGGCTCCGTGGCACAAGAAGCTTAGGACGCTGCTCCCCCCCTCCCCCCCCCCCCATGCCCAGACGCTTTCCTGCTGTGGGTGTGCCAAAGGCTGCCCTCTGCTGGCTGGCTCTAACATTGCCGGGCTCCGTGCTTCTACTCAACTTCCAGGCATGTTGCATCAGCCGGATGACGGATGACGCAGGCTCACTGCTAAACCAAAGCGCTGTTGTGGTGGTGTAGGTAGGTGGTGGGGTGAAGCTTACCTCTCAGGCTCCTTTCTCGTTGCTGTGGGAACTGTGTCCACAGCCCGTACATATCCCTGGGCCTCACTCCGGCCAGGGGAACTAGTGACCCATGAGAACCATGGTGCTGCTCAGCACCTGGAAAGAAACTCCAGCTGCTGTTACTGAGCCCAGGCTCTGAGGTCTGCCATCTTTGCCCACATCCTTGGCCCAAGAAAGGGTCCAGTCTACTCCACCCTGGCCATCTGGACTGGCACCAAAGTGGTTTCATATTAAGAGAAAATAAGACATCATCTTCTACTTAAGTATATTCTCACAAAGAAACGCAGACCTCTTCCCAGATATTGGGCCTGGGTTAAGGGACAGAAATGGGAGGGTGGAGATGCTCACTTTACAAAGTACCTGGTGTTAATGTAAAAAAACATTGAAACCTGTAAAGAATTTTTGTGAGTTTATTTGAGCCAATCTGTGGACATATGCCTGGAAGCAGAACCTCAACGAATTGAGATAATGCTCTGGAGAATGGCGGGTTACATCTGTATTTATACACTAGAGGCCCAGTACATGAAATTCATGCACTTGGGGGGGGGGGCGCGTTTCCTCTCAGCCGGGACTGCGAGCCCTCAGGGGATGTCTGAGTGCAGCAGAGGCGGGTAGAGGGTCCCGCCATCACCGCTGTGCTGGCCAGCCGTGACCCCAGCTCTGGGCTTTTGGCTGAGCAGTGCTCCCCTGTGGGAGCGCACTGACCACTAGGGGGCAGCTCCTGCATTGAGCATCTTCCCCCTGGTGGTCAGTGTGCATCATAGTGGCCGGTCTTTCCACAGTTTGGTCGATTTACATATTAACCTTTTATTATATAGGATTGCAATCGAAGGAAAGGGACCTAGGTGGGCTACATGAAATCCACTGGTGATAGATTAAGGAGTTGGGGTAAAGCAAAGCAGGGGAACCTCTGGGATAGGGTAAAAAGGGAAATGATGGATATGAGCTTTTTTTACAGAGATGGATACAGGATAGTTTTACATAATTAACAGTTGACAATTAACTTGATAACAATAACAATGAGGGAATGTCCTGGTGCCATTTGTTTGCCCTGAGTGGTCTGGAAAAAGGGAAGTTACAAGTTACCCATACATATCTCAGATATGTTATCTTAGACAGAAAAAAGACAAATGGGCTTAGTAAAGATCTAAGTTGATCTTTGTCAGGGAAAATACTGGCCTAGGACATGACTACCCACTGTTTGTAGTTAAATATTTAATTTTCAGACCATCTTTTGTGGTTATTTGAGGTCTCTGAGTTTGCAAGACTGCCATGCAGGCCTCTCCTGAGCTTGTCAGGTTAGCATGTGGCCCCTTCGTCCACACTGGTAATTTTTTTTTTAGAACAATTCAGCAAAATTAAATTATGGTTTATTGTTGGACAACATTGCTTCACACATACATCGAACAGGTCAAAACAAACAAACAAACAAACAAACAGCAACTTCATGGACAAAAAAACAAAGATACTTTATATCTTTGGCTTTTTTAACCATCTCATACAGACCAACCACTAACAGTACAGCTAAGTAAGTACACAAAAAGTTACTGGAATGCTCGGAATAAGATAGTTTTGTTGTTGTTTTTGCTTTTCTTACAAGGTTTTTTATTTTTTTCTTCTTTGAAATTATAATGGTCACACCACAAGTAAAGTCAGAAGTAGGACAAAGAACACTCCAAAGGCTGGTTTGGTCATCCCGAGATCATTAAAAATAGCTGACCCCTAATAATATGAACAAAAGTATAAAATATAAATAAAAAATACAAACAAATTTTTCTTTTAGAGCATTTTAAAAAAAATATGTATTTTATTTATTTCCGAGAGGAAGGGAGAGGGAGAGAGAGTTAGAAACATCAATGATGAGAATCATTGATTGACTGCCTCCTGGGCACCGAGTCTGCAACCCGAGCATGTGCCCTTGACCAGAATCAAACCCAGGACCCTTTAGCCCACAGGCCGAGGCTCTATCCACTAAGCCAAATTGGCTAGGGCTTAAAGCACTTTTAAGGAAAAAAAAAAGCAGGGCCTTGGAAGAGTGGGTCTTTTTTCCTCCCCTGTTGCAAATTCACATGGTTTTGATTGGGTGGAGGAGAAGCAGACTCTGTACTCTAAAGTGACCAGGTATAGATTATGAGATGGAGGGTGAAGGGTGAATAGGTCACGGCAGCCTTTTTTTTTTTTTGAAGTTTAACTTTTCATTTTTGATGTTTAGTCACACTCATGGGTCTTCTGCTTCTTGGTGTCAACATTGTCATCCTCATGATCTTCAGCTGCCCGTTTGCTAGTAGCTGAATCAGCCTCCTCATCTTCATCTCTATCCTCTTATTCCCCCTTCCCCTCCTCCTCCCCCTCCTTTTTCTCCTCCTCCTCCTCCTCCTCTCCTCCTTCCTCTTCTTTAACTGCCTCATGTCAGCCTCCTGCTCCCCATTTTCCTCATTAATGTTCCCATTGGTTAATGTAGGTGTGTCACTTCCATCCTGTGCCTTCTCCTTTAAGTGGTGATCTCAGAGCTGGTGTCCACGGCCTCATCTGACATGGTGGGGAAGCAGATATTTTAAAAAGAGTGAGAATTGGAGGACTTTGTTGAGGAAGCTACCAGAGCCCATAGCCATGGCGGCGGCGGAGGCGCGCAAGGGAAGTGGCTGCAACACAGGAACAACGCAAAGATAGCTTTTCAGAGCAGCCGGGGGTAGGTGAGGTGGGGGGGGGGGGGGGCGTACTTGGTAATCTTTAAATGTGGTAAAACTTTTCTCTATTTTCACTTGTTCTTTTATTATCCTATACTAGTGTCCTGGTGCACGAAATCTGTGCACATTAAAAGGGAATTAATTAGAGGAAATGATTTAATATTGCTATTTGTCCTTTCTCTATACTAGAAATGTCAGAGATGAAAGAAAATTAGTAAAATGTATATGAAAATCTTCCTCCTGTCAGAGTGGGGCGCGCCGCGGGACCCAGAGTCAAGACCCCACCCACGCATGCACACCTCGAAATTGCACAAGGCCCTAGTTGGTTTAGCTCAGTGGACAGAGCATCAGCCTGTGGACTGAAGGGTCCCAGGTTCGATTCCGGTCAAAGGCACATGCCTGGGTTGTGGGCTTGATCTCCAGTAGGGGACATGCAGAATATAGCCAATCAATGATTCTCTCTGATCATTGATGTTTCTATCTCTCTTTCCCTCTCACTTCCTCTCTGAAATCAGTAAAGATATATATTTTTTTAAAAAAAGAAAAAGAAATCGCACAAGATCCAGACCCGGCCGGTCCCACACCCATTGAATGAGATCTAGACCCAGCCGGCCCCACCCCTGTCAAGCCCCGCCAGGTTGGGGGCACAGCCTCAGGTCCCCTGTCAAGCCCTGCCAGGTGGGGGGGTGCAGTCTCAAGTCCCTCGGCCCGGCGCCAGGGCAGGGAGCACAGCCTCAGGTCCCCCAGCACACCCTCAGGTCCCCAGCCCAGTGCCATGGCCGGGGGCACAGCTGGGTGGGGAGCGTGGCCTGAGGTCCCCTGGCCTGGTGCCAGGACAGGGGGCGCAGCCTGAGGACCCTGTCAAGTCCCACTGGGCAGGGGCACAGCCTCAGGTCCTTGCTGATTGCTCGTTAAGGCTCATTAAGGTAACTCAGCCTCCACTGTGGGTGCAACCATCTCGTGTTACAGAAACCCCACCTCCACTGTGGGCACCGCTATATTTGTGACAGTGTGATGGTCAATTTGCATATCCCCTCTTTATTAGATAGGATAATAAAAGGGTAATATGCAAATAGAGTGAACGGCAGAACAACCAAACAACCAATCAAAGCATAATATGCTAATGACATGCTAAGGCTGCTCAACCACTCGCTATGATGTGCACTGACCACCAGGGGGCAGATGCTCCAACTGGTAGGTTAGCTTGTTGTTGGAGTCTGACCGATTGGGACTGAGCAAGATGGGCTGGACACACCCTGGAGCCCTCCCATGGTCCCTACCCAGCCCGATAGTGCACTGGTGGGGTCCTTCAGCCTGGCCTGTGCCCTCTCACAATCTGGGACCCCTCAGGGGATGTCGGAGAGCAGGTTTCAGCCTGATCCCGCAGGCCACCCCCCTTGTGAGGGTGCCAGACGTAGGGCTCATGGCTGGTAAGTGCTGCTGTGGCAGCACAAGCCTCTCCCAATCGGGACTGATTGGGCGTGAGCCCACGGCAGGCACAGTGGGGCTAGGATGAGCGGGAGCGGCAGGTAGGAGCTGCAGGCGGTGTTGGACTGTGGGTTTTGTCCCGATCCCTGCAGGCCACCCAGAGGGACCTCACCTGTGCATGAATTCATACACTGGGCCTCTCATCTATATATATATATAAAGCCAGTGACCGTAACACCATAACGACCAGACCGACCAATCACTATGCCGCCCACTGCAGCCAGCAAACCGGCCTGATTCGGGGGTGGGGCTGGCTGGCCAACCTCCCACAGCCCTTCCCCAGGCCAGCCCCACCCCCAATTGGCTTGCCCCACCCCCATTGGCCCTCAACCCCTCCCCCCAGCTGGCCCTGCCCCTGATGGCACCCCCAACCCCAATAGGGGATGGAGCCGGCTGGCCAACCTCCTGCTGCCCATCCCCCTGACCAGTCCCCCCCAGAATAGCCCCCCACCCAGATCAGGGGCAGAGCCGGCCCACCACCCACAGCCCCTTGCTATGGCTGGCCCCACTTGCAATCAGCTCTCACCATCCTGATCAGCCCACAGCCCCTCCCCCAGCCAGCTCCACCCCTGATCAGCCCCCCACACCAATCGGGGGTAGGGCTGGCTGGCCAACCTCCCACGGCCCCTCCCCATGGCCGGCTCCACCCCCAACCGGCCCCCCACCCCAATTGGGGACGGGGCACACCAGCCAATCATCCATGGCCCCTCCCCCAAGTTGGCCCAGCCCTGATTGGGCACTAATCAGGGTGGGACAACTGGCCAGCCTCCTGACAGGCCCCAGCCCCAATCCGCCCCAATTGGGACCAAGCCAGCTGGACCCCACCCATGTACAAATTCGTGCACCGGGCCTCTAGTTATTAAATATATACTAATGTGAACATTTCACGTTTGCCTGTGAGTGAAGCCGAGTTTCCCTGTGTTGCCTGATTGTTGCCCCCTGCTGGCCAGCAGCAGCATTGCAGCATGGGAGTGGTCCCTTATGTTTCATCAGGGACTGTCAGCAGCATGTATTCTAGGAATATGGGGACCATTCATCAGCCAGGAAGCGGCCTTTCATGTCATGTGCACCACGTGACTCAGTGAGTGGGTTGTAGTGAAGCCATAACCATGGGAGTCTTCAGGTTCAGTGTGTTCCCTAACCCTGCCTTCTGTGAGGTGGGCATTGGCTTCCCAGAGGCCACCCGCTGTATCCTGACTTCTTCATAGCACTGGTCTTACAGGATTGCTGCTTTTTGGGGTGAATTGAGGATAATCTATACTAATAAAAGGGTAATATGCTAATTAGAATGGTTGTCTTCTGGACATTCTTCCAGACAAAGCCACAGCGGCTGCAAGGTCTGAGGCTCAGACAGCCATGGGCAGCTGCGAAGGGCTGAGGCTCAGGCCAGCAGTGGCAGCAGCAGCGGGATAATGGGGGTGGTGCCCCCAGAGGGAGGCCAGACTGGGGGCCAAGGCACAGGCAGTTTGGGGTGATCAGGCCGATAGGGAAGGGCAGTTGGGAGCTATCGGGCCATCAGGGGAGGGCAGTTGGGGGTGATCAGGCCTACAGGGGAGGGCAAGGTAGGGATGATCAGGCTGGCAGGCAGAGGGGTTAGGGGCAATCAGGCAGGCAGGCAGGCAGGCAGGCAGGCAAGTGGTTAGGAGCCAGCGGTTCCGGATTGTGAGAGGGATGTCTGACTGCCGGAAGTTAGACATCCCCTGAGGGGTCCCAGATTGGAGAGGGTGCAGACTGGGCTGAGGGGCATCCCCTCCCCCCCAGTGCATGCATTTCATGCACTGGGCCTCTAGTATTAAATACATTACTTACATGAAAAGATGTTCCACAGCCTTGACAGCATTTAGTGCTGTCAGTGTTCTGGGTCTGGGCTGTTCTCCTAAGTGTGTGGTGGTGCCTCCTTGTTTTAATTTGCATTTCTATGATGACACATTAGGTGGAGCAATTGACATCACTTATAACATCATTAGTTATCAGTCTCTTTGTAGAGAGAGGGTATTTGAGAGATGGAGACATTGGAGACCTACTGAGGGGACATTAAGGACTGAAGTGGAGACTCACATGGGAGGGTCCAGGCAGCAGAAAAGGAGCACAAGGGCCTCACACAACCCGACAGCAATGTTACAAGTGTCACGATTTGGCCATGGAGCAGCTTCCATCCATTCCCTGTAATAACCTGCTTTGTGCGTTTGCTCTCAGCACTGGCAGTATTTTCAGGGCCCACTGCTGCAAATTTCCTCTGCCCAACCATTCTTTCCTTCTCAGGTTAGGGCAAAAAATAAAAAGGGAGGGCGGGAGAAAGGAAAGTAGAGAGGAGGGAGGGAAAAAAGGAGGGAGGGAGGAAGGAAGGAAGGAAGGAAGGGGGCGTGGCCTGAGGTCCCCAGGCCTGGGCTGGGGTGGGGAGCAGGCTTTGAGGTCCTCCCATCAAGACCCGCAAGTTGGGGGACACGGCCTGAGGTTAAGGATGCTAAGGATCAGAATTAAGGGTTTGCAATGAAACTATCTAACCTACAAAATCCATTAGTAGAGAAGTCAGGACTTGCCTCTTATCTAACTTGCATCAGAACTGCATCATTCTATCAACTAAATTTATTCATCAATCCTATGTTCCTCTGCTAGATCTTTCTAAATACTCATTTTGTCTCACCTGTGTGAGAGTCTCAGACATTTGGAATGAATTATCCGTCCATAGTATATTATATTAACTAAAATAGTTGACCAACTGCCCTAGCCAGTTTGGCTCAGTGGATAGTGTTGGCCTGCAGACTCAAGGGTCTCCAATTGGATTCTGGTCAAGGGAACATGCCCAGGTTGTAGGCTCACCCCCAAGTGGGGGGCATGCAGGAGGCAGCCAGTCAATGATTCTCTCTCATCATTGATGTTTCTATCTCTCTCACCCTCTCCCTTCCTCTCTAAATTCAATAAAAATGTATTCTAAAAAAATAAATTAAATTAAATATTTGACCAACTAAGATATTCTTCTGATCATGCTAGACCCGTGGTCGGCAAACTGCGGCTCGCGAGCCACATGCGGCTCTTCGGCCCCTTGAGTATGGCTCTCCACAAAATACCACGGCCTGGGCGAGTCTATTTTGAAGAAGTGGCGTTAGAAGAAGTTTAAGTTTAAAAAATGTGGCTCCCAACAGACATTTCCATCGTTGTACTGTGGATATTTGGCTCTGCTGACTAATGAGTTTGCCGACCACTGGCCTAGAGTACGGGAGGCAGCCGATTGCTGTTTTCCTCTCACGTCAATGTTTCTCCCTCCCTCTCACTCTCTTTCTCTTTATCTCTTTTCCTCCTTCTCTAAAAATCAATTTAAAAACCACACACATATCCTTGGGTGATTTAAAAAAAAAATCAGTCTTGAGAGATTAGAATCTAGTGGAAGAGAGATAAAGCACATGGATAATTAAAATGCAATAAGCTTGTATTCTCATGACCACCGGAGGAAATGCTATTAATGGGAAAATATTGACTTAGAAATCATATAACATGAATATATTATTCCTGGCATGCCTTTAAAATACTGGGCAAACCAATTCTCCAGTTCCTTTCTCTTTTTTAAAAATAATTTTTTATTGATTTTAGAAAGGAAGGGAGAGGGAGAGAGAGATAGAAACATCAGTGATGAGAGAGAATCACTGATTGGCTGCTTCCTGCACACCCCCACTGGGGATCAAGCCTGCAACCTGGGCATGTGCCCTTAACTGGAATCAAACCCGGGACCCTTCAGTCCATAGGCTGACACTCTATCCACTGAGCCAAACCGGCTAGGGCCCAATTTAGTTTCCGAGTGCCTCTTACAACTTTCCAGGCTTCAGATTCTGATGTAGAAGTCTTTGTTGATTTCTCATGTTTTATGTTAATTATGTCACTCTCTACTATGGCCAAGAATAGGAGGATGTGGTTAGCTCTGTACCAATAATGTAAGTTTCAGAACTATACTAGTAATTCTGTGAAATATTAACACCTGGTCTCCTCCAGGTGGCCTGAGATCAGAACTGCAGGGATGAACAGTGAGAGAAACACCCTTCTGGAGAATTCCGTTTTAGTGGGTGCTATCTATTTTCACAGCAAGGCAGCTAGAACGTATGGGGTTACTTAGTGCAAGGACACTAAGCACACTAGTAAGTTGTTGACTATGAGATGATTGGGCTGGTCCCTGGGTCTGGCAGAATTAAAGAGCCAGATGTTCAAATAGATATTATAAGGATTTAAAAAATTGACTTAACTTTAGAATCATCATCTTCAACAATTTAGTCAAGGAGTTGTTTAAGAAAACAAACAAACTTCAGATTAGGGGCAGATTTGCATTGTTTTGCACACTGTGTATTCTCTAGTTTGGTGTCTCTGATCCTTGCAGGAAGGAGCCCTGATTTTGGACTGTGTTTCGGTGGGCTTAGGGAACACACTAACCAGGACAGATGTGAGCCTGCAGGCTCATATGGGTGACCTGCAAGGTCTGTGGCTGCATTTCAACCTGCTCACTGATTCACTGTGGGCCCTATGATGTTAAAGGTGGTTCCTAGTTTGCAGTTAGCATATCCAGCATGGTTTCTGTTTTTTGTTCAATTTTCTGTGCAATTGTCTAGGTTTTGGTGTTCCCTTCTCCCCAGTTTTTGCATCTGATGGTTTACAAAATGTCTTTGATCTTCCTGTGATACCTCTGAGATCTGGAGATAAAGAGGAGAGGGAAAGATCAAGAATAAATGAGGACCACCTTGGCCAGGCAGGTGAGTTGGTTAGAGTGTCATTTTGATAGGCCAAAGTTTTGGGCTTGATTCCCGGACAGGACCATACAGAGTCAGCCAATGAATGTATGAATGGGTGGAGCAGCAAGTCTCTCTCTCTCTCAAATTAAAAATTAAAAATTAAAAAAAAAGCATGAAAGTGGCCCTGCCCATGTGAGCTAAGCAGATGAGTGAGGCTTTCACACATCTTTGCTTAATATCAGTCAGCAGGAAATTCCCCCAGATGCTGAGTTGTGTGGGTGACAGGAGACTATGGGTGACTGAGGTTTCCTTCATTATTCTTGCCTGTATTTTCCAAATTTTAAAAAACAGTCTATATTAATTACACACTGAAAGACACCATTGTAAAAATGAAGCAATGCTACATTTCAAGTGATACGTTAGGTTATTTAGACCACTCCTCCCATTCAAAATAACTAAAAGAATGTTGAACAAATGTTGAAAGAGTCTTCTTAAAGACATCAGAGAGCTAACAAGGGGTAAAGAATAACCAAACGAGAACCTAAAAGACAGCAGAAACAAAAATTGGTAGAAACTGGGCTCTGAGATGGGTTTTGCTTCTGGACATGAGCACATGTTGCCACATTTGACTTCAGTTCTGACAGTCTTAAAGGGCGCATGCAGGAGGCAACCAATCAATGTGTTTCTCTCACATCGATATTTTTCTCTGTCTTTCCCTCTCTCTTCCACTCTCCCTAAAAATCAATGGAAAAATATCCTCAGGTGAGGATTAATAACAACTAACTAACTAAATATATCTTAGTGAAATTGTAGTATAATAAAGATGAAGATAAGGTCGTAAAAACAGAAAAAATTACCTTTTAGAAAGATCTTTAGAAAATCTTCAACTATCTGGAAACAAAATAATACACTTCTAAGTAACCCAGGGGTCTAAGAAGAAATCAAAAGAGGAAGTGCCCTGAACTGAATGAAAATAAAAATGTGACATATTAAAAATTGGGGGGGGGGGGTGCAGCTGAAGCAGTATTTAAAGGGAAATTGAGAGCACTAAACTCTTAGATACCTTAAATTAATGCATTAAATTAGAAATAAATAACAAAAATATCTCAAAATAGTTGGACATTAGGCAGCATTCTTTAATCCCAAAGAGGAGAGAATTTTGCTTTTAGCCACACTGGAGCAATGAGACTGAACTTATACTTTCCCTCAGACAACTAGAAAACTGGACAAAATGTATGAAACAATGATTTTTATTCCATTCCCTTCCTTTGACATCACTGTCTCCCTTCTTTTTCCTTTCCTTTTCGCCCTTCCCACCTCCCTCCTTTTATTCTTCCTTCCTTATTCCTTGCTTCATTTCACAAAGCTTTTGAGGAACATCATGTTTTTCTCATTAGAACAAAACCTTGAAGCTGGTGGCTGGTCTTCTGTTTTGTATCCCAGGTGACCTGGTACAGTGTCCACACGTTGTAGTATCCAGTTAATGAAATGATTGTCAGCCAGTTCAAATCATGACCTCATTTTGCAGCACATAAAATCTCTTAAATTTGCATTTTGCTTTTTATTTTTCTAAGCTTTTTTATATTTTTACTTGAGTCTCCCAAGAAGTCTGTGTAGTAGGTAGACAGATTAAATATTCTTACTCTCCGTATGGGAAATGTACAAAGAATTACCGCATCTATACCACACTTGAGAGAACTTTCCAATTTCTCTGAATACTGGTGGTGATGGCAATTTAAAAGTTGGGTCTATTATTAATATATTTTTCTCTCTTTTGGATTTTAACTTGAAGACAGCAGAGGGCGTCTGATGACACAAAAGTACACTTGAAAGTTGATATATTACTACATTTAAGATAATCCATTAAGGTTTCAAAAGTATGAATTTCACTAAATTAGGTCCCTGTACTTAATCTTTTTACTGTTTTAGGATTCTGATCTCATTTCATATGCTCTATTCTTTCTTTCTCAGTAATGAGAATTTCAACCTTATCCGTAAATCACCATGACACATAATCCAAGAGCCTTCCAATTCAGCTTCAAGATTTTTTGGATAATAAAAGTATTAAGTACTACATCTACCAGATCCTTCTAAATCTTTAATAGGGAATGTGGTCCCCTTTTGCAGCCCTTAAGAGAGGACTGTTGTAACATATTGCAGACAGATGTGCTGTGACTGAAGGGCCATCTTGCTTCAAGTGCATTGCCTCAAGGTTACTTAATATTCTTAGAAAAGCATAAAGGGATTAGGCATGTTCTTAAAGTCATACTGCACTAGAGGGAAAGTAATGATTTCCACATGGCAATAGTGAAGATATGGCCTTTTGTAGCCCATTGTAAAAAATGATTATGTCTGAGACTCAGGAGCCAGGTTTCTGTGAAATTCTGCATCATCATCTTGATCAGCTTCAACTTTTTATTTTTCTATCATCACAGGTGTTCTTTCATTCTCTAATAGGCAGTGCTGGAGATAGTGGCAGTCAGAATCCTATTCTACCTTTTCTTCTCATAATTTCCCCAAATTTAATTTTCTTATTAAATAACTAGGTTTCTGGACAAGGCTTGGAGTTGTTTGGAAAAGCATTCCTCCTTGACTGATCAGGGATTAGCAAATTGATTAGATCTATAGTACTTTTTTTTAAAGAAAGTAGATCACTTCCTGGGTTATGCTTTCCCTTTGCCAAATGCTTGCTTGTGATTTTCCTTAATTTGTCCAATTTCTTTGATTAGAAGCTGTCTTCTAAGTAATGATAAGTATGATCATGCTGCTCTGTCCAAACCATAGCATTCCATGTCCTACAAGTGGTTATTACATTATTAGAGGCCTGGTGCACAAATTTGCACACCAGTGGGGCCCCTCAGCCTGGCCTGTGGGATCAGGCTGAAACCAGCTCTCTGACATCCCCCGAAGGGTCCCGAGTTGTGAGAGGGCACAGGCCAGGCCAAGGGACCCCACTGGTGCATGATCAGGGCTGGGGAGGGGGAGAGATGCAGGACGTTGGCCAGCTGGGGAGGGCTCCAGGGCGTGTCTGGCCTATCTTGCTCAGGCCCCATCGGCCAGACCCCAGCAGCAAGCAAACCTATGGGTCAGAGCGTCTGCCCCCTGATGGTCAGTGCATGTCATAGTGACCAATCAACTGCCTCCTGGTGGTCAGTGCACGTCATAGCAAGCAGTTGAGTGGTCTTAGCATACCATTAGCATATTACGTTTTGATTGGTTGAACGGCCTACAGGACAGCCGGACACTTAGCATATTAGGCTTTTATTATATAGGATTTGAGTGAAATACTAAAGTTTCCTAGGGGGGAGTTCTAGTTCCTCAGGCTTGATAAACTACCCTTGGAGGGGAGGTGTGATTAGTCCTGCTCTACCAATGAAGAAACAAGTCCTCTAACACAGGACATTCGAGGAAAGTCATGTAGAAAGTGGAATGGCAGGGTTGTATTTTTCTTTATTTATTCTAAAATATATTTTTATTGATTTCAGAGAGGGGGAGAGAGAGAGAGAGAAAGAGAGAGAGAGAGAGAGAGAATCATCAATAATGAGAATCATTGATTGGCTGCCTCCCGCAAGCCCCCTACTGGGGATGGCAACCATGGCATGTGCCCTGACCTGACCAGGAATCGCACCTGGGACTCTCCAGTCTGCAGGCCAACGCTGTATCCACTAATTCAAACCGGCTAGGGCAGGGTTGTATTTTTATTGATGAGCAAAATATCCTCAGCGCCTAACAGTATTGGGGCGTTTTGTTTGGGAAAAAGGATTCTCTTCACTTAGGGTCTGTAAATCCTTGTAAGTGCATGCACAGCTTTCTGGGGTTGAAGCCACAACAATCATTTCATTTCCAGAAGGGCCCCAGGTAGAAGAATTGTCTCTTCCTTACAAGTCACCAATTGGGTCATTCTACCCAGGGCTAAGCAATTTGCCCAGATGCAGTAAACTTCAAAGCCAGCCTTCAAGGCCAGTCTGGGTCGCACCGAAAACGACAACTGCAGCGACCCGCAGGCTGTGAAGGACGCAGAGGGGAGGGCACCCGGCGCAGCCTGGTACTTCCGGACGGAGCCAGCCCCTGCAAGAGGCCCTCCGGGCTCATTTCCATAGAGTGTGAAATAAAGCCCGGGAGCCCCAGCCCGAATTCCGGAAGTGATGCACTTCCGCGCGCCGGCCCAAGAAAACGTGCTTCCGGCGCGCCGTGCGCCGCGCGCTGCTCGCCACCAGCCTCGGTGTCCCGGGGTCGCCTCGGATCGGCACGATGGGCAAGAAGGGCAAGAAAGAGAAGAAGGGCCGCGGGGCGGAGAAGACGGCCGCCAAAATGGAGAAGAAGGTGTCCAAGCGCTCACGGAAGGAGGAGGTGAGCGGGGCCGGCGGGACGGGCCCTCGTGCGCGCTGCCCCTCCGCGCTGACTGCCTTGCTCTCGTACGCTGGCTTCCTGTGTCGCTGGCGTTGCCGGGTTTCCATCGGCTGGGAGCTGGAGGGGCGGGTTGTTAGTGTGGGAGGATCCGGCGGCGCGCCTCTGCAAGGGGCGTGATCGGCGGGGGTGGGGGGTGGGGGGTGGGAGGGAGGGAGGGAGGGAGGGCGGCAAAGGCTTAACTTCTGAGCCTCAGGCCTCGTCTTTAAAAAAGTAATTCTCACAGCAATGAGCGTCCGCGGAGTGAAACTCGGGCATTCCGTAACGGTTGACGGTAACCACCACTCTCTTCTTTCTCAGTCCCTCTTCCCCTCTCACTTTCTCTGCTTTCCCGTCTCTCTCACTTTCGCTTCTCCCAGCAGGGGTTTACAAATGGAACAGGGCTGAACTTAGTGTTGAGCGTTCTGCTTTCTGTTGACTGTGGTTCTCCGGCTCCCTAACCTGGGGCAGATTCTAATGGTTCATGAGTGTTTGCTGTGTGCCAGGCACTGTGCTCTCTGGATTTTAACCCTCACAACCAAATGAATTAGGTAGCTTTGGCTCCCCCATCTGACAGGAAATCAGAATACACCGCTCTGGGTCATACCGCTGTGAAGTGGCAAGAGGGAGTCTGAAATGGGTCTCTAGAACACAGAGCCTGTGCTCTTAATGAGTAATCAAGCCTGCTCTCAACCAGTCACACCGGTGGAGATGCCTATCCTCTTTGCATAATAGTGGGCGTTAGTGCAGTTTGCACCAAAACTGATAAAGCAGCTCTCCCTCCACACCTGCTCCTCATTCCAGCCACTCCTTCCTCCCACCTTATCCGCTTTAAGGAAGATAATTTCTGAGGTGAATGACACTAGGTCAGGAGCTCTGAACTAATTGTGACTCCAATAGTCCCTTCTCCTTTCAGGTCTTTCTGTAAAATTCCGGGCATTCAGTAATTTGCCTTGAATACCTAATGCAGCATGTTTGGCATTAGGGACATGTTGGTCAACAGGACAGCCGTTAGGTAAACTACCCACATAGAAGTAGCAGGATAATGGATGCTTCCATAGACTGCTGAGAGGGTGAAAATTGGCAGAGCCACTATGGACCTACTTTGTCAATATCTAGACAAGGGGAAGCTACAGCCTAGTAATTATACACCTAAAGGTTTCCCTCGGAAAAACTTCCCCCAATTACACAAACACAGGAATGGCCATAGTAGTATCTTCTATAATAATCTATAATAATAAAAGTGTAATATGCTAATTACACCAGACAGCCGAACGACCTTCCAGACATCATTCCAAACCTCCTTCCGGAGGAAGCGGCAGTGGTGGGGGCTGAGGCAGAGTCAGGGGCAATCAGGCAGGCAGGCGAGCAGTTAGGGGCGATGAGGCAGGCAGGTGAACAGTTAGGGGCATCAGACAGGCAGGCAGAGGTGGCTAGGGCTGATCAGGCAGACGAGCAGTTAGGGGAGATCAGGCAGGCAGGCAGGCAAGTGGTTAGGAGCCAGCGGTCCTGGATTGTGAAAGGGATATCCGACTGCCAGTTTAGGCCCAATCCTGCAGATCCCTGACACGTTCAGAGCCAAGTTGAAATGTCCTCAGCAAAGATCCCTGCGGGATCAGGCCTAAACTGGCAGTTGGACATCCTCCAAGGGGTCCTGGATTGTGAGAGGGTGCAGGCCAGGCTGAGGGACCTCCCCCTCCCCCCATGCACGAATTTTGTGCACCGGGCCTCTAGTTTATATAAACAAAAAAAAAAAAGGAATTGACCCAGATGTTCATTCAACAGGCTGGGTAGAGAAGATGTGATGGTGTGCTATGTCTGCCACAATGAAAGTGAGTGGATTCAGTGTATCAAACTATTTAGCAAAAGAGCAAGTTGCAAGAGAATATACAGTATGATAACACTTAGGTAGGGTTGAAAAATGAAAACAACATAGCAAGTCCTCACTTAACATTGTCCATAGATTCTGTGTGTATGTGAAAGACATACAGGCATACCTTGTTTTATTGTATGTTAGTGCTCTTCACAGATGTTGCGTTTTTACAATTTAAAGGTAAGACTCTCCACCTGCAAAAAGATTACGACTTTCTTTGTTGCGATACTTGCTTTATTGTGTGGCCTGAGACTGAACCCACAATATCTCTAAAGTATGGCTGTATACAGAAACCAGCTTTACTCTGTGCTAATTAGTATAAACAAGAATTAAATTCCTGTGGCATCTCATCAACGTTATGAAATGATGTTATTCGAGGACCTGCTGTATATATATTTTAGAGATACATAACGTATAATAAACGTGTAAAGAAATGCTGGAGAGTAATAAGTACCCAGTTCCATATAGTGGTTATTTTGGGGAGGTGAAGGTGGTACACTGGGGGTAGTGCTGGTGCCTGTTTGGGCCAAGGGAATGATTAAAGGGACTGAGAGGAAGCCAGTGAAGCTTGGAGTGAGGAGGTGGTGTGGGAAATGAGGCTGGAGAAGATGGAAGAATGGTCTGTAAGTGTCTGTAGGTGCAGGAAGGACATCTAACTTGCTTTCAGTGTGAAATGTGGAACCATGGAAATGTGGGTGCGTGTATTTGGGGGGTGTATAGAAAGGAAGGCAGGGACATATCCCAGGTCTCAGCATGAGCAAAGTGGGGGAGTGAGTTTCCAAGAAGAGAATAAGAATAGAAGGGGACTTTCCTCATGACACAAAGGTCATGCATCACCTTTCAGGGTCTGGGGGGGGGGGGGGATTTATACAGGGAACTAGGCACTGCACTGGGGGTAGGAAGATTAGGTTCCAGTGCCACCCAGCTGGACAGGTAAATCTTAAATCCTGTCTGCAGATGTGAAATAGAGGCCCTCTTACGCAGAGCGGCTGCAGCCCATAATTGCCAAGCCCGCAGATGTAGGCTCTGGTTTAAGCTGACTGACAAGTCTCGCTTGCTTGGAGCTCTTACTGTTTTGGTGGGAGGGAAATGGAAACAGAAAATTAAAAATAAATGAGCAAGAATTCTTATATCAGACACTGCTGAGCAGACAGCAAAGCAGGCTGGTGGGGTGCTCAGGTTTGGGTTTCTGAGAGGTGGTTGAAGATGCTGGTGTGAACTTTGGGTGGGCTTGTCTAAGTGGGAGTGTGAGGGTTTGGAATTAGGTGATATGTGCAAGCATCCACATTTCCAAGAAAACTACCTGTAAGTCTATGGACAGTGGGAAAGCTGACCCAGGCCTCTGACCCCATAGTAGGGTTTAAGAAAATATCTTACATATGATTGCTTGTCTGCCTTTAGGAAGACCTTGAAGCTCTCATAGCCCATTTCCAGACACTAGATGCCAAAAAGACTCAGATTGTGGAGACGCCCTGCTCTCCACCTTCACCAAGGTAAGTGAGCAAGGCTCTTCATTATAGCTTCTGATACTTTTCCTGTATAAATTGGAAAACCGCTTTCTATAGGCAACATGTTATCATACACAACCAGGTACTTGAGACATTTTCGTCATTAAAACCTGTTCTGATTAGCTCTACACAAAACATTTTTTCACTTCTTCTGAAGAATGGCATGAGGCTCTTCAGCTCTCGTCATGCAGAAACATGGGACAATTGAGGTCTCAGCCTGCTTACCTGGGAAACTGTGCCAGGTTTGAAAGCTCCCCAATTGGTAACAATTTGTGGACTGAGGTGTTGTCCTAATGAGCTTTTCTTTGGTTCTTAAGATATCCTAAAATTTCCTATCATGGGTGGGAAATTTAAAATCACAAAAGCTTTTATCTGTGTTCATTTATATTGCTTTTAAATTCTAGTGAAAAATGTGATTATTAAATATAAATGGTGTATATGCCATTTTAAATGAATTTGTAAATTATGTGAAAATTTCAGAGTTTTTTGTAGGATTTCAAACACTTGTGGGAGGAGCGGAAATGAGCAGGCTTTGGTTTTCATCTGACTTCTTATTCCTCTGTGTCAGTTCTTGCCTTCTGAATTCCAGTTGCTTTATAATTTGGTTTTGGGCTGTGTGATTTTTATATATGCCAACAGTGCAGAGACATGCACAGGATGCACTGAGTTAGGCTAAATGACCCTGATAATGAGACAGATACCTGTCCTTCAGAGAAGGGGAAGCATGTTAACTTCACAAGCATCTGGGATCGTTTGGCTGAGAAATGATTTGCTTCATTGCCTCAGATTAGTCTCCCTAGAGCTCTTGTCAGCCTGAATGGAGGCCTGGGGTCCAGTATTTGAGGAAGGGAGATGGTTATAGTGCTGCCGTCACTTCAGTGAGGTGCAGGTGAAGGCTCTGCCACCTAATTCTGATGACCTGGGACCCAGATTTAATTATCACCTGTTAGAGGGCTGGGGTTGGCCACTTGATTAGCCCCTGAGCTAAACAACCCGACACAGCGGCTCCCAGGGTTGGAAGGCCTTCCTGTTCTTCATTTAATGAGTTTCATTAGGAATCTTGTTTTATTTCCCCCTTTGTTCAGCATGGGATCGTTGGGGACAAACAAGTTCCACTTGTGGTAAGATGTACTTTTTCATTTGAATTGTTGAAGTAAACAAATCCTTGAGATCTTTAAGGCTTCATATGTACAGCATCCCTGAGGGAAGCCACTTGTGATTATTTTTGGGTGACATTTTAGAACTTTTCTAAAGTAATGTTGCCCCAAAAGCCAGGTCTAATGTCAGGATGTAATTTGAAAGGTTGGTGACTCCCTGGGTCAGCTGGGAATGCTCCCTTAGAGTTGATGGAGCTGAGGTAGGTGATGAAGACCTTTTGGTTGGTAATCTTAGTCACTTCTCACCACCTGCCTCTCCATCAGGTTTTATGGTAACAAAACCATGAAAATGACCAAGTTTTGTAAGTGTGTACATCTCCCGAGTGTTGGCTGAGGTGTAATTTAATGGGAAATTAAGGATATGGTGCACAGCTGCCTCAGTGCTTCAGAGTGCTCCAGTGCAGCGGTCGCCAACCGGTGGTCTGCAGACCACGTCCGTGAGGTCAGAAAGGTTGGCAACCGCTGCTCTAGTTTGTCTGTGACTCGGAGAAGGTGGGCGTAGACAGGCATGGACAGCAGTGACACTTCGGTACTCTGTGCCTAAATTGAATTGTCTCCCAAGTGTGTTTGTTACTTTTCCACAGAAAATAAATGTGGTAAGTGAAAAAAAAGATTTGTGATCAAAGAACTTTGGACAACTGGTTTTCTTTTTTTGAAAAATTTTTTTATTGTGATAAAATATATATAATATAGAATTTGCCATTTTAGCCATTTTTAACGGAATAATTCTGTGGAATTACTTACATTCACAATGCTATGCAACCATCACCACCATATGTTTCCAAAAATATTCATCGTTCCAATAGCTCTATACCGATTAAGCAGTTGCTCTCCTAGTTCCTGATGACCTCTATCCTACTTTTTTTCCCTCTGATTTGCCTGTTCTAAATATTTCATATAAGTGGAGTGATACAATATCTGTCCTTTTGTAACTGGGTTTTTTCACTTAGCATAAAGTCCTCAAGGTTTGTCTCATGTTGTATCATGAATCTGAACATTATTCCTTTTAAGATTGAACAGTATCCATGTATGGATGGGCCGCATTTTATTCATTCATCCATTGATGGACGCTTGGGTTGTTTCCACTTTGGGGCTATTGTGTATAATGCTGTAATGAATGTTACTGTTTTCAATTTTCTTGACTACATACCCGGGAGTAGAAAAGTCTGTGTAACTTTTCAGAGACTGTGTGCCACAGCAGCTGCACTGTTTTAACACTGGTTTCTTTACTGCAGAATTTCTCAGCCTGTACGATGTTTCTGTATATGATAAATCACCAAGAGAAAAATGGAGTTTTCGGATTTCCCAACTTAATTGACCTTGAAACTTTTTTTTTCCCCCCTGAGAAGCATCTTTTGGCATTAGTGTGATAGGATTCATCTTGGGTGTACCACTGAAGGGAATTTTGAAGGAAAGGCCTTTTCTAGTCACCTTCTCATTCACCATAACTTCAATTACTTTTCACTGAAAGGTCAGAATGTGTGTATGATTTCCTTATAGCTATTCCTTTGTCCTCAAGTGTAAAATAAGTAGAAAATTATTTACCATTTTTTTTTTCTAGCTGGAAGGTGTCTGGGATATATATTGAAATGCTTAAATACTGGACTTTTAAGAGCAGTTTTGATTGTGAATTAAAAGAGAATAGACCCTTAAAATAGGATAGTTCTGGGAAATTTGGGACATAAGTAGGAATACCTAGGTTTGTCACTACCTGATGATGTTAGCCAGATGCTGTGGGAGTAGCGCAGGTCCAGCTCTCCTGGAACCGGGAGCCTGGGTATCATGGATGAGACTACTTTTAAGGGTGGTACCTTGGTTCTGTTCTCACCTGTAAGCTCCTCTTTCACAAAAGTTAGAAAAGACTTATCCCTGATGAAGCACTCTGATGGAAAAGAGAATGGTCTCAGATTGGGCATCAAATGATGTGGCTTTGTGTTGATCTGCTGGTTTTGTCTCTTGCAGGTTAAATGCCTCTCTCTCTGCTCATCCTGAGAAAGATGAATTAATCCTTTTCGGAGGTGAATATTTCAATGGCCAAAAAGTAAAGTATATATTTTTTTCTTTCCTTTGCAAATTTCCATGGATCTCATTTGGAGTAAAACTTATTTAAAACAGTGATATCAAATACTCATTGGTCCTTTAACTCCCCTCCCATGTGTCCTGCCTCCTGAGCTGTCAGGACTGGTATGTGATGTCCTTGACAAGCTATCAGCATCTTTTAGTGACCTTTAGGGTCACTCTTGTTACTGCCTTAAGGTTGACCAGCATTCTACTCATTCAGATTGATTGTCCATGTTGTTCTTTCTCATGATGCGTTTCCAAAGTTGTTTTGAGTTGGAAAAGTACTGATCAGTTTTAGATCTAGTTTTTATTTTTAAACAGCCCAGAAAGACTGGTGTTTCAGAGTTGTATGTGAAACAGTTACAAAAGCATGAAGTTCACCTTCCCTGCATGGTGGACATATGGTCTTTTACTTTGTGTCATCATCCCAAAGGATCCAGGGGACCCGCTGCACCAGCTCTGTATTGATAATATTTATATTGCTTAGGAAACACATTTTCCAGGGTAGGCTAGCGATAGATCCTTCTTTCCACTTACTGTCACTTGCATGGAAGCATCATTCATGTCAGTAAAGTTACTCCTCCTTCTGCAGACGTTTTTGTATAATGAGCTCTATATCTACAACATCAGGAAGGACACCTGGACCAAGGTCGAAATCCCCAGTCCACCTCCGAGGCGCTGTGCTCACCAGGTATGTGTCAGTGCCAACCCTTAGCCTTCCCTCTGTTCCCATTGGGGCTTCACTCTGAGGATTCTGTTAGGGACTTTTAGAATTGGTAAATGACAGGCAGCCTTGTACAGAGACTGGGTCTTGCACATGGTCCTCACTTTGCTGTTTTCTAACTTGGGCTTGTTTCTGAACTTCTTGACACATCACTGTCTTCATCTGTGAGACAGGGAGATGAATACCTGCTCCTCCAGGTGGTGCAAAGATCATATGAAATAATTTAGGTAAAAATACCGAGTGTGGTGCCTGGCATATGGTTGGCAAATTGCTCCTTTTCCGTTTGAGTGAAAGAGGCTCCTATAGGCTCAAGTTCTGATGACTAGAGAGATGAAAACGAGAAAACTGTTCAAAAAGAGGTGTAAATGCTGCATGGGAAATAATTATTATAGAATGAATGAGTCATAAACAGGGATAATGAAGGAGCAGTGCTAAATCAGATGTTGTTGGCTGGTTTCTGCTTGCCCCACAAGAGCTTTGTCAGAGCTTTTTCCTATCAGGGAAGGGGTCCTGGTTTCAGCTCCTGTGAAGTTACATGAGGACAGGCACTTGATCTTGTTCATTATTATAACCCAGTACTTGGAACAGTCTCGGGGCACAAAAAGCCCAAAAACCAAACAAACACTCAACAATTTAAATGAGTGATACCTCTCTGGGTGGAGAAAGATGATTGTAGGAGCCCACCATGTGTGTGTGGTTCTCCTTTTCCTGATTTTGTGCTCAGAAATAGCCTACTGATCTGAAATTGGGTGGGAGGAGGACCTGTCTGCCTGAATTGCATGAGCTTCTTGTGCACATGAAAGCTTCCAAGTATTTGGACTGGTTTATCTTCTGGAAAAGAGGAAGGCACTTGCTTTCAGGTTTAAAAATTAGGTTTAGTAAACTTGGATTTTAATAAATAAATGGATTTTAATAAATTCCAAGTTTATTTACCAGAGCCCTCTCCAGTTCTGAAGAGTAAATGATCTTCCCCAGAAAAGCTAAGGACTAAGTCCTGTCCTGTCCCAGTGGTGGGCATTCTTGAGTCCACAATCTTCCCAGATGCCTCATCAGATTCCTGGGCCCCAAGAAGGCTGATGTCTCAATGGAGCAGTCAAGCTTCATGCCCATGTCACATAATGCAGGCTAGGGGTTTATTTTCTTTTCTATTTTAATCAACAGTTATTAACTGTGTCCTTAAAGAATTAGTCATAAAATTCTTTGAGATTTTAAAATTCAGGTATTTTGGCAGAGTGCTTAGCAGGCTCTGATCCATATGCATGCCTGATGAGGACTTTATTAGTCTAGGGCTTAACAATATCCTTGGAATTAAGGTTGGCTTGCTGTTTATGCTGTGAATATCACAATGAATTGTAGTGATGGGAAACAGAAAATTGGTTACAATTTTTTTTTTCCCCTAAAGGTCATTACAGTTCAAATTCTACTACATTAAATTTGAGACATATGTTTCCTCATTATAGACTGTTTAATGATTATGATGTTAGAATCCGTGGACTTTATCTTCTCTTAGATCAATTAGAGAACAAAAAGAGTAGAAAGACAAAGCTTATACATATATCCTTTATTTTTTTTCTCCTAGGTCCTGTATTTTGGGATGGGGTGAAGTTTGTAATTTGAGAATTTAGATGGTCTTTTGTAAAATGAATACAGCCCAGTGAGAAAAAATAAAGGGTCATAACATCTGCCGAATGTGTGATTAAGTGACGTGAGAGAGAGGAAAGGAGTGTTCAAACTTTCGTGCCTGGCCTGTTGAGGACACCAAGTGAAACTGTTGAGAATAGAGGGCTGCGTGAGAAGGAGGTGGCAAACATCATGAGTTCCTGTCTTATGATTCATCTGATGTTTGTTTTTCCCAAAGTAATGACTAAAACTCACTCGAAACAAAATGCATTATCTCATAAAACAGAAAAAATGTTTCATGTCCTATATAATAAAAGCCTAATATGCTAAGTGTCCTGTTGTCCAGTCGGCTGTTCAACCAATCAAAGCATGATATGCTAAGACCACTCAACTGTTCTCTATGATGTGCACTGACTACCAGGGGGCAGACACTCTGACTGGTAGGTTACCTTGCTGCTGGGGTCCGGCTGATGGGGACTGAGCGAGATAGACTGGACATGCCCTGGAACCCTACCTCAGTCCCTCCCTGGCTGGCCAACCTCCTGCGTCCTCCCCAGCCCTGATCATGCACCGGTGGGGTCTCTTGGTCTGGCCTGTACCCTCTCGCAATCCGGGACCCCTTGGGGGATGTTGGAGAGCCGGTTTTGGCCTGATCCCACAGGCCAGGCCGGGGGACCCCACTAGTGCACAAATTTGTGCACCAGGCCTCTAGTGGGTTAATTAAAAATGTCACCTGTGTTCTTATTAGCCTTCGTGCGTTAATAAGCAGTAAGTAGTTTATGGGAAAAAGTTATATACAAAATGTTTATTCATGAAATAAGTAGAATTCCACCAACAGTTTTCAGTTGAACTCCAAGTGTTAACTTCCAACTAAATAATAGCTTCATTACATCCCATTCGAGCAGGCATTGCAAGACTCCTAGATTTTTTCACTCAGGAAATATGAGTATCTTCTACATATAAGGCACCATTCTAGGGCTGGGACATAGGTACAAAAAAAGACAAATTTGCTATTTCCTATGATGTTCCGTATTATGTGTTTTCTTTGGTCCTGATAGTGTCGCATGTTTTTAGAACTCAGCTTTCACAAAGCTGAAGCGTGTGGCTGATATCAGAATCCATTCAAGTCTCTGTATTATTTTGGACTCCATTGGGCTTTTTCTTTTTTCTTTTTGCCTTTGAAGGGAGAGTTGTTATCTTAAAGCTTTTCAGACATGATTTTTATCCAATTGAGACAACAAGCCCAAATGCTTGGGAAGCAAATAGCCTCATAGGACAAATAGGATAGAAGATGATAGAGAGGATGGCTTTGCCTTGTCCTGGAGCAGTGCTGTCCCACTTGGTCACTGGGTGGTGCTTTGCCTGTGTTAGATCCAGAGAGAGAATGTTGGTTGTGTCAGTTTAAACAGTTATTTCAAAACCACTATGTGTATTTGTGCATGAATATATACACTTAAAGGTGTTTTATTTTTATAGCTTTCTTTCCAAAATACATAAATCAATCTCCCATAAGAGAGCATGGGTCTAGAAATTCTTCCTGTAAGTTTGACAGTGCAAAGGGGAGTGAGCAGTGAGTATGTGAAAGGCCTGCTTCTGTCTCAGTCCAGCCAGTGACTTCGTTTCTTTTAGAGTCCAGCCAGCTTTCTTTTGGAGAGCTGATGTAGGCCAGATGACACCTCAGTTGTCACTTCTATACGCAGAAGCATCCTTATCTTACAAGGACATTATAAGAAGTAATTTTGTTGAAATGCTTTGACTTTTTTCAAAGTAAACACTTTAAGATGTTCTTTATGCTGCTGTTCCCATATATTTTATTTCCATATATATTAGAAGCCCCACAGTGATGCAGTGTTATTATTTTTGCTTTAGACAGTTATTATATAAATAAGTTTTAAAGAAAGAAAACTATCTTATATTGATTTACAAATTTACAATTTTCGGCACACTTGATTCCTTATTTAGATCTTTGTTTTCATGTAGGAATGTGTTTTGTTCAGCCTGAAACTTCATTTATCATATCTTGGAAGTGCAGATCTACTGGCAACAAATTTTTTTCAGCTTTTTTCCTAAGATAAAATGCCTTCAGTTTATATTTCATATATTTTTGCTAGATGCAGGATCCTAGGTTGACAGCTGTTTTCTTTTAGCACTTGAAAGATGTTCTGTTTTTTGACTTACAGTGTTCCAAGGAGAGGCCAATCGTCTTTCTTATCTTATTTTTTTCTTTATTTAAAATATATTTTATTGATTTTTTACAGAGAGGAAGGGAGAGGGATAGTTAGAAACATCAATGGGAGAGAAACATCGATCAGCTGCCTCCTGCACACCCCCCACTGGGGATGTGCCCGCAACCAAGGTACATGCTCTTAATCGGAATCGAACCTGGAACCCTTTAGTCCACAGGCTGACGCTCTGTCCACTGAGCCAAACCGGTTAGGACATTATCTTATTTTTTCTGTATTCAGTCTCATTTTTTCCTTCCATGGCAGTTTAAGAGATTTTATCTTTATCTTTGGTTTTACAGCAATTTGATTTTTAAAAATATATATTTTTATTGATTTCAGAGAAAGAGAGAGGGATAGAAACATCAATGATGAGAGGGAAGCATTGATCTACCTCCTGCACACCCTCCATTGGGGATCGAGCCTGCAACCCAGGCATGTGCCCCTGACCAGGAATTGAACCATGACTTCCTGGTTCATAGGTTGACACTCAACCCCTAGCCACACTGGTTGGGCAACAGCAATTTGATTTTGCTGTATCTTTGTGATTTTCTTGAAGTCCAATTATATGTGTGTTAGACTATTTAATATTACCCAACAGGGCAATGAGTCTGTCTCGTTTCATTTTGATAGTTTTTATTGTCCTTCAAGGTAAGTGGATATGCTGAGAACTTGTGAGTTATTTATTTTATGTATGGTATTTCAGCTCTAGAAGTTATTTGGTTCTTATTGTTTTCATGTCTGTTTATTATGTTTATGTTTTCTTTTAAATATTTAGATGTGTTTATAACTGTTTTCAAGTCCTTGTCTGCTGATTTTCTCATCTGTGTTATTTCTGGATCTCTTTCTATGGACTGACCTTTTCCCTTGTTATCAGTCACATTTCCCTGCTAGAATTGTGCAGTTAGATATAGGACTTTGTGAATGCTGCCTGTTGACTATCTGGATTTTGTTTTCATCTATTAGCAATTGATGAGTTTTGTTTTGGCAGGCGGTTAAGTCACTTGCGGATCAGTGTGATCCTTTTGCAACTTTATTTAGACGTGGCTTAGCCCTAGGGTATATCTTTTCTGGGATCTCTACTGAGTGCCCTGGGTGTTCAGTGACATCTTTAACTATGTCTGGTTGGAAATTGCCTGTCTCCAAGTCCCGAGTAAGAGCAGATCCTTTTCAAGCTTTCAGCCTCACAGTGGTGATTCTTTTCCCAGTCTCTCCTGCAGATGTGCAGCTTAGTGCTCAAAGGCTCCAGGGCAACCACATGGACTTTTAGGGTGCTCTCTCTCCAATACTCTGCCTGCAAATACCAGCTCCCTTAGTATCCCTAAACGCTGATCATTGTCTCCTCAGCTCACCAAGATCACCTGTTCTGTTGGGCTCCTTTCCCTGCACCAGGGTGCAGAGACTTCCTTCAGAGGCACAGGACTAACCTTTCTCATTTACTGTCCTTAGGGTCACAGTTGTACACTTCCTGTTGTCTGATTCTAGTTCCTTTATGGATTTTGTCCAGTTTTCTCCTTGTTTACAGTGGGAGGGCTAGTGTGGTATAGGTTGCTCTATCCCGGTCAGAAGTGGAAGTCTTTTATGCCTGTCTCTTTATAGTTTTAAGTTTCTCTTGAATAATATGTCAACTTTTTTCTTTGAGGACTAGGTTAATACACATCCCTCATATCACTGACTATTGATCCACGTTCCTGTAGTCCCTATACTTCTGGCTGTGACAGGTCTGATATTGTGATCAAGATGGGGGAGGAGATGTGGAAGATGAACTGTGCCATAGTCTTTTTTTTTCCTTGCCTGGAGTTGGACTTCATTTGTTAAAAACGGTTTTAACACTGATTATGTAAGTTACATTCATTGTAAAAATTAAAAAGTAAGAATAAAGAAAATCTAAGTCCATTGTCTGTCATCTTAGAACGACTAATTATATTTCTTCATCTTTTCTCTGCATATTCATATTTCTACACATCTATATTTCATATTAGTTGGCATATACATGCAAATACACACACACATATATATATATATATTTATATATATATGTCTTTTCTAGACTGGTTTATAGTATTATGCCATTAAATAGCCTTCTGTAATGTGATGTTTCAAAACTCCGTTGTATTGCATAGTGTGAATGTATTGCTTAACTTCATTAAATTAAAAAAATGTTAGGTTTGGGCCTGAGCTGCTAATTATGTCTGCTTTAAAGATTTGAAATGCTCAGTTTCTTTCCTATAGAACTACTGAGGTTTTAGAATGATGGGGAACTGGCTTGGCCCTTTAAAGGTCAGTCAACTGTGCTGAGATGATGCACACAAAACTGCAGTGGGGCTCTGGGTGCCTGGGGGTGGAGCCTCCTGAGAACCACCGGCTGACCCCCGGTGTGAACTTTTCTGTGGAGGTATGAGAGGGTAAGTAGGCATCACACGGAATGCTCATGAGCGTCATGGTGCCCAGTAGCACCCGACCCAGTTCTCCTCCCTGGGCCACACTGTGCTTGGTGCCGTGGCCACTATTTCCAAGCTGCCTGGCAAGAACGTTCCTTGGCTGTTTCCTCTCTACATGCCCTATGTGAGAAGGATATGATTGCATTGTCTACTTCATTGCCTGGACCCTGTGGCTGGTGTCTCCCAGGGTAGGCTGGCCCGGCGCCTGCTCTGTCAGGTGTTGCCTGAGTGTCACACCCCACATACCCCACATTTGTGGGGTGCTTGCAGGAGAAGTCATTTCTGTGAAGTTAGTCCCCTCAGGTGCGTGGTTACAAGTCATCTAACCATAAACCCAGCCACAGCATTACTGTCTGCTGTCCATCAGATGGCACGTTACTGAACTTTCTCAGAGACTGTTGGGCACTGGCCAGTGGGTTGTGTGGATGGTCCAGGCAGCTGTGGGTGGTTCCAGTGTGGCTTCTGAGTTCTGGGTCTTCAGTAAAACCACAGAGAGAGCATGCCCTGAGGAGAGTGGGTAGGCATTCTAAGATGAGGGTTGGAGCTTAGAATCAAAGTGTCCTTAGGAAAGAAGGAGGCCGACCTGAGTTCTAGGGAGGGGTTCCAGTTTCATGTGTGTTACTTTTTAGTTTTCACTTCAATCATATTCAATAAGAAATCCAGTCTAAAAGCTTAACCCTAGACTAGGTAGTGTATGAATTGCCTTTAAAATTCTCCAAGTCAGTGTTTTTGGTATTTGCATTCATAAAGCTCATTTCACGTGAAATAGGATCTACTCTTATCTGAAATACATTCCCTTACCAGTGATTTTCTTTTCTTTGTATTTTTAATTTTTATTTATTATTATTTTTTAAAATAAATCTTTATTCAGATTATTACAGTTGTTCCTCTCCCCCTCCCCGTCCCCCCGTAGCTCCTCTCCACCCCGTTCCCACCCCACCCCATGCCCTTCCCCCCTCCCCCACACTGTCATCCATAGGTGTACGATTTTTGTCCAGTCTCTTCCTGCACCCCCCACACCTCTTACCCCCCCCCCCCGAGGATTGTCATTTCACTCCCTTTCTATGCCCCTGATTCTAGTATATTTACCAGTTTATTCTGTTCATCAGATTTTTTATTCACTTGATTTTTAGATTCACTTGTTGATAGGTATGTATTTGTTCTCATTTTGTTGTTCATAATTTTTATCTTTACCTTTTTCTTCTTCTTCTTCTCCTTAAAGAATACCTTTCAGCATTTCATATAGTACTGGCTTGGTGGTGATGAACTCCTTTAGCTTTTTCCTACCTGTGAAGCTCTTTATCTGACCTACAATTCTGAATGATAGCTTTGCTGGGTAGAGTAATCTTGGTTGTAGGTTCTTGGTATTCATCACTTTGAATATTTCTTGTCACTCCCGTCTGGCCTGCATAGTTTCTGTTGAGAAATCAGCTGGCATTCGAATGGGTGCTCCCTTGTAGGTAACTAACTGTTTTTCTCTTGCTGCTTTTAATAGTCTCTTTGTCTTTTGCTCTTGGCATTTAATTTATGATGTGTCTTGTTGTGGTCCTCTTTGGATTTCTTTTGTTTGGGATTCTCTGTGCTTCCTGGAGTTGTAAGTTTATTTCTTTCACCAGGTGGGGGAAGTTTTCTGTCATTATTTCTTCAAATAGGTTTTCAGTATCTTGCTGTCTCTCTTCTTTTGGCACCACCATAGTTTGGATGGTGGTATGCTTGAAGTTGTCTCAGAGGCTGCTTACACTCTTCATATTTTTGGATTGTTTTTGCTTTTCCGTTTGGGTGTTTTTTGCTTCTTTGTATTTCAAATCTTTGACTTGATTCTTGCTATCCTCTAGTCTGCTGTTGGATCTCTGTATATTGTTTTTATATCAGTCAGTGTATGCTTAATTTCTAGATGGTCCTTTTTCATATCCTCAAGGGTCTCACTAAATTTATCGGTGGTTTCTAGCAAATTCTTAAAAAACCTTATAACCGTGGTTTTGAACTCTATATCCTCCATTTCTTTCATTTGTGACCTGTTTCTTTGTCCCCGCATTTTGGCTGCTTCCCTGAGTTGATAGTGGCTTTGTGTGCTAGGTGTCCTATAGGGCCCAGTGGCTCAGCCTCCCAGTTACCTGAGGTGGACACTCTTGGTGCACCCCTTTGTGGGCTGTGTGCACAGTCTTGTAGTTATGCCTTGATTGTTATTGGTATCACTGGGAGGAATTGACCTCCAGGCCAATTGGCTGTGAGAATCAGCTGTGTCTGCGATGGGAGCACTTATGTGCTGGAGACACCCTTATGGGGCAAGACTTGCTTCAGTGGGGCTCTGGTGCTCACTGAGTCTGCCCCCTGAGTGTGTCCCTTATGGATCTGAGGAGTTGTAATCTGGATGGTCCCACTCTGACCACTGGGTACACTGGCTCTTGGATCTCTAAGGAGGTGCTAATTTAGCCTCTGCCTGAGGCTACCCAGCAGGAGCTACGGAGAGATGTGCAGCTTCCTCTTCTTTGTTTGGGTTTTGGAAGTGCCCAGATGAGGCCCAGCTGTGAAGCAATGCAAGCTGCTGTGGGGCCTTGGGCCTTCTTTTGGATGTTCTGGGTCTCTCTGACTCAGCTGCAGTTTGTTAGGTAAGTTTAGATTTCAAAGGACCAGGCCATTCATATGCAAAATCTTCTGCACACAGCTTGGGTGGGGCAGGGTCTCAGGGCGGAGCAAACAGCAATGGCTTCCCGTCAGCCCTGCCCTAAGAGGCCCCTGGTTCTCAGTGTCCCATGGTAGTCACTGCAAGCACCTCTGAGAGAAAGCCATCCTCGAGTTTCGCCCGTGCCAGACAGTCCACTTTCTCCCTGTATGAGTCTGGGTCCCCAGAGTCTCGCCTGGAACTGGAGTTCAGAGCAATCAGGAGCTTGTGTCCCCTCCTGATTGAGAAAGACAACTGTGTACTCATTTGCCAGCCCTTTCGGCGCGTGTGCCTCCATACCTCTGCACTTTACTTCCGCAGCTCCTCTCAGTCTCAGTGTGCTTTTCTCTTGCCTTCTAGTTGTAGAATTTCCACTCAGCCAGCCTTCCTGTGGTTCTGGATGATGTCCATTTTGTCTTTTAGTTGTAGTTTTGAAGTGGTTGTGCGAGGCAGCAAGTTCAGGTGTTTACCTATGCCGCCATCTTGGTTCTACCCAGTGATTTTCAATCTTTTTTCATCTCATGACACACATAAATTATTAAAATTCTGCAGCACACCAAAAAATACATTTTTTGCCGATATGACAAAAAAATGGTATAATTTTTATTCAGTCACACTGGACTGCTATTGTTGTGTTGGCTGTTGTCATTTTTTTTAAATTAGTGAGTAACCTTGGGAATGTGAGGTGTCATTCTGCTCATGGGATGTGAGTTCCTTGAGTCTCTGTTCTCTGCTGTTTTTCCCCTCAGTTCGGCACATTAGTTTATAGAATGTTTGGCTTGTAGACCAGTTTTGTTCTATGAAAGCTTTGATATTCTGCTAAGCCAAGTAATACTTTGAAATACGCATCTGTGGGTCTTGAAAGTTGTACATGGTGCGGTGCAGGGTCTGCTTGGCTGTGTGCTGCTCTGTCCTCTCCTGTGTGAGAGCTACCTGCACCTGCGGCCCAAAGGCTATTGTCCTCACTGCTTCTATGTGCCTTCCTGTTATGCTTAAATCTTTAAAAAGTAAATGTTAATAATATTACAAAAACATTATATATTAAACATGTTTTACTGATGAGTGTGGTTTTAGGTATACAATACTTAATCTCTAGGAAAGTGATTAATGAGGGCAGGTAAATAGCTTTATTAAAGGTATTTAATAAAATGAAAATACTCTTTGTCAATTTGTGTTATAACTGACTGGAGGCCCAGTGCACGAAATTTGTGCATGGGTAGAGTCCCTAGGCCTGGCTGGAGATCAGGGCCAATCGGAGCCTTCTGGCTGCCAGCTGGGGCCTCTCTTCCCAGGCTGCCCGCTGCCAGCCGGGCCTCCCTTTGTTCTGTACCGCCCCTGGTGGTCACACATCATAGCGAGCAATCAAACTCCCGGTCTCCCAGTCGAACTCCTGAGGGGACACTTTGCATATTAGCCTTTTATATCTATAGATTATATATATATAGATGTTAACTTTTGACATAATTGTCCATTCTAATGGGATGTGGGTTGTCTAAACATAAGTGGATGTTAATTTTGCAACCTAGGAGTGCCTGAAAGTTTATTAGATTTTGACTTTGGAGGATTTGTTGATGAGGGATTTTTCAGGAATTTTCCCTCAAAGGCAGAAGTGTGGGTGCTGGCCAAGACTGCCACGTGCTGTATTCTGGCGGATGGTGCAGAATCTGGACTGCACCCATGGAGCCAGCCAAGAGCTGTGCTGCTTTGCTTTGACCTGCCACCTTTCTTTTCACAGGCTGTGGTGGTGCCTCAAGGTGGTGGGCAGCTGTGGATCTTTGGAGGGGAGTTTGCTTCTCCCGACGGAGAGCAGTTTTACCACTACAAGGATCTCTGGGTTCTGCATTTAGCCACCAAGACCTGGGAGCAAGTCAGGTAAGGCGCTGGGTGATGAGGTGACATCTGGGCCTGCCTCCTGTCCATGCCAGCATGCTTGGTTCCCAGTGATGGAATCAGATATTGTAGAATTCCAGGGCTTTGAGGAACACCCTTGCAGAGCCTGAGGGACCAGCTTCATGGGTAACTGCAGAAAGGAAAGAGCCTGAGTTTTCCCCTCTTCGCTGAGAAGCCCTGCCTGGCCACAGCTGCGTGACAATGGGCTTTGTTGAAGGTGTTGCCAGGGTCGCTAGGAGCAGCGCTGCGTTCAGGCTTATTTTCTTGTTCCTCCCTTGTGTGTGTTACATTGATCATACTTTAATGCAGTTCTTCTCCTGGACCAGTGGTCAGCAAACTCATTAGTCAATGGAGCGGCGAGCCGCATGTGGCTCGCAAGCCGAAGTTTGCCGACCACTGTCCTGCACCATCTGTTTATCTCCTTAAAGGCACTTTGGGTTTTAGTTTGCTGGATGGAGCTGTGGTATACTAAAGGGAGTGCTCCTTCTAGGTCTAGTGGACATAGACACAGTGGCGCCAGTAAGATGATGGATGGGAAGGCCTTTCTATTGCTCTCCAATAAACTAGGCTCAGCCATTACTAGAGCCTGATTTCTGCATCTTTTGGTAAATGTGTTGTCACATTTACCACTGTACTTCACCACCAGTGTTAGTGGTCAGTGTTGCACACCTGACTCTGAAGAGACAGACTTTGTGTCTGCATATACATTATTTACAAGAAAAAACCTAGGAGAATGACAGATTGAAAGAGCTAGTTGGCTTCATTTTCCTGGGGTGCACGTGCCTGCTTGCTGGGCTGTGTGCACCTGTGCAGGGTGCCTTCTCTCACTGCTAAAGCAGCAACCAGAGTTTCTTTGCCTCAGTGGAGAAGGCAGCTGCACTGCGGAATTCAGTGGTGGTGCAAAGTGTTTTCAGGTCCTGGGACTTTTCATAAGAGGGAAGCCTACCTCCCTGAGGGGGTGTGCTTGCTTATTTGATGATGAGCCTCTTAGGAGACCACAGTGCCAGGCTGTGGAGACCTGATCTAATTGACTTCAGGCCTGGAGTGGAGCTAACTATGTAGAATGTCCCTTGTGCACGTGGAAAGTGTAAATAGAGTCCCCAAGCTGGGCTGCCCTGCTGGAGAAGGGCCCAGTGGCAATCCTGAATCAAACTGGAACCAGAAAGAGCCTTGGTGTGTATTAGCAATTACTGACTTTATTTCCCTTTCGCTTACTTGTTTAGGGAAAGCTTCATTATCTTAGTAGGCACAGCACTCAGGAAATTATTTTCATATTAAAATTGGTTTCATTATGTATATATTGAAACTTAGTCATTTTCCCCGTAATTTAAAAAGTAGTCCCAGAGCTTGCAATCTGTTGTGTTGTTTTGCTCCAATTATTTTTTTTTAAACCCAATTTTATGTGCTTGTTTGTTCATTGTCGTTGAATTGATTGTTGATATTTTCATAGCATTTTTGTCAGCCGCATGGTTGCTATTTGTCCAAATTTATGGTTGAGGGATAATAAACCTCTCCATGAAAGAATATATGCAAGTCTTACAGCTACTCAGCTGGGCCTAGTGTTGACGATGGCACATCTGTGGGTGTTCCTTGCAGGGACATTCTAAGCTATATTGTGCACACTTTCTTGTGTCCTTCAGCCTTTTCTGGTTCTATAACATATATTGTGTGTATTTGTTCCAAGGAAGCAGGGAGGCACTATTGACATGTCACTTGAGGAGTGCCCTTTGAACAGCTTGCTGTGGCTGCTGTCTCCCAGCCAGCCAGCGATAGCCACCCTCGACTCAGCGCAGGATTCCAGCTGCCTCCTGGTGCTCTTGGCTCAGTTATGCTTATGCAACATTTGAGGCATCTGTCTTAAATCTGAAATTGTCTCTGATAAACATGTCTCTCATTACTTGAATACTTGTTCATTGTAATTAAAATGTGAGATTTTTTTTAATCCTCACCCAAGGATATTTTTCCATTGATTTTTCAGAGAGAGTGGAAGAGAGGGAAAGACAGAGAGAAACATAGATGTGAGAGAAACATATCAGCTGTCTTTTTGCTGTGTCCTCACATGGTTGCTTTTTGCTCATGAAGAGAGTTCTTTCTTCCTCTTGTTGTAAAGGCCCTGACCCCATTATGGGGGCGCCACCCTCATGATTTTTTTTTTTTAATCCTCACCAGAGGATAGTTTTCCCATTGCTCTTTAGAGAGAGTGGAAGGGAGGGAGTGACGTGGGCGCAGGGAGAGATAGAGAGAAACATTGATGTGAAAGAGACACATTGATTGGCTGCCTGCCACATAGCCCAACCAGGGCAGGAATTGAACCTATAACCCAGATACGTGCCCTTGACTGGGAATCGAACCTCTACCTTTTGGTGTGCTGGCCAACTCTAACCACTGAGCCCCGCTGGCCAGGGCCCCACCCACATGATTTAATTTAAACCGACCTACTCCCAAAGGCCCCACCTCCAAATACCATCACACTGCGGGTTAGGGCTTCAACATAATGAATTTTGGTAGGGGCTGCGGGGGAGGGGGACACAAGCATTCAGCCTGTAACAGCTAGTGTCTAGTGTTTGCAAACATCTTTCCTTTGGCAACCATTGGTGTATCAGTGAGGGTCTAATCAGGAAGACATGAAAGAGACGGGTCATACTTATGGTGGAGAAAACCAAACTAGTGGGTCGGCTAGAAGCTAGCCCACTTCCCACTGCTAGGCTTTGGGGGTGGGTTGGGGTCTGGAACTGGAGATGATGTTGATGCTCCTGAGAAGGGGCCAAGGCAGGGAAAGGGGCCGTACCCTGGTTCCTTCCCTCTTCTCCATGTACCTCCAGTCTCCTGCTGGTGCTTCTTGCTTTGGTGGGACTTCTCTGATAGTGAGCAAAGCCGGGAGCCATGGAGAGGAACTGCCTGTGTAACCAGACAGGATTCTCAAGCACTTTTAACCCCTTCCTCAGCCAGCGGGCCTGCCCTACCAGCTCAGGTTTCCTGTTTGTTAAAGTTTAGTTAGTCAGCCTGCCACACTGTAAAGCCAGCACTTCTAAAGGTGAACCCCACTTTTCTTCCTTACTCCCTGGAGGAGATGCATTTGGGCAAGGGGAGAAAGATTTTGACACCCTTTCTTTATTTCTAAAGCCGGTGCCATCCTAGCTAGTAGTCATCTGTGACTCCATAAACCACAAACAAGGAGGTCAGGCTACTTATAGAACTCTGCTGTTTTCGGATGTTTTTCATATACCTAAAATAATCACCCTTTCAAAATTGATAATATGATGGTTTTTAGCATATTCACAGAGTTGTACAACTACCACTGCTAGTTAAATAGCAGAGAATGTTTCCATCACCCCAAAAAGACTCCATTCCCACTATTCACTCACCTTTAATCTACTTGCTATCTCTGTGGATTTGCCTATTCTAGATATTTCATGTAACTAGAATCCTACATTATTTGTTCTTTTGTGACTGGCTTACACTTTGCATAATGTTTTTAAGGTTCATCCATTCTGCAGTATGTGTCAGAATCTCTTTTTTATGACTGATTAAGTTCCATTGTTTTGAGATACCACATTTGTTTATCCATTCATTCATTGATGGATGTTTAGTTGTCTCCATTTTCCGCTCTTGAAAATGCTGCTATGAACATTTGTTACAACTAATACATTTTTATATGCATTGAAGTACTTAGTACATGATCAATAAAAATTGGTTGAATGAAAAATAATATACTGTATAAGTGTGTGTGTGTGCGCGCGCGCTCTTGGTTTGGAAAAGGAGCCAACATTTGTGTCATCTTCAGCTAAACCTGCTTAGTGTATGTATCTTAAAGTTGTGTCTGAGAAAAGTTGACATCTTAGAAAAGATTATTCTCAAAATAATTCCGAGTTCTTTGTATGATCCTGTTGCAAAAGGCCGCAATGAGTTAGCTAAAATCAGATCATACCCCATAATTATCATGTGGAAACAGAAACACACATATGTTCTCTTCTCTGGCTTCTCCCATGAGCTGGTAGTTTTCTTAGCCTATATAATAAAAGCCTAATATGCTAAGTGTCCGGTTGGCCATTCAATCAATCAAAGTATAATATGCTAATGATATGCTAAGGCCGCTCAACTGCTTGCTATGATATGCACTGACCACCAGGGGGTAGTTGACTGGTCAACCAGTTGTTATGATGAGCACTGACCACCAGGGACCAGGGGGCAGACGCTCCGACCGGTAGGCTAGCTTGCTACTGGGGTCCAGTCGATTGGGACTGAGCAAGACAAGCTGGACATGCCCTGGAGCCCTCCTGTGGTCCCTCCCCAACTGGCCAACCTCCCGTGTCCCTCCCTGGCACCGATCGTGCACCATTGTGGTCCCTTGGGCTGGCCTGTGCACTCTCGTAATCCGGGTTGAGGGCCCCCACCCTGAGTGCACGAATCTCATGCACTGGGCCTCTAGTTAAAAATAACAGTTAAAATAAAACTAAAACAAGAACACAGTTTGATAGGCTACCTAGATTCTAGAGACCACTATTAGTTATTCTGTACAAGGAGATAAATTCCCTATACTAAGCCTCATATTCATTGTTTGTTGGAATATTCATATTCGATTTTTGACATTTGGAAAAGTGGAGCCAAAGGCCGAAGGGACACTGTTTAAAATGAAAAGAGCAGTGCTTTTGCACATGGTTCCTGCTTTTGGGCCATGCTGTAACCATTCTTGGAAGAGGGGCCTTTTCTGGTTGGAGAATGAGCCGTTAGACTCAGTTTCCTGTCCAGTGGGCCTGTGTGATGTTGACTCTCAGGTTTTATGAGAAAAAATTTTCTTTTGCTCAGTAAATGTGGCAGGGCAGCCTGGTATGGTACTATAGCATGTAATTTTGTAAGGTGTAAACTTTGAATTACCTCAGGGAACCATTTATGTGCCAAGTTCTTAATACTCTGTACTCTAAGCCCATGGAGTTATTTGATGCTAGAGTATTTTCTGTAAATGGCACCATTAGAAGGGGCCTGGGTGATGGTGAGTGGCAGCTTGCCCAGTTAGAATGCCATTTTGCACGTAACTCGGCTGCACTGAAAGCACTTCCTCCCACAATATTGCACATGTATTTTTGTGATGCATATAGATCTGACTGAGTACAACATGGGAATGTTTTAAGACTCCATATTTAGGAGTGATGGCAGTTGAAAAGGCCTGTTGGAGATTCAAATATAAACAGGCTTTTTTGAGTGGCTTTATTTTTCTAAAGGGGTATGTGAAGTGTTTTTATAGAAAGATTTTCCCATTTTGGTTACTAAGCACAGTGGTACATGGCTGGTGCTAGAAAAAGTAACTTACATCCTTAGTTCCTGGATCACTTGAAGATAAAACACCCATCAGGTTTGTGGGCAGGAAGCTGACAGGAGGCCCTTACGTGTTGCATCTCAGATGCTGGGAGTCATTTAAGGATGACATCTTGCTGACACTGTTTCCATAAGTTTCTGGTCCTTTGGGTTCACCGCTACTGGACTAACATTGGTAACACGCTGGCTCTCCTGCATAAATATTTTGAGGTAGAATTGGACCATACTAGTTGCTGAATGAAATCTTTTCCCCAACCTATACTTCTAAAGTATCACATCAGAGAATTTATCAAAAAGGAGGTTACATTTTGCCCAGCACATGTGATGTTTTCCTTCTTATCAGCTTCTCTATTGTAGAGTTGTACTGTGGTGGCCTGTTTTCTCAGTACCCAGCACAGAGGGGATGGAGAAGTCATGCCATCTGCTTCAGCTTGTGGAGTGGGACCAGTTCCAAGGAGAGCCCTTTTCCCACTGTGCAGAATACCAGTCTAGGCCAGTGCTGATTTGGTATGAACCTGCAGGTGGTGTCATGGCATACCCAGACTCTCCTTTTGAGCCTTGTTCATTTGGTATTTTTTTAATCATGATTTTGGATAAGAAAATATGCTTACTAAATTTATGGGAGAGCAAATAAGTTGTTGACATATTCAGCATCCAAAAGTATACTTGTGGACCAAATCTAGCAAGAAGTATTGAAGTGGATTTGGTAAAATCCATCCACTTACGATAACTCTCAGCAGAGTTGTAATAGAAGGAATATACCTCAACATAATAAAGGCCATAATGACAAACCTACAGCTACCATCTTACTCAGTGGTGTAAAGCTGAACTTTTTTTCTTTAAGATCAGGAACAAGACAAGCATGTTCACTTATACTACTTCTGTTCAACACGATATTTCGTGCACTGGGTCGGGGGGGTGGTGGTGGTCTCTCAGCCAAGCTTGCACCCTCTCGCAGTCTGGGACCCGTCGCTCCTTACTGCCCACCTACAGCAGAGGCGGGAGAGGCTCCTGCCACTGTCACTGCGCTCTCCAATTGTGAGCCTGGCTTCTGGCTGAGCAGTGCTCCCCCTGTAGAGGTGCACTGACTACCAGGGGGCAGCTCCTGCTTTGAGCATCTGCCCCCTGGTGGTCAGTGCGCATCATAGCGACCAGTTGTTCCACCCTTTGGTCGATTTGCATATTAGAGTTTTATATTCAACATAGTATTAGAAGTCTTAGCCACAGCAATCAGTCAAGAAAAAGAAATAAAAGGCATCCAAATTGAAAAGGAAGAATTAAAACTGTCATTATTTGCAGATGACATTATACTATCCTAGAGGCCCGGGGCACGAAATTCGTGCATGGGTCGGCGGTGGGGGGGTTGTCCCTCAGCCCAGCCTGCACCCTCTCCAATCTGGGACCCCTTGAGGGATGTCCGACCGCTCGGTGGGATCGGGCCTAAACGGGTGGTCAGAGATCCCTCTCACAATCCAGGACTGCTGGCTCCCAACCACTCGCCTGCCTCTGCCTGATTGCCCTTAACCACTTCTGCCTGCCAACCTGATCACCCCCTAACCACTCCACTGCCAGCCTGATTGACGCCTAACTGTTCCTCGGCCAGCCTGATTGCCCCTAACTGCCCTCCCCTGCCAGTCTGGTCCCCCCTAACTGTCCTCGCCTGCAGGCCTGGTCCCCCCCAACTGCCCTCTCCTGCTGGCCCGGTCACCCCTAACTGCCCTCCCCTGCTGGCCCGGTCACCCCTAACTGCCCTCCCTTGCTGGCCTGGTCTCCCCCAACTGCCCTCCTCTGCCAGCCTGGTCACCCACAACTGCCCTCCCCTGCAAGGCCATCTTGTGGCAGCTATCTTGTGTCCACATGGGGGCAGCCATGTTGTGTCTTGGAGTGGTGGTCAATTTGCATATTACTTTTTTTTTTTTGATAGGATATAGAGAGAGAATCCTAAAGATCCCACCAAAAACTATTTGAACTGATAAATGAATTCAGTAAAGTAGCAGGATACAAAATTAATATTCAGAAATTGGTTGCATTTGTATACACCAATAATGAATTGTTAGAAAGAGAAATTAAGAAAATTCCATTTATAATTGAATTAAAAATACCTAGCAATAAATTTAACCAGAAGGTAAAAGACCCTATACTCAGAAAACTATTAAGACACTGAAGAAAGAAATTGAAGAAGATACAAATGAAAGCATATACTGTGCTCATGGATAGGAAGAATTATTAAAATGTCCATACTAAGCCCTAACTGGTTTGGCTCAGTGGATAGAGCATCAGTCTGCGGACTCAAGGGTCCCAGGTTTGATTCTGGTCAAGGGCATTTACCTTGGTTGCAGGCACATACCCAGTGGGGAGTGTGCAGGAGGCAGCTGATGGATGTTTCTCTCTTGTCAATGTTTCTAACTCTCTATCCCTCTCCCTTCCTCTCTGTAAAAAAATCAATAAAATATATTAAAAAAATAAAATGTCCATACTAAGAAAAAAAAAAGTCCATACTGCCCTGGTCAGGTAGCTCAGTTGGTTAGAGCAGTGGTCAGCAAACCGCAGCTCACAAGCCACATGCAGCTCGCAAGCCGCAGTTTGCCGCTCTGTTGACTAATGAGTTTGCCGACTACTGGGTTAGAGCATCGCTCAGAAATGCCAAGGTTGCTGGTTTGAGCCCTGGTCAGGGCTCATAAAAGGATCAACCAATGAATGCATACGTGAGTAGAACAACAAATCTTTCTCTCTCTCTCTCTCTCTCCAGTAAATTTTTACAGGACATGTCCATACTACCCAAAACAATCTATAATTCAATGTAATCCCTATAAAAATACCACTAACATTTTTCATAGAACTACAACAATCCTAAAATTTATATGGAACCACAAAAGACCCTGAATAGCCAAAGCACTCTTTATAAAGAACAAGTAGATTTTGCTATCAAACTGTACTACAGGGCTGTAGTAATCAAAGCAGCATGGTACTGGAATGTATGGAATAGAAGAGAGCCCAGAAATAAACCCACGTCTATATGGTCAATTGGTATATGACAAAGGAGACAAGAATATATAATGGGGAAAAGACAGTCTTTTCAATAAATGGTGTTGGGAAGGCTGGACAGATACATGCAAAAAACAAAAACAAAAAAACATGAAGAAACTAGAAACTAGACCACTTTCTTACCCCATATACAAGAATGAACTCAAAATGGATTAAGGACTTTAAATGAAGACCCGAAATCATAAAACTCCTAGAAGAAAACAGGCAGTGAACTCTCTGGCATTGCTCTTAGTAATGTTTTTTTTTGGATATGTCTCCTCAGGCAAGAAAATATAAATAATGGAACTACATCAAACTAAAAAGTTTTAGCAAAGCAAAAGAACCTGACTAGGAGAAGATACTTGCCACTCATACATCCGATTAGGGGTTAATATCCAAAATATATAAGGACCTCATATATAAGTTAACACCAAAAAGACGATCCAATTAAAAAATAGGCAGAGGACCTGAATAGACATTTTTCCAAAGCAGACATACAGATGGCCAATAGATGTGTGAAAGGATGCTCAACATCACTAATCATCAGAGAAATGCAAATTAAAACCACAATGAAAATCATCTCATATCTCTCAGAATAGCTGTTATCAAACCAACAAAATGTTTGCGAGGATTTGGAGAAAGGGGAATCCTCATGCACTGTTGGGATTGCAAATTGGGTAACGGTATAGAAGTTGCTCAGAAAATTAAAAATAGAACTATCATGTGACCCAGCATTCCCTCTTCTGGATATTTATCTGAAGAAATCCAAAAACAAATTTGAAAAGATACAGGCATCACTGTGTTTATTGCAGTATTATTCATAATAGCCAAGATATGGAAGTAGTCTGTTCATTGATCAACACTTGGATAAAGAAGAAGTGGTACATATATACAATGCAACATTACTCGGCCAAAAAGAATGAAATATTACCATTTGGGACAACATGGATGGAGCTAGAAGGTATTATGCTAAGTGAAATAAGTCAGACAAAGACAAACATCACAATTTCACTTAGATGTGGAATCTTAAGAGGCCAAATAAAACAGAAATGGTGGGGGGATAAAGACACATATGTAATAATAACGAAATTTTTAAAAAATGGAAAAATAACAGAAATGGACTCAGAGGTACAGAGAACAAACAGGTGGGAAGGAGGTTGGGAGGCTGATTGAAAAAGGTGAAAGATTAGGAGGTACAAATGGGCAGTTAAGAAACAGTCATGGGGAAGTAGAAGATAGCGTGGGGAATACAGTCAGTATTGTGATAATTGTATGGTGTCAGTAGGTACTAGACTTATTGGGGGATCGCTTCCTAAGTTCTATGTCTGACCACTATGCTGTATACCAGAAACTAATATAATATTGAATATCAACTATAATTGAAAAATGAAAAAAATACTTTTAGATATGGTTAAAAATTAAATGCAAATATTCTATCAAAAATATAGGCTAAAATTTTAAAAATAGTATTGTAGTGGGATACATTTTCCTTTAAAATTCTACAAAGAATTTTTTATGAGATTAGACTTTTTGAAAAAGTTGCCCTTGCTCATAGATGAGAGGGATTTAGGAACTTGAATCCTAGTAAGAGGTCAATGCTTAAAGGTTGATTGACAGCTATGGCATCCAGGAATAGGTATTGGTGATTTTTGGCTGACTTTCCATGGACAAGCACAATGCTCATTTGAGTGACACATTAATAGGGATGTTAATAAACTGAGGGCATTGGGGAAAGAGAGATGATCAAGCATTTGAAGAAAGGTGAGAACTTTCTGAAATTCACCTGAAATTTGCTGAATGGGAGATGTTTAGATTGGGCAGCTCAGGCTTCCTTATATTAAAATCCTCACCTGAGACTATGTTTATTGATTTCTGCCTGCTATATTGGTCCCTTTTTGAGAGGAGGGCATTAATTTGTCCAACTATGATAGTGAATTATCTCTTTCTTCTTGCTGTTCTATTAGCTTTTGCCTCACATAGTGGGACGTTTTGTTTTTAGATGCATACATGTTAAGAATTGTTGTGTTTTATGTAATGCTTTTTAAAAATGCCTGATAACTTTTCTTTGCTTCGAAGTCTGCTTTGTCTGAAATTAATTTAATTACTCTTGATTAGTGTTAGCATGGTATATTTCCTCCAGTCATTTACTTTTAGTGTTAGCATGGTATATTTCCTCCAGTCATTTACTTTTAGTGTTAGCATGGTATATTTCCTCCAGTCATTTACTTTTAGTGTTAGCATGGTATATTTCCTCCAGTCATTTACTTTTAGTGTTAGCATGGTATAATTCCTCCAGTCATTTACTTTTAATAGATTTACTCTTAATCTATATGTGTCTTTAAAGTGGGTTTCTTGTAGAAAACATATTGCTGGCTCTTGTGTTTTGAGCCACTTTAACAATCATTGACTTTTAATTGGTGCATTTAGACCATTGACAATCCAAGTGATTATTGATATAGTTGGATTAATTTCTCTTGCATTCATTACTGTTTTATATTTGTTGCTTTTGATCTTTATTCCTATGTTTGTCTTTCACTCTTTTTGCCTTTCGTGGTTTTCATTGAGCATTTTATATGGTTACATTTTCTCTCCTTTCTTAGTATATCAGTTGTAGTTCTTTTTTTAGCAATTGCCCTAGAATTTGCAATATACATTTACAACTAATCCAAGTACACTTTAAAATATACTACTTCACAAGTAATGTGAATACTTTATAATAACAAAATAATTCTAATTCCTACCTCCATCCCTTGTATTATTTCTGTCATTCGTTTTACTTGTATATAAATATACATATGTGTATCCTGTCTAATAAAGAGGGAATATGCTAATTGACTATCACTCTGTCACAAAGATGGCTGCACCCACAGCTGAAGCCAAGTTTCCATAAGGAGCCTTAACGAGCAATCAGCAGGAACCTGAAGCTACGACGCCCTCCCCTGCCCCTGTAGGGCTTGACAGGGGATTCAGGCCATGCCCCCCACCCCAGCACCAGGCTGGGGGGCCTCAGGCCACACCCTCCCGCCCCAGCACCGGGCCAGGGGACCTAAGGCTGCGCCCCCCTGCCTGGTGGGGCTTGACAGGGGACGTCAGGCTGTGCTCCCCACCCAGCAGGGCTTGACAGGGGACCTCAAGGTGCACCCCCAGTGCTGGGTTGGGGGAACGCAGGCCGCGCCCCCCGCCCAGTGGGGCTTGACGGGGGACCTGAGGCGCACCCCTCAGCCGGTGGGGCTTGATGGGGGACCTGAGGCTGTGCCCCCCTCCTGGTGCCAGGCCAGGGGTCCTGAGGCTGTGCCCCCCTCCCCCACCTGGCGAGGCTTGATGGGGGACCTCAGGCCATGCCCCCCCACCCAGTGGGGCTTGACGGGGGACCTCAAGGCACCTCCCCACCCCAATCTGGGCTGGGGGACCTCAGGCCATGTCCCCCGTCCTGGCGCCAGGCTAGGGGACCTGAGGCTATCTCCCCTGCCCAGCAGGGCTTGACAAGGGTGGGACTGGCCAGGTCTGGATCTAGCCCAGTCGGGGCAGGGGCCAGCCGAATGGGTCTCACATGATTTTGAGGTGCATGTGGGTGGGCGGGACTCTGGTGCGCCCCAGACTCTGACAGGAGGAAGGTTTTCATATACATTTTACTAATTTTCTTTCATTTCTGACACTTGTATTATAGAGAAAGGGCAAATAGCAATATTAAATTTTTCCTCTAATCCCCTTTTAATGTGCAGGAATTTTGTGCATCGGGCCACTAGTATGTATATAAAAGCTTACATAATCAGATACATTGTTTCTGTTATTTAAGCAAATTTTTATCTGGTAGCTCAATTAAGTAAAAATTTTTACTTTTACCTTTTTCTTTTCACCTTCTTTAGTGCTCTTTCTTTATGTAGATTCAAGTTTCTGACCTGTATTTTTCTTTTCTCTGCAGAACTTTTTAAAAACATTTCTTACAAGGCAAGTCTGCAGTCATGCATTGCATAATGATGGGGATGTGTTCTGAGAAATGTTTTAGATGACTTTTGTTGTTGTGCAATCATCATAGAGTGCGCTTACATAAACTTAGATGGCACTATAGCCTACTGCACATCAAGGCCATATGATATAGCCTATTGCTCCTAGGCTGCAAACCTGTACATCATGTTACTGTACCGAGTACTGTAGGCAGTTGTAATACAGTGTTTGGTGTTTGTGCATCTAAACATTGAAAAGATACAGTAAAAATACTGTGTAAAAGATTAAAAGTGATACACCTACATAGGGCACTTACCATGAATGGAGCTTGAGGAATGGAAGTTGCACTGGGTGGGTGAGTGAGTGAGTGAGTGGTAAGTGAATGTGAAGGCCTAGGGCAGTGGTTGGCAAACTCACTAGGCTCGCGAGCCGCAGTTTGCCGACCACTGACCTAGGGCATTACTGTCCACTGCTATAGACTTTATAAACACTGCACACTTAGGTTATAGTAAATATATAAAATAACTTTTTTCAACCCTTTTGTAATAACACTTGGCTTAAAATTTGTATAGCTGTACAAATATATTTTCTTTCTTTATATCATTATTCTGAAAGCTTTTATCCATTTAAAAAATTTTAATCTTTATTTTACTTTTTAAACTTTTTTGTTAAAAACACTAAGCTACAAATACATTAGCTTAAGCCTACATAGAGTCAGGATCATCAACATCATGGCCTCCCACCTCGCTTCTTGTCCCACTAAGTCCTCAGGGGCAGTAACACGTGGAGCTATCATCTCCTATGATAACAATGCTGTCTGTCTTCTGGGACGCCTCCTGAGCACCTGCCTGAGGTTCTTGAGGAGGTGTCACTATTTTCTAAAATGTGTCCATGATGGTTGGCTAGGTTTGTTTCTTATTTTTGTTACAGATTTACTTGTAAGCAGATAATGGACATTCCTCTCTATTAAATAAAATCTTTCAGCGTTGGGGTCCATGTTTTCAGCATACTTAAGGAGCTTGTTGAGGTCTGCAAAGGTTTCTTGTCAAATTAAATGGTATTCAGTAAGTGCTTGCCAAACAGAAATTGTTCTAAAAAGTGGTTTTTGTTTTTGTTTTTTTATTTTAGATCACCAGGGGGTCCTTCAGGTCGGAGTGGACATCGTATGGTAGCCTGGAAGAGACAGTTAATACTTTTTGGTGGTTTCCATGAGAGTACAAGGTTAGTGCCAATAGCAGGAAGATTTTTCTTTCCTGGAGTAGTAAGGAGGGAAGTTTTTATGGGAAAGACCATTCTAAATACACAAGGAAAATGCTGCCCATCTCCTAACACCAGGACCAGCTTCATGGGCATGTGGCTCAAGTAGCCAACCAGGGCCCCACACTCAGGAGGGCCTGAGTTAAGTTTCATGCTCTGCTGTCACTGTCTTGAAATTCTTAATTATTGAACAGGCCCCACATTTTTATTTTGTACTGAGCCCTGTAGATGATGTGGTCATCTTATCTAACACAATCTTCTCAAACTGGAGCCTGATACAGAATCCCCTGATGGGCTTGTTAAAACTCTGGTTACTGAGCCCCACCTCAGGTTTCTGACTCAGTCGGCCTGGGGCCTGGTGCTGCTGGGGAATGTAGCGCTAGCTGGTGTTCTCCAGTGGTGTCTGCAGAGGTGCCTCCACTTCTCCTTTGGTGTCATGGTTACCTTAGTATAAGCCACAGTGGGTTCCCAGGCCAACCTAGCAGGGTCCCTGATTGTTTTAAACCTGTCATCTGTACAGCTACCCTCTGGAATATCCCTAGTTTAGAATAGAAAAACAAGATATATAGTGAATAGGCTAGCAGTATTCCTTTTGCCATCATAATACATTAACATTTTGGGTAAAATGTCTACACTGTTGTAATGCCTAATGAAGGCCATGTTGGCAATGATTTTCCTTTGACCATGACCATGTCAAAGAAGGTGGATGGATGCCTTTTTTTTGAGTGCCTCATTTTCCGCTCTCCTCTCTTTTCTTTTAAAAAATAGCATAGTTTGCCTGGCGGGTGTGTTTTCAGTGGTTGAGTGTTGACCTATGAACCAGGAGGTCACAATTCCTGATCAAAGCACATGCCCAGGTTGTGGGCTCGATTCCCAGTGTGGGATGTGCAGGAGGCAACTGATCAGTGATTCTCTCTCTCTCTCTCTCTCTCTCTCTTCCTTCCTCAGAAATCAATAAAAAAGTAAAAAATAAGAAAATAGCATAGTTATCAATTTGTTAGTTGTGGTGGCCCCACTCACATTTTTGTCAAATTAAGATCCATTTGCACAGATATTTTTTTAAGAATTACTGGCTTATAAAAATAAATCCTCGCACATATATGTGAAGAAGGAGGCATTTGGTGAATGAAGAGTGAGTGTTGTAATTTTTCCCCATCCCCCCATTTTAGGCTGAGGATTGTACTGTAGATTTGGCTCCATTAAAGTTTCCATTTTCTTCATGAATAAAGATACTTTTATTACTTGAGAAACAGGGATATAAATTCTTAAATTCTTTGGGAGGGATTTTAAAAGTATAATTCAAATTAAGCAAGGAGTCAGTTTGTATCCTGGAAGGCGTAACTTGGTTGTAATAAAGCTTTAGTTTTATGTCTTGCTGTACTGTTTACCAAGTTTTTTATAGGTTCTCTTAAATTATCATCTTAAATTAAAGTTGAGGAAATCAAGATAATAAGTAGTAGAACTTGTCCTCAATCAAAGATTGCTGATTTTCAGTTGGTCCCATGTCTGTCCTCTTGTCCTCACCCTGGCTCACTGCCCCAGGTCTGCCCTCCTGCCAAGTAGGTGTTTGGCTAGTCATTGCCATTTTGGGCAAGAGAGTCTGAGCTATTTTTAAAAATACATTTTTATTGATTTGAAAGAGAGAGGAGGGGGGAGAGAGAGAGAAATGTCGATCAATCGGTTTCCTCTTGCACACATCCTGACTGGGATGAACCCATAAACCTGGGCATGTGCCCTGCCTGATCAGGAATTGAACTGGCAATCTTTCCGTGCATAGTACGATACTCAGCCAACTGAACCACATCGGCCAAGGCATGAGCTATTTTTAAAAATTGATACCCAAGCAATTGTTATTTATGTTTATTCTTGGAACTTTAAAAACACACACAAATAATTGTCAAATGTAGACATGGGGATTCATGGTTTTGTCAATGCATTAATTCGGCACTTCCTATGTGCGGGACAGGGAGTGATATCAATACAGTCTCTCCTCGCCCTGGCCAGTGTGGCTTGCTGCTTAGCACCTCGGCCTGCCCACTGAAGGGTTGCAGGTTCCATTTCCAGTTAAGGGCATATACCTGGGTTGCAGGTTTAATCCCCGCCTCAATCAGGGCACCTGTGGAAAGCACCCAATCGATGCTCTCTCTCTCTTCCCTTCCACTCTCTCTAAAAAAAATGAGTGGAAAATATCCTTGAGTGAGGATTAACAACAACAACAAAAATATAGCCCCTCCTGGCACCTCAGGTTATAAAGTGAATCAAATTTTATAGTGGTTGTAACTTGCAACCATTTCAGAATTAGAAAAATTTTCAAAGCTATTGTCAACTGTTACCTTGTTTAAAATTATTGTTTATGAAGTATTTCAAACAGAAAAATGAAGAAACTAGAACAGATAGCTGCTATGTAGTCGCCATCCATATTAAACAAGTTTGACTTTTAAAAACCAAATAACAGTTTATAGTTATTGTATGTGCAGGACAGGATTTTTTTGCTGAGAATCTGTAGTGTGAAATCTGAGGAAATAGTGGAAGGTGGTGAAGTCTTTTAAAAACTGTAAGCCTCCCCATTCCTCAGTTTATATGTGCACCTGCACAACAGTGCAGTTGGTCGTGGTGCCAGTCAGAAAGGCCACCAGATGACTTGTTCTGTTTCAGATGCCATGCTGTGCACAGTGTTTGAAGGTAGGTATAGGTGAGCAGACCGGCCTTGCACCATGGTCCTTCTCCTATGGAGTCCCGTCTCGGATTATTAGAATGCAGTGGAAAAGACAGAAATCCCTTCCGATTGGGGTGGCTGATCACTTTCTCTGTGTTTTCTTTTAAAAGTCAGTTCTAGGCTCTCCATTTTGAATAGCTGGAGAGTGTCTGTTATTCTTTCGGTGTGATTTTGACCAGAGGCCTGTGGCCATCTGTAAAATTCCCATGTTAGAAGACAGCATTCTCTCTGTGACTCCGAGCTGCCACTTTCCCCACACTGGGGCTCCCCTCGCAAAGCCCCTTCTGCGTTTTGAGTTCTTTGTCACTTAGGTCCCAGGGGCATTAAGCGGGGCAGGGCCACAGTGCCTCCTGGAACACTCAGCCATGTCCTCGTTGCCTGTGCTTACAGAGTCAAAGGATTTGCCTCTGACATCTTTCTGTTTTGGGCCTTCGTGGTCCCTTCTTCCACCCAGTTCAGGGTCTCTTCACAGCCCTTACCAAGCTGTAAATACCTCTGTCCTGAGGATCCATTTAGATCTGTGTTTCATTGTTGAGCTTAAAATTACACTCATAGTAATCTAATGTAATTATTTTGCAAGATTATAACTTATTTTTAAATCCTCACCCAAGAAAATGGTTTAATATTTATTTGACAGAGAGAGAGAAACATCGATGTGAGAGAAAAACATTGCTTGCCTCCCTTGTTCACCCTGACTGGGGATCAAACCCATAACCTAGGTTTTTGGTATATGGGACAACACTCCAACCAACTGAGCCACCTGGCCAGGGCTGTAAGACTGTGATTTTATAAACTATGTAAGGAAATATGGTATAACTTGCAGATTAAAAAGGCTTTCAGATTCAGGCAAATCACTGTGCTTCTATGGTCTAGCATTTTTATTTTCAAATGCAAACTCGCATATGCTTCTAGTCCTATCATGAACTTAAATTTTAATTAAACCAAATACAGTATAAATATTGGAAAACTTTAAATTAGGTTTGCTTTTTAATGTCACTGTCTTTTTTGTTTGTGTGACTCTATTATAACCAGAGATTACATCTATTACAATGACGTGTATGCCTTTGACCTGGACACATTCACGTGGAGCAAGCTGTCCCCATCTGGGACTGGGCCCACACCCAGATCTGGCTGCCAAATGTCTGTCACTCCCCAGGGCAGCATTGTCATCTATGGGGGCTACTCAAAGCAGGTAAGACGTGGCATGTAGGAGAGTACAGTAACTTCTGTATTTTCATCAACAATGAGAATTTATTGCATATCAGTTTCATATAAACGATTCCTTTTATTGAATTAGAAGTGGACAGAGATGGTGTTAATCTGCTCCAGTCTAATCTATATGCCCAAAAACGCTGCAGAATGAATAATTCTGTATGTGGGGATCTAATGCTATCGAGTGTTCATTGTAGAACATACCACGACTTGTTTCTCCTTTCTTTCGCTAGTGGGCCTTTTCTTTTCTCATCTGCAAGCAGTGCTGACATGCACCTGAACCTTCTCGTGCACATCTCTTGGTTCCTGTGCACTAGTGGGTCTCCTGTTGGCTCCTGGCGTGTGTCCTTCATATGGTGTGCCCTTACACCATCAAACCCACCAGCATCGCTCGCTCTCCATTGTTTTTAGCACATCACCAATGTGCAAGCAGGTGTGGATCTGAGAGAGATGAATTAATATGTCATTGTAGGCTTTTTCTTATTTTTATTTTGAAAATTTTTCCAACATTCAGTGACCAGAAAGAATTAGTGAATACTTATATATCTCCCCACCTAGATTCTGCCATTGATATTTCACTGTACTTGTTTTATCACATATTTGGTCATATCTATACTGCTACCCACCCATTTTTTAATGTATTTCAAAGGAAAGTATAGACATCTGTATACTTGCCCCTAAATACCAAAACATGTATCATTGAATAGAGTTCCATGTTTAATTTTTAATGTGAAAAGACCCACAAAAGTGCACACTGTTTGAGTGTGTACTTGCTGGTTATGACAGATGGATATCTGCCCCTTGTGAGTTATGGTTCTGCTGAGCCCTTCCTGGCCTCCCCTGCCCTTACCACCCCCCAGGGGCAAGGGCTGTGCTGGTGTTTCCCACCATGTACTCAGTTTGCTTGTTCTGGAACTTCAGATAGTCATGCAGTGTGTTCTTTAGAAGAGGAAGCCGCCTCTCACCCAGCATGCTTTGAGGTTTGGCCACATTGCACATTTCAGTTAACTGCTTCTTCACACTAAGTATTCCTTATGTAACACACTATAATTGTCCATTTTTTATTGGTGGACACCTGATTCATTTCCACTTTCTGACTATTACGAATAAAGCGCTGTGAGCATTCTTGTGAAAGTCTTTCTGTGGCTGCAATTTTTATCTCTCGGGTAGATTTCTAGCAGTGAGCCTGATGGGTCTAACTTAATTTAATAAGAAACTTGTGCTTCATCCCAAAATAGTTGCACCCAAATTTCCTGAGAGTGTGGCTGTTCCACATACTTAACAGCACCTGATAGTGTCACACTTTTTACTAGTACATTCAGCCTTTCTGATGGATGTGTGTCACCTCATGTGGTTTTCATTCTCATTTCACCCGGGTGAATGGGCCCTCTGACTTGGTAGCTGAGGAGGCTGCCTGTGGGGTGGTTGGGACAACGGAGGCAGAGAGAGGACACAATGGACACAGGAGGCCCTGTGTCCACCGTCTTCCATAACCCGACCGACCCCAGTGAGTAGTCAGCCTTTATTCTGGAATGAGAAAATGTTTGATAGTCAGGAGGGTCCTGAGAAATAGGCTGGTGTGGCCAAAAGCTGTGCAAAGTGCCCAGATCCAGTATTTGATCACAGCAAATGCTTCATAGAGTAAACCAGGATGACAAACAGTGGAATCTTGTGAAGCTGCTGTTGCTGTTAATCAAAATGGTGCCTAATTCTCGGTGCCTAATCTTCTCCAGCTTGCCACATGAACTAGCCGGGTGGATACTCCAAGTCCACTTAATCCAGACCTGTGGCATTTGAATTGCAGTGAAAAGCTTATCTGTTGGGATTTATCAGAATTGGGTAAGATTTGAGTTGTGAACACTATGGAATATTAAAAAGTGGTTAGTCTAAGCAGGTGGTAAGCTGCTCAAGTCCTGATGGGAACTCCCTTCGGAGATGACCCCTGCCTGGCATCACTACCTGGCAAAGGGAACGGGTTGCTGGACAACCTGCACGGTGAGCTGATGACATGCCTGGTGCATAGTCCAGTGAAGATGCATTGGAACTGTCTTGGAGCAGCCTGCACAAGTAGGATTTTAAATTAGGAGGTGTCAAAAAAAACAGCACCCTAGGGTTTCTGTGTTTCAAAGATGGTTCGTTTGGGGACCTCAGCCATCAATGTGCCTGGTTTTGAAAAATTACTGCCATTGTAAATCCAGGAGAACCAGGACAAAATTCTGATAACTTGATAAATCCAACCTCACACCGGCCAAGATGCTGAAGGTGGCAGGTTAGAGAACAGAAGGCAGCTTGCCTTCTCCCCTGCTCCAGACACATGGGCTAGAGGAATCCATGGCATTTTAAAGTACAGTAGTACCCCTTATGTGTGAAGGATACATTTTAAGACTCCTAGTGGATGCTTGAAACCATGGAGAATACCAAACCCTATGTATACTATATTTTTTCCTGTACACACATAGCTATAATAGTTTAATTTCTAAATTAGACTCAGTAAGAGATTAACAACACTAATAAAGTAGAACATATAATCCTATATAATAAAAGCCTAATATGCAAATTGACCGAATGGCATAACAACCGGCGGAACGACTGGTCGGTCTGACATACACTGACCACCAGGGGGCAGACGGTCAATGCAGGAGCTGCCAGCCAAGGTGGGTGCCAGTGGCGCCCCCACCCCCACCCTGATCGCCCCGCAGAGGGAGTGGTGGGGGGCAGGGCCAGTGAGCAGGCAGCGCCAGGCTGGCCAAGGCGGGTGCCAGTGGGGCCCCCTGATTGCCCCGCCAGATGCCCCACATTGGCCCTAATTGCCAGCCAGGCCTAGGGACCCTACCTGTGCACAAATTTTGTGCACCGGGCCTCTAGTAACATAATAAAAGCCTACTATGCTAAGTGTCGGACCATTCATTCGACTGTTGATGCCATGCACTGTCCACCAGGGGGCAGAAGCTCCGACCGGTAGGTTAGCTTGCTGCTGGGGTCCCGCTGATCAGGACTAGGCGAGATGGGCTGGACACACCCTGGAGCCCTCCTGCGGTCCCTCTTCAGCCCCGATTGTGCACCGGTGGGGTCCCTCGGCCTGGCCTGTGCCCTCTCGCAATCCGGGACCCCTCGGGGGATGTTGGAGAGCCGGTTTTGGCCAATCCCCGCAGGCCAGGCTGAGGTATCCCACTGGTGCACGAATCTGTGCACTGGGCCTCTAGTACTGTAATAAAAGTTACGTGTATGTTCCCTCCCTCTCCAGCAATTTTTATATTTCTTAGTTCAAACCTATTCCTGAGTCTGTGTAACCATTCAGTAACCTTTCAATAAATGGCTTAATGTCACTCATTTTAGGGGATTCCTTGCTGAAGTCTTTTTATAGGCTTAATGCTTTCAGCACATTTTCTGTTTATGTCTTCCACCCACAGATTTAGTGCCTTCCATCTTAATTAACTTACATGCTACTGTGGCCTTAACTTTTGCAATTGGTTGTACAGCAGCAAAAGTAGCATGACTTTCTTTTTCCTTCTTCACTATTTCATGGTTCGAAGACTTTTCTTAATGTAGATCTTGACAACCTCAGCATACAGGGTTTTTTTAATTAAATCGGGTACTTTCACCTTTTTACTTCATGGAAATGCAGCTTTTCTTTGCATATCTCAATCACCAGCATCAATGCTCTTTGTGCTTTGGGACATTAAGTAAAATAAGGCTTACTTGAACACAAGCACTGTGATACCATGACAGTCTATTTGGTAACCGATTTGATGAGTGACTAAGGAATAGGCAGGGAGTATATACAGTGGGGAGATGGCGGACAAAGGAACAATTCACGTCCCGGGTGAGACAGTGTGAGGTTTCATCATGCTATTTCATAATGACTTGCAATTTAAAACTTATGAATTGTTTATTTGGGGAGTTTTCCATTTAATATTTTGGGACCGTGGTTGACCGCGGTAACTGATACTGGGAGAAGTGAAACTGTGGGTAGAGGGGACTGCAGCTCATCCTCCCACGTCTGGGAGGATGCCTCACACGCATGCGGAGTGGGGGCGGGCCTCCTCTTGCTGTCAGCTGTGTTGCTGTTTCTCAGTTCTCAGGACAGGAGTTTTCTGTTTGCACAGCCCCTGGTTTGGGTGTGTTGTACGGCTGTTTTATTTGACCTTGGAAAAGCAGGTAACTTGAAGCTCATTTCTCCCTTTCAGGGTTTTTAATTTTGTTTGGATCTTGACCAGGTTGCAGCTACTTTTGTGGAAGCTCCCCTGCCCTTCAGGGATAAAGGTGGGAATGCCCCAGGGAGTGGATGGGAGAAGTAAGGGCTCTTCAGAGTGGAGTTGCCGAGTTCCAACTTCGGGTCTCTGCAGTGCAAGGCCTTTGCTTACCTTAGAGCTGTCGCTACCTTTTCCAGGGACCAGACTGCACTGAATGCGGTGTCTGGGTGGCCGCGCTCATGACAGTCAGAATGAGTCCGTCTTTGAGTTTCAGACAGTTTGAGGACAGGAGTGTAGAGTTTGTGTGCGGGCTGCAAGGACAGGCCTGGGGCTGGGGTGGGGGAGGATGGTATGGGTGCCCAGTGCTGGTGTCTGGGTCTCAGACAGACTGAATAATTTCAGAAACAATGGAGGTTTTTTTTCAACTTGATGTTGTAACACCTGATACACATCTCTCAGATGTCTTTGGGTTCCATTAATACTGTATTAGACAGAAATGTATGAGTAGAGGAGTAATTTCTGCTCTGTAGAGTGAACACCTGGGTTACTCCTTGTGTGGCATTAACGTCAAGTCTCCTGAGCTGCTTAAAGGAGGAGGCGATCCCCCTTCTGAAGAGGCTGGGCCCTCAGAGTTCTGATTCCCTGGATGGGAGTGTGACATCTCCAAAAATCCCTGCAGATTCTGTTTCCTCTCCTAGTTGAGTTTAATCTAGTGAAGAGACTAACTGGGCAGATTAAAAACCAGTGTGATTTGCATTGATAGAAGCTGTGGCACAGGAGATCCACAATAATAGAATAATACAAGGTAGCTTTTTGTTTCCTTTGAGGACAAGGAGGTTGGGTTTTGGAGGAAGCCACAACACTTCAGGAAAATAAACTGCTATAAAGGAGGAGTTAGAAACCTGCTGGGGTATGTAGACCCCTTAACTAGTCAGTTCCAGTTGGAAGGGTGTGACATCCTTGTCCCACGGCCACAGCCTGGCTTATCACTGTGGAAACTGTGGACTTGGGTAAACTATTAGCCCTTCTTAGGAAGGTTTCTGGCTATTAAGCTTTGAGGGGATGGACTTAAATGTTATGGCATAAAAGGTGTCCCCCCACCTCCTTAAAATGTTAATTCTGAGAAGAAATCATTGCTGTCGGCAAAACAGTACAGTTAATGTCAGCAGGTGCAGTGACGACAAGGAGGCCAAGAGAGTGTTTGGCTGAAGCACAGCTGTTATCTGAGTTTCTATGACAAATACAGATGTCACTGAATTCCTTCACTGTCCCCACGGCGGGAGAGGCCGCTGGGTGTGAATTTAGTTCCTAAAAATTCTGGGTCTTTTGGTCTGAAAGGGTAAGCATGGAAGTGGTGGTAGTCATTTCCTGTGTTAATCTGCTTAAAAAAGAGAGTAATAGCTAGTCTCAATAACTGTGTAACATGCAGAAATTGCACCACTTGAACGTGCAGATATTTCCAGAAGGAAAACAAGAGGCTTGCACCAGTTTTGATTTTCTGTGATTCCAGCTGTTCCCCATGTGTGACCCATGTTGAACCTCCTTGGTTTGAGGAGGTTCAGGTCACCTGTTCTATCCATGGACACTGGATTATTTGTTTTGTTTTCCAAAAGGAGAATAGCTCCTCCCCCTTACAGTAAATACAATACATACTCATTAGTTAAAAGGAAAAGAATTATGCATTCTTTTTTCTTTTAACATTTCCTAGCTCTGTCAGCTGAGTGGCTGATAAGCAACAGCACCCAGCAGTAGTGAGCGCCAGTGCTCAGGTCTTGGTTCCCAACACCACTTCCATGAACCAGAGCCATGAACCAGAGCTTGGAGAAATGGCTCGCTCTAGAACTGGGGCAAGAAATACTCAAGATGAGTCTGGAGCATCTTGTCGTATCAGGGGACTATTTGTAAGAAACCACATTGATGGAATGTGTCAGAGGGACATAGAAGCCGACTGAAAGAGCTCCCAGTGGCCAGAGCTGAGACCATTTGAGCAACAAAATGAAATGGTATTGAATTATGACCCACAGTGTGATATAGATAACCATGAGTCCATACGATTATAAACAAGTGATTGAATAGATAAATTGGGGAAGAGACAGAACTCCTATGCAGAGTTCCACAGAGACTGGGAAACAGTGCCCCTCCAGGAGGCGGAGCATGACTTCCCTCTCGGTGAGTGGGGGCTTCAGAGTGTGTCCTTCTGAAGAAGACAGTGTGGGACACTGGGGTGGTGTGGGGTGGGGTGGGTCTCTTGACTGTAGAGAAACCTGACAAGTACACTTCAGCCAGGTGGTCAAGGTCCACATTGGCAGTGGTAAGTCATGGTGCCAGCATGCACATGTGATATGATGTGATGAGAAGGGTGCTATACCTTTGGGATCCACCACCCAATACCCCACAACCCTGTCTGATTGTGAGAAAAACACCCGTTAAATAATAATAGAGGGATATTTTGCAAAACGGCCAAGGTCATCACAAACAAGACAAATCCAAAAAAAGTCATGTCCCAGAGAAGCCTAAGGATTCATGACACTAAAACAAGTGTCCTAGAACAGAAAAGGGCGTTAGGGAGACACTAAGGGAATCCAGACAAAGAATTACTTCAGTTAATAGTAATTTGTCAATATTGGGTCATTAATTGTGACAAATGTGCCACACTAATGTAAAATGTTAACTGTAGGGGAAATTGGGTGTGGACTATGTGGGAATCCTCAGTAATATCTCCTGATTTTTTTCCTGCAAATATAAAGGTATTCTGCAGTTAAAATTATATTAAAAATAGGGACTTTAAAGTACAAATAAAAATAAGTTAAGATTTACTGAAATCCTTCCACCCAGGATAATATTTGCCAAGTAGCGTTTGAGACACCTTTAGTGTTTAGATAACAGCTGCGGCATGAGGCCTGGAGGATGTTGCTATGGAGAATGAGGTGTCTGGTCTGGCTGGGTCATGATAGCGATTTGAAGCTAGACTCCGGCCGGGTTCAGACACCCGGGCTTGTTGTTTTAGAAGCTCAGAAAAGTCTTACCTGGGTGGTGGCTGGCTTCTGCTGGAGCATCAATTTGATCCTCACAGTGAAGCCTGACTCACGTGGCTTGAAGGATGATCGGAACTGAAGATACGCAGGGACTGAAAAGGGAAGGATAGCTGTAATGTGATAGCATTACAGTCCCACAGTGGTCTCCATTGAGCTCCGTCCACTTAAAGCAGGATTGCTGCGGAAGCCATAGGAAGCTCTAGTAAGGAAGCATAGAGTGCTTCTAGCATGATTGTGGTTATTAGAAGGCAGATTTTTAAAATTAGAAATCTATTCTTAGATATAGATGGTGCCCTGTTAGTTCTCACATGACTCCCCTTTTCCTTTTGCAGAGAGTCAAGAAAGATGTGGACAAAGGCACCCAGCATTCAGATATGTTCCTGCTGAAGTCTGAGGAAGGAAGAGAAGGTTCGGGTGCTGTGAGAGGATGGGCCCGTGGGTGGTCTGCATGTCGCTGCAAAAGGCAGGGCAGAGAAACAGAAGCCCAGCTGCCTTTCTGGTTGTAGGGTTGATGGTCAGTGGACAGGCCGCCATCATCCCTGAGCAAGCCAGGCCAGACCCTCCATATATAACCCTAAGTGTCCACCTGCCTGCACAGCAGAGGCAGCTGAGGAGTGTTCACCCTCTGGGGAGTTCAGGATGGACTGGCTTGAACACACTGTCAAACCATAAACTCCCCTTTGGAGAGAGCGGGAACCACAGCTTTCTAGTCATTTCTCTTGTCCTTGTTCAAGAGGAAGGGACTGATGTTAGGATATAGAATTCTGAACCGTTTAAGGTGGGGTTGACATCCCCAATGTTCACGTTTTAAAGTTCCTTTACAAAAAACGAAGGTTGTGGTTCATTTGTGTGACGCAGGTCTTGTGATGAGAGGACTAGACTAGACCGAAGGGATCCAGCGTGATCAGGGTCTGCTTTATGACCTCTAGTGAGTTATTTCATCTCCCCGGGAGATCTGTCTTCTGTAAAATGAGGGGTTGTTGTGCAGAATACCTTCATCTCTTTCCTGTGCTAAAATTCTTTTAAGCCAAGTCTTCAGAAATGATCCTACCAGGTGCTTCAGGTGCCAACCACACACATTGCACAACTGGTGAGGACATCTGCGTTCCAAGTGGGAGCTAGGTTTAGAGTCATGAAGTAACTTACCCAGTTTACACATCAGTGGACTTAAACTTGAAAGCTGAACTGTGTTCTAGGCAGTGAGACCCCCAAGCCTGTGTTGCCCCTCCATCCTGGCCATCAGGCCCTTACCCCCCAGTGAGAAGGACATGTGCGTTATGAGCTGGCACACACTTGTGTGCATGTGTCATACTAGTATGTCTTAATCTGGCTATGTGCAGGGCCCTCTGACATGTATCCTTTTCTATTTCCTCAAAGCATTAACATGCTGGTGATAATGAATCGATCTCATGGCCCACCAGTGGGTGCAGCCTGGAGTCATCTCTCGGCTGTATACCGATGGAGGACATGTAGGCAGGACACAGTAGAATGTTTCCCATTTGCTACTTCTGTTAAGTTTCTTCTTTTTTAAATATATATTTGTTTATTGATTTCAGAGAGGGAGATAGAAAAATCAATGATGCGAATCATCACTTGGCTGCCTCCTGCACGCCCCCTACTGGGAATCAAGCCTGCAACCTGGGCATGTGCATAGGTCGATGATCAATCACTGAGCAACACCTCTGGGCTGTTAAGTTTCTTTTTAATGTTTGTTGGAGTGAAAATCTTGGTTCTTTTTTCTAGATGTGATGGAAAACTTCCCCCCACATTTCACGCTACGTTACATTTTGAGGCTGATCATAGAAATGAAACACAAGCCACAGGGAAGAGCATAAAGTGGTGTGGTCTGTGGGCATGCAGCCGTGACCATGCAGCCCACGGAGGAGAAAGGGAGGGTGGAGGGAGGGCCCTCCAGAGGCCAGGGTGCAGCGTGGGCCTCTCCAAGCACTGGACGTGCCAGCCTCCATGCCTCTGTCTCATCCCTGCCTCCATCCACAGCTGTAAAGAGCTTCTAGGGCACAGTGTTGGGAGGGTTTGTGAAAAAGGCACCCCAGTACAAACTGAACCTTAAGGAAAAGAATTAAACTTGGAGTGAGATGTTGAAAATTGTGTTTTGTTTTTCTGCAGAGGGAGCAAATGAGTGAAGTTGATGGACTTTTACCCACAGTTCTGCATTTTTTCATCTATCCTAGTCACTGGGGGAGCAGGGACATTTGTGCCATTGGCTGGTTCTTGCTACCCCTCCATCCCTACATCTTACCTCAGCTCCTACTCTCCTGTGACAGGCAGATGGGTGTGGACTCGGATTAACCCTTCAGGCACCAAGCCCACTCCCAGGTCTGGCTTTTCTGTGGCCATGGCCCCAAACAGTCAGACGCTGCTCTTCGGGGGTGTCTGTGATGAGGAAGAGGAGGAGAGCCTGGAGGGTGACTTCCTCAATGACCTGTACTTCTACGATGCCACCAAGAACCGCTGGTTTTTGGGACAGCTGAAGGTAGAGTTGGGCTCCAAAGTGGTTGCCATGGTGCACCAGACAGGCAGCTTAACACGGCACCTGGCTCTTGCCTCCGCAGGTGATACTGGGTAGAGGCTGTGTGGTCTTGTTAACCAGTTCTGCCTGCCAGGCCAGGTGTTGAGACACCCAGGCCTCTAGGTCCCTCAACGACTCTGTGAGCTGTCACTAAGCGGGGAACCCATCACCTCTGTCCCTGCTGTGGCACCAGTCCCAGTGGTGGGCTCCATCACCTTAGTGAGATCCCCAGTGGCTTTGGGCCTCGAGCTGACAAAGTCAGGTCAGCAGCCTCAGAAATAGGACTTAGGGAGGGAGGACTTTGTGGCAGAGACTCAGTCCAGATCGAAGGGCCTCAGTGGCCCTGCTGAGAGTTGGGTGAGCATGAGGGCCTGCTTCTGGACTCTCCACCTTCCACATTCTCTGAGTGACACTGGGTGTGGTCTTCAAGGGTCAACCCCAGCAGGTGGATTAGGGGTGCAGCCCAATGCTGTTTGCCCAGCACCTGGGGTTGGTGGTGCTCCCCATGCACTCTGGAGCGCACAGCTCTTGTCTACCGCTTAAGTGGGCTGCCCTGCTTTTTGTCAACAGGGGCCCAAGTCAGAGAAGAGGAAGCGGAGACGGGGCACAAAAGCAGAGCCTGAGGGAGCCAACGAGCAGGAGTGTGGGGAGGCCAGTGCCCAGGCGCCCCTGGAGGTGGTCAGAGAGGTGGTCACAGAGGACGGAACAGTGGTCACCATTAAGCAGATGTTCACAGCCCCAGGCACATCAAAACAGCCACAGTCTGATGAGGACGATAGCCCAGAGGAAGCAGGTGGCCCGTTGGTGGAGCCCCGTCCCCGCTCCAATGCCATGCTGGCCGTGAAGCATGGCCGACTCTACCTCTATGGCGGCATGTTTGAGGCCGGTGACCGCCAGGTCACCCTCAGTGACTTCTACTGCCTTGACCTGCATAAAATGGACCAGTGGATGGTCTTGGTGGAGGCGGATCCAGGTGAGCTATAGTGGGGTAAGCACCTCCTTTGGTTGGAGTGAGAGCACTCTGAAAGCATCTCCATCAGGTCTGCCCCCAAGAGCCACCCAGATCTACCATGTGCTGTTGGGCCAGTTACTATCTGGCGTACATGAGAGGGCAGACCCTGGTCACCGGGGCAGCGAAGCTTGCCCTTGACACCATTCATGTGAGCCTCTGGACTGTCCAGGCTTTCCATAGATGCAAAGCAGATTTTGCCTGTGGCAGCTTCCCATTGTGCACAGCCTGCTGTGTGCACACGAGCCTACCAGGCAACCCCTTCCAGTCTGTGACCTGAACCTCAGGGCCTCATTTATTCTCTGATCCTTCATTCCTCAATCACATGGTACCACAGGCTCTCGTTAGTGGTACATGCTCATTTTTTTAAAAAATCTTTATTGTTCAGATTATTACAGGTGTTCCTCTTTTTTTTCCCCCATAGCTCCCCTCCACCTGATTCCCCACCCCACCCCATGCCCTTACCCCCTGCCACTGTCTTCAGCCATAGGAGTAAGATTTTTGTCCAGTCTCTTCCCGCACCACTCACACCTGCTTCCCCTGAGAATCGTCAGTCCACTCCCTTTCTATGTCCCTGATTCTATTATATTCACCAGTCCATTCTGTTCTTCAGATTTTTTATTCTCCTGAGTTTTAGATTCACTTGTTGGTAGGTATGTATTTGATATCATTTTGTTGTTCATAATTTTTATCTTTACCTTTTTCTTCTTCTTCCTCTTCTTAAAGAATACCCTTCAGCATTTCATGTAATCCTGGTTTGGTGGTGATGAACTCCTTTAGCTTTTTCTTGTCTGTGAAACTCTTTATCTGACCTTCAACTCTGAATGATAGCTTTGCTGGGTAGAGTAATCTTGGTTGTAGGTTCTTGCTGTTCATCACTTTGAATATTTCTTGCCACTCCCTTCTGGCCTGCATAGTTTCTGTTGAGAAATCAGCTGACAGTCGTATGGGTACTCCCTTGTAGGTAATTAACTGTTTTTCTCTTGCTGCTTTTAATATTCTCTCTTTGTCTTTTGCCCTTGGCATTTTAATTATGATGTGTCTTGGTGTGGTCCTCTTTGGATTCCTCTTGTATGGGGTTCTGTGCGCTTCCTGAACTTGTAAGTCTTATTTCTTTCACCAGGTAGGGAAAGTTTTCTGTCATTATTTCTTCTAATAGGTTTTCAATATTTTGCTCTCTCCCTTCTTCTGGCACCCCAAAAATTCGGATGTTGGTTCGCTTAAAGTTGTCCCAGAGGCTCCTTACACTATCTTCATATTTTTGGATTCTTTTTTCTTTTTGTTTTTCTGGTTGGATGTTTTTTGTTTCCACATATTTCAGATCTTTGGTTTGATTCTTGGGGTACGTTGATCTACAGTTGAGTTTCTGTATATTCTTTATTTCAGACAGTGTATGCTTCATTTCTGACTGATCCTTTTCCATTTTTTTGGCATTCTCATTAAGCTCCTTAAAGGTCTCATCAAGTTTCTCAGCTGTTTTAAGAAGATTCTTGAGTAACCTTATAAATGTGGTTCTGAACTCTTATGTCATCCAGTAGTTTGCTTTCCTCCGTTTCTTTCATTCGTGACATGTTTCTTTGTCTCCACATTTTGGCTGCTTCCCTGTGTTGATGGAGTAGCTTTGTGTGGTAGGTGATCTATAGGGGGCAGTAGCTCAGCCTCCTCAATCACATGAGGTGGATGCTCTTGGTATCCCCCTTTGTGGGCTGAGTGCAAAGTCTTGGTGTAATTAAGCCTTAATTGCTGTTGGTATGCTGGGAGGAATTGACCTCCAGGCCAATTAGCTGTGAGCACTCGCTGTGTCTATAATGGAAGAACTGCTGCGCTGGAAGACACGCTTATGGGGCAGGACTTGTTTCAGTGGGGCTTTGGTGCTCACTGAGTCTGCCTCTTGAATGTGTTACTTATGGATGTGAGGAGTTGAAATCTGGTGTCTCACACTGACCACTAGGTACACTGGCTTCTGGATCTCCAATGGGGTGCAGGTCAGCTACTGTCTGAGGCCACTCAGCAGGAGCTACAGTGAGAGCTGCAGTTTTCTCCTCTTTGCTTGGGGTTTGGAGGTTTTGGAGCTGTCTGACCCAGGCTGCAAGTTTGCTAGGTTAAGCTGCGATAGGGCAGGGCTTTCTTATGCTAACTCCTCTGCTTGGAGCTTGGGTGGGTTTGTAGGTTGTGCAGGGCGGGGCCTCAGGGTGTCACTAGGTTAGGGCGTGGCAAACAGCAATGTCTGCTAGTTAGCTGGCTCTGTGTCCCAGACGGCGTCCCTGAGTCCCGTGCCCCAGTGCCGTAAACAATTATTCCTGCGCGCAGCTCTGCAAGCAAGCCACCCTCACTGGCAGACAGTCCAGCTTCTCCCCGTAGGAGTTTTGGTCCCCTGCGTCTCCCCAGAAACTGTATTTCAGAGTAATCGGGGGCTTGTCTCCCTTTGGGTTAAAAAAAGCAACACCCGCCGCCAGCCCGGATCATGGGCCTCCGTACCTCAGCTTTTCAGCGCTCGTGCACGTCTCAATGCTCTTTTCTCTTTCCTTCTAGTTGTAGAACTTCCACTCAGCCAGCTTTCCCGTGGTTCTGGGTGATAGACGTTTTGTCTTTTAGTTGTATTTTTGAAATTGTTGCGCGAGGCAGCAGTTTAGGTGTTTACCTACGCCGCCATCTTGGATTCTCTCCATGCTCATTTCTTAAGTCACTAGTTTCTTTAAGGTCTGAGACTAGAAGTTAAAATCCACACACTTAGGGAAAGGTATAAAACAGTGGTGTAAGATTTTTTCCCGTCTTCTGGTTTTGCCAGTCTTATTCTCACCATGTCTGCTAAGATCCAGGGAAAACAGCACATTTTGATATGTTGGGGTCACGGGCCTTCCATTCAGGTCAGGTTTCCTTAGTGAGAAGATGGGGTCCTCAGCAGCTCCCAGTCTCGGTTCCCTTCGCTCTGGGTGTACTGACCCTCTATGGGTGTTCATTTTACTTTAAAGACACTCAGGAGTGGCTGGAGGAGACTGACTCAGAGGACAGTGATGCTGGTGAGGGCGCTGAGGGCGGAGAGGAGGACGAGGAGGACGAGCACAGCAGTGAAGAGGACCAGGGTGAGTATTAACATTTGACTGCTTTGTAGATATGCTTCAGAGGTAAGCCTACTGTGAGTGTAAGAAACATTCAAACCTGTATAGAATTTTTGCGAGTTTATTTGAGCCAAACTGTTAACTATTTCCAGGAAGCCAAATCTCAACCTGTTGAGATAATGCTCCAGAGAATGGCAGTTTTGCATCTTATTTTATACATTACAATCAAAAGAGAAGATATAAGTGGTTACATGAAATTCATTGGTGCTAGATTAGGGAGGGTGGGAGAAAGCAAAGCAGGGAAACGTCTGGGATTGAATAAAAAGTAAAATGATACATCTTTTAGTTAAAGTGGGTACAGGATATTTAATAATCAACAATTAACACAATAAAAATATTTGTAGTCTCTGCTTTGGTGCATTGGTTGTGCCCTGAGAGGTTTGGGAAAAGGGAAGTTACCCTGACATTCCAAAGGTATGTTATCCTAGATGCAGAGGCCATACACAGTCTCAGTTAAGATAAAGATTAACTTTTGTCAAGGACGATTCTAGCCTAGGACCTGACTACCTGCCACAAATGGCTTTTAGTTAAAAAGTTTTAATTTCAGACCATCCTTAGTGGTTACTTTAGGTCTCTGAGTTTGCAAGGCCACCATGCAGGCCTCCCTGAGCTTGTCAGGTCAGCATGTGGCCCCTTTTCATTCACGCTAAGTGTTTTAGAAAATATTTGTATCTGGAGTCATTGAGCAGCTTGCTGTTTGAGCAGTGTCATTGTGCTTTCGCTGATACAGTGCAGAATGGCTTCACAGTGTCCTTTCTGTAAATCCCAGTGCTCCCACAGTCACTTCGTCAGGCCGCGAGCAGGTGGCCTACACTGCCTGACCCAGGCCTTCTTCCTCTGCTGAAGGTGTTTCTTTTATTTCCCTCCTTCCCGTGAAAGAGCCACAGCACCCCTTGGTGACGCCTGGTGAGCAGTTCGCAGACTACCTGCCTAGGACTGAACAGTATTGGGTGAGGCTTGCCCGAGATGATGCTGGGTCAGAAGCAAAGGAGAAGAGAGTGCTGAAGGTAGCCCATGCCATGGCAAAAGCTTTCTTTGATGACTCAGCATGAGCCGCCAGCCTGGGCCAGAAGTGAGGTTGTCTTCCCTCCCCGTCACTGGTGTGATTTAAAAATAAACTGGACTTGGAACAAGGCTGCTGCAAAGGTTGTCTTCTGTGCGGCCCTGCATGCACCAAGGTCCTGGTGGGGCCTACCAGGGCAGGGTCAGGCTGAGGGTGGGCCACCCACACTGCGGGCGGCACTTGAATATGGAGTGTCCCCAGGAAGCATGCTCTGATACAGACCAGAACATTTGTGCTCTGGGGGGGGGGTTTCTCTTCTGCAAAGCTAGGGGATGAATGTTCTGATTGACTGCCTATCATCAACCTGGAGATTGGCTTTTTGACTTAAAAATTGTTAGGAATAGCCCTCAGATTGCCTGTTATATGAGTTTTCTTATTTATAAAATAAAATAGCTTTTGGCTGGGCAGTTCTGCTCCTTCTCTGCCACTGGTTTTTCTTGGGGCTCTCTTAGTGATCAAGTGCACCTGAAGCCTCAGGGACCAATCCCTTAGCCTTGTTGGGGAGGAGGTGGTGGAGCCATCCTCTATCCTTCACCCCTAGGGCTCAAGGTTGTCATTTGCAAAGTGACGGAGAGGAAGGAAAGCTGGAGGGCAGTTACCCCACTGTCCTTTCCCATGCAGTTGCTGTGTAGTGCCTGGCCTGGGGCAGGGGTTCCTCACAGCAGAAGTCCTGGTGTGTGAACATGCTGGCTGGTGGCTGCTCCAAGGTGAGTGGCAGGAGACTGCTTTTCATTTGTAAAATTGGGGTCAAAAGTTGGGCTTTGAATTACTGCTTGGTGCATTTTTTTATCTTAAATATCTTCAACAATGAGAATGTAGGATCTTAGTTTTTAGTTAAGGGGCCAGCATCCCATTCATCCCATACATTACGTGTGTGTGTGTGTGTGTGTTTGGTTTGTTTTTAACAAGGGAATACCTGCCTCCAGCAGAGCAGGGCGTGGACTAGGGCTTAGAAGAACAGGGGCCGATGTAATCCAGCAGCAGCCCCTCCTTCCACCTGGCCTTTACCTTCCCATGACACTTGGCTCCAACCAGCTCTCACTGGTGTGAGCTTGTGCTGTAATAGGACCCAGAGGGGAAATGGGCTTTTGCAGGCTGATTAGAAGTGAGACACTCTCCTCTTGCAGTAGCCTGCCTGCCACATCTGCCCACCAGAGCCTCCCTCTGGGTGTGTGCCTTGCATTGCTCAAAGGAGCCCTGGTCATTGGGGAGAGGCTAAGTGGGTGTTAGCCAGCATGGCGCCTAGTTAGTTGGCATGGGAAGAAGGGTCAGGGATTCTGGCGTTTCCCGTTTTTTTTGTGGCACTTCCCTTGGGTCCTGGGGCAGTCTGAGTCCTTTATTGACATTCTGTGCAGAGTCCAGCTGGAAGCTCCTAGGATGGCTGAAAAGCCAGGTGAGCACCACAGCTGGCCCCCAGGAACTGCACGCAGGTCCCTCAGCCTTTGCTGTCTGACTCTGACAGTAGCACACCAGGCTGGATCATGCAGCTGCTAAGGCAGGAAATAATTGGCAGGTCTTATCGGCTTCAACACAGTTATCTATTACCAGAGGCCACTTTTCTTAGAGGAGCCTATAGCTAAAAGACTGGAAAGAAGAAGGTAATTTTTAATCAAGTTGAAAGGGAAGTACCCTCCAGAGAAGCTTCTGTACAAACCAGTACCCGTTTTGCTGTTATGTCCATGGGGCTGCTGCTAACGATGCAGTTTGAGTAAGGAGGTTGATCAGAACCCAGGAGGATTAAAGAAACAAGCTTCCAGGAGAGTTGCTGTCTCTGCTGTTTAATTGCTGTGATTAAAACTCCAGGAACGGTGCTTTCAGTCTGCAGCAGCAGGAAGGTGGGAATCGACACAGGATCTTGGGTGCCCCAGGTGCAGCGGCCACGCCTGCTGTCCTGTTTGTTAGTGACTAGGTTGCCTAACTGAATGCTCTTGACACTCCGACGGCCACGTTGGCCATGAGTGGCCAGCATGCAGCCCCTGCCTTGCTAAAGCCGCAACAGCAGGAGGCGGCCATGTCCAGGTCAGCAAGGCCCTCGGTTGGCTGATTGTTGTTGGTAAGCCCCCCTTAATACCCACCCCCTTGGTGGGTTCCCTCTCTTTCTCTTACTGGTGCCCATCACCCTGCCACATCAGCCCTGTGGACACCATGCTGGAGCTCCTGGAAGGGCTCCGTGGGGTTTCAAGTGTGACTAGTTCTCCGTTCTCCCCACTTCCCAGGAGCACCTGAGCCCTGTCTGGGTCAGGCTGAAGTAAGAGGAATTCCCAGGGGTTGAAGTGTTGGTTTTTAAAAGCTGTTGACAGTGATGTTTATTGCAAGTGGACATATGATTTTTTTAATACCAAGATGGTACAAGCAGAAAGCCAGTGGCTAGGTGACAATACAAGTACATTGAGGAAGCAGATACTGGGTGGTCCTGCTGGTGAAAGTTAGCCTCTTCAAGAGGCTGCCCGTGTGAGATGAGCTAGCTTGGTTAGGAGCCCTCCAGGTGTGTTGCAATGAGAAGGTGACACAAGTGTTGATTATATCAGAGGATGGCAGGGAGGGGACATTTGTTCCCTGGCATAAAGAAAAAGTGATCAGCTCTAGCTCCAGTGAGTCTGAAATCCACCTGCTGTCTATTGCCAAGTTCCATATGTATGGAAGAGGCTTTCTAATAACTTCTGCTTTCTCAGGTGTTAAATCGGGAAGCAAGCTGTGCATAGGTGGTTGATCACCAGAGATCAGTCTCAGGCTAAGTACAGACCATAGTCATCCTTTCTTCTGTTTTGCAAGAGAGCTCCAGCAGTGCCTTTTGAGTTCAGGCTGCCCACGGTCTGACCTTGGAGTCTGACCTTGGGGTCTGACCGTGGTGTCCAGCCGGAAGCCAAGGCACTGCCCAGAATAGTTGGTGGCCACAGGTGCTGAGACCAGGGTGAGAAGCCACCCTGGAAGCTGTCATGTCAGGCTGAGGACGGGCATGTTGAGCTGTGTGTGGCCTGGGACTCCGTGTAGGGAAGGGATCTCAACTGTGGAGCAGGGCCTGGAAAGACGGCAGTGTGTCAGGAGGATTCGGAGGCAGAGAAACTCTCATGGGAAAGAAAGACACTTAGTATAACCGCCCCATGAGAAACACAGATGCTGAAGTTTAAGAAAATTAAAATAGGTTCGGAAAAAATAATACTGTGAGATCCTTGGGCCGTTAGCTGGCAGAGGGGGAGTGAGGCCTAAATGCGAAGGAGGCCTCAGGCACTCAGTTTATGGTGAGGAACCTGAGACGGTGAACAGAGTTAGCCTAACCACATAGGAAAAGCTGGTGAGAGAAGGTGGGCACGTTTCAGATTCATATTCACAGAGCTTCCTACTCAAAATAATAAGATCCTCCAAATGTGACAGAGGGACGCAATTGGTTAACGGAGACTCAGTTCTGTAAGTTGTAATTATCGAGCTTATAATTTTGTCATTAGAAGGAGCTTGCATTAAAGACACTACTTATACAAGGCTGCAAGTTTTCCAAATTTCAAATGACAATATTTATTACTAAAAGCAAAATTTTTCTTTAATCTCAACAGTGTCCCTTGCTTTCAGATAGTGAAATATATAGTAATGGTCTGATTTAAACATTCATTAAAGAAAATTATTTTATTTTCATTTTGTAAATAAGCAATTTTTCCAACTAAAAGAAAAAGGCCGAGGTAATGTTTTTAGCTGCTTCATTAATAAGAAAAATCAGAACAGTCAACATTCCCTTTTGTCAATGCACAAGATGATTGCACAGTATTAGCAAACAGTTCACATGCACCATGGGAAAAAGGTGGAAAAAAGAAAATGCAGATTGAGACAGATTTATGTTAGAGTTCATTCACAAAAAGGCAACCACATCAGGGTTAGTGGTTTCATGTCTAGCGTGAGGATAAGCTTCACGCACTGCTCACCTGAATGGTGTGGGTGTGTGGGTTTTTCATTCAGGCTAGAAATGGTGATGGTGCAGATAAGCAGGGTCTGGCTGGAGAATGTTGTCAGGGTTAGCCCAGCATTCAGAGGCATTGGCAGATCAGTGGTCAGGACACGCTCGCTCCTGTATAAGCCACTGAGTGTGCGTGAGGGCCAAGTGCAGATGGGAGAGTGCAGGCCCTGCTGCTCTGATGGTGTCCGTGACCACGCTAAAGGACAGGCTCACTCAGGCCCAGTGGGAGAGCCCGGTCCCAGGGCCATGGGTGCCCGAGTAGCCTGGAGGGCGCATGCACAGTGCTGGCCCTCAGCGCTGAGTCCTTCCTCCTGAGCCTCCCACTGTCTACCTGGCCTGGCCCCATGTTTGGGAAGCCCACACGGGGTAGACTTCTCCTGACCTGCCTTTCCAGGCTCACATAGCATGGTGTAGGCGTCATTCATGGAAGGTCGGTGGGTGCATAGTATGTCTGCCCTGTTGGAACTGATAACATTTAGAGAGAAAGAGAAATTCTTGGGCTGTGTAAGTGCTCTTGCAATATGAGTGCTCTAATCTTAAGGGACTAGAACTTACCACGCCTGCATTGGGTATGTCAAGGGCTGACCTCTAAGGAAGTAGCCCTGGCTCCTATCTGACCTAGCAGGTGTGGATGAATTACCAAGGGCTCAGGGATTCAGCCAAGACCAGTCTCCAACAATCCTTGGGGCCTTCTGCCTTCATGGGTTTGGGTTGCTGCTGTCACCACATCACCAAGCAATGGCAGCACAGCTGGAGCCCTGCGTCTGGCACAGACATGATGGGAAGGGCAGCAGAGAGGGTGTGTACAGATGTGGCGGCAGGCCTGGGAAGACTGGTGCCTGGCCCCGTGGCATCGGCGCACAGTGAGCTGTGTGTATCTTGGGCAGCAGGTGTGGTGGGGCAGCCAAGTGAGGTAGGTGTGTGAGGTCTGCCACTCTCCCCTGGCCCAGCTTGCCATCTCCCCAAACCCTGGACCCAGGCTCACTGCACCCGACTTCCTGTGGCAAGCTCACGTCCAAACCTTGCTCTGCCCCTGGTGGCTGCCTGCTTCTCTGAGGTTTAGGAGCACGTTTGCACATTTGTCTCAGGCACTTCCATGCTGGGATTTCATGTGGAAGCAAACTCCAAAAACAGCGTTTGTTCTATGAGTTGTGGAGAACATTAGCCATCTTCCAAAGCATTGCTTCCATCTCCCTCAGAGGTAGTCCCCTGTTCTGGCACCACGCCTCACTGTTTCCCTTCTGCACTTTGCACTCCGTGCCAGCGCCTCCTGCCATGCCTCCCTGAGCCAGTGCCGACCCTCACGTGTTTCAGTGACTGCGACCTTTGTGCTTCCATAGTTTGCAGACATTCCATAGAGTCTGTAGTTCACATGGTCCAGGCACATGGATACACTGTAAAAATACAGCTTTTTTATTTTTAATCAAAGGCAACTGAACTGTTTCTTTTAAGGCTGAGTTAGGGACACTTCTTGACACTTGGGACAGGTCGATTTTCTAGTGTTTGCTTACTGATGGTTTTGCCTGATGTGACCAGCCCTGGCCAGAGAACAAAACTAGCCAGACACCTTACATTTACAGACAGAGCTTCACCCTTATTCCTTCTTTCTCTTGATCCTATTACTTCACTTTTATGCTTAACTAGGAGCCAATGCTTGTCCGAGGCAAGATTAAAGATGACTGGTGTTCCCAGTATCATGACACTGAAGTGTTTGTCAGTGATACTCAGTACTGTCATTGATTGTGAGGGTCAGGCAGTACATTCAGCTGTGGAAATCGATGTCTTAAAACCTAGTAGGCACCTTTATGGCAACTTTCTGAGACCAAAGGCAAGAAAAAAATTGGAAGACAAGACCTATAAAAGTTAAACTGAGCTTCCTGTAGAAAAGGGTTGCATCTTCCACCCTTCGTGTTAAAAAGTTTCTTATTGTGCATGTGAAGATGAAATAAGCAAGTGCCCCTGGAGGAGGCCACTGGGGCATCCCTGGGAGCACCCACCGGGCCTCTTAGGCCCTCCCCCAGCTTGGCTACAGGTGAGAACTGCCTGACAGGAACACCCTGCCCAGAGAGAATACTGGTGGTGATTGTAGATGCTTTAAAGAATAATCAGAAACCCAAACTAACAAAAATCGCAAAAAGAGAGACCACTATTTGATTCACTCCCCCAAATATTCCTCTTGAACAAGTCCTCAGTGTCTTGTGGCATCTGAACACCTCCACCAGCTCTTGGGAACGCCCTTTGGTTTGTCGGGGGGGAGAGGGGGAGGGAGGGGCATGTATAACTTACTGAAAGGGACCGGGAGCACCTTGATGACCAGACTGGGGCATCAGGTGTTAGCCAGGACATGGGGCTGCTCCATCGGGGTGCCCGACAGGCCCTGAGGGGAGTCTGCACTGGTGAGACTCACTCTTATCTTGGGTTTAGCGCATGTTAGAGCCTGTCATCCCACCACGACAGTGTTTATTCACACCACACGCCATGGCGTCGCAACAAAGACCGGAGTGTATTGGTCGTTAGATGTGGACTTCCTAGGAAAGCGAGTCAGAGAGTCCTTGCATTTTCATGACTCTCCTCCCTCTCAAATGATTTAGGCAGCGGGCTTTGCATTTTTTGTGGCTGCACTGATTTTTTTCTATATCAGCATCGTCTTTCTTGTCAGTTATTTTGGCTTATGTACTGCATACCTCATCTCTGTCTTTGGGAATCTGTGTGCTAATGATTACAAACCTTAGAATTCAAAAGGATGGACGAAGGGATTTTTCAGGGGCCTGAAATCATCCAGGCATTGTGCAGACACGAAGCAGACTTAAAAGCACAAGTAATCTGGTGCACGAGGCTCCTTCCTTTGTGGTAAGTGGAACCGGTGAACCATCGGCACACACATGTTGCCTGGTGACTTTAGGTTAAGGTCAGGTCCCAGCCTGGGGCGGGTGAGGAGAGGTGGGCCCGGGGTGGTGACCCTTTCTCCCATGTCCCAGTCTAGTATCTTGGGTATCTCGATTTCTCTGCCCCAGGTTTTCACATCCAGAGCATGTCGGGAGAACTGACTCTCACAAGGTTGCTCTGGAAATAATTAAAACTTGTCAGTGCTCTGCGCCAGTAGGGACAGCCATGACACATGTCTGTCTTCCCCACAGCCCCATGTGTCCTTGTTGAATTCACACACATCCACGAGGATTGTGCATGAGAGAAGCAGGTCAGCTGACTTGGCCTGGAGTTAGGTGACTGGTGTGCCCATTGGACAAACCTGAGGCTCTGGGCAGGTAGGCAGAAGCATTCGGCCTATCTGCAGGGATGCTGCGAGGCAGCCTGGTCTTTAATCACACTGGAACAATTAAAAAAGTCTGGTCTCGCCAACTCAGTGTTTTGGTCTTGGTGGAATCTACTTGGAATTCACCAGGCGTGCAGGGAAATGGCTCTGCCCTCTGCAGGTACAGGGTGCGGGGCGGGAAGGGGGGAGAGAGGAGGTGTTGATTTGGTTTTCACAAGTGTGTGATTGGCAGCTGGACTAGTGACGGAGACATCTAGTCATGAAACCACTACTGCTTCTGTTGAATGATGTGCGCTTCTGTGCTGCTGCTTTTTTGCATCTAACAGCCTCATGGTGTTTGCATGTAAATATACAAACCTGCATTTGTAGGTACCATTTCTGTCATGCAGTTATTGGAATGTACAAAAAAAAATCTGTAATCTTGACAAAGAGTTGCAAACAATTATAAACCACATATCCCAGCATGATGGTTCTTAGAGCTGCAAGGAGCAGGCATCTTTATTTGGTTCACTTCAGGTCTGCAGCAACCACTTGATATTAAAAAAGAGGAACGGAAAATAAGATGTACAAAAAGATGTAATATCCCTTTAGAAAGCAACATTATCAGAAATGTATTTCCTACGGATCCTCCCTCCCTTTCCCATGTCTCCACTCCCCAAAAAAGACCCCAACCTAAACCAAAATGTGAGAAGGAACGGGGATTGAATGTGTAACAGAAAAAAAATAAAACTGAATTTAACTGGAACATGCTCTAATCTTTAGTTTATTTCTGGTTAAAAATATAGCAATCCAGTGCAGTGTAGTAAAGAAATCTGCTTGAAAGGTAGCAGAGAAACAGCTAAACATAAGCAAAGCAAGGCAGAGTCATAGGCGGGCTGTACCCAGGACGACTGTGGGAACTCACTTTAAGAACCTTCCCAGTTGTGAGCACAGGGGACCTGGGTATGGACGTGCCCGTGGCCCCACAGACACGTCCATACCTGCTGGCCGGGCTGGCTCGAGCTAGGACCATAGAGCACTCAAGCATTCTGGAGCGTTGTTGTTTTGTTTGGATGACAGAGCAACACTGGTGGAGAAGGCAGAAACACCAGGAACCTGTGTGTGTGGCTGAAAGTTGTGTTACATATTGGGGGAGATGGATATGCAACGATTTCTCAGGAATTTTTAAGCCACTTGGTTGCAACCACATTCTGTCCTGGGACTAGAGCAGCTCCCGAGAATGAATGAGGCATCTGGGAGGAAGAGGCATGTCTGTGGGGGAAGTTGCAGGCACAGGACAAAATGAAAAATCGTGGGCTCAGTGACGTGGGAGAAGATGGTGTCATGAAAGGCTTGCGGAGTCTGACAGGGATGTGGGAGCCTGGATACCTGTCCTGCACAGTAAGTACCAGAAGGCCGTGCTGAAGCCCAGGCGTGATGGCCCAGGGGCCGCACTGCTCCCTGCCCTCTGGCACCAGCCCCACGCCTCTGCAGTCTCCAGACCTCCAGCAAGGCTCCCCTGGGTCTGGTGGGAGGATGGGGAATAGAGAGGGACAGCAGGGACATGAGGACTTCGCTTTAAGACTCGGTGTGGGACCTGGCCTTGCAAGGGAAGCCGTGGGGCAGTGCCAAGACAAGGGATCTGTTTTTTGGGGAAGAGAAAAGAAGACAGACCTCTGCAGCACAGATTTAAAACAGAAAAAGCCCAGGCGGCTGCCAGCCAGGATGGGACACCCTCTTCCCTGCGTTCACACCACCCTTGTCCCCGCTATTCCAGGACAGGGAGGAGAAGCAGAGTGAGCTGACTCCCTGCGTCCGCCTCCCAACCGCTGCTCCCCCCGCGGGCACAGCTGGACACTCGTAGGGGTCTTCCTCGACTGCCTCCTTTTCCACATCCCAGGAGGGAGTGTGATGACAATGGTGACGATTTTTTTTTTTTTTTTGCCGCTGATTTGCTGGGATCCCTTTTCTTTCCACTTCAAGCTGGAGGATCGGCGTGCTGGCCTCCTTCTGCCATGCCACACAGCATAGTGTTATACAAGCAAAGAATTTTGGCTAAAATCCAAAAAACATTACCCAGAAAAAAAGGCAAACTGTGAGTAATACCCAATCATGTTGTTCTGTGAAGAAACTCGGAAGTAGCTGTGGGCTGTCCGAGTTATGATCCTTTCCTTTTTGTTGTTTTGCTTTTAACGTCCCCCTTTTGTACACCAACTGGTATTTTTGCTAATGTGACAATTTCATCAGATGAAAAAGTTAATAAACAAAATGGCGACTCCGATGTTTAACAAGATCACCATGGCTACCAGGATGGGAGCTGAGCCCTGGAACAGAAGGAGAGAGAAGGGATGAGCCTGGTCTGGAGGTTCTCTCTCTGGCCATACCCACCCCCAAGCCCCAGGCCAGAATAGAAGGTTGGAACCAAACGTCCAACTCTTCAGAGCATGAAGCCCTTCAGAAGTAAGACCTGAGGAAGAGGCTGCCAGTGCTCCCCCCCCCCCCCCGCCCCAGGAACTCAAGCACTCTGGTGGCTGCCTGCCCTCCTGGTGTCCCAGGTCTCTCCTTAAGTACACACCCCACACCCTGCTCTGTACAGCTGGAACTTCAGACACTGCCACTGGATTTCACATGCAGCCCACCCAGAGTGGCCCCTATATTCAGCCTGGGATCCCCGAACAGCCAATGGGAGAACCTCTAATAGGCCTCTGAACAGATCCTCAGTAGAAACTACCTTCCCGGAAGCAGCTCCAGCTCTGTGCTAACCGCCGTCCCTGGGCAGCCTGCCTCCCTTGCCAGCAGGAAGGAGCGCTTGTCCTCTCCAGCCTTTCCTGGGCGCCCAGCGCCTCAGGGCAGGGACTGCAGTCGCCTGGGCTCTCGGAACCCAGGCTTTCCTCTAGGCTTGTCATCTTGAAGCCTCAGTGATGGGCGCAGGGCCTGCCCCCTGGACAGGGTTAGGGCTAGCACCTGAGGCCTCTGCTGGGGCTCCCCTCCACTCCTGCCCTAGGGCCCCAGCTGCCCCTCAGGACCAGGCATTGGTCTGGCACAGTAAGTACCAGAGCCCAGCTGGAAGCCTGCATCTCTTCCCAAGCGAGCCCACTTTAAAGCACCCTGACTGGCCAGCAGGGAAAGTGGGAGAACTACAGAACCCTTCCTGCGTCTCCACCTGCCCATCACACGGCTGTCCTCAACCGCATCCACACACAAGTGCACATGGGTGGCACACATCAGGTGCACACACACCACATACGTGCAGGTGCACATGCACACACGTTTCCAGCTGCCAAAATGAAGAAAGCAGAGTTGTGGCAGCTGGCACTTAGGTCCCAGGGGGGTCGAGAGGGGTTTGGGCGGGAAAGGTAGAAGCATTTTAGGAACCAGCCCACCAGCAAGAAGACATGTTCACTGGTTTCAAGGGGAAGCAGAAATGGCCTTGAGGGCCAGCTGGCTGACTTCTGATAGGAAGCTTCTCTCCCAAAGGGACAACATCCAGATGAGGAACAGGACTCCTTGGGGATGGGCAGACCCTGCCCCTGCTCTGCAGTGGCACTAAGTCCCAGGGGCCAGTCTGGATGGAGTGCAGGTGTCGGGCTCTGCATGCCCATGAGGCAGGCCCCCGGTGTTCCTCTTGGACATGTGGGACTGTGGCACACGGCGCCCATCAGCAAGTGCGGGAGGCCCTGTAGGCTGACACTGGTCCAGGTGGGATCATGTGGGACAACACAGGCATCAGCCTGGGGTGTAGGTCTGAAGTGTGTTCCAGTGGCCCTTTCTGCTGCCACTGTGCCAAGGGACCAAGGCATGTTGCTTCTAGGTGGAAGCCGCCTGACAGAGGGTCCCAAGGGGTACCTCTGGGTGCAAGAGCTCTCCCAGCCCCTGACAGGGATGTCTGTTCTTTCCTCTATTCCATCCGACTCGGGAGTAGTGCTTCTAGGTGAGTTTCGCACCTGAGATACATGGTCCTCACTCCTGAGTAGCACCGGTGTCCCCCACAGGGCCTGATCAACCTAGATTACAGCCCCATCCAGAGCCACTGATCCCACAGGCCTGAGCCTCATTCTAACGAACTCCCAGAGTGCCCTGCAGTGCCATACTCAGAGAACCATGGCTTTATAGGAAGGGCTGTGGGGTAGACAGCCTCACAGAACTGTCTGTCTCACCAATTAGAAAGTAGGCATTGGAGTAGGACACGTGTGTCCCAGCAGATGGGACCACAGTGCCTGGCCCGCAGGTCAGCAGTGTGGCCTGGACAAAGGACCTGACCCAGCTGACACCCCCTGCTCTGCGTCTGGCCCTCTGTGTGTCTCCTGGACAGGGGTACCTCGTGGACAGTGGTGAGGGCTTACAGGAGACACTGTCCAGCACAGGGAAGTTGGAGGAAACTGGGGACGGTCTGGGCGAGGCTGGGGTCCCATGCTGCCCATTTTCTTTTGGGGAGCTTCCAAAATTGCCAAGTGCTTTCACTAAAATGATCAAGCCTGTGACTAACCACCTGAGTCTGTCTGAAGGAAATGCTACCCAGCCCTGCACTGGCTTCCTGGGAGGGAGGGCCCCAGTCTTGTGGAAGCAAAGGCCATCACCCTAGGGGCCGCTCCTGACCCCCACCCCACCCACTCGGCTAGAGGGGGACTCCATGGAAGTCTCCGGGTGGGGGATGGACCTGAGCTCTCACTGCCCACCGGCATCCACTCACCGTGCTGGACTTGAACTCATCCCCGTTCTCCTCGTCTGATTCCCGGGCCACGGGCGAGGACTTCTGAGGCGGGGAGAAGGTCAGGTCCCAGCGCAGCAGCCTGGGCTCAGCCCTGTCGCCCAGCCGCAGGCTCTCCAGTCTCTGCACCGCCGGCTCCCCGCTCGCAGCCGGCCGGACGTTCTCCTTGTTCTGGGACTTGGATCTCAGTCTCTGCGCCCCAAAGCCCCGGTCCTCGCCCAGGCCCCGGCAGGCAGCCCCCCTACTGTAGCGTCTCTTCTGGGGGTATGCCTCCTGCACGTGGGAGTCCACCCTCAGCAGGGGCTTCATTTCCATCTCATAGTTGCTCAGCTTTTCCTCGTCCAGCTCCAGCAGCTTGGCGCCCCCTGAGCTGGGGTTGCTGGCCCGAGGGTGGGAAGTCCAGAAGGCAGGGGGCGACTCCGTCCGCCGCTCCCGGGACTTGGGGTTACTGGGCTGCTTGTGGCCCGAGCCCCGGGTGCGGAAGTCCTCCATGGGCTGGCCACTGCGGAGGGTTCCGCTGCGGACCCCCCTGGAGCCCCCTGCCTTCTCCTCGCCCCAGCTGTGGCGGCCGTAGTCCCCTCCTCTGCCCTCCAGGAGCATCTGGATGTCCCCGCCCCGCTCCTCGTCCACCGACACCTGTCGCGAGAAGTGGGCGACCTTGTTCCTGGAGGCAGGGGCTGGTGGGGGGGTGGCCGAGGGGCTGGCAGGGAAGCTCTGCAGGGGGCTGTCATCAGGGGTCAGGTCCGAGGGGGTGGTGCCCTTGCGGTACAGCTCCGGGCTCTCCTGCTGCATGGGCGTCCCCATGGAGATCACCTCGATGTCGTCGCTGGAAGCCTGACGCTTCGGCCGCTGGTACTCGAGCCCTATACGGAGGAGCGGGCAGCACACACAGGCTGGTTACTGTGCAGAGGCCTGGTCTCGCCCGAGGATGGCAGAACAGCCTGGGGCACAGTGGTTCCCAAAGCCCCCCCATGGACCCCAAGCCTCTGCCCACAGGTGCTTTTGAGGATGACCAGGTTACAACAGGCAGTCGTGGGCAGCAGTTCTGGCCCCTGCCCAGCCGCAGGGCAGACCAAGGCTCAGTGTGCAAGGACTGGGGGCCCCACCTTACTCTGGGGGTCTCAGGTCCCGCCTCCCATGGGGCCCTCCTGAGGATGAAAGGAAGCATCTCCTGCTAGGTGGCCTTCAAGGTCTTGTGGCCTGGGGAGGGGGGCCTGTCTGCCTAGGACACTGACCTCTCGGGTGGCCTAGGCCTCTGGTGGCCTGTTCTTCCTGCCCCACCACCACTTGGGCTCCCCTTCCTGCTTCCATACTGGAGCCTCTGAACCAGGGCAGGAGAAGGCCTTAGGGGACATGGCATCCTCGGTGTGGCCAGAATTCTCAGCAGGGCCGGGCCCTCCGTTTATGAGGAGGCATCCACCATGCTATTGGTGGCATGCATGGGGGCCTGAGACAGTGACCAGAACAAGGCAGAGCTATAAACGCCCATGAACAGTCCCTGGGGTGTTTCAAAGGGCGAAGGCCGCCAAGGGGAGTCCCATGTGGTCCTGGATGTGCTAGAGATAGGTGCTGGGACTTGGGGGCAAGCAGTCATTCCCCCTGCATCTGCACCCATTTGTCACATGGGGGGTAGCCAGGTGAGTCCAGATCTCATTCAACTACCACACCTCTGCAGCCATGAGACGGGGACACAGGCTGGGCTGCAGTCCCCCTCTTCCCCAGTTCCCAGCACAGAGAGGGAAACAGGCCAGGGAGTGTCTGAGGGACCACATGGAGAACTGCCCTCCCTGTGGGGGGCCCTATGGCTCTGGGTTGGGGAGCCCTGGCCCCATCACAGGACTCCCATGATCCCTCCCCTGACCTGCCCGACGGTGATCTGGACTTTCTGGGGCCCAAGCCCCTGTGCCTTACACCCTAGGGTCCCAGACAAGCCTGGACACCGACCCTGCAGGGTCCCGTGAACCCCACGCCCGAGTGGTGCCCTCATGCTCAGCTCCAGCGCTCTGACTATCAGCACCACCAGCCTGGAGACTGCTCAGCTAAAATTAGTTGCAGAGCACGTGACATTCCTGGAAGCATCCTTGTGAAAATGCAAAGCAGAACATGTGTGGCTGAATTCCAACACCTTTGTCCCTTATCTTGGGTCCTCCTGTCTCCCAGAAGCGGACGGCCTCCCTCAGCTGCCCCAAAGGCCGGGACCCACCCAGGGAGGCCAGGAGCTCCGGCTCCAAGAGAGCTCGGGTGTGCTCTCAGGATAGAATGCGCATGGCAGATGTCAGCCTAAAACCTCCAGCGGCTTCTAGCCCCACAAACCTGTCCTCCAGGGCTTCCTGCTGCAAAGGAAGCTTCAGAGTGAGGCCAGAGGGAAGTGAGCGGAGACAGGTGGCTGTCCCCCTCTCTCATCAATGCCCGCCTTCTCCAGCCCTCTCTGCCTCCCTCAGGCCTAGTCCCCAGACAGGATGAGGGTCACAGATCTGCAACCTGCAGTGGCTTCTAGCTCCTCCAGCTCCCACCAAAGGACATGGTGGGAGCTCCCCTCAGTTAATGAGCCACTCTGCCCAGTGTGGCCGCCAGCAGGCACGGGTGGCTATTTGCAGTTAAATGTAGATCAGTTCTGATCAAATAAAACGAATGACCAGGGCCTTGGCCAGCTAGCCGCAGTCCCCACATGGCCAGTGGCTACCTTTCTGAACAGAGCAGTTATAGAATAGTTGGTCTGTCACAGAAAGTTCTAGCATAACAATGGGGGAAGGGCAGGGAAAGACCACGTGCACACGCAGAGCACAGACATTCACCATCATGGAAAGCAGGAGGGTGATGCATGGAAACGCGTGCACACAGGAACACAGCCCTGGAGGCAGGGAGAGATGCCGAGACCACACACACGCTGACACGTGTGAGGGAGGAGTGTGCCAAGGCCCCTTGCAGGGACATGCATCATCGGGAAGGAGAGTGAACATGAGCGGAGATGGCAGCGGGCAGCACCTGCTGGAATGTGGCCTTGGAGGACACCCTGCCCCATTCGCCTGGCGCCCGACTCACCATTTTCCCTGTGCTGGAAGGAAGGTGAGAACTCTTTGGCAGTGATCCTGGCGATCCGTGCTTCCTCCTGGGCCTTCTGAGCCGCAGTGAGGGCTGCCTCAGCCTTGGCCCGGGAGTGGGAGGTCCTGGGGGAGAGACACAGTAAGGGCAGTGAGGGCACAGGAGGCAGAGAGGGCTGGGCAGCCCATCCCCACAGTCAGTTGAGCCAGGACAGGATGCTGGGTGCCCTGGGGTATGTGCCCTCAGACTTCTGGATCTCTCATTCCTTCATTCATTCAGCGAACATCACTGGGTACAGGGCACACCACTCCTGTGCGGGGCCTGGAGCTCAGGTCCTGCAGCAGGAGTGTCCCTCCTCCCTGGGTCGCCCCACAGACTGAAGCGGAGAACGGCTGACTCATCTCTGAGTCTCCAGGAGCGAGCAAGTGCTTAATCAATGTTGACCTGACAAATGAACAGTTTGGAGGGCAGTTGCACCCCACCACACCCAAGGGGCAAGTGGGCAGCCAGGCTTTTGAGCAGGAACAGGCAGGCTTGATGGTGGACCCGTCGGCACTCAGCAGGTCAAGGGCATAAGGAACAAAACGCTCCCCCAGCCCCTGGCTTGGCTCCAGGCCCAGGGAGGAGCCATATCACTACAGAAGGGTTCTCCAGACGTGTCCAGATGCCCACTATCCTGTGCCCAGGCTGCCCATCGCTCATCCCAGCAGATGGCACTGCCACCCCTGGTTCCCCCTGAGAAGGCGGCCCAGGTGAGCTGAGAGCTGGGAAGGCCTTCCCGGGAAGCCGCGCTGGGACTGCAGCTAGTCCCAGGCACACCCGCCCGGCGCTCCTTCCACTCCGACCCCCACCCCACCCGCAAGGGGCCAGGGAGCATCCACTCAGCCATCACCTGGCACCTTCTAGCAGCTGCTATCACTAGCCCAGGTGTGTGGAAGAGGCAGGCTTAAGCCGTGGTCGGCAAACTGCGGCTCGAGAGCCACATGCGGCTCTTTGGCCCCTTGAGTGTGGCTCTTCCACAAAATACCACGGCCTGGGCAAGTCTATTTGGAAGAAGTGGCGATAGAAGAAGTTTAAGTTTAAAAAATTTGGCTCTCAAAAGAAATTTCAATCATACTGTTGATATTTGGCTCTGTTGACTAATGAGTTTGCCGACCACTGGCTTAGAGAGTGGGCGTGGAGTGTGGTCTCCAGATGCTGGGAGAAAGCAAGTCTGTCTCCCACGGGCTCTGCCCAGAGACCAGGCCTAACTCCCCCTGCACCTTACTGTGGGTGACAGCACCACTCAGAGCACAGGCGTGGCACTCCATGTAGGAGCCTAGAGGCTCGGTGGAACTCACACGTATGTGCCTCAGTTTCTCCCTTGGTCACACGAAGTCAGTGACACCACTAACCTCGTGAATGTATGGGAGGGTGCACATGAAGGCCCCAAGCACAGGCTGGGTGTGGGGGACGTGATCAGAATGGGTTTGCTTTTATGTCAATACACATTCTGCACACGTTGCATCCAGTGGCAGACCCGGTGATGCCCACTCCAGGATGGGTGTGCTGATGGCGGCCAGCAGGTTAGCTGGATGTTGCTGCCCCCAGTCTCCAGCCCAGGGGCCCCAGGACTCTGCTCCCCAGCTGAGGCCCACATGAGTCCTCCTCCCTTTACAAAACGAGGCTGGACCTGGTGCCCAAGGCCGGGCAATGCCACGAGTCCCTACATCTCACTTGCCTGGGGTCCTGGCTCCAGGGTCACTGCTTCCCAACACCAGGGAAACCGAGGCACCAAGACCAGTCCAAGACAAGGCGTAGCCTGCCCCTCAGCGGTTGCCCCTCAATGCTCTTCTGAGCAGCCTGACCCTCCAACACCCAAGTTCCTCAGTCCACAGGCTTACCCCAGAGACCCCTTGCTCCTTGTGAGTGACTGGGCTTTCTTGTTTCAAAATCCCACCAATAACTAGAAAAAGCTTTGCTATAAGAAACAAATGTATGACATACAGACACACAGTAAATCACAGCACGAACATGTGTGCAGGGAATGAGGCGAGCTGCTGAGGCTGCCTGCACAGCGGTCTCCAGGCTCCAGGGTCCCGCTGCCTGCCACCCGCTGCACCGCCTGGCAGCAGGCCCCAAACTGAAGAGAAATCCCTGCAAAATGTAGCTCTGAGGAGTTCTCTCTCCTAGAAGTTGGGAAAAGATGGCAGTCACTCAAGACAGCTGCAACCCCATGTCCCTTGGGAGCACAAGCTGAGAAGCACCACCTTCTAGAAGATGCCTGGGGAACCCTGTGCTTATAATTACAACAGAAGAAGGGGAGGAGCCTCGTGGAGACAAAACCATAAAGCACCAATTATTGATACTGAATTTGCATCAATAACAAATCAACTGCAGGCTTTGGCCCCTCCCCCCCCCCCCCCACACACACACACACATGCCTCTGAGGGCCACGCCCACCTGAAGCCAGCGCGCCCCAGCCCTGGCTCCAGAAGGTCACAGCCACGAGTTTATGAAAAACGTGGGCTGGGAGAGGTGCGTCTGTATCTCGAGAGCTATCAGAGTTGCCATGTGAGAAACAAGGTGGAAGTCAGACCCAGTGAGGCCGGTGTGAGCCTCCACGGCCACACGCAGGTGGGAGTGTCAGTGACGAGGGGAAGGACGGTGGCAGGGTGAGCGGAGCAGAGGCCTGAGGAGACAGCTCCCGCCACTTGTCCGGCATCTGTCCTGGGCTGAGACCCAGCGAGCGGACAGCTAGAGCAGCACGACACCCCAGTCCGGAGACCTGAGGCCTGAGTAACCCCCGGAGGGGCTCTGAACTGGGGGCCTTTGGGAGGGCCCATGTGTCCCCTGAAATTATACTCAAAATACTCTATATGCATCCCCCAACCTCCAAAGCAGAGGGTGACACCTTCCATCAGATTCCGTGAAGCTCTGTGACGCCCCTAAGCTAATACACTGGCCATCTGAACGCGGCTGGTCCCGAGGGAGAAAAGCCGGGCAGCTCGTGGCTCGACCCCACCAGGGTGCCCAGGAGCCGTGGAGCAGCCCCCTTCCCCCGAACCAGCCCTGCGGGCTCTGAGCTCATGGCTGCTGGCGTGGTGTGTGGTGTGGCTTCTCTCCAGGACATGCCACAGGCGGGGTTTTCTGTTTTTAGTAATAACTTTGATCAAGATACATACTCACATACTTTACAATCTTCCATTTAAAATCCAGCAGTTTTTAGTGTATTCAGAGTCCTGCAACCATCACCACAATCAACTTTAGAACATTTTTGCCCCCAAAAGAGCCCTGTTCCCTTTGCCAGTAGTAACACCCTTCCCATTTCCCCCAACACCTGCCCACCAGCCTAGGCAACTCCAGGCTACTTTCTGTCTCAGTAAATGGGCCTATTCTGGACATGCCACGCCCAACTAGTTTTTTTTAAGGTTTTCTTTTTCCTTTTCTAAAAAAAATTGAGGTATAACCCACATAACATAAAGCATTTAAAAGTGTTCAGTTCATGGCTGCTAGCACACCCACAGTGCTGTGCAGCCACCACCTCTACCTGTAGAACATTTCTGTCACCCCAAAAGGAGACACTCCCCACTCCGACCTGTGCCCCCAGCCCTGGGGGTTCTGAGCAACAACTCAGTGTTCACTAAGCACCTCCCACCCTCACATTCTTCAACTGCACGTGGGGCTGTGCCGGACACTGGGCCCTTCCCCAGCTGGCTCCAGAGGCCGGGGAAATCAGCTGGCAAAGGAGCATCACAGCTGACCAGACGAGTATCCCCAAAGCCCCGTGTCTGGCTGGGACCCGAGCAGGTGACATCCACCCTGAACCACCCGCGTACCTTTGTACACCAAGGGGCACACAATGCGCTCGTGTCCAGAGGATGGAATCCTGAAAAATAAGCATGTTTTAGGGGCTGTGACCCAAGCAATGGAGACAGTGAGTGGCCGGGCAGTCAGGGGAGAGGGCGTAGGGCCTCCCAAAACTGGTGGCTTTAAGGATGGGGGGTTTAAAAGGCCAAGGATGGTGGACAAGGCTGGGGACCCAGTCACACTGGTCAGTACAGCATTTATTTATCTTGTACTCCATCGTCTTCTAACAAGGGTAGGCAGATAAACGAACCACTGAAAGAGTAACTTAAGGTCATGAGGGAATGAGGGGAATGGATAGAGGCAGGAAACAGGGGTGCATGCCTGGGCCTGGCCACCTAGAGGGCTCGAGCTCCCTGGAGGCTAAGGCGAGCAGGGAACAGCATGGATGAGGATAAGAACGCACATCAGCCACAATCAAAGCTGTGCCCAGGAGAGGGACGGGCAGGCCAGATTCTGCCCCTGAAGGAAGTCTCTCAGCCTCAGCTTTCCCTGGGGGCGTCTTGCAAAGACCCTCCCTGCAGGCTGCCAGGCTGCGCAAAGCGAGTTCCGTGAAAACAAATGGAGGAGCCCGAGGACCCCCCAGACCAGCATCGCAGGTCTGGGACAGGGCCCAGCGCAGTCCCGTGGAGATTCTCCCCCGAGGTGGAGCTTGGATGGCTTGGGGCAGGCTTCATCCTGACAAGATGTGAGGCAGAACACTGTCTGCTGCCTGATAACGGCAGACCTCCATGTTCCTAGCAGTCACTGCTGCCAACCACGACCGATGCTGATGAATATGGAGCCCAAAAGGGCTCTGAACCAAGAATGGGCCTGACCACCCAAGAGAGGGGACAGCAGGAACATGGCCCGATTGCAGAGGGAAAGGCGGGTGGGCCAGCCGAGGGTAGAATGAGAGACTGCCAGGCTGCAGGGGGAGTGGGGAGCTATGGATGATTGTTGAGGAGCAGCGGTTAGAGACTTTGGAGCGAGAGTGTGTCCAAGTCCACAGCCAAGTGCAGCAGGCTGGACTGGACAAGGCTGCCCACAGGATGAAGTTATAGGGAAACGCGAATGTTTTTAAAGGAGCAAGTTAGATGGTTCCTCACTTAGAAAGGAATAACGTGAATTAGTTTATTATACAAGCACCCCCCTCACAGAACTCAGCTGAAATCCCCCGAAAGTCAGGCTAACAGGGCATCGTTCCAAAGCATTTCTGCACACTCGCGTCCCAGCAGCATGTGTGCAAACACACGTGTGCCGTCCTCCGGTCCTGCCTTCATGGACACGCGGCTCAGTGACGGCGGCCTTTCCTGGGAGGGGCGTGTCCAGAGGTCGAGCGAAGATCATGCTTTCACCACACATGCTTCTGTTTTGCCCTGGACCTTGGAAATAAAACCACCCCTTCCCGCCTGGCTGACTCTCGGAAGCAGATCTGCTTCTGGGAGGGCCCCTGGTACATGGCATCTTTGGGGCACCCCCAGGCTCTGCTGCATGGCCTGACCTTGAGGCTGAGACTCTGCTGCCCACCTCAGAGCGAGCATGGGGAGTATGCAAGTCCTTCCACTCCTCCGGTCCTGTGGACCTGTCGTCACAGCACCCACTGACCACCCTTGATGGGTGCCTGTCATGAATGCCCCGCAGCCGTGCACTCCTGGACAGGAGGGCATGTTGCTTCCCCCCTGCTCGGAGCCCCCTACATGCATAGCACAAGTGAGCAAGTGGGAAACTCCCCTAAAGGGGCCACTATTGGTTTCCACAGCTTCACTTAGTAAATATACCAGGAACGTTAATTCACCAACATCATACGTGTATTTACATATATACGTTCACACATATATAAAAAGAAAATGCTGTGCCAACCTTAAAATAAAATTCAATCAAGACGAGTGCTTTAATAGAGAAAACCTCCCAGTGCATCGCGAAAGTGAACTTTAAATGAGACTTTCAGGACCCCGCCAGCAGCCAAGCTCCTGATGGGTAAGGGCTCAGGGGGCAAGTCCCCTCTGGCTGACACCTTCGGGTGGGGGTGGGAGGGGGCGGAAGGCCAATGAGCTCTGGGGGCCTCCTCACTTGCTGGCCACTCCACAGGCTGCATCTCAATCACATTCTTCCTCCCACCCCCAATGTTAATCAGGCCTGCACCCCCTATCCTGTACCCCCAACCAGCTGGGAGCCCAGGCCATGAAATCTAGCCGGGGTTCCTGTGCTGCTGCTGACCAGTGGGCGGGGTGGGGCCGGCTCCTCCAACGTGGGAGCCAGCCCTTGTAGGCTCATGGGATGGATATGCAACCTCAGGGGCGACATGTAAGTAAAGGTCACAGATGCACAAGACAGAAATAGGTGGGGCATGGGGTGACCTTCCCATGTCCCCCCAGGTCCACCCTAAGCACCTATACTGAACTGAATGGTGTCCCCCCAGACTTTGTCCTCTGGAAGCTGAGAATTTGACTTTAATTTGGAGATAGGGTCTCTTGGGGTGTGATAAAACCCTCCTGGCCTGGCTACCCCCAGTGTCTGATGGGCAAGTCAGGGGCGAATCCAGAAATTGGCACCCTTCAAACTGAGGGGGCACAGAATTTAGAGTCTCCCACGTTTGTGCAGCAGTTCTCAGACTGACATCCCTGGTCTGTCAGCACCTACTGTGTGCTTGCTGTTGCCTCAGCCATGGAAAGAGGCATAGCAGAAAAGGAAGCATAGTAGGAAAGATGGGGTGCAGCATAGGGGCTTTGGGATGCTGGGAGGCTCGTCCTGAGCCCCGTCCTGGAGGGGCTAACCTTCACTGGCCCTCAAACCCATTGAATCCCAGCAGATGCCCTGTCCTGGGATCAGAGGTCTCCCACACATTGCAACAGACACCTGGCACTGTTTTCCAAAGCACTCATGTCCCCATCCATGACCACATAACACAGGCACAGGGCGTATCACTCCTCTCTGACCAATGAGGAAACAGGCATGGAGCTCTGGGCTCCTCTCTGACCAATGAGGAAACAGGCACGGAGCTCTGGGCTTCCGTATTCCATTGGCCCCACAGCCTGTGGAAACTCAACACCAGCCCCGCCCTCCCGGGCTTACACCGTCTTCCTTCAGCAGCCTGGGGGCACACCCAGTGACGCTCAGAGGTGACTCAGAACAGGCCACAGTAGAGGTGCCCTCTGGACCTCATAACTGCTCCCCTCCGCCCCCCCGAGTTTCTATAATGGCTCTATTGAGGTCTGTGCACATAACACACAATTTACCCACTTACAGTTCAGTGGTTTTAGCACATTCACAGGCGTGCCACCATCACCATCAAATTCCAGAGCATTTCCGTCTCCCCTACAGGAAACCCTGCACCCGCTGGCTGTCTCCCACCCCTCCCCCAACCCTGGCAGCCCCCACGTATTCCCTGTCTCTGAGGATTCCATTCTGGACATTTCCTCTAACGGAAGGAGACAGCACGGGGCCTTTGTGTCTGGTTTCTCGGAGTGTCATGTGTCTGAGGTTCAGCCACGTGGCAGTGAGGCAGTGCTTTTCAGGGCTGGATAATATTCCACCGCGTGGTTATTCCTCTGTATGGTGAGCCCATGTGGCTTATCCAGTCGCCACTGGTGGACACTGGCTGCTCCCACGTTCTGTCGATTGTGCTGCTGTGAACACAGGGTGCATGGCTCTATGTGAATGCGCCTTTGCTCCCTCTCAACTCCTTTCTTTCCCTTCCTTCCCTGTTCTGGCTCCTTCTCCCTTTCTTCTCTCCTCTTTTCCTCCCTTCCTCCTGCTGCCCCATTCTTCCTTCATCCCCCACCCCCGGCCCCAAGTGCCACACAGGTCTCTGGGCTGAGGGGTGGCTTGGGCCCGGCTGTCTCCAACTTTGGGTGTCAGGGGCGTCAGCGTGCTGCAGCCAGACCCTCTGTTCTGGGTTAAACAGACACTGAGCGTCTACACACTGATCTGCATGCCCGGCACTGGCTGGGGCTGGCGGGTTAGGATTTCTTCTGCTGAGTTGGTTTCCTCATTGTTACCAGGGGGCAAAGCAGCTGGCTGGCAAAGTACCCACAGGAGACAAACATATGCATCCAGGTAAGGCCCTTTCGGATTCAGACAAGACTGGGTGTGGGTGGGGGAGGGCGGGTGGGACTAGCCTCCTGTGGGATCCAGGACTGAGCCCCCATCCTCTTCCAGGTCTAACTTGAAGGTGTGGGAGGGCCGTGCTCCCTCTGGAGGCTCTGTGGAGGGTCCTCCTGGCCTCTTCCAGCTCCTGGGGCTCCAGGTGGCCCTGGGCTTGTGGCCACATCTTCCCATGGACTCTCCCTGTGTGTCTGTGGCTCCTCTTCTGTCTCTGACAAGGACACCAGTCATCAGATTTAGGGCATCCCTCATCCAGGATGGCTCCATTTCCAGGTCCTTCACTCAACTCCATCTGCACAGACCCTTTTTCCAAGGAAGGGTCCTGGTGGACGTGTCTGTCGGGGGCCACGGTTCAGCTCAGTACAGGGATGCCGGGCTCGCTGCTGCCTGGCTGGGGTCGCTGGACAAGGAGGCAGGGCCGGTGCCTGCCCCACACAGAATACCTTTCCCTTCTGCTGGTGTGCAAGGACATCTCCCGCCGGCAGGAGGGCAGTGCCAGACCCGTGTGTCCCCGCCCCGCCCCGCCTCCCCCCACCCCCACCCCATGGGCCTGCGAAGGACAGGTGTTTTTTAGGGCAGAATAGACAACTGTGGTTTCCCTGAACAACAGCTGATAACTCAGAGCCAGAATTTAGGGAAACACAAGTGCGGGGATTTGTGATTTCACGTTAGCGCAACATCCTTCCTCTGGCGGCCACATGCTGGGCCATTCACCCTTTGTCTCTGCATTACTAAATACGCGCTAAGGAGCTGCCTTCCAGCCAAGGAAAAATGTGTCTCAATAAAGGATCGTGGAAATTCGATAAGGCCTGTTATGTAAGTAAATGAGCCCAGAGCTGGCTTCACAGAAAGTCCCACCCACTCGGCTTCCCATTGACGGGCTAAGAACCAGCCAGTCAGCTGCAGCCTGGGCAGGAACAGCAGAGCCAACACTTCCGGGGCCCCTGGCCGCACACCAGGCTCCCACACTGTCTTGTCTGATCTCTTGCTCATAGACGGCCATCCAGGTCCAATCACCCTCCATGAGCTCAGGCCCCTCGCACTCACTCCACTCATCCCGATGCCATGAGGTCAACAAGGCCCTCTCTTGCAGGTGAGAAAACTTGGGGCCTGGGAGGTTGAGGGACTTGTCTAGGGACCCAGGAAGTGGTGGCAGAGTCCAGGATGCACTGGGCAGGTCGGGGACAGCATGATGCCAGCATTTGAAGGAAGGATGTGCCGTTGTTGAACAGGAACAGCAGTCCCGGTGCCTCCCCGTGGCTCCCGTCAATCAGTCTGCCAGGTTCCCTGATTCAGGACCCCGCCCCATCCCACCCTACCGCTTCTGTCTCTACTGTCCACACCTTCCCAGCCATGGAGGAGAAATGGGCAGACTGTGCAATCGAGGCTTCGCCCTAGGAGAGGTACTGGCAGCCAGGGTGACCCAGCCGAGAGAGCGAGGCTGCTGACACAGGACAGGAGCACTAATGACGATCAAATCTCCACACAACATTTCACAGATGAGAAAATCAAGGCCCAGGGAGGTGAGGGGACCCTCCAGCATCGCACCCAGGGTAAGCGGGGTCGGATCTCAGACCAGGGGCTCTGGGCCCACACAGGGCAGGGGGTTCTGACAGCCACCAGGAGGTAGGGGTACTCGTCTTCCTGTTTTCAAAATGTGTTGTGTTCCCCCTCTCGCTCCTGGAAGATCTCATGCATTACAAAGGGTATATGTATACGTCATGGGTGGAGCTGTGTCCGAACTAGACATGAAATTCTAACCTCTGGGACCTGTTAATGAATGTGATCTTAGTTGGAAGTAGGGTCTTTACAGATGTAATAAAGCTAAAATGTGATCTTTAGAGTGGGTCCCTAATCCACTTATGAAAAGGGGGACGGGGACACGGACACACACAGAGGGAACAACGGGGAGAAGCCACCATCCACCAGTCAAGACGAGAGGCCTCAGACAGAGCCAGGCAGGCGGCACCTGGATCTTGGGCCTGCAACGTCCAGCCCGGGAGAGAGAAATCTGCTGCTTCAACTGTCGGAGCAGACGAAGGCAGAATCTGTTCTATTTCCACAGACGCCTTTCACTTGTGGCATCTCTTTCTCACTGGCATTGCTCATCCTGGAGTCACATCCTGGCCTTTGGCTCGATCCAACCCCACTAGCCTGGTGGCTCAGGGATGCTCTCATCAACCAAATCCCAAGGCAAAGAAAGAAAACCTCTGGCCCTGCCTTCAAAGCAAGCCCAGCTTCCGGACCACTACATCGAGGACAGAGACAGCCCAGCCTAGAGCAAGTTGTTCCTCCTTGGCTGCAGTTGCCAAGGCAACCCTGCCTCCCAGAGGGAGGGACCCACGACTAGGGCTGGGTGTGCAGCAGGCCTCCCACCCCTCTGAGCCAGTGCCCAGAACATGACCCAGCCCTGGAGGCCAGGTCCACGGGTCAGTCCCCGAGGACTAGAGCCCATCTCTTCTGGATTTGGGATCCCCAGGACCTGCAGCCCAGTGTCAGCCAGCAGAAGGCTCAGCCCATACATAGAATTACTGTTATTCCTATTTTACAGGTGAGGAAACTGAGGCAGGGAAGCTGGAAGCTGGCTTCCGAACACTATCTCCCTGCTCTGTGAAGTGCTGTGAGATGTCCTAGAGCCCCCATCACCTCAGGGGTCCAAAACCTCACCTCCTGGGCCCTTAATCGAGGAAGCTGGGACAGCCTGCCAGTGCCTCGTCCTCCCCCCTCGGCCTCCCTGCCCACCCCCCAGCCAGCCCTGTCCCATAAGGCTGTCATCTGATTTGTCATCAGAAGGTACAGAGAACCCCAAGCAAGAAGAACCCAAACAGGCCCATGCCCAGACGAATCATAATTAGAATGCCAAAAATGAAAGACAAAGAGATAATCTTAAAAGGCAGCAAGAGAAAAGCAAACTGTTACCTACAAAGGAACTCCCATAAGGCTGTCATCTGATTTGTCATCAGAAACTCTATAGTCCAAAAGGGAATGGCAAGAAGTACTCAAGGTAATGGAAAGCAAGGATCTGAAACCATGATTACTATATCCAGCAAGGCTATCATTCGAAATAGATGGTGAAATAAAGATCTTCCCAGACAAAAAAAAAAAGGCTAAAGGAGTACTTCACCACCAAGCCAGCATTGCAAAAAATGCTAAAGGGACTGCAGTAATGAGAAGAAGAAAGAGAGAGAGAAACCTAGGAATACAGAATTAAAATGGCAGTAAATAAGTACCTATCAATAATAACGTACAATGTAAATGGATTAAATTCTCCAATCAAAAGGCATAGGGTAGCTGAATGGATATGACAACATGACCAAACTATATGCTGTCTACAGGAGACCCACCTGAAAACAAGACTCACAAAGGATGAGAGTGAAGGTATAGAAAAAAAATTTTCCATGCAAATGCAAAAGAAAGAAAAGCTGGGGTAGCAATACTCATATCCAAGATAGACTTCAAAATGAAGGCCATCACAAGGTACAACAAAGATCACTACATAATATTAAAGGGACTGATTCAACAAGAGGCTATAACCCTGGCAAACATACAGTATATGCACCAAATATAGGAGCACCTAAATATATAAAAAAACAAAGTTCTAGAGGACTTTAAGGGAGAGATTGACAACAATACAGTCATATTAGGGGACTTTAACACCCCACTAACTTCACTGGATAGATCTTCCAGACAAAAAAATTAACATGGAAACAGTGACTCTAAAGCACACAATGGATCAGATGGATTTAACTGGTATTTATAGAGCATTTCACCCCCAAGATGAAGAATATACACTCTTCTCAAGTGCACGTGGGTCATTCACAAAGATAGACCACATGTTAGGACACAAAACAAGTGTCTACAAGTTCAAGAAGACTGAAATAATATCAAGCATCTTCTCAGATCACGGTGGAATGAAATTAGAAATCAACTATAGTAAAAACTCCCCAAAACATTCAAACACATGAAGGCTAAACAGCATGTTATTAAACAATGAATGGGTTACCAATGAAATCAAGAAGAAAGAAAGAACTTCCTGGAAACAAATGAAAATGAACACACAACAACAACCTCAAATCTCTGGGACACAGCAAAAGCAGTCCTGAGAGGGGAAGTTCATAGCACTACAGGCCTACCTCAAAACACAAGAAAAACCAGCAATAAACTTTTTAACCCTACAACTTAAAGAACTAGAAAGAGAACAAGAAAAGCCCCAAGGAAGTAGAAGGAAGGAAATAATAAAAATTAAAACAGAAATAAATGACATAGAGACTAAAAAAAAAAAAAAAAAAAATCAATGAAACCAAGAGCTGGTTCTTTGAAAGGATAAACAAGATTGATAACTGTTAGACAGACTCATCAAGAAACACAGAGAGCCCTAGCCAGTTTGGCTCAATGGCTAGAGCGTCAGCCTACGGACTAAAGGGTCCCGAGTTCAATTCCTGTCAAGGGCACATACCTTGGTTGCAGGCCCCCCGCACCCCCCTGCCCGGGCCCTAGTTAGAGCGCATGCAGGAGGCAACCAATTGATGTGTTTCTCTCACATCAATGTTCTCTCTATAAATCCATGGAAAAATATCTTCAGGTGAGGATTAATTAAAAAAGAAAAAAAAGAGGAAAGAAACAAAGAGAGAGAACCGCCCGCCCCCCCCCCCCCAAAAAAAATAAAATCAGAAATGAAAGCAGAGAAGTAACCATCAACACCACAGAAATACAAAGAATTATAAGAAAATGCTATGAAGAACTATATGCCTGCCAACAAGCTGGACAATGTGGATGAAATGGACAAATTCCTAGAATGTACAATCTCCCAAAACTGAATCAGGAAGAATCAGAAAACCAGAATAGGCCAATAACAACTGAGGAAATAGAAGCAGTAATAAAAAAAACCTCCCAGCAAACAAAAGCCCAGCTCAGGAGAGCTTCACAGGGAAGTTTTACCAAACACTCAAAGGAGAACTCACACCTATACTCCTCAAACTATTCCAAAAAATTCAAGAGGAAGCAACATTTCCAAGCTCTTTTTGTGAGGCCGGCATTATCCTAATTCCTGAGAGTGTCCAGCTAAAGACACTACAAAAAAAGAGAATTACAGGCCAATATCCCTGATGAACATAGATGCTAAAATCCTCAACAAAATATTAGCAAATCGAATCCAGCAATATATTAAAGATATCATACCCCATGACCAAGTGGGACTTTTTCCTGGGATGCAAGGCTGGTGCAATATTCACAAATTAATAAACAGGATACATCACTAAACAAATTGAAGGACAAAAATCACATGATCATACTAACAGACGCAGAAAAACCATTCAACAAAATCCAACACCCATCTTTTATAAAAATTCTCAGCAAAGTGGGAATAGAGGGAGCACATCTCAACATGATAAAGGCCATATAAGACAAACCTACACCGAACATAATATTCAATGGGCAAAAACTAAAACCATTTCCCCTAAGAACAGGAACAAGACCTGGATGTCCGTTTTTACCACTCTTACTTAACATAGGACTGGAAGTCCTAGCCACAGCGATCAGACAAGAAGGAGAAATAAAAGGTATCCAAACTGGAAAGGAGGAAGTAAAACTCTCATTATTTGCAGATGACATGATATTGTACATAGAACCCTAAAGGCACCACCAAAAACTACTAGATTTAATAAATGAATTTGGCAATGTAACAGGGTACAAAATCAATACCCAAAAATCGATGGCTTTTTTATATATCAATAATGAATTCTCAGAAAGAGAAACTAAATAAACAATCCCATTTACCATTGCAACAAAAAAATTAAGATACTTAGGAATAAACTTGTACTCGGAAAACTATAGGACGTTAAAAAAAGAGATAGAAGAAGATATAAACAAGTGAAAGAATATACCATTTCATGGATTAGTAGAATCAACATCATTAAAATGTCCATACTACTCAAGGCAATCTACAGATTCAAAGCAAGCCCCATTAAAATACCTACAGCATATTTCACAGATCTAGAACAAATACTCCAAAAATTTGTATATAACCAAAAAGACCCCAAAATAGCTACAGCAATCTTGACCAAAGAGAACCAAAGTTGGAGGAATCACAATACCAGATTTCATGTTATACTACAAAGCCACCATAATCAAAACAGCCTGGTACTGGCACAAGAACAGGCATATAGATCAATGGAACTAAACAGAGACCCCAGAAATTGACCTAAGCCATTATGCTAAATTAATATTTGACAAAAGGAGGCAAGAGCATACAAAGGAGTCAAGACAGTCTCTTCAATAAATGGTGTTGGGAAAATTGAAATGGACCACCAACTTATGCCATACACAAGAATAAACTCAAAATGGATAAAATATAAGTCAGGAAACCATAAAAATCCTAGAAGAAACCATAGGCAGCAAAATCTCAGACATCTCTCATAGCAATATGTTTATGGGTACATCTCCTAGGGCAAAGGAAACGAAGGAGAAAACAAGCAAATGAGACTACATCAAAATAAAAAGCTTCTGCACAGCCAAAGAAACCATCAACAAAACGAAAAGTGAGCCCATTGTATGGGAGAACATATTTGGCAATGATACATCTGATAAAGGGTTAATATCCAAAATATATAAGGAACTCATGCAACTGAACAAAAGGAAGACAAACAATCCAATGAAAAAATGGGCAAAGGACCTAAATAGACACTTCTCCAAAGTTCACACTGAGAATTGCAAATTAAATCGACAATGAGGTATCACCTCACACCTGTCAGAATGGCTACCATCAACAAATCAATAAACTTGACAAGTGCTGGCAAAGATGTGGAGAAAAGGGAACCCTAGGACACTGCTGGTGGGAATGCAGACTGGTGCAGCCATTATGGAAAACAGTATGGAGTTTCCTCAAAAAATTCAATATGGAACTGTGATTTGACCCAGTGATCCCACTTCTAGGAATATATCCTAAAAAACACAAAACACCTATCAGAAAGAATGTATGCACCCCTATGTTCATAGCAGTATAATTTACAATAGCTAAGATCTGGAAACAGCCCAAGGGCCCATCAGCAGATGAGTGGATAAAAAAGCTGCGGTACATTTACACCCTGGAATACTATGCAGCAGTAAAAAAGAAGAATCTCTTACCCTTTGAGACAGCATGGAGGGACCTGGAGAGTATCATGCTAAGTGAAATAAGTCAATCAGAGAAAAACAAGTATCACATGGTCTCACTCATATGATACTTTAATTAACAAAATAAACTGATGAACCGAGTGGATCCAGAGACATGGAAACATGGAACAAAGTGCAGAATCTCAGGGGGTGGCTTGGTGGAAGATAATCAGCCAAAGACCTTGTATGCATATAAGCATAACCCATGGACACAGACAATAGGGTGGTAAAGGCCTAGTGTGTGTGTGTGTGGCGGGGGGGGGGGGGGGGGAGGGGGGAGGTGGGCTGGAGGGTGTCAATGGGGGAAAATGAGGTACATATGTAATACTTTCAACAATAAAGATTTATTTATTTTTTTAAAAAAGAATGCCTTGGAAATGAGATTAACATTCAGGCCAGGGGCAGCTCTCATGGCCCCTCCCGGGCAGGCATTACTAATCAATCACTGCATTTTTTCCCAGGCTCTGGCCACAGCCTGGAACCTTCTGCTTCAGCCACCTTGTCTAGCTAATCAGAATCAGCTGACAAGCTTCGAGCTAGGTGCCCTCCCTGGGCAGACTGCTCCTTATTTCTGTATCAGCATAAGCTGGTGGGAAAGCCTGGGTCAGTCTGATTATCATAAAAATACTGTGAACAATGCAGATACCATCCAAAGGGACTGTTCACTCTACCTGTGCCTGACCCCAACCAGACTTGATACACCTGCCAGAGGTGGTCAAGGGCTCAACTGTGCTGCCCAAACCGGCAGCATCTGCAACACTGGGGTGTCCAGAATGCAGATCCTCATGCCCTCCAGCCCTGCTGAATCGGGCAGGCCAGCGTCTGCCTGAACTAGCCCTGAGGACTCTCACACAGACTTGTGCCCCAGGAAGGCCCTGCACCGCAGCCCTATTCAGGCTGAAGCTGGGGCCCAGGAGGAGCCGGGTTGTGGGCCCTGAAGGCTGTGAGACTGGGGCCTTCTTTGAGAGAAAGAACACAAAATGGCTACATGGGCGTGTTGTTAAAGCCCAGATGATTGAGCTTCATTGGTTCCTGGGATCTGGGGGGGGGGGGGGGGGGGTCCCCGAGCAGGGAGAGGTGTGTGAAGGAGGGAGGCCCAGCTCAGGCACGTATGGGTCGGCAATGCTGGAAGACCCCTGGGGATGATGAGCCATCTTGCAGCTGCCTGAGTCACATCATCCAAAATGAAATCCTCTTCAGAGGGCCCTCCTTCCCAGGGACAGGAGAGATGGTGACACACGCACAGGTAAGAGCAGCCTTCCCAGGGCCCACCTGGTCCCACTGTCCCTCCCAGGTAGGCCTGGGCGCCCGAACAGGCCAAGGCTGACAAATACATCAGATTGCTGGTGAGATTTCCAAACATCTCTGGGGCTACTGTCACAGGGCCCGGCTTGTGCACCCACAGGCAGCATGCTTCCTCTGGGCATCCTGCCACCTTGCACCCTCACCACTGGCACTGGCACGTGGGAATTATGAGAGACATTTCCCACCGTCTGTCATTCACACGGTGTTGCTATGTCGTTATGGACAGCAAGCAAGCCGGAAGGGAAGCCATCAGACAGAGAGGCAGAAATTCTTAGGTGTGTCCTCAGTTCACAGCAGCCTTTCCCACTGCCATTATCTGAGTGCAATCGTCAGGGATCTCTCATACTCCGGGGCCAACGGTACAAGCCTCCCATCTCTCCCTCTGCCAACAGCCAGTAGTCATGGAAGGTCAAGTGTGCACCCTCAAGCTACACTGGTGGCACAAGGCCGACCCCCCAATGTCTGTGTAGGGTCTATCCTCTGTGCTCCAGTTCCAGGTGGCAGGAGGGGACGTCGAGACCAGAGATGGGAAAGGCCTTGGCTCTACGCCACTCACAGCAACCTTCTTTGTGCTCCCTGCTGTGTCAGACCCCGTGCAGTGCCAGGGACACAGCAAGAAAGGCTCACGTCCTACCCAGGAGGTTTAGAGGGCAAAACAGGCATTAACTAACCACAGTGCCACTGGTTATAACTGTAACCAGTTATAACGAATGCTGCAGAGAGAATGCGGGCACTGAGAATGCATTCCCAGGGGCTCACGCCTGGTCAGAGAGAGCTTCCTGGAGGAGGTGATAGTGAAAGGCTAGCAAGAGAGTGGTAAAGGTGAGTGTGAGGGGCTGGATGGGGCTTGTGGAGGTCCTAGATGGGAACAGGGGGCATGATGCACTCAAGGGCCCACGTAGAGAAAGGAGCTGGGGCAGGAGCTGGATCACAGAGACCTCGTTCATCCCAAGGCCAGTGAAGGCTCTCTGAAGGGCCGTGGGCAGAACAGGACCAGCTCTGAGGAGCACACGGAGGGGGGCCCTCTCAGGAAAACGCTGCACCAGTCACAAGACGACTGACCATTACTGCCCTCTACGGTGCCTGTGATATCTTCGCATCCACGACCTGAGCTGATCATGTGAGTAAGATGGGGGGTTGGCAGGGTTTAAAAAAGTATTAAAGTAAAAAAAAATTCAAACAGAGCCAAACGGTATAAAATGAGAGTCAAGTTTCCTGTTGCAATTGTTCTAATGGGACTTTCTACCAGAGCCAGGACTTGGGGGAAGGAGCCTGAACCCCACCCGGGTCCCTGGAAAGCATAGCTCATCTGTTCAGACCTGGTTTCAATGTCAAAAACAAGCAGGTCACACAGTGGAGCTGCCTGAAACGCTGGAAAACATTCCGGATCAAATCGTGACAGCTGGCCTCTCTCCTGCCACATCACCTCCTACGCCCATTTTTTCTCCTATGAAAAAAGTCTTCAAAGAAAGAAAAAAGAAGGCCAAAATCATTAAAGAAATGGTGTCTGGTACACCAGCAGGCTCCAGCCAGGCTGACTCACAAAGGCAGCCAGAGACAGACAGGGGTCAAGGAAATGCCACCACAGAGGGACACTCCGCACCCAAGCCTGGGATGAGCAAGGGCCCCGATGTCTGAGGTTTGGGCCTGGGGGCGGGGTGTGGGGGAGGGTGGGGTGATCTGGGGTCAGGAGTTGTCTCTGCCTGAAAGACCATTGTCCTGGGGCTGCAATAATAGCAACCATAGAGCAGGGGCTTAAAACAACATAAATTTATCCTTCCACAGGTCTGGAGGCCAGAAGGCCTCGGGGAAGACCTGCCCCAGGCCTCTCTCCCAACTCTGCTGTTGCTGGCGATCTTTGGCATGCCTTGGCTCATGGCCAATCACTCCAGTCTCTGTCTCTGTCTTCACAAGGCCTCTCGCCTTGTTTGCGTGTCACTGTGTATTTCCCCTTCTCTTCTCTTCTAAGACACTCTCACTGGATTTAGGGCCCACCCTAATCCAGGAAGACCTTCTCTTGATCCTTACCTTAATTACATCTGCAAGGTCCCTATTTCCAAAAAAGGCCACAGTCTGAGGTTCTGCTTGGATATCTTTATTGGGGTCCACCATTAACCTACTATGTGGTATTAATGCTCCATTTCTCTGTGACCTTCAATCCTAGGCCAGACGTCACTCCCAGGAAGCAGTGCTGACCTCACCCTCCACCCCCACAAGCATTCTGGGCTTCTTAGACTACTATCATGACCCAGGAAGGTGTGATAGGGCTGAGTGTGTTGGCATCCAGACTCCCCATTCACCAGCTACTTTATCAGGGGCTGGTGATGCCTCTGAGCCTCAGTTTCCTCAACTGTAGAATGGGTACAGTAATAAGGATCCATGCAGAACCTCTGTGAAGACTAATGAGACAGCACACAGCCCTGTGGTTCTTAGTGGATATTTTGTGAGTTGTTGTTTTTAGCAGCTTTACTGAGGTATAATTTACATACCATAACATTCTCCCATGTAAAGGGAGAGTGGGTTTTAGTATTTTCACAGTTGTGCAGCCATATTTTATAACATTTTCATCACCCTTAAAAGAAAGCTCATACCCACTGGCAGTCGCTCTCCATTCCTCCCAGCTCCTGTCAGCTGCCAGTCTGCTGTGCGTTGTTTTGTGGAGTATTTCTCTCAGGGAGGAATTAAGAAGCCAAGGGCTGGCGGTGTCTAAATCTGTGTCAGCTGGGGGGTGGGTGGGAAGGGTGGGAGATGGGTGTGCAGGGAAAGGTAGGGCCAGGTGACACCACGGGGGGCAGGGCCAGCACTGCAGCCCCTCCCCCCTCTCCCATCGAGCCTGGGTCGCCTTTGAACTCCTTTGATTATGGAATTCTTTTTTGAGTTAAAAGACACTCTTCGCTGTAAAATCTGAGAAAACTCTAGAAACCATGTTCTTGGAATAAAACAGAAGACAGAAGGGAAATGTGGAAAATTTGCCCCCAGACACAAACACCACAGCACTGCCCAAAGGCTGCAGGCCAAGAGCCAGGACCTGGGAGAGCAGGTGCTGGGCTCACTGACGGGGGACAGGCTGGACACGTGCAGGCACCAGGAACTCAACGCACAGGGGCAGGTCCTGACCAGAGGGAGTGGAGGTCTGATGGGAATGCTGATCTGGACACAGCCATGGAACAGTGAGCATCAGCAATGCCCTGGGATGGACACGGGCCCCGAGGCTTGAGAGGCAAGGAAGGATTGGCTAAGGAAGGATGAGGGACGGCAGGTGCAGAGGCCCAGGGGCAGGCAGAGGCGACTGCCTCGTGGGGAGGGACAGGGGTGGTAGGAAAGATACTGGGTTTAAAACCTCCCACTGCTGCCCTGACCAGGTGCAACAGTTGGTTTGAGGGTCATCCCAGGCACCAAAAGGTCCTGGGCTTGATCCCCAGTCAGGGCTGGCTCATACAGGAGGCAACAGATCAATGATTCTTTCACATCAGTTTCTCTCTTCTCTTTCTTTCCCTCCTATCCTCTCTCCCTAAAAGTCGATTTTTAAAAAGCCTTCCACTGTCTGCCTATTGTGGCTGGGTATTTTCTTTTAAAAAATAAACAAAAACAGTATGGGTTCTTTAAAAAATTTTAAATAAAAAATGTGGAGAATGAATGTAAATTTCCCCTTTCAACACTTCCCTCATCTATTCAAAACCCCACAGGTAGCAATCCTTAATTCTAGTGGATTCTCTTTCAGCTATTTTTCTATATACTTATAGGCATACACATCTTTTTTTTATTATTATTTTAGAGAGGGAGTAGGGGGGAGGGAGAGAGAGAAACATTGATTGGTTGTCTCCCATACATGCCCCATACGAACCCACAACCTAGGTATGTGCCCTGACCGGGAATCAAACCTTAGACTTTCTGATGCACAGGACAACGCTCCAACCGAGCCACTCTGTCCAGGGCATACACATCTTATTTTTAAAAAGTAAATGGTCATACTCTACATATTTTTCCCTATGACTTGTTTTTGCCTCTTAATATGTCATGGACATCTCTTGCTTATGAGTTCACCAAGGTATTTCTTATTATTCTTAATGCCTATATAATATCACATTGAAAACTCGACACACGTGTAAGCACATCACCCTGTTCTGTGTCCTGCTTTTTCTGTGTGTTTTTTTTTACCATTTTTTTATTGTTTTAAGTATTACAAATAGCAGTACATATGTCTCCTTTTTTCCCCCATTGATCTCCCCCCGACCTCCCCTACCCCCCATTTCTGTGTTTTTTCCAACCTAACACTGTACTTGGAGGGTGTTCCACATCAGCAAACACAGAGCTTTCTTTTTCTTTTCAGTGGGTTTCGTGATGAAATACATTGGGTCTGTCCCTGCTGAGGGACCTGTAGGCTGTTTTCCACTTTCTGCTTTTACAAATCGCGGTCCAGTGATACCCTTGGCGCATTCGACATTTCACATACAAATCTATCTTCAGGATATTTCCATAAGTGCAGTTGCTGAATCAACGATGCAGGTCAAATGTTCCTATAGTCTAAACTTTGATAGAGATGAACAATTTGCTATCCAGAGAGGTTATATCAATTCACAGGAGCAGTGCACAGAGGGCCATTTCTCCACGTCCTCTCCAATTCAGTGGGTCATCATGGCTTATCTTTCCCGAGCTTACTGGCAAAACATCGTATTATCTCCTTGTGGTTTTCATTTGCACTTTGGTTATTAGGAATGGGGGTGGCTTTGCTTCCTTACTGATTTGTAAGAATGTTCATTAAAAAGCTCTATGAGGCTGCCACGGCCACACCCCCACTTCACAGGTGAGAAAACTGAGGCCTCAGGAGACGAAGCCCTGCGGCTGGTGTGCTCACCATCTCCAGCCAGAAGCCCAGCTGCAATCTGAGCCAGGCCAGCCCAAAGGGATTACCCAGGTAGGCCCTGGGCCAGCTTGTTTTGGGGGTCGGGGTGGCAGTGGGGCTCATCCTGGTTGCCATGGCAACCTAGAGGCTCCTGCTCATTAGAAATGGGAGTCTCCTAAAGAGTTGACTTCCCAACACCCTTTCTCCCTCTGCCTGCCTCCTCTCCCCTCTGGGATGCAGTCTATGTTTAGACCAAGCACCCCCTCTTCTCCTCCCTCACCCCACACCCCAAGCCCCCGCACACTAGAAATAGCAGGCAAGCAGCCCCCCACAATTAGCCAACATGCCCACTGAACAAGCGGAAAGACAACTCATTAGGTGCTGCGTGTCCACCAGCCCAGGCTGGTGCACTGGGCACGCCGGCCTGTGACTGTCCCTGGGCTTGGCCTGGACAGGGTCGGGGGTTTGGGGGAGGGGACCAGAACAGACAGGATGGGGTCATGATGCCAGGGCAGGGACAGATCCTGAACACAGGATGAGCCAAGTCAAATCTGGATACGGTCTTTCTCGGGCGCAAAAGGGCTGGGCTGGGGACATGTTTACTTAAAACCAGTCAGGGACGCTCACGTCCATGTCCTTTTTAGTTTGCCCACTCAATGCTCTTCCTGAAACATGATCTTGGAAGTAACTTAGTTGCAATCAGTTTAAAAAGGAACCAGTCTGTCCACGAAGTCTGGACTGGGCCAGGGCCGCTGGATTCCCCACCAGGCACCTGCCACCCCCACACCCAGCAGACAGGCCACCAGGGCATGCTGGTGTCTGGATGGGGCGGGATGAGGGGCCCACCAGATGTGCTGTGCCCCTGTCAGCTTGGGGCGGGTTGTGCTCTGGGCCCCGACTCTCCAGGCCCCCACGTCCCCACCAGGACAGAGGGCCATGGTAGAACGTGGATCGGCCAGCATCTCGGGATGATGCAGGGGAGGCCTGCCCCAGGGGGAGCGTGGACAGAACGGCCTGTGGGAGCAGAGGCTCCAGGCTCCAGCTCCTGTCCCAGGGGACATCACATACACAGCAGTTTCATGGCTGCAGTGACTCAGAATGCCAAGATGCCAGCACCGGGCATTAAACCCAAAGTGCAGGCCCTTCTGGGGGTAGAGCCCGGGAGACAGCACTGCCCACACAACTTGCTCGCCCACTGCTGCCACCCTCTGCTTCCTGACTCAGGGAGAGCCCTCCATCCCTGACCTGATTCCACTTCCTCTGTCTCCACCTCTCCCCACCCTCCTGAGAGCCTGGGGACTGAGACCCAGTGTGTGCTCCTGCGTTAGCATGGCAGCCCCACGCACCACGATCAGTGGCAGGTGCAGGGTGGGCCCCAGAAGGCATTTACTGAGCTGAGAAACCCATATATTAGTGTGATTCTCCAGAATCATCTGTCTCCTTCCCACCAGCTCCCAAGACGGGGCTGACGGTCCCATCGGCAGAGTCTGGTGCACGTGGGTGCTCAGGAGGTGTCTGAGGAGTGACGGGATGGAAAGGAGGCCAGAGCAGCATGAGCAGAGGCACGGAAGGAGGACGACAGGAGGCTAACAGAGGCCAGGGCCGTGGGGTGGGCAGACCCTCACCTGCGGTCCAGCCACCTGCATCTGGAATCTGGCACAGCGTTGTTTACACAGCAAAATCAACAAGCCTTTGTGGATAGGATAATGAAATAAGGCCAGGCCGGAGGAGGCCATGAGAGCTAGCAGGGGGGTTAGTCAGGGGCCACGCTCCCTGCTCCTGGCCTGGAGAGCCACCCTTGACTCAGCGAAGATTACGGCTGGCTTCTCCCAGGATGTCGATTACAGGATAAATGGAGGAAAGGCCGTTAACAAGAGGAGCAATCTTCTCAGCAGATCCCCCAAGCCACCATCCCTGCTGCTGGGTACCCATAGGTGGCGCAGTCACCCCCCCCCCGCCCCCTCCCCCAGGTCACTTCAGCCCCCTCTTCACAACCGTCATCCTCTGTGCTCCTGTGGAGTGCGAGCTAGTGCAAGCCTAGCTTGATGCTGACCCACTGCTGAAAGTTCCCACCTCTCTGTTCATGGGAGGGGCCGAGAGGCTCTGGGGCAGTGAAAGGAGCAACTCCTACAGCCTCCTGGACACAGCCTCATGCAGGCTGGCCAGGACACCCCCCACCCCCACCTCCACCCCCCACCTGCTGGAGGCAACAGCTACAGTCCTCAGGCAGGCGGAGGCATGGCACACCTGCAGACAACCAGCCTGAGCTGCAGGTGCAGCTGGACAACTACTGTGTGATGCTGGCACCTTCCTCAATCCTCTTTCAGCCCTTTAGTGTAAAATGGGGATGGGGCCCAGAGAGTCAGCACATGCAGGCCTCCCACAGGGCCAGGCACCAGGGATGCGCCCTGTGAGTGTGCCAGGCACCGGGGATGCGCCCTGTGAGTGTGCCAGGCACCGGGGATGCGCCCTGTGAGTGTGCCAGGCACCAGGGATGCGCCCTGTGAGTGTGCCAGGCACCGGGGATGCCCTGTGAATGTTAGCTGCTGCTGCTGCTATTCTTGCTGCAACCAATGTTCTTCCTTCCTCCGCCCAGACCAGCTCGGCTTCCCCCTCCCCTTGGGGCCGGCAGCTCGCACATATCATGCCACTCATTTCACTCGGACGGGCAATCACTGGGAGCCAGGTCTGGAGCGGGACCAGGGAAAAAGGACAGAGCTTTTGCTGCAGACCGAGGACCCCAATGCCCTTCCCTTGCCACGCAGCATCCGTTGGAGCACCTGGTGCTAGGATCACCCCACTTCACAAAAGAGGACACTGAGGCACTGCAATCTGCCCAAGGTGATAGGCAAGGGGCCGAGGGGTGACGGGACGTACAGCACCATTCTGGGCGCAAGTTTAACCTACAGGCAACCAAGGTTCCTTTATCAGCCCCCAAGTCAGGTTGGAGGAGATGAGACACGGGGTCTGGGCTTTCACCCCAGCCAGCAGGTGGGCATGGAGATCCCAAATCCCTCGCCCACTGATGGGCATGACCGGGTTTCCTGCAGGCGGGGAAGGGGACCAGGGCTTTCAGCCCACCCCCGCTGCTCAGCTAGCCACTTCCTGCACTCACTGCTGTGCACACCACTACCCCTGTGAGGGCCCAGGGCAGACCCTGAAGACGACAGACGTCCCTGGTCCCACTTGGCATGAGACAGGGGACCTCAAGCCTTCTGTGTCCATCCGGAGAAGCTGGGAGAGATTGCCTCCCTAATTTTCAGTTCTCCGAAGGCAGAGCTGCCTGAGCTTAACCTCACGGGACTTCGAGAGGCTTAATGAGATGTTTGTAGAGTGTCTGGAGCTCCCTGGGGAGCAGAGTCAGGCGTGTGCAAGGTGCCAACTGGAGGAACCCTGCCCAGCGTGTCAGCGAGGAGGGGAGTGGCTCAGGTTCCTTGGGGAAGCTCTTCCCGTTCCCCAGCGGAAGGGTGGGGAGGTGGCCCTTGAGTCCAGCTCTTTGGTTTCTAATGTCAAGGACACCAGGGGCTCAGCAGCAGCCATGAAAGGACCCATTTAGAGACTAACCAGCCATTCAACCAGCCAACATGTGGGCCCTACTCCATCACGGAGGGAGGGGACAGGACCCACATGTCGTGAGCATTGCCCAGGCCTAAATCAGCTCCTCTAACTGACCCGGCACACAGCAGGGATAGGCGATCCTCCCATCTACAGGAGAGGAAACAGCGGTTTGCTGTGATGGACACAGTCAGTGGGACCGGCCATGCTCTGTGCTGGGTGCGCTCTCGCCCCTGACCGGGCATGACAGACCTTGAGCTGTTATCATCTGTGGCAGAGAGGAACTAAGGCACAGCTGTGCTCACTAACTACCCACCCAAGTCCCGCCAGCAGGTGGGATTTGACAAGGACCCAGAAAGAGCGTTTCTGGAAAGGTTAAATCTGCAGCCAGGAACAGGCCTATGTGGAACCCCAAATCCAGGACAGTTACATACAAGAGATGGCAACCACCGACTAAGTGCCAGCGTGGTTGCATTAAGGGCACTGGACCATCCTGGCCTAGCCACATGGGCCTGACTGCCACCACAGTGCCCTTTTATGAGGCAGGCAGAGATTTCAGACAGAGGAGGAAGAGGACATGTGACCACAGAGGCAGAGTGGGAGTGATATGGCCACAAGCCAAGGGCCACCTGGAGGCCCAGGAACTAGAAGAGGCAGGAGGGGTCCTCCCTTAGAGCCTCCGGAGGGAGCACGACCCTCCCATACCTGTGTTTCAGACTCGGGCCTCCAGAGCCATGAGGATGGGTGCCTGTTGCTAAGCCCAGCCCGCGGTGTTTTGCTGTTGTGGCCCGAGCGGACCAGCACACTCACACAGCTGTCCGGGGAGCACACGGGCACCTGGGTTCAATCCTGGTCCACCTCAGTCCCCCATCTACAGAATGGGAATAACAATACTGCCCCACCTCTAGGGGTGACCATGACCGTTAAATTAGGGTTACCATGGGGCAGGCACACTTATATTAAAGATCATTCCTTGTTTACCTGAAATTCAAATATCACTAAGCATCCTGGTCTGTAGGTGCTAACTCTGAGGACTAACATGATACTGCACACCAACATGACGCACAGGGAAGCACACAGTCAGGCCGCAGGACAGCGGGGCTGCCTGCATCAGGGCTCAGTGATGAGATCCGATATCAAAACTGAGAAGAGAGTCATGATGATCCAAGTTCCAACAGGGGACAGAACATTCTGGAGAGCAGACAAGGTGCTTTGTCAAATGGCCTCATCAAAGGTGGGGGATGGGGATCTGGTCTGCCAGGTGCAAGCTGGGCTCGGTGGGGATGTGAGGCAGGCAGGGAGGAAGGCGACAGTTTTAGAGGTCAGCCAAGATGAAGTAAAACAGCAGGTCCGGGCAGCCATCAGCTCAGATGTCCTGGCTTGGCACCCCGAGTGCCCGCCCCGGGAAGAAGGTCCCGCCACTGTGCCGTGAGCGCATTGCAGCAGAGCCACCAGAAGAGGCTGCCACCAGCACGTCCTTCTCCACGTCGATGGGAAGAGCTTGGGGCTGGGAGCAAGGGGGCTGACTAGCTCTCTGGTTTATCCATGGACAGCTTCTGCATGCAAGATGCTAGAAATTTTGTGCACTGGAGGTTTGGGGGAGACAGACGTGACAGCTGGGCCGGGGCAAGGCTGCCCCTGGAGTTGCAGCAGTGACCTGAGTGCTGGGTGTGACTCCAGCTCTGCCACCTACTAGCTGGGACCCAGGACAAGTCACATGGCTCCTGGGGCCTCAGTTTCCCCATCTCTCCCCATCTCTCCCAGGCCTCATAAGGGCACGTGGCCAGTACTTAAAGCTTACTGATGCTGGTGCTCCCTCCCGCCCCGCCACTAGCCTCCGCTGAAGTCATTGTCAGCCATGGTAGTTGGCCCACTAGGCGGTCCTACGGGGCACAGTCCTGCCCAGCTGCTGAGGCTAGAGTGCTGCACTGGCATCTCTGAGCCACTGGCTCTGGGTGACCAGTTTCTGCCCCCAGCCAGGCCTCCAGGAAGGATCCATTGGTTCAATCTTTACTGTTCCTTCAGGTGGCGGCACCAAGCCAGACTCCTGGGGACAGAGGTGAAGGAGACAGCCCCTCCACACACCAGCTCATGGCCTTCGCCTCCACTTTCTCACCTGACGGCAACTGGATGGCAGGTCAAGCACAGCTGAGATGATTATAAACAGGCACTGGGTTCCAAAGAGGGAGGATGGGGGGGAAGGGGCAGCGCTGAGCAGAGCCCTGGGTGCGAGAGGCTGGCGAGCAGGCGTGTGGACGGGCCACAGTCTGCGTGGAGCTGTGTGGCGCCTGGTGGACCAGGGCTGCTGCACGCTGTTCCTACTGCCTTCACTAAGCGGGGCCTTGACCCTGAAAGCGGCGGAGAGGTGGGGGGATGGGGCCTATAAGCAGCAGGAACTGCCTGGGTAAAAGCCTGGGGTCTGCTTATCTTTGGGAAGTTTAAGTTCTTGTAGAAATGTTTAATTGTTTGGGGGAAATATACCTCTTGCGTGAAAGAGCAGAGCTGGGGAAAGAAGCAATACTGTCGGCCAAGACTTGCTCTGAGTGAGCTGGCAGGTGGGGGGCGGCTCCAGACGCTCAGCCCGGAGGCAGCAGGGTCTAGGGCCTGGCCCCTCTCTCGGACGATGGCCCAGATCTTGGGGCTCTCCTCACCATCCCCCCAGGATGCCCGCGATGCTGCGGTCAGATTCCCTGGCGTGAGGGACCTGGTGGCAGGGCCTCACCTCCTGGCTTTACCTGAACCTCTCCCCTTGCCCTCAACTCCCTGCTGCTGTTGTCCGCGTTTGCCCAGTGTTCCTGGCGATGAAATCACGCAAATTGTGTGATGTTCCAATAGTGCCCTCGCGTATCCACCGTGTTGGAGCCAATTTGCATTTTCAAAACAAGCACTGCAGCCTGACTCTACCTCTACTGCCACTGGGAAGCTAACCTCGAACCGGCCCTACACCCTACACCTAATACAGGCAGCGAATACACCGCCCGCCTGCCAGCATCGCATGGCCTGAGGGGGACCGAAACAGCCAGTGCCTGGCGGGTGCTGGTGAGTATGGGCTGTGAGGTTGGTGGTGCCAGACCCCGGGACCCTGAAAGTTGCTGGGAAAGTCCTGTGCTCTTTCCTGTAGGCAACAGGGGGCGGCGCGGGGGGGGGGGGGGTGTGCTGAAGGGTTTTAAGCAGAGAAGGTCCTTCTCAGGTCATGGGGCTGCTCCGTGGAGAGAGGGAGACAAAAGGAGGCCGTGGGACCCTCGGATGGAAGGTGGTGAGAACATGACTAACAGCTTTATTTAAAGGGTAAATGGAAAAGCCAACTCCAGAGACAGGGCCCTCATTCCAAATTGCCAGTAGGGCTTGGCCGACACGAGGCTCTGACCCAGACTGACTGCGGAGGGGCCAGGCTCACTCACCCCCGGTCCCCTGCTCTGCTGACCCCACAGAACCTCACTCCCAAAGCAAGCACCCCAGAAGAGGAGAGCAGGAACAGCCACAGACTAACCTGGCCATCAGCCAGTGCAGGCACACCAGTGCCGCCAGGATGGTTTCAATACACAAAACGCGTGGCGCTACGGGAAACCGCCGATTTTGAAATGTTCTCTACGAATCGGATTTGTGAGTCACACATTCCACTGTGCTGCTGGCGAACACAGGAAACAAGCTGCGCCAGCCGTCCACCTGGGGACACCAAGGAGCGGCGCTGGGTGACCCGTCTCCCGAGTAGCAAAGCCGAGAGGCTTGGGCAGTCTCAGCCCTGTTACTGCTTCGTAGCTGCTGGGAAGGCTAACTTTCACCTGGAGGTGAGCGCAAGTGCAGACGTGATCTTTCCCCACCTGAGCCTGTACGACCCTCCACACGGCCCAGGTTCCCAGGGTTTCGGAGCAACGCTTGGGAGGATGGGACTTGACCTTCCCCGCCCCCGCCCCCCCCCTCCCCCCAACCTCTGGGAGCCATGGGAAGGCCTCTCCTCCAAGCAGAGAGGGGTGGCCCAGAGGGGAGAGGCGGGCCCAGCTGGTGCCTCCCTAGGACTGCTCCCCACCCTTAAGGCTCTTCAGAGAAGGAGGGGCAACTCCAAGTACACAGGCAGTGGCAACCATGTAAGGGGGACATCACCTGGCCTGGGAAGGGTCCAGAAGGTCCCCAAAGAGGTGGTGCCGGGGCCACTGTGGGCGGGGTCACAGAGCCCGAGAGCAAGCTGCAGGGGTGGGTGCCGGGGTGAGGAGGGCCAGGGTGAGGGTGGGCAGTCAGAAGAAATTCTCCCACACCACAGTCACCACCAGCGCCTTGGGACCCTTCTCCTGGCCGTGGGGAGCACTGGAGGCTCTAAGCCAGGAGCTGGTGAGACCTGCCCTTGGGAGTCTGATTCTGGCTGCAGGAGGAGAGTGGGTGGGGACAGAGAGAAGAGGAGCAGGAGAGCTACTGCCTGCTGCAGACGGGACAGGACGAGGATGGGAGCCAGAGGAGGAAGGAAGGACCCGAGGGCCGCTCTGGAGGGGGAGTCCCAGGGACCCAGCAGGGCTTGGTCAGGGATTAGCTGGGGCTGCAGGAGGCAGGGGTGCAGGAGATGTCCGGCTCTCTGCTGCCCCATTAGGTGGATGGAGGTGCCTTCTCCTGAGATGGGAAACCTAGGTTTAATAGAAGCCGGTACAAAATGCTATCCCCACTAGGATGGCCACTATTAAAACACACACACACACACACACACACACAAGTGGGGAATAGCAAGCGTTTGCAAAAAGGTGGAGAAATAGAACCCTGGTGCACTGTCGGTGGGAATGTACAATAACACAGTCACTGAGGAAAATAGGCTAAGAAACTGAACACGGAACCATATGACCCAGCCACCCACCTCTGGGTGCCCACCCACAAGAACTGAGCCTCCAAGAGGTAAGTGTCCAACCATGTTTGGAGCAGCGTTATTCATAGTAATGAAGCCTGGGAGCAACCCAAGTCTCCATCACCAGGTGAACAGACAGCTGTGTTCAGACACACCAAGGAATAATACTCAGCCTTAAAAAGGAAGGGGTCTGGCACAGGCCACACCTGGAGGGGCCTGAGGACATTACGCTGAGTGAGATGAGCCAGTCACAAAAGACAAATGCTGTATGACTGCACTCACTGAGGCCCCGAGAGGAGCCGCATTCACAGACAGAACGCAGAACAGCAGTGGCGAGGGGCGGGGAGAGGAGGGCATGGAGAATTTGTTCAATGGGGACAGAGTTTCTGTTTGGGAAGATGAAGACGTTTCTTGGTGTTTTTAAAAATATGTTTTATTGATTTTTTTACAGAGAGGAAGGGAGAGGGATAGAGAGTTAGAATCATTGATGGGAGGGAAACGTCGTTCAGCTGCCTCCTGCACACTCCCTACTGTGTATGTGCCAGCAACCAAGGTACATGCCCTTGACCTGAATCAAACCTGGGACCCTTGAGTCTGCAGGCCGACGCTCTATCCACTGAGCCAAACTGGTTAGGGCTGGATGAAAAAGTTTTGAAGGTGAATATTGGTGATGGTTGTACAACATTATGAATGCATTTAGTACCACTGCACTATACACTTAGACATTGTTAGGTGATACAATTTGTACTATATGCCTTTTATCATAATGTTAAAAACTGCAACCAAAAGTGCCATGGCCACCCACGGCCAAGGAGGGTGAGCAGCGTGCTCTAGAGAAGTTCAGCTCAGGTCCCTCCTCAGGGACAGCGAGGCGCTGAGCCCCGAGCTGCTCTCAGTGGCCCCTTTCTGCATGCCCAGGACAGGCACTGAGCCAAACCTGGCTTCAGAACCCTTCTCAACCCAGAGCCCTAGGCAGACAACCCATCAGAGACTCGGCAGCCATTCCTCCAAACTGCTCCACATCCAGTCTAAACCAGAACCAGGCCTGGGCTGGGTGTTGCCGCCCAGCACCTTGGCCAGCGCCAGAGATAACCAATAACCAATAACCAATAACCGAGGTCCGAGCGGCTGTGGAGCCCTGGGTCATCATGCCCAATTCAGACACTTCATGTAATCATCCACGCGGGCACCAACCAGCCAGTCACACCTCCTGCTGGGTAAATAACTAAGAGGGGAGCCTCAGACCCTCATATAACCTTGCATCAGGCCCCAAGCAGGCAGCCTGGAGAAGGGAGATGGTCAGGAAGTGAAGCTGGCTTGTCTGGCTGCCTTCACGGTGGGAGCATGGCCCTGCACCCCACCTCCTGGCTTGCCCATGCCCACACATGGGGCATCTGGAAGCCCTCCTTTTCCTTCACTGTCCTCCCTTGCCAGTTGCCCCCTAGGTCTATGTCAGATGCACAGGTAGAGAGAGAGGGATGGGGGAGAAGGGGGACAGAGAGACAAAGACAGAGATATAGGCAGAGACAAAGAGAGCTGGAGTCAGAAACAGACAGACACAGAGAGGGCATCTGGTCCTAAAGCTCCCGAGTCTCCCCGGAAGGTAGAGCACAGACTTCTCCACCTGGATGTGCTGCGTCTGGGCTTCAAACCCTGCCTGGCTGCGGCGTGGCTGTGACCTCGGAAGTAACGTTCACTTCTAGGTCTCTTTCCTCTTCTTAAAGGACACCAGCTCAATTACCTCCGAAACGCCCCATCTCCCAAGAGTGACTTTGAGGATCAGGGCTTCACCTTTGAACTGGGGGTCACCATTCAGCTCACAGCAAGTGGTGCATTAGGAAGGAGGTCAGTCTGACAAGACCCCAAATCACAGTTGCTTAAGGTCTAATACAGGCTGCCACACGGATGAACCCTGAGGACACGATGCTGGGGAAAGCAGCAGACACAAAAGGACAGACACTGTGTGACTGCACTCCTATGAAAGGTCCAGAAGATGAACAGCAGAGGTTCCCAGGGGTGGGGTGTGACTCACTCTTAGTGGGTACAGGTTTCTGTTGGGGGTGGGCTCTCGAGCAGTGACCCCACCCTCGGCAGCCCCACTCAGGACAGCTTTGCAGAGGCTGGAGGGGAGGTGGTCAGGGGCCCATCATGGGGGCAGAGGTGGCGGGGCAGGGTGTGTGTGGCAGCGGAGAGGCAGTCGGCATTCCTGAGTGTGCACTTGGTGGCAGGTGTGTGTGTGCACGTCCCTCACCTCACTTAGCCCAGGTCCCCTTTGAGGCTGGAAGTGTGGACCTGGGACAGCTACACTGTTCTCTGGGCAGGGCTGGGACACTGGCTGCGCTGTGCGTATCAGCCGTTAAATACTTTGAATGTCACCCCTGGGGACAGTTGTGATTCTTAGGGAAAACAGGACATGGAAGTTAAAACTGAGAAGGATTTCTGTTCTATGGGCAGGGAAACTGAGGCTTGAGGAGAAACTGCTCCGTCAGGTGGCTGAGCTGGGTGGGGTAACGGGGGTCCTGTGGCAGTTTCCTCATGACCAGCGTGTGGCCACGCTCCTAGGAAGCTCACTGCTCTGGCGGGAGGTGGGGGGTGGGAGGGCTGAGAAAGTTCTCAGGGATTGTAACAATCAGCACTTGGTATTTTCACCTTGAGATTCTGGGAACCAGCAACAAACTCATTAACCAATAATTTAACCACCAGGAGGGGGCTCTCCACCTGGGCTCTGAGTTCTGTCCCACACACATAGATCCAGTTCTGAGACTTCACGAACTGTGAGCATCCAGGCCTAGGTGACCCCACCTCCTCAGTGTATGGAGTCGAAGGAGCTTCAAGGAGAACCAGAGCAGAGCCTCGAGGAGGCCCTTTCCAGTCCCACAGAGCCACTTAACCGGCTAAAATAACACCCTTTGGGTATTCGGCAACAAAGAGAGGTTCATCTGTGGGACAATATTTTCCCAGAACCAAATGGGGGTGGGGGTGGGGGTGGGAGGGAGGGTGGGGGTGAGGGTGGGGGTGGGAAGGAGGGGCTTTATCAGGAGTCCTGGTCGGCAGATGACCCGCCAGGTGACCAGTGCATGTGTGTGTGGTCACCCCAGGCATGGGTGCTCACAGTTCGGTGAACTCTCGGAACTGGATCTATGTGTGTGTGAAGGGATTCAGAGCCCAGCTGTAGAGCCCACCCTCCCCCGCCCCGCCCCCCCCACCCCTGCCCCGTGGTTAAATTATTGGTGAGTTTGTTGCTGGTTCCCAGAATCTCAAGGTGAAAATGCCAATGGTGATTGTTACAATCCCTGAGGGCTTCCTGGTGGCAGGGACATACTGAGCATTCCACAGGCAACCCCCTATTCCATCTCCAGCTGCCCCAGGAGTGAGGTCTGTCATCATGCCTGATGTACAGATGAGGAAACCGGGGCCCAGAGCAGTGAAGGCTGGTCTGATCCTACAGCCCACACCGCTTACTACTCAGACGTGATCATCTGTATTAGAAAGATGCCCTCTGCTCCTCCTCACTCCTATACCTGCAGGGCACTGAGAAGGAAACTGTCCTGACTCCAGGGAGCTCATAGCGTCCCAACAAATAAATAAAAACTCCTGCACCACAAATAGATGCCAACACAGAGGGGAAAGAAAGTGCTCTGAGATCACAAAAAAGGACCAACTGACTCCCTCTTGGGTTTGGGGGTGAGCTCAGAGAGGTGGGTTTAAACTGGGTCTTGAAGGATGCATAGGAGCTCACTGACTAAGCTGAAGGAAGCCATTCCAAGCAGAGGGAACAGCGTGTGCAAAGAGGAAGGCTGCCCAGAGGGGGGTGGCAGTGCCGGACTGTGACAATGGGTGGTGGGATACAAGGGCAGAAAACAAGGAAGCTGGTCATCTGGCTGGGAATCCGGCCTTTATCTCAGAAGATGTGAAGCATTGGAACAGAGAGATCAGATTCCTGCTTACAGCTGCTGATCTGCCCAGCCCATCTGTCCACTGCAGAGATGACTGGAGGTAAGCACTGAAGACAGGCAGCTGTGAGCTCTCCCAGCGGAGGGCGCTGTGGAGCACAGGTCCCCAGGCCCTATTTCTGTTCTCCCTTCTCTGCACCAGTGGAAATCTCCATGGAGCTGGATCCCAGCTCCTGAGATTGGCCACCACAGTTGGTTCCACCCTAACAGCATCCTGGCCAGTCCTTCTGGACCTCCAGGGACATCAGGGGGCCAGTCTGACAACCAAGCCTGGGAGTACAGGAAGTGCCTCCCTGGGTTGGACCCGACTGCCAGATCTCCTCTTTGCTCCCACAATTCCCTTATCCCCAAAGACCACCAGCCAACTCCTTCCCTTTGAGAAGAGCAGGCCTGCAGATCTCACCTCAAAGTTTCATTAGGGGGTGACACCAGAGGTCACAGGGGTGCCAGCTCAAGGGGGCTTGTGGCTGAAGTTTGAGCCCTCCCTGGGGACCTCCGGGGGCCCTACCTGTGCTATGAGGATAGGGGAGGAGGCCAGGACACATGGTCCTGCTGCAGGGACCCCACCCTCAACACCACTATGCGCTAAGCCGTCAGCCCAGCACGTCTTGGCACCCACTGGGGGCCCAGTGTTGTTCCAGTCACAGGGAAAGCAAAGGGCTTAGGAAAATGACAGGTATGAAGCCACAGGGCCAAAATTCATACATCTAAATCAGGGGATCCTCAAACTTTTTAAACAGGGGGCCAGTTCACTGTCCCTCAGACCATTGGAGGGCCGGACTATAGTTTAAAAAAAAAAAACTATGAACAAATTCCTATGCGCACTGCGGGCCTGGGACGAGTCGGCTGCAAAGCAGGACAGGCAGCGGCACCCAGCGGGCCCGATAAATGTCCTTGGTGGGCCACATGTGGCCTGCGGGCCGTAGTTTGAGGACCCCTGATCTAAATGTTGATATATATATATATATATATATATATATATACTTTTAGTCTTTTCTCTTTTTTGCAAAGATAGTCTCATCTTACACTTGCACTTTCACATGCGAGGGAAAACATAACAGTGGCTCTGGCTGGTGGGACCTGGAGGCTGCATTTTTACCAGACTCTTTAATAAAAAGAGGAAGAAAATAGTAACATTAAAAACAGGCGGAGGGAGAAACAGATGGGGCCCAAAGGCCATCCTGAAAGAATAGTGAAGAAAGGCCCCTCCCCTAGCTGGGGGCTGGAAGGGAAGGGGACTTATTTCAGAGTCTCAGAGTACAGGGGTCCCAGCCAACAGCATGCCACATCTCTCTTACCCACCAGCTGCCTCTCTGGGATACTGCATGGCACTCATGCCAGGGCAATTTTGCTTTGCTGACCCACAGGGCTGGGTTGGCCTAGCTCCCATCCAAATAGCACAGAGGAACCAGGAGCCATGCTTGCCTGGAGATGAGCCAGCACAAGGAGGGGCCTTCACTCTCTGGTCCTCTGGGGGACCATCAGCCTCCCCAAGGGCTGGGAGCAGGAAGCCCCCACACCTGCTGCCGCAGGACAGACTTTAGTTTAAGTCAGTGGTTGGCAAACTGTGGCTCGCAAGCCACAAGCGGCTCTTTGGCCCCTTGAATGTGGCTCTTCCACAAAATACCACAGCCTGGGTGAGTCTATTTTGAAGAAGTGGTGTTAGAAGAAGCTTAAAAAATTTGGCTCTCAAAAGAAATTTCAGTCGTTGTACTGTTGATATTTGGCTCTGTTGACTAATGAGTTTGCCAACCACTGGTCTAAGTAGTCAGTGTATCGTCAGGCTGGGCTGACGGCTGTTGCAAATAGGCCCAATGATGGACAATGGCTCAGATGTAACAGACATTTATTTCTTGTTCATGTAAAGTCAAACCCAGGTGTTCCTGAAACAGGAACCACACAATGACCACAACTGACTGCTGGCCTCACAAAGAGGCCTCTGGGGCCCAATGTCTTCAGAGTTACTCAGCACATCTAGGAAATGTTCTTGCAGAAACACACAAGCAAACACCAAATCTGATCAAGCCTCTTGGTCTAACTACCACTTTCAGGAAATCCACAGAGGAACTTATTACACACCCCAAAGGCACTCAGGAAAACCCAGACTGGACAATTCTATTGGACAAGCTGGTTGTCTCAACAAAAAATTGCAAGGAAAAAAGGCAGGGAGGGATCTAAGAGACACATCAACCAATGACAACATATGGATCTTATGTTAACCCTGATTTAAACAAATAATTAAACATGAGGAAGCCAGCAGAATGAGAAGCCTGGCAGGATTTTTAATGATATTAGGTATTGCATTATTTTTTAGGTGAGATGATATTGATGTCATGGTTTTATTTCTAAATTATTTTTTTAAATATATTTTTATTGCTTTCAGATGGGAAAGGAGAGGGGGAGAGACAGACAGAAACATCAATGATGAGAATCATTGATTGGCTGCCTCCTGCACGCCCCCTACTGGGGATTGAGTCTGCAACTCTGAATCAAACTGTGACCTGGTTCATAGGTCGATTCTCAGCCACTGAGCCACACTGACTGGGCTATTTCTAAATTATTTTTTACCTGTTATCAATGGAATGGTATGATGCCTGAAATTTGCTTCAAAAGTAACCTCGGAGGAGGGTAAAAAAAAAAAAAAAGATGAGTCATGAGCGCCTAATGGTTCAAGCCAGATGAGTGGCCCATGGCGTTCATTATTAGACTCCTCTCTCCACTTTTGTACATGTTTGAAAATTTCCATAATACAGAGTGAAAAAAAATTAAAGTAAACGGCACACCCATGTTCACAGCAGCATTATTCACAATAGCCAAAAGGTATAAGTAAACTGAGTGTCTGTCGATGGATGAATGGATAAACAAACTGCTGTATCTCCAGACAATGATTTTCTAATGTTAAAAAGGAATGAAGCAGCCCTGCCCAGTATGGCTCAGTTGGTTGGGCATCAGCCCATGCACCAAAAGGTTGCAGATTCAATTCCCTGTCAGGGCACATGCCTGGGTTTTGGGCTCAATCCCCGGTAGGGGGCATGCCAGAGGCAGCTGATTGATGTCTCGCCCTCAAATAGATGTTTCTCTATCTCTCTCTCTCCCTCTCCCTTCCATTCTCTCTAAAAATCAATTTAAAAAACTTTATAAAACAAGGAATAAAGCATTGACACTTGCCCTAACATGGATGAACCTTGAGGACAATATGCTAAGTGAGATAAGCCAGTCACAAAAGTCAAATACTGTATGATTCCGCTCACAGGAGGTACCTAGCGCAGTCAAATTCACTGATGGCTACCAGGCCTGGCGAGGGAAGGCAGAGTTAGTGTTCAGTGGGAACAGAGTTTCAGTTCAGGAAACAGAAGTGCTGTGGACGGATGGCAACAACGGCTGCACAACGATGTGAATGTGTTTATTACCACTGAACTGTACACTTAAAAATAGTTAAGATGGTGAAGTTTATGTTATGTGTCTTTTACCACAACTTAATGTTCCTCATTGGCCGTGGCTCTCCTCCAGGTGGCGACTCAGGACCCAGGTGTCTTTGATATTCAACACTGGCTTCCAAGGCACCACGAAGCAAGCCGAGAACCTAGAGGGGAAGGTCACAGAGCACAGGGCCACCTCAACCTCGGGGAGGCCAGAGACGCCATCCAGCTGTGCGCTGGGGAGAAGGGGACTGGACTGGTGGGCCGAGAGCCAGCCCTGCACAGTCATGCTGGACCCAGCAACCAGAGGGTGCAGAGGAAACGAAGCCTGGTTTTGCTTGAAGTTTCCTTGTTGCCCCTAGTACATTCCTACTCAAGGCCATTTTCTAAATAGAAAGTGATGAATCTGCCGGAGTCAGAAGGGAGCGGTACAGTGTGGGCCTGGTCCCTGTGAAGGTGTGATACTCCCTGTATAGCTCCAGAGACGTGGTTAAGAGCACAGAGCAACAACAACGAAGGGGCATAATAGGAACAGGCCCGTGTCTGGGCACTGCGTCATTTCCTGGGGCCACTGCTACCAACTAGCATGCAGTCCTGGAGGCCAGGAGTCTGAAACCCAGGTGTGGGCAGGGCTACACTGAGGCTCTAGAGGAGGTCCTTCCTGCCTCTTCCAGTGCCTCTTCCAGTGCCTGGGGGTTCCAGGTGCACCTTGGTTTGTAGCCACATCTCTCCCATCTGCCTCTCCACGTGTCTCTGAGCCTCACATGGCCTTCTTAGGAGGACACCTGTCACTGGGTTAGGGTCTGCCCTACTCCAGTTTGCCCTCATCTTAACAAACTAAATCTGCAAAGACCCTACTTCCAGCTAAGGCCACACCTGAGGTTCTGGGTGGATATGAATTTGGGGGCACTGTTCAGCCCCAGCCAGGCCCCATGATAAGTACTGTGCTCTCACCAGTCCCAAGAGGGTGTGTTCTTATCCATTTACCATGGGGGGTAGGAGGATGAGGCCGGAGTAGCAGAGCTAGGACCCTAACACCTACAGTGCTGTTCCCCCCATCCAGGGGCCCAGGGCTGGGAGTGGGGGCTCAAGGGAAGAGGGAGTGGGGCCCAGAGAGGCCGAAGTGAAATGGGAGAGAGACTGATATCCTTTTGCCTCCCTGACACGCTTATGACCACCCAGGTGCCTCGGTGGCATCCCAAGGTTCAGGAAGGGGTCAGGGTCCAAGCAGCTTCAGTCTCTCTTGCTCGAGGCACTCACATCAGGGAGGGCTCTTTTAACTCCTCTAAAGAGAGCTCACCGGGACTTTTGGGCAGGAGGGACGGGTCTGGTCGTCAGTGTAGAGCAAACGCAGGTGACAGGGAAGAAGACACAAATATTTATTAAAAACCCAAGTTGTGGCCCCAGCTGGTTTGGCTCAGTGGATAGAGTGTCGGCCTGCGGACTGAAAGGTCCCAGGTTCGATGCCGGTCAAAGGCATGTACATCAGTTGCAGGCTCCTTCCCGGTCTGGGCCCTGGTCAGGGTGAGTGCAGGAGGCAACCGATAGATGTGTTTCTCTCACACTGATGTTTCTCTCTGTCTTTCCCTCTCTCTAAAAATCAATGGGAAAATATCCTCGGGTAAGGATTAAAAAAAAAAAAAGACAGCCTAGCTAGTTTGGCTCAGTGAATAGAGTGACGGCCTGCAGACTAAAGGGTCCTCGGTTCGATTCCGGTTGAGGGCACATGCCTGGGTTGTGGGCCCGATCCCTAGTAGAGGGCGTGCAGGAGGTAGCCGGTCAATGATGCTCTGTCATCATTGATGTTTCTATCTCTGTCTCCCTCTCCCTTCCTCTCTGAAATAAAATAAATAAATAAATATATTAAAACACACACACACACAACTTCAAGTTGTGAACAGTTCTCCAAAGAAGGTGCACATGGCCAATAAGCACATGTATGCGTACACACACACACACACACACACACACACGATGCTCAACATCACTTGCTATTGGGGAAATGAAAATCAAAACCACAAGGAAACGCCACTGCACACCCACTAGGATGGCTAGAATCAAAAGTCAGACAACTGGCTGGGTGGCTCAGTTGGTTGGAGCATTGTACCGTACACCATAAGGTTGTGGGTTCAATTCCCAGTCAGGGCACATACCCAGGTTGCGAGTTCAATCCCAGTCTGGGTATGTATGGGAGGCAACTGATTGATGCTTCTTTCTCACATCAATGTTTCTCTCTCTCTCCTTTCTTCTCTCTCTAAAATCAATTAAAAAATCTTTATTGATTTCAGAGAGGAAGGGAGGAGAGAGAGATAGAAACATAAATGATGAGAGAGAATCATTGATCTGCTGCCTCCTGCACACCCCCCACTGGGGATGGAGCCTGCAGCCCAGGCATGTGTCCTGACTGGGAATTGAGCATCGACCTCCTGGTTCATAAGTCAATGCTCAACCACTGAGCCACACCAGCTGGGCTCTAAAATCAATTAATAAAACATATCCTCAGGTAAGGATTAAAAAAAAAAAAAGTCAGACAACAAGTGTTGGTGAGAATGTGAAGAGACTGGAACCCACCCTCACTGCTGATAGGAACACAAAATAGGGCGGTCGATGTGGAAAACAGTGTGGCAGTACCTCAAAAAGTAGCAATTCCACTCCCAGGTTTATAGCCAAGAGAACAGAAAACATATCCACACAAAAATGTGTACACAAATGTCCACAGAAGGATTATTCATAATAGACAAAAGTGGAAACAACTCGAATGCCCATCAGTGGGCAAATGGATAAAGGAAAGGTGTTCTATGCATTCCACGGAATATAACTCAGCCATAAAAAGAGATGGAGCTCCGACACATGCCACAACATGGGTAAACCTTGAAAACATAACAAAGTCAGCATCAAATGAGCACATATTGTGTGATCTCACTTATATGAAACTAGGGGCCCTGTGCACAAATTTGTGCACCTTGAAAGGAACTGTGGGACACGAGGCTGTGGTAGGCACAGGGGCACGTCTTGGCCCATCCTCTGCACCTCCACCCGGCCCCTCCCACTGCTCCCCTGGTCCTGTCTGCCAGCAGCCCCATTCCCACCGCCGCCACTCCCATGTGCTGATGGCACTGGCCCTGCTCGCACCGCTGACTGCGCAGAGCGATTGGGGCCAGCGCCAGCAGCGGGTGCGAGCTGAGGATGCTTCCCCAATTGCCCCTCAAGAGCAGGGGGAGGTGGAGAAGCCCTTGGCAGCCGCTGCTCACACCCACTGATGGCGCTGAAGCAAGCAGCAGCTCCGGCACTGGGAGTGCAAGTGCCAGGAGGGACCGTGGTGCATGGGAGCAAAGAATTTTCAGTAATCACCAGAGGCTCGTCCCAATGACAGCGACTGGCGCCCCAGCTCACCTGCTCCACCATCCTGCCATGGCCGACACCCACCATGGTCTGTGCATGCCCCCTGGTGGTTAGTGCACATCATAGTGATCAGTTGTTCTGCCGTTCGGTCTATTTGCATATTAGCCTTTTATTATATAGGATGTCTAGCATAGGCAATTCACAGAGGATGTAGGTTTGTAGTTGCAGGGGCCTGGCGGGAGGGTGATGAGGAGTGACTGCTAATGGGTTTCTTTAGGGGATAAAATGTTCTGAAAGTGGATAGTGGTGATGGTTGCACAACTCTGTGAATATACTAAAAACCACTGAATTGAACTACCAAGCAAAATAGAGAGAGACTCATAGAATGAGAGTAGGCAGACAGCTCTGGTGAATTGGGGGTGTGGGGTGTTAGGAGAGAGTGGGGAGAATTGACCAAAAAAGAAAAAATAGAGAACTCATGGGCATGAACAACAGTGTAGACACTGAGAATGGATGCGGGGAGATGGACGAGGGCATAGAGGAGATGAATGGTGATAGAAAAAATAAATTAGAAAAAAAACAAAATAATAAACGGTACACTTTAAAAGGGTGATTTTTATGGTATGTGAATTCATCTCAATAAAAACAAAGCAACTGAGGCACTTCTATTTTTTCTCATAGACGTGCATAAATGAATCCCTACTCGGCTCCCTTCTGAAGTTTGTTTGCCCAGCATCCCCCATTAGGGACTAACCCTCCCCAACTCTGTCTAATTGGGTGTCAGTCCTCTGATCACCCCCTCACATTTGTGGTGGGTACATGACTCAGCCTGGTCAATCAGAAAATCCCATCCCTCGTGGGCAGTGAGTGGGCTGGTGATTCCAGCGGAGCCAACAGCCTTTCCAGGTCAATGCTATCCAGGTGCTGGGAGGAATCGGACTTTCCTTGCCTCCAGGATCGAGGGCTGTAAGCATTCTGTGAGAACAAACCTGTTGGTCTTTCCTACCACATATACAGACCACCTGCTGGAGGATGAAATTAACACAGGGAGGAAAGCGGAACCGAGAGAAGAAGAGGAAGACAGAGCCCCGACATGATCTGAACCCTGACCCAGCGAGAATGAGAGCCAATACAATGCCTTTCTGTTTGACCTAGTTTGAGCTGTGATTCTGTTGCTTGCAACTGAGTCCTGATTAATAGAGACAAATCACATTTTACACAGACATAGGTTTGGAGAAAACCTCAAGTGGTCAAAATCACCTCTAGTTATACATGTAGGGGTTCTGCTTTACAAAATGCACAGATCTTTCACACAATGGAAACTAAGCTCAGTGAGAAGTTCCCATTTCTCATCTTGCTCCTGTCAGACCTGCCTCTGTTTCTCCCTCCTGCCTCCAAGCTGGTAGGGTTGAATCATAACTCTAATGCTCCAATGGTGTGACTTCTCTGGGTACGAGGCAGCTAGCAGAGGGTGAGCTGGGATGAATGACCCACTGCCTGGCAGAGACCATTAATGGGTCTTAGAGGCAAAGGGCCATTTGGGCAAAGTCTGGGGTGGCGGTGGTGGAGGGGACCTGACGACAAAGCCTGGACCTCACTTTGGAGGAGTGGCTGGGCATTTTGAGAATAGTGACATCTGTAAGCAGTGGTGGGTTCTTTCAGTAACTGAGATAACACCCATTCCATCTCACCAAACCACCTGTGAAGTCCATCACATACATCCCTGCCGGTGTAGGTCCTTTTTCCTGGGCAATTCATGCTCAGCAAAAAGCCTGGGAATGCTGGTGCAATGCCCACAAGATTGGAGGCACCATGCATGAGCACTTGAGAACCTGGGAACCAAATAAATTTGGGGGTAGGAGTATGGGGCTTGAGCTAAATCTGGGCTGTCCAGGTAAGTAGGAAGTTCTGATCCAAGCTCTCTGGAGGGCAGGCTTGATTCCAGAGGCAGGAGCTGTGATATTCAGAGTTGAGATGAAGAAACAGGAAGAAAGGCATTTGCAACCACCAGAACAGCCTGGCTGTGGGGCAGTGTGCCCCACAGTGGGCTTGAATGGACCCCCAAATTTACATCCACCAGGGACCTCAGAGTGTGACCTTATTAGGAACGAAACCTTTGCAGATACAATTAAGATAAGGTCATACTAGATTAGGATGAGTCCTAAATGCAAAGATGCGTTCTTATAAGAGAAGACACAGAGACACAGAGAGGAGGAGGCCACGTGAAAATACAGGTAGAGATGGAAGTGATATGGCCACAAGCCAAGGAATGCCTGCAGCCACCAAGAGATTGAAGAGGCAGGAAGGATCCCTTCCTAGAGCTGTAGAGAGAGAGCAGCTCTGCCAACACCTTGATTTTGGACTTCTGTCCTCCAGGACTGTGAGAAAATAAATTTCTGTTGTTTTAGGCCCCCCAATTTATGGCACTTTGCTATGGCAGCCCAGGACACTCACACAGAGATGATCAGGATTGTCTCAAAAAGGAACAATGGTCCAGTGTAGCTGGAGCTCAGGGTGTGTGGTGATAAGCATAGTGAAGACACTCCTTTCTTCCTTCAAGAACTACCCACCGAATCAGTAAGCTGTATCGGTAAGCTATTTCCACATTAGTGCTGTGTAACAATCCCCCCAACAAGAGTAAGTGGCTTAAAATAATCATTTATTTTATGCTCGTGCATCTGAGTCATCCCAAGGGCCCCTCATCCTCAGGGACAGCAGGGGTGGGGGTGGGGTTTAGGGGGGCAATGGGTGCTCCCAAAGCATGTTGTCATGACATTGACTGAAGTACAAGAGGGGTGAGCATACAAGAATACAAAGCCTCTCAGGGCCTCAGCGTGGGAGTGGAACATCATCACTGACATCCCATTCCACTGAACAAAGGCCTGAGTGGGCGGGCTGAAAGGTCACAGGGCAAAGGGCATGGGCCCAGCATCAGGAAAAGGAATCAGGACCAACGGTGAAATCTACCACAGCTCCTTCAGGCGCCCAGCTGGACTGAAATGAACTTAAATGGAATCAAGCAAGCTTCTCAGATCTGACAAGTGTGGACATGGCTGTCCCAGGCACTGAGGGCGCCGTTTCACTCAGGTGGGGAAACTGAGGCCTGGTGACTGCCAAGGAGTCGAAGGCAGGAAAGTCCTTTCCATGCCTGTCTCCCTGCCTGTCTAACATGTCACAGGAAAGTCAACCAGGTGTCCTATTTTTCCTTGAGATATCGTTACTCTTACCACAACCCCATTGGACATGCACTATCTTCAACCCATTTTACAGAGTTGAAAACAAAGGCCCAGGGAGTTTATGCACCTTGTCTAAGGCCAGAGAGGCAAGAACAGCAGAACCACTTACCATTTCTCTCAAGGATGGAGAAGAAATGGGCTCCGGCTACAACAGGATGGTTTGGAGTTAGACTTACAGGAAAAATCCCCACAGTCACCAAGTCTGGGGACACATCCAGGGTCTTCCTCCAGGGCCTTTTAAAAGGCAACAACTTCTCTTGGGAAGAAGGGAGCCCAGGGAAGCACAGATTAAAGGCTCCACGGTCCCTGGGCCTAGTCTGGGCCCCAGGACCACTGGCCCAGGATTGTCCTGGACATAGCCAGCACAGGGCCGGCTCCCTGTGGCCTCACGTCACCCAAGGTGCTTCCTAGTGCCAAGTGGGAAAGTTGCCTGTGGGTGAGTCAGAGACTCTGTGCATTCTGTCTAACAAGTGGCAGAGTGAAGTGGGCCAGATCCTCATTGCATCTGACAGCCCGCATCCCCTGACCCCGTGCTCAAGGGTGAGACACAGTGGGGTGAGGATCAGAGATGGTGGAGGGGGAGGCAGGAGCCGGCTCCTCAAGTCCCAAGCCCCCGACCTGCCAACCCCTGAGAAGCACCACAGAGATGCCAGACACAGGCCCAAGGTCAAGAGTTCCTGGATCTCTGGGAAGAAATCCAAGGTTTGTGGGCACGCCCAGCCCCGGGGCAGCAGCTTCTCACCCCCAGCCGAGCCCTCGGCTGGCCCTGCATCTGGTCATTTCCCAGGATCTTGCACCCACCTAGTCTTTCCTTCTCTGTTTTTGCCTGTTTGTTTGCTTTTTATGTCCAGAGGGCAGAGTTGGAACAGATGGCTGTCACCCGTGTGACATGTGGCTGGCCCTCCCCGAGGCAGGAAGCTGCATGTACACTGCACAGAGGGCCCACTTCCACAGGATCTGGAAGCAGGGCTGCAAAGCAGGCTACCTGGTGGGGCAGGAGAGGGGTGGGCATGCCCATTCTAGGCGGACGGCAGGGGAACACGGTGGTGGCATGCCCTGTCTTCAGCCAGAATGGGAGTGCATGGATTCCTATGGAGCTGTGGCAAGTCTCCGCATGCTCAGTGGCTTCACATAATACACTCTGCTCATCTTCTAGTTCTGGAGGTCAGAGGGCCAACTGAACCTACTGGGGCTGAGATCAAGGTGTTGGCAGGGTTGTTTCCTTCTGGAAGCTCCAGGGGACAATGTGTTTCTTACGTTTCTCAGCTGCTAGGGGCCGCCTGCATTCTTAGCTTGTGGCCACATCACTCCAACCTCTACTTCCATCATTCCAGCTCCTTCCTACTCTGGCCCTCCTGTCTTCCTCTAATAAGGACCCTGTGATTACACTGACCCGCCCCTCAGATAACCCTACATAATCCCCTCACCTCAAAATCTTAATTTAATCACTCTGCCAAGTCCCTTTTGCCATGGACGGGGACGGCCACAGAGTCCAGGATGTAGGACATGGACCTCTTTGGGGGCTATTATCAGCCCACCTCAGGGAGAAACCCCTCGGTGGCACAGCCATTGTCAAAGCCACCCACCACCTCCTCCTGTGGGCCTCCATCCCAGCCAAGGTAAACTGGTGTGGCCTTTTCCGCAAGCAATGTGGCAGCATCTCCCACAGACTTTAAATACACCCACCTCTCAGCCAGCAGTGCCTGCTCTGGGAGATCATGGTACAAACATACCCATGCCAGCAGCAAGGTGGGTGGACAAGGATAGTCTCTGCTGCCTTATTTGAAAGACTGAAAGATCGGACGCATCCAAAACATTGATAAATAGAGTAAAGGGTGGACCAACATGGGCATTCCATAGCCCTTAGAGGAACATACAAGTCTAGATATGCTGACATGGAAAGATGTTCTTGATGTGAGTGAGGAGAAAAGCAAAAGAGATTATAAAACAACACGGACGGTGCAATTCCATTACATATGAGAAATCATGTATGTATGACATACCTATCTGCATATATGTTAAAAAGACTGTAATTTCCTGTGTCAACATAAGAAACATTCAAACCTGTAGAGAAATTTTGTGAGTTTATTTGAGCCAAACTGTCAACAATTGCCGGGAAGCAAAATATTAATGGACTGAAATAATGCTCCGGAGAATGACAGTTTTGCATCTTATTTTATACATTACAATCAAAGGAGAAGGTGTAAGTTGGTTACATGAAATCCACTGGTGACAGATTTGGGGAGGCAGGAGAAAGCAAAGTGGGGAAACCTTTGGGAATGGATAATAAGTAAAATGATAGACATATTTCTTTTATATAGTTGATGCAGGATAGTTAACAGTCAACAATTAACTCAATAACAATGGGGGAGGGATTTATGGTCTCCGCAGAGCAGTGCCTATATTTTGAGGGGTCTGGAAAAAGGAAAATTACTTTGACATTCCAATGATGTATTATCTAGACACAAAAAGGCAATAGATAGACTCAGTTAAGGCAAAGGTTGACCTTTGTCAGGGAAGATACCGGCCTGGGACATGACTATCTGCCATGACCTGCTTTTAGTTAAAAAGTTTTAATTTCAGACCATCCTTAGTGGTTACTTTAGGTCTCTGAGTTTGCAAGGCCGCCACGCAGGCCTCCCTTGAGTTTGTCAGGTTAGCATGTGGCCCCTTTTCATTCACACCTGTAAGGAGATGAGCAGGTCCTGGTGGGACACAGTTACTTCATTCCAATCTGTTTTGTTGTTTTAAGATTTTACAAGAAGACCTTCCCTGAGCAGGGCACACCTGAGGCATGTACACCAAATCTTTCCCATTCTAGTGGCAACGCTATATTTGGAGAATATTCCAAAAGAGTCAGCCAACACCCCCCATATTTATGACTGGGGGATCCCTGAATTTAGCCCAGGTCTGATGGGGCTGAGAGATGGAGCAGGGCAGAAGGCAGTCTCCAGGTCTAGTCCTGGCTCTGAGACTCGGCACTGCCCTCTAATACAGGGGCCTAGCTCTAGGTCGTAACACCCACTGGGCCCACTTTCCTGCCTTGCTGGCAGAGGTGGTCCCCATCCTTCAGAGGGCTGGCCTGCCTGCTTAGTGTGAGGGTTCTGAGTGCAACGATCAATTAGCCATGTCTACCATGGTTGCAGGAGGGAGGAATGGCTGCCAATGTGCCAAGTATTTGTCATTTCCCATCTAAATGCCTATCAAGGTCCCTCCTGGCTCCACCTGCCTGTGATTCTGCTCACTCAGCAAAGCATCACAAGACAAGGCATCAGCTGACAGCCGGCACAAGGGCCTGTTGCTACAGCCCTGTCAACTGCCATGGTGACCTCAATGCATAGGAGCAGGTGTCCTCCTCCGGCCAACCATCTCCGGGAAGGCTCCTGCCTCCACCAGGACAGACAGATGTCCTCTGCACCCGAGGCCTCTCAACCCAGCCCTGCCTCCTGCCCACACACCCATGTTCATCTGCGCTGCTCCCAGGGGAACAAGAGCTCCTCGAAAAGCACAGCTGTCCGTGTCTGCCTCCTCCTCACCCCCAAGCACAGCGAACGGTCACTCCCAGGAAGCAGAGCTGGCTCCAAGCTCTAGGCTGCAGGTTGACCGCCAGAGGGAAGCCAGGCCAAGAAGTGGCAGGCGGAGACGCAGAGGGTTTGGAGCATCATCCTGCCCCGTGTGTTCTGCAGATCTGTCCCCCACCACTCCAGCTACACAATCAACCCAAAGAGCAAGGTCAGGAGCCAACCTGGTCGCCTCCAGGGATCTCTGCGGGGGGAAGCAGAAGTGTTGCACACTGAGTTCTCATCCTCACCTTCATAAACACCCCCATGCCTGGGTGCTGTGCTACACACGACACACACACACCATCTGGTGTGATCCCCATAACACGGGACCCCAGGGGCAATTTACCGGCACCACCCTCTGCAGAGTCGGTTACCCGCCACGGCCACAGAGCACCTCTGTGGGATGTCGGGGCCCAGGCTCTGTGACACTGACCTAAACCTCAGGAGCACACAGTTCTCTCTCCCACAAACTTTGCCAGAAGATGCTGCCTTGCTGGACCCAGGAGGGTCCACTTCGTACCTCGAGAATCTGTGGGCACCAAGGGGCAAGCGGGATCCCAGGGTCCCCTTGGAAAGGAGTGCTCACTCAGCTGTGGCAACCCCTGCTCCCTATGAGCTTGACCCAGTCATCCTGTGCTCCAAGGTGGCCATGGCACTGCCATACCTCTGGCTTGACAATGAAAGTGGAGCCGAAGCAGTTATACATTCATTCATTCCAAACTATTACACAGACCCTGTGCTGTTAAGCCACACACAGTCCCAGGATCCAATGACTCAACAGTGACTCCCTGGCCTGGGGAGTTCATGTTCTAATAGAATGGAGTCAGTACATGATAATAAACACCTCCTCCTCTCAGCTCTTTACCACTTTGCAAAACCCTCTGACATCTCTTCACAGTAACGTTTGAGATAAATCACAGAGGAGGCAGAGAGAGGGGGTCCCAGCTAAAGGAACACCATCAGATTCCCATGTAACTCTCCCAGGGTCTGTAGGGTCCAGGAGATGATGGGCTTCACAGTAGCCAGAACCCTCCCTGCCTGGCTCTGGGCAGACATAGCTAGCCGATCCCTTGGCACTGGGTGCAGTGTCAGACACCTGCTCAAGCATGAACCATCAACCCAGGACACTGCTGAACGTCCTGGGGCCACCACACGGAGGTAGGAAAGAGAGAGGCAAACAGGCCACAGTGTGCCCTGACTGGCCCCCAGCTTGACTCTGAACAGTACCTTCATCTATTTTATACCTTGGGGAGCTGTAAGGGTTTGCATGACAAAGGGCTCTGCGACTGAAAGGTAAAGTGTGACAACCTCTGCACCACGTGTTCTCTATGCCTCTTTCATCTCTAATTTATATTTTGATTCCCAACCAGACCACAGGCTGGACCAGGACCTCTGCTGAGCAACAGGTGATAGCCATTAGGTTTCATCTTCCAGGCCAGCAGCTAGGAGCACTGTGATTGACTAGTGATGTCTGCCATGGGTGAGGCAAGGGGTGAGAAGCAGCAGATGCAAAGGTGACTACTTGCTATCTAGGTAGAAGATACTTCATAAAAGTGTCCCAAGTGCATGAAGGGAAGAGAGGTCTTTACCTGTGGTCCATCCGAATACAGGCGGCTTACAGCAGTTAGTTGCGTGTGCCCGAGTTTCCCACTTGGCTGGGACTAACTTGGCTGTGTGGCAGGGCAGAATGAAGTACAACACAGCCCATCTCTGACGGGGGTTCACAATTTGGGGAAGAGGACCCTACAGGAGGAAGTCACAGGTGAAGGACGGCAGTGCCTTCTGCTCTGATCTCAACTTTTCCAGATCAACCCGCCTGGCACACCTGCCCCTCTCTCTCGCCTCACACTGAAGACCCTGTCAGGGCACCCTCCACCTTCTGCCTCTGTTGCAGGCACAGCTGCGAGCATCTCCTCTCCGCTGTGGCCTCCCGTGAGAGAGGAGAGCTGTGGTTCTAGAGGCAGCATCCTGGGGGCTCCTCAGGAATGCAGGTTCTTAGGTACCCACCTGCCAAATCAGAAACTCTGGAGGTAGGGCCCAGCCATTTGCATCTTACACACCTTCCGAGGGTGCTGAGCTCACCTGGGAATCACCTAGAGACGTGAAGGGCTCTGCAGCCCGGGAACTCAGCATCTCGGGGTGGCCAGCATGTGCCTGAGCACCGCAGGCAGTTCCAGCACACAAGGGGCAGGGGCGGCGAGGGCTTGGGAACCTGCTGCAGACCCTGTCCCAGGAGGAATCCCAGCTCCCCTTAGCTGTGTGGCCAGTCCCCGGCCCTTAGCCACTGTGGGCCTCTCTGAAATGGAGAGAACGGGACCACCTCTCAGAACTCAGACTCGGTGAGACCTCCATTTAACAAGAAAGCCTGTGTCCCCCTCCTAGCAGCAGCTGCCCCAAGCGCTCTGAGGAGGACACACCAAACCGTGTGTGATTCAGCTCAGTAACTCACGACCAGCCGGCCATAGCTCCCTTGTTGCCTGGCGGTCTCTTTCTTTGGCTATGACAGTGACCAGAGTCTACCCGGGGCCAGCCACTCCGCAGCCCCACGGGGCCGCCGTGCCACTTTCACCCTCCAGTGGAGGGTGGGCCTGGGCCTTGGGGGCACTGACCCAGCTGTCCATCTGCTGCTTTGTTCTCGAGGACACAGCCTCTGTTCCCTCCTTTTTTCCAAATCTAAGCCCATTGAGAAAATGCATGACGAGCAACTCCACCCACAGCTTGGAACAAGGTTGTCTCATGCCCATCGTGGCAACCAAGGACACTGTCACTTCCGGCCTCCAAGGAGCAACCCTGGGCACCAGGAGCAGCACGACAAGGTTACACACGTGGATGTGCAGACATGATCCCTTCCCTGCAAGGCCTGGAGCTGGAGGGAGGGGAAGCCTGGCATGGCTCAGGAGAGGGGGGTGGGGTCAGAGGAGCACTCCGGGCCCCACACAAGCTGAGAGCTGTGTGTGTTGCTCCTCCCGTCCTTCGATGGGAAATCATGCAGAGAGGGTAAGCCTCCTCCCCAGGTAACTCAGCAGCGATGGCCCAGGCTGGACACTGCTTTGATGGCTCCAGACACCACCTGAGGTTTGCCCTCCTCTCAGACATGTTTTAAATGCCAGACTCTGCACCTTTGTTCCCATGACCTGGGAGACCCACTTAGGAGGAGATGGAGGGGACAAGGGGGCTGCGTCCCCGCCCCAGCACTGCACAGGTCCAGGCTCTGCATCAGCCCTGCCTCAGCGCCCATGCCTGTGTGTGTCTGAATGTGTGTGTGTGTGCGTGTCTGAGTTGTGTGGATATGAATGCATGTGAGTGGTGTGAATGTGTTATGAGTGTGTGTGTGTGAGTTTGTGTGGGGTGTGTAAATCTGTGTGTACAGAGTGGGACACTTCAGTCAGCCAGTCTGGTTCTCAGAACGGGGTAGGGCTCCAAAGCCCCAAATGTAGCAGGTACATGCAACCAGGAATCCACTTTACTCTTCCCCGACCACCTGCCCAGGCTCTGGTCACAACTTGACCAGACTTAATCCCCTCCCCTCCCTCACCCAGTCCTCCCCCCATCAAGTAACACACCGGCAGAGGCCTCCCCAGCCAATGTGGGAGCACCAAGGCTGGCTGGCCGATGCCCCGCAGTCCTGAGCTGCCCCAACTTCTCTGTACCCCTCTTGCCCTCCTGGCCCAGTGCCCTGGCCCTCTCCTGGACCCTGCAGCCCTCATGAAACCCACACTCTTCCCTCCCTGGGAGAGCGGGGAGGCCCCAGCCCAGGGCGAAGCTGTCCTCACTTCAGTTCCCAGGCCTTTGTGGCAGGCAGGCACCATTACTCCTATTTCACAGATGAGGAAACTAAGGCTCAGAAACACTGAAACCTGCCCGGGTGGAGTTCCCTGGGTGTGCTGACTCTGAGCTCTGCCCACACCACCACCTTGTCTCCTTAATGGAACCAGCACCCCGCTGCCCCCATTTCTGGGGGATTTTTCAGAAAATTCCTCACTCCTAAGAAGTTCACCTGGTCATCAGACTCTAAAATTAAACCAGTTCCGTGTCCACTGAATGCTGCGCTTCTGCCTCCCAGGCCCTTGGCCACGAACTAACCCGCAGCCAGACGGGAGTGGTCACCAGCACCCCAAATCTTTGACGATCCTGGGACCTGCCCTGTAACTGCTTCTTGTCCACTGAGGTCAACAAAACAAACATAATACGAATGATAAAAAGATAAACACTGAAAGAAAAGAAATAGGGCAAAATGCCAACAAGACTCTCTAGTGACATAGCAGACCAGACCTGATATTGTTTTTCTCCTTTTCCATTCTATTTTCCAGTTTTCCTGTATGGGGCACGGGTTACACTCATAATGGGGAAAATAACGATCGAACCTAAACTGATCCTAACATACCAGATGAGTAGCCATAAATGCGGCTCCTATTTATTTCTGTTGCCCGACCATGTCTGGGGGAGTAGAGGGGTGCACAGAGCAATTCTGACCTCGGTGTTCAGGGAGTAATGCCATTTTTCTTTCAACATCTTGGAATGAATTTCATTTCCCTCTGAAGCCTCAGATGCTGTGAGTGGCAGATATTCTGCCAACCACATTTTTGTTCTTCTGTTGTGGATCAAAGGTCACTGAAAACCAGAACCAAATGAGCTAAAATTTTAATTAAGTGACGAGGTTGGGAAGGTCTGAGCATCCTGAGCCAGGAGCTTTCCTGGAGTAACTCTAGGCTGCCCCTGGCTGGGAATACAGAATCATCCAGAAAGACGCCACTCCTAGAAGCCTCCTGTCTGGGCACCCTGAGGGACCAAAAGCAGTCCCAGACTCTTGTCCCAACGCCCAGGACTCTCAGGGCACCCGAGGGCCCTGCCCTGTCCCAGGAAAGCAAACAGATGGTGAAAGCTCCTGGCTAAATCCGTCAGGGACTGTTCCTTTAGAAGCCAGGAGTGTGGCAACCTGGGGCCTTGGGTTTCAACAGAGCAGCTTCCTTCAACCTGCGGCAGGCACCTGCCATGTTCCTGCTGCCCACAGCCTCACCGGGACCACATCCGGGCTTACACGCTTACCTCTGCAGCTACCAGGGAGACCTTCCCTAGGCACCCACTCTTCCAGCTCTGAAGCCCCCACCCCTGCATCAATACCAAAGACACCTTAAAATCCAACATGGTGCCCACCCACATCAACTCCAGACGCACTGCTTAGGGTCCACCAGCCCTGTTGACCCCAAACTCAAAGTCCTGAACCCCATTCAGAACAGCTGCTGGCCCGCAGCACCAAGTCCCGCCTGGCGTCTACAACGATCTGTCCAGTTGGTGCTGTCTCCCAGGGCCCAGGGACAATCTGGGCTGGAGGCCAGATGGCCAGGGCAGCTTTCACCCTCCTCCCACGTCCCAGCAATGCTGGGCACTCCATGCCCAGCTGGGAATGCGGCCACGGTGGCATTGCACCTTTCTCTTAGCCGGCACCATCTTACGCATCTTACCAGCAGAATGGCCCACCTTCTTTATGCATCAACATTTTACATTAAACACCAGCATATAAAATAGACAAAAGAGATACTGCTCTATTTAAGGAGGGGCAATATGACTGAGAACCTCTCAGATCAACCATTTCCTTGCTTCACTTCTGAGAACCCCTGAGGAACCCCAGGGTTCCAAGGGGCATACTTTGAGAAATGCCAGTGTAGGTTTCTAACCAGGCAGGCATGATTGGTCAGACCAGGCCGACCTGGCAACTCAGAACCACCCTGCTGCCCATGCCACCCCCCTCACCCTCCTACCTGGAGGCTGCAATCTCCGCCTTCTGCTTGGCAATGGTGGCAGCCCGCTCAGCCGCTTCCACAGCCCGGTCCACCTTCTCCCGGATCTTGCTGGCACGCAGCGGGATGAGGTTCTTGCGCTTGCCGCTCACGAGGATGTTCTGCTTGTACTTGCCCTCCTCTTTGGTGCCGTCGGGGAAGGTCATGCAGCCGTAGCCGTGCCGCCGGTTGCTGGCCCACTCGCCCTCGTACTTGAGCCCATCAGAGCGTTGGCTCACGCCGAAGCCTGCCCGCTTGTCATTCTTCCATTCGCCCACGTAGGTCTCAGTGGTGGTGGCGTCGATGTCGTCCTCGATGACCGACAGCTCGGCCTCGCCCTCGCCCAGGCTGATGGTGGAGTGGATGTCGCTGGCCGTGGAGCTGACAGTGCTCATGCCCGCCTCGCTGCGGAAGGAGCTCTGCTTGCTGCGCTGGCTGGCCAGGCTGCTCTTGGACTCGGACTTGCGCAGCTTCAGCCCGCTCAGCAGCGAGCGCCGGAACAGCCCCTTCTTCTTGCTCTTGAGGATCTCGGAGTCGCTGTGGGCCACGAGCACGAAGCCCCCTCGGGACACGGCTGGGGAGCCGGCCACCGCTGGGGAGGCGTCCGGGTGCAGCGCCGCGCCATTGGTGTGCTCACTGCGCAGAGAGTTGATGGATGTCCTCAGGGGCGAGCGGATGACCGCCGCCATGCCGTAGGGGACACTCTGCCGCACACCATAGCCTTGGCGCATGCCACCGACCCACTGGCCCTGGTAGGTCCCTGTGGAGACAAAGGAGAAAGGGTGAGCTCCCAAGACAGTGATGGAGGACAGGCACCTCACATGGTGGACAGAGACCCGATGGCCCTCCTATCCTGGGACAACACAGCGAGGCTAACAGACGCACGGTGGTGCGTGTCCACAGTCTGTACCACTCATGGCTATTTCTAAAGGCACTTCTCTCCTGTTCCCCGCCGTTGCTTTTGTTCTTCCCTAGAAGTTGGGGAGGGAGATGGGAGGCCAGAAGCCTGTGATACACAGTCAGGAGCACAGAGTCAAGAGTGAACTGGAGCGCTCCATCTACACATGGGCCGAAGGCCCCCCGGAAAAGACCGGAGGGACGCAGTGAAGAAGAAAACAGAAGCACATCCCGGTGAGCGGCAGCTTCAGGGACACCGATCTGGGCTGCAGACAGCACTGAAGAGACTCACTTCCCCACGGCCAGAGGTATCCAAGAGGAGTTTGGAAGAGCACTCAGCGGGGACACCTTTAACTGCACGAGGACCTTAGTGCTTCAAGACCTTTAAGGCTTGAAGTTGGCCGACCTGATGTCCCCAAAAGAACCAAAAGGAGGGACTTGAAGAGATCTTTGTCACATTCCTAGCAGCACTAGTCACAACAGCCAACAGGTGGAAACAACGCCAGTGTCCACTGAAGCATGCGTGGATTAACAAAGTGGGACCTAGCCATACGGGGAATATTATTCAGCCCTAAAAAAGGAAAAATTCTGGCCCAGGCTGTAACATGGATGAACCTTGAAGGCATTATGCTGAATGAAATAAGCCAGTTACAAAAGGCCAAAAACTATATTATTCTATTTACATGAAGTATTTAGAATAATTAGATTCATAAAAACAGAAAACAGAATGGTAAGTGCCAGAGCTGGTGGGAGAGAGAAATGGGGTTGTTTAATGGAAACAGAGTTTCTGTCTGAGGTGATGCACAAGTTTTGAAACTAGAGGTGATGGTTATATTACGCTGTGAATGTAATTAAGGCCACTGAACTGTGATTAAAATGGCATGTTTTTTGTTATCTGTATCTTACCATAACAAAAGTAAAAGAAAAAAATCAGGAAAACTGAGCTCATATTCTTGCTCTACATATGGCTGTGTGACTTTAGGTAAGTTTCTGGACCTCTCTGACCCTCAGTTTCCTTATCTATAATAGGAGTCTAAAATTCCTCATATTATGTGTCATTGTGAGAATTGAATGACTCAGCATGGTGCCATATATGAAGTCAACTTCAATCTACATCTGTCCTATGTGTAATTAGAATTATTACCAGGCCTTAGCAAAGCACTAATGAGGGGGACATTCTACCTACATGGTAAAGGCTTTGGGTGAGAATGGGGGGGCAGGGGAGGGAGAGGGTTCCTGTCCCATTACTCTTCTAACTTACTATAGTAGAGGCTTAGAGACTACAAACAGAGGCTCAGAGGCTAAAACTTGCCAATATACAGGTTTTATTTGTCCCATTCAGCATTTTTATAAAAACTGGAATTGACTGCCAACATTTCAAATTCAAGAGATTTCACATAAAAGTTCAGATCTCCTGTTTCTCCTAAAAAGTACAATATCTAGCCACCCTGGGTCTTTATTTTCATATAGTAAAATGGACTTCAGTGCGGCAGTTGCCCCATCTAGATAGGCACACCCCATCCAGTTTGCCCCACTCCCCACTACTCCCTGCTATCTCCCACCTAGGCCACCTCCTTTATTTACGTGTCCTGCATTGGAGGTAAAATCCAAACTAAGTGTGGAATCCAAACACGTGGTCCCAAATGACCTGTCACTGATTAGTCACCACTCCACATGGCCATCACCCCCAAGTCAGAACTGGTCTTGACCACGCATGGGCTTCTCTGTCTCTGAGACCTCGTCCACACAGCCTGTGCTTACTCAAAATCCCCACCCCTTCCATTCAAATCACACCCAACTCAGCCCAGCTGGCACCCCCTTCTCAATAACAGATGAGTGAACACTCCAGCCCACAGTGCTCCCCACCAAGCAGCCGCAGCATTGGGCCAGCATCCACACTCCATGGGGAACTCGGGAGAGTGCCTGAGTTCTTCCACGTTTGCTGAATGCATCTTCCCTGCTCAACCAGATTACAAGCTCCCCAGGGGGAATGGGCCTTGCGTTCTAGACACCTCCTTCTTCACACGACACAAATCCAGCCCTTGGAGGAGGATGTGCAAACAGCCCGGAATGGGCCTGGGCCCCAGGAACCCGAGAGCCCTCTGCTCCAGCAGAAGCAGCCTGTCCATTTAAAGTGACCCGCGCCCCAGGTGTTTGCTAGGAGCAGAGCCTGAGACCACATCCTTGTGCATGTGATTCGTAAGCGGACGGGGCACAGGAGGGAGGGAGGGCAGGAGGGAGCCAAGAGGGGGTGGTCTCTGGTGGACACCCACCTCAGCCTGACGATGTAGGGGGATGAACGGAATAACCCCCCCTGAAGTGAGGGGGTTAGACTTCTGAACCCCAAAGGTGGGGTTGGGGTACAGGGTGAGGCAGCTAAGGTAGGGAGTAGACCCATGGCCATCAATACTGGAAGCTACCCCTGACTTGGGACACTCTCTGCCCTCCTCCTCCTCAGGCGGCATGGCCCGTGCTGGGCAGAGCGCACCTTCTCCCCAAGGAGGCAGTGCGCCTCCATGGCCACAGCACCCTCTGCACCACTTCCCCAGGATCAGCCACCTGGCTGCCAGCAGAGGACAGTCGTGGAGGGCCAGGGAAAGGCAGTGACGGTGTCACTCAGCATCCCAGCATGGCCCATGCTGGGTGGAGACTCCAAGGCTTGCCTCGGTCCGGGGTTACAAGGAAGGCTCTGCGACCGGTGGCTTCTCCCCTGCCTGGGTGTGAGGTGGCCTGTGGGAAGCTGGCCCTTAACAAGGCCAGACGGCCGCTTGGACAGTGGCCTTTCTGCAGCCCCTCAAGCTGGCAACAGGCTGCCATTGCAAGGACTCTCACCTCCAAAGCTCATTCCTGCCTTACTGCGCCTTCTCCCTGTGAGCTGGGGACGGGCTGCCAGATAAAGCGCAGCACGCCAGTTAAATCTGCATTTCACGTGAACAACACACACATTTCTAGGGGACACTATCTACACTATGTAAGATCAGGCAGATGATCTGAAATTCAAATTTAGCTAGCACCCCACAGGTTATTCTGCTGAATATGGCCACCCCACTGGAACCTCCCAAGATGACACCTGGGTTTTGCTGAGGCTGGGGTGCTAAGGATGCAACCCCTCCCAAACCAAGGATCCCCTGCAAAGGAAGGAGACCAACCACCCTGCCCCCACACTGCTGCTTCCCCTCAAAGGAGGCTGGACTTACAGATAAGGATGGAGTGAAAGTTAAAGAGCAAAGGCATCATGGACGACCTTCCAGACAAAGCTCGGGCTGCTGCGAGGGAAGCCCGGGTCCTGGGTGCCAGAGGGAAGCCGGTGCTGGCAGCAGGGGGAAGGAAGGCCTACTCTTGCATGAATTTCGTGCATCGGGCCTCTAGTGTATATATAATTTAAAATTCACAAAACGAGACAAAGAGGAGCTGATCAAGTTCGAAGGGCTCTCGAGAGCAGAGCCAGGGTCCTGGGCTCTGAAACAAGCTCCTGTGGCCAAAGGGTCCTGCCGGGCAGTCCACCCAGAGGGGCTGGAGCTCTGGGAGAACGAAGCCCGCAGCCTGCGGACTTTGGCTCATCCTCCTGCATGATGGAGGTGACACCTGTGCCACCCGTAGGTCCAAATCCTGTAGCACGCACATAAGGCGCTGGGCGTGAGGGGCAGCCTAGGCCTGCCTGCCCAGAGTCTGCAGCCTTGTTGTATTTGCATTTTTGGCCCCCATGGGAACATATCTCTGATTTCATAACTGACGTCAGTAAGAAAATGGATTTAGTTATACAAAACACGCTCCAGATGAGCTCTGCTGGGACTGCCCTGGGCAGCCAGCCTCCTGGCTCCACAGCAAGGGAGGCCAAGAGCAAGAGGGAGAATGCAGGCCAGCTCAGCAAGGAGACGGCTGCAGGAGCCGATCCCGCCCAAGGAAGGCTCCTGGGGCATCTGGGCCGGCCCTCGTGGGGCCTCCTCTCATGTTATCTTTCTCTCTCTCCTTGAGGAGGGTGGGGAGGGAGCTCCCTATCGCCCAGAATACCAGCAAGACCTGGACAGAATATGTGAGTGGACTCGGATGAGGAAATAAACCTCCCTAAACCTTGCCTGTCAAATGCCAACTGGAATGATCCAGACTGCGAGGAAGAGTAGACGAGGCAAGACCACCAGTGGATCTCACACTGGAAAAGCACCAGCATCCCCCACCACCACCAGGCATGTTAAACCCAAATTTCTGATCCCACAGGGTGGTGTACGCAAGCATCTGCATTCCTAATGAGCTCCCAGGCAAGGCGACGCTGTGCTCCGGGGACCCCACTCTGAGTTTCACTCCAGCACCTGGCACAGCAGCACCTAGCTTGTGTGGGCACCAGTGTTGTTTGGTTCAGGAAACACCTGGGTCTGAATCTGAAAACCAGAGCCCTGGGCCAGAGCACAGCCTGGCCAGCTAAGATCTGGCCTCAACCCCAGCCCTGGCATATTGGGTAGTGTGGAGGTCAGCTGTAGCCAAGGTACCTGCATCTGCCTCGGGCCTGCGCCATCTCACAGACACTCTTATTTTCCTCCTCTGCAGCCCCTACCCATCAGCTAAAGTTCTGGAGCCTTCACCACAGGCCCAGAGAACCAGCTTCATGGAAAATGCAGTCCCACTATGTGCTGGCCTCCAGAGTGGCCTGGAGATGCCTGGCCAGATGAAATGGGCTCTGACCCTTGCAGCACCAGGCCCTTGGCGCATGTGAGAACCCCATGAGAACCCCATGTTGAAGGGCACCCCCCTGGGGGTAACAGATGGCATTTACAAAGCTCCAGGCCCCCTTTTTCACAGCTGGGCCAACGCCCTTTGCCCCGCCTTCCTGTCTCATCTGTCCCAAAGGTGGGCAGAGGGGCCCTTTGACCAGGATGAAGATGTACCAAGTAGTACTTCATTCTTTCTTTTGCTTCACAGTTCAACCGGGAAGTGGTTTTCCCAGACACTGTGAGCACAAATGTCAGAGTAAACTTCGTCCACAGTTAGAAAGACCACCCACAGCAACTTTCCCACGCAAGGGCCACCCCTAAATCGCCAGGCCAGCAGGACTCTGAAGTGACCAGTGAGGAAGCTACTGCTTCCCAAATGCCCCTGAAGATAAGATGAAAGTCACCTGTTGTGTTTATATGCTTTTAAAAAGAGAGAGGGAGAGAAATACATATTCCCAGGCCCCAACTCTGACCTAATGAACCAGGATGGCAGGGATGACCAGAGTAACTGTTACAGCCCCCAGTAACTCTTCTCATCAGGGCATCCTGGGTGTTAGGGATGCGGAAAAGGAAGATCAGGAAGTGAAGCAACTAGTTCAAGGTCACCCCGCTCAGGGCCAGCAGAGCCAGGGTAGCAGCATCATGGCACAGGTGGTGTCCAATGTTCTGGAACCTTCCTTAGTTTACACTGTATCCTGGACCTATCGACACCTTTTCTACGTCATTAATAATGGTTGCAACTAGTACAACACGTGAACGTGCCACAGTCCTACAAATTACAAGCCAACCCTGTCCTGTGAATACTTAGGTAGTTCTCATTTTTTGATAGCTAATCTTTGTACATAATGTTAAGTTATATCCTTGGATAAATTCCTAGAATGAAACTGCTTGGTCAAAAGGAAGATTTTTAAAAAGATTTTTTATAAATTGCCCTTGGAAAAGACCACATAAGAGCGATTATTTCCCCACATCATCACCAACACCAGAAAGTATCACTTTTAAAAATCTGTTTTAGCAGGCTCTGAAGAGTTATAGCTAGTGGAATTTGTTATGGGATGAACTATGTCCCCCCAAATCCATATGTTGGGATCCTAACCCCTGGTACCATAGGATGCACCCACATTTGGAGATACGGTCTTTAAAGAAATGATTAAGATAAAAGGAGGTTGTTAGGCAATGAGCACATGAAAAGATGCTCAACATCACTGATCATGAGGGAAATGCAAATCAAAACCACACTGAGTACCAGCTTACACCCACTATAATGGCTGCTGTCACAACACAAAAACCAGAAACAAGTGCTGGAGAGGATGTGGAGAAGCAGGAACCCATGTATACTGCTGGTGGGAACATAAAATAGTTCACCCACTGTGGAAAAGTCTGGCAGTTCCTCAAGAAATTAAACATAGAATTGCCATATGATCCAGCAATTCCACTTCTGGGCATATATCCCCCCAAAATGAAAGCAGGGTCTCAAAGAGATATTTGCACACTCATTATTCACAACAGCCAAGAAGTGCAAGCAACCCAAGTGTCCATGGAAGGATAAATGGATAAAGCAAATGTGTCCATCCATGCAATGGACTATTTCTCAGCCTTAAAATGGAAGAAATTCTGTCCCACACTACAACACAAATCAATCTTGAGAACATTATACTAAGAAAATAAGCCAGATACAAAAAGACAATTACTGTATGATTCCACTTGTATGAGGTACTTAGCGTAGTACAGAGATTAGGAAGATGGTGCCAGGGGTTGGGGGAAGGGAGATGGGGAATTATTATTTAATGGGTACAGAGTTTCAGTTTTACCAGATGAAAAGCTTTCTGGAGATGGATGGTGATGGCTGCACAACATTCTGAATGTATTTAAAAACAGTTAAGCTCTGGCTGGTGTGGCTCAGTAGTGGTTGGGGCTCATGTGGGAGGCAATCAATCAATGTGTCTCTCTCACATCGATGTTTCTCTCTTTCCCCCTCTCTTACCCTGCCTTACTCCTTTCCACTCTCTTTAAAAAATCAATGGAAAAACTATCCTCGGGTGAAGGTTTACATAAATAAATAAATAAATCAGTTAAGATAATAAATTTTGTTATGTATATTTTACCACAATTTTAAAAAGAGAACACCAGGGCTTTGGCCGGTGTTGCCAAGTGGTTAGATCGCCAGCCCATGCACGGTGGGATTGCAGGTTGGATTCCCTGTCAAGGGCATGTACCTGGGTTGCAGGTTCAATCCTTGGCCCTGGTTGGGGCACATGCTGTATGAGGCAACCAATCAATGTGTCTCTCTCACATCGATCTTCCTTTTTATCTCTTTTCCCCCTTTCTTCCCTTCCACTCTCTCTGAAAAGCAATAGAAAAAAGATCCTTGGATGCGGATTTTTAAAAAAAGAAAAAGAGAGAGAGACTATTAGGGTGGGCCATACTTCAATAGGACTGATGTCCCTCTAAGAAGAGGAAGTGACGCAGGGGCACATGCACAGAGGGACAACCATGTGAAGAGGCAGTAAGAGGGCAGCCATCTGCAAGCCAAGGAGACAAGGAGAGAGGCCGCGGCAGAACCCAACTCTACCGGCACTTTGATTTGGCCTTCCCACCTCCAGAACTGTGAGACAACAAATGTTAGTTAAGACCCCAGAGTGCTTTTCTGTATGACAGCCCTGGGAAACTATTACATAACTCTCAGCCCCTAGTCCGGTGATGTAACTATATAAGCACAAAGTAAAAGTTAGGAGGACCAACCAAGAGAAAGAATGAAAAGTCATGTTGCCAAGAACATATAAGCAATGCATTTTACAAGAGAGCCTTCTCCCCACCCCTAGGACACAGGAGAAAATTTTCTGGAGAAATAGAACCCAAAGAGCATGCCCAGGGGGACACTAGGCAGAGAGGAGGGGGCGTGGGGGGTGAGGCATGGACCAGACACAGGACTATTAGAGGGAAGTCATTCTGAATTGAGACCCTGCCTGCTTCCCCGGCCAATTCGGCTGAAATTACTACACCTGGCGTAAGAGGAGAGATCCTCTGAAGACTGAACCAGGCCAGCAGCGAAGGCTTCCACTCGCAGAAATTCCAATCAGCTTTTTGGTACCTTACTTAAGTAAATGAACAGCCAAGGGTTATCCAGACATTTGGAGAAAGCCTCCAACAGAGAAGACTAACACCAAAACATACAAATAAATGGGAAAAGAATTTGTGGGAATCATGGAAAATGCAAAGTGTGAAAGAAGATATCAGAGAAGCCAGAAATTATATCTTCAAATCAAATACTGCATCCATAAAATGAGAATCAACTGCAGTAAAAAAGGAAACACGGGAGAAAAAGAAAGAGCTCCTGGAAATTAAAAACATGATGGCTAAAATAACAATTTTGGTCAATGAGTTGGAAGCTAAGTTCAACAAAATCTTTCAATAAACTGGAGCAAAGAAGTGAGCAAAGTAGTAAGAAACAGTGAGATCAGAGTCATCCAGAAGGCCCCAAATCTAGTGGAACCTTGGTTCTTGAACTTAATTCATTCCAGAAGGCTGTTTGAAAACCAAATCATTTTTTTCCCATTAGAAACAATGTAATTTGAATTTATCTGTTCCAGACCCACAAATGATTCCCTGTTTTAACCTTGCTTGTATACAATACATGTCTAATGTACTATTTAATCTATAAACACTTAAAAAATAAAAAGGACATGAAATGTATAGTAAAAATGAAAATTCAATAATAACAAGCAGCAGTAAAAGTAAAAAAAAACATGAAACTATTCACAGCACTATTTCCTAAGATGTTAATAACATGAGGTTTAGTGGTAAACTGACTCATACTTGCACATTCTCCCCTTTGTTGCCTGAGAGACACGTGACTGATCATACAGTTATCAGCGTGAAAGGGTTGAAAACCAAATTGTTCAAGGCGGGAGATGGTCAGGAACCGAGGTCTGACTGTATTAGGAGTTCCAGAGATCAGTGAAGGAAAATCAGCAAAGGTGTAAAACAGGGAAGGGCTCCAGAATTGCAGGATGAGTATCCAGGCTGAAGGGGCTCACAGACACCTTGCATGAGCAAGGAAAATGACTCATACTGAGGCATGGCCTTATGAAATTTCGGAACTTCAATGAGCAAAGATCCCAAATGCTTCTGGAGAAAAAGAAAAACAGACTGCATGTGAAGGACCAAGAATCAGAATGGCAAGAGACTTCTTAACAGCAACACCAAAACCTAGAAGTCAGTGAGTGGAATTGCCCCATCCCCACCACCAAATTCTGAACAAAAATAATTATTAATCTAGAATTCTACACACTATCAATTTATCAATCAAGTTATCAAGCCACCAAAACCGTATCTTCCATGCATCCTTTCTCAGAAAGCAACTACAGGATGCACTCCACCGAAAATGAGGGAGTAAACCAAGGAGGAGGAAGACCCAGGGAAGGTCCAACACAGGAAATTTCCAGGAAGAAGAGGGGTTAGTGCAAATGGAGCTACCTGTATGTACATATCCCCATATGTATATATTAGAGGTCCAGTGCACAAATTCATGCACGGGTGGGGTTCGGCCAGCCTGTCCAATTGGGGCAATCAGGGCTGGCCGGCCAGAGGGAGAGGCCATGGGAGGTTAGCTGGCCAGCCCCGCCCCCATCAAGCCGGTTGGCAGGCTGCAGTGTGCTGTCGTTCCAGTCATTCTGGTCGCTTGGCTTTTATATATAAAGATATGACTTCCAGAAAGCAATAAATGAATATATACCAATATATAAAAAGTAGGTATACATGCATGTATATATTATTTGTAGAGAATCTGGTGGGTTTGTTCATGTGACAAGCTGCATTGTATTTTCCTGAGCATTGGGAAAGAAATAACCAGTGATTTCAAGAAAACTCTGCAATTGCAAAAATGCAGCAATTACTAATTACAGTTGTGCATGAAACGTGTATAGAATCAGAGTGTATTCCTTGGCTCAATAATAAGAAATACTTAAATTAGTTTTTTAATAATGAAAAAAAATTGACTATAGTTAACCAAAAATTGTTTCAAAATACTGGAATGGTTAGAGAAGGTAAGAGGAAGAGTATTCTAAAAGACTAAAAAATCTTCATCTACCATAGTAGGAAGTCAATAGATGAAAGCTAAAAGTGAGCATGAACCAAGAAAGCAGTAAGAGCACATATGTAGCAACTTGGAGGTAAGTCTCTGAAGACGCCGCTGAAAGAGTTCGGAGCTGTAGTTCAGAGCCGTAGCATATGGGGGGCCAGGGTCCTGCTGATTTTTGTTCTAGGCACTATTTTGGCTTCAGCACTAACTGACATCTTGAACTATGGGCACACCGTATCTTTTAAAGATTATACATTTTCAAGGGGGATGGGAGGAAAGATACCTTTATGAGGAAGTTCTCACAATGGTGATACTATCCTCTTTTTTCCAGCTTCAGACACCAAAGCTCGGAGAGGATTTGTGCCTCCCGGGGGTGGGGATCTGAACTCCCGCACAGAGCCCCAGAGGACAATGGCCTGGTGAATGAATGCCCAACTCATATATTTAAGTGGCTGGTGGGGAAAAATAGAAAGAGGGGGAGAAGTGGCAGGGCAGGGGACTCCAGAAAGAAGGCTCTCTGAGAAGGCCTCAGACTCATGCAGACCGGAGGCAGGAAAGTGCCTGGGAGAGGCCACTCGAGGCCACATGAATCTAAGGCAGACTAGCCAGGAAGCAACCCCAGAGTCAGCAGCCTCAGCCTTCCTTGGCCTCGGAGAGGGGGACAGAGGTCTCTGCCCCTCCTAAGAGACATCACAGCTGCCCTGTCCACCTTCTACTTTCTGTAAATGCCAAAAGCCTCTGTTTAATAACAACACCCCTCCTTGCCCAGGCCCCTTGGGGGACCCTCGCAGGATGAGTATTTCTCAGAAAGCTTGCTCCGTAGACGATGGGCCCCATAGCTGGGGTGTATTTCCAAGCTGTGCCCCAAACCTCCACAGAGAACCCCTGAAATGTTCCCAGTGGAACCCAGTGGCCTATGCAGAGGAGAAGGATGGGCTCAGGGCTCCCCACAGGACACAGAGGTGAAGCATCAATTTCACATATGGCATTTGCTCCCGAGGGCAGGGTTGGTACAGGGGCTCCAGCCTGGGGTGGTTACAATTTGGGGCCATGTGGAGAGAAATTAAGCTTTATTTTTTACTAACCTCTACCTGAGATGTAGCTAGGCAGCAAACCACTGTGGTGTCACCACCAGAAATGGCACATCCTGTGAGAGGGACTGCAAACAGCCCGAGATAACGTTACGTCCAGGCCTGTCTAGGCCAGGGCAGGGCCGGAGAGCTCAGGATGAATCTCACACCCACCCTTCCGGACACCAGAGCAGCCAGCCAAGGGTGGAAAGGGCCAAGGACACACAGTGCCCACAGTCCATGCCCGCCTCTGTGGCCCCATGAATGCCACTCCAAGCTTAGGGAAGGGACATCTAGTACTGTGCCTTCATGCCCCAGGATGCTGCTGGCCAGAGCACAGAGAACACTGAGGGCTTACAGGTTGGTTCTGGCAAACAGACTTGAGATCCTGACCCTCTCTGGGGTCCCCCTACCCCTGATCCCACCTAGTTCCTCTGTCAGGTCCCACACCCTAGTCCCTCATGGAACCTGGCCAGGCCCCATCCCATTCACACTGGCTGGGGCAGAGCACTCCTTCCAGGCACTTGTCAGTCCTGGCTGCACAGGCAGCAGGCTGGGTCTCTCAGGCTGACAGGCCCTTGAGGGAGGGCCTGTGTCTGTGCTCTGATGCCCTCCAAGGGCCCCAGCACCTGAGTGGTCATGGCACCCATGGTCAGCTGGAGACACACCAGTGCTCAGCCCATCGCCTCTGATTCCGACAAGCTCAGAATCACCCAGACCAGTGGTTGGCAAACTGCAGCTCGCGAGCCACATGTGGCTCTTTGGCCCCTTCAGTGTGGCTCTTCCACAAAATACCACGGCCTGGGCGAGTCTATTTTGAAGAAGTGGCGTTAGAAGAAGTTTAAGTTTAAAAAAATTGGCTCTCAAAAGAAATTTCAATTGTTGTACTGTTGATATTTGGCTCTGCTGACTAATGAGTTTGCCGACCAATGACGCAGGCAATCCCCTGCCCAGCTCGCCCAGAAGGCAATGCTGTTGAGCTTTACCCCGAAACCCCCCACACTCCAGGGACCCAGTTTCTAGTTAATACTCTTCACTGTCCTGAGAGGCAGGCCCAGGACTGGAAACTGAGGCAGGGCGGGCACTGGAAGGGCCTGGCGCTCTGCCCCCACTGGCCCCTGCTCCATATTGGGGACTATGTGGCCACGAGGGTGATGCCTCCTCCTGTGCACAGGGCGCCCTGCTGCAGAGGCTGCTGCGCGGGATAATAATCTGTGCCCTGTCCCTGCAGCAGGAGCAATTCATTCTCCCTCTCCATTTCTCTCCTCTCTCTCCCCTCCCAGCCTCCCGCTCTTCACCATCCACCCATCTTCCTGTCCCTGCATCCCCTTCTTCCCTCCCCTTACCTTTCCTTCCCTTCCTCTTTTCTCCTCCCTCTCTCCTGTCTCTCTCTGTCCCTCCCTCCCTCCCATCTGTCTCTCTCCCTCTGTCTCCGTCTCTGTGTCTCTCCCCTCACCCCCTCCCATTGTCTCTCTACCAACGTCCTCCCTGGCTTGCACATTGCTGCCTTTCCTCCTCCGGCTCAGGTCTCCAGCTAATAGGACACTGTGCCTGTGCACACCTCATGGTCACTGTCACCCAGCCACCTCCACCTGAGAAAACCCTGACCTCTGCTATAGTTCTGCCACATTCTCTTGAGGACACACACACACACACACACACACACACACACACACACACTTCCTCCAAATTGGGCCCCGCACTGTGGATGCTGCCACTCAGCCTCCACACAGGGAGCTTGAGTCCCCACTCTGTCTGTGGGATGCTGGACTGAGGGAGATACCCAGATGGGCTGTGGGCTGGGGCCTTCATCCCCGGTGCTTATCTCCTGTCTTCTTTCTCCTAACAGTCGGGTTGGTTCTGTGTAGACCCAAAGGGTCAGGCCACGGCCTCCACTGCCCAGGAGGGTCTGGCCTCAGATGTGGCCCCTTCTGCTCTGGCACAGCCAAAATCACGCTGGTTCCCAGGTGGCCTTGCTCCCTCTGCCCCTGGGCACTTACTCATGCTTCTCCTGGAACATATGTGGTACCCCAGCCTCAGGTCCCCATGGAAAAGTCTCTTCCAGAGGCTTCTCTCAGATACCCCAGATGCCAGCCCAGTCTCTGTTAGCCTGGCCTAGCCCTCCTTCCCATCAGCATCAAAACTCAGGAGCTGTGTCCCTCACAGAGCCCTAGGGCTATCTATTCACTGCTATTCCTGGAGCCAGCTCATTGCCTGGCACAGAGTTGATGCTCAATAAATACCCCTGTGGGTCCCAACTTCCCTGCAGACACCACAGCTATTCTCTCCCAGCTGGTAAAGGAGACCATCAATGCCCCCCATCAAAGCCTCTGCAGTGAGGACAGGGTCACCTGACCTCCTGGCCAGTGGGCAGTGGTCCAGGTTCTATTAAGTTGACACTTCCTGAGCACCTACTATGTGCCTGGCATCGTGCGAGGTACTCTATGGGCAAGAGAAAGGCATCCACACAGGGAATCCACCATCCATTAGGGGAGACCACATGCAAATAAGCATTGTGTGTGTAGTGGGGCAGCAGTCAGGAGTAGGGGCTGGAGTCTAAGTCACTGTGGGATCTACTATATATATATATATATATATATATATATATATATATATATATACACACACACACACACACACACACACACACACACACTAGTATATTTTAAAAACCTTACAATTCAACAATAAAAAGACAAATAACCCAATTTTAAAGTGGGCATGGATCCGAACAAACATTTCTCCAAAGACATACAAATGGCCAATAAGAAGATGAAAAATGCTTAACATCATTAGCTATTAGGGAAATGCAAATGAAAACCACCGTGAGATACCACTCCACACCCACCAGGACGGCCATAATAAAAAAGACATAATAATAGGTGTTGGGAAAGCTGTGGAGTAACCAGGATCCTCAAACACACCGTTGTTGGGAATGTAAAATGGTGCTGCCGCCCTCGAAAACAGCTCCTCAAAAAGGTGAAACATGTGACCCAGCACTTCCGTTTGTAGGTATCTACCCAAGAGAGTGGAAAACATACATCCACATGAAAACTTGCACAAGAATGTTCATAACAGACTATTCACAAGAGCCCAAAGGTGGGACCAACCTGAATGTCCATCAACTGATGAATAGATCAATAAAATGTGGTCCATCCACACAATGGAACATTATTCAGTCTTAAAAAGGAATGGCGTTCTGATGCATGTGACGTGGATAAACCTTGAAAACATTATGTTAAATGAAATAAATCACATGTAATATGATTCCATTTGTACAAAATATCCAGAATAGGCAAACGCATAGAGACAGTAAATTAGTGGTTGTCAAGGAGGTGACTACAAATAGGGGAAGCTTGGTGGAAGACACAAGGGATCTCTCTGTACTATTTCTCACAATGCATGCAGATCTACAATCATCTCAAAATAAAAAAGGTTAATTACAAAACCACAAACACCAGATAGTGTTGCTGCCCTTTCTCTGACATTCGGACAAAATCCAAAGTCCCTCCCGAGGCCGGGAAGGTCTCTGAGCTCAGTCAGACTCCCAACCGCCACCCCCCCCCCCCCCACCACCACCACCAAGTCTGCTGCAGCCTCATGCCTCTTCCTTTGGTTCTTGGAACAAGCCAAGCTTGTTTGGCCTCTGAGCCTTTGCACATGCTGTTCTCCCTCCCTCACGCTCTTTCTCCCATGCTCCACACATCCTCCAGCTCTCCACTGATATATCATGCAGCATTCATTGTCCAACTGTGACTTCCAGAGCTCCCCTCCTCCCCCGCTGTAGGTCCTGTGGCCACACCAGGGCTCCAGTGAGCCACCCTGCAGTGAGCAGCCCTGCAGACCGGGTCCCTGCCCTCTAGGAGCTTCTAGTCACAGAAGCCACTAGTTACAGTACACAGGAGCACGTGCAATAATGGAGGGCCCAGAGGAATTGCAGAGGCCAGAGGAGGAGTGCCCTACACCTGGCAAACCCACCCATTACCCCACACCATCCTCACCAAAGTGCATTTCCACTATTGCTCCACCACCCCAAACTACCCACAAGCAGCTAGGCCTCTGAACTGAACAGTGAACAACCAAATGGCCAGGGGCAGGGCTAGTGGGTACCGCACTTTCATAACAGAAAGGTTATGCACAAAAGTTAGCCAGACAGTCCCTAAGCTGACAGTGGAGTACCAGCTCATGGCCCCTTGGTCTTGCTTTTACAACTAGCCTCCAAGTAAGATGAGGGTGTGATGCCTGGTATTCCTGGGAGGGGCCTCCTGCCTCCCTTATTTCACGAAACTCTCCCCATTGAAAAGCCCTCCTGGGCCTCCCTGCAGTCAGACTGCCACCCACTATACCTAGAAATGCCTCACATCCTTCCTAGGCATCTTCACTCCTGAGGCACAGACTGACTGGGAGGGGCACAGGTGCATCTCAAGGCCTCTACTTAGGAGCCCCTGCATCAGATGGCCCAGGTATGTGATCCTGCTATAGACTCCCGAGCTCTCTTCTGGGGAGCCTGTCCTGGGGCCCGGGGTAGGTGATTCAAACTGGCGACCACATATTGCTGAGTTCCAGCATCTCCCGCTGCCCCCTCCTGGCCTTTGCTTTGATTCCACAGGCCTGCAGGATTCTGCTGGCTCCGCCCACCTCCCATCTCCCACTCACTATGCTCAATGAGACCCATCTCTGTACATTTAGGCATCTGTGGAGACTGGCAGGGCTCTTATCCTGGGGCCCATGGATAAGTCCCAGGGAGTCTGTAAACCCCATAAGTGTCCACAAACATGGCATGTGTACAAGGACATGTGTGTGTCCTGGGAAGGGACCCACAGTTTTGTCACACTCTCAGAAGGGCCTGGAAGCACACACAAGTTTATGAACTGCTGGGTAGAGGCCCACTGAAGGCCAGGTTTAAGAAGACCGTGGTGTCATCTTTCCCAGCCTCTCCTGTGCTTTAGACACTGGGCTCCTCTCTGGGCCTCTCAGGTTCCCCATGTGTAAAGCAAGGACGTGGCTGAAATAACTGCTCCATCACTGGGTGCTAGAGATAGTTCTGGAGCCAGTCAAGTCCCAATGTCTACATATGACCTCATCAAGCCACGTAACCCGGTGAGACTCACTCTTCTCGTCTCTTAAATGGGAGCACATGGCTTATCTCAAAGCACTGCCTTCTTTAAGGATCAAAAGAGATAACATTTATGGTAAAGCACTCAGCCCGGTACTCAGAACAAAGTAGACATTTAAAAACTGCATCCTTCTTTCAAAGGACTCTCCCTGGCTTCCGTGACTCTAGGTTTTACTTATATGCTTTGGAGCCCTGTCCAAAAGACGTCTGCAAGACACCGCAGTGAGCTGAAGAGTGACCTGCCCCCCTCCCAAGCTACATGTACATCCTAACCTCAGATACCTGGATGGACCCTTATTTGTGAAAAGGGTCTTTGCAGATGCAGTGAAGTTAAAGAACTTGAGATAAGATCATCTAGGTTTTGGCTGGGCCCTAAGTCCAATGGCAGGTGTCCTGATAAGAAAGGAAGAAGAGAAGGCACAGACACAGAGAAGACCACGTGGCGACAGAGGCAGAGACATAAGAGTGCTCTTCCTTACTGCATTCTAGGTGTTGTTCTTGGAAGCTTCCTACTCTCTTTCAGTTTAATGAAGCACATTAGTTTCATGAGCCACATGACCAAGAGTTTGAGAACCTCTGTCTAGAGCAGCGACTCTTGGTCTTGCCTGTTCTTATCACATACGAAGGCTGGGTGCCACCCTCTAAGATCCTGGCTGAGTGGGGTTGGATGGAACCCCAGATGCATCCCGGGGATTCTCATATGCAGCTGGGGATGCTTTGGAAGAGAGGCCCTCGATCTGAGCTGCACACCAGAGCCACCTGGACAGTTTACAGAAGAACCCCAATGCCAGGCTGCATGCAGGCCACCTCAGTCAGCCCAGGCTTCAGCATCTTCCAGAGCACCCAGATGACTACATGCACAGCCAAGGTTGGCGCTCATGTGCTAGAGCAGTGCTTTCCACACTTGAACCTCCTGGACATCTCCCAAACACTCGGATTCTAACCCTGAAGATCTGCATTAGGGCCTGAGATTCTGCATTTGTAACTGTCTCCCAAGGGACCATCTTGGTGGGGCCGCAGACCAGCAACTTCAGCATCAATTGAAACTTGTAAGAAATGTGAATTCCTGGGCAAGAGATCTCAGGCCCAAAAATTCAGGGGTGGGGTCAGCACTCTGTTGAATCTGCCCTCCAGGCAATCCTGATCTACACACAAGTTTGGAGAATACTGGCCTGGTGACAGACAGTAGCAAGCCAACAACACCCTGCCCAACTCCTGTGTTCCTACAGCAGCACAAACAGACCTTTGATTTTTTGACACCTCCAAAAGCACCAGGGTACCCTCCCTGGGTCCCAATGAAAACCTGTGACATTCCTGGGAAGGTGGGAGATAGCACATGTTGAAGGGAAAAAAGTGTTATGATTCTATCAGAGAGATGAGAACTCTGAGGCTGAGAGAGGACACGCTTTCTTCAAAGTCAGCAACTTCAGTATTGGAGCAACAGCTGCCCTGCCCACCTTTCCAGATTCAACTCAGGGGTCCCCTCCCCTGCTCATCTTTGCTAGCACTTTGAAATGAATGCTTCTCGTGAAATAGTGCTCCAAAATGACTTCTGGTGGTGACTGGTTTGCAGCATTAGAACATTATCACTCTATGGTTCACTGTATTCAACACCATCCATCGTATTCAGGTAAAACACTAGCAAAGACTTATGAGCAATGGCAGAGCCAATAACAAAACAAAGTTGATCAGGACTTACAACAGTGATACTTTAAAGAGAGCTTTAAATTTTCCCTTTACTGGTCTATGTCCAGTTCTAAGTTCTTGCAATGAGATGGACATGTGAAATGATGACGGTGATTGAAATTATCCAATACTACTGCATTTCCCAGTTCATTCATTCCACAAATATTTACTGAGTGGCCACTGTATGCTGGCACTGTTTTAGTCCCTGGAAGCTTACTTGCGCTCCACCAGCACTGTCCAAGAGGACTTCCCATGATGACGGGAATGCTCTACCTCCACACTGTCCAATACGTACCATCACTAGTCACATGTGGCTACTGAGCACTTGAAATGTGACCAGTGTGGCCGAGGCACTGAAATGTATACATTTTATTGCATTTTAACTCATTTAAATTTAAATTCAAATAGTCACACGTGGCCAGTGGCCACTGGATTGGGCAGGGTTGGTCTACATGCCTACCTCATTGATGCCTATTTAAAAAGAACAGTGGTAAAAGAGCTTTTCACTGGCTGCTACAGACCAGATCATTCCTTTGCCTGCTTTTGGTTGTACACTTATAACCCCTGCACGCTCTATGGAAACTGAGCACATACAACCTGAGGCAGAAGTCAACCTCAGACTTTAGAGTGACTCCTACAAGTCTTACTAAAGAACCCGCCCCAAACCCGCCTACATCAGCTGGGAGAGGCTCCCCCAGTGCAGCAGGAAACACCAGGAAGGTACTCAACTTTTTTAGAGAAGACTGACAGGATTGGGGTGAAAAATAGGCAAACACCCCCAGTGGTGTTGTTTCTTGGAGTAAGGAACCCACACAGTGACAGAACGCGAGCACGCTGACTTCTGATAGCCAAGTGCGCAGGACGGGTCCAAGGAGAGGTGGTTTGGCTGGGAGAGGAGGCCTGGAGAATTAGAGCAAAGCCAGCCGCCCAGGCAGTGTGTGGGGGGAGCTCTCCAAGGTTCTGAAGAGCCTCCTCTCTCCTAAATGAAGACAGGCGGATGGACCCAAGAGAGCCAGCCTCTTGGTCTCTAAACCACAGACCCTGTTTGTGGCAACGCCAGAACCTCACAGCGTTCACCTTCATCTACCATGTGGCTTCTCACAAACCAGACCAGAAAACTACAAATTGAAGGAGTGGCTGATCCAAGAGGGGATGGACCACTGTCAAAAATGAAAACAAACATTACTCTTTTTCTAGTGCACACAACTCTAAACATCCTGTCATTTAAGGACATAATGAGTTTTACATACAAAATTACCAGCTCAGAGTTGGTAGCTAGTAGTGGAGGCCTGAGGAAAATTAAGGAAGCAAAGGAGTCTTATAGAAAAACCGCAGAGGTTCTTGGCCCTCCCTCTATAGTCACTATCACCCTGTTTTTCCGGGGTCTCCCTCTCTAGCCAGATGGGCCCACAGCCCCCTTTTGTCAGGATAGCTGCATTAACTGTTAACATCAGCCAGAGGCTACTCACTGACTTTGGTGGAGTGGCTATTTTCGGAGGGTGCTGATCCTCACTTCCTCACCAGCCCATTCGGCTTCCTAATATAAAGCCCATCAAATCGCTCCAGGGCTGTGCTGGGTGAGGGAGTCTTCAGTAACACTTCTTTCTCAGCTATTATTGGCAACAAAGAACTAGTTATTTGCTTTCCCCTTCTCATTTCACCTTCTCCCTCTCCAAAGAGGCTGAAAGAGAATTTCTGAGGAGATGCTTTTATCTCCCATAGCTGAGTGCTGGATTCTTTTTCTTTTTGAAAGGAGTTCTGATGGCCCACTTCCACCTAACCTGGGCATTTGGATTTTTAAAAAAAAATTTACTTTTGCCCTGGCCAGTTTTTCCCAGTGGATAAGGACTGAAGGGTCCCAGGCTGGATTCCGGTCAGGGGCACGTACCTTGGTTGCAGGTTTTCTGGCCCTGTTCGGGGTGCATGCAGGAGGCAACCAATCAATGTGTTTCTCTCACATCAATGTTTCTGTCTCTCCCTCTCCTTTCCACTTTCTCTAAAAATCTATGGAAAAATATCCTTGGGTGAAGACTAACCAAAAAAAAAAAAAAAAATTACTTTCACATATTTATGGCTAAGTACCAAAAATATGCCCAAAGGTTGCTTATTTTGTTTGGATGAGGGGTTTCTCCCTTCCTATGGGCATTAACTGCATAAACGTATGTTTAAAGAGGAAAGGACATATTCTGCTCCATCTGTAATCTGAGCCCTCCTCTAGGCCAGCGCTCTCCCTCTGGGAGGGCTGCTTCTCAGGAGCAGGAATCGTAGGGGGTGGAGTACTTGGCCAGAGAACAAAGCTGGGCGGGTGCACGTGGCTGTGTTTTGGGGGACAGGATGGAAAACGTCTCTGGGTGACAGGTGTGTTGTGCGCCTGCGCGCGCAGGCGCCGGGAGATCTGAATTTTGACTGTGGGCGTGTGTGATTTGTGTGGGTGGAGGGATCTGGGACGGTGAACGGAATCTGTGTATGAGGGGGAGAGGCCGGGTGTGTGAGATGACTCATATCTTTCAGGCTGTGGGAGGGTTTATTTGCAGGGGGTAACTTTTGGTCCCAGGGACCCCATGTACATGGCACCCAGGAAGAAATATTTACCTGTGCAGCTTAGCACAGGGGTCCAGCGAGTGGAGAAGAGGCAATGGGCCTGGTGGGACTGGACGTGGGGGGGTCCAGGTGTAGCGTCTGCGAAAGTGCACTTGCCTACAATTCTGGGCTGCTGCACCCAGAAGAGAAGAATGGGTGTGGAGGAAGAGGGAAGAACAAGGAGGTAGTTTGAACCTGGCGGTTTAGAGAGCGGTGTTCCACACAAAAGCCAGGCTCTGGTATCGCCATCCTGAGTGTGAATCCGGGTGTGGCCCAATGCTCATCTGCCTTCTCTGAGCCTCCACTTCCCAATGTGGGAAATGGGAGGAACAATCCTGGAGAGGTACAGAAATTAAGTGCTATAATTCACCCAAACACTCGCCTCATTCCCTACACACAGTGAGTGTGTACTATTGCTATGTATTGTCCTTTTCAATATCATCATTGTCATGTCTGGCTATTGGTTCTGAAAAATAATCATTACACATTGAATTCACTGCATTCATTGCATGTGAACTATAATAATAAAACAGTGATAAATAATAATGAATGCTTACTAGTATACCTGTGTACACCACCTCAATTAATCCCCACCTAATTTACAGGTGTTATTATCAGTCCTTTGAACATGTGAAGAAACAGAAACAAAATAATATGGGAAGTGAAATAACTTGCCCAAGGGCACAGAGCAAAGGCACAGCTGGGATTCAAGCACAACAGCTGCAAACTCCACAGCATGTTCTCCTGCCATCCCACACCCCCAGCCTCACCATCACGGGGAGTCACCCAACACACTGTGGAAGCCGTTCAGCTCACTTCAATGAGCAACACCTGCCTTGCGCTCAGGGGAGGATGAACCTGAAGGAGGAGGCGTTGGCAGAAGTGTCTCCAGTTGAAATGGATTCCATACCAATTCCAGCTAAATGCAGAATACATTTGCCGTCTGTGCATTATTCATGAGTATCACTGTTTTCCCAAGTCAGCACTGGGAGCTGGGCTGAAGTTTGGGAGCTTTGCTGATGCCTGCCCAATATTCCCATCCTTTGTGCACAGGAAAAGTTGGACTGAAGCACTGATTCATTAAAGGCTCTGCCCGCTCGGAAGGGAGACCCATCACAGCCCACCAGCTGACCCACAGGGGAAGGCATAGAAATCCACTGTTTTGTTCTGGCGGATTAAGACGCCCCACTTTGGCTCTGCTTGCTTGATGGACTGCTTAAAGGTACACAGTCTCCACAGTCACCCCCTTCCTAATGAGAAGTGGGGCCATGTTCCAGCAAAATGGCCCCAGATTCTGGGCTTGATTATCCCAGACCAGAAGGGTCAATTCCATTTTCTGCCATGCCACATCACAAACCACAAGGGAGCAGCTGGCCCTGGCGCCCTGCATTGGTATGCTGCCTCTGTTGGCATACAGGTGGTATGATGAGGGCAGATCAGGGTTCAAACTCTCAACTCTGCCGCCAAAGGCTGAGGGCCTGGCTCCTGGGCCTTACTACCCTCATCTGTAAAATGGTCATGAACCCCTCCATCATGTGATACTCAAGCAAGAAGATGCAGCGGGGAAGATCTTCAAGGAGCTGAATGCTGCTTAGCTGGTTGGATGGGGGATAGAGACCAAGGACATAAATCCAATAAAAGAAGTGTTTCTCATATCAACATGTCAGACCCTAAACTCATGGCCAGCCACAGAACCAGATCCTCTCTTCCCCCAGTAATCACAATGTAATTAACCACCCTTCCTTCTAAAGTGGAAGCTCTATGAGGGCAACATTTCTGTCTGCTTTGTTCACTGCTGTTTTCCCAGAGTCCAGAGCACCTGCTCAATGTAGGCACTCAGTAGATATTTGTTGAACGAAGAACAGAATTCCACAGGCCACTAAAGATGTCCAGGGAAGGTGGGCACACTGGGGTGCTAGACCTCACCCTCAGAAATTCTGGCGAGCTCCTAATTCCTCTCCTCCACATGCCTCCACCCTGCCTGGGACCGTGAAGCCACTCTCCTGGCACAGGCACATCTGGGAGCACCTCTGGAGGGACGGATCTGCAGAGCAGCCTGGTAGCCCAGGGGTGACAACTGCCCCTGGGCTCCCGAAGTACCCAGCTGAGTGTGCTAGGCTGCTGTACCACCCACATCTGCTATGGGGGCCTCGCTGTGCATACACACAACACACACACACACACACACACACACACGACCTGGAACCCAGCAGATCCGTCTGCTAGCCAGGCCCCCACACCTCAGGGTCAGAGAACTTTCCAACCTGATCAGTGAAAACAACAGCAGCAGCACAGAAGAGGCCGCCTGGGACCAGAGCTGGGCATGGCTGTGACAGGCAGGAGCATTATATAATTAACTGCCCCCCACACCTCCTCCCCTTTGAGGAATAATGAACCCTGCCTCTCAGTTGCATAAGCCAAAATAATAATTACTCTCCAGCCCTCTGTCACCCCTGGATGTGGCCAGGGAGAGGGTGTTGAGCACTTGCTTCATGAGACTTGGAGGCAGCGGGAGGCAGGAAGAAGACCACACATACACTCATGATTTCTATGCCCATAGAAGCACACAAGTCACTGCTGTGCCCCACTCCTTGCCCGAGCCAGAAAAATTACCTGCCACTTCTGAAGATGAGCTCCCAGAGTGGGGAGGAGGTGGGGGGTTGGGGGAGGGGGCTGCATGTGGAGAGCAGGCTGGTTTGGGGTCTGGCTTCCAGGAACAGTAAATGCTCCATGCCTTTCAGATGCACCAAGGAGTGGACACTGGAGTGTCTGGGGCAGGGGGGGGTTAGCTGCAAGGCCACCAAGGCTCCCTGCACAGAAATCATCTTACAGCAGTGGTGGGCAGTGGGTGGGCAGCTCCCTGGCTTCCTGCACCAGCTTAGCCCTGAACGTGGTGGCATCTTAGAATGAAGGCACAGAGCATTCCCTGAACTAATGGGGAAAATGATTCAGCCACTGAACGGTGAGATTCCTGGGCTCTCGCTAAACAGATGGGCCTCCCTCCCTCCCTCCTTTCAGCAGCCTGCTCCGACAGTGCTAGCCCATGTCCAACCACCTAGAAGTTTATTGCCTTGTTGTGTTGGTTTGGGTTCGTGTCCCCCGCCTATAGCTCTCCCAATCGCTCTGTTTCCATTGGCTTGAGTTGATAAGGTCTGAGGAAGGCCCTTTGGCACCGCAGGAAAACAAGAAGCAAAGCTGGGGCCTGACTCCAGGAGGCCCACACCAAGGGAGCTCTGTCAACAAGGGGAGGGGGCCCTCCCCATCCCCTCTCCGCCCTCCGTGGGTCCCAGAGGAGGCCGTAGGCCCAATCTGGCCTTTCCGCAGGTTTCTGGCCTGCTCTTGGATGATGCACAGACACTCTGCTCAACTCTGCAACTCCAGGGCCTGGCTCTGCTCCTGGAAAGCCCCCAACATCCTTCAGCTGGCACACGCGTGCTATCCCCCACCAAGCAGTGGGGCAACCTGTAGCCAGGGCATCTGGGTCTCCAGAGAACCCCAGGAAATGCCCAGGTGCCCACGGCCCCACTGGAGGGAGAAGCTCAACTTCCCCAGAGATAAACAGAAGAGGCAAGAGAAGGTCCCTCCTCCGCCCAACCTCAGCCCGCCCGCACCGGCGCACCTACCTCCATCTGAGTAGGTCTCGGTGCCGTAGCCATCCTGCAGCCCGTTGCTCCAGGTCCCTTCGTACTTGGCCCCGTTGCCCGTGCACTCCCGCACCCCATAGCGCCCCTTAAATCCGTGCGTCCACTCGCCCTTGTACACCCACTTCCCCTTGCTCTCCAGGCCGATGCCGTGGCGCTTGCCCTGCGCCCAAGTGCCCTGGTACGTGTTGCCGCTGGGCCAGGTGTAGACGCCCAGCACCTCGAAGCCGTGGCTCCACGAGCCGGTGTATTCGCCCTGGCCCTTGGGGCCGGTGCAGACGCCATGGCCGTGCGCCTTGCCGTCCTCCCAGCCTCCACAGTAGGACCCTCCATCGTCAAAATTAAACCTACCCCCACTGGACATGCATGTAATTCGGTTTGCAAATCCCGCAAACGGTGGGGGGAAAAATAAGGCGATCGACAAACCGGATTCTTGGTTGGCTGGCTGGTTTTGTTTTGCTATTTTCTTTTCTTTCTTTCTTTCTTTTTTTTTTTTTTTTTTAAGGAAGAATGGAGAAAGCAAAAACACAGCAAGCAGATCCCGAGCGGCGGGCGGCCGCGGCGCCGGCTTCGGTGGAATTTAAGTCAATCGGGGGCGATTATTCATTTTTGAGCTGCGCCGCGGAGCCTGACCAGCGTCTCGCGCTCCCGCTGGAGACAGGACCGGAGGGGAGGAGGGAGGGGGAGGGGAGGGGAGGGGAAGGGAAGGAGGGGGCAGGAGCAGCAGCGCTGGTGCAAACGGCTCCACCTCAGCGCCTAGTGCCCCTCTGAGGCGAGCCCGCGGGGCTGGCCGCGCAGGCCGGTGCGGGGACAGAGGCTCAGGCTCGGGGCGCAGGCTTCCACCTGCGGCTGCCGCTCTGCGGGCTCCCGAGGGCGGCGGCGGCGGGGCCCGCGGGCGGCGGCACGGGCGGCGGCGCGGGCGTCTGCACCATATTGGGGGCCGCGGGCCGGGCCGGGCCGGGGCGGCGGCGGCGGCAGCAGCAGCAATGCGGCGGGTCGGGCAGTGGCGGCGGCGTGCGCTGGGAGCCCGGCCGGCGCGGCGCGCGCCCGCACCCTACCCGCGCGCCCCCGCCCGCGCGCCCGCTCGCGCGCCCCCGCGCCCCCGCCCTGGCCCCCAATCCCTGGCGCGCCCGCGGCCTGAGAGGGGCGCTGCCGGGCGTGGCAGAGGGCGAGGGGCGCCGGCGGGGACCCCGGGCGCTCCGCCCTCATCCCCCACCCGGCGCTCCGGCCCGCTAGGCTTCCCCCTTTGCCTGGGTCCGCCTGGAAATAGGGGTCCAGCCAGGGCACCCCAGCCCCCACCTCTCCCGGCACTTGGATTTAAAGGGACAGGAACTGCGTAATGGGAAGGCGCCCAGCACCCCGAGCGCTTTCTACCCCTCCCGGGAGCTTCGAGTAAAGCCCGGCCGTGCAGGCCCGGGGCTGTCTGAGGATACCCCGAATGTTTCCGCTCCCCAACCCCGTTCCTCGCCTATCCCTCCTGGCTCCTATCTGCGACGCCTGCCCCTGGCTTGACTAGAGAAGCTCTTGGCAAACCACAGGTGGTTTTCCCCATGATAAATAAGCGGTCCTTTTCCTTACAAGCAGTTTAGTTCCACATGTGGGGGGTGGGAACGCTTGCCTCAGAAAACATGTCCCCTCCCCTTAAATGAAAAGAAAGTCCTGCCATACGCACACACTTGGACTAAGATACCCCCATCCCCATACGCCCTAGACAACAGGTAGCCCCCAACTCCGGAAGTGGTCGCGCTTTGGGAGTAAGGTGGAATCTCCTACGTTACTAGGTCTCTCTCCACACATACTCCCACCCCCACCCTCACCCCCAAGAGATGGTAGCTGATTCCTGGATCTGAGTATACTGGGACCAATTTAAAATGCATTTCCTGGACCATAAATCCACAGGCAGAGCCCGAGTTCCCAGCTCTCCAGCGCTGGGAGGGGGTGGGGGGACTGCGCGGGGGTCCGGGCTAATTGGAGTGCGGGCAGGTGTCTCCGATGGCGTTGAGGCAGGAATTGCAAACTAGGCAGTGGAAGCTGAGATTTAGAAGGGGCGCAAATTGAAACCTCCAATTAGCCAGGGGCTCTGCTCAGCCTTCTCCCCCTATGGGTAAACAGACCCTTAGTGGAAAACTAGCCCCCGCTCCGACCCCCAAAGTTCAAGCTCTGACTTCTTGTCTTGCCCTAGGCACCCAAACCCCCTCCCTAAAGTGCCACCAGTCTGGAGGGCAGTCACCTCCTTAGCCACCCCCTTGGGGAGGTAGTTTAGGTAGTTTTGTTTAGCTCTGTGATTTGCAGTTGCAAAGATTGCAAAGATTCTAGCCCTGTCCCCAGTACTTCTCTGAATGCCTGGGGGTGGATTTGTTGAGTGGGGCACATCTTGGACGCAGTAGAAGTTTGCTCTCCAGAACACCTGGCGATTTTCCTTCTAACCCTGCAGTGCACCTGTGCTTCCGGTTCGCTGCCTCCTGGCCAGCACTTGGTATTATCAGACTTCCTATTAGGTTTCCATTTATTTTATTTTGTCAATCTAAATGGGTGTGAACTAGCATCTCAGGGATGTTTGGTGAAAATGAAAAATTACATATAGTAAATACGTAGGCCAAAGGGCTGCAGATTTTCCTTACAAGATTCAGGTTCAAATCCTGCTTCCAGGGCTGGCCGGTTGTGTGGCTTTGGGCAGTGATTTAATCTCTGAGCTCAGTGTTCTCATCCATAAGATGGGCATAATGGTAGTTACCATAAGGTTGCTGTGAGAATTCAAGTAGCTGGGTGCCCAGTGCATGGTAAGCACTGAAGAAATAGGAAGTCATGTTATTAGGAGACCAGCCCCCACCCCCACCCCAGCAAAGATCATGGGTTCCAATGTGGAGCCCCCCGGCTTTCAACCTGCTCCATCCCAAACACTGTTGACATAAAACTGCTGTTTCTCTTGTACACTCGGCACTTTCTTCCATTTCATTTACAACCTGATTTTTGCTGATTCAGCAGCCCTTCCTCATAGAAGCAGTAGATTGCAACTGAGATCTTATTGGCTGCAAGCAATTGCTGGTCAGCACCCTCTACCTCTGGGTAATGCATACCCTTCCCCTGGCAATTCCAATGCACCCCTCTCCCCCACCACGGATCCTCCCTCCTCTCCCGTGCATGGTCAGATTCACTCCAGCAGTGACAGACTCTACTGTCTAGAATGCAGATATTAGAGGCATTCATTTTGTGCAATTTGGAAATTGTTCTCCCATAAAGTGGGGCTGGAGGCATTGATTTCATTTTGGAAGAAACTCTCCAAGACTACAAACTTCAAAACAAAAACCAGGGAGAAAAATAAGAGACTATACCACTTAGCAGTATAGTTCACGGCTGTGATGAGAATCTCACATTAGTGATCCCATGGGCACTCCTTGGGTGACCTGGGCTTATACACCCTCCTTTCATAAAGACCAACATGGAGCATACCTGAGTGAAGTGTCTGGCCAAAGGGAAATAATGACCAAGCAGGATTCCAGCCCAGGTGGTCTGGTTTCCCAGCCTGTAACCTTTCTGGCCTCTAGGCATTGTACTGCCATTCCCTTCTCCCAGTTCCCGTGACCATGACTGGGAAGTGTTCTGGCTTCAGCTCCTGAAAGGCCTTCTGTTTCCTGTAGAGAAAACACCCTCCCTTATCTCCACAGAAGCCTATTGTTTCCTTCAGAAACTGAACTACAATCTAGTTACCTGTCTTCTGGCCTGTGCGGTGTTTACCCCCACACGGCATCAAGATGCCCCATTCTGGGGGCTCTCCTATAAGGTGACATGGACACTCCTCCTGCTGGGAGGTGGGCTAGCTGGCGAATGTAGCAGAAGTGACACAGTGTGACTTTGAAAGTCAGGGCATCAACAGTGACAGCTTCAGCCTCATGCTCTCAGGATGCTAGAGCTTGGAACAGAGCTCCATGCTATAAGGAAGCCCAAGCAGTCTGAGGAGAGGCGCACAAGGAGAGAAACAGGGCCTCCAGCCCACAGCCCCAGCTGGGCTCCCACCCAGCCCAGCACATATTGGCAGCCATGTGAGCACACCATCTTGAACTAGATCCTCCAGCTCAGGCAGACCATCTGGAGCAGAGACCCCACCCATGGAGCTTTCCCCACCATGTCTTGTCCTAATTTCAATTTCTGAACAAAATTAGTGATTGTTGTTATGTTAAGCTAGGGGTCATACAGACTCCAGCTCAATGGCCAAATCCGGCCCACTACCTGTTTTTATAAGTAAAGTTTTATTGGAACACAACCACCCCGTTCATTTACATATGTCCATGGCTGCTTTCCCACCACAATAACAGAGTTGAATCCTTACAATGGAGACCATATGCCCATAAAGCCTAAAATATTTACCATCTTGTTCTTTACAGAAGGAGTTTGCCAAGCCCTATGTATTAGGCTGCTCAGGCTGCCATAACAAAAAAAAACGTAAGCCCGGGGGGGGGGGGGAGGTAGAAGGGGAGAAAAGGCGGGGGGGGGGAAGGTGGGGGGCTAAACACAGAAATTTATTTTCTCACAATTCTGGAGGCTGGAAGTGTGAGAACAGGGTGCAATATGGTTGGGTTCTGATGAGAAGCCTCTTCCTTGCAGATATCACCTCTCACTGTGTACTCACAGTTGGGAAAGGCAAGAGAGGGAAAGGGAGAGAGAGAGACCAGTGAGCATAGGTGAGCAAGAGTGCTCAGGTGTTTTTTCTAATATACTAATCCCACAGGATCAGGCCCCACCCTTAAGACCTCATTTAACATTGATTATGTCCCTACACCAAACCAGCCACACTGGGGGTTAGGGCTTTTATATGTTAATTTGGGGTGTCACATTCAATCTGTGGAACCCTGCTTTCAGTCACTGAGTTTTGAGGTGGTTTGTTATGCAGCAGTAGTAACCAGAACAGACTGTAAGCTTCAAGCAGAAGGAAACACATCTGTGTGGTTTACTCTCTCCCCTAGTAGCAGGCACACAATGGGTGTATGATACACTTCTGTTGCACAAATTACCAACCCAAGAGGAGGTGGCAAAAAGCTTGGTGATAGGGATAATACCCTCTGTGCATCGGGGGACCTGGGTTTTGGTCTTGATTCTGACACTACTTATTGTGTGACATCGGGCAAGTCTACCAGCTTCCCAGTGTCTTCACCTATAAAATGGGAAACTAGATGGTTTTCCTGTTCCATCGGTTCTATAATTCTAGAATTTTCTTCAGCACTCACAGCCCCTCTTCCTGGAGTCCAATGTGACCCTGCACTGCTGTGTGGGGGGTGAGTTTACTTACGGTCTCTGTGCCACAGATTAGTCATCAGGGCCGTGGGTGTGGCAGGCATGGGGCTGCTGAGCGGAGCCTTCTGAGGGGCTATTTTCCTGATGTCTCCTCAGGCCAGTTCCAGCCCTGTGGCACCCCAAAACTGATCCCCCTACACAAGCTCATGCAAATGTGGGAGGTTGACATGGCTGCAGCACCAGGAACAGTTGTTAGGAAGATGTCCCCTATCTCATCCATGCAGTCAGTCCCCTAGCTGCCTGGGTTTGAAAACCAGCTCAGCTACTTTCTTGTTGGGAGCCAAATTATGGGCAATCTCCATACCTCTCTCCTCATCTTTAAAGTGGCACCAGCATCCATTCCCACTTTGTAGGGTTGGGGTGAAGAGTAACTGACACAGGTAGGAAATGTTGGGTGGTCCTTTAGCATCTTGTTGGTCCTCAGTAACTCATAGTTGTTAATATCATTCCTTCCCTCTCCAGGGATGGTTGTTCCCAAGAATGGTCATCTGTTTTAGGAGCTGTCTATGGCCCAAGGGTGCAGGAGATGCCCTGTGTCCTCCCTCCCCCATTCTCTCCTTCTCCCATACCACCACTTCACAGCCTCTGGTAATCTCCACCTGTCCACACTCAGGCCTCCGGGAAGAGATAATTGATTGGAGGTGTTCATAAGGTTCTAAACTTTCAGATTGTCCTGGGGCTCTTGATTCTCCCCAACCAGAGGCAGAGAAAGGTGCCAGCCCTGGATGAGAGCAAAAAGAGGATTCAGAAAGACTGGATGCTGTTGGCCCATTTCTCTGTGCCAGACTTTGAGGACCTTAGTTCATCTACATTCTGTTAGAACCCTTTGGGGTTCAGACCGAAAGCATCCTTCTTTCTTAAAGATGAGGAAATTGAGGCTCAGGCAGGTAAAGTGAATGGCCCAAGGCCACAGATAGCTAGCAAGTGTCAGCACCAGGCCTTGACCCCAAAAAGGCAAGGAGAAATTGGGGGGAATCTCACTCCTGGGCTGCTCTCCACTGCCAGAACCCAGCCTTTGGGACAGGAACTCTTTGTTTTTTATTAATTGCTGACCAGCTCCAGGGTTGAAAAACCTTAATCTGAGCTTTGAAATTCAGCTCTAAGATACCAGCTGGGTGAGGCTTACCCCTTACCCTGTAGCTGCCTAGGCCCACATCTCAGTCCCAGGAAATGCTAGTAATAACAATGGCTGCCCACTGTTTGCCAGGCATTATCCTGGCATTTCCCAGTTGTTAATTCAATTGTTCCTCATAACAACTCTAATGAGTGGGTCCTAGAAGGTGTTATTATCCCCATGTTATGAATGAGAAAACTGAGGCAGAGAGCAAATAGAAGTAGGGGTGACTTGACTAAGATAGGCAAATAAATTGTTAATGAAATAATTCTTCAACCTTGACATTCCAAGTTCAAGTGTTCCCAGACTCATGTACTCTATTTGTCTTCTCCACCAGGAGTACCAGGAACCCCCATCCCTGACCATCTTTTATAAGGACAGCCAATGGGTATTTGCTGTGAGCCCCCAAATCCCTACCTCCCCCAAGCCACATCGTCCCCTAGGGTTGTTGTGGTGCGACCCGCGAATGAAGACCACCAGGCAGCCAAATTGAAATTTAGGAAGCCTTTATTATGAACTTGAGTCCGGGCCTGCATCTCCACTGACACAGCAGGGAGCAGCGCGAGCCCCGAACACTCGTAGCAAGCAAGTTTTATCCCCAACACAGGGGGATTTGGCAGAACCTGATTGGTTAAACTTGGGTCAAAAGTCAGTTACATTACTCACAATAATGGAAAATTTTCAGTTGGACAAGCAATTACAAAAGTTACAAAGCATGGGAGAATGTAGTTACAGAAAAGTGGCCTGTTTGATCAGCCTTGCGATTTCCTTTGTTCTAAACTCTAAATTCCAAAGGCTGGGAGCAGCCCGAAGGGTCGCACCCAGCCACATCCTGCTGGACATTGGATTGGAATGTGGACCTATCTTGCGAAAGCAGATTGTACAGAAGCAGAATTGAGCAAAGTTAGTAATCTCTAAAAGTTATGTATAGTTTCTACTCCTGGAGCTACTGAGTCAGTGGGAATCAATCTCCTGTAGTTCTGGTCCACAGGCACAGAAAAATTACCTTTGTGATGTGGGATGGATTTATGTGAGTTTCCAGGTCTCAGTCTGGAAGCTGAGGTAACTACCCTATTGTTTAAGCAAGTAAGTGTGTGCAGAAGTCAGAATAGCAGGGTTAAAATTCAAACAGCAGTTTTTACCCAAGTATGGTTGCTACCATACTTCAGGGTGGGTGTCACTTTAAGGATGAGGAGTCAGAGCCTTGGGCAAATGAGCTACCCTGTTAGTAAGTGGCAGTGTGGATTCAGAGCAGGCATATGGCCACCCCTTTCCACCCTGCTCTCCTGCAACAAACCTTCATCCTCATCCTTAAACTACCTTCTCCAGCTCAGCCACTGGAATCATGACAAAGGAGCTGGCAGCCGCAACAGCAGTCACAGTACTCTGCCACCACAGCCGCCACTCTGCTCTGCCTGGTGCCTGCCCCTCAAAGGTAACAAGTGCAATGGCAATAATAGCAGCATCTGGTTCGAGATACAGAATATTCCCTGTGCACCTCTCATCACCTTTCCCTCCACACACACCAAGGAGCAGCTATTCAGACTTGTGTCATCATAAATTAGTCCTGCCTTATCCTTGAATTTCATATAAACAGAATCATACATTTGTGTCTGGCTTCTTTCATTCAACATTTTGCCTCAGATTCATCTGATATTTTATGTATAATGGCACTGTGTTCTTTTCGTTGCTGTATAGTATTCTATTGCATAAAAACATTATAACTTATTTATCTATTCCCCTGTTTATAAACATGTGTGTTTTTTCCAATCTGGGGTTATTTTGAATTTTATTGATTGATTGATTGACTTTAAAGAGAGGCAGGAAGAGAGGGAAACTTCAATGTGAGCGAGAAACATTGGTGGGTTGCCTCCTGCAAACGCCCTGACTGGGAATTGAACCTGCTACCTTTTGCTGTATGGGACAATGCTCCAATCAACTGAGCCACACCAGCCAGGGCAATCTGGGGTTATTTTGAATAAAGCTACTAAGAGCACTCTTGTATGTCACTTCTAGGAATGAATTTACTGGGACCTAGGGTAGCTGTATATTTAATTTTAGTATTTAGTTTTTTTTAATGGTTGGTGCAATTTGCACTCCCCCAGAAGAGGGTGAGAGTTCCAGTTACTCCGTATCTTAACCAATACTTGGTAATATCAGTCTTTTTCATGTTAGCCAATCTAGTGGATGTGTAATGGTATATTATAGTGATTTTAATTTGCATTTCTTAAACACTCTGTAAATTAATGAGGCTTTTTTTTACTTAAATTTTCTTTTTTTATTCTTGATGTTTATATCTATTCTTATTTATTTGTTGTATTTATTTTTAGTTTCCTTCTGAGAATATCATATGCTACAGGTTTTCTATTTAGAAAGCTAATGTAAAGTTTTCTTTGAAAATAAATCTATCCAAGTTTTTTTTTTTTAAAGGGGTGGGCCCTAAGCGGTTTGGCTCAGTGGATAGAGCGTCGGCCTGCGGACTGAAGGGTCCTGGGTTTGATTCCGGTCAAGGGCATGTACCTTGGTTGCCAGCACATCCCCAGTAGGAGGTGTGCAGGAGGCAGCTGATCGATGTTTCTCTCTCATTGATTTTTCTAACTCTCTCTCCCTCTTCCTTCCTCTCTGTAAAAAAAGATCAATAAAATATATTTAAAAATAAAAAAAGGGGTGGGGGCAACACACTTAAAAAATAATCTTATGCAATTAATAGGCCAGCAGGGATAAGAATGTGTCCATTTATTGGAAGAGAGGTGGACCTCTCTGACCTCAAGGCTGAAAGTAAAAGCAGGCTCTGGACAGAAACCAAGAACTGAAGTCAGAACCCAAGTCTCTCCCTTTTCCTGGGCCCCACTGTCTCTCCTCTTGGCCTTCATGCTTTACGTTTCTCTCCATACACCAGTTTCCTCTGCCATAGTTTGTTCTTTCCAGCGTCTCTCAGTCCAGCACCCTAACAAGCAATAACCTGGGCTCTATGCATCTGATTCCCGGGAGAGAGATTCCATTTGGGCCAGCGCAGGTCAAGTGTCCACTCAGTTGTGGTCAGTGACTGAGGTCCTGCCTGTGACAGCAGGAAGAAAACATAATTAACATTTTCAGTGCAAGTAGAAGAGGCACATTTTGAATCAAGAAGTGAGATATGTATTCTGTCGATGGGACAGCTGCTTTGACATTGAGAATGGAAGAGCTATGAAAAATAGCAGGCATAATTTTACTTCCTTACTTACCAAGAACTACAATTATCTACGACCCCAAAGGAGGAGTGTCACGGGTCGTTCAGTTTCTAGATGAAGACAGTTATGAAGAAAAGAGAAGTGAGGGAAAGGAGGAAGAGTAGGATAATGCAGAGTGATTTGGATGGGTTAGCAAAAAGGAAAGAGGGGCTGAGGTGGTGGTGGTGATGTCATGATGATAGTGATGATGATGATGGTTGTGATAGCCATGGTGATGGTGAAGAGGGTGATGATGGTGGCAATAATGGTGACGGTAATGATGATAATGATGATGATAATGATGATTAAGTTTACAGTGATGTTCCTGGCTCTGTGCTCAGCATTTGACATTAACTATCACATTTAAACCCAAAACAACTGAGTGAGACTAGTACTATTATTATCCCCATTTTAAAGATGAGGAAACTTAAGGCTTTGACAGGTCAAGTCACTTGCACAAGGTGGACATGAGCCCAAGCAGCTGACAGCAGAGAGAGCTTGGAACCACCACACTCTTCTGTCTCAAGTGTGTAAACGTCCCCTCACTGGGAAGAAGAGTTGTTGTCTGAGGTCAAACCATATATTTGCACCATTTGATGAGTGGTTAATAGCAAATGCCCATGAACCACCACCCAGGCCAAGGAATTGAACATAATCAGTACCCCCAAAACCCAAGATGTGCCCCTCCCCAATCATAGCCTTCTCCTCCCCCAAGACAGAACTACTTGTCTGAATTTGTAGTCATCTTTTTGTCCTTATAGTTGTGCCACCTGTGCATACCAGGTGGTATGTATTCCTAAGCACTGTAGTTTAGTTTTGCCTGTTGTTGAAGTTTATGTGACTAGAGTTAATACTATATGCCAACATTGTGTTTGAGGTTCATCCACATGGTTGTGCATCTCTGGGGTCCGTGTGTTCTCTTTGCTGTGTAATATTCCCTTGCATGAATATCCATTCTCCTGGAACTGGACATTTGGCTTATTTCTGGTTTAGGGCTATTACAAACACCTGCTTCCACTTGTTGGTCTATGTAGTCTGAAACATGTGCACCCATCTCTTTGCCCAGGAACACTTGTTCACTCTCAGGACTCACCATAAACAGCCCTCTCCAGGGACCCCTCGGGCCAGGTGCTTCTTCTCCAAGCACCTGTGCTCCTCCCATTACAGCATATGTCACTCTGCCATGTAGTCACCTTCTAATTCATGGTCTCATCCACTCACATGGGGGAGGGAGTGCTGCAAGGTGGGACCCTGTCAGATTCCTCTCCTCCCCCTTGACACCCAGCATGATGTCTGGCTCATACTAAGAATGAGATGATTGCATGTGGCGTAAATGACTAATGGACAAATGAATAAAGGAACAAATAGTCAGCATTCCCTAAACATTTGTTGAACCGAAGCTTGTCACATAAGTGAATGTTGGAGCCCAGAAGTGCTGTTAAGATGTTCACTCAGCTGTGGCTGCTTCTGATCTGCGTTTTGACCTTGTTTGACATGGGATGATATCACAGACATGGCACCTGGGGACACAGTTACAGGCAGAGGAGTGGGGAGGATTATGGAGGCCTCACTCACCCTTCCTGCTCAGTAGGTGGTATATTGGATGCATAAAGACATCCAGAAAAACATTTCTGGCTGCGTTGCCTTTTTCTATTTCCTCTTTCTCTGCCTCCCAGGGCTAATAAGTGTGATTAGACCTCATTAGAGCCAGGCAGCTAGTGGTTTTCTCATGCCTTTTCCTTATCTACTGTGTATCCGATTTGTCCATCCCCATGGAAGATTAGTGAGCAGGAAGTGGCAGGAAGAGGCCCATGGATCTGCTGGTCCATCAGAAAGGAAGATGAAAGTCATGGATTCTGGGCAAGGGCTGTGGGTAGGGGCTGAGCTGCCATCTTCGATGGGTGTATCTGAGGGTCAAGTCAGCATGTGAAGACTCAGTGGTTGGGGAGGTGAATCCGGAAGTCACAGTAGTGGATTGGAGACCTGGCCAGAGTAGACCAACTGGTATGCAGGCCAAGCCAAGTGACTTCACTTTTATCCTATCAGTGATGAGTTTCATCAGAGCTCACTGGCTTCAGGACAGCATCCAGCCTCCTTAACATGGTTGACAAGACCTCCCTGACCAGTGCCTGCCTACCCCTCCTCCCTTTCCCCTCTCTCTTCCCTACTTCCTGCTCTTATGTCCCCCCCCCCCCCCCCGCCCCGCCGCCCCTGCCTAGGCTGGCCTCCGCCCTCACATATTCTGTTCCCCCTGCCTGCTGCATGCTTTCATGTCTCAGCTTAGAAGCCTACCTGACCCCCTACCCCATCCAAGGCCAGGATAGATGCTCCTGTCCTGTGTTCCCAGAGCTCCTTGGACCTTCTGACTCATAGCATTTGACACACTGTGTGGTCCAGGTTTGTTTCATCGTCAACATTCTCTGCTAGACGATTAAGGGCAGGAATCATGACCACTGTGTTCACATTTTACCCCAAATCAACACATAGTAGGTGCTCAATAAATATGATTTGGGGTGACTGAATAAACAAGATGGTCAAGTATTTGCTCAGGATCATGGAGTGACTCAGAGGTAATTGGGACTGAGGACAGCTCTTTCTCTCTCCCAGCCCCGTCCCCCAACCTTGCCTTCTGCATAGACAAAGCCAGGAAGAGCTCCCTCACATGCTTAGTCAAGCTTGCAGTGAACATAGGGTTGTTCAGCATCTGTCCTACTTTACTTAGGCAAAACATTCAGATTGCTCCCTGATCCTCAGCCCATGTGTTGGGTAATCTTCCTCCAAGTTATGCTGACCTGTTTAGCTCTGAATCAAGTATTACCTGAAGGCAGACTTATGTTTGAACTTACATCATTATCATCAAGTACAGAAGCTAACAAATTCTCTTGTTGCTTATATTGCCCTGAGTTGGGTTTTCTAGTAATTCTAAACAAATGTTTTTTAATAGCTTTATTGAGATATAATTCACATCCTATATAATAAAAGGCTAATATGCAAATCAACCTAACGGGGGAATGATAGGTCACTATGATGCACACTGACCACCAGGGGGCAGATGCTCAATGCAGGAGCTGCCCACAGGGGGAGCACCGCTCAGCCAGAAGCCCAGAAGCCGGGTTCATGGCTGGAGAGCACAGAGGCGGTGGTGGCAGGAGCACTAAGGATGTCCAACTGCCAGCTTAGGCCTGCCTCTGGCCATCAGTCACACATCCCCCAAGGGCTCCTGGACTGCGAGAGGGTGCAGGCCAGGATAAGGGACCCCCACCCCAGCCCCCCGAGTGCACGAATCTCATGCACTGGGCCTCTAGTATGATATAATACATACATTTAAAGTTTATAATTCAATGTTTTTAGTATAATCATAAAAGTTGTAAACTATCACCACAATGTAATTTTACCTTTTCATCATCCCAAAAGGAAATCTGTACCTATTAGCAGTTGTTCCCTATTGCCCCCTCCCTACAACCCCTGGAAAGTACTACTCTACTTATTTCTATGGATTTGTTTCTTCTGGAGCTTTTCTATAAATGGAACCATACACTATATGCATTTTATAACTCAATTCTCTCACTCAGCATGCTTTCAAAGCTCATCCATATTATAGCATGTATCAGGACTTTATTCCTTCTTAATACCAAGTAATATTCCATTGTGTGGATGGACCACATTTTGTTTATCCATCATCACTTTTGGCTATTGTGAATAGTGCTGCTATGAGCATTCATATACAGGTTTTTCTGAGGCCACATATTTTCATTTTTGTTGGGCATTAAATTAGGAGTGGAATTGCTGGGTTATATTGTAGTTCCATTTCACCTTTTGAGGCACTGCCAGACTGTTTTCAGACCAGCTGCACTATTTCCCTAGTGATTAATGATGCTGAGCATCTTTTCATGTGCCATTTGTATATCCTCTTTTGGAGAAATATGTATTCAAGTCCTTTACCATTTTCTAAATTTATACTTTCATTATTGAGTTATAGTTCTTTATATATTCTGTATACAAATCTCTTATCAGATCCATCTGCTTTGCAAATGTTTTCTTCCAAGGGTGGTCTTTTCTCTTTCTTTGTGGTACCTATTATTTGCAGTACAAGACTTTTATTTTAATGAAGTCCTATATTCCTAATTTTTCTTTTGTTGGTGGTGCATTTTAGTGTTGTTGCTGAAGGACCCTAACACATCCACCTTCTTTGAGAGGACTGCTCACCCTCATCATTTTGGCTTGTTCTATGTCTTTATATCGTGGTGGCCTTGCCTTCCAAATGAGAGTCCTGAAGATGTGGGAGGGAGGTTGAAGCAATGATGTCAGTGTTGTCCAGTGCCCATGATGGGTTTTTGGGGAAAGCACTCCAGGCACCTGGATGGACCAAGTTCCAAGACACCTACTCCTGTCCCTCACTGTGGCCAGAGCTGATTGGACACACAAGGACTTCCTGGAGGAAGGACCGGCAGGATGTGGAAAACACAGAGAGGGGGGCAATCAGAGAGGGTGAGCATAAGTCAAACTCCACTCTCCTATAAGGGGCTGAAGAGCCTAGGGCTTGCTTGAATCGGATGACTCTCCAGGCCCATTACAGTTTCTGTGAGCTCTGCCTTATCAGAGAATAAACCTGGCCTTGAGCTGGCAACCAGTCTCTCCCTTTGCCAAGTGAAGAGCTGAGCAGATTAGCTTCTTTCTGTACTGTGCTCCCTACCCACCTCTCCTGCCTCCAAAACAGACCCTTCACCCTGAATATTCAACTGCTCACTCAACGTTCATTCAAGAAACCTGAGGCTAGGGCTAGGGATGTGGCAGAGAATAAAATGGGTGTGGTCTTTGCCCACGTGGCCAGAAAACTATCACACTGTAAAACTCTGACAATGGAAATTACAGTTACTGATGATGTGGAGAACAGGCTTGGCTGGTAAATAGTTACGTCAGTTAAGGACTCCTCTAACTGAGCAAGAACTACATGATAAAGACTTTCTGGAAGCCTGGAGTAGACTCAGAAGATGTGTGTTCAATCCTAGCTCTGCCCTTTGCTAGCTGTGTGGTCTTGAGCAAGTCACTCAGCCATTCTGAGCCTCAGAGTCATCACCTGTCAGATGGGAAGAAGACTCTGCCGCTCCTCCCTACACAGAATTAGGTCCTGCACACACTGCAAATGTAAGTGATGGTCAGTGCTGACCTGGCAGGACGTAGTGACAATCCCCCCGTTTATGAAGAGCTGTGTGCCAGGAGCTGGACTAGGCATTACCCGTTGAATCAGCACAACAAACCCACATGGAAGGCACCTCCTGGGAAAGGAAACAGAAGCCCCAGGAGGTGGAGGGGCAGAGCCTGCCCTAGGTCTCTGTAGTTCCCTGGAGAGCTGGGGAAAGAGAATAGTGGTTCTTGTTACTCCCACAGTCCATCTCCCTCACATACCTTACCCTGCAACCCACTGAAATGAAAGGTAGCTCCTCTTCATGAAAAGGGCCAGAGGCCCCTTGAACTATAGCTTTCTTCTTTACAGAGCAGTTTTAAAAAATGTGTTTGGGCCCTGGCTTAGTTGGTTGAGTGTTGTCCTGTGCACCTCAAGGTCGCCAATTCAATTCCCAATCAGGGCACATGCCCAAGGTTTCAGGTTCACTCCCCAGTTGGGGTGCATATAGGAGGCAGCCAATCAATGTTTGGCTCTCACATTGATGTTTCTCTCTCTCCCTCTCCCTTCCTCTCTGAAATCAATAAAACATATTTTCAAAAATTGTTCTTGGTGCATATTATAACCATTACACTTACTATACACACTTGGGAAAATACAGAAAAGCACATACAAGAAATTAAAATTTTCATCATCCCATCACCCAGTGGTTACAGTTAACAATGGATTTACTTCCTCCTGTTGTTTTCTTCTTTGCATAGTCAACCCAAATATATAAATACTCTTTGACTTATGATATTTTTGACTTAGGATGGGTTATTGGGGCCATAACCCCATCATAAGTCTAAAATTCACTTAATACAGCTAACATACCAAACATCATAGCTTAGCCTAGCATACCTTAAATGTACTCAGAACACATACATTAGCCTGCAATTGTCTTGTTCCATTTTAGGAGTAATTGCCTTCCTCCTCACACCAGAAACAGGAGACACAAGTGGGTATTTTGTAGATATGATGGGATGCAAAAACCAAAACATAATATCCAAAGAATGCTGGTAACACTACATAGTAGAGCATTGGTTGTTTACCCTCAGGATCACATGGCTGACTGGCCGCTGCCCAGCATCACAAGAGGGTAAGTATATTCCACTTATTATTGGCCCAGGGAAAACCAGAATTCAAAATTTGCAGTAGGGTTTCTACTGCATGTGAATCACTTGCACACCATCATAAAGTCGAAAAATCATAGGGATGCTTGTATGTATTTTACAAAATTAGCATCATACTGAAAAGGCTGTTTTGTATTTTACTCCCTCCCCCCACACTTAGCATATGTCCTGAACATTTTCCCATCATTAAATTGCCTTCTACAGCCCAACTTCATGGTTGCTAGTATCTGTCTACAGCTGTTAATAACAGCAAACATTTATGTGTGTGTGTATATATATATATATTATATCATGCTTTAGAACTTTATAATGTTTACATTGTGCTCATATGTGCTTAATGCTTTCCATATAGTAACTCATTTAATCTTCACAACAACCGCATGAACTAAGTCTACTACTGAGACCCCATACAGAGGGGGAGGTTGAAGCACAGAGAAGGGAAGCCATTTGCCCAAGATCACACAGATGCTAAGTGGTGGGGCCAGGAGTCACGCCCAGGCAGTCTGGCTCCAGAGTCCACCCTGCCTCTGAAGTGCCCTCTTATGGGCAGAAACGGGACATGGATGATCCTGGAAGGCAGACCAAGAGGTGGCAGGAAGGCCAGCCGACTCTGAGCCCAGCGGGTAACTGTTACTGGGCCATCTGGGCCTCTGTCACATCATCCTCCAAAGCCTGTGGTGGAGAAGGTGGTCATGCCTGCCTGTGTGGCCACGTGCACCTGTGTGCACCTGCAAGGAGCGCTGGGAATCCATTTAACTTGGAACTCCCATAGCTGCAGGTACATGAGGGGTTTGGTCCTTTTCTGCCCCAATTCCTAGCCCCCTTGGTCTCAAGCACCAAGCTCTAGAATGGGGCCTGACCCAAGCTGCCGTGGCGACACGGGCCTAACCCTCCACAGCTGGGCTTCCCTGGCCAATGGCAGCCTCGGCAGCAAGAGCGGAACACAGACCTGGGCTCACAGAAGAGGCACACCCTCCCCTGGACTTTTTCCAGGGGCAGGAAGAAGGGCAGGGAGTGTGGACGTCAGTCCAGGCCAGAGGGGTGTTGTGCAAGTGTCCATAGGCTCCTACTAGGGGGCTGGTTGCTATCCATGCTCCCAACTGGAGAGCAGGACACCCAGTTCTACAGACAGACTGCGCCAGCCCTCAGCGCTGGAGATGCGGCATTCTGCTCCCTGACGCCTAAGTGACACCATGAGGGATGCGCTCACACAGGCAGTCAGAGGGCATTGCTGGTGGGGGCCAATGGCCCACAGCCAACTGTCAGAACTCAACTCCTAACCGTACTGTGTCGTAGCTGGATAACCTTGGGCTCCACAACTTTCGTGAGTTCTTTATCACGAGCCACCTCCAGAAACAGGAGCTGGGACATCCACTGTGCCTGAGGCAGGACGTCCATGGTAAGCACTGCACTGCCATTTCAAACATTTCCACGTGGGCATTTCTGATTGATTCCTTTGGATAAACTTCCAAATGCAGAACAGCCAGGTCAAAGGGTATTTTGCAAACCTGCTGCGCCACCTGGATGTCCCTCCTTGTTACAGCTGCTAGGCGGGTCAGAATCACCAAGCTCTGATCCTGGTTTGGCAGGACTGGGCGGGGCCTGAGACTCACTTTCTAAGGCGGTGCTGATGGCGCTGGTCTAGGACCACACTCTGAGTAGCGAGAGGGAGGGCTGGAGGGGAGGAGGAAGGTGCCCCAGATGTTCACAGTTCTTGCCATCCCTTTCTTGCAGGAAGCCTGGTACTCAGTGGGGCGGGACAGACCAGGGACCCAGAGAGTGTGTTCCTGGCTGGCTGGTATGGAGCCGCGGGGGCTGGAGAAGCCGGTCCTGGCACCCTGCCCGCGTCCGCACAGCTCCTGCCCTCCCCGAGGAGCCTGAGTCTCTGCCATTAGCCGCCAGCCCAGATGGGCTGTTTATGCGCCAATTACTGCGAATCTATTCCGCCCAGAGAGGATTGGTGAGGCTGGTTCTCTGCACTGAGGCCAGGCAGCCGGGGTCCAGCCTTGTGCGAGGCGGGCCTTCCCTGCAGCCTCCCAGCCTGCGGCGCTGCGAGCGGCGAGAGCACGGCGGGCCGAGGGAGACCCCGTCTGGACGGGAGCGTCTGTGCAGCGCTCACAGCTCTCTCCGCCGCCTTGGGAGACAGCGTTTGCTGGACTTCTACTCCACCTGAGAGGCTGCAGATACCTCTGCGTCCCTTGGGCGGAAGCGGGGGTGGGGGAGGAAGTGGAGAAGGGGGTGTTTGCACAAACACCCAACAACTTTAATCCAGGAGAAAGCTGGGGAGAGCACAAAATACTTAGTGTTTTGCTTTTCACATGAACCAGATAAAATTGCCCATCTGAGACCAGTTTTGCCTTCTGAAAGGGCAATTTCATATGGTTCAATATTCACCCTCAGTGCAAAGCTTCACGGTCGTTTTTATACGTACCCCATTCTCAGGACACGCAATGCCAGCATATTTGTACACCATCACATATTGCTCCCAACATTTATTGTATGTCATGGAATTTAAGGTGCCACCAAGCGTAAGGTGCTCTGGGACCCTCAGTCCCACGGCCAGCTGGGGAATTCCTCTGGGGACCTTTAAGACTCAGGGCCCCATTTTCTCTTTCCAGCATTTCAGAGCAACTGTGTTCCATGCGAGCTTCCAACAGCCACATGCCTGTGAGGACGGATGAGCCAATGCAGGACAAAGAGCCCCACACGGCCCGGCATCTGTCTTGTGTCAGTGGGACCTGGCCTCCTTCTCTGCTCTCCACCAAGACCTCGCTGGTCCATCCCTGGGAGAGCAGTGGGGTGCAGTGGCAGGGGCCAAACTGAGAAGCCGGGGTGAATGTCAGGGAGGGGGCTGAGCTCTGCCTGATCCTGGAAACAGATAAAGATGCCGATAAGTAGATAGCTTACTGACTCCCCTGGCCCTGACCTTCCAGAGTAAGGAGGTACGCGCTTCCCAGGTGTCATCGTGCTGTGGCCACGCTGGAGGAACAGGGTAGACCCCCTCCCAAAGGTGATGGGCTGCACAAGCAGCAGGAGGGCAGGACCAGTGTGCTATTCCTGTGAGGAGGCTTCTGGGAGAGCAGGGCAGCCTCCCAGGTTTTCCCAAAATGACTTGAGGGAGCAGAGAAAGGAGACTGGCCTGGGGTCTTATTGTGCTTGGAGTGGGGTCAAGAAAGGAGTTGAATGGAGTTGTGTGATTTGAATCCCCTGCAATGAGGTGGGGAGCACCTGGGATTTCCTGTCAGCCTGCCTGGATATGGGGCAAAGAGAAAGCAGGGTGAGGCTTAACGGATCCCAGCGCCCAGGATCTGAAATGGAGTCAGTCTACTTCCCATCCACAGGCTGCTTCCTGGTTCCAGATTAAAACACTGGCCATCCTGTGTCTGGCATGACTCTCATGACATGCATCACATGCTATATATGTGTACACATGTGCACATACACCATGCAGGGAGCATGATGATCCCTGTGAGTCTCCAGCATATTAGCATGTGGGGTACATTCAACCCACCTGTCCCCAGATCAACCTCACAGCAGTTCCACTGTCAAAATACACATCCGATTCTAAATTATGAACAGTTCAACATGTACCAGCCACCCATGTACCACCACCCAGCTTGCACAAATGTTCATCTTTTGCAGATTTGCTTAGGAGTGCATTTTAATGGGATCAAAGTGAGAGAGTTGAAGCTCCACCCCATCCTTTCCCTCCCACCCCGCCCAGCGGCGACCTCCTACTGAAGTTGCTGCCCACCAGCCCCGCGCCTGTCTCCCACCTGTGCCAATGTCCAGAAACCCCATGCCTTAAACTCTGTGCCACAGAGTTTGCATAGAGATGACCACACTGTTCTAACCCTTCAGCACCTCATCTTTCTTCACTCAGTAAAACGTTTTAGGTTTATTCATGGTGGTCCATGCAGTTCTCAGTTATTTTTAAATGATTGACATAATTATTAGTACATGATTCCACTGTGTAACTAAACCCCACCTTCCTAACTAGTTTGCATACTGGTAAGTTTTTGGTTGTTTCTAATTGATGCTTATAATAATTGTTTTTAGATGAAGAAGGCAAGACCACTCAGGAAGTGACAGGCCAGGAGATAAGCATAGATCAGACTCCAAATCTCCAGTCCCTTCTACTTCATCAGGAGAGCATCACATGCCGCTTGGAGCCTCGGCAAAACCACACATACCTGTGGTGAGGTCACCTGTGCCGGTGGTTTTAAAAATATGTCCACACATTCTCGAGAGGTGGAGCTTGATTTTCCTGCCCTTGAGCAAGGACTGGACTCAGTCACTCACCTCTAACAGCTAGGACATGGCAGGAGTGGTGCCATGTTACTTCTGAGATTAGGTTATAGGAAGCCTGGCTTCTGTCTTAGGCTCTCTCTTTCTCATCACTCACTCTGTGAGAAGCCAGGTTCTGTGCTGGGAAACTGCCCTATGGAGAGACATAGCAAGGAATGGAGGCCTCCCACCCATAGCCAGTTGAGACCTGAGACCTGCCAACAACCACAACTCAGTTGAAGCCTTGCATGACAGCCCTCACTACAACCACATGAGCCAGAACCACTCAGGCAGCTCCCAGATTCCTGACCTGGGAAACCATGGGGTAATACAAGTTTGTTGTTTTAAGCTTCTAAGTTTGGGGATATTTGTCATACAGCAGCAGATAACTAATACACTCATTTAGCATCGACCAGAGGCCAGGAGGTAGAATGCAGGTGGACTGGGGCATTCAGCTGGCTTCACCACCAACAGCCTCAGGGTATCTCTTCCTCATAGTGTCCTGGCCTCAGAGGGCATGTGATGAACCAGAAGCCACCAGCATGGACCCTGTCACAACTTGCTGAGCTGTGGCCCCCTCACATGAGCTGAGCGCTTGGGTGGCATGTCTGTGTAAGCACCAATGGTAAACACGCCCCCTCCCAGCCCTCCTCCAACCCTGCCAATTCCCTCCAAACCCTGACTGGCTGCCCTCCAGCAATTGTAATACTATGAAGTAAACTCAGACCCAGCTCCAGTTTGCAGGGAGCTAGTTCCCAGTTGAACTTTCTTCCCGAATATAAATTATTGACACAGAATCTGGCACATGAAGAGTTTTGGAATTTCCCTCCATGTTATGAAGTTTTGGAGTCTGATGAGCCTAGATTTCCAACCCTCCTCCCCTCACCAGTTGAGGGGTGAAGGGGTAGGGCAAGTGAGGCTCGCACACTCAGAGTCCTGCAGTGCTGGCTTGTACCTGAGAGGGAATGCCCCCTGTCCTTGTGGCCTTGGTTTCAACTTTAGATAAGGCTCATGTGTACCCATGTGTGTACACATGTGTGTGAGTGTGAATGTGTGTATGTTCGTGAATGCTTCTCTCTCTGTGTGAATGCTTGTATGTGTGTATGTATTTATGTATATACTTGTATATGTAAGTGCATGTGTGTATGCATGTGTATTTGCTTGTTTGTAAGTATATATGTGTATCCATGTGTGCATTGTGTATGTGTGTGCATATGTATATATAAGCAAGCATTTATATGTGTATGTGTGTGGGTATGTGTATGTCGGTAGGTGTTACATATATAAATGTACATGTGCGTATGTATATGTATGTGTGCATGAATGTGTTGTGCATGTATATGTGTGTATGTGCATGTTGCACACCTAGCAGTAGCTATTTGAGCACTTATGGGCCCACATCATTCTAAGAACTTTACATTTATTAACCCATTTACTCCTGGAATGTAGTTCTACCATTATCCCCATTTTGCAGATGAGGGAACTGGGGCTCAGAGAGGCAGAATGGTTTTCCTAAAGTCACATGGCTGGTAGACCTGGGACCAGGGTGCAAAGCCAAACAGCCCAACATAAGAGCTCGCACTCTGAACCTCTAAGTCATGTATTTGAAGATGTAAACAAACCTATTTCTCCTTCTGAGCCACACAGCAGAGTGACGCTCTCGCCCACCATCTTTCCTTTTGTTTCAGCCCCGTTGCAGTTTAGGAGAACAAGAAATCGCGGCGTGTATCTGTCCATAGACTCACTTACAGTCAGGGGGGAGGACTCCAAGGAGAGAGCAACTCCCCCAAGCTCACATGGCCTCGACAGGCGGGCATCCAGACCTGCCTGGAGCCTGGGGGAGCCAGAGGCAGAGGTGGGACCCCACATGCCCTCAGACTGAAGAGCTGGCTGTTTGCAACCCAGTCTGCACAGCTGTGTCCTTCCTCGGGCAGCCACCAGGGCCAGCTCCATTACTCTGAAGCAGCCTCTGCCCACAGCACACAGGGCGTCCACTCCCCAGGGCACCACCCGCCTGACCATTCATCCTCCCAGAGGGCGGGTTTCTTTTTTATCCTCACTGCAAGCTTTAGTGGAAAAGAAAAAGGCCGGGGGAGACCAAAAAGCAGGGGCAGTGCCTCCAGTGCATATATTTAGCCTGAGCAGAGGAGCGAGGCTGCGCCTTCCGAGCCTCAGGCCTCACCCGCCTGCCTGCCGGTTGGATCACCAGAGTGGAGGAGGACATAGCCTGCTGCGACAGCTGCCCGCGCTCCTCCCCTTTGGCCGACAGACAGGCTGGCCTTGGCCAGAAATTATATGTTTTGAAGCTTTTCCTGAACCAGAAGCCCCAGGACAGCGCCGATTTTGTGGTTGTTGTTTGAATTCTTGAAATCAGCTTGCACTTTTTCCCCCCTTTGATTTTTAAAACTGCATTTCATTATGTAATATATACTTATTGTAGAAATCGAGAAACTATAAATAAACATAAAAAAGAGTTTAAAACCTCCCAATTCCACTACGAGGAAATAAACCAACTTGATCCACATACAACAAAGATGACCCTCACAGGCAAGAAGCCAGACCATCCCAGGCGTGTCATTACTGTTGAGTTCAAACAGGCCAAACTAACCTGCGGTATGAGAAGCCAGGGTGGCGGCCACCCTGGGAGAGGGGACATTCTACTGCTTGGACTTCCCCGAGTGTTTGCACATGTGAAAACACACCAGGCTGTGCACCTATGATCTGTGCGCTTTTCCATGTGTATGTTCAAGAAAAGCTTTACTAAATAAAAACTTGCCCCTTTCTATTCCCAACGGATCACCAATATTAACATTTTGGGGGGTTTTCTTCTAGGCCATTTTCCCATACATATATGCATATTTTTTCATGGAAAGATAAAGTCTTGATCTACCTCCTGTGTCTTCACGGGGAGGCAGTGAATGCAGAAGTCAGACTGTGGGGGTCCAGGGGGCAAGGTCCCACCCTGAACCTCCAACCAAGCGGCCCACCTCCCCAGTGGTTGGGGTGAGAGCAGTGGTGAGTACTTACTAACTGTGAACTCTTAGTCTTCATTTACTCCTTTTACTTCCTCTAATGCAAACATCTTTCCAAATCAAGAAATCACCCTTGTGCCTGAATATAAGGGAGCCCCAAAATACAGGGAATTGCCCATCAAATCCTCCACTATGTTTATGGCCCAACTTGAATATAGAAATGTTTTGGATGTCAATGAAATAGTCACAGGAATATGTATACATTTAATTCATTAAAAATGCATGAGACAGAATCCAAGATGGCGGCGTAGGTTAACACCTAAACTGCTGCCTCCCACAACAATTTAAACTGCAACTAAAAGACAAAACGTCTATCACCCAGAACCACGGGAAAGCTGGCTGAGTGGAAGTTCTACAACTAGAAGGAAAGAGAAAAGAGCATTGAGACGTGCACGAGCGCTGAAAAGCTGAGGTACGGAGGCGTGTGATCCGGGCTGGCTGCGGGCGACTGGGTGCGTTGCTTTTTTCAACCCAAAGGGAGACAAGCCCCTGATTACTCTGAAATACAATCTCTGGGGAGACGCGGGGGACCCAAACTCCTACAGGGAGAAGCTGGACTGTCTGCCAGTGAGGGTGGCTTGCTTGCAGAGCTGCGCTAGAATAATTGTTTACTGCACTGGGGCACGGGACTCCCGGATGCCGTTGGGGACGCAGAGCCAGCTAACTAGCAGCCATTGCTGTTTGCCACGCCCTAACCTAGTGACACCCTGAGGCCCCGCCCTGCACAACCTACAAACCCACCCAAGCTCCAAGCAGCTTATTTAGCATAAGAAAGGCCTGGCCTATCGCAGCTTAACCTAGCAAACTTGCAGCCTGGGTCAGACAGCTCCAAAACCTCTAAACCCCAAGCAAAGAGGAGAAAACTGCAGCTCTCACTGTAGCTCCTGCTGAGTGGCCTCAGACAGTAGCTGACCTGCACCCCATTGGAGATCCAGAAGCCAGTGTACCTAGTGGTCAGTGTGAGACACCAGATTTCAACTCCTCACATCCATAAATGACACATTCAAGAGGCAGACTCAGTGAGCACCAAAGCCCCACTGAAACAAGTCCTGCCCCATAAGCGTGTCTCCAGCGCAGCAGTTCTTCCATTATAGACACAGGGAGTGCTCACAGCTAATTGGCCTGGAGGTCAATTCCTCCCAGCGTACCAACAGCAATTAAGGCTTAACTGCACCAAGACTTTGCACTCAGCCCACAAAGGGGTGTACCAAGAGCGTCCACATCAGGTGATTGGGGAGGCTGAGCTACTGCCCCCTATAGGTCACCTACCACACAAAGCCACTCCATCAACACAAGGAAGCAGCCAAAATGCAGAAACAAAGAAACATGTCACGAATGAAAGAAACGGAGGAAAGCAAACTACTGGATGACATAGAGTTCAGAACCACATGTATAGGTTACTTAAGAATCTTCTAAAAACCGCTGAGAAACTTGATGACACTTCTGAGGAGCTTAGTGAGACCTTCAAGGACCTTAATGGGAATGCCAAAAAAAAATGGAAAAGGACTAGTCAGAAATGAAGCATACACTGTCTAAAATAAAGAATATACAGAAACTCAACTGTAGATCAACGCACCCCAAGAATCAAACCAAAGATCTGAAATATGTGGAAACAAAAAACATCCAACCAGAAAAACAAAAAGAAAAAAGAATCCAAAAATATGAAGATAGTGTAAGGAGCCTCTGGGACAACTTCAAGCAAACCAACATCCGAATTTTTGGGGTGCCAGAAGAAGGGAGAGAGCAAAATATTGAAAACCTATTAGAAGAAATAATGACAGAAAACTTTCCCTACCTGGTGAAAGAAATAGACTTACAAGTTCAGGAAGCGCACAGAACCCCATACAAGAGGAATCCAAAGAGGACCACACCAAGACACATCATAATTAAAATGCCAAGGGCAAAAGACAAAGAGAGAATATTAAAAGCAGCAAGAGAAAAACAGTTAATTACCTACAAGGGAGTACCCATACGACTGTCAGCTGATTTCTCAACAGAAACTATGCAGGCCAGAAGGGAGTGGCAAGAAATATTCAAAGTGATGAACAGCAAGAACCTACAACCAGGATTACTCTACCCAGCAAAGCTATCATTCAGAGTTGAAGGTCAGATAAAGAGCTTCACAGACAAGAAAAAGCTAAAGGAGTTCATCACCGCCAAACCAGGATTACACGAAATGCTGAAGGGTATCCTTTAAGAAGAGGAAGAAGAAGAAAAAGGTAAAGATAAAAATTATGAACAACAAAATGACATCAAGTACATACCTACCAACAAGTGAATCTAAAAATCAAGTGAATGAAAAATCTGAAGAACAGAATGGTCTGGTGAATATAATAGAATCAGGGACATAGAAAGGGAGTGGACTGACGATTCTCAGGGGAAGCAGGTGTGAGTGGTGCGGGAAGAGATTGGACAAAAATCTTACTCCTATGGATGAAGACAGTGGCGGGGGGTAAAAGCATGGGGTGGGGTGGGGAATCAGGTGGAGGGGAGCTATGGGGAAAAATAAAAGAGGAACACCTGTAATAATCTGAACAATAAAGATTTATTTTTAAAAAATGCATTTTTTAGACTCACAAATGAATCAAATAGAACATGTGTTAGAGACTGGCGAGTTGTCTATCAAACCATTTCCCTCTTCCTCCTGAAGATGCAGACTGCCTCCCTTTCCCAGCCACCCTGGCAGGCAGTACAGACCCAAGATGGAGACTGTCCAGTGGAATGGGGCAGTGATATGTCACATCACTTCTGCGCCTGATCTCAGAAACCTCCCATGTTCAGCCTTTCCAAGCTCACACCCCATCTGCTGGCTGGACACTGGATCCAGCCTAGGATGCTTTAGTGGATCATGAGCCTCACGGGATGGGGGATCCCTAAAGACCCCCAAACACCCAATTCAATTTAGGTGAGAAAGAATGACCCCATGGCGTTACTTCACATGATTGTCTTAGTTGTTTGGTACGCTGGTTGACATCTCCTTAAGACATTAATTTGGAATCAATGCTTTTTTCCACTTCATATTTCCTTAGTCAATTTTATTCAAATCCATTGCATGCATTGTCAACATTGCATCTTTATCTTCAAGAACCACTTCTTGAGTCTTCAAACCCAGGTTTCCAAAGCACAGCCTCTTGTTTTTCCTTGAGTCCCATGAGATTGTCATTCATTCAGGACGTTGTTGGCAATGGCTTTACCAAGATACACATCTCTATTACAAAATATTAGGACAGTTTTCCTCCATTTGACTTGTAGGTTGAGATCCTTGGCCTTCACAACCTAAGCACTTACAGTATTCCTTTCAAAGGGGATCTTTAAACATCTATACTTGTCAGGTCCTCCTGGAGAAAGACTGGCTAGATCTAAGTTAATCTTGAGGATCCTTTTTTATTGCTTCCTTCCAGTTATCCCCATAAGAATCTGTACCTAGCCTTCTTTGAGGTCATTCCAAACAAGGTGTCTTCTCCAAATGAATTTATTTTATTTTATTTTTTATAAATATTTGTTGTTCAGATTATTACAATTGTTCCTCTTTCTCCCCCCATAGCTTCCCTCCACTTGGTTCCCACCCCACCTTCTGTCCTTACTCCCCCCGCCCACTGTCCTCATCCATAGGTGTACGATTTTTGTCCAGTCTCTTCCCACACCCCCCACACCCACTTACCCCTCAAGAATTGTCAGTCCACACCCTTTCTATGCCCTTGATTCTATTATATTCACCAGTTTATTCTGTTCATCAAATTTTTTATTCACTTGATTTTTAGCTTCACTTGTTGACAGATATGTATTTGTTGTTCATAATTTTTATCTTTACCCTTTTCTTCTTCTTCCTCTTCTTAAAGAATACCTTTCAGCATTTCATATAATACTGGTTTGGTGGTGATGAACTCCTTTAGCTTTTTCTTATCTGTGAAGCTCTTTATCTGACCTTCAATTCTGAATGATAGCTTTGCTGGGTAGAGTAATCTTGGTTGTAGGTTCTTGCTATTCATCACTTTGAATATTTCTTGCCACTCCCTTCTGGCCTGCATAGTTTCTGTTGAGAAATCAGCTGATAATCGTATGAGTACTCCCTTATAGGTAACTGTTTTTCTCTTGCTGCCTTTAATATTCTCTCTTTGTCTTTTGCTCTTGGCATTTTAATTATGATGGTTCTTGGTGTGGTCCTCTTTGGATTCCTTTTGTTTGGGGTTCTCTGCACTTCCTGGACTTGTAAGTCTATTTCTTTCACCAGGTGGGGGAAGTTTTCTGTCATTATTTCTTCAAGTAGGTTTTCAGTATCTTGCTCTCTCTCTTCTGGCACCCCCATAATTCAGATGTTGGTATGCTTGAAGTTGTCCCAGAGGCTGCTTACACTATCTTCATATTTTTGGATTCTTTTTTTCTTTTCCGGTTGGGTGTTTTTTGCTTCTTTGTATTTCAAATCTTTGACTTGATTCGTGCGATCCTCTAGTCTACTGTTGGGTCTCTGTATATTATTTTTAATTTCAGTCAGTGTATGCTTAATTTCTAGTTGGTCCTTTTTCATATCCTTGAGGGTCTCACTAAATTTATTGGCCTTTTCTAGAAAATTCTTGAAAAACCTTATAACCATGGTTTTGAACTCTATATCCAGTCATTTGCTTTCCTCCATTTCTTTCATTTGTGACCTGTTTCTTTGTCTCTGCATTTTGGCTGCTTCCCTGAGCTGATAGAGTGGCTTTGTGTGCTAAGTGTCCTATAGGGCCCAGTGGCTCAGCCTCTCCAGTTACCTGAGGTGGACACTCTTGGTGTACCCCTTTATGGGCTGTGTGCACAGTCTTGTTGTAGTTAAGCCTTGATTGTTGTTGGTATCACTGGGAGGAATTGACCTCCAGGCCAAATGGCTGTGAGGATCAGCTGTGTCTACGATGAGAGAACTGTGCTGGAGACACCCTTATGAGACAAGACTTGCTTCATTGGGGCTTTGGTGCTCACTGAGTCTTCCCCCTGAGTGTGTCCCTTATGGATCTGAGGAGTTGTAATCTGGATGGTCCCACTCTGACCATATACACTCGCTCTTGGATCTCTAAGGAGGTGCTAATTTAGCCTCTGCCTGAGGCCACCCAGCAGGAGCTACGGAGAGATGTGCAGCTTCCTCTTCTTTGTTTGGGTTATGGAGGTGCCTAGATGAGGCCCAGCTGTGAAGCAATGCAAGCTGCTGTGGGGCCTTGGGCCTTCTTTTGGATGTTCTGGGTCTCACTGACTCAGCTGCAGTTTGTTAGGTAATTTTAAAATTCAAAGGACCAGGCCATTCATATGCAAGAGCCTCTGTGCTCAGCTTGGATGGGGCTGAGTCTCAGGGCAGAGCAAACAGCGATGGCTTCCTGTCAGCCCTGCCCTAAGAGGCCCCTGGTTCTCAGTGTCCCGTGGTAGTCACTGCAAGCACCTTTGAGAGAAAGCCGCCCTCGAGTTTTGCCCACTGCCAGACAGTCCAGTTTCTCCACGTATGAGTCTGGGTCCCCAGAGTCTCACCTGGAACTGGAGTTCAGAGCAGTCAGGAGCTTTTGTCTCCCTCCCACTTGAGAAAGCCAGCCGTGCACTCAGTTGCCAGTCCTCTCTGTATGCATCTCAGTACCTCTGCCTCCTGCAGCTCCTCTGAGTCTCAGTGTGCTTTTCTCTTTCTTCTAGTTGTAGAATTTCCACTCAGCCAGCCTTCCTATGGTTCTGGATGATGTCTGTTTTGTCTTTTAGTTGTAGTTTTGAAATTGTTGTGCAAGGCAGCAGTTTAGGTGTTTACCTATGCCGCCATCTTGGTTTCTCCTCTCCAAATGAATTTAATTGTTCAAAATAAAATAATTGAAAGACTGACTTGTAGAGACACAATTATTAGGTGACTTTATTTTTAAACTGAGCTCTTCTATTTTTGTTGTTATTTACTCTTATTTTGGAGATTTTTAAAATACAAAGTAGGATGAAGTGTGTGATGGACATTGCTTTATACACACCCAGTTTCCACAGTGATTGATATATGGCCCCATTTTGTGTTGTCTCTACCATGTATACCACACACCCTCTGTTGTAAGGAATTCATTTTCCCCCTGCTGTTTTATTTATTTATTTATTTACTAGAGGCCCAGTGCATGGATTTGTGCACTGGTGGGGTCCCTCAGCCTGGCCTGCACCTCTTGCAATATGGGACCCCTTGGGGGATGTTGGACTGGTAGTTTTGGCCTGATCCTCCCAGGAGCCAGCCTGACTCGCCCAGTCCCAATCAGGGCTGATTGGGGCACAGGAGGGACCGAGGAAGGGCTCCAGGGCATGTCCGGCACGTCTCAATTTGGGCACTGAGCCGGTTTTGGCCTGATCCCCACTGGCCAGGCCAAGGGACCTCAGTGGTGCATGAATCCAGGCCTCTAGTATGCATATAAGATCTTTGGTTTATCTCTTCCCGCCCTCCCCCTTTCCCTTTCCCTCTGAGATTCATCAGTCTGTTCCATGTTTCTATGCCTGTGCATTGAGTGTTATGGAACAGACATAAACAAAATATATATATGTTTATTTATTTACATATAGTTGGTATACAATCTTATATTGGTTACATTAGTTTTAGGTGTACAATATAGTGTTCAAAATTTTTATACCTTACCCCACTAATTCTAGTAATCATCTGTTGCTGTGTAAACTTATCACAATATTATTGACCAAATTCCCCTTCCCCTTTTCACCATCTCCCACTCCCTACCTTCTGGTAACCATTCCTTTGGCCTCTGTTCCTATGAGTCTGTTTTTAGATTCCACGTATAAGTGAAACAATACAGTATTTGTCTTTCTCTGCCCAACTTTTTTTCACTTAGCATATTACCCTCTAGATCCATCCATATTGTCACAAATGGCAAGAGTCTTTTTTATTGCTGTGTAATATTTCATAGTGTATATACATGTACCATATCTTTTTTATCCATCTATTGATGGACACTTAGGCTGCTTCCATATCTTGGCTGTTGTAAATAGTGCTGCAATGAACATAGGGGTGCATATGTCTTTTTGAATTAATGTTCTTGTTTTCTTTGGATAATATCCAGAAGTGAAATTGCTGGATCTTACGGTATATCTATTTTTAATTTTTTGAGGAATCTCCAAACTGTTTTCCATAGTGGCTGCACCATTTTGCATTCCCACTAACAGTGCAAGAGGGTTCCTTTTTCTCCTCATCTTCGCCAACACTTGATGTTTGTTGACTTTTTTTTTTGAAGGAAGTACTTTTAAAAAAATATTTTTTTTATTGACTTAAGAGAGGAAGGGAGAGGGATAGAGAGATAGAAACATCAATGATGAGAGAGAATCATTAATTGGCTGCCTCCTGCATGTCCCCCACTGGGGATTGAGCCTGCAGCCCAGACATGTGCCCTTGACCAGAATCAAATCTGGTGCCCTTCAGTCCACAGGCTGACACTCTGTTCACTGAGTCAAACCAGCTAGGGCTTGTTGACTTTTTTTATAACAGCCATTCTGACTGATGTGAGGTGGTATCTCATTGTGGTTTTGATTTGCCCTGTGATTAATGATGTTGAGCATCTTTACATATGTCTGTTTGCCACCTGTATGTCTTCTTTGGGAAAATGTCTTTTCTGCTTATTTTTTATTAGATTGGTTTTTTTTATTATTGAGTTCTATGCGCTTCTTATATACTAGTATTTTGAATACCAATTCCTAATCAGATACATCATTTGAGAAAATATTCTCCCAGTCAGTATGTCACATTTTTGTTTTGTTGATGGTTTCCTTCTCTCTGCAGAAGATTTTTAGTTTGATGAAGTTCCATTTGTTTATTTTTTTTCTTTTGTTTTCCTTGCTGGAGGGGATGTGTCCACAAAGATATTGCTCAGACTAATGTCAGATAATTTACTTCCTATATGTTTTTCCCCCCCAGGAGTTTTGTGGTTTCAGGCCTTCAGTACATTTTGAGTTCATTTTTGTGTATGGTATAAAAGAGTGGGGCTTGTGTTTGAGCATTTACATATGAACCAGGAGGTCACAGTTCGATTTCTGGTCAGGGCACATGCCCAGGTTGCGGGCTCGATCCCCCATGGGGGGCGTGCAGGAGGCAGCTGATCAATGATTCTCTCTTAGCACTGATGTTTCTATCTCTCCCCCTCCCTCTCCCTTTCTCTCTGAAATCAATGAAAATATATCTTAAAAAAATAAATAAAAGAGTGGTCCAGTTTCATTTTTTTGCATGTATCTGTCCAGTTTTCTTGACACCACTTCTTGAAGCAACTGTTGTTACTCCAGTGTATATTCTGGCCTCCTTTGTTGTAGATTAGTTGACCATATAAGCGTGGGTTTATTTCTGGGCTCTCTATTCTGTCCCATTGATCTATGTGTCTGTTTTGTGTTAGTACCATACTGTTTTGATTACTATAAACTTGTAGTGTAGCTCGAGATCAGGGGCCATGATACCTCCAACTTTGTCCTCAAGATTGCTTTGGCTGTTTTGGGTCTTTTGTGGTTCCATATAAATTTTAGGATTATTTGTTCTAGTTCTGAGATGAGTGACATTGATATTTTGATAGGATCTCCATTGAATCTGTAAATTGCTTTATTTTATTCTTTTGGTGTAATTGTGAATGGGATCATTTTCTTCATTTCTCCCTCTGATTGTTCATTATTAGGGTATAGAATGTGACAGATTTCTGTGTATTAATTTTACAATAAGGAATATATTTTTTAAAAATATATTTTTATTGATTTCACAGAGAGGAAGGGAGAGGTATATATAGTCAGAAACATCAATGAGAAACATTGATCAGCTGCCTCCTGCATGTCCCCTACTGGGGATCGAGCCACAACCAAGGTACTACATACCCTTGACCAGAATCAAACCCAAGACCCTTCAGTCCACGGACCAACGCTCTATCCACTGAGCCAAACTGGTTAGGGCAAGGAATACATTTTTGAGGGAGGGGAGAAACCTTCCTTTATATTTGAGGGTATTTTCAGTCAATATCATTAAAAACAACAACAAAACATTTACTACGGAAAATGCTAACATATCAAAGAAGGCAGAGCACAATGAACCTCAGCTTCTGCACAGGACCCATCTTGTTCCATTTCCACCTGCCCCCAGATTGTTTTGAAGCAGAGGTCAGATAAAACCTCCTTTCATCCAGTCAATGTCATTGCTTACACGTTTTGAAGCATATGAATGGGGCAGCCTGGGAGACACCCAGGATTCTGGTACCAGTTCCTCTCCTATTAGCTGTGTGCCATTGGGCAGGTGACTTCCCATCTCTGGCCCTCTTCCTACAGAGGGAGAAAAATAACAGTGCCTTCCTCACAGCACTGTTGAGGACTTGATGTAAACGTGTCTGTGAAGTGTTGAATACAATAAATTCTGATTAGTATTATGATTCAGCTACCTCAACCATAGGTATAAAAAGACCCCTTGGCCAAGAGCTTGAGCCTGAGACAGTGCTTGAGTACACGTTCTGCCCTGGACGTCAACAGCTGTGACTCTAGGGTGACTTTAAGACAAGATACAAACTTCTCTGAGCCAGTCCTTGTTAGTGAAAGGGACTTACTAGTCCCTGTTTTGGGGGACACTGTGAAAATAACTGGGCTGATATGTGTGAGGGGCTCAGCCCAATGGCTGACACAGGAATGGATAAGGGCCTACAGTTATCAAAGAGGGCAGCCCCGCCAGGAAGAAGGATGGTTTTTTCTTTAGCTGGGAGACAGGCGTCCTTCTGAGCTTGGAGAAGAAGAAGGCGCGGGAGAGGCAGAGGTAATTAACAAATCAGGGCCCACTGGGGCAGGAAGGAGTTGAATTGAGAGCAGGTAGGAGGAGGCAGACAGGAAAGAAGGAAAGCTTCGTCCTTTGCTGGTAACTTCCAGTGGCTTTTTTTTTTTTTTTAAGACTTGTCTCTCAATTATGCTGTCATGCTGGCAGGGACAAAGGGGATTTTTTTACCACTATGTTCCCAGGTCTTATTGCACATGTGGCAGATGTCCGTGAAGGGATAGGTGAGGGGTAGGGAGAAAAAGAAAAGGCTTATTGTACACTTGAAACCTATATAATTTTATTAGTCAATATCACCCCATTAAAAATTACAAAAAAAAGAAAGAAAAAGCAAAAAAAGACTTCCTCCTGGGAAACCAAGAAAAAAATGTCACCTCATCTGGGATGGGGTGCAGGGAGGTTGGGGGGAAGGGAAAGCGACCAGTGAGGGAAAGCATCCAGACAGAACTTAAAAACAACAAATGCACTGTGTGAACCATATTTGGGTCCTGATTTTAAGAAATTACATAAAGACATCACTGGATAAACTTGAACATGGCTCAGGTAGTGATGATATTAAGGGAATATTTGTGTTAGGAATCTCACTGGCATGACGGGCACTTTCTTTTGCTCTTTATCAGTCAGAGAGCATACTAAAATACGTACATGCAAATGACACAATGTCTGGAATTTGCTTTAAAATTTGGGGGTAAAAAGAAGAATGGAAAGCAGTTGAAACAAGATTGGCAAAATGGCAAAATGTTGAGTTGAAGCTGGTGACAGCTACATAGGGTTAATTATGCTCTTTACTTTGCGTATGTTTGAAATAGTCTGTAATAAAAGGTTAACAACAATTTTCCTTAAAAAGCATTGGATCATAAGTTTAGAAATCTGCTATATGGCATAGTGCCTATAGTTAACAGTACTGTATTGTGCACTTAAAATTTTGTTTAGAGGGTAGGTCTCATGTTAAGTGTTTTTACCACCCAAAACAAAGAACCCAAAAAGCAACAAGAAAGGGGCATGAAGAAATGTTTGGAGGCGATGGCAACTTTTTATTACTTAACTAGGGGCCCAGTGCACGAATTCATGCACCTGGAAAGGAACTGTGGCCGAGGCTGTGGTGGGCACAGGGGCAGGTCTCGGCCCATCCTCTGCGCCTCTGCCCAGCCCCTCCCGCCATGGCCCCTGGTCCCCTGTCTGCTGGTAGCCCCGCTCCCACCACAGCCGCTCCCACGCACTGATGGTGCCAGCCCTGCTCGCACCCGCTGGCGGTGCTGAGTGATTGGGGCTGGCACTGGATGCCGGCAGCAGGTGCGAGCGACGGCTCTGGAGCCGGCAGCGGGTGTGAGCGGGGCTGGTGCTGGCAGTAGGTGCAAGTGCCAGGCAGGACCGCAGTGCATGGGAGCAAAGAATTTTCAGTAACCACTAGAGGCTTGCCCCAATGACAGTGACTGGCACCCCACCTTGGTCTGGCACCCCCGCTCACCTGCTCCACCATTCCTCCATGGCCAACGCCTGCCATGTTCTGCACTCTGCCACCTGCTGCCAATGCCTGCCATGTTTCGTGTGTGCCCCCTGTTGGTTAGCACATGTCATAGCAACCTGTTGTTTGGTTGTTCCGCCATTTGGTCTATTTGCATATTAGGGTTTTATACTAGTGTACATATGTAGATGGGGGTGATGGCTTCACGGGTGTGTGCATATGTCCAAACTCAAATTATGTACATTCAATATGTGCAGGTTTTCGTATGTTAATTATACCTCAATAAAGTTTTCTTTTTCTTTTGAAAAAGAGCAAGGGGCAGAGCTAGAGGAGAAAAGAGCACTGCAACTGTGTTGGGTGCACAGCTCCTCGGACGCCAGGCATTAGATGAAGACATGAGAAGTCACAGGCACATACAGGAGAGATTTTATTGTAGATCAAGTAGCCATTGCTACTACAGGAACCATCAAAGTAGCCCCACAAAAGCAGTTGTCCAAAGCAGCCATACAGAGTAGCCCACAACCGGCTGGTCAGTGGAAAGTTATATATCTGCTCAAACAAAAGAGGCCTCATGCCAATTAGTGATACACATGCAAACAGAAGAGGCCTTGTGCCAATTCGAGACGTTCATACTGTTTAACATAAACAGGTTACATAAGGGTGCGCTTGTGCTGTACATATATTGCTACTACTGAGTCGTTGCCCTCGCAATTGCAGAGAGCAAAAGGGGCCTTTCACCTGCTAATTCCGCTATGTCCTTGTCTGCACACATGCATATGGAAAATTGGCCTTGAGCATCCAGCATACGCTAATTAGGGTTCCCAGAAACTGCCACTAGGTGTGTCCACTCAGGCCATAGTGCCTAATCCAACAGACCAGTGTCCCCTTCCTAGCAAATATTTCACACCCCCACTGCCATCCTAAAATGAAATGCATAGAAACCCAGCAATTTCCTCAACGCCATGTAATGTCCAGCTGCAGTTTGCAGCAGATCTAAAAGGAAAGGAATTAATCTATATATATATATATGCCTAAGCAACCGTTATGACTGAAAGGAATTAATCTATATATATATATGCCTAAAGCAACCGTTATGACTGAAAAACCGGAATGACGGGAATGCCTGAATGACCGGTCGACAGTTACTGTGACTCACACTGACCACCAGGGGACAGACGCTCAATGCAGGAGCTGCCCCCTGGTGGTCAGTGCGCTTCCACAGTGGGAGCACCGCTCAGCCAGAAGCCCAGCTCACAGCTGGCGAGTGGTGAGCAAAGCTGCAGCAGCAGGATCCTCTCCCGCCTCCGTGGCAGTGCTACTGGGTGGTGGCAGCAGCAGCAGCAGACGCAGCGGGGCCCGATGAGCAGCAGCAGAACTGCGCCTGGCCCTGGCTGGGGCTCCTCCCTGGCCACCTGCAGCTTCAGCAGTGCAACATCCCCCCCAGAGGTCCCGGATTGTGAGAGGGCACAGGCCAGGCTGAGGGACCCCACCCGTGCACAAATCTGTGTAGCGCGCCTCTAGTAGGAACATAAAATACCACGTTTTTTTATGTGGCAATGCTCATCTATGTCCCCTCCCCCCCAGGAAGAGAGAAGGGACCTATCAGCTGCTTGTGTGCGTGCACGAACATGACAGTACTGATGGCACCTGACCCAGGTGTGGAGAGTGGGACCCGCCTACCGGTCACGTGGCTTTTCAAATGGTGGAAGCCTCTTGACAAAGTTCTGAACAAACACAATGTTCCCACCATTCGCAAAAGAGTTGCAGGCCTGGTCTTCGTGGGTAGTTTCTGGATTTTGCTCACACTACGGAGCAGTTAGGAGTCTTAGCCAATAGGCTCGCACCCTACTGGGGACTGAAAGGCTCATTGGCAGAAAATCTTGATTTACATGAATTTCTGCCTCAATGCCTGCACGGCATACACATACATCCAACCTCAGATAGACTTCTGATTACCCCCTGAAGGACTAACGAAGGGATGTTCATGTATCCAGACTACCTATGTCTATTATCCAGACCACCTCCATCTATTATCCAGACCACCTGCATCTAGGGGATTACAATCTTGGACCAATCCAGAGGCTAAGAATGCAGGACTGATTCTTCTCAAGGATGTACTTTGAGCTGTAAGAACCCTCAGCTTTGCTTCCTTCTTCAGAACACTCTAGGTATTGCCTAGTTGTGTTTCCAGATTGCAAACTCTAAGACATTTGAATAAATATTTATTAAAAAAAATAGTTGCATGCCTGGCAACAGTGCAGTGTAAATACATACAAAACCATACTTCCTGTCTATAAAATGGAGTTTGGTCCTAGACACACACAGTTATAAAAGGGTTTCCGCCTGCGTGAATATACACAGGATGTCCTAAAACATGTGTATATAGGATGCTGGTTGGGTGTCATAACCAGAATCTGTGCCTGGCACCCTCCAAGAGTAGGCAGCACCCCTGACCACTGTGATACACTACCTCCTTCCAGAAACTTACAACTTCGTCCCTAGGGAGGAAGTGCCCACAGCATTGGGCAATTCACCAGGGTTTAGGAATGCTGGCCAGGGCATCAACCAAGTGGCCCCCCCTTCTTTTTTTTTTTTGCCTTTTGCTTGTGATGGTGGTAGCCTGGACGTGGGAGTGGATGGAGACAACAGCAGTGACCCAGGCTGGGACCTTCCAGCTACAGGTGCCCAGGAGCTGCAGAGAACCCAGGTGGGCCTGGCTTCTCCCGGGCTTCTTCCTGGGCCGGGGTGGGGGGTGGTGGGGAGATGGCAGGTGGAAACCAGGAGGGGGCCAGGCCACATCCTAGGGCTGACTCGAACCAGAAACAAGGCAGAGCTCTGGAGCCAGACTGTGGTGGACCTGGGCAGCCGTCCCCAGGGCTCCATGTGGTGGTTACTATTAGCAATGGGAGGCAGGGAGGACAGAGGTCAGAGGCCTTGGAGGCCACTGTGAGGACTCCCATGGTTTCATGGATCAGGAAACAAAACTCCAGAGAGAGATTTCAGAGTTTAAATCGTGTGAATGTTGAATTGAGCAATTAATGTGGCGGTAAGAAGGCATTGTTGTTTCTGGCCCATCATGGCCCCCATGGTGGGTCTCAGCCTGAGAAGTGGCCTGGATCCAGGCTTCTCCGGCCGTCCTCACCTGGCCTCATCCATCTTCCTTCTGTGGAGGCTGCTCTGCCTGCCACCAATGCTGGTATCAGCAATCCTTTCCCCTTGGTTGAACAGGACTCTCAGCCAGTAGCCTCTGGTCCTTTTGTAAACATAAAATAATACCTATCGCTCCGGGGAACAATGGCCTCATCCAGGCCGAGACTGTACCTCAGAAGACAGAGGAAGCCGCACTGCCTTTATCTCAGAGGCCAGGAAACCTGACCCACCACCCAGGCTCCATGCTGCCAGGGGCACGGCCGCCACTGGGTGCTCACTTGTCATGTGGGTGTCCTCACGTGAAGGCCTCACCGTACGATGGGTGCCACCACTCGATGTGAGGATGCACACACGGTCTGAGGGACTAGCAGTGGGTGGACATCCATGGCTGTGAAATCATTCTGAGCGATGTGGGTTGGTGCTGAGAAGCTAATTATTGTCCCACTGTCAGGTGGCTCCCTCTGCGCAGGAGGCTTGTTAGGGGTCAAATGAGTTAGGGGAAGAGAGGTAGTAAACTGGGTGCCAGGGAGGGCTCCTGCTGGTGGGGTCTCAGACACCACTGTCCCACTCTCCCGGGACCTCACCATAGGGTCATGTCTGGCTCACTGAGCATCACAGAGACAGGTCCCCTGAGCACGCGGGAAGAAAAGGCCGTGATCTGTGTTTCCAGATCCTTCTCTGGCCACCTCCAGTCTTTGTAAGTGGCCGGGAGTAGTATAGAAATGTGTTCCCCCTGGGCTCATTATGTCACTGTGGTGGGCTGAGTAATGGCCCTGTACTGGAGGCTAATTCCAGCAGGTAATAAATGCACAAAGTTCATCAAAAGGTTGATGGAACTTGGGGCTTCAGCAGGGCTGAAAATCTGCATGTTATTACCTGCTGCCAGACAGCTGAAGGCAGTTCCCCCAACTTGATAATCTTATTGTTTACCCAGCCTTACCTTTGATATGTATATCTGCTTTGCTATAGGGCAAAATCTATACTAATAAAAGGGTAATATGCTAATTAGACCGGGAGACCTTCTGGATGTCCTTCCAGACAAAGCCATGGTGGCGGGGCCAAGGCAGAGGCAGTTAGGGGTGATCAGGCCAGCAGGGAAGGGCAGATGGGGGTGAGCAGGCCAGCAGGGGGTGGGAGTTAGGGGTGATCAAGCCTGAAGGGGGGGGCAGTTGGGGGCAATCAGGCCGGCATGCAGAGTGGTTAGGGGTGATCAGGCAGGCAGGCAGGTGAGTGGTTAAGAACCAGCAGTCCGGCAGCGCACTCGGAGGTCCTGGATCTGTCTCTTGCTTCAACAGTGTTTGGACGGAACAGACCCAGGGGCACCCATTCTTCCAGCCTCCGGCCACTCTCCTGCATCTCATCCAGTCACCACCTTCAGAACCACCTCCAGGACCTGCGAACACACCGGGCTTTTTTTTCTACCTTAACTCCTCATTGCTGAATAGCCATGAGCTCCCAAATTCGTCAGAATTATTCCACCGAGGTAGAGGCTGCGGTCAACCGCCTGGCCAACCTGCATCTGCGGGCCTCCTACACCTACCTCTCTCTGGGCTACTATTTCGACCGTGATGATGTGGCTCTGGAGGGTGTGGGCCACTTCTTCCGCGAGTTGGTGGAGAAGAAGCACGAGGGCGCGGAGCATTTCTTAAAGTTGCAAAACAAGCACGGCGGCCACATTCTCTTCCAGGATGTGCAGAAACCTTCCCAGGATGACTGGGCCAAAACTCAGGACGCCATGGAAGCCGCCCTGGCCTTGGAGAAGAGCCTGAACCAGGCCCTTTTGGAGTTGCATGCCCTGGCTTCTACCCGTGCAGACCCTCATGTCTGCGACTTCCTGGAGAACCACTTCCTGGATGAGGAGGTGAAACTCATCAATAAGATGGGCGACCACCTGACTAACATCCGCAGGCTGGCCAGCCCCCAGGCTGGGCTGGGCGAGTATCTCTTCGAAAGGCTCACCCTCAAGCACGACTAGGAGCCTTTGGAGCCCACAAACCTTTCAGAGGCCCTCCCCCCTGCCCCCCGCATCCCCCTGGTGTCTCTGGCTTTTACCTGAGCCTCTTCCCGAAACTACTAGCCATTCTTTTAACCACCCTGGAGCCCTCTCCCGTGCATTGGACCAAATGAAACAATAAAGCTTTTTGCAGCAAAAAAAAAAAAAAAAAAGAACCAGCAGTCCTGGATTGTGAGAGGGATGTCCAACTGCTGGTTGATCGGGCCTAAACCGGCAGTTGGACATCCCCAAGGGGTCCCAGATTGGAGAGGGTGCAGGCTGGGCTGAGGGACACCCCTCTTCCCCTGTGCATGAATTTCATGCACTTGGCCACTAGTGTGTTAATAAAAAGCTAGGGGTCCAGAGATTTGGAGAACTTAGTTACTAGAACTAAGCCTCCTCTGGCTCCCCCAAAATGCCTTCCAAATTCATATTTCTTCTCTAGCCTCTTTATTAATTTGCGTCGCAGCCCCTTCTCCAGATTCCCGAACCCTAGTAGATGTGGAAACACCCTGGCAGCCCTGCAAGGTGTCTGTCCTGATCCCTGGACTCTGCAGGTCTGTGACCTGACTCAGCAATGGAGTTGCAGGCGTGGTAAGGATCTTGAGATGGGATTGGATCCTAGGTTATCTGGGTGGGCCTTATAAAAGGAAGGCAGACGAAGATTTGACCACAAGAGAGGAAGACACAGGAAGAAGGGAGAGATGATGTGACATGGGGCCATGAACAAGGACTGTGGCACCTTGAGAAGCCAGAAAAGAAGAGGAAGCAGGTCCTCCCCTGGAGCCTCCAGGAGGCTCCAGCCCCGTGACACCTGATTTTAGCCCCTGGAGGCCTGTGTTGGACTTCTGACCTCCAGAGCTGTCAGAGAATAAATGTGTTGTAGAAGCCACTGAGTTTGTGGTCATTTGTTACAGCAGCCACAGGATACTCATGCAGCCGCCCACCACCCTTAGAAGGTAGAAGAGGTGCAGTGGGTTTGGGTTTCAAATGATTGTTCTCAAACCCCTGTGTCAAGAGCTACACAGATTAGCACCCTGCGCTGCTAGGATGTGTGGGCTCCAGTGGTGGGTGGCATCATTGTCCTCACCATCATATTATCACAGACCTGACCCCTCATGCCCATTCCATCTGTGAAGTTAGTGGACCTGCAATGGGCACAGGGCACCTGGCTTTTTAAAACTGAGCTCTTGCTATGTGCCCCGCATCCTCACACAGTCCTACAAGATGGAGACCTTCACAGCCGTTGTGCAGAGGGGCTCACCCACAGTTCCCTTTCCCGCTCCTGGGGCCCCATGGCCACCTGTGGAGCGCAGCCCAGAGGTGATCTGCTCGGTGGCACCGTTCCCCATATTCCTTGGGGTGGAACAGACCCTCCCCCAGGTTTCCCACAACACATGGGTGTTGCTAAACCCCCCACTCTGACTTGTGCAGGTAAGGATTAAGGGACAGGGCAGTGTGGAGCACAGAGGGGGCCCTGGCAGCCAGTCCTGGGTCCAGGCCCCTGCCCCTCTACCCTGGCATTCCCTCCTCCTCAAGGAGAGATGCAATTCTCACCTCTCCAGGGTACTCTGGAGGCCAAGCAAGACCATGAGGGCCTCTGCCCTAGCCCCACTCGCCCAGGCCACCAACCACGAGGCTTCAATGTTCTTCATTGACTGAATACATTTATTCATTCAACTAATATCTATTAGCTGTCCACCGAGTGTAGGTTGCTGAGCTAAAAGTTGAGTGAATGAAGAAAGAAAGAGAGCCGCATCCCTCCGAGCGGATCCCTATGCTGATGGAAATGGAACTTTCTGGGAAAGCTGTCCCTTCTCCCTCCCTGCCACTGGGGGGCCCACCAGCTCCGTGGATGCTGAGCAGTCTCTCTTATCCCGCTTCCCCCCCCCCCTCCCCCCGTGGACAGGCACCCAGGCCAGGGCTGTGCGTGCGTCTCCCAGGCATTCCTCAGCTCAGGACTATAAACACTTTCCACATGGCCTCCTCTGGGGGAGCCACAGACCTGCTCGCAGACTCAGACGATTGTTGTCTGAAGGCCACCGTGCAGCTTCCCTGAGCTGTCTAGTTGACTCCATGCTCCTGTTGATAGGTAAACTGAGACCCGGGATGGGTGGGGACTTGACCAAGGTCACTTGGGAGTCAGGGGCGGAGTCCAAGCCCCTGAAACTCAGCCAAGCATGGGTTCTGATGGACCCGGGGCCTCATCACAGCAAGAAACACGGCACAGGCAGAGGCAGGCAGGCAGCCTGCACAGGGACTCCCCTCTCGGGGCTCTGGAAGGTGCCCATCGATATGTCCATGAGGACTGCCTTGAACGTCCCATGTGCTGCACAGAAGCTCTGGTGTCCCGCTGGCCAGTGCCTGCCTGAATCCCTCTCCGCATTGGTTCAAGTGGCAGCAGCCCCAGCAGCCTCTGCCTTTCTTTGCGGCCAGGAGCCCCTCCCTCTGTTCTGGGGAAATTCTCCACTTGGAAGGGCACCATGAGTGTCTGAGAACCTGCCCGTCAGGCAGAGGCTGGGCTTAAGCAGAACCCGATCCAGGAGCTGGACAAGATTTCTGGCCAGGACTCTGTGAAATTACCTAGAAATGATGAAATTTAACCAAGCTCCGGCCCCTCATCATTGCACCCATTGTCCTTCCCAGGAGACTCCTGCCACGGGAGAAGCATAGCAGCTCCGGGTGAAGGGCCAAGGCCACGGGCAGCAAGTCCCACTAGTGCCTCTGGGCCAGATACCTCTTCAGACCCTGCAGTGGCCACTGTGTTCATGGTAGACCAAGGGCTCTGGACACTGCCCAGACCCTGGCTTTCCCAGGGCTGGTCACAGCATTATAGCAGGCACCTTCCTCCTCCAGCTTCCTCCCCTGTGAGAAGGTGCTGAGTTCTATGAGGCTTGCCCCTGGCCAGTACCATTTAGTGGAGTGGCATAATTTTTGGTCACAGAGATGACTGCTGGTGGGGATGTAGAATGGTGAGAAACAAGTCTGGCAGTTTCCCAAACACCTAGCAGTCCACTCTCGGGTTTATACCCAAGAAAAATGAAAACAGACAAACATTTGTACAAGAATGTACATAATAGTTTATTCCTAATAGCCAAAAGTTGGAAACAACCCCAAGTGACCATCCACTGATGAATGGATAAGCAAAATGTGATCCATCCATGCAATGGAATAAGTCATCAGCCATAAATAGGAGTGAAGGACTGATACATGCTACAACTTGGGAGAACCCTGAAAACATTATTCTGAGTGAAAAAGCCAGTTACGAAAGACCAAGTAGTATATGATCCCATTGATATGAAATGTCCAAATCCATGGAGACAGAGAGTGTGTTAGTGGTTGCCTAGGGCTGGTGGGAATGTGGAGGTGGGGGGGGGGGGGGGCGGGTGACACCTAGAGAGTGCAGGGTTTCTTTTTAGGGTGATGGAAATGTTCTAAAATTGACTGTGGTGATGGTTGCACAGTTCTGCGGATATGGTAAGCACCATTGAACTATACACTTTCAGTAGCTACATTGTATGGTCTGTGAATTATATCTCCATAAAACTTTAAAGGAAACAAAAGTTAATAGAAGGCAAGGATGTGGTGCAACTGGTATTTTCAGACACTTTCAGAATCTTTAATTATAGAACTTTGTAGAACTGGCAACATTTACTAAAGCTGAACACACATACCTAATGATTCCAGTTTCATTCTCAGGCACATGCTCAGCAGAATGAGTGCATTTGTTCACCAAAAGACACATACCAGAATGTTCATAGCCCTAACCTGGGAGCAACGCATGTGGCCAGCAATAGTAAATAAATGTGTTCTCTTCATACAATGGGACACCATGAACATGAAGGAGATAAAACTACAACAACAAGGATGAATCACATAAACAAAGCTATGAACTAAGGAAGCACACGCTATCTAATTTCATCTGTACAAATCTCAGAAACCAATCTTCCATGTTGAAGGTCATATCCATGGTTACACTTGGGGGGTGCCTGGGGCGGGGGCAGGGACAGAAAAGGGGACTGGGCTGCTGATGTTCTGTTTCTTGATCTGGGTCCTGTTATGTGAGTGGGTTCACTCTGAGAATTCAACCAATAGTAAACTTAGGATTTGCACGCTTTTTGCTTGTATTTATATTTCAATAAAAGTCTACTAATAAAAATACGTTTAAAAAGGGAATGAAAGAAAACAACCCAACTGCTGATAAATAGATGACTGGATAAACAAATGTGGTATGTCCACACAATGGAATATTACTTGGCCATAGAAAGGAATGAAGTACTGATTCATGCTGCAATGTAGATGAACCTTGCAAACATTATACTCAGTGAAAGAAGCCAGATGTAGAAGGCCACATATTGTCTGATTATGTTTATATGAAACTAGATGCCTGGTGTATGAATTCATGCACAGCTGGGGTCCCGCAGGGGGAGGGGTGGTGGCAGGATGCGATTGGCCCTCTGGGCGGGCGGTGGGATGCCCTTGCCAGCCCAGGATCCGGATCTGTTCCACTGATGTTTGCACTGGTTGTCGGGAGCCACCCGGCGGCACTTTTATATCCTTTCTTCCTTGCAGAGAATCTAGGAAGGGGAAGTGGCCGTGGTGCCTGAGGCCAACTTCCAGGAGGCAGGAGGTGCTGTTGGGATCATGCCAATGACACTGGTCCATTGGTGCCTGGCCCGTTCTCTGGAGACTGGACCTGCAGGACTGCTGAGGGAGGGAGTGGCTGCCACTGGGCTGGTGGGCCGCCAGGATGGGCGGTCAACTGAGCAGCACTCCCACTGTGGGAGCACACTGACCACCAGGGGGCAGCTCCTGCATTGAGCATCTGCCCACTGGTGGTCAGTGCGTGTCATAGTGACCGGTCAATTGATCGACTAGTCAACCGATCAACAGGTCGTTCGGTCACTTAGGCTTTTATACAGAGAGATATCCAGAACAGGCAAATCCACAGGGATGGGAAGCAGATTCATGACTACCGGGGGCTGGGGGTGGGGAAATGGTGGTGACTGGTAATGGGTATGGTGCTTCTTTTTGGGGTGATTAAAAGTTCTGCAATTATATGGTGATAATGGCTGGAACAACTCTCCAATGTAGCAAATGCCACTGAATTGTACACGTTAACATAATTAAATGGTGAATCTTACATTTTAAAAAAGTTAATAAAAGTATCAAGGTGCTGGCTCAATATACAAAGAGCTGATATCTCTAATAAAAATGTTCCCTGTAAATTACACCTAAGTGTATATTTTTGAGTACTTACTATGTCTAGGATGAGCCCTTTTCTTACAGTATCTCATTTCTTTTTTAAAACTATCCTGGGGAGGAATTACTATCAGCACCCCCATTTCACAGATGAGGAATCAGATGCCCGGGAGGCTCAGCTTCCTGGCTAGTCAGAGATGACAGAATGGGGCTTGAGCAGTGCTGGCACAGGCCACACTCACAGGCAGGTGGCCAGCTGCCTCTCCCGCTCTGTGCAGGAGACCTGCCTCCTGAGGTCTCTGAGTTCTCACACTGGAGAGCAAGGGTGTGAGAAGATGAGCGATGTGTGCCTGGGGCACACCACCACCTCCCCTGCCTGAGCCTTTTTAGTGAATCCCACGGCAAGAATGAGAAGGGAGTCTGGGGCCTCCCGCCACAGCACGCTGCCCTCAGATGAGCTGGGTGTCTTTAGATGATGCCACAGCGATGATGACTATGACAGTACTTTGGTTCAGGGACAGACTTCTACATGCCAGGCTTTATCAGACACTTCATGCATCGTCCCATCTGATTCTCATAACAACCCAAGAAATAGGTCCTACTGTTTTCTCCATTTGACAGCCAAGGAGACCGAGGTTCAGGGGGCTAAGTCATCACACGGTTCCAACAGCAGAGTGGGGATGTGAACCCAGAAAGCAGGACTCCAGAGCCACCTTCTTAACACCACCTGCTAATAGGCAGCCTAGATTCTGAATATCCTCCTGAAATGGCAAAGTCAATTGAGCACCACAAACATTTGGAAGCCTCTCCCAGGTGGCAGTTACATAACCAGAGAAGGAAGACAGGGGGCACCTCAAGGTCAAGGTCTGGAAACACAAAGCTCTATAACCTCCAGGAAGGTGGTTAGTGCTTAGATGCAAGAATGCTTCCAATTATGGACAAAGCTGGCAGCCACTTGGAGATGCCACCATTGTCCTAGCCAGCTCGCCCTGCAGGGCTGAACACGTCTAATGGGGCGAAGCAGCAGACAGGTGACAAGCAGGCCCCAGTCTAGACTCACATCCCTCTGGCAAAGGAACTTATGGGGCCAGGGCTGAGTCCATAGACAGAAACAGTCATTAGGGCATGCAGTCTGAGCCACAGTAGATTTTTCTATGTCCAGGTTGATGCCCATTGATGAGAAATCTTCCCTAACACAGTCATGATTACCAAAGGGAAACACCTAGCCCCAAGAACGTTCATTCATTCATTCAGCAAATAATGATTGGGCACTGTGATGGTTGATTTTAGATGTCAACTTGGCTGAGCCCTGATATCCAGATATCTAATTAAACATTATTCTGGATGTTGCTGTGAGGATGTGTTGGCATGAAAATAACATTTAAACCATAGCCTTTGAATAAAGCAGATTGCCCGCCATAATCTGGGTGGGCCTCATCCATCAGTTGAAGCCTGAATAGAATAAGAGACTGACCTCCTCCAAGCAAGAGGGAATTCTGCTAGCAGATGGCCTTCAGATTGGAACTGCAGCATTGGCTCTTTCCTGGGTCTCCAGCCTGTGCTGGTCCACCTTGCAGATTTTGAAATGCCAGCTTCCATTATTTGCTGAGCCAACCCCTTAGAATTAATCTTGCTCTTTTCCTCTCTGGCTCGATAGATAGATAGATAGATAGATAGATAGATAGATAGATAGATAGATGATAGATAGGTGGATGATAGATAGACAGACATCTATACATTTATAAATAAAAATCCCATTGGTTCTGTTTCTCTGACAAATACAGGTGCCTACTGCCTAGTAGAGCTGGAACTCAGAGTGATGATACAGCCCCTAAGCCTCAACCTACCCCATCTGTTAAAGTGGCAATGCACTGTGTGACTACACAGGACAATGCAGTTGCAAGACTTTGCTCTCAAGAGCAAGGCTGTCTGCCAGGATAGACGCTCCTCCAAGACAGCTGTGTGATCTGGACCAAAGGACTTCACATCCTCAGCTTCCATTCCTTTGTCTTTGAAATGGGCTAATGACAGTTTTATGTCATCAGTGGTGACCCCCGTGAGGATTACACAAAACCTAATGTCTAGAAAGAAAATTGTGCCCCGCAAATCACAGGTGCTCAACAAATCACATCTGGATATGGCTCTGTAGTCCAGCCAAGAACTTGACTGCATCAGAATCACCTGGGAGCCAGGTGGCTGGGCCCCTCTGACTCACCGAATCTTCCTCTCTGGGCAGAGGAGCCTAGCATCTGCATTTGAATCACATCCATCTCCAGGTGGCAGATTTGAGAACCCTGGCTCATCACAGAGGGGCATCAAAGAACCCTTTGCATGAAGACAGGGCTGTGCCTTCTCTAGACAGGCAGCAGCATGCCCTGAACTCACATCCCTGGGCCAAGGGAGTTGGGCTGTGGCTGGACTCTTGGTGACCACAAAAATTTTTCTGATAATGAACTACCTCATTACCTTACAGACTACCACCCCTCCCCCCCAGACACCATCTATCATTTCACCTGTCACCTGGCATGTCCCCATCCTCCCACCAGTAGGAAGTGAGGAGTCCATGCTGCCCTGAGCCTTCTCCCACCCGCATCCTGCTCCACAGGGGGCTCAGAGCTCAGACAGGCTGTGTAACAGGCTCCAGCCGGGGAGTGGTGGATGGGACAAGTGTTGGAGAGGTTTGCTTGCTCCTGAGAGGTAACTGAGTTACCTAGTGCGACATTCAGAAGCACACAGGGTAGCAGACCTATCCCATGTCTCTCGTCTTCTTTCTTACCAGGGAGCCAAGGTCCCGGCTGAAAACCCACACGCCCCGCTTTCCCTGCAGCCAGCGGCTTGTGCACGTCAGGGATGGGGCTTTTGAAATGCTGGTATCTGTTTTACAGACCTCCTCCCCACCTGGAGGACACAGATGTTGGTGGGAGAGCTGCCATCATGTGGTCCTGAGGACAGCAGCTGGATGCGGTCACTGTTGCCAGAGTGGAGCTGCTGCTGGACAGCCTGCCCCTGGACGCCCCAGGCGCCACAGGAACCGCCCGTTATTCCACTGTGCCCATCGGGCTCATTCCCTGCAGCCATGCGCCGTTACCAGCTGGCTCTGGAATACAGGGAGGAACTTCCTCTCAGCCCTGTTCCAGCTCCCAGCTTCCCCAAAGGCAGGCAACGTGACCGCTTTCATGGGGTCTTCCAGAAAAACTGGATGCACATATAAGCACATTGGATCATAGGTTGTTTTTTTCCCCATCCAAATGATAGCACAGAACATACAGTTTTGCACGTATTCACTCTGCAACAGAGTGTAACTTCCTCCCGGCAGAACACGTGGTTACAGGGGCTGTGGATCCTTCATTGTGTGCGTTTACCTGAAGGCATGTGACGTGTCCCCCACCAAGGGACACCAGGCTGTTGCAATCTTTCCAGGCACATGCTTTGGCAATGTCTAATGGTGCCGCATGGCCAGATGGTTCAGACTATGATGAAAGCACAGAGGTAGCCCCATGAAAACCAGACTGTGAGACAGTAAGAAGGTCGGCTTTTCTGCTTCCCTTCCCTGAGTCAATGGCCTGGCTCCATCCCCAGGCCTGGCCTGCCCTTTACTTAACCCTCTCCAAGCCGGGCCAAGCCGGGCCATGCCGGGAGGAGGCCTGGCTCCTTGCTCAGGGAAGTCTGGCTCTTCCCCTGATCCCATTCCTGGCTCTTTCCTGTTTCATTAGAACCTGCTCTCCCTCTGTTTGCCTTCCTCCTGCTCAGCCTCAGCTCTGGCCCCCACCACTGGGTCCAGGCCCCACCATCTACTCCTGGACTGTTGTAACTGCCCCCCTCTGGTCCACTGGTCCGCTCTCCAGCCCCATTCTCACACCCAATAGGTCACTCATCCCCGCTTAAAACTCTCCAGGGAGCTTGTTGCTTCCAGGAGCAGGGACCACTCCCAAACCAAGGCTCCTCCACCTGCCCGGTGCACACCAGTCCTTCAATTTCAGATGAGTGTCACCCCCAGCCCACCTGCCGCGCCAGCCAGGCCTGGCTACTCTCCTTTGTTGCCCCCCTTCCCGCAGACTTAAACCCCAGTTCTAAGAGCAGCTGTGCATCTTGCCTGCCACAGTGTGCTGGCGCTTTTCCCTGCACCCTCTCACTTCATCCTCATCCGTCTCCGAGGTCAGACTGCTGTTGCTCTCCTCTGACAGAAGAGGAAACTGAGGCTGTCTGTAGTGGTGTCCCCTGGGCTTGCCACATGAGCTCTGCTGGTTTAAAAGAGGCATAAATGAGGTGAGCAAGGAGACAGAAGAGGCAAGAAAATTCCCAGTTTCCATGGCAACAGAAAGGATGCAGCGCTATGAGCAAAGAGAATGGGGGTGGGGGAAGTCCTGAAAGCAGGGTAAATCATGGAATTTCATGATAGAAGGGACGCCCTGGTCAGTGTTTCTCAGTGGTTAGAGCATCGGGCTGTGCATCAGAGGGTCTCAGGTTCGATCCCCACACCTTCCCCCTCCCCTCTTTGGGTGAGTGTTGGAAACAACGAATTGATGTATCTGTCACATCAATGTTCCTCTCTCCTTTCTCTCTCCTTCTCCTCTCACCCCTCCCTTCCACTCTTTCTAAAAATCAATAGGAAAAATATCCTTATTCCTTGGGTGAGGATTAAAAAGAAAGCAGACCTTTAACTTCCTTTAGTTCAGGAGTTCTCTACGGGGGGAGAGTCCTTCCCCCCCAACTCCTCCACACACCCCCCACCTCCCACCCCCCATTCCCGGGGGTTCGGCGGGGGGGGAGGGGGGAGAACATCTGCAATGATGGAGTGAGTTTTGGTTGCCATTTTGGTTGAGTGTGGGTGCTATCGGCCTCTAGTGGACAGAGACCAGGGATATTGCAGGGCATCCCGCAGTGCAGAGTGCAGGGGGCGGCCCCCAGCAGAGTTATCTAGCTTAGAACAGCAACAGTGCTGCCGCTGAGAAACCTGTTGTAGCTCAACACCTGTTCTGGGTTTGAACCCTCTTTATCACATCCTCCCGCCCCCTTCAGAGCTTCTTCAGTCTCTGCTTCACTGCATCCTGTGACAGGAGCTCACCACCTCTGAGAGCAGCTAGTCCCAGCTCAGCACCAGCGCCGGAATGGGCAGGGCATCCAGTGGAAGAAGTTATGCGTATGCCTCCAAAGCAACAAGCAATACTCAGTGCATAGTAAGGGCTTTGAGAGAAAGGAGCCGCCAGTGAGCTACGGTAAGACACCAGCTTCTGTCCTCAGGTTCTCCACAGAGGAGGGTCCTCCAGGAACCAGGGGTCTGCAGGGAATTCAGAGGGTCCAGTTGGTTCTTGGCCAGGGATCTCTCAGTCTGCAGGGTAGGAGTGAGGAGAGGCAAGGAGGGAGCAGGCCTCGGTCATCTGCATTTCCAGAAGTAAAAATAAATTTCTGAAATATTAAAATCTTGTTAACAATATGCATGTTGAAGTATTTAGGCAAAGATGTACGTACTCTAAAATATATCAAAGAATAAGAGGGATGAACAGGTAGGTGAGTGGATGGATGGATGGATGGATGGACAGATGGATGGCTGATGAATGGGTGGATAGATGAATGGGTGGAGATGTATGGATGGGTGGCTGAATGGTTGCACAAATATGTGATTAAGCAAGTCCATATGAAACATTTTCATTAAAATTCTGTGATTAAACCCATTTTACAGGTGAGGAAACCTTTCAAAAGGTTGTGGAAATGCTGAAGGTCACCAGCTAGTAAATTGTGAGGACCAGGACTTGAACTTGGGTTAGTCTGATCCAGAGTCATGCTCTGCACACCCTGTAGGACTCATCCCTTTCATGGGACAGCATCAAGGTCCCTGGCTGCTCCAGGGACTCTATAGGAGAGGCACCTTGGAACCCATCTCAGCAGGAGGGGGGACCCAGGGAGGTTTGTCTGAAGGTTGCCTTGATTATACCTACAGAACAGGAGCTGGTGAATAGGTGCCCTTCCCTAAGGCACCTGTTGGCACTGCCCCTGATTGGGAGCTCATTTAGATACTGAAACAGAGCAGTGAACTAGAGAGCCACATTTTATTTTCCTCATCCTCATTACTCTTATTTTCTGGGCATGCGCTAAAGCAAGGATTCCCAGCTCTTTTTATGCTATGGCTGGACCCCTTCGGCCTTCTCGTGAAGCTTATGGATCCCTTCTCAGAATAATGTTTTCAGTGCACCAATAAAATGTACAGGGTATAACAAAGAAGTTACACAAAATTTAAAAAAATACCATTGTAGATAAAGATCTAGTAATGTTGCTTCACCAGCACCTTAAATAACAAACTCTAATACTGTGGTCTTTCCCGCTGGCGATGACCGGCAGAAGGCCGTGGCCACTGGTGGGATGATGCGTTCTAGTGCACTGGTTCAGTGCGTGTGCGCTGGGGTCAGGTGGACCCGGGTTCAAATTCCAGACCTGCTATTCATGAGCTGTGGCACCTTGAGTCATGATGCTGCCCTGCCCGCCCTTGGTTTTCTCATCAGTAAAGTGGGGATGATCACAGCACCTGCCTGGAAGGTTGGAGGTTCGCATAGTGTTACTTACTCTGAATCTGGCATGACCCATCTAAGGTTTCTATGGCTGGCAAAGTTAATCCCACTGAATCTGGGGCCTGAATGCATCAATTAAACGTTGGTGAAGCTCTGGCCGGTGTGGCTCAGTTGGTTGGAGTGTCATCCCATGCATCAAAAGGTTGCAGGTTCAATCCATGGTCAGGGCATGGTCAGCTACAGAAAGCAATTAATCGATGTTCTGTCTCACATCAATGTTTCTCTCTCTCTCTCTCTCTCTCTCTCTCTCTCTCTCTCTCTCTCTCTCTCTCTCTCTCTCTCTCTCTCCCTTCTTCCCATCTCTCTAAAACCAATAGGCATGCCCAGCCGGTGTGGTTCAGTGGTTGAGCGTTGGCCTATGAACTAGGAGGTCACGGTTTGATTCCTGGTCAGGGCACATGCCTGGATTGCAGGTTCGAGCCCCAGTGTAGGTAGGGTGTGCAGGAGGCAGTCAATCAATGATTCTCTCTCATCATTGATGTTTCTATCTCTCTCTCTCTCCCTTCCTCTCTGAAATATAAGAATATTTTTAAAAAAAAGAGAGAAAATAAAATCAATAGGCATATCCTTGGGTGAGGAATTTTTTTTTAAAGTTGGTAAAAACAAGGCTGTAATCTTTTCCCCGTCTAAGTTCACCGACCCCCGAAGTCCCTCCATAAACCCCACGAGGACTCACCGTGCTCCCACAGGAATCAAACTTGGCTGGGGGGCTGGCAGGGACCGTGGTCCATCTTGTCCTCCCCAAGCGGTGGGAATTTTTTAACCTCTTGAGCCCAATTGGTGGTGCCAGTGTCCTGGCAATGGCCTCTGCACCCCACCCACCCCCAGGCTCAGCCTGTGCCACCGATTGAGGTTCTGCTTTCTGCTCCTCCTGGAAGGGAAACGAGGCCAGGCCTGAGCCAGGGACAGGCCTGTCAGGGTCACTCAGACCTTGAACCGACAGCTGGGCTCTCTCTCAGCAGCTGGAGACAAGAGAAGCTTTTCTATGCTCTCCATCTCCCTGGGGTCCAGCAGCCAGAAAGGCCACTCAGGGCCAGGCCCCTCTGGTCACCAGCCATCCAGCTGTGTTCCTGAAAGTCTTGGCAGAATGAGAAAACGCTGACCAGCCAGGAAGCAGAGATGTTACCCTGCTGTGGCCGGGAGCTGGAGGGGGCAGGGAGGCATGGCCTAAAGCTGATGGCAAGTCTCGGTGGTGCGTGGGAAGGGATGCCGCCCACTCTGGAGCCCAGCCACTTCTCCCCGGCAGAGCAGAAAGTGAGGGTGCTTCAGGCTAGGGAACAGCCTGGATAAGGCAGGGCAGTGGCGCTCAGCTACGAGGACTGTACCCTGGGCCGCGAGGAGGTTAAGTGACCAGGGAGGAGAAATCTACCAGGAGACAGCAAACAGCCCAGCATGTGGCCCTGGGAGTCAGCCTCTGTGGTTCAAAGCCTGCTCCCAGCTGTGTGGCCTTTGGTGAACTGCATAACCTCTCTGTTTTGATAGGATGTGGGTTATAAGAGTATTTAGTCTTAAGAGCTCTTGCAGGGTGCAAATGTGACAACTGAGTGCATTGAGTGCAGAAGGCGTGTCAGCCCCACCCTGGGCCTAGTGTCCCCGTCTGCAAACTGCAAGACTGGACTCTGTCCCACCTCACAGGACCCTCTGGACCTGACCTGGCCCTTCCTCTTGTGGAAATAGAGGCCAGCTCCCCTTCTTGATACTGGGCCTGGGCCCTCTTCTAAAAGCTCATTTGCTTCACTTTTGTGCACAAATCTTAAAAGAAAAAGATTCTGCCCAGAGAAAGGGCAGAAACAGCCCTCCCATGCTGCCCTAATGTCAGGCGCCCATCACCATCACCTTCCAAGGGAGGGCTGCTTCTGTCTGCACGTGTCAGACCACGGAGCGCACATGTGGGCAGCCTGGCTTCTCATACGCCTCACAGCGTGTCAGGAAGTGTCCGTCCACATTGTTTCGTAATCCTGGCAAACACTGCTTTTCCTTGCAACACTTATTTATGCATGTATTGCAAAATAGCTATTTTTCTCATTTAAGAGCAACACATATTCATTGCAAAATATTCAGAAAATAAGTCTAATGAGGAGACAGAGGAAAAGAATATCTCCCTTAACCCCAACCCCCAGGAGCTGTCGCTGCTAACCCCTTGTGCTCTCGCAGCCAGAGTGTGATTTTTTTAAAAATCTCTATGTACATTTATTTGTTCACTTATTTTCAAACTTAAGATTATACCTCCATATGTGCTTGCTGTTGTATATATTTTTTCATTATATATACATATATTCATACAATGTTTTAAAAAATATTTTTATTGATTGCAGAGAGGAAGGGAGAGGGAGAGAGAGATAGAAACACCAATGATGAGAGAGAATCATTGATCAGCTGCCTCCTACACGCCCCACACTGGGGATTGAGCCCGCAACCCTCACCAGGAATCAAACCATGACCTCCTGGATCATAGGTCGATGCACAGCCACCGAGCCACGCTGGCCAGGCCATTTTACAGTCTTATACCTCCAGTGAGATTAGAAGAGCAACGGCACTAAAATACATTGCACTTAGGATTTTGGATACACATGGGCACGGTTCTAAATGCTATGGCCACCTTCTGACATGTCCCTGCTATCCTACAGACTCCTCCACGTCAGCCTCCCCCTCCCTCCCCCACCACCACCGCTGCCGCTCCCATGGGTGGGTTGGGGTTGCATGCCCACCCAGAGGCCTCGGGATGCTAAGGGCTCCCCTTACCAGGCCTGAGCTTCTTCCCCTTCCTTTGTTAATCTCCTTTAACCCCACCCCCATCTTTATAAATCGTCCCTTCACTAAATTCCTTGAACTTGCCCATCTGTTTCTGATGCAAAAACGAATTCCATTCTGTCCAAGGTCAGCAGCCCAAGTCTCTGCTGGGTGATGTGAGGTGGTTTCCGAGCTTTTCCACGGTGATTGTAACAGACCAGCGTAGTCTCCCTTCTGTGTGCCTTTGAGATGAGTATCGGAGGTGAGTTGCTAGACCATAGGTCAGACACAAGTCCACATTTCTACTCACTTTCTGATGACCCCATGTTCCGTCTGGAGAAAGCAGCATTGTTTACCTTATCCCCTAGTCTTGGACATGTCAGTTATTTCCAACATTTTCGATGGTAAATAATATTAAAAGCAACATCTTTATTTCCAAAGCGCCTTCTGTGTCTAAGAATATTCTCTGGCTGCCTTGCTTTATTGATTGCTACAGAAACGGGCACAGGGACATTCAGGCACATGTTTTATGGTTCGTTTAAAACAGTCAACCCCCCAAAGTTAAAACCTATGTGAGTGCAGAGTCTAACAAGAAAAAATGCCTTATTTCTAAAGTCTGTGTGTCCACTGACATCAGGCTACAGCACCCCCATTTGAGTCCCACAGAAATATCTAACCTAAAAAAATAACAACAAAAATCTGACTTCAAGCTCAGCAGGTGTGGCTCAGTGGTTGAGCATCAACCCATGAACCAAGAGGTCACCGATTTGATTCCTGGTCAGGGCACATGCCTGGGTTGCAGGCTTGATCCCCAGCAGGGCGTGTACAGGAAGCAGCTAATCAATGTTGATGTTTCCCTCTCATCAATGCTTCTCTCTCTCCCTCTCCCTTCCTCTCTCTCTAAAATCAATAAAAAAATATTTTTAAAAATCTGACTTCAACCTTCTGTCAGACTGTGGTTTCCACGGCCCAGTCCTCCTACAAAGGGAAGCAAATTCTTCCAGGCACAGACAATGGTCCAGGGGGCTGGACCAGGCAGGCCCAGGTGCCCCAAAAAAGATCTGGGCCCAGGGGTCTCCTGTTGGTGCACCCCCTTGTGGGAGCCCCAAGCCCGCTGCTCACTCCTGTCTGCACTTACTGTTGGCAAAGGGTCCATTATCAGTCCTGATGCTGGGCAGCGTGAATGAATGTCACTGCAGGAGGCACCGAACAGGTCAGTCTCTGAAACTGAGGCTGCCATGTGTTGCCAGAAAACCAAGGAGGCCTGCATTGCACCCGACTTCAGAAACTGCCAGTTGGATTCAATGCCTTCGAAGTGCTCATGTTCCTCTTGGAACCTCACAGCATCTGTTCATCTGTTCCCAACGCTCAGATACCCAGTGTTGACCTGCAAACTGCACAAGAGCTCTAGGAGCCTCTTGAATGTGATGTGCACGTAGGTGGACTCTCCTCCTCAGCGCTCCTGTAAAACCCTCCCCATGTGAGTGAGTGTTGGCCCAGAGCCAAATGTTCACCCAGGCTCGGGTCCTCCACACAGGATCCACCCTGGCTCCCTGCTCTGCGGCTAAGTTGCTTCCAAGAGGAAATCAAGGAGTTGGTAGTCTCTTTTCACATAGTCATTGTTTGAGAAGTTACTGTGCAATTATTGAGCACCTTCTAAACATGCACTGCACAGGCCATGTCTGGTGTCATCCTTACTAGTCCCTTTTACAGATGGGAAAACTGAGGTGCAGAGGGAACATCCACTCTCATGCTGTGAGTGGCAGAGGCAGGATTGCTCACCACTCCTCTGTCTGAAGCATGACCTCAGGGATGTCCTCAGAGCACAAAAGAGCCAGGGAGGTACACATGGGGACACGTGCATAAGGAGAGGTCTGCATGCAGCAGCTGAGCAGGCTCAGAGGCTGGTTAGGAATGGCATGCTCCTCCACCGTCTTAGAGAAAAAGAGAGTCAGGGGCCAGGCCAGGCCTGCCTCCCTCCAACTCTTGCCTCCCTGGGGCTGCCTAACAAAGGACCACAAATCTTAGGGCTTAAAACAACAGAAATCTTACAACTTTATTAAATAATGTCACCCCAATAAATTCAATTAAAAAAACAACTTAAAATTAATTAATTAATTAAAGAACCCCCTAGAAATCTGTTCTCTCACTTTCTGCAGGCCAGAAGCCTGAGATCAAGGTGTGGATGGGCCCTGACTCACTCTGAAGGTTCTAAGGAAGGATCCCTCCAAACTCCTCCTCCAGCCTCGGGTGCTGGCCCCCTATCTTGTGTTCTTGGGCTTGTGGCTGAATCTCTCCAGTCTCTGCCACGGGCGTCACGTCTTCTCCTCTGTGTGTGTCTGTCACTGTGTCTCTTCTTATAAGGATAGTGGACATTGGATTTAGGGCACAACCAACCCAACATGACTTCATATTAACTTGACATTTGTGAAGACCTTATTTCCAATTGAAACCACACCCACAGGTAACAGGGATTAGGATTTAAACACACCTTTTTGGAGGGACACAATTCAACACACTGCACCCTCCAATAAACCAGGTGAGGTGCCTACTGGAGGGGCCCCGTGCCTTTGCAAGGCATCTCATGCCCACTCAAGTCCACTAGCACGGGATGCCTGCCTCCAAAACACACAGAGATGGAGGAGGCTGTACCCTCACAAGGCATTTGGGGGCTGACAGGAGAGATGAAGGTGCAGGGCAGTAACTCCCAGAGGGGGTGGGGCCAGAGAGTTTGTGGGTCTGATACGAAATGTGCAGGGTGTGGGATGAGGCAATGTTTCAGGGTCAGGCACTCCCCTCAGGCATGCATCTGTTCCCTCCCATGGGCAACAGCTCTAGAGGGTATCCTGATCTGCTCTGCTCACTGTTGTGCACAGTCCCCAGCACAGAGCAGGGCCCCGTGAACATGTGGCACCTACAGGAATGAACCTCCTGGTTTGGAATGAAAAGCTGGGGGTGGGGAGGTAGGAAAACCTGTTGCGGGGGAGGAGGAAGGAGAACTGTAACATCAGCCCCTACCCCAGGGTGTTGGGCCTGCCCCGACTTCCTGCTGCAAGCTGCCACCTGCTGGAAGGCTGGGGTAGAACATTCATAAAAAGGCCTGTGGGCACAAGGTCCTCAGGCCTGAGCTTCCATCACTGTGTTCTTTCCTCAAAAGCCACTCCTAAAGAGACCAGGTTCCTCATTCCTCATGTGCCTCACCACGCCTGGCCCTGGCTGGCAGACATGGCCCTGTGCCACTGACGGGAGGGCTGGAAGGGGAGCCAGGATGTTGGTGGTGGCCCCCAAGTCACCAACACTGGGGAGCCAGTCAGGGTTCCTCCCCACAGACCCCATGCCTCAGCCTTGTTCTCAACACACACACTTACATTCATGAATTTACACACTCACCCTCACATCCATTTTACACACTGCTCACACTCAACATTCACACCTATTGTCACACACACTCAATCCATTGTCACATAACACTACTCACTCCCATACACTTTCATACCCAGTGCCACACACTGCTCACATATATAGTCGCATCCACTGTCATATATAACACTCACACCAATGCCATGTACAGTACTCACACCCATGTCATGTACAATATTTATACCCATGTCATGTACAATACTCATGCCCATTGTCATGTGCAACACTCACAACCATGTACAATACTCACATCCATTGTCATGCACTCTGCTCACCCTTACACCATTTTCACACACTGCTCACACTCAATATTCACATCTATTTTCACACATAGTCAACCCACTGTCACTCATTCATACTCACATCCAGTGTCACACAGCACTCACACACTAGCCCACCTCTTCTGGGCACTTCGTCAAAGTTGATGGAAGTAGTGTTATATCATATTCGCCACTGAGCTTTCCTGATTCAACACCATGTTTTGGAGATTTATCAATGTAGCTTTAGTTCCTTGATTGTAATGGCTCCAGTATGCCATTTTATGAACTTACTGTAATTTATGGATTCATTCTCCAGTCAGTGGATGCTTCCAGGTTGCCTGCTATTATAAATAATACCATTGCGAAGCTTTGTGCACATGTCTTTGTACACTTGGGAGCATTTTTCTGTGGTCCATACTTAAAAGAGTACCACTGTTTCATGGAATGTGCGTGACTTCTGCTCTCCTGGATGCTACATGCAGGGACTTTCCTGCAGCAAAGGATCTGACACCTGTTGCTCCCCACCCTTGCCATCACCTGGTGTGGTCAGGTGTTTAAGTTTTGCTAATCTACCGGGTGAGGAAAGATACCACATTGTGATTTTGCTTTGTGTATTCCTGCTGACTTGCAAAGTCCCACATTTTGCATATATTTGTTCACCTTGCATGTTCTCTCTTCTTCACTTCCCTGTTCACGGGTCCTTTGTCCACCTTTCCATTTGGTTTTTGACCTTTACTTACAGATTTTCAGAAATTGTTTAGATAATCTGATACTACTGCTTCATCAGTTACTTATATTGCAAATAAGTTCTAATCTGTGATATGTGTTTTCACTTTATTTATAGGAATGTGTTTTAAACAGAAGTTTTTAAATTTTAATGTCAATGTCATCAATATTGTCTTCTACAGTTTGGGGATCTTGCTAAAGAAATCTTTGCCTACCCTAAAGTCATAAAGATATGGCCCTTTCCCCAAAAAGTTTCACACATTTTGTGTTGTTGTTTTTTTTCATGTTTTAACAAATGTTTTTATTGATTTTTAGAGAGAGGAAGGGAGAGTGACAGAGAAACAGAGACATCGATGATAGAAAAACATCATCAATCGACTGTCCCCTGCATGCTCACCACTGGGGACCAAGCCTGCAACCCTGGCAGGAGCCCAGACTGGGAATCCAACCATGATCTCTTGGTTCTTGGGTCGACGCTCAACCACTGAGCTACACCAGCTGGAGCCACATTTTGTTTTTTGCAGTCACAGATCTCTTTGTTATTAAAAGCCAATCTGCCATCAAATAACTGTCATGGATTGCTTCCCCTGACTGGGTACCCAGCCCAGCCTTCTTGCCCCTCTTTCTGGCAATTTTCTTCTCTCTCCCACCCCCACCCCCCTACACACACTCCAAATTCTCCTCCATCAATCATACATGACAATTTCCGTTCTCCCCAGCCTCTCTTTCTACACCCAGCTCTAGCCTGTTATGGGAGAACCCTAACAAGACATCAGCTGTGGACTCCACGCACTTCCCCCTCCAGGTTCCAGCATCACCAGCCTTCATAGCCCAGGCCCAGCAGTGGGAGCAGCTCTGCAGCTGTCCTCCCAGGGTCCCTGATGTGCGATTTCTCAGCCTGCCACAACACCTGTCATAAAGCTTGTCACAAATGCCCACTATAAACACCCTGCCCAATTGCCCTGCCACAAACGTCGTTCAAACTGCTGCCATGCAGTATAACCAAATGCTCTGCACATTCACACTCTGCCCTCTCCACACTGTTCTCTGCCTAAGAAGCTGACTGTACTTCCTGCAGAAGGGACACCCTTGCACTCTGACTTCGGGGCAGCCTGGTGTAAAATCAATATGAAGGTGCCAAGTGAGGTCCAGTGTTTACTCCTCTGGCTTTCTTCCTGCTGGCTGCCTCAGGCAGGTGTGTCCCACAGCTGAAGGTCACACCCTCTCAAGCCTTGGACGCCATACACTTCCCCCTCCAAGGTCCAGCACCACCTGCCTTCATAGTCCAGGACCAGCAGTGGGAGCAGCTCTGCAGCCATGGCCCTAGGGTCCCTGCATTAGCCCTTGTGGCCCCCTGCCCGCCCACACCCTGTAAATACCCTTCCCCTGTTATCCTAATGTGAGAGTGCCATGCATTCCTTGACTGACAGGCCAAGGCCCACCCTTCCTTCTTCAAGAATCCTTAAGTATATGAACTAAGACAGAACCCCCCTATAAAGGTCTGATAGGTTCCCAGGACAATCAGTTTCACTGGTGATGCCCATGTGTCCTGGTTGGATCATTGTTCTCCTTGAGAGGGATGTCCTAAAGGTTTATGAGGATGGGCCAACCCTGCCACCAGAAAGTCAAACTGCCCCTTAGCCTCACTTTGCTCTGCCCTGAGCTCTGATGAAAGCAGAAAGGTGGAGCGACGGGAGGGGGTCAGCAGGAGGCCCAGTGACAGGCCCAGGTTTTCCCAAGCACTTTTCAAGGTCAAAGGCGATAACCTTCTCCTACCACCACCCCTGCCTGCTGGAAAGTTAAATTCCATTAGAGAGCGGTGACAGCTGCCAATAAGAGATAGAGCCGCAGCAGGAAGGGCATGTGCTTTGAAGCTGGACCTATCTGGGCCGGGTGCCCAGCCTTGCCCTTTTCTAGTTCGGTGGCTTGGGCAGGTCCCTCAGCCTCTCATGGCCAGGTTTCCTGGTCCATAAAGCAAGGGCAGCAATTGCATCTTGCAGAATTGTTGAGAGGATTACAGAAGTGTATGTGAAACATTTGACCTATGGCAAGTGCTTAGTCATTGCTAGCTTTTATAGATCATTCTTATGATTAGTATGAAAAACAAAATTGGTAAACATATTCTTTGAGCATAAGAAAAAAGGGCATCTATTTCAATGTTGAAACTAATGATTATTGACCTTTACTGCTTTCTTGTACAGATGAGGACACTGAGACCCAGAGAAGGTGAGTGATTTGCCCAAGGTCACACAGCAGTAGCAGAAACTGGTATGGAACGTAGGCCTCCTAAATCTGTTTCCACAATCTTATGCTATGGCAGACATATCCTAGGGTGATCCATAGTGGATCATACCATGTGTGATTCCCTTGCCTCAAGTGTAGGCAGGACCTGTGATCTGCTTCTAACCAGTAAACTATGGGACATTATTCTCATGGTTACATCTCATTATATAAGACCGACTTAGCATTCTGGTGTGAGAGAGATTCCCCCAGTGGCCTTAAAGAATTAACAGCCATGCTGTGAAATGCCTGTGGTGACAGCCATGAGGCAGGGAACTGTGGGTGCCTCCAGGACCCATGAGTGGCCTCCAGCTGACATCCAGTGACAAAGTGAGGCCTTCAGTCCTCCAACCACAAGGAAATAAATCATGCCAACACCCCAAGTGAGCTTAGAAACAGAGTTCCCCAGTTGAGCCTCCAGATGACAGCACAGCCCGACTGACACCTGGGCTGCAGCCTGTGAGCCTGGGCTCTTGACCTATAGAAACTGAGACAATCACTGAGTTGTTTTAAGTGGCTAAGTTTGTGATAATTTATTGTGCCACATAGGAAACTAACACACACGTGATCCTTCCAAGTCTTCCTAAACCTTGAGAAAATATCCCATCTTTCCTACATACATTAGATGGCCAGTCTCTTGGTACTCCTTAGCTCATTCTTTGATTGGCTGAGCACCTGGGCTCTGGGCTGGCCCATGTCAGTGCCAGGTATTATGCTCTTCCCCTCGGTCACATAGTAGGAGATCTTTGTGTTCTAACAGGCACATGGCTTCCCACAGTAAACACAGTACCTCCCAGCCTCCTTGCAGGGAGATGTAGCCATGTGACTGAGATATGGCCAGGGTTCAGAGCAGAGGTGATGTGTGCAACTTCCGAACTGTGTTCTTAAAGACCAGGGAGTGCCCTCCCTCGCCCCTCTCCTTCTTGCCAGCCAGAGTGCAGGCTGTAGCAAGCCAACTTGGTTATGTACCACATGCCATAGCGAATGCCACGCTCACCACCCAGACCACCCTGCAAAGGACTCATCGCCCCTGATGCTGGGAGATACCTTTTCTAGGAAAATCCTCAGCTGAAGACTGCCTTCCCTGAAGCCATACCCCTTCTAGTCCATGTGGGGATATAAAGGTCCAGTCCCTCACCCTTGCTTGGGACACCCCCTGAAGGGATGGGCCAGCCTTGGAGCTCCTCATGGGGCTGGCTGAGGTCTGTGGAGGCTGCATCACAGCAGGTTCTCTCCTGCCTAACAGCACCCCCGGACCTCTCCTGCATGCTGATCTCCACCTGGGGCCCAACCTGCAGCACCATAGGCAAAGGGGAGCAACAAGTGAGAGGGCTCCTGAGCTGTGCCAGCTTCACCTTGATATGAGAGAGCAAGAAAGAAAATACCATCTCTGCTATGCTGGTTATCTTTGTTACAACACCCAAAACAATATACTAATGAACATGCCAGGCCGTGTGGGTGTATAGGGAGCCCTGGTGGATTTAGTCCCTGTTATTCTGAGTGCCTTTTAAAATCCATCCACCTGAAAGGCCGTGCCTTTTAAAACTTAGTCCTTCCAGGTTCAGGTGACTTTTTCTGATTTGCACAAACACATTCCATGGACTGGCTCAGGCCCCACCTGCCTTGTGGGCTCCAAGTTTCACGTGGGAGAAGACGCAAGGCCCCTACGGCGAGACCAGCACAGGACTGCCATGCTGACGAGGCCCATCCCGGAATAAACAGGTGGCCAGCAAAGAGTAGAGGATCCTCAGGAGGAACATCTTTCAGAAAGTCCACATGGCCCCGGCCTGACTCAAGCCTTCACCTGTAGGATGATTTATGGACCACACACAGCAGGTCTCTGTGGAAAGTGGTGGGAAGTGATTGCAGAGGCCGTTAAGAGTCCTCAGATAATACAATCTCTGCCAGCACTCACAAAGATTCTGCTTATCTGCAGAACTTAGTATCAAACTTTAGTATCAAATGTTGGGAATCACTTACACAGTTATTACCAATAAACATATTTTTCATCACATATAAACAGATCAATAAAACATGGTGATGACTGGAGTGATTTCTACAGCAGTGCTCAGTGGCCATCAAGGCTGGGAGGTGCGGAGAGGAGCCTTATCTTGAAGAATCTGCTGCAGGCCAATGAGCATGGGAGCGGTGTGGCTGGCGCTATGTGGACCTGTTTGAGCACTCCCGCTGGGCACCAGGCCTTTGGAGGAAATAAGCTTGGTTCTGTGCCTCTTGGACTTCTCATACTCTTTTGTCCATGGAGATGCTCCATAAATGGGTAATTTGTCCACAGATGGGCCCTAAGCTAAAGGGAAGTGCCTTTGAAACCTGGATTCCCTGCTGCTGGGAAGCTGCCAGTCTGAACCAAATTTAACAGATGCCTTTTCAATAGTACAGTAGATGGTGTCAGGGCTCCCCCCAGATCTCCCAGATCCCTTTTTACCATTTTTGTGCCCCCAAGTTTTGGAATATTTGGGCCTCCAACACCTGCAGCTATTATTCGGAGGCCTGTCTTGGACTCTCACAGGCCACTGTGCCCTCACAAGTGAAATGCCTGGGAATTTATATCACTCTAGGCAGCCCTTCACCAAGACGGTGGGCTTGGGATGGGAGAGTGAAAACCTGCTCCCTGGGCATCCCTGTGTGGCCTCCTTTCCTGCATCCCGCACTCCTATTCCTGTTTTCCCAGGGAACATATCCCTAATAATCACTCAAAACCAAACCTTCAAGTTAGGTTCTGCTTCTGGGAAACTTGTCCTAAGAAATGAGATTTGGGTAAGCATGCCAATTCCTTAGTGCATCTAACAAAGGAAACAGTACTATATGCAGCCGTTTTTAAAAAGGAGGGCAAGAAGGAGAAAGAGGAGCAGCAGGAGGAGATAAAGATGAAGGAGGAGGAGATAAAGATGGAAGAGGAGATGGAGGAGAAGAGGGGGAGATGGAGATGGAGGAAGAGATGGAGATCGAGAAGAAGATGATGAAGATGGAGGAGATGAAAATGGAGAAAGAGGAGATGCAGATGAAGGAGGAGGTGATGGAGAAAGAGGAGGAGATAAAAGTAGAGGAGGAGGAGGGAGTAGAGATGAAAGAGGAGGAGGAGATGGAAATGGAGGAGATAAAGGTAGAAAAGGAAGGAGGAGGAGCTAGAGATGGAGGAGAAGCAGTAAGTTGCAGATTTGAGGACACCTGTAGAATATATTGTTAAATGAAAAAGGCAAGGTGCCTGAGAGTGGATGTAGTATTCTTATTTTTGAAAAGGAAGGACAAGAATGTGCATCGTATGTGTTTTCATCTCCATTAAAAAAAAAAAGGAAGCCCCAGTTTGGCTCAGGTGATAGAGCATTGGCCTGTGGATTAAAGAGTCCTGGGGTTAATTCCCGTCAAGGGCATGTACCTCAGTTGCAGACTCAGTCCCCAGCCCTGGTCAGGGCATGTGTGGAAGAAAATCAATCGATGTGTCTCTCTCACATTGATGTTTCTCTCTCTCTGTCTCTCCCTCCCTTCTCTAAAAATCAATGGGAAAATATCCTTGGGTGAGGATTAACAAGCAAAACAAAAAAAGGAAATTAAGAAACTAATGAAAGTGGACACTTAGTGTGCAAGAGCATGAATAAGAGTTCGAAACCTCTCTGCATGTTTAGATTATTGAGTCGTGTGGCTTTCTCACCATTCCAGAAAATAAAACACAGGTTCCCGGGCTTCACTCGCCAAGGAGCCTGAAGCAGCGCAGGCTCCTCCACTCTCGGGTGCTTCTGCCAGGCTTGGGGACATTGTTCTGGATGATTTCATCAGAGGTTTGAACAATACCCAATAACCAGCCAGCAGCTAACCACCCAGGTGCTGCTGTTTTCTGGGACAGGAGCCAGCGCCCTGGAAGCACCTCTGAAAGCTGGGTGACTCCTGACTGCGTGTGAGCCAGGACTCCCAGGGTGGAAATCCACTGCCTTCCAGGCCTCCCTGGCCCTTGCAAGCCCAATGTTCGCTCCACATCCCTATTGCCACAGCAACAGCAGACACAATGGTTTCTGTGGAATTCGGGTCTAAATAACTTCTAGAGGAGAATCCAAGATGGCGGCGTAGGTAAACACCTAAACTGCTGCCTCGCGCAACAATTTCAAAAATTCAACTAAAAAACAAAACGTCTATCACCCAGAACCACGGGAAAGCTGGCTGAGTGGAAGTTCTACAACTAGAAGGAAAGAGAAAAGAGCATCGAGATGTGCACGAGCGCTGAAAAGCTGAGGTACGGAGGCGCGTGATCCGGGCTGGTGGCGGGCGTTGCTTTTTTCAACCCAAAGGGAGACAAGCCCCCAACTACTCTGAAATCCAGTTTCTGGGGAGACGCGGGGGACCCAAACTCCTACGGGGAGAAGCTGGACTGTCTGCCAGTGAGGGGGGCTTACTTGCAGAGCTGCGCGCAGGAATAATTGTTTACAGCACTGGGGCACGGGACTCCAGGACGCCCTTGGGGACACAGAGCCGGCTAACTAGCAGCCATTGCTGTTTGCCACGCCCTAGCCTAGTGACACCCTGAGACCCCGCCCTGCACAACCTACAAACCCACCCAAGCTCCAAGCAGCAGCCTTAGCAGAAGAAAGCCCCGCCCTATCGCAGCTTAACCTAGCAAACTTGCAGCCTGGGTCAGACAGCTCCAAAACCTCCAAACCCCAAGCAAAGAGGAGAAAACTGCAGCTCTCACTGTAGCTCCTGCTGGATGGCCTCAGACAGTAGCTGACCTGCACCCCATTGGAGATACAGAAGCCAGTGTACCTAGTGGTCAGAGTGAGACACCAGATTTCAACTCCTCACATCCATAAGTGACACATTCAAAGGCAGACTCAGTGAGCACCAAAGCCCCACTGAAACAAGTCCTGCCCCTAAGTGTGTCTTCAGCGCAGCAGTTCTTCCATTATAGACACAGTGAGTGCTCACAGCTAATTGGCCTGGAGGTCAATTCCTCCCAGTATACCAACAGCAATTAAGGCTTTAACTGCACCAAGTCTTTGCACTCAGCCCACAAAGGGGTGTACCAAGAGTGTCCACATCAGGTGATTGGGGAGGCTGAGCTACTGCCCCCTATAGGTCACCTACCACACAAAGCTACTCCATCAACACAGGGAAGCAGCCAAAATGTGGAGACAAAGAAACATGTCACGAATGAAAGAAACGGAGGAAAGCAAACTACTGGATGACATAGAGTTCAGAACCACATTTATAAGGTTACTCAAGAATCTTCTTAAAACCGCTGAGAAACTTGATGAGACCTTCAAGGAGCTTAATGAGAATGCCAAAAAAATGGAAAAGGATCAGTCAGAAATGAAGCATACACTGTCTGAAATAAAGAATATACAGAAACTCAACTGTAGATCAACGTACCCCAAGAATCAAACCAAAGATCTGAAATATGTGGAAACAAAAAACATCCAACCAGAAAAACAAAAAGAAAAAAGAATCCAAAAATATGAAGATAGTGTAAGGAGCCTCTGGGACAACTTTAAGCGAACCAACATCCGAATTTTTGGGGTGCCAGAAGAAGGAAGAGAGCAAAATATTGAAAACCTATTAGAAGAAATAATGACAGAAAACTTTCCCTGCCTGGTGAAAGAAATAGATGTACAAGTCCAGGAAGCGCACAGAACCCCATACAAGAGGAATCCAAAGAGGACCACACCAAGACACATCATAATTAAAATGCCAAGGGCAAAAGACAAAGAGAGAATATTAAAAGCAGCAAGAGAAAAACAGTTAATTACCTACAAGGGAGTACCCATACGACTGTCAGCTGATTTCTCAACAGAAACTATGCAGGCCAGAAGGGAGTGGCAAGGAATATTCAAAGTGATGAACAGCAAGAACCTACAACCAAGATTACTCTACCCAGCAAAGCTATCATTCAGAGTTGAAGGTCAGATAAAGAGCTTCACAGACAAGAAAAAGCTAAAGGAGTTCATCGCCACCAAACCAGGATTACATGAAATGCTGAAGGGTATTCTTTAAGGAGAGGAAGAAGAAGAAAAAGGTAAAGATAAAAATTATGAACAACAAAATGACATCAAATACATACCTACCAACAAGTGAATCTAAAAATCAAGTGAATAAAAAATCTGAAGAACAGAATGGACTGGTGAATATAATAGAATCAGGGACATAGAAAGGGAATGAACTGACGATTCTCAGGGGAAGCAGGTGTGAGGGGTGCGGGAAGAGCTTGGACAAAAATTTTACTCCTATGGATGAAGACAGTGGCGGGGGTAAGGGCATGGGGTGGGGTGGGGAATCAGGTGGAGGGGAGCTATGGGGGAAAAAATAGAGGAACACCTGTAATAATCTGAACAATAAAGATTTATTAAAAAAAAATAATAATAAAATAAAATAAAATAAAATAAATAACTTCTAGATCAGTCTTTCCGGTGTGAACGGGGTGGGCTCGGCAGGGCGGTTTGTGGTGGCCAGTGCACCAGGCCATTGTCCACAGGAAATAGCTGTGCTCGTGGAAGTAAGGTCGGTCTGTGAGGCTGCCTAAGGCCTGCTCCGTCCAGCTGGACAGGGGGGCCTTGCCCCATCCCACCGCAGCTTCTGCTCCAGAGGACACATCTGGCACTGCTCCTTCTCTCTGTGCATCTCAGAGACCCAGGGGGAACGCGTTAAAGACCCCTTCTGGTGACGTGGGCACTGAAGAGCTCAGAGGAGCGGACTTGGAGCTGTTGCTATGCTGGCAAGGGTGGTGTCTATTGCATGTCTCAGTCGGGCCGGTGAGCTCTGGCAGCACAGGGGGACCAGGCTCCGAGGATCTGGATCTAGTCTCTCTGGCTCCCTCAGTGCAACAGCAGTTCTGACGACGCTCTAAAGATGCCCTTTCCAACCGGGCCTCTTAGTCACTTGTTTGTTTTAATAACAGTGTTTCTAGCAAAAGACTCACATTCCCAAACCAAGAGTTGAGGAGGTGGATTTTGTCATTTGAAAATCAAGCCAACTGAACACCTTTGTTCTCTAATGAGTGAATTCCCTGGGACTCCGAAGGGCTCCTGGCCCATGGCGCACATGGCGTTAGGAGCAGGGGGTTGCTCTGACACATGGTGGGCAGGACTGTGAGTGGGGCAGCCCCTTTGGAATGACAACAGTCAGCACTGAGATTCAAGTCCCTCTGTGCAGCAGTTCCACCTCTTAGGGTCCCTTCTGACCAGTACCTGGGCGTGCGTGTGCCAATGTACTTTTCACAGGTGTGCAAGGAGCGATACTCCACGCAGCTCTGTTTGCTATAACGAAGATCAAGAACAGCCTGATGTCTATGGGAGGGAGGAGTGGATAAACGCAGCCTGGCACTCAGAGACCAACAACCAGCACATAGTCAGACAAACAGACGAGGTGGATCTGTGTGAGATGATGCAGGGCTCTCTCTGAGCTAAATTAAGGAAAAAGAGCAATGTGCATGAATGCTCCCACTTATGTAAGAAGAAATGTGTAATGTATGACGAACACACATATGCATACATGTATGGGGATATATGTACATATGCACATATGTATGTGGATAGGGGAGTATTTCTGAAAATATACATAGGAAACCGATGACTTTGCTTAGCTTTGAAAAAGACAGTCTGGCACCCCAAGATTTGGGGTGGAAGGAGACTTACTTTTCATTGCATACTTTTCTGTAGCATTTGGGTTTCATTATTTATATAAATTAATTTTTCAGTTAAAAATAGATTAATGGAAGCATGGAGAAAAGGAAGGGAGAAAGAGGAAGGGAGGAAGCTGGATAGGGAAGCAAAAAATTCATTTCTTCTAATTCTCACACCTCTAGAGCTTGCTTTCGGGCTATGTGGCTGGAAGGTCAGAGGTCACTGGCCCTGGTGTATTTTCCACCAGAGACCCAGCAAATGCAAACCAGGTATGGGAGTGGTTTCCTCTGATATTGCACCAGCTCCAGGGCTGCTGGGAAATGTTTCCTGAGAGGCAAAGGGCAGCCTGTGAATCTGTTCCCCCAACTGAGAGGACGGCCGGGGCTTTGGGTTCTCCAAGAAGATGGACGAACCAAAGCAACTCTCAGGGGGCAACCGCGTTTGCCCTCAGCCCAAATGCAGTCCACCTCGCTGGCCAGTTGAGAAAAGGGAGGGGAAGTGAATGAAAAGGACTTAGAATGTGTGTTTTTCCCATTTCTGAAATGAATACAGATCTCTCGTGCAACTGGGCCTCAGGAACCGGTGCACATGCCGACTGTGGCGGTGCTAATAGTGAAGAGGGAAACCCTGGCATCAGTGCTGAAGGTCAAAAGGCTTTGGTGGAGACCGAGAAGGCAGAAACATCCCTCTTTAAACAAAAGTGTTGGCCCATCTGTGACTTGAGTCTCAAACTTTCAAAATGATTTCACATCTCAAGGAAAGAAGACGGGATTGTTGTGGGGTGCCTGGTTAGTTTGGATGTTAGCGTGGTGATTACAACCTCGTGAATATAAGACCTCACTGTTCATCAGCTATTGTTTCACTCAGATGGGTGGGAATGACCTTGATGTGGCGGCTGTGTGGTCTGGGAGTTATAAGAGGGTAGTTTCTCACAAGCCAGCACGTTTTAAAAATGCAGATATTAGGCTCCTCCACCAGAGAGGCTGACTCAGTAATGCTGGGATGGGGTTCAGGAAGTTGCACGAGTGACTGACCCCCAGGCCAGGACAGTGAGACACGTGCACCCTGAGATGTACACAAGATGATCCATTGGAACTGCAGGAAGAAACTATGATAATTTCAACTTCAATTAATCTCCTCCTCTTAAAGTTTCTCTTTTATGTTTGACAACGTGCAGAAAATGGTAGTAACAGACTACAGATATATGCTTTATAAGTGAGATTAGTGACAATAGCTAGTCCTTATACTGCCCACGCGGCCCAGCCCTGCTCCAAGCCTTTCACAGCTCTTCACTGGCTCCTCACAGCTCTCTGAGGTGTTATTATCCCTGAGATGGTGTTTGCCCACCAAATGTGTATGTTGAAGCCCTAACCCTCAATATGGCTGAATTTGCAGTAATGAAACAATAAGGAAAGAAATGAGGTCCTAGAGGATTATTGTCCTCACAGAAGAAACATAAGACAGCTTGCTCGCTCCGCCCTCCACGTGAGGACACGGCGAGAAGGAAATAAACTACGAGCCAGAAAGAGGGCTTTCCCCAGACACCCATCAGCCAGAAACCTGATCTTGGATTTAGGGCCTCCAGGACGGAAACGATCAATGTCTGTTGTTTAAACCACCCAGGCTGTGCCAGTTTGTTATGGCAGCCACAGGAAACTAACACCCGCATCCTGCAGGTGAGGAAACGAAGGTGTGGAGAGGTTAAGAAGTCTGGCCATGGCAGTGCAGCCAGGAGGTGGGGGCTGGTAATTTGGCCTGGAGCCCAGGCTTTAATTACGTATACTGGGGCAGTTTTTAAAAAAACAAGCTCATATTGGAACATGTTCAAAAAAGTTTGGAAACTACAGACTAGAAAGAAAGTATGAAGGTCTGTCGTAGACAGAATAACAAGCCCAGAGATGTCCAAGGCCTGGTCCCTGGAACCTGTGACTACTTTCCTTACCAAGTAATTTTTTGCAAAAGATACTTTGCAAACATGGTCAGTTAAGGGTGTTGGGATTGAGGAAATTATCTTGGATTGTCCAGCCACGCCCTAATGCAATCCTAAATGTCCTGATAAGAGGGAGGCAGGCAGCCAGAGAGGAGAGGTGCCACACGGCTGACTTTTACAGGCAGACAAAGGGGCCACAAACCAAGGAATGTGGCGTCTCTAGAAACTGGAAAAGCAAGATAATGAATTCACCTCTAGAACCTCCAGAAGAAACACAGTCCTTCAGGCTAATTTGGACTTCTGGCCTCCCAGAACTTTAAGATAATACATTTAGGTTGTTTTAAGTACCTAAGTTTGTGGTAATGTGTTAAAACAGTAGGAAACTATCCAGAGGGGGGAAAACCTGAAGATTTGGGGGATCAACAAGGGGATGATATGGTTGGGGAGAAAGTGATGCCCAATTTAGTGCTGAAATAAGCTGCCTGTGTACCTGCTCCTCTGCAATGTGATTTGGCAAATCTGCAGAGGGCTTTGGCCAATAGAACACAGGGGAAGTGATGATGTGTGACTTGTGACCTCAGTCTCGAGACATTGCGGTCTCACTCTCGCCTTCTCAGAACACTGTGAAGATGCCCAATTTGTCTGTGGAGAGTGAAGCCACTTGGAGCAGAGGAGAGCCATGGACACTGTGCCAACAGCCAGCACCGCCCACCAGGTATGTGGGAGGGCCATCTTTAACCACAAGATGCCCAATGAACCACAAGATGACTACAGCCACGTGAGTGGTCCTAGGTGTGACAGCAGAAGTACTACCAGCTGACCCGCCCAAACTGCCCTGCCTGAAGTAGCTTGAGGATGGTAGAACCAGGTCCCACCCCATCAGGACTGAGGGTGGGGTGAGAGGTGGGGTTATCCTCCACCTCTTCTCCCCTCACTACTGTCCTCACCTCCTACCAGTTTCAATAACAACAGTAGTAGTAGAAGACTCTCATTCAACCTGTTAATCCTCATGACAATCCTTTGAGGCAGTCATATAATCCCTATTTTACAGATGAGGAAACTGAGGCTGAGAAATTAATGGACCAAGATCACTCAGGAGGTGAGTGGACTTGGACTCAGATTTATCCAACACTGGAGCCATTCTCATCATGGCTTTTACTAACCTGCTCCCTTCACTCATTCACACAAGATAAGTTTACTGAGGTTTTTACTCCCAGTGCTTGGAAGGGACCAGCTTGGAAAGATGAACAAAAGTGAGTCCTTTTGTGAATAGCTATTCAAATAAAGAAACACCACCATGATGGTTCCTGGCCTTCATGATTGTGTCAGTGATGCATTTGGGGTGAATGTGAGAGTGGCCATTTGTTCCAAGTATAAATTAGGATTGTGTTCAGCTGTCACAGAAAACCTACCCCCATAGCTTATCTGGCTAAGGGTTTAATTTCACATAAGAAGTCTGAAGAGTCCAGGGTTGTTCAGCAACTGCATGGCATTGTCTGTGCAGCTCTGTTGTGTGTCCTTTGTGTGCAGCTCCCCCCTGCTGTGGGGTTTCTGACCACAGGGCAAGAAGGGCTTGGCTGCAGTTGAGCTGGTTTGGATCCAATGCTCACCCCTGGCCCAAGCCCTGCGGCTAGACAGATGGTCGTTACGGTTGGCCCAACCCAGGTCATGGGCTTCCCCTATGGGAAGGGGATTGGTTTGCTATCAAGCAAATAGAGAGGCTAGGAGCAGGGATAGAAAGAGTGGACCAGATTACCCTAAGTGGCTGCAACGACATCTCCCACCCCACATGGTCCTCTTACAGTGGGACTTTACCACTTCTCCCAAAAGAAGTGAGATCTCTTGTGACAATGGTCAAAGTGACTCTATGTGATAATCGAGGCCAGGTCATAAAAGGTGATGTATCTTCTACTCGTTCTGTTAATATGTTCACTCTTGGCAGCCAGCCACCATGGAGAAGTGACATGTGGGTGTCTGAACTGAGGTCCGCCAGACCTAAGAGTGAGAGAAACTTCAGCTGAGCCCAGCTCCCAGCACGAGTCACCCTCAGGCTTTGAGCTGCCCCAGCTGAATTCATATAGAGCAGAGATGAGCAGCCTTCCAACCCCTGCTCAAATCAGATTTGTCGCCATACTATATTTTCTTCTTGTAGCCACTAGGTTTGGGTAGTTTGTTAGGTAGCAACAGATAGAACAAGAGGTGATGAGTGCAGGAGACAAGACAGACACAATTCAGTCATATCCTTTTTTCTGGAAAGACGAGAGGGAGTCAGGCAAGAGAAACCTGGAAAAAGGAAGGTACAGAAATTCCTGACTTGCCAGCATCAGAGCAAGGTCATTGGAGCTGTGTGTGTCTGTTTCTTTCAAACGTGAAAGCATCTAAGCTAGCTGGATGAAAAGAGACCCAGAGACAGTATTGCCAGGACGGAAAGAGAGTGAAGCGATCAATTTACAAGGCTAATGCTGGAATAGCCTTGCTCCCCACCCTCCATGCCTCCTGTCCAACCAGGTGGAACTGCAGTTATGTCTGGCCTTAGAACCACCCACATTCTTGAACCAGTCCTGACCTTGGTCAGAATCCCAGGATCAAGTGGCTCTGTGATGAGTTCTATCAGCAATTTTCAACCTTTTGCATCTCATGGCACACATCAACTAATTACTAAAATTCTGTGGCACACCAAAAAATATATTCTATTTTTTGCTAATCTGACAAAAAAATAGGCATAATTTTGATTCATTCACACTGGATGGCTACTGTTGTGTTGGCTGTTGTCATTTTTTTTTTAATTTAACAATCTAAGGCAGTGGTTCTCAACCTTTCTAATGCCGCGACCCTTTAATACAGTTTCTCATGTTGTGGTGACCCCCAACCATAAAATTATTTTCGTTGCTACTTCATAACTATAATTTTGCTACTGTTATGAATCATAATGCAAATATCTGTGTTTTCCGATGGTCTTAGGCTCTACAGCAGCGGTTCTCAACCTGTGGGTCATGACCCACAGGTTGAGAACCGCTAGCAGGGTCGCTAAGAACCGCTAGCAGGGTCCTAAGACCATTGGAAAACACAGATATTTGCATTATGATTCAAAACAGTAACAAAATTACAGTTATGAAGTAGCAACGAAAATAATTTTATGGTTGGGGGTCACCACAACATGAGAAACTGTATTAAAGGGTCGCGGCATTAGAAAGGTTGAGAACCACTGATCTAAGGGAAAAGTGGTCAGTCCCCCTTATTAGACAGACAGGTATTGCATGATTTAAAAATTATGGAACACTGGTTGAAAACTGCTGGGTTTTGCTCTTGCTGACAGTACCCTGTGGCTTTTGTCTAAGTCATGATCCTTGCTGCTCTGTACATTCTCTGGCTCTTAGATTTGAGTTGTTAATCATAGACATGACCTCGTTAAAAACATTTTTACCGTGTCTAATTTTTTTCTATAAATTCAAGGTTTTTTTAAAAAATATATTTTATTGATTTTTTACAGAGAGGAAGGGAGAGGGATAGAGAGTTAGAGACATCGATGAGAGAGAAACATCGATCAGCTGCCTCTTGCACACCCCCTGCTGGGGATGTGCCCGCAACCAAAGTACATGCCCTTGACCGGAATCGAACCCGGGACCCTTCAGTCCCCAGGCCGACACTCTATCCACTGAGCCAAAACGGCTAGGGCAGATGCAAGTTTTTAATGTAGTCACATCATCTGAGAATAATGATAATGTTGTTTCTTCCTTTCCAAATCTAACAACTTTTATTACTTTTTTTTCTTATTTCCCTAGTCTGGTAGCTCCCCTAGTAAAATGATGAACAGAAGCAAAGATAGAGTTAGCCTTGTCTTGTTTCTGATTTTAAAGACAGCTTTGAATATGCATCATTAAGAATGATGTTAGCTGTAGCATTTTGACAGATATGCTTTATCATATTAAGAAAGTTTAATTTTGTTCTGAAGTTGTCAAGAAATTTTATTTAAAAGGAAGTTGATTTTAGCATTGTTCTTTTTTATATATAAAAAAATTGAGTTTGCTACTATTGTGTATAAAATTTTTGTGTCTATTTTCATGGGTGACTTTGACCTATAATTTTCCATCTTATACTATTCTCTTCAGGTTTGATATCATGATAATACTGGCCGCATAAAACAAGTTTGGAAATATTTCTTCTTTTCGTATTCCTTGGAAGAGTTCATATAAGATTAGAATGATAGACTTTACATGTTTGGTAGAACTCATCTGGGTCTGGTATTCTCGTTGTAGGAAGATTTTAAACTACTACTTAATTTCTTTTTTCTTTCTTTCTTTTTTCTTTTTTAGATTTTAGGGGAGAGCATGAACGCAGTCCCCCACTACCACAAATTATGCGGTCGAGTTTCCCACATTTGGGGAAATCGCAGGGGTCAGCACATTTGGAGTGCAATGGATAAGCCTCGCCCTGGGAAAACCACCTTCGTGATCATGGTATCTCCCCTGCCAAGTAAGTATACTATTTAATTTCTTAATTGGTTATAGAACTATTCAGACTTTCTATTTCTTTTTGAGTCAGTTTTGCCAATTATGTTTTTTTTTCCCTAAGAATTTTTCCATTTTCCTGCCACTCTCTGAATTGGAAGAATCCTTGCCTGGCTACCCCTAGGGTGTATTCTTGCCTTCTAAATTTAAGCTGATCTCTCAGAATTTACCTCCTAATCTCTTTTCCCTGTCCTCCCCTCTTTTTGTGTTGGCATCTGTATCAAAATGATTTGGGCTGCAAGTAGTAGAACAGTTAACTAAAAATGGCTCAAACAACAAAGTAGTTTTACTAATGCAAATGGGAAGTCCAGAGGCAGGCAGTTCCAGGGCTGATTCAGGGCACAGTGATACCACTGAGAACTCAAACTCTTTCCACGCCCCATCCTCAGCATGTTTCTCTGATTCGTAGGTCTATCTCCACATGGTTATATGATAGCTGTTGTATTTCCAGCAGACTTCCCCCAGGTCCTATTGCCAACAATGGGGCATTGAGGGAGACTGGAACAGTGAGGACGTGGAACTTCTAGACTCTAGAGTGGGTGTCAGGCCCTGCAGCCAGGAGTAGGAGAGGCTGGTGGGCAGAAAATCACCTCTGCTCTAGCACATTTGGACTTAATCCTGGCCTTGTCTCATCAGACTCTCTCTTGATGTCTGTGTCCTGTTGCCACTCAGGCCAGCTTGATAGAAAGTACTAGAACCTGTGGCGTGCTGGTTAGTGTTTAACAACTGGATCTCAGGGTGGGGGAAGCCCTCATTGGAAGGTCTGCTGATTTTCAGGGTGCAAATGCTCCTATTGTGTTGATTGCAAGCTACCAATGTGACACCACTGAATGCAGAGTTGGGAAGAGATGAGTACAACTGGTCCTCAGGTGCACAGCCAGCTCCAGGGCGCCCCTCACTACAGCCCAGCTAGATTCTGTAAATTTGAGCAGAATGGAGGGGGATGCCCTACTCTAGCCAGAGGGTAATAAATAAGGCATTAAAGGGGTTGGCTTGAGACAACTGTTGAATACCTACTGAGTGATAAACACATATGAGCACAGTCTTGATTCCTCATAATCGTCCATTTCCCTGATGAGGAAACTGAGATTCAGAGAGGTTAAGGCACACAGTGACTGATACGGAATCAGAACCAAACCCAGGCCCATCTTATTCATGTCCTTTCACCCAAACAAGGGAGCAGATTCAGAACAGAGTCAGCTAGCTCTCAATCAACACCCACAACATGCCCGGGGCTAATGCCCTGAAAGTGGAGTATTATTCATAACAGCAAAAAGTGAGAAAAACAAATATCCATCAGTCGATGAATGGATAGACAAATGTGGTATCTCAAACAATAAAATATTATTCAGCCATAAAAGGGGATGAAGTCCTAACACATGCTACAATGTGGATGAAACTAAAAAAAACTACGCTGAGTAAAAGTAGTTAGTCACAAAGACCAGGCATTGTGTGTTTCCATTTACTTGGAATACCCAGAATGGGAAAATGTACAGGAACAGAAAGTGGTTGCCAGGAGCTGAAGGGAGGAGGGAATGAGGAGTGACCACTAATGGATATGGGGCTTCTTTCTGGGGTGATGAAAACTTTCTGGAATTAGAGAGCAATGTTGGTTGCCCAACTGTGTGAATACCCTAAAAACCACGAATTGTAAAACAAATTAAAAATGTGGAGGATTAATTAAATGGGATTTTCTTTGCCCCACCCTCCCCCAGGCTGTGGCTTTCTATAAACTTATGATCACTGAGCAGGACTTTCCATGTCTCGCAGGTACCTGTGCTAAGTTAGCATGTTATATGCATCTTTCTCACTAATTATTCTCAACCACCCTATAATTAGGTAATATTATTAACCCTGTTTACAGATGAGAAAACTGAATCTCAGATAGAAATTAATCAGGTGGCTCAAAAGCACCCAGCCAGTTGGCGGCATAGCCAGGACTTGGACCCAGGCCCATCTGACTGCAAAGTATGTGTTCTGAACACTCCACTGTCAAAGTGAGGTCCAGATCATTGGCAGAGTTCTCTTTCCTCTTCCCAGGACTCCAGAGCTCAGGTGACTCAGCAGCTCACAAGGTTACTTAGCTCAGAAGCTTCTGTTTTCCAACCCCCACTGTCCTTCAGCAAGAAAGACTGAGTGCCGTCAGGGTCTCTATTGCCAAAAAGAAGCCCTATGCGAAGTTAATAGGGTCCCGTGGGTGTGTTTGCATCCTCCATCCCTACCCCAATGGTGGGTGTGTGACACAGGGTAGGGATGCAAGCACTTGCCATCTCTCAGCCTCATTTTGCTTAAAAAAATCAGCAGTCTTTGGCACGGGTGATGCTGCCTCTTAAAGGGTATTCTGGAAATTTGCAGGGGTTCAATGACTGCAGCAGTCTCCCAAATGAAGAATTCCCAGAAGTCTTCCACTTTCCAATGTCCCACCAGACCTTCGTGTAAATGAAAATCCTCCTATAATTTATGGGTCTAGACTCTAGCTCTGCCTTCTGTCTTTGCGTAGCTGTACTATACATCAGATATTCTAGGAGTACAACTCCCACATGATCAAGGAGAGATCATCACTTCTTCTGGGACTTCATTAAGAACTAGTGGCCCGGTGCACGAAATATGTGCACATTAAAAGGGAATTAATTAGAGGAAATATTTTAATATTGCTATTTGTCCTTTTTTTATAATAGAAGTGTCAGAGATGAAAGAAAATTAGTAAAATGTATATGAAAATCTTCCTCCTGTCAGAGTCTGGGGCGTGCCATGGGAACTAGAGTCAAGTCCCTGCCCACCCATGTGCACCTGGAAATCACTTGAGACCCAGACCCAGCTGGCCCCAGCCCCATTGGGCTAGATCCAGACCCAGCCAGCCCCACCCCCATCAAGCCCCACAAGGTGGGGGGCACAGCCTCAGGTTGCCTGGCCCGGCGCCAGGGCGGGGAGGTGCGGCCTGAGGGCGCATGGCCTGAGGTCCCCCGGCCCAGGCCAGGGGGCGGGCTTTGAGGTCCCCCATCAAGCCCTACCAGGCAGGGGGCATAGCCTCAAGTCCCCTGACCCAGCGCCAGGGCAGGGTGCACAGCCTCAGGTCCCATGGCCCAGCGCCAGGGCGTGGGGCATGGCCTCAGGTCCCCACCCGGGTGCTGGGGCGGGAGGTGCAGCCTGAGGTCCCCCGTCAAGCCCTGCCGGGCGAGGGGGCATAGCTTCAGGTTCCCTGGCCTGGTGCTAGGGGGGCATGTGTGGCCCAAGGTCCCCCGTCAAGCCTCGTGGGTCGGGGTGCGGCCTGAAGTCCCCCGGTCTGGCGCCAGGGCAGAGGACACAGCCTGAGGTCCCCTGTCAAGCCTCACCAGGTGGGGGGTGCAGCCTCAGGTCCCCTGCCCTGGCCCAGTGCCACGCAGTCTTAGGTCCCTGCTGATTGCTTGTTAAGGCTCCTTATGGGAATTCAGCCTCTGCTATGGGAGCAGCCATCTTGTGTTAGAGAATCCCTGCCTCCACTGTGGGTGCAGCCATCACGTTACAGCATGACCGTCAATTTGCATATTCCCTCTTTATTAGATAGGATTGTTAACCATTTTGGAAAATCTCATCCCAGCAGTGGTGCCTTCATGGTATTCAAGCCTCCATGTGGGAAACGTGTACCGTGATGCTCCCTCTGGGTACAAGCGTCTGACCACTTCATCATGTTGTCTTGTATGGTCAGACCCAAACGTTTACTTTTTGAAATCCATATTGTTTTACTGTAAGTGATTTTTATTTTTTATGGTATAGTTAGGGCATTATGATTGCTTTTTGCCATTGGTGTGTAGGTAGGATATGTTTGTTCTAAGTTTCATTTCAGAATATGAAAAAAAAAAAGCATTACAAAATATTTCTCAATAAAAAAAAAGAAGGTGTTAGGGCTAAAGGCCGTGGAACCACTGAGCTACATGATTTCTTCAGATCCCTGACAGCTTTAAAATAATTAACCTGACCTCAGAAAACCTTTTCCATAATTCTAATAAAATCAAGTGCACAATGCCTTTTAAATAATTCCCAAAGCAATGCTGCACCACTGTGGCCATGTGCCGACTTCAAGGAAGTGACCCTATGGACTCTTAAGATGCTTCCTTCTGACCCTGGTGGAAAAACTACCTCGTGAGGTATTCCTGGAGGAGAAATCTCTATACTGTCTTAGGAAAAAAATCTCTCCGTGTCTTTTGTCCATTTTCTAATAAAAAGATTAAAAAATTTTCCTGTTAAAAAAGAAAAACTACCTCGTTTGTAACACAACACACTTGACTTCTTTACTTCCTTTTCACCTCAAAAAAGAGAACAGCCAAGACCTCAAACTCAGAATCTTTTTTATGCCATCATTGTGCTTTGACAAGTCCAGTGCTTACCTAGAATGTTTTATTAAAGGAAAAACTGAAACACGAATAAGTAGAATCCCAGCGGTCTTTGGTAACAGATTTTGATGTGCTTGAGTGAGTCCATCCATGTGACATTCCTTTCTATTAATTATTTCTTCCAGCTTATCTTCCCCTCATCTCCTCTCTGGTTTGTTAAACTTTAACGCATCCACAGAACTTTTGGGTGCCATCCGCGTGGAATAGAACATGCACAGAGGTTGGTCTAAGGGATGCCGTGCAGAAATGGCAGATGTGCCACGGAGTGAAAACAAACAAGAACGAGGAGGTGAGGAGCAGAATCAATCAAGGCCAGACAGGAAACAGACTGCAGTAAAGGATGCTTTGAATTGAATAGTGCCCCTCCCTTCATGAATATTCACATCCAGCCAAACCTCAATGTGACCTTACTAGGAAGCAGGGTTTTTGCAGGTGTATAGTGAGGCTATGAGGAGGTCACACGGGATTAGGGTGGGCCCTCTACTTATAAACAGAGGACAAGACACGGAGACACAAACGGGAAGGCCAGGTGACAACAGAGGCAGACGTTGGAGTGATGGGTCTATAAACCTAAGACCACCAAAGACTGCCAAGAGCCAGCAGGAGCTGGTAGAGGCAAAAAGAATCCTCCCCTAGAGCCGTTAGAGCAGGGGTGGAGAACCTTCTCTCTGCCAAGGGACATGTGGATGTTTATAACATCATTTGCAGGCCACACAAAATTATCAGCTTAAAAACTAGCCGCTACATTTGGTCAAACATTTCATTAACTCAGCCCTAATGCATTGGCAGGGCCAGACCAAGTGATTTCTCGGGCCTTATATGGCCCTAGGGCCAGATGTTCCCGCATCCCTTCTTTAGAGGGAGCCTGCCCTTGCCAACACCTTGATTTCAGACTCCTGGCCTCTGGGACTGGGAGAGAATAGATTTCTATTGTTTTAAGCTCCATAGTTTGTGGACATTTGTTATGGCAGCCACAGGACATTCACACAGGGCTTAGGATGGAAAACTGAGAAGGTAAATGTTATGGGCTGATATCAGGAGGTGGAGCCTTGGGAGGTGATTAGAATTAGGTGAGGGCAAAGGTGGAGTCCCCATTAATGAGATCAGTGCCCTTCTGAGGGTCAGAAGGGAGCTTTCTGCCTCACTCTACTTTTTGCCAGGTGAGTCCACAACCCAGAAGTGGGTTCCCACCGGAATCTGACCATGCTGCACCCTGATTTTGGGCTTCCAGTGGCCAGAACTGTGAGAACTAAATTCCTGCTGTTTATAACCACCGCCCCCGCCCCCCGCCCCCAATCATGGTATTTTGTTATAGTAGCTCAAGCCAACTAAGACAGTAAGTGAGCTGGTTTCCTTACCTTCCCACCTAATCCCCATCCCCTCCATCCAGCCATCAATTGCCAAATAGATTTTACAAACCTGAGGTGGGTGTGGGAAGGAAGAAGCACCTGTCTGCCTCTTGCTGCTGACAGGCAGGGGGTTTATAAAGTCACTGAGCCTCAGGTATTATCTTAGCCCCAGCTGAATGAATTACTTCCTTCTTGGGACACTTGGTGGTAGCAATAATGACTGGTATTTATTGAGTTCTTCCTGATATCCTAGAACTATTCAGGTGAATAGGATATAATCGTTCTATATTCTATTGATAATTCTACTAACAGAATATGTATATTCCATATTTTATCTTCAAAACAATTGTATTTCATTGAATATTGGATATCATTGTAAGATATAAGATACACCATTATGTTATGTACTATTAAGAATGAAAAAAAACTGTCAATTCAACTTGTCAGTACTTGTAAACACATCTCAATTTTAGAGATGTTAACATGTGAATCTTAGAATCAATGAAATATGGTATTATCATCACCCCTGTGCTATAGATAAGAAAATTGAGGCTAAGGTCACACAGCTATTAAATGGTAGAGCCAAGATTAAACCCCATGGAAGTTTGATTCTGGGGCTTGAACCCTTCTCTCTCTTTTTTAAAATTTTTATTGTTGAAATTATTACAGATGTCCTCTTTGGTTTTCTTCCCCACTGACCCCCTCCACCTCCCACGCGCCCTCCCAGGCCTTCACCACATTATTGTCTGTGTCCATGGGATACACATATATGCCTCCAAGTTCCCCAGTTAATCTCTCCATCCCGCCGCCCCATCCCTGCCTTCCCTCTGAAATATGTCAGTCTATACCATACTTCTACGATGGACCTGAGCTCTTCTTAATCAGTGTACGCACTGCCTCTCTCATTAGGGGATACTGCCACTCTACAGCTTTGAGTGTTTTAGGCCAAGTCTGCTGGTTATCACCCAATATCCATTCACTCCTTCTTCCTTTAACATTACAAACCTTGTGTTTTTCAGCCTCCCTTGCAGCTAGATGTGATCATGTGACTAAGTTCTGGCCAATGGAATGTAAGCAGAAGAGATAAGTGAAAATTGTGGGCCTTGAAGAGAGGATGTCCTATATTTCCTATTCCCTATTTGTCCTGGCTGGAATGTAGACATTCTGGCAGAAACTGGAATAGCCATCTTAAGGTGGAGACCACATATTGGGATTGGCAGGACAACAAGAGAAATATAAGAGCACCTAGAGTTGCCGTGTTGGCCTGCATTGCTTAATATTGAGCAATTGGGAAAGAAAACAATAAAATTCTCTCTTGTGTAAGCCACTGTTGTTTTGGTCTTTGTTATTGCAGCCAAGATATAATCTTAATTAATACACAACATTATGTGCCCTGAGGGCTCAGTCTCTCCCTCTGAGAGCTGCAAGCTCATTAAATGAGAATGCATAAGAAATACCCAATGCAATGCTAAGCACAGTGCCGGCCCTAGGTAAATGTTAGCTCCTCACACAAATTCGGGTAACTCAGGCATTAGTTGCTTGCATATCTTTTTTTAAATATATAAAACAGGTTTTTATTGATTTGAGAGAGGGGTGGGGGGGAGAGAGAAGGGGAAAGAGAGAGAGAGAGAGAGAGAGAGAGAGAGAGAGAGAGAGAGAGAAACATCAATGAAAGAGAGATACATGGATCCCTGTCTCCCACACACTCCCTATGGGAATCAAGCCCACAACCCAAGCATATGCTCCCACCAGGAATCAAACCAGTGACCTGTCTGTGCACAGGATGACACTAAAACAACCAAGCCACACTGGCCAGGGCAAACAGCCCATTTTTAAGAGCAAAAGATTTGAACAGACACTTCACGAAAGAAGATAAACAAATGGCCAATAAAGCACATGAAAAGATGCTCAGCACTATTCATCATTGGGAAATGCAAATTAAAACCACAATGAGTCACCCCTTAAAGCCCATGGAAATGGTTGAACTTTAAAAGGATGACAGCACCGACTTAAAGAGAATATGAAACAAATGGGAACATAAAATGAACGTGAAGCCATTTTGGAAATAGTTCGACACTTTCTTAAAAAGTTAACCACACACGGAAATCCATCCTTTCTAGCATTTTAGACCAAGAGAAATAAAGCCTATGTCCACACAAAGACTTGTGTGCATGAATGCTCAGAGCAGCTTTGTTCACAACAACAGGTGTGTGTACGGAAATGGCTGTACACCTACACAATGGAATACCACCACTCAGCAAGACAGAGAATGAACTCCCCATACAGACAGCCACCTGGCTTCCCCAACATTATGGCAGGGGAAAGGAGTCAGACACCAGGGCTCGTGGTATGATTTCATTTATGTGAAACTCTACAAGGAGACACGCAATCTACAGGAAGAAGCAGGGCAGTGGCTGCCGAGGCCAGGTGGAGGGCTGGCCACAGGGAATCTCAGGGGTGACAGAAGGCTCTACACCTGGATTGTGGTGGTGTTTATACCAGGATGAACACACCTGTCAAAACCTACCAAGCACATACTCCTCCCTGGGACCCTCCCTGGGATCTGTAGAAACAGACTTCCTGCACCTCTCTGCCCCCTTTCTCAGCCTGCTGTGCTAGTGAGGTCCTGCCCCAGGCCACCCAGCTGGAAGGGGTGGGGGAAGTTTGCTCTCTCCCTTCCACCGCCATGCAGGGGTTTAGTGTGGTGGAAAGGTGATGGGGTGGGGCCAGGGGCCGAGGAGGGAGGATTTCAGGGTGAGTACAAGAATCAGGTCACTCACACTAAGGTGCAAAGAATGAAGGCAAGGGGCTGAGACACAGCCAAGGTCGCCAGGGCTGCTGCTGCAGTCCGGCTACTTGGAGGAAGGAATGGACAGGAAGTGTCCCATTAGGGCTGTGTAGGAGGAAGCTTTGAGAGAGCCAGGAGGCGAGGGAAGAGCCTGGAACTCCACTCAGATGTCCTGCTTTGCTAACGGGTAGAAAGGCTCAGGGATGGGGCACTCAGCAGGCATGATATGCTGGGTCACCGAAGGGTCACCTGAGACTCAGGTTCCAAAACTGCACACAGGGAACAGGCTGCTGGTAGACACCAGAGATTCAGAAATCCCTAGAATACAGACCCCAATGTTGAGCCCACAGATATAAGAACCCCTTACCTAGGTACCCACCAGCCCAGGCAACCTTCTGGGGACAGCAGAGTCCAGATACATCCCAATAGGTGAGGCATGAGGCCAGGATGGGCCAATGGGGAGCTAGGGGAGGAGTGTCTAGCCAACATGGAGGAACCCCAGCCCAGGTATCAGGAGGGCTCCCCATCCTGGCTCTGGGCCCCACACATCCATCACAAGGAGAAGCGCAGAGCTAGCCTCAGCACAGGCTCCTTCAGGCAGCTTCCATCCTTACAGAAGCTCAGCCCCAAGCTGGGGCTCCCCTCGGTGTCCCTGAAATGGGCGAGGTGGCAGAGCTAAGGGGGCCTCCTTATATAGCTCTCAGGGAAACCCCGAGCCTGCCAGGGGAGCACCTGGGGCATAGAGAGAGAGACTAAGAGAGTGTGGTCCCCATTGCCACTGACACTGCCACCCCCAAGTTAAAGGTCCAGGGAGAGGAGGCCGACAGTTTCCCTAAACCTGGACCGACTCCACACACACCTCCCTTTGCAGCATGGACAGTAATCCTCGGTCACCTCCACTTCTGCTCCAGGACAGCGAGGGATGTACCACCCATGGATACACCGCCCAGGCCTGGAGCACCGCCTGAACAGCATGGGGCCAGGCACTTTCAACACACTAGTTAATACTTCCCACCGTGACCCCACTCTATGCGGTGGAGCCCAGGATCCCCACACCATAAGTGAGGTCACTTGGACCCCGGAAAGTTTAAGGAACTGCCCCCGAGGGGCTCCAGTTTCTCCTCTGGCCTAACTCCAAAGCCCATACAAAGCCTGGGCAAGTCACTTCCCTGTGGGCCTTATTTCCTGGGCAGAAAATGGAGATAATTCTAGTGCTGACCAACAGGCTGCCACAATGAAAATAACTCCACGTACAGGTAAAACAGGAAAAGCCCTTTTCCTTACTGAGCCAACTCTGGACCTGCTCTGGCAAACGGCCAATGTCCTGGCCAGGTTGACTATCTTTGCTCCCACCCTTCACCAGGCCAGAGCATGACTCAGGATCCAGCCTAACAAACCAGAATTCTCCATCCCTCTAGCCCAGTGGTCTGCAAACTCATTGGTCAACAGAGCCAAATATCAACAGTACAGCGATTGAAATTTCTTTTGAGAGCCGAAAAACCGACTTCTGTGCATGGGCCACGAAGTTTCAATCGCACTGTACGTGCGCGCCCACACGTGGTATTTTGTGGAAGAGCCACACTCAAGGGGCCAAAGAGCCGAATGTGGCTCGCGAGCCGCAGTTTGCTGACCACTGCTCTAGCCAAAAAGATTGGTTTAGAAATGAGATCTTGCCTAAGCTGAATCAATCTGCATCTTTCCTAAGAATCAATATACTGTTTCCAAGGACTTGTATCCCAAAGAGAACAAGCCAGGCAGAAGCTATATGCCTTTTAAAACACTTGAAGGTTAAATAATGTCACTTCCACCATTTCTATTGGTTGAGACAGTTACAAAGAACATTCAAGCTCAAAAGAAGCCTAGAGCCACCATCATTCTTATTCAGATGATTGAGGATATACAAAATAAGCCCAGTGATTGAGCATTGGCCTATGAACCAGGAGGTCATGGTTCAATTCCCAGTCAGGGCACATACCAGGTTGCAGGCTCAATCCCCATTGTGGGGTGTGCAGGAGGCTGCTGATCAATGATTCTCTCTCATCATTGATGTTTCTAACTCTCTCTCCCTCTCCCTTCCTCTCTGAAATCAATAAAAATATATATTTTTTAAATAAGCCAACACAATGAGGAGAACAGAGCAAAGAGAAGGAGAGACATCATTTGAGCCGCTGGGTCCAGTTGTACCTGAAGCTAGACTCACCTACAGATTTTCCTTTTTAGTTAGTGAACCAATAAATATTTTAAATTGAGAGATTTAAGTTAAATTTCTGTCATTTGCAGCAAAAAAAGTCCTGAACAACAGACCACAAGCTCTCCAGGATGTTTGGCTGAGCCAGGACTCCAGCGGTTAGCGGCACAAAGCACTAGGTGTTGCTTTGAAATGACATGTTTTCCTCTGCTCCCGGCTAACCAGAATCCCTTGGTCAAAATCCTCAATGTGAATGTCACCCTCTCTAGAAGGCAAGAATTGATGACAGTCAGAGCTTTGTTTAGCTTGCTTTTAAGCAGCCAAAATGTTCACTTGTGCCATGAGTGCAATACAGGGTAGCACCTGGAAGTGCTATAAAAATTATGCCGATCAAGGTTAAAGGCAGCTCAAGAGAGAGCAACCCTGAGGCCTGGAACATTCCTCAGGCTGGGTATTGGAGGGAGATGCCAGGCCTGGAGGGAGAATACCAGCCATCAGAGCTGGTGTCTATTGTGTGCCAAACATCAGTGTTCGCATGCTTTACCCCTTCAAGGTCTTCTCTCCATGTCACAAAGGAAGAAACAGAGATAGAGAGAAACTATGCAACGTGCTCAAGTCCACAACCAGGATATTGTGAAGCCAGACACGTGGCTTTCCAACTGCAGAGCCCAAATTCCTTCATGCCAAGCTGGTGGGACTGGGAGGGACACAGGGAAGGGCGTTCCCAGTGCAGTGTGTGAGGAGGGAGGGACAGGAGAGTTGTCTGGTGTGGCCAGTGCAAGGAGGGGAGGGACTTGTCACGGGAGCAGGCTCTGGAGAGGTGGGCTTGCTAGGTGGTCAGAGAGGCAGAGCCTGGCATCTCACAAGGGCCTTTCTTCAGTGGCGTTGGTGTAAGTGGAGGCCCTGCTGCTCTGAGCACGGTTTCGGTTGCCGATTAGTGGCTGCGGAACGGCTCTCCTTGCCAGCCTCTCTGGCTCTTCTTGGCTGGGTAGACAGAAATGAGTCACATCCCAGTCCTGCCTGAGCCCCATTCTGCCTGGGGCATAGGCTGAGCCAATCCTATGTAAGCAATGTGTGGCCAGAGGGTTCAGGATCAGGGCATAGGCTGAGCCAATCCTATATAAGCAATGTGTGGCCAGAGGGTTCAGGATCTGGAGGGGAAAGGGCAGCACTTGAGATGATCCTCCTGGAAGGGCCTCCTCTCCTTGTGGAATATCCTGGAGGCTTTGGGTTTCTTTGAGGACCTGGGCCCGGCCCACTGCACCACGTCAGAGGTCTGGGTTGTGGCTCCAATGAGCACATGACCCTGGGCAAGTGCCCTCCCCTTCTGGCTGTCAGTTGCTCAATGGGCAAAATGGAGCAGATTAATCCCAGCCACATCCACCCTTCCCTGCACCCATTCCACAACCCCTCACCCCTGCCCCCACCCTCCACTGCGTGTTAATCCTCCCTCCCAGATCCTAGAAGGCTGTGATGCTCCCGTCTGTCCTGTAATCTGTTACCCATCTTTTTTTTTCTATTCTGCAAACTAACTCATCTCTTTCCAGTAGCCCCTCTCCTCCGGTTCCAGGACAGTCAGCAAAAGTCAATTTCCATTGTTTTCAACCCCAAAACCCTAGCTGAAAGAGTGACTGGGCTGGGCACCACACACTGCCCATTCTAGCCCACCCTACATAGCTGCCAACCTTCCAAAGGGCACCTGTGTCCTGCCTCAAAGAGCCGCCCAGTCTCCAGAGCCAGGCAGGAGAGGTCCAAGGATGGGGAGGAACTCAACATGGAAAGTACGGCAGGGAAACAACTTTATAGTCTGGGTGGGAGCTTTCCAGAAGCGGGTGTGGCCTCAAATGTCAGAGCTGCTGGAGAAGGCGAGGCAGGATATGATTAATGTCAGCTGTGGGTGTGACAGCCACCAGCCTGAGGTCTCATTGTTACAGCAGCACAAACGCAGCTCCGCCACCCCCTGCCCACCCAGCCTGGCTCTGTGTTGAGTCTCCTCTCTTCCCTTCAAGTATACAAATCCACAGTGCCAGGCACTTAAAAATAGCATCCTACCCAAAATGTAGGCATGAGACGCAACTCCGGAAAAGGAGAAAGCTCTCTTGCCTCGGAGTATGTATGCTCACGAGTGGTCTGTGCCTGGCGCTGACAAGGGCCGTTCTCCAGTACCTTCTGTCTTGCCTGGAGAGGGGGAAGCCGTCATAGTAAGCACCCAGCCTAAACCTGGATTCACCATTCCACATGCAGGTGGCTGGGCATTTGCCTCTGCCCATCCAAGGCTGCTCTGCACGACATCCCCTTCCTCGCCAATGGGAGCCCTGGCATGGGATTGTAGGGAGGAAGGAGAGAGTGGCCAAAGTACTTATCTCCTACCTTCCTCCCTACAAGGTCAGCACAGACTAGCTGTGACCTTGACCTCTCTACCCAGCCTCCATCCTACTTTGTCAGTGACTCACCTGATTATTCTTCCTGCCATATGTTTTCTTTTAAAGCATTGTTAATAATAGTGAAAAACCGGTAGGAGCTAAAATGTGCAAAAATAGTGGTCAATTAAGGGACTTACAGAGAAGGCACCTAAGAATACTACACGTTCTTTTTAAGAAGCATCTTTCAGAATGAGATGCCACGTTTCTTTCAATCTTAGACACCATCATTCACTATGTGTATCACGCATTTCATAACTCCCCTTTTCAGGGGAAAGAGAGAGAGGAAACGGCTGGCACATTTCTTTTGACACTGGTCCCAAAACACATGCTAATTTCAGAAACATCCAAGTGTGGGAAAATATGCAATATGGTAAAATGTAAGGATTTGGAGAAAAAGTTCTCGATATGTTTTTAAGTTTGAAAAACTGGGTTAAGAAACATCCTGCCTGGTATTAAGAACTATTGTATATACATGTGAGCTGTACTCATTCAACCACAAGCCGAGTATGAAATACACACACGTAGAAACACAACTGGAAGGAAACCTAACCAGAGCCTGGCAGTATGGATCTCCAGGGCATGGGGTTATGACTGCTTTTGGTTTCCTGTGAATTTTTCTGTAGTTTCTAATTTTCTGATGTCATAATCAGATGACTGAAATGACAATAGCTTCCACTCAGGCTCTTTCCATGGGTCACCACTGACTGGTGCTGGATGCTTTATAACGATGACCCCATTTGGGTCTCACAACCACCCTTGCAGTTTGTGGTACAAATGCTTATTATTGCCATTTTGCAGATTAAAAAACTGAGGCTCAGAAAGACTGAGTAATTTTCCCAAGGCCACACAACTATTAAGTGGCGGAGCCGAGATTCAAACCCTGGTCAATCTGATTCCAGAATGGAGGCCCTTCACATGATGTTATAGACCCATACTCACCCAGGGCTGCTTTACGCGCAAGGGCATCTGAGGACAATGCCACCTCTTTGCTGGCCAGGAAGGAGGCCGAGATGCTGATCACAGAGGGCCCCTCACGTTGCTACCTTAAGGCTGAGATCTGGAGTTGAGGACCCCAATCTCTTGGGTCCTGTGCCACCACTGTGTTTTGTGACATAAAATAACCACAATAGGGCTGAGAAAGCTGATACTGCCAGGCCGGTGGTTAACTCAGCCTTTCTCAAAGGCGTTGTGGGCTGAGGGAGGGGGGAAAAAAAGATATTCCCGCAGCGCCATGCTTTGGCAAGACCTTGCACCCACTTTTTGGTTTTTTCTTGTTCTGCTGAAAGGAGCTGTGCCACTTGCTCAAGAGAGAAACATTCTTAACATCATTTCTTCTCAGCGGGGCGACCAAGGGAGCAGTTGGGAGCCCTCCAAATAGGAGGGAGAGAGTGTGATCATTTTCTGGGAATCTTTCCTCTAGGAGACCCCAAGAAACCGTTCCAACAAACAAAAAGGCTGCTGGGGAAACTGGTAACCAGGAACCCAGAGAGGCCTGTGCAGCCCCGGGAGGAGGATGGAGTCAGCACATGCTGACATGGACTCTGTGTGTTCATGACAACCCAAGGTGAGGCAGGACTGTCCCGCAGTCTAGGAACCCTGAGGCTCAAAGAGATGAAGTGAAAATCTCATAGCCCGAACATAGACTGAGCTCAGAATGATGCTTTCCCAATACTTTTCAATATAGAAAGACCCCTTTAAAAATATGGGGAAAGGGCGCTGGGCGGTGTTGCTCAGTAGTTAGATTTTGGGCCATGCACAGAAGGCTCCCAGGTTTGATTCCAGTCAAGGGCATGTACCTGGGTTGCAGGTTTCATCCCCAGCCAGGTTGGGGTGTGTGCAGGAGGCAACCAATCAATATCTTGTTTTCACATCAATGTTCCTCTCTCTCTCTCTCTCTCTCTCTCTCTTGCTCTCACTCTTGCTCTCCCCCTCTCTTTTCTTCCTGCCTTCCACTCTCTCTAAAAAGCAATGGGGGGAAAATATCCCTTGGTAAGCATTGAAGAAAGAAAAAAAAATATGGTGAAATGTACGAACCCTGGTTTAAAAAAAAAAAATGGGCATAGGCATTTACATGCAAATGTTGTGTGTAAACTCAGTCAAGGTCTCCTTAAAGCCTTTGATAAGAATCCCCATCAACTGTCCAAACACATTCACCTCCACCCTCCATCTCTGCAGCCAGGTACAGTTTCCAGGTGAAGGGGAAGGAGGGAAGTTGGTCTCCACTTCCTACCCTAGCCTTGAGGAGAGAATGACTCAGAATTGTTTCTTCTCAGTAGATGAATTGTACACTTATGACCAGAAATCTATGTGTGGCTGGGGAGCCAGAGCTGTCCCCCAACATTCTGGCTGTTAGAACCTCTTTCCCTTCCACCCAATCCTCACTCTGTTGAGAAGTAGGGATGATATGGAGAGGGAAAGGGACTCCTCTGTCCAATTGTAAAAAATTAAAACTCTATCAAACACCTTTGCTATAGAATAGCTTCTCTGCACCAACAAAAAATGTCTAGAACTTTATGATTTGCTTCTAGTCATCTCCCTAGGTAGTTCTTGATACATAAAACAAAGCTAAAATGTTTTATAAATTGTTAACTTCGTGTTTTTGTTTTGACAGCTAGTAGACATTGATTATTTAGGACAGCAGTCTCCCAAGGTGTGGGGTGTGTGTGTGTGTGTGTGTGTGTGTGTGTGTGTATCATGAATACCACCAGACAAAAACTTTCCAGCACCTACCCACAATGTATGTGTATTTTATTTTACTTTTTAATTTTTTATCCTTACTCAAGGATATATTTAATTTGAGAGAGAGAAAGAGAGAGAGAGAGAGAGAGAGAGAGAGAGAGAGAGAGAGAGAAACATTAATGTGAGAGAGAAACATGGATCAGTTGCTTCCTGTATGCACCCCGACCAGGGATTGAACCTGCAACATTTTTTGTGTATGCGAAGACACTCCAACCAACTGAGCCACCCAGCCAGGGCTATATGTGTATTTTAAAATTTATGAATTGTACACATGCATTACTCTTCTCATATTTTATGCACAATAAAAGCCCATATCAAAATAAATATTTTAGAGTGCTGAGTAAAAGATTAAACAATTTTTTTTAATCTCTTATTAATTGTGACAGCTTCCATCATTATTGATACCTCAAGGCAGAAAGAAGCCTTTGCGGTGAGGATTTTTGTGAATGTTCATAGGTTGTTAAGTACATGCTTCCAATAGACTTCTTGATCATTTGGAATTTGGAGCTGTGTTCCTTTGATGTCTGATTGGATGACTGTTTTTGCTTTCACCTTGGAATAGATCCGATAAAGAGTCTGTTCCACAAATAAGACAGTTGTCTTTGCAATTTTCTTGCTCTTTGCTTGTGCTTGATTTATTAGGATAGTATATCCTTCAGTCCACAGTTTCTTTGCAGGAATCCTGTTAAGGCACATGTCTAATTTAGTTAGGACTCGATGAGATAGGTATATAACCTGCAAATCCATTTTCCTAAGCCAGTACTTCACAATCCTATGTACAATATCCTAAGAGCTAACAAACTGGCCAATGGGACTTTGTTATGAAAGTCTCCCTCTTCCCACAGGAGGTATGTTGGGAGATAGGCGAGGAATGACCACATGCAGCATGACCAAGCCCAAAGGGCCATAGCTACTCCCCCTCAGTGTTGCCTCAGGTTCCTTTTTGCCTTTCAGTCCTACAACATATGGTCAACCAACGCCGTGTAGGGTAGTCCTCCCTTATCCATAGGGGATATGTTCCAAGACACCCAATGGATGCCTGAAATTGCAGATACTCTGAACCCTTTATGTACTATCTTTTTTCCTGCACATTATGTACCTTTCACTAAAAGGAAGCATTTTATGGCTTCTCTCTAGCATATCTGAATTACTACCATCACTTTTGCACTTTGGGGCCATTATTAAGGAAAACGGGGGTTACCTGAACACAAGCACTGCAGTACCACAGCAGTCATTCTGATCATCGAGATGGCTACAAAGTGACTATAAGGCAGGGAGTGTCTACAGCACGGCAGTGCTGGACAAAGTAATGAGTTATGTCCTGGGCTGGACGGCACAAGATTTCATCACGCTACTCAAAATGGCGCACTATTTAATTATTTATTTCTGGAATTTTCCATTTAATATTTTTGGCCTGCAGTTGACTGTGGGCCACTGAAACTGCAAAAAGCAAAACCTCAGAAAAGGGTGATTACTGCATTAACTACTGTCTGCCTAAATAGCCAGTGGTCTGTCCACCTGTCTTGGCTCTCAAGGACACAGAGAGCCAGTGTCAATCCAGAGCCAGTATTAGTAAAGCCAAATCTCTCTCCTAGTCTTCAGAAATAATCTAGAATCCCTTCCTGGTCCTCCGCAGATTGTCCCACTCCCCAGGAGTATGGTCGCTGACTGGAGCGTCAAGCATATGGGACATTTGATGCACACTTCATCCTTTCCACAACAGGTTTGCTTTATACTCACTGCAGCAGGCCAAGTATTAGCCCTAAAGCTGCACATGTCCTAATCCCGGGTCCCGTGAATATGTCACCTTATATGGGAAAGGGGCTTTGCACCTATGATTAAGTCAAGGTTTTTGAGATGAGAGATTGTCTGGAGGACCCAATGTCATCACAGGGTTCTTAATAAGAGGGAGGTAAAAAGGTCAGCAGAGAAGGAGGGAAAAAGATGATGGAGCAGAGGTTGGAGAGATGAGCTCTGAAGATGAAGGACGGGGCCACCAGCCAAGGAATGCCAGTGGCTTCTAAAAAGCTTTCAGAGGCAAGGAAATGGATTCTCTTCTGGATCCTCTCAAATGAATGTAGCCCTGCTGACACCTTGATTTCTTAACTTGAAATATTCCTTTTGGACTTACAACTTCCAGAACTATAAGATATTAAGTTTGTATTGTCTTAAGCTACTAAATTTGGGGTAATTGTTAGAGCAGCCATAGGAAGCTAATATACCCACCCATACAGAAACATAAATCCATTCAATGTTTCTTTTCTAGTTTCCCTGGACAAAGCAAGGAAGCTCACAAGACTTTGAAGCCTGCACTCACAGGAAAATTGAAGCTCTTGTTTCAGAGTATGCCAAGATATCCTGTGGCTATTAGATCAATTCACTCCATTTGAATCTGCCTTGGCCCTATTCCAAGTGCTGTAAGAAGTTGGCACCAGAGTTTATAAACTCAGCAGTTTCACTCGGGAGCCTTGACTGCCCATCCCAATGTTATTGGCCCAAGCCCAACCATATGACATTCATGGCCACTGCTCTTGGGGGCCCAGCCACACATCAGACATCGGTGTTCATGGTCAGCAGCCTGTAAGGCACCACCTGTTACACAGATAAGAAAATCAAAGCTCAGAAAGAATAAGTGGCATACCCAAGGCCACACAGCCAGGAACTATACACTGAGTGGCCAGATTATTATGATCTCTGAATGCATAATAATCTGGCCACTCAGAGTGTGTGTGTGTGTGTGTGTGTGTGTGTGTGTGTGTATTAGAGGCCCAGTACATGAATTCATGCATGGGTGGGGTCTGGCCAGCCTGGCCAGGAGGAGGAGACATAGGTGGTTGGCTGGCCTGCCTGCTGGTCGAACTCCTGGTTGAGGGGACAATTCGCATATTAGCCTTTTATTATATAGGATATACACTGCGTGGCCAGATTATTATGCGTTCAGAGATCATAATAATCAGGCCACTCAGTGTAGAATCCAGGTTTCCAAAGGTCTGGGTTATCCTAGCTCTCGCTTGCTTCCAATGTCACTGACCATAAATGACCCAGACAGAATGAAGAGGGTGCCACACAATCAACTGGAGATGGAGGTATGACATGGCCTGTGTTGGTGCTAGTTACGTGCAGTGCTGTGTGAGTTCCAAATGAATGATGAGGATGAGGTTGCTGCTGGTTGGCCTAATCCACAGTTATCCATGGCAATGGGTTAGTACTGGGTCCAGGGACATTCCTTCCCTCATCCTAGTGTGGTGGCTCACTCTCAGAGAACTAGCCATGGGGAAGACGCAAAGAAAAAAAGTGTACCAGAAGGCTGCGAGTCTGCTCCCACATGTGGAGGTGATTAACCTGGCCAACTTGGCCTTCAAAGAATGTTGGAATGAGCCTGTTTGGTTATCTGAGGCTATATTATACCTGCCTCACTGTAAAATTAATGATTACAGAGCACCTACACGATGATCAAAAGTTGATTCTAATCGAGTATGCTGGCCACAATGATCATGATACTTAAAGGATAACAACAACCTATAATGAGGTAATTTAAGCCATTCCTCATCCCATATTGCCACCTCATGTAAAGCAGCAGGGTGGTCTAGTGGAGAGACATTTGGGGTCAGATAAATCTGGGCTGGAAGCCTGGCACAACAGCATACCAGATGTGACTTCCTGCAAGTTACATAACCTCTCAGAGCCTCAGTGTCCTCATTTGGAAACAGAACCCTAAATTTATTATGGTTTCCACACTCTGCACAGCCATGGGCTTCAGAAGAGGCTGGCTCCAGCCCCAGAAGGCATATCCAAGGGCCATTATGATGACTCTATTCATCTGTGGTTAGTTTAAGTATGAGCATGTGACACAATCTGGTCAATGAGCTGAGGGGTTTCAGGGAAAGATTTTGTTTTGTTTTGGTTTTTGGTTTTGCCCCTAAAATCGATACAGAAAGAGAGATATTATTTCTTCTTTTGTTGGGTGCTATTTGTGATGCCTGGAACAGTGCAGCCACTTGTGAACATGAGAAGAGCTAGACTAAGGTCAAGGTTGATACACAAAGGAGGAAAGAAGGTACAGACAGAAAGCTTGGGTCCTCAACAGTGTCCTTAGGCCAATGCATTAAGTATCTCTGGGGCCTTAATACCGGAGGACTACTTGACAATGAACTTCCTTTTTATTTAATCCCCTTTGGATTAGATTTTCTGGTACACAGAGCCAAAAGCATCCTGTCTGATGCAAGGCTGTGTAAAGGATTAACTATACAAAGCACCTGTTGTCATGCTTGGCACACAGTAACTTTCTTTGCTGTTCAAGGTGATAATATGAGAAACAGAAATAGCAAATCATCATGATTCTAAGGGCTTTCTTCTCCTCAGTTAGAGATATAAACTCCCTGAGGGAGACACCGTCTTGCACCTCTTTGCCATACCCCAGTGCCTGCTTAATAAGTGCTCTGCTACTCACCCAGGGGTAAACAATGAGTTTTGCCAATTATACCAGGTAATCATGGCCATAGTAACAGGTGAGAAAACATCGCAAAGCAGCAATCATTAATGTTGGTCAAAGGGTACAAACTTTCAACTATAAGATGAACAAATTCTGGGGATCTAATTCCAGTATGGTGACTAGAGTTAGCAATACTGTATTGTAGACCTGACATGTGCTAAAGGAATATAAAAAAGGGTAACTGTGAGATAATGAGAGTGTTAATTAGCTTGATTGTGATAATCACTTCACAATGTACCCACATATCAAATCCTCAGGTTATATGCCTTAAGTATATATACTTTTGTCAATTATACGTCAATAAACTGGTGGTGGGGGGGGAACAAAAATAAATAAATGAAATACTGACATATGCTACAACATGGATGAACCTTGAAAACATTATACTAAGTTAAGTCAGTGACAAAAGACCACACACTGTATGATTCCGTTTATATGAAATGTCCAGAATAGGCAAATCCATAGAGGTGAAAATAGGTAAGTGGTTGCCTAGGGCTGGTGTTGTTGGGGAGAAATGGGGAGTGATGGTGATGGGATAGGGATTCTTTTTTTGGATGATGAAAATGTTCTAAAATTCACTAAACACTATTGAATTGTATACTTTAAATGGGTAAACTATATGATATGTGAATTATATTTCAATAAAGCTGTTGTAAAAATGTTTATTTTTAAAAATGACAATAATTCGTTTTCTTTTTTGTATTAGTGCAGTTTTGTTTTTGTTATATTGTTAATTTTTCTGAGACAAGTTGTGATCTTTCAATATGCAGATTTGAGGTTTTTTTCTCTTTTTTATTTTTCAATTAGTCAACATACAATATTATATTAGTTTCAAGAATACAATATAGTGATTAGACATTTATGTAACTTAAACTGTGACCACTCTGATAAGTCCAGTACCCACCTGGCACCATGCATAATTATTACAATACTAGAGGCCCAATGCACGAAATTTGTACAAGAGTAGTTCGTACCAGAGTAGGCCTTCCTTCCCCTGGCTGCCGGCACTGGCTTCCCTCTGGCACCCAGGGCCCTTGCTTCCCTCTGGCCGCCAGCAGGCACGCAGGACCCGGGATTCCCTCACAGCCCTGGCTTCGGCTGGAAGGATATCCAGTCTAATTAGCACATTACGATTTTATTATTATAGATTGTTGACTGTGTTTCCCATGCTGTATTTACATTCTTGTGACTATTTCGACCACCAATTTATACTTCTTAATCCCCTCACCTCTTTCACCTACCCCCAACTCTCCTCCCATCTAGCAACCCTCAGTTTGTTTACTGTATCTATGAGTCTGTCTGTTTTGTTCATTTATTTTGTTCATTTATTTCACTTAGCATAATAGCCTCTGGGTCCATCCATGTTGTCCCTGGTTAGATTTCACTTTTTTTTTTTATGGCTGAGTAAATATTCTATTTTATACCTATGTCTTTTTCCAAGTATCTACTGATGGGCACTTAGGTTGCTTCCATGTCTTAGCTATTGTAAGTAATACTGCACTGAACATAGGGGTGCATACATCTTTTTTAATTAGAGTTTTGGGTTTCTTTGGATAAATACCCAGAAGTGGATTTGCTAGGTCATAAGTAAGTTCCATTTCTAATTTTTTAAGAAAACTCCATACTCAATCTGCATTCCCAACAACAGTGCACCAGGGCTCCCTTTTCTCCACATCCTCACCAGTACTTGTTGTTTGTTAATTTATTGATGATAGCCATTCTCACAGGTGTGAGGTGATATCTTGTTGTGGTTGTTTTGTTTTGTTTTTAATCCTCACCAGAGGATATGTTTTTATTGATTTTTTCAGAGCGAGAGGGATAGATAGAAACATCTGTATGAGAGAGAAACATCGATCAGTTGCCTCCTGTCTGCACTCTGACTGGGGATCAAACCCACAACATAGGGATGTGTCCTGACTGGGAATCGAACCTGCAACCTTTTGGTGTACAGGACAACACTCCAACCAACTTAACCCCCCGCCCCTGTCCAGGGCTCATTGTGGTTTTAGTGTGCATTTATTTATCTGCTGATAGTGACAGTGAGCATCTTTTCATCTGACTATTGGCCATATATATATCCTCTTTGAAGAAATGTCTATTCAGGTCCTCTGACCATTTTTTACTTGGTTTGTCTTGGTGTTAAATTATATGAGTTTTTGTACAGACATTAGTTCTCAAACATTTGCAGGTAGGCTGAGGGTCAGCTGGTCAAAAGGGCAGCTCTGGACTCACCCATCTGAGGGTCTGATGGAGGCTGGCTGATCCAGGCTGGGCTCAACTGGGATGGCTCTTCTTTACTTGTCTCTCATTCTCATCTCAGGACCAGTGGGCTAGTCTGGGCATGCTTCTCAAAGGGCGATGGCAGAGGTGCAAGTGAGGAAGCCCAATCACCAAACTTTCAGTCAGGTCCTGGTCACTTTCTTTCCTCATCTCTTTGCCGCATGGGTGGCCACAGACACAATGTTGGCCAATGAGATTTAAGTAGAAATCTATGGAAGGGTATTTGCTTTTTGTCTTATAAGAAATATCTACAGGTCATATAAGAAACATCTACAGGTTTCATCCCTTCCTTCCTTTTTCTTGTATTGAATACAGTATGTGATGCCTAGAGCTGTAGCAATATGGCAGCCATATTGCTACCAGAAGGAAAGTCCAAAAGAACCAAGGATGCTGTCCCTGGCATCACTGAGCTTCACTGATGGAGCAGCACGAGCACTGCTCATCTTTGGATTTCTTGTCATATGAGAAAAATAAACCCCTATATGTTTAATGCCATTGTTTAGTGCAGCCAAAGATATTTCTCACTAAAATCCCATCACAACTAAACAGAATAATCTACTGTCAAATGACAAAGCTAAAACAATTTAGTAATAAGTTTAATGTCATTGATTCAAAGAAAAGCAACCCATGAGTTGGGGGCAAACAGTGCCTCACCAGCAGTGGAACCTTCTTCCCACAGGCTTTGAGAAAGAGTGAGTTTTATAGAATGTTAGACGAGGCAACGTGGAAACAGGGCATGATAGGCCAGGAAGTTGAGGATTTGTTGAGAAGGCCAGCAGGTCCTACTTTATAAGCTAAGGTAGCTAAAGCTGAGTTGGGGGACTGTGATTGGTATATACAGTAGTAGGTTTCCTTGACATCTGTGTCCATAAGTGCAGGTTGACTTAGGTTTAGATTTGTGACATGCCCATGCCACGGAGGTGGACAGCCTCCAGTTTGTAGGTCCCAATACATGAATTCATCTTATCACTAGTATATATGCTAAGTGGAATACAGGAATGATGAGAAAGTCATACACTGTTTTTCAGTCCAACTTTCATTCATTCAACAGATCTATATTGATCACCTTACACATCCTAGTCGCTATGAGCAAACCTGGTCTATGCCCTCTGAGAGATGCTAGTTAGCAGGCCACATGGGTAAAGTCATGTCTAATGATAGAAGCATGTATGGATTGACAGTGAATAGAATGTGCTATTGCAAAATGTTATCATATTTGTAATACAGAAAACTTAGGTCAAACATAGAGATGATAAAAGAACCTGAAGATGTGTGAATAATCAATTCTCTGCACCAGAAATCAGCTCCCAACACAGACTGACAAGTGGATTGACTGGGTGGTCCCTGACAACCCTTTACCTCTGTGAACTTCAGTTCCTTCATACACTGATTAAGAAATTAACTCATCTGACTGCTAAATTCTCTTCCAGATCAAGACTTTCCTATTCTGGAGTTAATGTTATGTTACAAGAAAATATTAACAAGATTTTGAAAAAAATTTTACTTTCCAAGCATTTGGGTAGAACCATAATTATACACAACACATAATAACTAATAGGAAAGATTTCCCACTAACTGGAGAAATTGACACAATACCATAATCTTTACAGAAGAAAATGTTTGTTTGGGAGATGCATTGCAAAAAACTTTGCTGAAGAAACAACCATCAGCAAACATTTGATAGGTGCCTACTGTGTATAAGGCACCCAGATAGAGCTAAAAACCCAAAGTGACAAAAGAAGTACCAAATCTGGTCCCTTCTTTCAAGGAGCTTAGAATTTAGTTAAGTCAGCCCTGGCTGGTATGGCTCAGTTGATTGGAGTGCTGTCCTGTGCACCAAAGGGTGGTGGGTCCAATTCTGGGCCAGGGCACATACCGGGTTGTGGGTTCAATCCCCATTGGGGTGTGTACAGGAGACAACCAATAGATGCTTCTCTCTCTCTCCCCCGCCCTCTCCCTTCCTCTCTCTCTAAAATCAATAAACATGTCCTTGGGTGAGAATTAAAATAAAAATAAGTTAGTTAAGTCATTGGTATATGTGTATCAACAGGACAGACCTTCCACTGGAACATGCATCACGGCCTTAGAATGTTGTACAGCTAGGGATGGTTCTGATCATTCCGTACAGATGTCCTCGTGGAATGCTATTCCTGCATAAAAGAAAGTTTAAGTCTCAGTGCCAAGAATCAGGTATATGAAAGAATCACGTGTGGGAGGACTTCTGAAGATGGCGGCGTAGGTAAACACCTAAACTGCTGCCTCCCGCAACAATTTCAAAAATACAACTAAAAGAAAAAACGTCTATCACCCAGAACCACGGGAAAGCTGGCTGAGTGGAAGTTCTACAACTAGAAGGAAAGAGAAAAGAGCATTGAGACGTGCACGAGCGCTGAAAAGCTGAGGTACGGAGGCGCGTGATCCGGGCTGGCTGCGGGCGTTGCTTTTTTCAACCCGAAGGGAGACAAGCCCCCGATTACTCTGAAATACAGTTTCTGGGGAGACGCAGGGGACCCAAACTCCTACGGGGAGAAGCTGGACTGTCTGCCAGTGAGGGTGGCTTGCTTGCAGAGCTGCGCGCAGGAATAATTGTTTACAGCACTGGGGCACGGGACTGCCGACACGGACTCAGAGCCGGCTAACTAGCAGCCATTGCTGTTTGCCACGCCCTAGCCTAGTGATGCCCTGAGACCCCGCCCTGCACAACCTACAAACCCACCCAAGCTCTAAGCAGCGGCTTTTGCATAAGAAAGCCCTGCCCTATCACAGCTTAACCTAGCAAACTTGCAGCCTGGGTCAGACAGCTCCAAAACCTCCAAACCACAAGCAAAGAGGAGAAAACTGTAGCTCTCACTGTAGCTCCTGCTGGGTGGCCTCAGACAGTAGCTGACCTGCACCCCATTGGAGATCCAGAAGCCAGTGTACCTAGTGGTCACTGATTTCACCTCCTGAGAGGTGAGAGACACCAGATTTCAACTCCTCACATCCATAAGTGACACATTCAAGAGGCAGACTCAGTGAGCACCAAAGCCCCACTGAAACAAGTCCTGCCCCATAAGCGTGTCTTCAGCGCAGCAGTTCTTCCATTATAGACACAGCGAGTGCTCACAGCTAATTGGCCTGGAGGTCAATTCCTCCCAGTGTACCAACGGCAATTAAGGCTTAACTACACCAAGACTTTGTACTCAGCCCACAAAGGGGTGTACCAAGAGCATCCACCTCATGTAATTGAGGAGGCTGAGCTACTGCCCCCTATAGATCACCTACCACACAAAGCTACTCCATCAACACAGGGAAGCAGCCAAAATGTGGAGACAAAGAAACATGTCACGAATGAAAGAAACAGAGGAAAGCAAACTACTGGATGACATAGAGTTCAGAACCACATGTATAGGTTACTCAAGAATCTTCTTAAAACCGCTGAGAAACTTGATGAGACCTTCAAGGAGCTTAATGAGAATGCCAAAAAAATGGAAAAGGATCAGTCAGAAATGAAGCATACACTGTCTGAAATAAAGAATATACAGAAACTCAACTGTAGATCAACGCACCCCAAGAATCAAACCAAAGATCTGAAATATGTGGAAACAAAAAACATCCAACCAGAAAAACAAAAAGAAAAAAGAATCCAAAAATATGAAGATAGTGTAAGGAGCCTCTGGGACAACTTTAAGCGAACCAACATCTGAATTTTTGGGGTGCCAGAAGAAGGGAGAGAGCAAAATATTGAAAACCTATTAGAAGAAATAATGACAGAAAAGTTCCCCCACCTGGTGAAAGAAATAGACTTACAAGTCCAGGAAGCGCACAGAACCCCATACAAGAGGAATCCAAAGAGGACCACACCAAGACACATCATAATTAAAATGCCAAGGGCAAAAGACAAAGAGAGAATATTAAAAGCAGCAAGAGAAAAACAGTTAATTACCTACAAGGGCGTACCCATACGACTGTCAGCTGATTTCTCAACAGAAACTATGCAGGCCAGAAGGGAGTGGCAAGAAATATTCAAAGTGATGAACAGCAAGAATCTACAACCAAGATTACTCTACCCAGCAAAGCTATCATTCAGAGTTGAAGGTCAGATAAAGAGCTTCACAGACAAGAAAAAGCTAAAGGAGTTCATCGCCACCAAACCAGGATTACACGAAATGCTGAAGGGTATTCTTTAAGAAGAAGAAGAAGAAGAAAAAGGTAAAGATAAAAATTATGAACAACAAAATGACATCAAATACATACCTACCAACAAGTGAATCTAAAAATCAAGTGAATAAAAAATCTGAAGAACAGAATGGACTGGTGAATATAATAGAATCAGGGACATAGAAAGGGAGTGGACTGACGATTCTCAGGAGAAGCAAGTGTGAGGGGTGCAGGAAGAGATTGGACAAAAATCCTACTCCTATGGATGAAGACAGTGGCGGGGGGTAAGGGCATGGGGTGGGGTGGGGAATCAGGTGGAGGGGAGCTATGGGGGAGAAAAAAGAGGAACACCTGTAATAATCTGAACAATAAAGATTTATTTAAAAAAAAATAATCACGTGTGACACATGAATCAGTGATTTAAAAAATTGTCAGCCACAGAAACCACACTTCAAACAAAATTACAAGCCCAATACATATAAAAGCACACAAACATACATACTGGTATGTATAAGTTAAAGCTGCTGTGGTTAAATGTGAGGGCAAAGGCCTCTATGTGGTCAGGAAACCCCCAATGTGACAGGGTCGCATAGTGGAGGGGACACAGGCCTGTCCTTACTGGCTTTCTACACAGGACAAGTGGCCTCTCTGAGGCTCCGTCTCATCCTCTGTAAAAGAACTGAGTGAGATGCCACTGCTAAGTACCCAGACTTCAGTAGGTCTCCACAGGTGTTGTTAGCGCTTGACATCAGGGTCACCTGCACTGTGTTGAAGAAACTCGCTCTACAGTGACCCTTCTCATCCCTGAGTTGCAATCCCGACCCAGCCTCAATCTTCAGCCATTCTAGAGAGAGGATTTTGGATCAGGAAGTCTTTATTCTAGTGGTCCAAGCTCTGCAGTGTCTGCTCTCCTCCCCCCAGGCCTGACCACCTTTTTTGCCAGGTGAAGATAATGATCGATTGATTTCAAAGCATGCCACCAGGGTTAAATGAGACATGAAAGTGCTTTGTCCCTTGGTATTTCTGCCCTTCCTGCTGTCAGTGCCAAAACCCTTAGCTCAGACTTGGCAGGAGGCATGGTGAGCTGCCAGCCTCAAGGCCTAGCTCTGTCATTTACTAGCTGTCTGTTCTTTGGCAAGGGATTTACTGCTCTGTGCCCCATGCACAGAACCCACTTGATAAATGCAGCAACCGTGATGACCTATTGCCATTATTGTTCTCCGATTCAGGAATGGCTTGAGCCGTGGGGAGGATGGTGTCTGTGATATATACATAAGCACACACACTAAGGAAAGGGGTACCCATTTGGTATCAAGAGATTGTCCAAAGTCCAGGCAAGATGAGACAGTTCAGACCCTGACCCTGGCTGTTTTTAGTACTGAGCTTTTTGTAGGACCCCTACCTACTCTCCTGCCATCTTGTAAAGTAGATAGCTTGGGGGCACTGAGGGAAGGGGTGAGAGTCGGAATTAGAATCTGTTTATTCTTCCCTCCAGAGCTCCCACCTTCACCCTCTCTGGTCCACCAGAGGGAAGAGGGGTCTGAAAAGGCAGAGCATGATATCAGCTAGGAAAGCGTTCAGCAGCAGGTAGAGAAAACCCACTAATTTGAACAAACATGAGTTTATTTTTCTCATGCCATACTTTGGCTGAGCAGCTGAATGATGCCAGGCACAGAGTCTGGGCGAGTTTCTGTGCTTGCCACTGCAAGGTAATAAGATGGCAGCCACAGACCCCTAATGCTGGGGCCATGCCGTGTTCAAAGAGGCTCTGATGTGGAGAGAGCAGGTGTGCCTGACACATTTCCCTTTGTTAGAAAAGCAGACATTTTCAGACACCCCTGGACATTTACTTGGGTCTTATTGACCAGAACTGGATTGCACAGTCACTCCTGAATGCAAGGGACTTGGGCATGTAAAAATTTTGTTTTCCAACCTTTGTAGTCTGAGACAGTGAGAGAAAGGTTGGGAATGGCTTTCGGGTAGTTCAACAGCTGTGATGCACATTCCAGGCCCTTGCCTCGAAGACTGGATCGGTGTCCTAGGTCTGCCCTATCAAAGCACCACAAACGGGGCATTAGAACAACAAAGATTTCTCACAGCTCTAGTGGCCAGAAGTCTGAAGTCAAGGTGCTGGCAGGCTGCCTCTCTGAAGGCTCTAAGGAAGGATCCTTCCTGCCTTTCCAGCTTCTGGTGGTCCCAGGTGTCACTTGGCTTGTGGCTGCATCCCTCCAGTCTCTGTCTCTGTCCTCATGAGGCCTCCTTCCTATGTCTCTTTTTAGGACACCAAGTCCTATTGGATTCAGGCCCATCATAATGACATTACCTCAACCTGATTTTAATTCAGAGACCCTGTTTCCAAATAAGGCCACATTCACAGGAAGCAGGAGTTAGGACTTCAACACATATTTTTTGGGGACACAACTCAACCCACAACAGAGACATGGAAGGTAAAGAGCCATGTCTGTCCATGATCTTCCTCCATGATCAAACACACCCCCCCCCCAGACTCCTACCCATTTTTGTGACCTTGGGTCACCCTTGCCTGAGTGGGGGCTTTCCCACTCCCCTCCTTCCTCACACCCCCTCCTTGACACAAGAGTCCCAAATCATGCAAGTGACAAAATGGTTTTCAAACCCTACACTGACCTGCTCAGCACCAAATCCTCCTCCCACCTGAAATCTGGCCTGCGCCGTCCACGTGCTCCCTTGATGCTCAGGGTTCCATGGGTTATCTTTCTAGGCAGTGGCTCAGCTCCTCACTGGGCCAGCACGGCGGTGGTTAGCCATCCCCTGATGATGCTTATATGCAGCCAAAGCTGCAGGTCCCTTCTCTAGTCCTCAGCTTTGTGATGGTATGAGGACACTGCTCAGGATCCCTGCTCTAGGTCACGCTGCTTAACAACATGATATCATGGCGGGGTGTGCAATAAGTGTTACACCTGAGGATCATAATCCCAACTTCTAACATTTATTGAGTACCTACCACAAGCCAGTTTTTCATACCAATCATCTTCGACATTATGAGGTAGAGCTACTGGGAGGTGGACAGTAACTTACTAGGTGTACCCAGGTCTGTGATCTATAAAAGCCACTGTTTGCTTCTTTTTGGGGGGTGAGGGAATGCACTTTTCTGGGACATTACCCCAAGGGGGGAATTGTGTTAAAAGACTTTACCAAGATTACTTCTAGCCCTAGGAACTTATAAGAGCCAGGATAAATGTGGTTAGATACATCTGGCTCCCTGGTCTTTAGCACTAGTTAAGCAGAAGAAGAGGGCATGTGTGTCTGATTCCCATCAACCTCTGAAGCCACCGAGAACACCCCACACCAGTTGATTTTAATATCTTATATCTTGCACAGGGAACAGAAGTTCTTATAAACTGAATGGATGAATATATGGATGGAGTTGCAACCGAAGAAAGAAATTGCCTAATGCCAAATCTCCATCTCTCCCCCACCTAGTGTCTCCACCCCTAAAAATTCACCAAGAGTAGAGGTGTGTTACTTTCTCTGCTCACAACAATTTAGCGCAAACCTAGTGGCTTAAAACAACCCCCATGTATCATCTGACAATCTACAGGCCAGAAATCCGAACAGGCTTAACTGAGTTCTCTGCTCAGGTCTCACAGGTGAAAACAACGGTGTCGCCCAGCTGGACTCTAGTCTCTCTGAGAATCTGCCTCCAGGCTCATTCAGGTTGTGGCAGAATCTACTTTTTTGAGGCTGTAGGTTTAAGGTTCATGCTGGCTGTAGGCTGGGACCACTCTCTGCTCCATTCCTTCTCACATGGCCCCGTCTGTCTTCAAAGCAGCAACGGCATGTCACGTCCTTCTGAGCCTCCAGCATCTCTGAGTTCCCTTCTGCCACTAGCCAGGGAAGGCACCATCTCCCACCTTCCTGGTAGGAAACGGGCCCTCTTTTGGCACAGAGGAATTTGAAGGAACTCACGCCTTACAGTCACAGAAAATACATAACAGCGTCTGGCTTCCAACGGGAAACCCAAATATTCATACTGAACAAGACTGTCTTATGCAAGGCTGTGGGACAGGCCATCTATTAGTTCAGACTTAGAAGAGGTGACCATTGGATTTCCTCTTCCTTTTTTGTGGACATCTTAAGGTGACAAGCTATCAATGCTTTTCAAAACCAATGCTCAGAATGAAGTTTCAGTTTCCCAACACAGCAGATTCTTCATCATTAAGCAGAGATGATTCTGGAAGCAACATAAGATATCTACAAAGGGTCCCCAAACTCTCAGAGTGCATGCCACAGGGGATCCAGACAATTTTGCTTTCCCCTCACTCTACTGGGTCCATAGTGTCGCCCTGGAACCTATGAACGTGACCTTACTTGGAAATGGGATCTTTGCAGATGTAATCTGCAAAGTTAAATGAAGGCAAACCAAATTAGCGTGGGCTCTAAATCTAATGACTGATGTCCTTATGTGAAGAGGAAGTTTTGGGTACAGACACACACAAAGAAGGCCACGTGATGATGAAGGCACAGGTGGGAGTGACGGAGCGACGAAGCCATCACCACGAGCTGGGAGAGAGGCTTGGGGCAGATTCTCCATCAGAGCTCTGAGTCACCTTGATTTCAAATGTCTAGCCTTCCAGAACTGAAAAAAATAAATTTCTGTTGTTTTAAGCCACCAAATTTGCAGTACTTTGTTACAGCAGCCCTAGGAAACTAATGCACCTACTGAAGTTAATCTATGGTTGGCCACAGACCTCAATACTCCCTATTTTATTCACTCATTTACTCTTTGCCTGGCTCTTTAATTTGCAACCTCTGGTTTAATTAATATGTTTAATAAAATGGTTTCAAAAGCAAATGGTTTCATACTCTACATAAGAGTAAATTTCAAATGGATCAGGGGTCTAAATATGAAAAAATGAACCCATATACATAATACAAGAAAACATGGGTTAATGTATTTATAATCTGGGTATAAGGAAAGGTTTCTAACCACAACCCAAAATCCAGATGCAATAAAAAAAGACATCAATACATTTAACTTTATATAAAAATAAAAACAACTTTTTCAAGGTTAAAAAAAACAAAACACCAAAAATGAAGTCAAAGGCAATGACAAACTGGGAGAGAATATTTTAAAATAAATCACAGATAAAGGGCTAATATCTAAAGAACTCTAAAAAAATTGACAGAAACAAACAAACAAAACAAAAAAAAGCTCTTACCCAGACAGCATGGATGGACCTGGAGACTATTATGCTAAGTGAAATAAGACAGTCAGAGAAAGAAAAATATCACATGATCTCATATATGTGTGGGATCTAATGAACAAAATAAAATGACAAACAAAATAGGTCCAAGGTCATGGATGCATGGAACAGAATAAGAGATTTCAGTAGGGAGAGGTAGACAAAACGGGGGAGTATGGGGGACATCTGTAATACTGTCAACAATTAAAAAATTGACAGAAACAAAGATCTAAAACCTGTTAGAAAAACGGGCAAGGAACATGGCCATTTTTTAAAAGATATGAATAATATCCACACCTGGCTCTCAGACCCTGTTAGAGACTCTGAATTCCCTGTTATAATTTAATACATGTTTCTACTCAAACTAGGCAAAGTAGATTATCCTATTTGTAATTTATCAGCACAGGCTATCTCCAGATATCCCACCTTGAAGCATGGAGGCTCTCCAGTATACAGTACATTAAAAAATGATTTACACCAGTCTCTAGAGACAGTTTTAAAAGAGGAGTTCACTAATGTATTTTCCAGCAATCACATTTTAATTGCAATGAGAGTGCTGCCTTGTGGGGTGACTACTTTGAGAGTTACTATGTTAGGTGAGCTCCAGTATGTTTGTTTAAAAAGAAACCTTCCATATTTTGATATAGACCCATTTGTTTATTTTCCTTTTGTTTCTCTTGCCCTTCATGTAAAGTGAAAATTCTCCTACATGAGATGTTTGAAATTTTACTGCCTGTTTTCTAGGATATTTATGGTTTCATGACTTACATTTAATTCTTTTATCCCTTTTGAGTTTATTCTTATATAAGGTCTAAGCTCATGGTCTAGTTTCATTTTTTGCATGTATCTGTCCAATTTTCCCAATACCATTTATTGAAGAGACTGTCTTTACTCCATTTCCATTGTATGCTCTTGTCTCCTTTGTCAAATATTGAGTGTAATGGCTTGAGTTGATTTCTGGGTTCTCTGTTCTGTTTCATTGATCTATATGTCTGTTCTTACGCCAGTACTAGGCTGTTTTGATTATAAAGGCTTTGTAGTATAGTTTGATATCTGGTATTGTGATCCCTCTAATTTTGTTCTTCTTTCTCAAGACTGCTGAGGCTATAGGGGCTCTTTTTTAGTTCCATATAAACTTTTGGAATATTTATTTGTTCTAGATCTGTGAAATATGCCATTAGTAGTTTAATAAGCCAAAAAACTCCTGCAAGCAAAAGAAGGCTATATGGGCTCTTTTTTGGTTCCATATAAACTTTTGGAATATTTATTTGTTCTAGATCTGTGAAATATGCCATTAGTATTTTAATAAGCTAAAAAACTCCTGCAAGCAAAAGAAACCATCATCAAAATGGAAAGGGAACACACTGTATAGGAAAATATATTTGCCAACGATACATCTAATAAGGGGTTATTTTCTAAAAAAAAATAAAATATGTGTGTGTGTGTGTGTATTATATATATATATATATATATATCTTATATGCCTGGCAAGTGTGGCTCAGTAGTTAAGCATTGACCAATGAACCAAGAGATTACAGTTTATTCCTCGTCAGGGCACATGCCTGGGTTACGGGCTTGATCCCCAGTGTGGGGTGTGCAGGAGGCAGCCAATCAATGACTCTCTCTCATCATTGATGTTTCTATCTCTCTCTCCCTCTCTGAAATCAATAAAAATATATTTAAAAAAGAAAGAACTTATACAACTCAACAAAAGGAAGACAAACAATCCAACTTAAAAATGGGCCAAAGGACCTGAATAGACACTTCTCCAAGGAGAACATACAGATGGCAAATAGACATATGAAAAAATGCTCAATGTCACTAATCAACAAAGAGATGCAAATTAAAACAACAATGAGGTGTCACTTCACACCTGCCAGCATGACTACCATCAATAAATCTACAAACAACAAGTGCTTGTGAGGGAACCCTGCTGGTGGGATGCAGACTGGTGCAGCCACTATGGAAAACAGTATGGAGCTTCCTCAAAAAATTAAAAATGGAACTGTCATTTGACACAGTAATCCCACTTCTAGGAATATAGCCTAAGAATCCTGAAACACCAATCAGAAAGAGTATGTTGCTCCCCTATGTTCATAGCAGCATTCTTTACAATAGCTAAGGTCTGGAAACATCGCAAGTACCTATCAGCAGATGAGTGGATAAAAAAGCTGTGTTACATTTACACAATGGAATTATATATATATATGGCTAATATGCTTAGTGTCTGTCCAACCAGTCGCTATGACGCACACTGACCACCAGGGGACAAACACCAATGCAGGAGCTACTGTAACGTGTACTGGCTATTTACAGAGAAACAGCATCATGTACCTGGGGCCCACAAAGCAATACTCGGCTTCCCCCAAGTGGAACACAGGCCCCACCACCACTCCAGAGGAACACACCACCAAATCACAGCCAAAGCTGCCAAGACCCCCATGGAGCAAAATGCAGCCCACTGCCCAGCCCAGCCTGGAAATGGTCTCTGTGGGTGCCAGGTAATGACATCATGTAGCAACGCCTGGCTTTCTCTCCCTAGCGACTAGCCTCCTTGCAGTTTCTTCAGCCCAGGAACACAACTTGCTTTATAGCCAGGTGGAAACATTTTACACTGTAACCAAATGTCTGTGAAGTGTTTTCCCATGCCTCACCTCATTTGATCCTCACAGATGTCCTGGAGTAAGTAGATAGGAGACTCGGTGGAATCCTATTTTCATTAGCCAGAAAACAGAGATTTAGAAAGCTTAGAAACTTGACCCAACTGAAAATAAGTAAGAAATGGTGGACCTTGAAAATGACTTCAGGTTTTCTCACTGCGCAGAATATAGTCAAACATTACTGCAGTTAAATATTTTACCCTTTGTTCTCCCTGCATGATCTACTATAATAATCTGCTTCATGTTGATATTTACTGCTGAGTTGCTGACAATTACCTGAAAAAGAAGTTGGGGTGCTTCACTGGGCTGGAAAAAGTTTAGCTAAATCAGAAAGCAGGTCTAATTAAGCAAGTTTATTTTATATATATATATATATATATATATATATATATATATATATATATAAATAAAAGGCTAAGTTGACTCGCACATGCACGATACATATAAAGCTCTTGCACATGTGTTTCCATCTGTCATTATCAATCGTGAATTTGGTTGACACTTCTATTATAGAGAAAGGGCGAATAGCGATATTAAAATATTTCTTCTAATTAATTTCTTTTCATTGTGCATGAATTTCTGCACCGGGCAACTAATGCAACAATAAAAAAGAAGGATCTCTCCAAGAAACCAAGATGGCGGCATAGGTAAACACCTAAACTGCTGCCTCACAAAACAATTTCAAAACTACAACTAAAAGACAAAACGGAATCATCCAGAACCCCAGGAAGGCTGGCTGAGTGGAAATTCTACAACTAGAAGGAAAGAGAAAAGCACACTGAGACTCAGAGGAGCTGCACAAAGCAGAGGTACCGAGGTGCACGCAGAGAGGGCAGGCAACTGAGTATGCGGCTGGCTCGAGGGCGGCTTTCTCTGAGTTGCTTGCAGCGATTACCACGGGACACTGAGACACAGGGGCCTATTAGGGCAGGGCTGACAGGAAACCAATGCTGTCTGCTCTGCCCTGAGACTCCGCCCCATCCAAGCTGAGCACAGAGGCTTTTGCAAGTCTTGTCTCATAGGGTGTCTCCAGCACAGAAGTTCTCCCAGAGTAGACAGAGCTGATCCTCACAGCCTATTGGCCTGGAAGTCAACTCCTCCCAGTGATACCAACAACAATCAAGGCTTAACTACAACAAGACTGTGCACACAGCCCACAAAGGGGTGCACCAAGAGTGTCCACCTCAGGTAACAGAGGAGGCTGAGCCACTGGGCCCTATAGGACACCTAGCACACAAAGCCACTCTATCAACTCAAGGAAGCAGCCAAAATGTGGAGACAAAGAAACAGATCACAAATGAAAGAAATGGAGGAAAGCAAATGACTGGATATAGAGTTCAAAACCATGGTTATAAGGTTTTTCAAGAATTTTCTAGAAAAGGCCGATAAATTTAGTGAGACCCTCAAGGATATGAAAAAGAACCAACTAGAAATTAAGCATACACTGACTGAAATTAAAAATATTATACATAGACCCAACAGCAGACTAGAGGACCGCAAGAATCAAGTCAAAGATTTGAAATACAAAGAAGCAAAAAACACTCAACTGGAAAAGCAAAACAAAAAAAGAATCCAAAAATATGAAGATAGTGTAAGGAGCCTCTGGGACAACTTCAAGCGTACCAACATCAGAATTATGGGGGTGCCAGAAGAAAAGAGAGAGCAAGATACTGAAAACCTATTTGAAGAAATAATGACAGAAAAGTTCCCCCACCTGGTGAAAGAAATAGACTTACAAGTCCAGGAAGCACAGAAAACCCCAAACAAAAAGAATCCAAAGAGGACCACACCAAGACACATCATAATTAAAATGCCAAGAGCAAAAGACAAAGAGAATATTAAAAGCAGTAAGAGAAAAACAGTTACCTACAAGGGAGCACCTATATGACTGTCAGCTGATTTCTCAACAGAAACTATGCAGGCCAGACGGGAGTGGCAAGAAATATTCAAAGTAATGAATAGCAAGAACCTACAACCAAGATTACTCTACCCAGCAAAGCTATCATTCAGAATGCAAGGTCAGATAAAGAGCTTCACAGATAAGAAAAAGCTAAAGGAGTTCATCACCACCAAACCAGTATTATATGAAATGTTGAAATGTATTCTTTAAGAAGAGGAAGAAGAAAAAGGTAAAGATAAAAATTATGAACAACAAATACATATCTATGAACAAGTGAATCTAAAAATCAAGTGAATAAATAAATCTGATGAACAGAATAAAATGGTGAATATAATAGAATCAGGGGCATAGAAAGGGAGTGAACTGACAATTCTCGGTGGGAAAGGGGTGTGGGGGGTATGGGAAGAGACTGGACAAAAATCGTACACCTATGGATGAGGACAGTGGGAGAGGGTAAGAGCAGAGAGTGGGGTGGGAACCGGGTGGAGGGGAGCTATGGGGGAAAAAAAGAGGAACAATTGTAATAATCTGAACAATAAAGATTTATTAAATTAAAAAAAAGAAGAATCTCTTACCCTTTGTAACAGTATGATGGACCTGAAGATTAGTATGCTAAATGAAATAAGCCAGTCAGAGAAAGAAAATTTCACATGATCTCACTTATATGTAGAATCTAATGAACAAAATAAACTGACAAACAAAATAGGTCCAGAGGTATGGATGCATGGAACAGAATTACAGATCTCAGAGAGGAGATGGGTAGGAGGGATGGGAAGAGAACATATATGCATATATGCCTCACCCATGGACACAGACTATAGTGTGGTGAAGACCTGGGGTGGAGTAGGGGCTGGCTAGAGGGGTCCAAGGGTGAGGAGAAATTGGGACATCTGTAATATTGTCAACAATTTTTAAAAATTTTAAAAAAGAAACCTTCCATATTTTGAGTTAAACATTGTCACCCAAACAATATGTTACCTGCCTTTGGAGTGTGTTTTTCACACACACTTGAATCTGGGTGTGTCTTTTGTCTTGAGACTTCAAACCAAGCAGTGATCACTAGATTAGGCACTGGGAAGAGTCTAGTCCCTCCATCTTTATCTCTGCTTGATGGTTCTCAACAAGTCAGGCAGGATTCTACAGAAGGTACATCTGGTTCAGCCTGATACCAAGTCTAGGTAAGCAGAACTGACTTTTGAAACTCAATCAACAGAGCAGAGAAACAACCTGAGTGCCCAACAACAGGGGATTAGTTGAATAAATCATCATACATCCAAACAAGAAGATTCTGGGCTGTCCTTGAAAATCGTGATTTATAAGAGTCCACAACATGGACAGACATCTGGGATAGGTAAAGTGGAAAAAAGCAGATCACAAAATGAAGAGTACAATACTATTTTTATGAAGTATACTATTTTTGTAAAACTAGGCATGCATAAATATATATGAATACAAGAGTGTCTAGAAAGATGTATTTTAAAATGTTAACATTGGTTATGACTGAGAAGTGAGATTATTTATAACTGTTACATTGCTTTTTAGTGAGATATAATCTCTTTACAAGGAGCATGTATTATCTCATAATCAGAAAAAACAACACATTAATATATATATATATATATATATATATATATGCTCCAATTTACTTGCTTTAAAATACTTCAGAAAGAAAATGTTATGCTAGCATGGAGTAGGAGAAGTAGAAAAAATAGGAATGGCAATCATTTCTATTGAAGCTGGGCAATAGGGATATGGGGAATCACTATACTATTCCTTGACTTTGGGTCTTCTTTAAAACTTCCAGAACAAAAAAGGTAAACAAATAAAACACACAAAACTGAGAGCAGCAGTGAGTTAATTGTTGGCTTTCAGAGTGCTTCATTACTGTGATATAGGAAACATAGGAATGTGGAAAACAAATATCCAACAGAAATAGGCTGCAGAACTTAACGATGAGAATCCACAGTGTGACTTCTTTTTTCCCCTTTATTTTTCCCCATCACCATTTATTCCCCCATATCTTCTTCTACCTCCACTCACCCCTCTTCCCCCAACAATCACACACTGTTGTCTGTGTCCATGATTATTTTGTTGTTTTTTCTTTGAGCTCTTTAAGCTTCAGCTTCCCAATGTATCAATAACGTAGGGAGTATCCTGGCTGGCTGGTAGGCATGTAACACAAACTTGACTCTGATTATTACTGTGGTTGCTATTGGTTGACTAGAAGCCTGAAAGCATGACCTCTACTCCAACAGCAGTTTTCAGACTAGGGTCTGGGGATCACCAGGGTGCTGACAAATGCAGAGCCCAAGGTCCCTCTCCCCAGTGTCTGACTCAGTCAGTATCTGGCGTCAGGCTTAGGAATTAGCATGTTAAATAAGAGCCCAGCTAATTCCCATGGGGAAAACACCATATCTAGCTCAAGGCCAAAGACACCCTGGGAAGCAGGTCTGCTTAGAGGAAAGTGTGTGGCTGTGCAGAAACAGGGCTGGGTGCAGTTTGAGACAACTACCCATTTATGATTCCGTGTGGACTTTGTTAGCAGTCACAGCTAGGAAAACTGGCATATGACAGACACTTGGAGTCTTTGGTTTGCAGAACTACTGAATAAATGACAGGTCAACTTGGTGCTTTCCTCTTGGAGGGCCGGAGTCTGGGCAATTGACTTGATAATATGAACTGTATGACCCTGGGTCCATGACTGACTATTGAGCATCTGTGAAATGGGAACAATGATAGCAGTTTCAGGACCAGTCACATGGGGTTATGGCAGTCACAGGAGGCTCTCATAATTGAGGCACTGGACAAGGATCATGTCAGTATACTGCTTTTAAAAAAAATCCTCACTCGAAGACATGTTTATTGATTTTTAGAAAAAGAAGAAGGGAGAGAGGGAGAGAGGGAGAGAGAGAGAGAGATATCAGTTACCTTCTGTTCACACCACTATCAGGGATCAAACCTGCAACCTAGGTAGGTGCCATGGCTGGGAATTGAACCCACAACCTTTTGGCGTACAGGACAATGTTCCAACCCACCGAGCCACCGGGCCAGGGCAGGACCCATTTCTTAAGGCTTTCACGTTAGAGGTTAGGAGTCCCTTTGCTCTGTCACAGGAAAGCAGGGTCTAGGACAAAGGAAAAATGAAACTCAGTAAATCCATCCCACATGAGACCACATACATCCTGATGACCACTCCCATGACACAATAAGCAGCAGATCCAGGCAGGGAGCCTGGGTGTGCGCTTCTAGCCCCAACTCTTTAATCTGTGTCACAGTCGTGTTTTCATGTTCCTGACCCCAGCCTGGCCTCCAGGTTCCTCTCCCCACTCTCAACGAGAAAGGAAAAGTAAAAAGTAAGGCTCTGTGGTATGTGTGGAGGGGATGAGAGGGAGGAGGGGCTGTACTTAGAATCCAGATGGCCAATCTGGTCTCAGCCCTGTTATCGCCTACTGTGCTAATTCAGTCAGTATCACTAACTCGGACTGAGGCACGTCATATCTCCACTGCAAAATCATTTGTTTGGGGAATCTGTGGTGAGCTCCAAGTCTCTCTCCTTCTCATAAATAATATTAATTTATGCTCCATTCCAGCCCTATGGAAAAATGCAAAAAGATGTACTGTCCCAACCTCAACTATGAGCTCCCCAACAACAGGGCCCACTGCTCTATCAACCCCTAGCCCCGAGTGAAGCTCAAGGCAAGTATGGCCTGAAAGGGGTGACCCTGCTGTACACTCTGTATTGTGTGAGGACTCTTTTCTTATCTGAACACACAGCCCAGCTTTTCACTGTAGCTTCAGTTTCGCTCACAGGGAGGAATGCCCTACCCTCTGACCTGTGCCTCTCCCTGCAACCTCCTCCCACAGCCCCACAGCCCCTCCACTATGTCAATGCAGAAGTGGAGAAATGTTGAAGCCAGGGGTCACCTTTTGCAGAAGATGGGAAAATGAGCAGCTCTAAATAGGCCAGAGATGGAATCTGTTTTAGAGTAGGAACTCTGGCTGGGAGGGAGAGCAGGTACTGCATCAGGGCCGGGCCTGAGAGATTACATTCCGAAGGATTGCCAGGTGGGTGTCCACCCCTCTCCCCTGGGAGACCCCTGGCTGCTTCCCGGGGTGGGGGGAGGGAAGGGGAATAGTGTGTAGAAGGTACAGCTCCTGCAGACAGGGAGCACAGCATGTCTACTTTGGGGTAGGGAGTTCAGGCTGCCAGTTCCTTAAAGTTGTGGGGGCTGGATCCCATTCTCCTTAGAGGCTCCCAAACCTGTATTGGGGTCTGATCCTGTAGGGTAAAATTTATTATCCATTCAGTTGCATTAAATTGAGCTGAACTGAAGTTGAGGGGGACATGATACAATGTGTCCTAAAACTGCCCTAACAAATAAGCACAAACTTGGTGGTTTAATGCAAAAGAAATTTATCCTCTCTCAGTTCTGGAGTCCAGAAGTCCAAAGCCAAGGTGTGGACAGGGCCAGCTTCCTTCTGAAGGCTCTATAGAAAGATCCTTCCTGCCTCTTTTAGCTTCTGGTGACTCCAGGCATCCCTGGTTCTAATCTCTGCTCCCATCGTCACATGGCCTTTTCTCTGAGTCTCTGCTTGTTCTTTCCTGTCTCTTAGCAGGACACTCTCATTGGGTTTAGGGCCTACTCTAATCATGATCTCATCTTGATTCTTACCTGAATTATATCCGCAAAGACCATATTTCCAAATAAGGTCACGTTCTGAGGTTCTGGTGAGTATGATCTTTTGGAAGGCACTATCCAACCCAGTACAGACATTAAGTAGCAAATAGCACAGCAAGAAGTGGTAAAAAGGCTGTCAGGGGCTGGGGAACCTTGATCTAGTGACTTCTGTGGCTTAGTTGTCCTAGCTAGGGATGGCTTCCATTAGCATCTCTGAGGTCCACTGTCAGCTGAGAGGGTGGGGCTGGGCGGTACCTGACTCCCTTTTACATATGAGGAAACTGACGCTCAGAGGGGTTGAGTGAACAGCCAAGGTCCCAGAGTGGGCTAGGGCTGGGACTGAAATCCAGATTGGCTTGGCACAAGAGCTTGAGGATTTCACAGCCAAATTGGACTGGATTTGAGGAAGCCCCAATGCTGATAAGATCCCATTCTGAGGAACTTCGTTTATCAATAGAAGGCAAAGGTGTTAATGGACTTGATTTTCATGTTCCCTCACTCCCTCATATTGTAGATTTTGGAATGTGACTACTTCCATGGAATCACTCAAAAAGGTGAGGTAAAAGAGAACAAGGATTAATTCAATTATTTGTAGAAATTAGTTTGGACTGGGGAAATAAGGGGGGGAGACCCAGCTTGCCCCTGCTACCTACATGGATTTAATACCCTTGGGAAGCTATCCTGAATTCCTGCTCCTTCCTATACTGGCCAAGAACACCACGGTGCCTCTGGGAAAATTTGTCCAAGGTGTGGAAAACAAATTTTCTTTTTCCCTCAACTATGGTTCTGAAATGTCTGTTTTAAGCTCTCTAGGGCAGTGAGGGCACCACTTTGCTCATGGCTGCCCTACTCAGGCCTTAGAACCCGGCATATACCAGGCCTCCATAAACTTGCTTAGGGAAAAGACGCATCCTTGATCAAAAGACATCAAAATAAGGGCTCTAGAGGTAGAGTACGGGAGGAATGAATTTCTTGTTCCTGGGTCTGTTACCTTATTTGTAGCTGCTTGCAGATGCAGAATTTAAAGGTGGTTGGGTGCCCACCTTTCCCCAGCCTGTAATCCGGTGCCAATGCAAATGCCAGGTGAGGGGGCGGTTCACCTGTTCCTCGACCCCTGATGGGTGTATCTGCATCCTCCACGTTCCTGAGCTGAGGTAGTAACCCCCTGAAAGGAGGCTTACTTAATGGAGAAAGCGTGTTCCCATCACATCCCCAAGGCAGGCCAACAGCCTCAGAAATGAGGGCGCCTGCCCTCTATGAGCTCACAACCTGCTCACAAGCCGCCGAGGCGGTTATTATTACCCTCATTTTCTGTGAAGGCGCCTATGGCTCAGAGACCAAGCCACATGCCCAAGGTCACACAGCTTAGCGGACAGAGCAGGGATGGGGACTCGGGTCTCCGGAGCCCCGCTCCAGCAGCTTTTCGAAGACTCCCGCTATCTCCCTATTGTGACGCTCAGGAATAAAACAGGCCGGACGCCTAGCTTTTACCTAAAACAATGCTCCACGCAAATCTGTGGGAACAAAAGCAACCATAAATCCGCCCCGGATTTTCCATCGCTCCGGCCCGACGGGCCAATCGATTCCGCCGGCCAAGGAGGGGCGGAACGGGGCGGTTCTAACGTGATCGACAGCACCGGGGGGGCGTGGTCGCGGGTGTGTGTGAATCTGGATTGGGGATCCGAAACAATCACGGGCTTAGAAGGGGCAGTTCGAGCCAATCAGCAGGGGGGAGGCGGGCCCTGCCGGCCTGGCTGTCGCGAGAGGCAACTACCCCGCCCACTTGAGCTTCGTCCCGGCGCCCGTCAGCTGCGAACACGGCCGCGCTCGCTTGGATCCGTCCGCGGCGCTCGGAGCCTGGGCGCGAGACTGCTCGAGTGCCGGCGCAGATCCCTCCGCCGTCCGCCCGCGCGCCGCGCCCCGCGTGTCCGTCCACCACCGCTCCCGAGGCGCCCGCCCGCCCTCCCGCGGCCTCCGTCCTAGTAACGGCCAGCCAGCACCAGCGCGGCGGCGGCGGCGGCGGAATGGCCTGGGCGGCTCCGTCGGGGGGCGGCCCGCAGTGACAGACCCTGCGGCGCGGGGGGAGATGGGGGCGGCCGCCTCCTGGGCAACGACGACGACGACGACGACGAGGAGCAGCCGCCGCCGCCGCCGCGCACCGGCCGCCGCTGGGGACGGGCGCGGGCCAAGAGCCCGCCCGTGAGCGGGGGGCCCGAGGCCGCTCGCCGCCCCCGGCCGCCCCGGCCGCCCCGGGCCCCCCAAGCGCCCCGCGCGTGCCCGCCCGCCGGCCCCTGGCGGGGGTCTCACCCGCGCCGCGCGCCCCCGGTCCGGCCCGCGGCGTCCACCCTCCTTCTCCCGGCCCCGCCGCGCCTCCCGCTCGCTCCCGCCGCGCCCCGCGCCCCCGGGCTTCGGCCTCCGGCCCCGGGCGGCGGCGCGGCACGGGCGGCAGCATGGTGGAGAAGCGCTGCCCGCTGCAGAGGGACGGCGTGTACCGTTGGTTCTCGGAGCTGCCGTCGCCGCAGCGCGTGGAGTTCCTGTGCGGCCTGCTGGACCTGTGCATCCCGCTCGAGTTGCGCTTCCTCGGCTCCTGCCTCGAGGACCTGGCGCGCAAGGACTACCACTCACTCCGCGACTCAGAGATCAAGGCCAACAACCCTGCCGACCTGGGCAGCCTCACCAACCTGACAGACGAGGTGGTGCGCAGCAAGCTGCTGGTGTCGCTGGCGCTACTGGGCTCGGAGCAGCGCGAGGCGGCTGGCGTGCTCTACCGTACGCTCACGCACATCGACTCCATCATCCACAACTACGGGCTGCAGCTCAACGAGGGCCGTACGGGCGATGAGTTCCTGCTGCTCTTCACCATGGCCTCCAACCACCCGGCCTTCAGCTTTCACCAGAAGCAGGTGCTGCGCCAGGAGCTCACCCAGATTCAGAGCAGCCTGAGCGGCGGCGGCGGGGGCCACGGGGGCAAAAGCGCGTTGCCCACCTGCCCGTCCTGTCACAAGGTGCGTGTCCACGCGGGAGGCGGGCCTGGCGCCCTCACCCACACCGCAAGCCTCCAACCCGCTCCCCAAAACGCCCACCACCAAGCCTCCACCCTGAACGGAAAACACTCGCTCCCGAAGCTTTCACTTGAGATCCCAAACCCCCACCTGCACCCTAAACTCATACCTGCACCCCCAAGCTTCCATCCTGGTTCCACAGCCGCAAACCAAGCTTTCACATCGCATTTGTATCCCAGGCCACCACCCTGTGCCCTATGCCCTCACTCCAAGCCCCTGCCGCCACTTCCACCTGCACATCCTGCACTCCAAGACCGGTCCCGCACCTCGCGCCCTTGAGGCTGGGAAGTATGGGAGGACGCACTCAGGGCTCCCTTAGAGGGACAGATAGCCCCAGTCAGGTTGCGGCTCCAGTTACACAGAGTCGCCTTGGTTTATCCAAATCTGATGTTTATTACTAGAAAAGGAAGCCGTATGAGATGGAGAAGGCTCTAGATCCTCGCAGACATTCGCGGGTGTCATGTGGCGCCCAAGGCCTGATTGTGGGTTTCCCTTAAGTGGGCAGGTGTCGCCGCTGGAGCGGTCAGATGGGCGGGCAGGACTGCGGAGTGGGCACGCGTGTGTGAGCACATGTATACATGTATTAGTGTGCTTGTGAGTGCATGTATAGCATTGAATGTGTATGCTTATGAATATGTGTCAATATGTGTGTATGTATTTATGAATGCACGTGCATATCTGTGTTTATGCTTGTGTTTAACAGACAGTAGCATGTAAAACAGTTACTTCTCAATGTGAAACAAATCCCAGGCTGACTTGGAGCCCGAGCGTGTTGAGGGTATAGGTCGCCTAAGAAATGCTAGGTTAAGTTAAAGATCTCTAGTCTCCAAATTAAACAGGAAGGGTATCATGGTCATCCACTTAGAAATGTGAACTTTTGTCTAAATGTTTCAAAACTATCTAACCGAAGTGTTTGGGGCTCAAACTTGTTTTTAACGGCCCCTTGGGACCCAATGCCAATATTGTGCTCCGAGGGGGGAGGGGGGGGAAGGATTTTCTTTGACCAAGTGTGTTGTAATTAGATTACACACTGACTTTGGGAAGCAAGAGATTTCAGTCAAAGACCAGTAGTGCTGAGTATCTTTCTTTGACAGTGCCTAAGCTCTTTTAAGTTAAATGTTTGATACTCTCTGGTTTGCTGCTGGTGGTTTTAAGTTCTCTTTCAAACCTGGATTGTGGCTTTTCTTTAATGTCTTCCTGTAAGAAGTGGTTGTGGTCCCTGCATTGGTTTTAATCTCTGTCCTATCTTTTCTTGGTGACATTGATGATCTCCGAGACTGTGGTTTTCTTTTTAACTGTGTGTTCAGATCCCACCCATATTGTGCACTGGGCAGAAAAATGTTATTCTCCTACAACAAAGCGTTCCAGGGAATGTGGTGGTCTGTAGGGAGTTCAGTAAGCTTTGGGGTGCCAGTGGACTATCCCCTATTCATGGGGTTTCAGTCCCCTAAGGCCAGCTTCATGTGCTGTTAGTCTTCAGGTTAAATGCCACACACTGATAATGAGTATGGCTGTGATTTCCAGTCTTGTTCAACTCTTGAAGGGTGTCTTTTTTAAAAAATATATTTTATTGATTTTTTACAGAGAGGAAGGGAGAGGGATAGAGAGTTAGAAACATCCATGAGAGAGAAACATGGATCAGCTGCCTCCTGCACGTGGAATCGAACCCGGGACCCTTCAATCCGCAGGCCGGCGCTCTATCCACTGAGCCAAACCCGTCGGGGCTTTAAGGGTGTCTTTTGTGTGTGGAGATGCATCATCACTATTAAAAGCAGAAGATGGTGGTCATTTTGGTGGGGAGTAAGCTAAAAGCTAGAACAAAAATATCATTTATAATAGAGCCTTTCTGCCAAGCCAGAAATCTGTCAAGCCAGATGTGATGAAGGGGCTAATCTATCCCCCCACCCTTCCTACCCAAATGGGCATTGAATTGACCAACTATGTGACCTTGGCCAGAGTCCTCCCTCCTCAGGTGTTTCCCTATTGCAAGGCAAGTTACCTGCCTGATGGACTTGTTTGGGGGGTCAGCCTCACTCAGCCTCTAATAACAGTTCCCACATATGAAGTACCCAGCAGATGTGCAGTGAGGGCTTCCTTCTGCCTTCTCTGGCTTTTTATAGAGGAATGCTAACTTAAGCAAAGCACATTGTTATAGAGTAAAATGTTTGTCTCTCAGTGTTTTCTAATTTGATTTTTGGATAGTTACTTGGAGCTGAGTTTTTTGTTCACCCTTGGGAAATTGGAGAATTCTGCCTGACCCTTATAACCAGGCCAGGTTATAAGCCCTGGCCTGGTAGCTCAGTTGGCTAGAGTGTTGTCCCAATAAGCCAAGGTTTCGGGTTCAATCTCAGTCAGGGCATATAAGAATTAACCAATGAGTGCATAAATGAGTGGAACAACAAATGGATGTTTCTCTATCCCTCTCAAAAAATCAATAAATAGAAATTTAAAAATAATAATGAGGTTATAATGAGTAACCTTGGTGCCATTGCTTCCATATTTCCAAACAAATGGTATCTAGTTTTCTCTATATCCCCTATGCCACTCCTAAATTAATTTCAGTTAACGTTCATTGAACTTTCTGTTCCTTTGCTGCTTTAAATTTAAGGCCTGACATTGATAAACCCTTCTGTTGCTTGGAGTAGGCAACTCGTGAAATCTAGCCTTTAAGCATTTTGCTGCCTTTGTTTTTCTAAATCTAACATTTAGTGTAATCCTGGAAAAGCAGCCCCATTAAAGCTCTTTGTATTTCTTTTGTAAGCTGTTGTATTTTGTTTTAAACTCTTAGCCTAGAGACTTTGTGTTTCTCTTTTAGAGATAAAGATTTTGACTGCTTCATTCTTTATCCTAAAGTAATACTTCTTTTAACTATATTTTCTGATATGTATAGACATTATTTACATTTGCTTCTTCAAACCCTTTCTATGTTACTTCAAAATTCTTAATGCTCAGCGGACTTATAGAAGTTTAAAAGTGTAAGGAATGTAAAGTAGACATTTTTACTTTCAGAAAGAGAAGAATTCATAGCGATAGAGCTGGTGGTTGATTGCAGTAGCTTTACTGTACTCAGTAGCTGACAGGTGCTGTACGCGTGCTGTTCCTTAAGGCATGATGGAAAATGGTGATAATGATTGGTTTGGACTTAACACTACCTCTGTCATTCCATTTTATGTAAATATAAAGCCATAGTTTTAGAAAAAGTTTAGCTATCCTTTGCAGTCTTTTCTCTATGTAAATGATAATGTGCTGTGGTATATACTTATTTTTAAAAAAAAATAATGGCTTTATTGAGATTTAACCCATATAACATAAAATTTACCCCTTTAGAGTGTACAGTTCATTGGTTTTCAGTACATTTAGAAAATTGTGCCCTCCCACCTTTGTGTTTCAGAATCCTTGTGGTAGAGATCATAATGAAACTACTTACTGAGATTGATTTTTTTTTTTTTTTAAGGAAAAATTGAAACTAAGATTTAAAAGTGCTTACTGCAGGAGTGTGGTGGGTAGTAGTCTTCCTTTGGATTTCTTACCCTTTTCCCAGCCATCTAGTTTCGTTCCCCTTTTTGTTGCTTGTACAACCTTATAGAGAGACTCTGTGTATTAACAAATAGGTAACTGGTGTCTTACTCCGCACATGGTCTATGTCCCTTTTTCTTGGTAGTCTTTCCTGCTGAGCATTCCCTATCAGTTCATAGAGCTTCTTTGTTGTAGCTTATAGCTGCCCTGTACAAACGTGCTATTGAATCAGTCCCTATTGATGGACATTTTGTTCCCTCTTCACCATTACAGACAACTCCATGTCTTTGACATATTATATATGTGTCATTTACATACAACAAACAGCATGCATGGCTTTTACATTTCAGTAAGTGTATCTATAGAACAGAAACCTGGAAGTAGGATTGTTGCTGGGTGAAGTGGTCTGTACTGTAATTACTTTACATATTGCGGAGATCACCTTTTGCAATTCCTACAGCAATGTGAGTGTCTGTTCCTATATCTTCAACTAGTATGGAGAGTCAGTTAGCACCCCCTGATCCCTTCCCCAGATTTTTGCCATTTGGTTGGGTGAGAAGCATATGTCAGTGTAGTGTAATTTTATTTTTGGTAAGCTCTTCATATCCTCTGGCCATCTCTATTGGATTGTTGATCTTTTCTTTATTGTTTTTTAGGAGTTCTTTTAAGTTTCAAGGAAATTGTGCTTTTGTCTTTAGAAGTTGCAAATATTTGTTTTCTAGGTTTTTTTCCTTTTCATTTGGACTTTACCATGCAGTTTTAAATATATATACATATGTATTAATCAGCCTGTAATGGCTTCTGGGTTTTGTGTCATGAGAAACGCATTATACATTATGCATTGCACATACTATTATACATATGCATTATACATTATACACATTCCCTGTGATTTCTTCTGGTACAGAACTTGTGTGGTTTCTCATTTTACATTTAACAGATCCGTCTTAGAATTTATTATGGTGTAAGGTACAAAGCTAGATTTATATTTCCAGATGACAACCCATTTGCCCTAGTGTCATTTGTTGAATAATCAATCCATCTTTTCCCTCCAGATTTGAAATACCTTTTATCATTTGCTGCATTTCCCATATATGTTTGGGTTTGCTTCTAGACTATATTTGGTCTCATTGATGTTTTTATCTGGATGACTAATTTGTCAGTTTCATTGGGTACTTTTCAGTTATCTTTTTTATCTCTTGTTTGTTCTGTGGATTCCCCACACCTAGGTTAAATTCCTAGGAGACAGTGTATTTTTAAAAACATACATGACTGCAGAGGTGCCTCCCCCAGATTCTGGCTTAACGGAGTCTGAGCATGGCCTGCCTGGGCAGCCCACTGAGAGCCTTCATTAGTCCTCTGGCACCACTGATCTTTCTCCTACTTCTGAGTATTTGCTTTCAGTTTTTCTTCAGCTTTCATACCCTTTTGATGATGGTATTCCTCAGACTCTTCTCCTTCTTTCCCTTCTCTTTTTACTTTATAATTCATGACATTTTTAGCTGTGATTTTGCCACTGTCACTGATAATCCAAAACCTGTATTCCAGCTTAGTGTTTACAGGTAACTCAGTCTGTCCAAAGGTAACTTTCTCTATCCCCATATTGGACCACTCACTCTACCCTTGTCCCTAACCTCCCCCCACCCCCAGCAAGAAACCTACGCCTTTCATAGATAGTTTGCCTGCCTTCTTATCCCTCCAATCAGCTTGTTTCCAAGTCCTAAACATCCTTCTAGATTTGTTTTCCATCAACACAGCCACAGCCCAGGTCACCGTTCTCCCTGTCCCTCTATCTGCCTGTCCTCTCTCCTTCTCCTTCAACCTGTCCCACCACACTTAGCATGATGGTCGCACATATGGCACACTTCTGTGTAGGTGGACTTAGATGTTGGGCTATTTGCCAGGAAGCCAGGGAATAGATAAAATTAGTCTTCAGGGAACAAGCACAACCCTAGCCTCATGTAACTCCACTCTCCTCTGAGTCAAGAACGCATGCTGGAATGCAAGTGAGTGATGATCTCCTTTTAGAATTAAGCTGATGTCATTGTGTAAAGTCGACAAGAGAAAACTTTGTAGCTGCTCTCTTTCATTTTTTAATTAAACTATTCAGAAACGTTGGTACCTTAGCAATTTTTAAAAAAATAACTGCACAGTCCTGTCTGGTTTTACTTAGTGGTTAGAGCGCCGGCCCACGGACTGAAGATTGGTGAGTTCCATTCTCAGTCAAGGACATGTACCTTGTCTCGCTGTTTCTCTTTTCACTCTCGCTCCCCCTCTTCCCTCCCTTCCTCTGTCTGTAGAAACCAATGGAAAAAATATCCTCAGGTGAGGATTAAAAAGAAAGAAAGAACTGTAACATACCTAACTTCTGACCTTGACCTGGGTCTAGTCTACTATAGCACCTCGTAGTCCCCCTGACCTAGATAAATCTAGTCTACCATAACAACTAGTCTCCCTGACCCCACTCAGCCTCTAACAACAGTTCCCACATTCTTACTGGAATGGCCTTGGTAAGGTGCCTGTAGGATTCTTATTCTCTGGTGTGCAATGCTTAGCATGGTATTTTGTAGCCTTTGTGATCTATCCATTGCCTGTCTATACTCACCTCTTTCTATACTTGTAGTTCCTCATTTCTACATGTTTTACTTTTCTTCTGAGCCTTTACAGATGCTGTTCTGTTAGACAGATAACTACCTGAGGCACCCCAGCCCCAACTTCTTGGCTCATATATACCAAGACCACCTTCTGTCCTAGAACTTAGCATACTGTATTTTAATAGTTTTCTTTAAATTTTCATCACCAAATTTTGACTTACCGGAGGGCAGAGCTTGTCTTTCTCTTTCAATTCCAGGGCTAGTGGTCCCTGCCACCCAATAGGGCTGTGTTCCGAGCATTTGTGACCACCTAATGGGAAGAAAGTGTTGGTTGTTTATGAGAGGCCATCCTGGTGAAAACAATTTTTCCCTTAGTGCTTTTTCTTTTTTTTTTTGTTAATCCTCACCAGAGGGTATTTTTTTCCATTGATTTTTAGACAGAGTGGAAGGGAGGGGGAGAGGCAGAGAGAGAAACTTTGATATGAAAGAGACACATAGATTGGTTGCCTCCTGCATGGGGATCGAGCCTGCAACAGAGGTACATGCCCCTGACCGTAATCGAACCTGGGATCCTTCAGTCCATGGACTGATGCTCCAACCACTGAGCATAACCGGCTGGGCCTTACTGCCTTTTTCTATGGACCTAGTAGTAATACTTATTATCAACTCAGGCTGTTCCTTAATTGCCTTTATCCAATGGCCATTTCTCTGATGCATTTCATAGCTGTAGATGCTAGTGAATTTTTTGTTGTTAAACCTAAGGATATTTTTTCATTGACTTTTAGAGAGAGTGGAAGGGAGGGGGAGAAAGAGAGAGAGAGAATCATCGATGTGAGAGAGACACTTTGACTGGTTGTCTCCCGTGCACACCTCAACCATGGCTGGCCTGCAACCGAGGTACGTGCCCTTGACCGGAATCAAACCAGGAACCCTTTGGTCCAAGGGCTGAGGCTCTATCTACTGAGCCAAATCAGCTAGGGCAATGTGAATTTTAACATGGTATTCTACTTTCTTATTTTTCAAAAGCTGGCATGCAAAAGCTTTCATTGGGAGAAATTCTCTGAACATGATAGTTTGGCTTTATGTTATCCCATGACAAAACCAAGTTTTATGGACAAGTACACAGAGAGCTGGGGAAGGGCGTATGGTCTTCTGCTGCTATAGTACAGTGGTTGGCAAACTCATTAGTCAACAGAGCCAAATATCAACAGTACAACGATTGAAATTTCTTTTGAGAGTCAAATTTTTTAAACTTAAACTTCTAACGCCACTTCTTCCAAATAGACTCGCCCAGGCTGTGGTATTTTGTGGAAGAGCCACACTCAAGGGGCCGCAGAGCCGCATGTGGCTTGCGAGCCTCAGTTTGCCGACCACGGCTGTAGTAGATTGTCTCCCTTACTATCAATGTGGGTTAGGAGTAGTGGTTGTAGTTCTAAAAGTAAGACTTTTTTAATCTATTCCTTTAATGTGAAATTTTATAAATTTTGGTAAACCTAGATATTTTAGTTTGCTATAGAATGGCAATACACTGAACTACTGTTAATCATCCCAATTAAAGTTTAGTTCGTATTTCTTTTACACTTTTATAAACTGTGACATCAGATTAACTCTAAGAAGGGAGCATTATAGAGTTATCTCCTAATTATTTTGGACTTATTCATAAAAGCTTCAATAGATTTATTAGGAAGAAATTATTATATTCTTGGGTTTCTTACTGATTCACAATCAATCTAGTTAAAACAGTATACGTAGGAACTGCTTCTAGAAATATTAAATTCTTGACTAGAAAAAATAACTTTGAAAAAGGAAGAAAATTAATCTATGGGGAAGAAAAGCAATCTCCTTCTCTGTATTGGGCATTTTAATAATACGTAAAAGTTTGGGAATAATGCTAACTACCTAGTAGCTATAATAAAGTTAATAAAATTGACGATTTACTTTGAATGTACCCAGTATTGAAGTTGTATGAGAAGCACTGTGTGATGTGTGTACTCTACCTGGACACAAATATCAGAACACTACTCCAAACTTACGCATTACCTGTGGAAGAATGGATTCTTGTGACTCCAGCTTCCTGATTGAGTATTTTCTTGTATGGGGACTGTTGGTTGCAAGATGTGGAATTTGTGAGAACATTTACTTGTGGGGGATTTTTTTTCCTCTATTTTAAAGACTGGGTTTAAAGCTCATGAACCAGTGTACTATTAATATTTGTATTGGGGAGGCTAATTGAGCAATCAAAAGGATTTTTTCTTTTAGAATAAATAATAGAAAGTACAAAACAGGTAGTCAAAAAGAGGGAATGATGCCAATGATAGATAACATTTCAAATATTTACTATGTGCAAGGCACTGCTCTAAGTGCTTCGAATTTATTTATTCAATCCTCATAACTCAGTGAGTGAGGTTCTATTTTTGTCTCTGTCTTAGCAGTGACAGAACAGACACAGAGAGGTTAAGTAAGTAATTTGCCAAAGATGACATTTATAAGTGGCTATTTTTATTACGTGAAGCCAAAATTACATTTAAACATTTTTTTCTACGTCATCAAAAGTGAGAGGAGAAACCTTAAGAATATGAAATAAAAAGAAAAAGGGAGGCCGAAGTTGTGTGTAACTTGTAGAAGCAGGAAGTGTGACGTCATTCAAAACTTTTGTTTGCACTGCCAGTGCCCAGCTACCACTGGGCCTGCTGCTGATTTCTTGTTTGAAATCTACTCTTTACAACATAAATTAATCTCCCTACCCCCACCACCAACTGTTCATTTTTATTCATTCAATAACCTTTAGTTGATAATCCTCAGTACTAAGCTCTACTTTTTTAAAATATATTTTATTGATATTTTACAGAGAGGAAGGGAGAGGGCTAGAGTTAGAAACATCGATGAGAGAGAAACATCAATCAGCTGCCTTCTGCACACCTCTTCCTGGGCATGTGCCCGCAACCAAGGTACATGACCAGAATCGAACCTGGGACCCTTCAGTCTGCAGGCCACTGAGCCAAACTGGTTAGGCTCTCTCTTATTTTTTTTAAATTTGAAGTTAAAACAAATTTTATGAAATACATATATTTTAAATATGCCATCTGAGTTTTGGTAAATGCATAAACCTGTGTAACCAAAGCACTGTCAAGTTACAGAACATTGTTACCCCAGAAAATTGCCTCATGCCATTTTCTCCTCAGTTCCCACTTTCACCACCACTAACTCGCCTCTTCCCAACCCTCTACCTTTTTTCTATTTTTTGCTTCTGTTCTAGTTTTCCCCCACCATTGATTAGTTTTGCCTATTCTAGCACTTCATTTAAGTGGAATCATAGAATTTTGTTCTAACTACTGGCTTGCCTTCTCTCTTGATGTACCACTTCACCTAAAATGTAAGAATCTTAACAAATTGTATTGTAACCATTTACCTTCTCTGTCCTTCATGCTATGTTTATCATATGTATTCTACATATGCTATAAACTCCACAGTATATTATTTCTTGCTTTAATATGAATGCAAGTTTTTAAAATTAAGGAAAAAGATAGTTTTTTATTTTTACCTTAATATTTACCATTTCCAGTGCTTTTCATTCCTCCCTGAAGACCCAGTTTGTTACCATATCCCTTCAGTCTGGAAAACTTTTTTCCAGCACTTTTTAGAGTGCCAGGTCTGTTGGCAAGAAATTATCTTAATTTTCTTTTTATCAAAAAAACTAGTGACCCAGTGCATGTTGAAAGGAAATTAATTAGAATGTAGCCGGTGGGGCAGGATTGGGTGAGATGGGCCAGACACGCCCTGGAGCCAACCTCCCGCGGTCCCTCCCTGGCATCTGCAGAGTGAGTGAGGTCCCTCCAGCTCTCCAACATCCCCTGAGGGATCCTGGAGTGTGAGAGGGCACTCTGCAAAGTTGCTGTCCATACAGGGTGTGGAATACAAACGCAAGTGTGCAGTAACCAGATTCAGGCTGACAGTGACCCAGCAACAACATAACCCATGGCCGAAGGTGGAATCCCATAGCCCTCTGAGGAATTGGGTTCCCTCCTCTGCAGGCCTGGTTCCCCCCCACCCCCAACTGCCTTCCCCTGCGGCCCAGTCACCCCTAACTGCCCTCCCCTGCAGGCCTGGTCCCCCACAACTTCCCTCCCTCCTCTGCACGCCCAGTTGCCCCCAATTGCCCTCCCCTGCTTGCCTGGTTGCCCCCAACTGCCCTCCCCTGCCGGCCATCTTGTGCGAGGGCGTGGCGGTCAATTTGCATATTACTTTATTATATATGACTAGAGGCCCGGTGCACGAAATCTGTGCAGGGGGTGGGTGTCGTCCCTCATCCTGGCCCTACACCCTCTCCAATCCAGGACCCCTCAAGGGATGTCTGACTGCCAGTTCGGACATCCCTCTTGCAATCCGGGACTACTGGCTCCTAACCACTCGCCTGCCTGCTGGCCTGATCACCCCTAACCACCTCTGCCTGCCAGCCTGATCGCCCCCTAACTACTCCCCCCTACCGATTTGATTGCCCCCTAACTGCCCTCCCCTGCCGGCCTGATCGCCCCCTAACTGCCCTCCCCTGCCGGCCTGATTGCCCCTAACTGCCCTCCGCTGCCAGCGTGATCACCCCTAACTGCTCTCCCCTTCCAGCCTGATTGGCACTAACTGCCTCTGCCTCAGCCCCCGCCACCATGGCTTTGTCTGGAAGGACGTCCGGCCTAATTAGTATATTACCCTTTTATTAGTATAGACTAGAGGCCCAGTGCATGACATTCGTGCACTGGGCAGGGGTTCCCTCAGCCTGGCCTGTACCTTCTCGCAGTCTGGGACCCCTTGGGGGATGTCTGCCTGCCAGCTTAGGGACCCACTAGTGCACGAATGTCAGGGAGCAGGCCTAAGCTAGCAGGCAGACATCCCACGAGGGGTCTTTAGCGCTGCCGTGGAGGTGGGAGAGGCACCCGCCACCATAAGCCCAGCTTCTGGCTGAGTGGCACTCCCCCTGTGGGAGTGCACTGACCACCAGGGGGCAGCTCCTGAGTTGAGTGTCTGCCCCGTGGTGATCAGTGCTCATCATAGAGACTGGTCATTCTGTCGATTTGCATATTAGGGTTTTATTATATAGGATTGACTAGAGGCCTGATGCATGAAATTTGTGCAAGAATAGGCCTTCATTCCCCTGGCTGCTGGCACCAGCTTCCCTCTGGTACCTGGGACCTGGGCTTCCCTCCGGCCGCGGGCACCAGCTTCCCTCTGGCACCTGGGAACCGGGCTTCCCTTTGGCTGCCAGCAGGCACCCGGGACCGGGGCTTCCCTCACAGCCCTGGCTTCATCCAAAAAGTCATCCGGAAGGACGTCCAGTCTAATTAGCATATTATGCTTTTATTATTATAGACTAGAGGACTGGTGCATGAAATTCGTGCATGGGGGGGGTCCCCTCAGCCCAGCCTGCACCCCTCCAATCTGGGACCCCTCGGGGGATGTCCAACTGCCGGTTTGGGCCCAGGACCACTGGCTCCTAACTGCTCACCTGCCTGCCTGCCAGATTGCACCTAACTGCCCCCCCTCCTGCTGGCTGGTCACCCCCAAGTGCCCCCCCCCCCCCACCAGCCTGGTTGCCCCTCACTGTCCCCCTTTGCCGGCCTGGTCACCCTTCACAGCCTCCCCCCCCACACCGGTCTGGTCGTCCCCAACTGCCCTCCTCTCCCCCCCGCGGGCCTGGTTGCCCCACGCAGCCTGCTGCTCAGTCATTTGATCACTCCTCACTAACCCCCCTGCCGGCCTGGTCACCCCACACAGCCTGTTCGGTCGTCCGTTCAATTGTTTCGGATGAAATGTTTGCTAGCCTTTTATATATATAGATAGATGTTTTGCTTTTGCCTTACTAAAGAGTCTTTAGGATTCTGTGTTTTCAGTTTTTTTCTTTCAGCTGGAGTCCCAGAAGGAAAGAGATATTGGGGCAGGAAAAACCATGGATAAATTACTTCTTAAATTAGTTAAAGAAATTGTGACACTGTCTTCTGGCCATCATTTGTTTTGCTGTAACGCTGTATCCAAAATGCTGTTTTTCTCTGGCTGGTTTCAAGATTGTCTCTGTTTCTTGGTATTGGAGCAGCTTGACTATGATGTGTTCAAGTGGTGTGTGTGTGTTTCCTTTGAATTTATTGTTCAACAAAATCATATAGGTCTCAGGTACACAGTTCCACAGCAGACCACCCTTATATTGCACTGTATGCTCACCACACCAAGTTGAGTCCCCTTCCATCATCATTTATCCCCCCTTTACCAAGCATTGTTGTTTTTTTAAATTTATCTTGTTCAATGTTCTCTAAACTTACTGGATTTGTTAAATTTGTCTCTTTCCAAATTTGGGGAAATTTCATTCATAATTTCTCCAGATTCCAGCTGCAGGTATATTAAACCTTTTGATATTCCACATGTCCTTGAAGCTTTGTTCAGTTTTCCCTCTCAAATCTTTCTTTGTTTTTCAAATTGCATACTTTGTGTTGATCTGTATTGAAATTCATTGTCTTTTGTTAATTGCAAACTGTTCATCCAGTGGATTTTTTTTTAGTTAAGAAATATAGTTTTTCATTTTAGAATTTCCATTTTAAAAAATGTTTATTATTTTAAGACTTTTTAAAAAGCAGTTTTAGATTTACACAAAGGTTAAACATTAAAATCACCCGAAGTCCGCAATTTACATTAGAGTTTACTTTTAGTGTTGTACATTCTATGGGTTTGGAGAAATGTGTAAGGACATGTAGCCACCATTATAGTATCCTACAGTGTATTTTCACTGTCCTTAAAACCCTCTGTGCTCTGCTTATTTACCCTCCCTTCCCTCACCCCCTGATCTTATTAGTGTCTCCATAGTCACTGATGTTTTTAGTGTCTCCATAGTGTTGTCTTTTCAAGAATGTCACATAGTTAGAGTCATATAGTGTGTGTAGACTTTCACATCAACTTCTTTAACCTGGCAGTATGCATTTAAGGTTCCTCCGTATCTTTTCAAGGCTTGACACCTCATTTCTTTTTACCACTGAAAATATTACATATCACTGGATGATGTGTGCACTCTGGATGTGCACAGTTCCTTATCCATTCACCTACCGAAGGACATCTTGGTTCTTTCCTGAATTTCCTTTTTAAAATCATTTCGGTTTCCCTCCTGCTGAGTATCTTTCTGGTTTGTACGTCGTGAGCGTATTTTCCTTTCTTGAGCTTCCTTATGACAGCCACTTAATATTTGAGCTTCCTTATTACTAGCCACTTAATACTTCCTGTGATTCCAGCATGTGACTCATTTTGTGCTTGGTCTCCCCCTTTTTTTTGTATGGGTCATGTTTTAATTTGTTTACATGTCTAGTAATTACGGATTACTTCTTCGATTTTGTGAATGAGACATTGTAGAAACTCTGATTTTGTTATGTCCTCCCGAAGAGTATTGACGATGTTTTGCTTGTTTAGCTGGCAGTAAATATGGCTGGACTGCAACTCGGGGACGTTCTTCCCTGTGTTGATCAGCAGCTCTGCAGTCTCTGTTCAGTTGTTTCGTCTTAACTTGGCTTCTTGGAGCCTGCCCCAGGCAAGCCTATTTCAGGGCTCTCAAAGATGTGGGCAGAATTTGGTGTTCCCCTTCCCAGGTGCTCTCCTTCCTTGGATTTCTCCCTCATTTTACAGCCACAGTAATCTACCAGAATTCTAATCTCTGGTTTTTCAAGTCAGTAAGATAGAGGTTCTGTCTGAGCTTCCGCTATTCCTTTTACTCGTGGGACTGGGCCTGCAGAATATGAAACTCACCCATTGCAAATATCTTTTTCCAAATGTAGACCTCCCTCTCATTTCTGCCTGCTTTTGGTGTGTTAACTTTATTATTGTTTATACTTTGTCCAGAGTTTATAGTTATCTACATGAAGGTTGGTCTGACTATTCAACCGTTATTGAAAGTAGAATCACCTGCATTTTATATCATCCACGTGTTATATAAATATTGAACATGTGTTCTAGAGAGGATTAATTCTCTCATGAGGTGTAGCTGTAAAGGAGGGTTTTACATAAACTGTTATATTTGTCATTTTAAAGATTAAGGTTCTGTGTAGAGGAGAAAAAATGAGCTGGTCTGGTATCTTGAAATTAGAGGGTTGTTTGGAGAATGAGACATGATTTTAATGTTCTGGAACTTTGTAGGTGCTAAATAACTCAACAGAGAATCGGGTGTGTGGATGCACTTGCAGAAGTGTGAAAGGACAGGTTTGGGCGCTCTTTTACTTGTAATTGTGGCATTCATTTGAATGAAATCTGGTTATATATGCTAAAGGAGGTAAATCTTTACATTTCTTGACCTCAAAGTCTTTTCTTTCTGTTCATTCCAGTTGAGCCTTTTCTGGCCTGATCTTTCCCTGCATAGCTGGCCATAAAAGAGATTTGGTTTCTGACTCTGAGCAGCTTTGCCTTGCTTGTAATAGGCATCCAGTCAAGACTCATTGAATGGAATTTGTGGCTCCTATAGAAATAAAACCCAAGAGCCTATTTTACTGATATTTTCTGGACCTTTGATGCTTCCCACACATTTCTAGTTTATTTCAGTGCCTGATCTTCCCCTGGTGGATCCCTGAATGTTCTGCAGCTGAATTTATATCATGGCTAGTACCCCACAGGGATTAGGAAGCAACCATTTTAAAGTGCTAACTGCTTTGAATGGTTCATCTCAGGCAATTGAATATTATATTGGGAACTGAAATAGTCATTATAGTATAGTTTACTTATTATGATTAGACATTGAGCCAGTTTCTCAAAGAAAATTCCAATATTTAAACATATTTCTGGCAGAAAAAGCAACCTACACAAATGCCTCATCTGCCTTCCTTTTGGATGTGACCTTCACAGGATAAAATTCTACCTGAGATTGTGTGGTGGAGGAACTGCTGCAGGCTCTGCATCTAAACTTGTTTTCACTGTTAACCATTTAAAAATTTTTTTAATATATTTTTATTGATTTCAGAGAGAAAGGGGGGAGAAAGAGAGAGAGAGAGATGTGAAAACATCAATGATGAGAGAGAATCATTGATTGGCTGTCTCCTGTATGCCTCACTCTGGGGATCGAGCCTGCAACCTGGGCATGTGGCCTGACCAGGAATTGAATCGTTACCTCCTGGTTCAAAGATGGATATTCAACCAGCGAGCACGTGACCAGGCACTGTTAATCATTTTTTATATTACGTGGTTACATAATTTTTTTAAAATACATGTTTTATTGAATTTTTACAGAGAGGAAGGAAGAGGGATAGAGAGCTAGAAACATCCATGAGAGAGAAACATCCCTCAGCTGCCTCCTGCACACCCCCTACTGGGGATGTGCCTGCAACCAAGGTACATGCCCCTGACCGGAATCGAACCTGGGACCCTTCAGTCTGACGCTCTATCCACTGAGCCAAACCAGTTTCGGCACATAATTTAAGGTTTTCTTGAATGGGGATGGATTATCTTCCTGAATGTATTTGATTTTCAAACACAGTGTTGCCTTCAGAGTTTATTTAGGTTGGGCTGTTCCCATATGGCTGTGCCTTTTAAACTTCTTTAAAAAATCCTTTTGCGTGTTCTCTTGCTGTCACTTGTGGCTTCTTATTGCTAACACTAAAGGCCCGATGCACGAAATTCGTGCAAGGGTAGGCCTTCCTTCCCCTGGCTACTGGCACTGGCTTCCCTCTGGTACCTGGGACCTGGGCTTCCCTCGCAGCCCTGGCTTTGTCCAGAAGGTCGCCCGGAAGGACATCTGGTCTAATTAGCATATTATGCTTTTATTATTATAGATTACCAGGGGCCCGGTGCACTAAGATTCGTGCACAGGGAGTGGGTCCCTCAGCCCAACCTGCACCCTCTCCAATCTGGGAGCCCTCAGGGGAGCCCTCTCCAATCCAGGAGTTTCTGTCTGTCTTTGCAATCATATGAGCGAAATGTCTGAGAACCCAACCCAGTTTGGTTTGTTGCTCACAGAATAATAGAGGCTTTTTTTTTTCTTTGCTTCATTGGTGGGGATTTCCTGGAAATTTTAGAATATCTTCCCTATAATTTTTCCTAGACACTCTGATTTTACTTATGTCTCTCACCTTTGCTTTCCCTCCATCCCCCACCACAACAGTAACTTGCTCCAGGATCACTTTGCTCTAATGTCTAGGACAGTGGTCAGCAAACCGCGGCTCACGAGCCACAGTGCGGCTCGTTTGCCGCTATGTTGACTAATGAGTTTGCCGACCACTGGTCTAGGAGATCCGTCTGCCACCAGAACTACGATTCCCAGCATTCTTGGTGCTCCCTGTACTGTCTCCGTCCCATGGCTTCCTGCTCTGCCAAGTCCTCCAAGCTGCCAGCTCTCCCTCTCTGCTCTCCATCTGGCAGCTTGGTGAGCCAGGTTCCCCAAGCCGCTCCACTCTCCGGCGGCTCTTCCGCTCTGCTCTCTGCCTGGCACCTGTGTATGCAAATTAGCCAACCAACTTTGTCAGGTTAATTTGCATACTCACTCCTGATTGGCTGGTGAGTGTAGCTGAGGTATGGTCAATTTACATGTTTCTCTTTTATTATATAGGACTACAGGCCCAGTGCATGAAATTTATGCATGGGGGAGGGGTGTCCCTCAGCCCAGCCTGCACCTGCCCCAATCTGGGACCCCTCGACGGATGTCCGACTGCCCCATTTAGGTCCCATCCCAGTAGGACATCCCTCTCACAATCCAGGACTGCTGGCTCCCAACTGCTCGCCTGCCTGCCTTCCTGATTGCCCCTAACTGCTTCTGCCTGCCAGCCCGATCACTCCCTAACCACTCCCCTGACAGCCTGATTGATGCCTTACTGCTCCCCTGCCAGCCTGTTCGCCCCTAACTGCCCTCCCCTGTAGGCCTGGTCACCCCTAACTGCCCTCTCCTGCAAGCCTGGTCACCCCTAACTACCCTCCCCTGCAGGCCTGGTCCCCGCCAACTGCTCTTCCCTGCAGGCCTGGGTCCCCCCCAACTGCCCTTCCCTACAGGCCTGGTCGCCCCCAACTTCCCTCCTCTGCCAGCCTGGTCACTCCTAACTGCCCTCCCCTGCTGGCCATCTTGTGGTGGCCATCTTGTGTCCACATGGGGGCAGCCATCTTGTGTGTTGGAGTGATAGTCAATTTACATATTACTCTTTTATTAGATAGGATAGAGGCCTGGTGTATGGGTGGGGGCCAGCTGGTTTGCCCTGAAGCATGTCCCAGATCAGGGTTGGGGTTCCCTTGGGGCGTGGGGCGGCCTGGGTGAGGGGCCTGTGGTTGTTTGCAGGCTGGCCACGCCCCCTGGCGACCCAAGTGGAAGCCTTGGTATCTGGGATTTATTATCTTCTATAATTGAAAGTTTGTAGCCTTGAGCGGAGCCAAGCCTCCTGCTCTCTCCAGCTCCATGGCTGCCGCCATTTTTGTTGGGATTTATTTATCATCTATAATTGAAACTTTGTAGTCTTAAGAAGAGGCCTGGGCCTGCCAGGGTGTGCGGAAAGCTTGGTTTCCTCCATTGCTGGAGAAACCAAAGCCTCCTGCTTGCTCCGTGGCTGCTGCCATCTTGGTTGGGTTAATTTGCATACTTGCTCCTGATTGGCTGGTGGATGTGGCTTGAGGTTGTAGTGGAGTGGGGGTTAATTTGCATATTACTTTTTTATTAGATAGGATTGTACCTTTTTCCAGCAACCTTTAATTTCTTTAGGTCCCTCTCCTCACACCTTAAATTTACTGCCTACTATTTGCTCTGCTCTAGGAGACTACACCTAAGCCTATTGGAATTGTTTAAATGAAGCTCTGAACAAGGGGCTGGGTAGTGTGGCTGTTCAGACAAAAGCCTTTCTTGCTATATCCTGCTCCTCAATTGTGTCATCAACCCAGATAACTGTGACTGTTTATTGAGCACCTGCTATGTGACAGGCTCTGTAAACTTTTCAGGGACTAGACACTTTAATCCTGAAACAAATGTAGGAAGTTGACTGAAATTCTGTTTTAACTCCATTTTATAGATTTGCATAGCTTAGGAAGAATTGTCTTTAGTCATCTCAGGGCTTTTGCCTCAAATCTATGTTGTTCTGTACTGCAGTTTCCTGAGCAGTAATTCTGGACCCTTCCAGAGCTGTTTGTACCAGGACACAATGCCCCTCCCCAGGTTTTGGTTTAATTGGCCTGCTTTGGGTTGTCCTGGAATATGAATTTCTAAAAGCTTCTCAGATGTGCATAATTAGGGTTGGGAATTTCTGGTAGAAGCTACGCTATTCTGCAGGCTGCTTGTGGAAGAACTTTGCTTTATAGTCACATTGCTGGAGCTCAGCTAATTAAGTCTTTCTTACCTTTTGCTGAGATTTCTAAGCAGTAATCTTTTTTCTATTTTCTTTTTTTTGATGTGTAGAGTTCTAGGGTAAGAAATTTTAAAAGGAATATTTTCACATGGAAAACGGATTTTGGTTAGCATTGGCTTTCACTTGGCCTAAGTCAGCAAATAGCTTTCACTATTAAACTATCTATTTTCTTGTTCTGGTTTTGAGAGACACATAATTACTATTTTAATAAAATGCTTACAAATCACTATTCTTTTTCATTTTATGTATTTTTTTCCCACTGAGTTAAAAGTATTTAACAGATGTTATTCTTTCTTGTGTAGAGATGGGTTACTTGGAAAACAAATTGAAAATAAATGACTGTCTGTAGACACTTCGGAATTCATATTCTTACATAAGGGTACCTGGCCCTGTTGCCCCCTTGGTACTCATAAGCTTTAGCCAAGAAGTTCTTTCAGCTCAGCTCTTCTTGCCCTTTCTGTTCCTATGCCTGAAAGGCCTTTCCTGCAGTTCACTTGGCTTGGCTGGCTCCTTTTCCAGTTAGACCTCAAGTCTATTATTGTTTCTACACCACCAGAAATCATTGTTCTCCCCTCCCCTTATTTTCTTTGAAATAATTTGTTCTCCCATGAGGCCAGCATCTTTCACATCTAGTGGATGCTGCTTAGCACCTCCCAACAGCTTCTTAACAGCACCCAGCTTGGTAGTGAGATGGTGGACAATTGTTGACATGGTGAGCAGTTTTTCTAAATTCTAATAGTGATGTTCCTCATAGAAAAATTGGAAAACAAAGATTTTTAAATCCCCAGCCATAATAAATACTATTACTATTATGGTGCATTTTCTTTTTTTCCCCAGTGCCTGTTTGTGTATATACACAATTGACATATTATAAATTCTACCTTGTTTCAAAACAGACTCATAGAAACAGAGACCAAAGGGATGATTACCAGAGGGAACATGGTCGGCAGATGGGTGAAAAAAGTGAAAGGGAATATAGTCAATAATATTGTGTAAGTGATATGATTTGCATCTTTGACAGATGATTACTAGAATTAGTGAAGTGATCATATTGTAAAGTATAAAAATGTCAAACCACTATATTGTACACCTGAAATTAATATAATATTGTATACCAACTGTGCTTAATTTTTTTAAGTAAATAAAAATAAATGACCCAGAAAAAAATTCTACCTTGTTTCACTTATCTAAGTGTGAGCATTCCCCATGTCTTATGTTTTCTGAAATTATTTTTAAAAGGCTGCATAATATTTCATCACGTGGATGTAAATTTATTTAAGTATTAATCTTGCTGGGTATTTATGTTCATATTTATTTTTGCTCTTCTAAAGCTAAGAAGATTCTCCTTGCGCACAAACCTTTGTGTCACTGATTATATTCTTAGCATAATTGCCTCCCAGCAGAATTAATGGATCCAAAGGTACAGATGTAATGAAAGTTTGTTACATGTGCCTAATTGCTGTCAAGACAGTTGCACTTGCTAGTTGAGAATGACATTGCTCCCCTCTTAACATTTTATGAGCACTGACTTTTAAGACATTTTGTCTAACTGTAGTTCAAATAATCAAATCTTTAAGCTGTTGCATGCTAGTTTTAGGATAGGTGATTACTTGTCATGGTAGTGTTTTGTTTTGTGTTGTTTTGAGGTGTATGTTTTTTATTAGAGCAGAAGGGAGAGGGGAGGAGAGAGAAATATCAAGGTGGGAGCAAAACATCCATCTGTTGCCTCCTGCACACCCCATACCAGGGATGGAGCCCACAACTCAGGCATGTGCCCAGACTGGAAATCAAACTGCAGCCTTTCCATGCACAACACAACAACTAACCAACTGAGCCACACCAGCCAGGGCATGATTGAGTCCATTTTTAAGTGGAATGTCTATTTAGAAGAAAAGATACCCTCCTCCTCCAACCCAGATTACAGGGAAGGGGACATCCAAACAGATGTTTGTAGCTCTCCTTTTATTGAATCTGCACCAACTCATAAACCTCTGTAGCTATATGGCTGTTCCTTACTGACCAGATAACCTTGGAGAAATTCTGGATGAGTGTCAGTCCTTATTGTCAAAGTGGAGGTAATGATTACTGTAACCATCACATATATGCATGTATGTAAAAGCATATTGGATAAATGGTATAAGAATGATACAAGTGTGGTTATAATCCTAGTATTTGTCATTATTTTATTCTCCATGGCCTCTTATAAAGTGTTCACATCTTAGGCATTCAGTGTGCACCCTGCTTTTTAAATTTAACTCATATCTTAGCCTTTTCATGTCACTGTCCCTTTTGTGTACAGCTGCCTAGTATTCCAAACTGAGATGTGTAATTTTCTTTAACCAGTCCCATATTAATGGCACTTAATTGTTTCCAGTGTTTTGCTAGTACATACATCTCTATAGTGCAAACCTTGTATAGATGTCTTTTGACTATGTATGGGTGTTTCTGAGGGTAGATTTTGGAACTTTAACTTCATGTGTTGAGGGGAAGGCACACCATTGCCTTTTTGTAGGCATTCCCAAGAACCATTATCTTGTCAACAGATGAGCTGTCCTGCTGCCTGCCTGTTGCATCCCCTTCAGTTCCTTTTATTATTACTGATCACTCATTTAATTTCAGTGCAGTAAGACATTGAAACTTTGGCTTGTCAAGTGATTAGGCATTGCTTTACCAGGTTTTCCTTAGAACCTCTTCTACATCATTTATATGTTGAACATTTGAGTGCACACTGCATGCCTTGCCCTCTGCTGGGCATTGTGAGGGCACATATGTAAAGGGTAAATTTTCCAGTCCATCTTCAAGAACCTAATGGGTAAGGAAGTCAAATCTGCATATACTTCCATTTAGAGTTACACATTGCATTTGTTTTAGAGGGATTGTACTGGGGGGATGAGAAGGCAGCCTCCTTTAGACCTCCAATTTGGGCTGGCTTTAAGGTAGTTCTGGTTAGAAAGGAATCTGCTTTTGCCTTAAAAATCCTAAGGTTTATAACAGAGAAAAGGAATTGGGTGAGGGTAGAGTTTTTCAACTTCAGCACTATCAAGGTTTTGGTCAAGTAATTCTTTGTTTGGGGCCCGCCCAGTGTACTGTAGGATGTTTAGCAGCATCCATGACCTCCACCCACTAGATGCCAGTAGAGTTCTGCCCCTAGGTACAACAACCAAAAATGTCTCCATACATGGCCATATCCACCATTAAGACTGTGAAGTCACAAGCACTGTTAATTTCTGCCTATTTCATAATGGCAGCAAATGCTGCATTTCCAGTTAGAAGCTAGCAGAATTACAACTGTGATCTTTACTGTGCCCTCTAGGAGTATTAGGATTAGTGGAAAACAAGACTATCCTACCTAATAAAAGAGTAATATGCAAATTGACTGTCACTGCAACACACAACATGGCTGCCCCCATGCGGTCAAAGGTGACTGCCCCCATGTGGACACAAGATGGCCAGCAGGGGAGGGCAGTTGGGAGGGACCAGGCCTGCAAGGGAGAGCAGTTGGGCACGATCAAGCCTGCAGGGAAGGGCAGTTAGGGGTGACCAGGCCGGCAGAGGAGGGAAGTTGGGGGGACCCAGGCCTGCAGGGGAGAGCAGTTGGGGGGGACCAGGGCTGCAGGGGAGGGCAGTTAGGGGCAAACAGGCTGGCAGGGGAGGGCAGTTAGGGACAAACAGGCTGGCAGTTAGGCATTAATCAGGCTGGCAGGGGAGTGGTTAGGGGGTGATCAGGCAGCGGGCAGAAGCAGTTAGGGGCAATCAGGAAGGCAGGCAGGCGAGCAGTTGGGATTCAGCAGTCCTGGATTGTGAGAGGGATGTTCGACTGCCTGTTTAGGATCGGGCCTAAATGGGCAGTCGGACATCCCTCGAGGGGTCCCAGATTGGAGAGGGTGCAGGCTGGGCTGAGGGACACACCCCCCCGTGCACGAATTTTGTGCACCGGACCTCTAGTAAGTAAAATAAGAATAGAAATATAGAGGAATTCTAAAAATTAGATAAAGGGGTGCAAACCTGCAGTAGATGATAGAGAACTACTTTTAGGCATCCAAAAGACACCATTTCTCCCCGTCTCCCTCCCTCCCTCCCTGCCACCGAACTCGAAAGTGACTGTGAGGATTTTCCTATCAGGGCTCATTATTATCTTTTTTAATCCTCACCCAAGGATATTTTTTTAATTGATTTTTTTTAGAGCGTGGAAGGGGAGAGGGGGGGAGAGAGAGAGAAACATTGATGTAAGAGACACATCAATTGATTGTCTCCTGCATGTGCCCCAACCAGGCCCAGGAATCGGACCTGCAACCCAGGTATGTGCCCTTGACTGGGAATCAAACCCAAGACCCTTTGGTGCACAGGCTGACACTCTGTCCATTGAGTCATATTGGCCAGGGCCAGGGCTTGTATTTATAAGACAGTGCTTATGTTAATACTATTCAGTAAAAAAAAAAAAAAGTGAGGAGAGGGCACTGATGGTTGGATTGCTTTTTAATATGGTGGTCTTTTGGCACTTTGGTCCAGAAGGGAACACCTGTCATCCATCAGTGCCCTGATCTGAGGACACCCTGGTAGATTAGCTTGTCTGCTAGCACAGTGTCCAACCTCATTGACAGCTTGCTGGCCAACTTTGCCATTGCCTTCACTCCCTCAGAGGCCATGGGGAAGATCACAGCTTTACTTCCACTAGACTCTAACTGGAAATGTAGCATATGCTGCTGTTATGAAAATGGGAAGAAACCCACAGTGGTGTTAACAGTGCTTGTGACTTGCTACCAGGAGAAAGCAGATGTTTTCATATTGCAGTGGATGAGGCATCATAAGATATCCTCTATGCTCATCATACTTCAGGTTATATGACATCTGCTTGCTAAGTGTGTTAAAGAAGTTTGTCTTTTTGCCCGGCCAGTGTGGCTCATTGGTTGAGTATCAACCTAGGAATCAGGAAGTCATAGTTCGATTCCTGGTCAGGGCACACGCCCAGTTGCAGGCTCGATCTCCAATAGGGGGCGTGCAGGAGGCAGCTGATCAGTGATTCTGTCTCATTGATGTTTCTATCTCTCCCTCTTCCTTCCTCTCTGAAATTAAAATAAAAATTTTTTTAATTGTCTTTTAAGATCTTAACTGTTTTTAGTATAATTGGCTTTATTTGCAATCCTGTGTATTTTATGCACTTAATACATATTTCTGGGAAGGGTTAGTAGGCTTCATCAGACAGCTACAGGTTTTTTGTTCTGTTTTTCACAAGGAAAGTTAAAAACTCTTGCTCTGGTGCTTACTGCCATTTTCAGAGCCATTTCAAATGCCTATTAGTAGTGTGAAGTAAGACTTTTGGAGACCCATGGCTCCAATCAGCTTATCTGTTTTTTTGGGTTCTTCAGTTCCACTACATGTTAGCATGTCCCATTTGGATGACTTTGAATGATCGTTAATAAAATAGATTTTTAATAATTAAAACTCTCTTCTAAAAATTGGTTCTGTTCCATAAATATATTTTTTAAATATTTTTATTGATTTCAGGAAGGGAGAGGGAGAGCGAGATAGAAACATCAATGATGAGAGAGAATCATTGATTGGCTGCCTCCTGCACGCCCCACTGGGGAGCAAGCCTGCAACCTGGGCATGTGCCCTGACTGGGAGTTGAACCGTGACCTCCTGGTTCCTCCTTCGATGCCCAACCACTGAGCCCCAGCTGGTCCATGAATATTCAAGTGAGTTTTAAACACAAAGCTTTAAAGTAGTGGTGTAGTGTTAGGTCTCTTTAATCAGATTCATGGACTGAGGAAAACCCTTTAAAGAAAAGTATAAATAGCTGAGGGAGAGAAGTAGCAAGAGTCATGCTGTTCAACGTGTCCCTTCTCGAGGCTAATGGTTCAGTGGTGGCAAACGCATTAGTCAGCAGAGCCAAACATCAGCAGCACGACGATTGAAATTCCTTTTGAGAGCCACATTTTTTAAACTTCAACTTCGTCTAACGCCACTTCTTCAAAATAGACTCGCCCAGGCCCTGGTATTTTGTGGAAGAGCCACACTCAAGGGGCCAAAGAGCCGCAGTTTGCCGACCACTGGTTTATACTCTGTCATCTTCGTACCTTACCCTTGGAAGGAGTCTTTGAGTTCATCTGATCTAATTCTCTATACATCATTGGATTCCATTTTACATTCTGACTAAAAAGAGGTTGTGAAGCCCTGGCCAGGTAGCCCAGTTGGTTAGTTTGAGCAGTGGTCGGCAAACTCATTAGTCAACAGAGTGGCAAACCGCGGCTCGCGAGCTGCATATGGCTCACGAGCTGCAGTGTGCCGACCACTGCGTTAGAGCATTGTCCCAATATGCCAAGGTTTCAGGATCAGTCTGGTCAGGATACATATAAGAATCAACCAATGAATGCATATGTAAGTAGAAAAACAAATCAGTGTATGTATGGGTGTATGTATGCATCTATCTACCTTCCTGCCTTCCTCTCAAGTCAATTTAAAAAAAAAAGTGGATGTTCTGATTATGGCAAGCTCCTTTATCTTGAAATATTTTTGCAACACTGACACCCCTTGGCAGCTGGTTAGAAATACAGAATCTCATGCCCCACCCCAGACCTTCTGAATCAGAACCTGCATTTTAATAAGATCTGGAGGCATTTTGCACATTAAAGTTTGGAACCAGAGGCCTAGTCTCCATTTAAAGAGTTGTAACAACTAGAGGGTTAGCTGTGTCAGAGCCGCATGTGAGCTGTAAGTCCAGGTGGAGGGACTATATAGCTCATTACTGTCTACCTAGGTATGTGGGGAATGTCAGACCAAAATCACCCCCCTGGCAGAACCACAGAATATAGTGTGTACCTCGTGACTACTAGCACACTTCAGCACCAGACTTCATTGATGGCCTAAGCTTTGTCAGTCCCTTATTACAGCAGCCGCCTACCTTTCGGACCTCATGGACCACCGGTTGGCAACTGTGCTGCTTATTAGACCTGATGAGATACTCTGATGATTGTGTATTACTTTGAAAGAGGTGTGTTTTTTATTAGGTTAACTCTGAATTTCATTAAAATTTAGTAAATACAGTCATATATTTTACAGGTGTGTATTAAGTGCCTATTTTGTGTCAGGGACTGTTTGAAGTACAGAGGATGCAGAAGTGAACAAAACAAGACAAAAAGTCTCTGCCTTACTGAGCTTCAAGAAGTCCTGGCTAAGGTGACATTCAAGTGTAGATGTGATGGCAATGAGGAGCTATTTCAGGCAGAGGGCACAGCCAGGGCGAAGGCCTCTAGGAAGAACCTGGCTGCTGAGTTTCCCCTTGGTGGCTACAGTGGATTGAACGGAGGAGAGAAGTGGGAGATGTCAGAGAGACAACAGGAGCCCTCATAGCTCATAGGAGAGGCTGGCTGTAAAGATGCAAAGAGTGATTAGCTAGTGCAGGCATGCATACTGAGTGTTCATTTACATATAAAGCAAGGGGCTTACATAAAAAAGACTTTGAACTTAACTGGAAAACATTCATCGAGGCTGAGTTGGGGCTCTATCTTTGGAGAGCATTTTCTCATTACCTTCCTTGCAGTAGCAGAAAACAACATTTGGAACTGATCTTCATTCTTATGCACATCAAGCTGATGACTGGAGCTCTGCTGTGAGGGTGAGTCAGAGAGCATCTGAGTTGAGCGTAGGTCACATGGGCAAATTAACTTAACCGAAAATAACCCTTAAAACAGCATTTCTGGGAAATGCAAGGGAAGACAGCTTTCAATGTAAACAAAGGAGCAAAGTAAAGATAAAGGCTGTGTGAAAAAGTGAACATTTGGAAAACTAAGAAGAAATGCTTGGGGTGGGGGGCGGGGAATACCAAGGAAAACGAATTTCCCTTTCCGGTAGTTATAATTTTAAAGTTTTCTTTCATGTATTTATATCAGATGCAATGCATACATTTTAAAATCTTAACTTTCCCTTTCTCTTTGTAGCATGGCAGTTGGACCTACACTCTTTAGCTTTTCCTATTAATCCAGAGAAGGAGCTTCCTGTTCTCTCTGGGTTTCCCCTTGATGGTGCTGAGAATTGCCCAGATGACGGGTATAATAAAAACTTGGACATGGGGCCATCAGTGATTCACACCTTGGCTGCAATTAGAATCTTATGGGGAGTTTATTGCATAAAACAAAAGAAAACCACAACCAGTGTCCCAGTCCCACTTCAGAAATTCTGATTTATTGGGGTATGTGGGACTTGGTGTTGGTGTATGTTCTTCTAATGCCTCGGGGGTTCCTCAGGCAGCCAAAGTTGAAAACCATCCTTTCAGTCCAGCTCTCTTTATTTCACAGGCTGTGTTCTGGCCACAACATTGAATGTAGAGCATCTCCCGCAATCACCGTTGCCTCCCTCACTCCTCCTCCCTGCAGGCTGAGAGTTGGGAGGCTGGTTTTCTCTTTGTGGCTGTTGGGGATGTTTCAGGTTAGACAAGTGGTGTGTGTATAGAATGTGGTATGCGAGCTCAAGGCAAGAGAGGTTTGTCACTAATCCAGACAACTCAGCCTCTTCTTAGGGCCAGGAGTTAGAATTGCTTACCAGGTTAGCTAATAGAACAATGGGGCTCATATGAGTCAGGCCAAATAGGAAGGAATCTGCTGTGGTTATGTTTATTTTATACTAGAGGCCCGGTGCATGAAAATTCATGCACTGGAGCGGGGAGGAGGGGCCCTCAGCCCAGCCTGCCCCCTCTTACAGTCTGGGAGCCCTCAGGGGTGGGAGGCGACCTGGCAATCAGGGAAAGGGGACCCCCCATCACACCTCTGCTGCTGCCACTGCCAGCAGTGCAAGCCTTGGCCAGCTCTGGTTACCTGAGCCTCAGAAGGCCCTGGGTGGCTGGGCAGCCACCATCCGAGGCTTCCCTGCGCCTCTGGCCGGCCTTAGGCGGCTGGGGGGCTGAAGGGACTGGGGGACTCCAAAGGCAGGGGCACAGAGTGGCCTTGCCCTGCAGCTGCTGCCCCAGCGGGGCTGAGGGGACTGGGCGCCACCATCTTTGAGGGCATGGAAGTCAATTAGCATATTCCCTCCTTATTGGCTGTGGGCGCCGCCATCTTTGAGGGCATGGAAGTTAATTAGCATATTCCCCCCTTATTGGCTGTGGGCGCCTCCATCTTTGTGATGGTGTGTGGGTCAATTAGCATAGTCCCTCTTTATTAGATAGGACTAGTAGATATGAATGTCAGCCTCCTGAGTTGTTTCCCATAGTAATATTTACTATTGGAACTAAAAATCTTGCTTTTTGAGTAATTACTTGTACCTAATAGTATTATTAATAGGAAAGAAATTCATATCTGGAGTATTCTGAGCATTGGATGATAAAAGAAACTTTGCCACACCTAAGGGAAACAGTTCAATTCAGTTAAATTATCTAAGTCATTTAAAATTTTAACTGTCTTGATAACTAATATCATGGTAATATTATTTAAAAAATTGACTTTTGGTGGGACATATTGGATTGGTGGTGTCATTTCCTTGAGTTATATTAATTTCCAGGTTACCAGACTTATGATGAGTTCCTTTTCTTGTGCCATATCTCCTGTGTCAATCCTGTGCTGTGCGTGCACAGTTAGACTTGTCTGCACAAAGCAGGGAGACCTTCCTGCACCAGTGGCTTTGACAAAGTTGGGAATAGAGAGAGCTTGCTGTGGTTATGGCATATGGTCTTATTGCAGTTCTATGAGTGATTGGCTGTTGCTCTGTATTTCATGTGGTGAATGCTGGCTCAGCCCTGCAGGAGTTGTGGCCATCTCTGTCCTCTCCTCCTAACTCTCTGCCTCTGCCTCAGTGCCCCCACCACCAGAGCTTTATTGAGGTGATAAACTTTATGCTTGCAATGCACTTACAGGTGCTTTTGATCAGTTCCCACCTATTAATTAAGTAAACTAATGAGAACCAAGGCCAGGGAGCCAAGGGATGGGGTGAGATGGGGTACATGTCTCAAGTCAAACCTGTAGCAGAAGCAGGATCGAAAGTTATGCTCCTTTTTCCTTTATTATGTATGTAGTATAGTGTGTCTTAACTATACTACTGTGAGAAAAGTCATGCCTCTTGTGATAAACTTTAAAATCTTAACTTTCCTCTATTGTTTGATATATTTTTCAAATGAAAAACCATTTTGATTTCTATTAAAGAAAGTACATCTCAATTAAGAACCATGGTAACTATGTTTACTCATTAAATACTAAGTTTTCTGAAACACAACTTGAAAACATCTGGCATGCATGTTTAATCTCAGTACAGTGGATTCAAGATCAAGTATACATGTTACATACATCAAGGCTATTAATTACAAATTATAGTCATCGTCATCATCATATTCACGTTTTCTTTTCAGTGCATTTGTTGCTTCATTAGCAGTATTTTGTGATGACACCATGTTAGTGGTAATAAGAATGTTTTTGACCCAATTAATGATGGATTAATCAGAACATTCTGAACTGCTGATGTTACAGGAATTGATGCTTTTACAGCTGGGGACTGTGAAGTGGGCATCTGTATTGTAAACCTTTGCCCTGTAAGGGACATTGGAGTCCCTGCTTTAGTTGAAACTGACATGGTTTGTGTGGTTGGTGTGCCAAGTGTGGGAGTACTTGGTCTGATAGTAACTGAACCAACACTTAATTGTGGAACTTACTCTTCCCGCAGAAGTAGATGCCTTTTTTTGTAAAGATTTAAGTCTAGTTTGGAGCAGTCAACTAATATCGACCAGGTGGCATTCTAGGACCTGAATATGACTTGATTAATGGCAGTGGTGTTTGATTTCTTTGCCTTGCAATCTATAATAATATCTATAATAATAATAAAGCATAATATGCTAATTAGACTGGACAGCCGGATGACCTGGGCGAAGCTGGGGCGGCGAGGGCCGAGACAAGCTGCTGCGGCTGCGAGGGCCAAGGCCCTTGCACCAATTGTGTGCATCGGGCCTCTAGTATATAATAAAAAATCTCCTGGGGAAGGAGAGGTAAAAGACTGGTCAGGCCCTATCCGGTTTGGCTTCGTGGATAGAGCGTTGGCCTGTGGACTGAAGGGTCCCAGGTTCAATTCCGGTCAAAGGCTTGTACCTTGGTTGCGGGCACATCCCCAGTGGGAGGTGTGCAGGAGGCAGCTGATGGATGTTTCTCTCTCATTGTCGTTTCTAGCTCTCTATCCCTCTCCCTTCCTCTCTGTTAAAAAAAAAAAAAAAAGACTGGTCAGCACAACACTGGATTGCCAATCGCACATCATCTGCATCAACTTTATCTTTCTTAGCATGGCTTGAATAAATGTTTGCATCATCTAGAATTGTGGTCACATATCAGAAGGCAAACTACAACATCTGACTTATAACTCTTGACTCGTATTCTGTAATTGCCATATCCTTTAGGATTTGTGCCATCATCTGTGCATCTTTTGACATGCTCTTGGGAGAAGCCATCTTGTCAGACTCCATGATATCTGGTGATCAGACTTCTCGAGCCAAATCACCCACATTAACATATTTCAGTCCCGATCTTGGTGCAAGTTCTTTGCCTAGTGTGGTTTTTCCAACCCCTGGTGTGCCCATGAGCAGGATGTTTGGAAGCAACGAGATGGCTCTGGAAACCTCGGCTCAAGGGCCCTAAGCACAACCTATTGTTTGAAATTTTGATATACATTCATTTGTGACTCTGAAGAAGTTAAAGCATTGGTCATTATTTTCTTCTAAATCCTACATGTCATAAATATATTTTGGCTATAAAATTTTCAAATACAAAGTTGTTACTAAGGGGGAAAAATAAAAGTTATTGCATCCTCCCCACCCCACCCAAGAAAGTCTCCTCTCCCTCCTCCCTCCTGCCTGTCCTCAAGTCTCTACAGTTAAGGCTTTGCCATATCCTTCCAGGACCCTTTCCATTCATTACATACAAACACATTCCCTTTAAACCAAAGAAAAGGAGGAGGGTATGGAATGATACTCGATGGCTTGTTTTTTTATCTTTCTGTTTGTTGACAAGCTTTCATGGTGGTTTTATGACTATACCTAGTTCATCTGTAGATGCACTGTCCTTGATTTAGTCAAGTCTCTTGGTAGCTATTTAAGATGTTTTCAGTTTTTCACTATTAAAAACACTGCTGCAGCAAGCATCCTCTCGTCTTACCCTCACACACATCTTTTTCACATGTAAGTACTTAGTTTGATGATTCCTAAAAATGGAATTGTAATATAATTTCAGAATATGCTTTTGTAAAATGTACCCTCAACTAGATCCAGTTCTATTCCGTCCTTTATTGCTGTTTTTAGAGCATTTTATGATTTATTCAAGATGTGTAGAAGGACAGTGTAAGTATTGCTGTGTAATTATTTTTGAAGGCTCTGTCTCACATATAGGATTATAATTCATGACAGCTTGGCTGACATAGTTTTATCCAGTCCAGTGAACTATGAACACAAGACACAAATTCCCAGGTTTGCTTAAAGTTCTCTGGGCTGTTTTTAAATTTCAGTGGTGAGTAGTAGATGGGTGAAATTTTTGACTTTCATAGGAAGTGCTTATTGTTACACTTGTAATACCTGTTTTATAGAAAAATTTGAAACTACAATAAACATAAATGAAAATCATTCCTATAAAAAATGGAAGACAATAAGATAATTATATTTTTGTCCCTTTAGGTTACCCCAAGAACCGAAACCCCTGTCACCAGTGTCAGTAATAGTTTGGAGAATGCACTACGTACGTCAGCACATTCCACTGAGGAGTCGCTGCCCAAGAGGACTGTGGGAAAACACTCCAAAGGTGAGTCTGTCCATCTGCAGGGCTGAAGGGAAGGAGTTGTACTAGAGTGGAGAGGGGAATCTTGCGCTGGTATTTGTAAATGCTTTTAGATCTTTCGTATACGCTAGTTGTAGTAAGTTGTATTCTTTTTCTACATTCTATAAGTAATACGTGAATGTATCTTGGCTGTAAAAATCTCAAATGTTGATGTTTATTAATGAGGGAAAAGTGAAAGTTGTTAATCCTCCTCTCACCAAAATAAGTAAATTCTAGAGCAGCAGTATCCTGAAGAACTTTCTGTGATCATGGAACGGCCTGCATCTGCACTATTTCATTTGCCACCAGCCACGTGTGCCTTTTGAGCACTTTTGAAATGTGACTTATGCAGCTAAGGACCTGAAATTTCATTTATTTTTCATTGCAATTGCAATTGCAGTAGCTCAGTGTGGACCATGGCTACCATATTGGGCAGTGCAGCTCTGGACTTGATGGAGGGCACATTTTAGACGAAGCTGTGAGTTCCTTGGTTCTGGTGTGCCTGACTTTTGCAGCCAGCTTGGACAGTCAGAGTCAGTTACTGTACAGTTGGTAAGCTGTGTGGAGGTGTGGGGGACTTCAGGAGTGTGAAGGTGATACGTAGGACTAGATGGCTCAACAGTGAACCCCAAGTCTGCAGAGTAGTCAGATGGGCCAGGATGACCCTGACTTGGATGGTCGTCATGAGGCCCCAAGCCATTTGCTCCCTCACTCAGCTGACCTTTGTTCCTTCCCCTTTTGTTTGTGTCTCTTCTACAACTGAGCTGCACTGAGGTGGGAGCCATACCCTGCTTGTTTTGTGTTTTCCATTCTCTGTCTCAGGCACAGTGCTTTGCACCTCACAGATGCTTAGTAAGCACTTTGTTTTTTAAATAAAGCTCCATTTTGATAAAATCATAGCAAGCCACCCGTCTGACTTGGGTCATATGCTGGATATATCTGTGTCCTAATATCTGCACCCATGTTTATTTATATGTGACCATGACATGGTATTAAAACAGTAAATCCTTATAGCAGCCATGGGGCATAGTCAGCTTGTTTTATATACTCCATTCCAGGGACCATCATTCTCAGGACGCAGCAGGGCCTCATCTGCAAGAATGGTGTCACTCAGTCATAGGCACTTTCTCCCCTAGAACTGCTCCTGTCCTCTTTCCTTCTGAGTGTCATCCAGGGAACAGTGCCTGGTGGGGTGTTGCTCCCTTTGTCTCCAGACAATCCAGCATAGTAGAACTTGTGCCCTGCACCCTCCTAATCTGAAGGGCTGGCCTTTTCCTCACCACAGTGGTTTTTCCTCAAGACATAATTATCAAGAACCCCCTCACTCCTTTTTAAAAATGTAATTGCATAATATGTGGCTGTTATCTCTGTCACTCCTTTTGTCAGTGTTTGTTGGTGCCCAGAGAGCCAGCTTTAGCATCACTTGTGCCAGACATCAATTATCTACAGTATTCTCCATTCAGTGGTCATAGTTGGTAATAGTTTCTTCCATCCAGACATTGTTAAAGCAAGCTAACTTGGTTTTTCGTCACACTTTTTGCAATATTCTGTTCAGCCTAGGTTATTGCTCTTTTGGAAGTCTAAAGTCACTCTAAGTATTATTATAATAAACTTTTCTCATTGTCTTTTCTGTAATCCACATGTGTTTTGGTTTTTCTCTGCTTATTTGGAAGTTTGTCCTGATACAATTTCACTTATAAAATAAAGAATTCAGACTTTTCCATTGCTTTTGTATAAGAGTCAGGGAATAGCAGTAAGGACAGTCTGAAACCCTGACTGCTCTGGTCAGGTCATGTTCCAAGCTTACTACATAGACTAACCCACATAATTTTCTGAAGAATTCTGTGGGGCTCAGTTATACCGATTTAATTTAATATCAATCCCATGAAGAGATTATTGCCCCATTTTACAGATGGAAGAACTGAGTCACAGATAAGTAACATTCCCTGGGGTTCCAACCCAGAGCTAATGCTCTTACCACTAATGTTAGACTGAAGAAAACGGAAAATGAAAATCAAGATGGCAGTGCTTAAAAAGGACACATTAAAAAATGAGTGTTAACCTTTTTTCTATATTGTTTAACATGAACATTTTCAAGTGCTGGCATAGAGAAAACAGTATAGTGGTTGCCCACATCTGGCTTTGGCAACAGGTAATCGACTGTGTATTCTTTTGGGGCCTTGAGTTACTCAGGAATGTGCAGGACTGTTGTATACACTCTGGGAAAGCAAGTCTCCCCAAATCCAGTCACTTGTACTTATTATTATTAAAACTTAGGAGACACTTATAATGTACAAGGTAAGGTGGAAATTACTTTTAATAATATTCTAAGTGAAAGAAGTTCTATAACATTCTACTTTGCTTGCCTGTCCCTTATCTGCCCATCTCTCCATCCAGCAAAACATTACATTTTTTTATGCATTTCCAAGTAATGATTTGGGTAGTTCTCCTGATCTGCCATAGTTGTGATGTCTGATCATGTGTGCTGTATACTCACAGCCCACAGCTTAGTTCCTGGACGTACAGTGGGTTCTTCCTAACTCCTGAGTCCTGCATTCTGACTTGAGCATCCTTCTCTCTGAAGCTGCTCTCATGGCAGGTCACAAATGACTCCTTGGGTGATAAGTCATCTTCTCTTTCACCTGGCATTTGTGACTGCCCCACTCCAGACTTTGTCCTCACTTGTTTTCTTTTCATTTTTTAAATTGTGGAACATCAGACATACACAAGCCTTGGTGTGGAACATTCCTCTGGTCTCCAGAAAACATGCTGGCTTGTTTTTTCCTTCCTTTCTTTTCGCTTCTGTTTGCTTTATAATTCTTTCTTCTGCCCCTTAAACATCAGTGCTCTCCTGGCTCTTTCTTGGTCCCCCACTTAACACTGAGCAGTATTCTCTGAGCCACTGTCAATCTGTTGATGACTTCAGATCTGAGAGTCCAGGTGTGACCAATCTCCTGGACCCAAACCCATGTGAACCCTCCGGTCATTGACTGTTTCCACCTAGATGGTTCACTAGTACCTCAGTCAGTATGCCTAGAATGTAATCATGACTTCCATTACCACCCCCTAAAATGGGTTTCCAATATTTGTGATTGATAACCAATGTTCAGGCACTTGGGACAAAACCTAGAAGTCCTTGACAGTTCTCTATCCCTCTTAAGGGGTCTAGACCTCGCAGTCCTGGCATGTCTATCCCTTAAGGCTGTTGTGGTTTCTTCTTACCATCACTGGGCCACCATCCTGGTTCAGGCCTCCGTCTTCTCTGCTGCCTGTGGGTTCATCTCTCCAGCCCATTTTCTGAGCAGGGACCTGTCCAGCATGTTGGATCATGGTCCCCTGCTTAGGAATCCTGGCAGCAGCACTGATGGCAGCAACTAATGTCATTCAACACTAACCACCCTACAGCTTGCGTGTGTTCACCTACTTGATACCACAGACCCTTGTAGTGGGAACCATTATTCCTTTTGTTCACGATTAAATAACTGCCCATGGTCACTGAGCTGGAAAGTGTCATATTTCAGACTGAGCCTATCTCACTGCAGAGCTCGTGGGTTTACCTTAATCTGCAGAGAGGCGTGAGTTTCTTTATGTGCCCCTTGTGGGGTTGGTGGGCTGGCCCTGTCTGTGCCCTTGCCTCCTTGTGACTGTCCTCCCCTCTCTGCTCTGGTCTCCTGTCATTCCTCTCTTTGTGTCCTGGCTCCCACTGTGACTAAACTTACTAAAACACAGTGCGCTGTCATACCTGGGCCTGGACCACCGTGTTGCTCTGCCCAGATTGGCCCTTCCCTTTGAGGTCTAGCCCAGGTATTACCACTTTGAACTCTGTAATTTTTCCCTCACTGTGGCTGGTACTGTGCTGAATATATAGTAATGCTGAAGAAAGTGTTTGCCCTGAAACATAAATAAACGAAATTCCTTGGACTCCAAAATGCAAGTGTCTTATCACTAACCACTTAAATGGAAAATGTGTGTTCATTTCCTGTTTTTGCTACTTTAGAAATAACTTTTATCAGCTTTGTGTTTTCTCAATTATGCACTACTTTTGTTTCTATCTCAATTTCTGAAGAACTAACAAATCAAAAGAAAAATATATGATAGAGTCCTTAAATATAACATGATATGTGTCCTAAAAGGATGTAGAAAAAAAGGATCAGCTTAATCAGTGTAGTAGTGAATGTTCACATTTTAACAACAGCTGAAAGAAGCAATGCTTTTAAAATGTATTCCCATTAACACAGGCAAGTAAATGAAAGTGAGAAAGCAAGTTGATATTTTAGGAACATTATTCAGCTGGACCTTTAAGAATACAGTTTTTTTAATTTTTAAATGAAAACTAGATTTCAGTAATAAAATTTTAAAGCAGGAAGCATCTTAAATGTTACTCTGATTTAGTGTCTTTATTTCAAGTATGAAGACTTGAGTTTGCTTACATAGATCTTAGGAGAAGGAGTTGTTTGTGCTACAAAACTAATATTTTTTTCATATTTTCTCTCAGTCATAAATATTACCCTTTTTACTATGATTTATTTTAGTGTATTTTTGGTAATTTTTGAAGTGGTTTCTTGTTACTGGGCATATAGAATTAACCTGATAAAGACACCTTGAAATCAAATAAAAGACATATTTGGCAGAAAACTACCAACCACCCAGTTTTTCCCAGAAGACTTTAGAAAGGGTTGAAAACGTTTCAAAAGAGTGGCTTATTCTTGGAACATATTAAAGTCATTATTTATAGGTGTCTTATAAATACTGATGTAACAGTTGGCTCTTATAAATCATTTGAAGATGTTTGTTAGCGAATGTGGTCTTTAGGCTGTGGCGGTTTTATCCAGGAGTTCCCTGGGCTGAAATGAAGAGAATGTGTTACTGGTCCTGGGACTTGCTGGCTGTGTGGCCTCTCCATCAGTCATTGTCCTAAATCAGTGGTCAGCAAACTCATTAAGTCAACAGAGCGGCAAACCACTGCTGTCGAGCCACATGTGGCTTGTGAGCCACAGTTTGCCGACCACTGTCCTAAATCATCTGTGACTCTTTTGCCAGCCCCAAGCAACTGCTCCTGCTTCAGGCCTTTCAGCTGCTTGCCTGGGCTTTTATTACAACACATTTGTATTTTCTACACAAAATTCCCTCCCTCTTATTTCAGTTACATTAATGTATTAGTTTTTATTTTTTATTTTATTAAATATATTTTTATTGATTTCAGAAAGGAAGGGAGATGGAGAGAGAGAGAGAGAGAAACATCAGTGATGAGAAAGAATCATTGATCGGCTGCCTCTTGCACTGGGATGCCCCACATTGGGGATCAAGTCCACAACCCAGGCATGTGCACTGACCCGGAATTGAACTATGACCTACTGGTTCATAGGTCAACACTCAACCACTGAGCCACATCAGCTGGGTTTAATTGATTTTAGGGAGGAAAGGAGAGAGAGAGAGAAACATGACTGTCAGAGAGAAACATTAATCAGTTGCCTCCCATTACCTACCCGGACTGGGGACCAAATCTGAAACCTGCCCTGACCAGAAATCCAGCCAGTGACCTTTCAGTGCACGGGATGGTGCTCATCCAGCTGAGCCACACCAGCCAGGACTAGTGTATTGATTTTTAAAATTAGGTATTGAGCCCTGGCCAGGTAGCTTAGTTGTTGGTTAGAGTGTTGTCGTCCCTATATGAGAAAGTTTCGGGTTCAGCCCTCCATTAGGGCACATAGAAGAAACAACCAATGAATGCACAAATAGGTGGAAAAACAAATTGATGTTTCTCTCTCTCTCTCTCTCAAATCAACTTAAAATTTTTTTAAGGAATTAAAATTAGGTATTGATTCAATTCTAAAAGTAGTTTAATGCATTTTACTAATACATTTTATTAGTAGTTATGTGATCTAATTTGTAAGTTTTGAGACTTTCTAGTGTGCATCTTGAATGAATAAAAGAAGAAAAGTTTGAACAAACAAAATTTTAAAAGGAAAAAGCATATTGTCCTTTTCTTTCTCATCTCAACACGGTCTAGCCTCATATCCCTTTGTCCCATTTCCATCTGTCCTACATAGACATACCTATACACAGTCTGGATCCCAGCCCCTTTTCTCCTGTCCCCAATTGTGTCCCCAGATGGACGCTCCTATCCTTCCTAGTCTGCCTTTTAGAGCACTGTTCCTGGCCATGACTGGCTCATCTCCGACCAAATAGAAGTGCGCCCTTTATATCTTCGAGTCTTTCCAGTTGATGCAAATCCCGTCTTCACAGTCACCTTTCACTGTCTGTTTCTTCAGGTGATGGATTGATATCTAGCCCCTAAAATTTACACATTTGCTTGTACTCTTCAGAAGGTAGTGGGACTTCTGTGACTGTTAGATGATTCAGTCTGCAGGACTGACCAGGAAGGTGAGAGAGAAAGGTGGAGAGGGGTTACTTCATCTACCAATAGATTTTAAGTGGATTGTAAATAGATATTTGTATGAATATAGATATACTTTAAAATTATGAAACCACATTACAGAAAATTTGAGGAAAGGCTACTCATAATTTTACCACCAGTGATAATTATTCCTGTTATCATTGCTATTACTTTTGATAATTTATTTTTAGTCGGGTTTACTTTTATATTATAAACAACTATAATCATGTTTTGCATATAATATATATTTTTAGTTGTATTATAAGCGTTTTGTCATGGTTTTGTTTTTGTAATCATGGTCTTTAATATAGCTCAAAAATTGAAAGTGTACTTACACATCTTTGAATCCTAATTAGGCATCCCATAATGCTGCCCTTCACATTAACCATTGTCAGTGATGTCTGCTACCGAAAGTCACCCCACAGGTGCCCTCCTGCCTTTCCATTCCAGCAGGCTCCCCTTCTCCCGTTTTTAGAGCCTGTATAATGGCAGGTGTTGTTTTCTGGGAGGGCAGTATGGAGAGAACTTCACTGTGAGTAAAGTGGCGGAACTTTTAAGCCATTTATTTGATCCAGAGCTTTCCTGGTGGCAAAAGCTGCTGCAGCATCCCTACATGTAGGGTTGGTGGCACTGACTTAATAGAACTAAAACAAAGCACCATGTTGATTGGTCTAATGGTTTTGAAGAGTCTTCACAAACATTTCAGTCCTGGAGTTCAAATGCTTTTTTTATTTGAAAACAGCTGAATAATGTTCATCTGCTTTTCACATTTTCCTGTCCAGATATGAGTCACTTCCTACTTTCAGACCAGATGAGGTTTTGTGTTTTTGTTTTTTGCTTCTTTCCATAAATCCTAATATTACTCAGTTCTGAGACACTTAGGTACACATTGGTATTCTGTGGCCAAGGAAAATGCTGACTAAATTTTTCTGTATTCATTGATTTTATATATCCTATTGTTTAAAAAAGTTGAAGATCTGGATTAGAATGATGTCATTGTGGGTAAGTTTTTTTAAAAATAGTGGTTCTGAAAACATAAAAGCTGTTTATTTGCTGACTATCTGACTGAGGAAGTTGTACAGGAACAGTGAGTAGTTTGAGTGCAAATAAGGAGCTGTACAACCTCTGAAAGTAGTGTTTTCTTTGTTTTGCCAGAATGGGAACACATACTCTTATTTTTTGGAGTAATTCCTTCCTATAAGGTGCTTATTTTAATTTTAAAACACTCTAAACCAAATGGGTTCTATTATCTTCCAAGATGCATATCAATTCTGATGCAGTTTTACAAAATTAGGGAGGCTTACAAGAAAATAACTTAGCAAGTGAAGGGTCCTAATATACCAGTGAACAAGATAGGTGGGTTCTTGTAATCTGTGAGTACAAGAACCCGTCTGTCTTGTTCACTGGTATATTACGAGTCCCTAGAATAGGACCTGGTTCACAACAGGAACTTCGTAAGACATGTGGGTAGAGTAGGGCTTGGCAAATTTTTTTCTGCAAAGATACAGATAATAGTTTTGGCTTTAAGAGGCATACGGTAGTTTTGCTGTTGTGGGATGAAAAGCAGCCATTGATGATATGTAAGCAAACAGTGTGGCTATGTGCCAATAAAACCATTTACACAAACCAGCAGAGGGCAGTCTGCGGTTTTCCAGCCCTTGGCTTAGGACGGTGCTGTCCCATAGAACTCTGTGCTGTACGCTATGGTAGCCACCTAGCCACAGGTGGCTGTTGACACAATGTAATCAGTGCAACTGAGGAATTAGACTTTAATTTTATTCTTGTGATTAATACAAATTTAAAAGGTCATATGTGGTTAGTGGCTACAGTATTGGGTGGTTCAGGGTTAGAACCTCCCCCAAAGCATGTTGGACAAAGCAGTTCGTTTTCTCTAGGATATTAGGGGGAAAAAAGAGTTCTGTGACCAAAAAAATGGGGGAATTGTTAATAAAAAGATTTGTTTGTTGTGGGACTTCTCAGAGCCTTTAATTTGCTGATGTACATGGACACTCTACAAGGAGTTTTGCAGATTTTTCCTCCAAATTTTTTGACCATGAAGGTTTTCAGGGTGGCTCTGAACATCTCACAGGACTGGTGTTCCTTGGAGAAGACTTTGGGAAACATTGGTGTGGCAGACCAGGAGCATGGACATCTGTAGGAATTGTAACAATTATGTTGAGTGTTGGGTTGAAAGGTCTGTAGAAATAAATCCTCATAGAACCCTGCCATATGTCCTCCAGAAAGAGTAAAAGTGGTGGAAGAAGATATTCTAATGTATCATTTTACTCTTGAGGATAAAAAAATGCACCCGTGTGTGTGAAAAGGGTGGTATGAAGAAGATGGTGGCTTTAGAACTCTTTCTCTAATGGTGGTTTGTCTTTTTTTGTCATTGTCTGTCTGTGCATCCAGTCTATGACAATCCTCAATATTCTTTAGAGGCAGCATTAGGAATCTTCACTGTTTCTCCTATAACTAACTGCTGCCCTGTTCACCTCCAGCCTTGCCCTGTCAGAGAATCATGAGACAAGAAGATCCAATGAGAGGCTCTGGGCAACTGTGTCTAAAACAGTAATAGTGGAAAACATTGAGCATTAGTTTTTCAGAAATTGGAACAGATCATAACTAATCTTCAGTTATAATTAGTTCATACTTGTGTGCATTCAAATAAACTTATCTTCTCTTTTCAAGCACTGTTCTCTTCCTTTTCTATGATTTGTATGTATTTCTTTGCCTGTTTTTCTTGCTTTACTTTTAAATTCACCTTTCATTCCTGAGTGTGACAGCGTTTTTGCTTCCTCTTAAGTTTCTCATTCCAGGTGAACACACCGCAGAAGAGACTGAGCAGTGTTGGGCATTGAAAGCCTTATTTTGAAAATTGCTAAAGTATTAAATGCTAAAGTAATATGTACTTCAGGGTTTTATTTCATTTTTATAATTTTGTTTGTTGTTTTTGTGTGTGTGTGTTTTTTACTTTTACAGTGAGTGTTGAAAAGATAGACCTGAAAGGATTATCACACAAAAAAAATGAAAGAAATGTTGAATGTTCCTTTGAGGTAAGATGCTAAGTTTTTTTCCCCTTTTCTCCTCTAAGGGATAGGAGGGAACATTTACCATGAATTGATACTTTTATTTATCTAAATAAAAAATAGACCATATTGCAAAACACTGCTAGTGCTATGGGAGATAGAAAGCTGGGACTCGACCTATGGGTGGGCCATCTCCAGGATTGGGCTTGTTGGGCTTCAGCCTAGGGGGCACTCACTCCCTGACCTCAGTGGCCTCCATGACGGGGAGGGGCCGGGGCTCTGGAACAGCCTGGAGTTAACAGTTCAGTTCTATCCCTGTCAACCCTGTGACTGAGGACAATGCTGAACTTTTGTGCCCTAACACCTCCAGTCGGTAAAGGAGGAGGAGTTTGGGGGTAAATGAAATGAGACAGTCCCTTCAAAGCACTCAGCACAAGATCTGGATATAGTAAAAGCCTGCAAACAAAAGCTCTTCTCTACCCACTAGATGACAAGAGCTTCTTGGTCTATATGGTGAATGCTCTCCAGACTGACATTCTCAGCTGCTAGTAGTTGGTTACCTAAGTTGGCTTACGTGGAGAATTATGAAAATTGAGACATACTATGTATTACGATTAGAGACCCTCCAAGGCAGTGCTAGACAATTCTTATGTTTTGTTGACCTGAACTTAGTTTCTTGGTCCCACTTAGCTATTGAAGAGGCTGGGTAATGAATTTGGGTGGCCATGTCCCTGAGGTTCTGTTACTTGCCCAGTATGTTGTGTGAGGTTTTCCTTTGACCATGTGCCTGAATACTGATTGATAAGGAAAATCTGCTTCCTGTATTATTGGAGAATGTTCTCAGGAATAAAAGCTTCTGTGTAGTATTTAGTATGTATATTATATGCAGTTTACTAATTTTTCAGAGTGTAGCTGCATGAAAATACTTTTTCCACTGAAAGGATAAAATTTCATTTGATTTGGGAGGTACTACATTGTGAGAGTCAGTTGTTAAGCTACCGATGTCTTTTCAAAATGTATGGAAAAGACGTGAGGTTTTGGAGATTGCTAAAGCTTGCGACTAGCACCCAAACTCAGGAGCCAGTAAACCTCGGAATCCCAGCGTCATTCAGGCCAGTAGGCATCAGGAGCCCAGCAAGTCCCCAGACCCTGGACACGCTGTCTCCTCCCTCTGCTCGCTGCCTTTTGCCGTCTAGTGTTTCCTGAGGGGCTGTTGGCAATCATTATTTGCCTCCATAGGGCCTACCCTTTTGGGAAGCTGCTGAGCATAGGGCGGATCTGGGATGGTTGGCCCCACTCACAGGCCATCTGATCATCTGGGCTTTGATTTGCCCCTGTCTTCAGTCCTGTTACTTGTGTCAGGGAATTGGGCTTGTGCAGCATGAGATGCAGAAATCCTATACAGCACAACTGCCTGCTGCTACTCACTGAAGAAATGAGCTTTGGCAGAATAGACACTTGGCCTCTCACGACCTCTCGGGGGAGGAGGGATTATAAGCAGGAGAAGGAGGCAGTAGCAGACTGGCGGGGATGGGGACCCTTGTCTGAGTCCTCTGAAAGCAAACTGCACAACTCCAAAAGGAGCCTGGAGCCATTGGCCTTCAGGCCAGTCACAGCTCTGAGCTTATGGCACTAGACTAGGAACTATTGCTTGGAGTTGACACTGATGACTGTCACACAGGGTTCTATGTTTTTATCCCAATGGTTAAGCTGATGTGTATGAAGAGCTGACTTTTCCTCATGTGATATCTGGTGAAAGTATTCTTGTGTTTAGGAAAGTGAAAATCCTTCCAATAGTCCAACTAGCTATTCTTTTGAAGTGGGAACTTGTGCCCAAAGGAATTTACAGTCCAGAGTGCATTTGTTAGATGGTGTTCAAGGTACAAAGGAAAGATATAATCAACATTCTAAAAAATTTACTATCTTATTTACAAAACACACCATTAATTTGTGCAGCTTAAATTGTGTGCTTATGTGCTGGTGAGTTGCCCTCTACTCTGAAATAAGTGACTGCTTGTAGGATACAGATACGTATTATTCACGTGTAAGAAAAGTGCAGCCACCTTACAGTTTTGTTTCACTGTGGTCACTCTAGCTAGCTGCCATCAGACCCTATAGCTCTATAGAGAGAGAACTGGTGGGCTGCAGGACGAGAAGACAACATATCTTTAAACTTTTTCCCATTTTAATGACCCCCCCCCAAAAAAAAATTAAGTCCCAGTAGAATTTTTTGTTTTACAAATCAACAAGTTGATTCTAAAATTTATATGGGAAGAACTATAGAGTACTCAAAATGATTTGGAAAAGAAGAAAAAAGTTGGGAGACTCATAGTACCTTGTTTTAAGAGTAACTGTTACACCACAGGAATCCTGACACTGTGGCATTGCTACAAGGGTAGAGGCATTGATCAGAACAGAACAGAGTTCAGAATTAGACTCAGATGGAAGTGGTCCATTGATTTTTGACAAAGATTCAGAGGCAGTTCAATGAAGAAAGGATTTTTTTCAACAAATGATTCTGAAACAAATATTTCATACACAAAAAAATGAACCTTGATCAAATCTCACCTCTTATACAGAAATTAACTTAAATTTTATTACAGACCTAAATGTAGAACCTAAAACTACAAAAATCTGAGAAGAAAGCATAGGAGAAAGCTTTGTGACTTAAATGAGGCAAAGGTTTTTTTTGGGCTACAATGTCAAAAATACCCATAAAAGACTAAATATGTTAGGCTTCATCAAAATTTAAAACTTGCTCTTCAAAAGACACTGTTAAAAAAATGAAAAGAGAAGGAAGGCACAGACTAGGAGAAAATAGTTGCAAATTACATATCTGATAAATAATTTGTATTCAAAATACGTAAAGAACTCTCAAGCTCAATAATAAGAAAACAGTCCAATAAAACATGAGCCAAAGATTTGAACATACACTTCACCAATGAAGATGTATGGATGGCAAAGAGCATGCATGAACAGATGTTCAGCATCATTGGTAGTTAGGAAAATACCAATTAAAACCATGGCAAGGTAGCCCAGGCAATGTGGCCCAGCAGTTGAATGATTGAGCGTGGACCCAGGAACCAAGAGGTCATCAGTTTGATTTCCAATCAGGGCACTTGCCCTGGTTGTGGGCCGATCCCCAGTAGGGGGCGTGCAGGAAGCAGCTGATCAATGATGTTTCTCTCTCATTGATGTTCCTATCTCTCTATCCCTATCCTTTCTTCTCTCTCTAAAAATCAATAAAAACATATATAAAAAAAAACACAGCAAGATACTAGATGAGTATTAGAATGGCTAAAAGTAAAAAGACTGACCATATCAAGTGCTGATATGTATGTGGAAGAACTGGAAGTCTACTACACTGCAGATGGAAATGTAAAATGGTGTGAGTACTTTGGAAAATAATTTGGCAGTTTTTTAAAAAGTTAAACATATTCCTAAAATATGACCCATCAGTTCCACTACCGAGTACCTATCCAAAGGAAATGAAAGCATATATTTATGCGAAGATTTGTATATGAATATTCATAGCAGCCTTATTTATAACACTCCACATATCCCTTCACAAGAGAATGGATAAACAAACTATTGTGTCATATCCATACAGTGGAGCACTACTCAAAGTAAAAAGAGTAAACTTGATACACTCAGCAATATGGATGAAACTCAGCTATGCTGTGTGAAAGAAACCAGACCTCCCCCCAACCAAAATAAGAGTCCATTTACATATCATTCTAGAAAATGCAAACTACACTGACAGAAAGCAGATCTGTGGCTTCCTAGGAAGGGACAGTAGGAAACTTTTGGGGGCCAAGGATATGTACATTATATTGATTGGAGTGATGGTTTCATTGTGGATATATACATATGTCGAAGCATCAGATTGTGCCCTTTAAAAATGTGAAGTTCTGCTGTAGTCGGTTTGTCATTGTTTAGAGCAGTGGTCGGCAAACTCATTAGTCAACAGAGTGGCAAACCGCAGCTCACGAGCTGTAGTTTGCCAACCACTGCTTTAGAGCATCAGCCCGAGAACTGAAGGGTTGTGAGTTTGATTCCAGTCAAGGGCACGTACCTCATTTGCAGGCTCTATCCCCAGTCCCTGTTGGGGCACGTGCAAGAGGCAACCAATTGATGTCTCTCTCTCACATCCATGTTTCTCTCTGTCTCTTCCCCTCCTGTCAACTCTCTCCGAAAAATCAATGGAAAAAATATCCTCAGATGAGGATTAACAAAAATAAAATACGATTATTTAAAAAATATGAAAATATGTGCAGTTCATTGTTAGTTATAAGTTAATAAAACTTAAAAAAAAACATGCCTAAGATTAAACCTTTTCTTTTGTCCGCAGAACCCTAACTAATGAAGATCAAATAGTTCTTTACATAGGTTATCCTTTGTATATGGAAATAAATAGCTATTATATTGTGACCATAACAATTAAAAAAAAACTTAAGAGTGTCTGCTATACCTCGATGAGGTTCAACAGTCTGTTGCTAACAGTATAGAAAGACTCAATGAAATACCTTTTCCTGAAAGCCTTCACTTATTCAGGGAGAAATCAGTGATTCTCTGCCCCACCAATTTTCTCAGCCTTGTTTATCTCTAGTTTTGATTTTTATGTATCATTGTTTTCCAGGATACAAATTAAAGAATACTCTTTTATAGGAAGACATAACCCCAGATCAAGATAATTTTAAGAGACACAAATGTACTACAAACAGGAGTTTGAATTTCTTCTTCTTTTCCATGTAGATGGATGATTTTGTTTTTGTTGAAGTTGTAATTGCTGGTTACTGAGGAAACCAGTATACAGGAAGCAAGTGAGAATAAAATTAGTATTTAACTTTGTACATGTGAAATGTCCAAATTTTACAAGCTTTTTCAAATTCATTTTGAGAAATTGGAGTAACTAAAACTAAAAAAAGTTTTCTTTAGTTATTACACATGAAGGAAAAGGAGGAAAAAACATCAAAAGGCTACACAAACCCTTGAAACACCTATTAGATTGTAGAGCTTTATTGACTTAAAAAGAACTATAGAGCCCTGGCCCATGTGGCTCAGTTGGTTGGGTTTCATCCTGTGCACCAGGAGGTTGCCAGTTTGATTCTGATCAAGGGCACATGCCCAGGTTTCTGGTTCAGTTCCCCGATAGAGGGCATGCAGGAGGCAGCAGATTGATATTGCACCCTCACATAGATTATTCTCTCTCTCCCTCTCCCTTCCTCTCTAAAATCAATACACTATTTTTTTTTTAAAGAACTGTAGAACACTATGAATAAAAAAGAAAACATTTTATGCCATTTTTCCTTAAGAGCATAGACATTATATTTATTTTAGTACTGTATCTTTTCTTTAAAATTTAATTGTTTAAAAATAATCCTCATCCAAGAATTTTTTTCCATTGATTTTTAGAGGGAGTGGAAGGGAAGAGGGAGAAACATCCACGTGAGAGTGACGTATCAGTTGGTTGCCTCTTGAACCCCAACTGGGGCCAGGGATCCAACCCGCAATAAGGGATCGAACCCACAACCCTCCGGTGTATAAGCCCATGCTCTAACCACTGAAACACCGGTCAGGGTGAAAATTTAATTTTTCATCTCAAAACAGGCTTAACTGCTCTGAATATTTTACCACTGTTAGCAAAGGATGAATCATGTCAACTATTTTTTTTAACTTAGTTTTTGTTTTCATGATATATACACACACACACATATGCAGAGTTTAGAGTCCAGTAATCCTTCATACATTGCCAGGAGTCGCAGGGAACTGTTTCTTTTCTTATGTCTTAGTGGTTGAATGGTAATTAGTGTGACTATGTGAAAGTTGTTGACTGGAGCCATATGGTAGTACTTTTCCATTCCTACATTGTGTTTTCCCTGGAGTTAAGTGTCTCTTTTTGCTTGTTATTTTGCTCAGGGACAAGTACTTACAAAAAGACTTCCCCCTAAGGTTTTCCCTGAGTGTCTAAAATTCCCCGTGTTGAGAAGTGTCCAGTATCCCAGTTTCATCTTTGGAGCCGTGGTTATGCTCCACCTGGACTCTAGGTCTTCAGCCCTGTACACAGCTCTCATCATGCTCATCATGATCCCCCTTTCATCATTACCCAGAGGCTCTTTCCTCCCTCCCCCCCACCTCCTAGCTCTGCTTGCTTCTTAGAAAGGGTACTTGGGAGGTACAGTTTATGAGACTTTTCATGTCTCTTTGGAAGTGCCTCTGAACAGTCACTCTGACATTGAGAATGCCATTTTAAGTTGTATCTTTTTCCTCAGGACTTTGAAAGCACTGCTTATTGACTATCTTACAGTGTTGCTGTTGGGAATCAGGACTCTGTTTTGGTTCCTTGATCCTGCACTATGACCTGTTTTACAGTCTCCAGCACTTTTCAGGATTTCTTAGTCCAGGTATTTATATATTTCTCAGAGACTTGCTTGGGTGTAGGTCCGTGGTCATCATATGCTGAGGTTCAGTGTTCCCTTCGGTCTAAAAATACCCATCCATTTGGGGACCTGTTCTTGAATCATTCCTTTTGATTTCCTGTTCCATTTTTCTCTGTGTTCTTACTTGGAATTCCTGTTATCTGCATGTTGGGCCTCAAGACTGGTCCTTTGGTTCTACTCCCCTCTATTTTCTTTCCCATTTATTTTTTGTTTGTTTGTTTTATCTACTTTATGGAAGATTATCTCATCTTCCATCTTTTCAATTGAATTTTTCACTTTCACTGTTTCTATTTTTAATTTCAAAGAATACTTTTTCTGTGACTTTTTTTCATAGCATCTTGTCCTTGGCTATGCTTTCTTCTCTTAGTTCATTGAGAATATTAATGATAGTTTTAATTTTTTCTAAGTTTTCTTCTCCAAGCTGCCTCTTTCCATGTGACTGCTTTGCTCATCTTTGTGGTTGCTTTGGGACTTCTCAGAGAGCTGGCAATAGGTGTGGTGGCACTGAGTCTCCCGCTTACCTTATGGATGTGGATGAGCAGTGGGCAGGGGCCTCTGGCTTGGTGAATTCTTGTGTGGGCAAAGAAAATGTCACTCCACATGCTCTGGAGTGTGATGCCATGTGGAAAAACACTACTATTGTGAACTGAGGTGAAAAGTGACTAAGCATTAGACTCTTGAGTGTGAAGAAATCCTAAGTACGTATCTATTTTGTGCATCTTTTGCTTTTTGTGTATGCTTAAGATGTGTTAAATCTATCTCAGTAAGGCCAAGTAGCTCTCTGAGTAAGTGTTAGGAAAATGCTGTGCCATAATTTGATTGGTAACATGTTTTCTTGACATGTAAAACAATGGGGCAGCTTGCGATTGATGCCACCTTGTGTTTGACCGGGCATGCATCTCTCTAGCATGTGACGTGACGTGAGGCTTTTCTCTCCTATCTATGCCCCTCTGTGGCCTGTCCCTTCACCTTGTTCAGGGGAATGGGTAAGCAAGGGAGGCAGAGGTAGAGGGTGTGAGGGTGAAATAATTCTGCATCTGTGGAACACAGTGGTGCTGGGCTCAGCATGGAATTGAGTGTTTGTTTCTAGTCCTTACTTCAACTGTCTGCCCACAGTTGAAATTATCAGCTCCATTTGGAAGCAAAAGGAAAACATATCAGGAACAGAGAACTTAGGATGGTTGTATCCAGGTAAAGTACATCATTGTCGAGGATACAAATGGTCTATTTGAACAGAAAATGGTCTGTCCATGCTACCGTTAGTTTTTGGGTATTGAATTTCATGTTTTATTTGGTAAGGGAGTATTCATGTGATATGAATGTGGAAGGAGAGAGAGAAAAGATTCAAACTAGAAACAGATTGTTATCATAGTGTAAGAGTTATAAGGAAAAAATTTTCCACATCTTTTACTTTGAAAAACACAACATGTCAACAATGCTTTGAGTAAAACATCTAATGACTAGACAGTTTTCACCTTTAATCATAGATGTTATTTGTGTTTTATGTGGGTAGTAGCTTCCTCCAACACCACTACCAAATTTCATTTTAATATTGTCATAAGATTTAATTATTTTATTAACAATATATTTTTATTGATTTTAGAGGGAGAGGAAGGGAGAGAGAAATACAAACATCGATCAGAGAGAGACATCAGTTGGCTGCCTCCCTCACACCCCTTACTGGGAATTGAGTCCAAAACCTAGGCATGTGCCCTGACTGGGAATCGAACCAGTGAACTCTTGGTTCATGGGTCGACACTCAACCATCGAGCAACACTGGCCAGGCAAATTTGATTATTTTAGACACAACAGGTTTAGATGTTTTCATTTTAGTGTAGGCAGGTTTTAGATGGTAAAGCAGGTTTGTTCAAAGAATATAGTGCTTGCCTTGCTGGTGAATTTCTGAAGATGTTGGAAATTCAAAGATAAAGAAGATGGTCCTTTTCCTCAGTTAGCTGCTATTTAATGGGAGCTTGACGAAACAGACGCCTTGGTAATTTTTGTGTGGTGTGGACAACTGCTGAAATAAAAAGGGACTTATGTGAATTTCAACAGGCAAGAAGGGAGATGACAGTCCTTCCAGGCCAAAGGAGCCCCTCAGCATGCATGATGAGAGCCAGTGGGGGGAGAAGAAGTTTTTGGTATTTCTGAGCTTTGTTTGCTCTAAATCAGTATAAATAGAATACTTTATTTTGGGTAATAAAATACGTCTGAGGCCCTGGCTGGTGTGCCTCAATTGATTGGGTGTCATTCCGTGCACTGAAAGGTCACCAGTTCAGTTCTCAGTCAGACATGTGACCCGGTTGTGGGCTTGATATCCCCGGCAGGGGGCGACGAGCAAGAGCAACCTATTGATGTTTTGCTCTTACATCTGTGTCTCTCTCCCTTCCTCTCTCTAAAAATCAATAAAAATATTTTTTAAGTAATAAAAAATATGTATTTGATCATTTTATTTCCTGACTTGAAATCCTCCAGTGGCTTCTGGATTTTAGGGTAAAGTTTGTATTTCGTGGTCTAACCCTTCTTGTTCTGGCTCCTTCCTTCCTCTCATCTCACTCTGTCCCTTTGTCTGTCCCATTCCTTTAGCAGACTTCTTACTTTTCCATTCCAGTTCAGCTCATGCTTTTCTCAAGCAGAAAAGCCCTCTGGTGATGTCTGTAGGTGCTGTTCCCCTTTCCTCCAGTTCACTCAGCACTGCGGGTGAAAACATTGTGAGACATGCTGAGAGAAAACAAACAGAAAAGACCCAGCCCTCTCCTCCAGGAGCTTACAGTCCGTTTGAGGAGACTGACACGAAGTAAAGAAATAAAACTGCCCATTGTCATATCTGCAGGCAAGGAAAAACACATATGTATAGTCAGGTCTTTGGCATAACAGCCATTGTAGAACTTCCAGAAAGCCTTTCTGAGGTTTCCTCCCTGAATTCTTCCTACACTCCCCACCCTGGAAGATTTTTCTCTGCTGTTTAGTACTGATGCCCTGGCCTGCTGTCATGGATTTATTCCCATGGGGCCCCCAGTTCTGTGAGATTCCTGAGGGCAGGGTGCATACAAGCACTTACTATGTGGACGCATGGGTTGATTTCTAGTAACTTTGTTGACTTGCATCCAGAGTCATGTACACTGACCTGAGAAGAGGAGGTCCACTTGAAGCTGATGTTTACTGGCATCAAATCGTAATTATCATTGACTTCCTAGAACTTTAAGGAGCAAACCTTAGGCTCCATGCTTGAGTAATTTGGTGATATTTGAGCAATTGCACAAAACACATTAAGCTTTGGACCTGGGTGAATGCTCTTTCTCCAAAAAGTCAAGGGATGAGTAAATGCTCCGGTTCACACGGTGCACAATACACTAGGGCCTGTTGTGTTCCCAGCTCCTGCGCCCGCAAAGATGCCTGGACAAACCTGTGAATTGCGTATGTGGTGTCTGTTTTTAAGGTTTGTTCGTTTGTTTGTTTTTAAGGTCTTGTGGTCTGACTCTTCAGTAACATCAGTAACCAAATCTTCCTCTGAAGTGACTGAATTTATTTCAAAGGTAAGGTGATTAAGGGCTCTTCTAACAATAAGAAGGCTCCCATCCCCTGTGGTTGGTTGTACTGCAGAGTGATTTCAGTGGACGGCTTCCTTCAGCTAGCATAGTGAATGCAGTGCCTGGAAGTCGTGCCTGCCCAGAGGCAGTCCAAGGGCTGTGTCTAACAGGGTGCACGGCAATAAACGTGGTCCTCGGTGCCACAATCTCTGCTCCTTCTAGTTGTTGAGAATGAGTTGAGGCAGACGATGAAACTACACAGATGACCAAGGGTGTTGGTTTGGTTGCTCTTCGTGGAGGCTGAGGGAGAGGCATGTACAGGTCGCTCAGTGGTCAGAGGCTTCATCTAGTCCCACCTTTACCTGTTTTACACATAGGATTTTGCTATTTATTTTTAAATTGTTGCAACAAATATCATTTGAACAAAAGGTTCTACTACTAAATAAACGTCTCTTTACATGTGTACATGCATACCTACCTACACACATACGCTACTTATATCTGAAGTGTCTCCAAAGTCTGATATTTTCATTATAAAATCAAGGATATAATCCTAGAGGAAAAAACACCATTGGTGGATCCTACTTTAAAAGCTTGGACAGGAGGCTGTTTGATTCTTGCCTGTCCTTTTGGCCAGTCAGGCACAGAAGAACACCACAGTGCCATGCTCTCTAGCATTACTGATCCTCCCGGGAGTTCACTTTCCCTCCATAACATTCAGAACACTGCATTTCCTCTCCTTTGTGCCTAGCTCTCATTTGTTTAAGAAAAAGGCAAAACAAAACAGTTTCTCTGGATTCCCTGATGCTAACTCTGCTTGCATTGGTCTTTTGTCTGGGTGTTTACAGTGGCTCATATTCTTAGATATATGGTTTGCTGTCTTTCATTAATTTTGGAAAAATCTTGTCCATTTCTCTTCAGATATTTCTTCTGCCCGTTCACTTGTACTTCTCCTCGACTTCGTTACATTTACTTGGACCTTTGATGTTCTCTGCAGCTCTGGGTTGCTTTTGTTTTTCTTAGTCTCTGCACTGTTTCAGTTTGGGTAATTTCTATTGCCCTCTGTCTTCCAGTTTATTGACGTTACTCCTCAGCTCTGCCCAGGCTGCTAATGAACTGTTGGATTCTTCGTCTCTGATACCATAGTTTACTTGTTTTTGTTTTATTTATTTCTGTTTTGTTTTTTGCTTTTTTCCCTAGCCTTCCAGTTTGACATGTCTTTTAATCAACTTTCCATATCTCTGCTGAAATTTCCCAGTTATTCATGTTTTAAAAAATATATATTTTATTGATTTCAGAGAGGAAAGAGAGGGAGAAAGAGAGACAGAAACATCAATGATGAGAGAGAATCATTGATCAGCTGCCTCCTGCACGCCCCACAATGGGGATCGTGCCTGCAACCCAGTCATGTGCCTTTGACTGGGAATTGAACCGTGACCTCCTGGTTCATAGGTCGACGCTCAACCACTGAGCCATGCCAGCCGGGCTTTGCATGCACGTTTTTTCTAACTAAATGTTTTATTATGTTAATATAGTCATTTTAAAGTCTCTGTCTGATAGTTCCAGCATTTGAGTTGGTTTTGAGTCTGGTTCTGATAATTATCTTGATACGTTTTTATTCTCCCTTTTGGGGGGATGTGCTTTACAATTTTTGATTGAGTATTAGAAATCATGTTTAGAAAATATAGAGACTGAGGGAAATAGTGTTATGCCTGGAAATGGGAGTGTTGCTGCTCTGTCAGGGCCCCAATGGTGTCCTCGAGTTGATCCATCAGGTGTGGGTTTGAGTTTTGTTGTTACTATGGTTATCTTCAGTGTATCACAGGCTTCAGGTTTCTCCAGCAACTGGCTGCTGGTAGGGAGCCCCAAGTGGGGCCTGGAGTGTGGAAGGTTCTTCTCTGTGGTCTTGCTTCATACTCAGCTTTCAGGAGTCTCATGTGGCTGTGGCACAGAGAGTTCTCCCTACTCTGTTGACCCCTCAACCCCACCCCCCACTCGTGAGACAGCTGTTACTTGTTGCCTGGTGATGGACTTGGGGGAGGCGGGAGGAGGGTTCTCCCTCCTCCTGGTCCAGCCTTAGGCCCAGGCACAAGGCCTTTGGCAGGGGCGTTTTCAGCATCCCTGTCCCTTCATTCCCCAGCAGCATCTTGACTTCCACTTTGTGATGTTGCAGGATCCTTGACCCAGGTAGGCCCCTTCCTCCGGGCCAGAGGTGTTTTGCTTTTACCTTCCTCCAAGGCAGGGTATCTTGGCCAGTGGCGTGTGCCAGGAGGACTTTCTACCCTGTACCCAGAGGCAGAAAAGTACTGTTTCTCATGAACCTGTTGAATTTGTTGCATTCTTCATCTTTTCATCATCCTCCCCAGAAACTTGGGGTCTTTGCTTGGGTTCTGGGATCAGGAGCAGTCTTGTTCCTCCCCTAGTAGCTTAAGGGCTTTTGTCTTGGGTTGAAGGCTCCAGGGAAAGGCACATGGTTTCCTCCCTGTTCTCCAGGGGGAGCCAGCCCACATCTGTGTCACCTATGGAGGCTCTCCAGTCTCCTGCCTGTAGAAGAGAACTTGGGAGTGAGGGTACACTCCCTTGTGTCTGGGCTCCTGGCTGATGGATGTCACACTCAGCCTGTGGGAATGTGTCCATCTTGGCCAATCTCTTCTACCTGCTTATATGGCAGCCACCTCCTCCTAGTGCTCTGCCACAGCTGACAGTTCACGTGTCCCATCTCTCCTCGGAGGAATGGTTCCTCTTGAAGATCAGTTCAGGTAGTGACCTTGCAATTCAGCTCTCTGCTGGGTTCAAGGGAAGGTACGATGTGCAGAATACCAAGCTTTTTCTTGATGTTATGGTGGGAGTATGATGTTCTTTTGTGGTTTTCTACATCCCAAGTAGCTAATAAAAGAGTACTTTGTATCATATCAGCAGATATCACCATCTAATACCTACTCAAGTGTTTTCTTATATGGAAGAATTTTGGTTTTAAAATGAACTTTGACATACTTCCTCAGCTTTTTTATTTCTTTCAGTTATCTCAGCTATACCCTGAAGAAAATTTGGAGAAATTCATTCCTTGCTTAGCTGGCCCAGATTCGTTTTATGTAGAGCGAAACCACGTGGATCTGGAAGCGGACCTGAGGTATGCTCTACACCCCACCCCGGGGCCATAGGGAGCAGCCCTTCTGGTGGTGACTGCTCACCCTCTGAGTGTGGGCAGGCTGGGCAGTTCCAGACATGAGCTGCCTGTTCATCTGAGGAGCTCTTGAGGTTATACTAGTACAGTGGTCAGCAAACTCATTTGTCAGCAGAGCGGCAAACGGTGGCTCGTGAGCCCCACATGTGGCTCACAAGACGCAGTTTGCCAACCACTGTATTAGTACATTACTCTGGATGGTTTTATTTTATTTTATTTTTATATTTTATTGACTTTCACAGAGAGGAAGGGAGAAGGATAGAGAGTTAGAAACATAAATGAGATGTGAGAGAAACATCAATCAGCTGCCTCCTGCACACCCCCTACTGGGGATGTGCCCACAACCAAGGTACATGCCCTTGACTGGAATTGAACCTGGGACCTTTCAGTCTGCAGGCGGACGCTCTATCCACTGAGCCAAACCAGTTAGGGCTACTCTGGATGGTTTTAATCTCTACTTTGTTTCTAGGGATATTCGTCAGTTATGCGCAGTTCAAAGACTCTTAATAACCTAGTTGTGATTTTGAGAATATGAGCAAAGGAATTTCAAGTATATGCTACTTGCCCTGGTTGGGTGGCTCAGTTGTCCTGACATGTCAAGGTTGCAGGTTCAATCCCCTAGTCAGGGCACATACAAGAAGCAACCAATGAATGCATAAATAAGTGAAACAAATTGATGTGTCTCTCTGTCCCTCCCTCCCTCCTCTCCTCTCTCTCTATAAAATCAATAAATAAAAAATCAACATACTAGTATATGCTCCCATTTAATGTAATTTTGACAGTCTGATAAAATTATATCTGATTACTATTTCTGCTCTATAGTGGAAAGTTCAGACTGTTCCAGGGGCTAACAAAAAGTCTCCTGGGCCAGGTGTCTCTGGACCCTGCATCTTGACCTAGCATTCTGGTTTTATAACTGTGCAGGGAGGGGCAGGCCTGCTGCCTGGTCTCCAGAACGGGACCTGACATCTTAGCACCTGAGACCTAGTTGCAGCACAGTGGCTGCCAGTTCCTGGTGATTGTGTCACGTTATAGCTCCTCGGGCCCTGAAAGACTTGATCATACAGTGGAATAGTGTACAAGTAAGAAAAGGGGCATGGGGAAACTATGACTCATTATAAGGATTAAATTGAATTAAATCTAGGTGAATATAGATTAAGGCACTTCTGCTTATTTTTTTCTCTAATATGTATTTTTCTTCATTGGGAATTGAAATTTTTCTCCCAGTCTGTGGTAATACCATTTTAATACTGATAAGCTCCTTGGTTTAATTTTTAGGTATTTGGCTTCATTACCTTCTCACGTACTGAAAAATGACCATGTTAAGAAATTTTTCAGCACTTCATCTCCCACCCAACAGCTTCAAAGTCCAAGTGAGTTTGTAAAATGTGATTAAATAAAAATAAGAGTATTTTTATTGTCTGTAAATTTTATGATATTTATTTTAACTCACAGGTCCTGGCAACCTTTCCCTTTCTAAAGTTGGTACCATGATGGGCGTGTCTGGAAGGTGAGACTTCTACCATGTAACCAACACCTTTTTTTTTTTTTCATTGTTTTTATTGATTTTTAGAGAGAGGGAAGAGAGAAGGATAGAGATAGAAGCATCGATTAGAGAGAAACATCATTGATTGGCTGCTTCCTGCTTGACCCCTACTCGTCATGTTCTCTGACCGAGAATCGAACAGGTGACCTCTTGGTTCCTGGGTCAACGCTCAAATGCTGAGCCACTGGCTGGGCTAACCAACACCTTTGGTTGTGTGTAAATAAGTCATTCTTAATCTTAGTTTTAAATGTTGAGAGAAGAATTGTATAGAGATCATCCAATTTAAGATTTCTAAAAAAAGAAAAAGAAGAAGTGTTCTCTAAGCAACTGGAATTGGAATTCCCAAGGACCCCTACTCTTAAGTGCCAGTTTCTAGGCCCTGCTCATTCTAGGAATCCAGAATTTCTGAGAATCTTCATTTATACAAGCTTCCAGCAGGTGAGTGGGCCTGATGCCAGAGTGCTGCTGTAGGGGTCCTCTGTTCTCGTGAGCTGGACAGCGATGGTAGGAGTGCTCAGGTGGCAGAAAGCCCGTCTGCCTGTCTGATAGCTGATATTTTTAATGGGCTGATATCACCGAGCATGCGTGCACGCACACAGTTGTGTGAAGAACTAGGCAGTTAATGAGGTCTTGGAAAGCGCTGACTTTCTTCTTTACTGTGTAGCACTCAGCCTGGTGTATGTAATGAGCACATAGTCAATCTATGTAGGTTTATAGTTGAGGTTGGAAGGGGCAAGGACAGAAAGTAGAATGCTTTTTGTTCCTTCCAGCCTCTAGGATTTATTATTTTTTTAAGGTTAATTTGAGTATTCAAGAATTAGGAATCAGTTTTAATTTATGATTGTCAGTATCATCCTGTGATAAAAGCAACAAACTAGTCAAGTTGTAACACACACATATGAACATATACATATATGTGCATACATAAATACATACTCTTAAACGTGCATACAAACGCATATGTACACATGTTCTTAGACATCATACAAATAGATACAGATACATGCATGTCCACATACATGCCTACAGACGTCAGACTTCAGTGGGATGGAGTGATGGGGTGGAGAAGTGGCTGAAAGGGCTCTGAGGTGAGCAGTGGTTGGGACTGCAGATGCATCCAGGATGGAGAAGCTGGCTTGTGCATGCCTCTTAACAGTAAGGCTGCGGTCTTCTGAAACCACATGTCCTCTGTCCTCGCAGGCCTGTGTGTGGAGTAGCCGGCATCCCATCCTCTCAGAGTAGCGCCCAGCACCACATGCAGCACTCAGCTGGCGCAGCTGCCTTGCCCCACTGCTCCCACACAGGGGGCGGGGGCTCGGCACTGGCCTACCGGACCCAGATGGACACCTCACCTGCCATCTTAATGCCTTCCAGTCTGCAGACCCCTCAGACCCAGGAGCAAAATGGGATTTTAGATTGGCTGAGGAAACTGCGTTTGCACAAATACTATCCCGTCTTTAAACAGCTTACAATGGAGAAGGTATGTTGGCTACTAAGCAGGCAATGTAGAATTTGCTTGTTTTCCCAGGTAACCTTTCTTCCGACCTCATTCCTAGAGGAAGTCAGTTGGGTTTCTAAGCTGTATGTGTTGTGGGAATCACAGTGCCTGGAATTTAACATCTGCAGATGCATGCCCTAAGTCCTGCATGTGCCCAGGAGGGTGGCAGTGGATTAGAACTTGAAGATTGCCTGCCGCTAAAGCAAAAGCTGGAACAGGATTGGTTGCAAACAAACAGCCTTTTTAGATAGTGTGTGGTCCTTACAAATTTGGTACTCTATGTGATGAGAAGGACATTATGTCTCCATCAGTCCTGCAATTGGTAGAAATAGTGAATTTTGGTGCCCACATCCCCCAACCCCCATCTTGGATGTCCTTCCATATAGGCCTGTGCATGTGCTGATGCTCAGCTCAGGAAGGCCAGTTGTACAAGGGGCCCAAACACTTTGGTCCCAGTAAGTGGCTCTCTGATGATCTGGCTAGATTTAGAGTCAAATAGCTAAAGGAAAAGATGAATTTTAGGGCTTTCAAGCAGTGCTACATAGAAATTATTTTTTACAATAGAAAGTTCAGATGAGCATTATTTCACTCTTAAATTCTGAAATTTCTTAAGTCTTGGTATCAATGATAAAACTAAATTAGAACTATACACGGTGTCTGAACATTGAGCTCCCTCTGTTGGATAAAATGACTTGGTGGCTTTTATCTAGGTAAAATTTCATTTCCAAAAATCTGCAATTGAACTTAGAAATTCAGCTTTTACTGCACAATAAAAAACAAATTTTAAGTATATTTGTAATAGTTTCAGTTTAGGATTCATAGATCTTAGAAACAATCGATTTTACTAACTCTGGTCATGATCAGCTTTAGAAGTTTTAATGTTATCAGTTAAAATGGTTACACTCACAAATCATGTCAAGGACTGTCTTGAGAGCCAGAACATCATTTGTCTGCTTGGTATAAGGCTGGGTTAGTTCTGATGGCCTCTGCTCTTCTGGATCACTTGCTGCCCAACAAAGTTGTGGTTGTCCCAGATATCAAGAAAAAAGAGCTGTTAAAAGAAGCTGTCCTCCTGTCTGCGGGCGGATAAATGCTTGCGTTTAAGGGGAGTGTCCCAGCGAGGACAGGGGCACTTGCACCGATTGCATCTTGTCATCGCCTTCCTGCACAGAATGGGTCTTCACCAAGCCCTTGTGAGGTGCCTGGTGCCCTTATAGACACAAAATGAGTGTCTTGTATTTTGAACTATGGATACCAAAACATTCAGCAAGTAAATGTTTTAGTTTTCCCAAGTCTTTTATTATCTGCTCTTTGGTCTGTTTGCATGTCCTAGAAATGGAATCAAAGTTCTTCGTTTTCAGAATCCTAATTCTCAATAATTTTGTAATTTATTTCTTCTATGGAAGTTTCTGAGCCTTACCGAAGAAGATCTAAATAAATTTGAATCCCTTACCATGGGAGCAAAGAAAAAACTCAAGACTCAACTGGAGCTGGAGAAGTAAGTGTGACATTGTGAAATGTCTGTTATTTTAGCTTCTGACCTGCTGAACAGATGCTAGGACTTAGAGCTTTGTTAACATATTAGTGATTGGATCACTTTTGACTGCTTAGCACATCTTAAGGCTTTTAAAATTCTGTGAATGTGGCCCTAGGAAAGGTTTGCTAGGAAAGGTTCCTCTAGTGAATCTGACTATTAGAATGTGATATTTTCCATCCTGGAGATTATTTAAATGAAAGTCACCTTTGTGAATATATGCACTTACGCAGAGTTTGTGAAACATGAGAAGGTTTTCAGCAAAATTTAAAACTTGCTTGTTTGCATGCTTTCTTATAACAGGGAGAAGTCAGAGAAACGGTGCCTGAACCCCTCAGCCCCACCCCCGGTCACCAGCAGTGGAGTGGCCCGTGTGCCCCCCACAAGCCATGTAGGGCCCGTGCAGAATGTCCGAAGCCCCCACGCTGCAGGTGGGTGAGAGCCGGGTCAGCTTTGACACGTGGAGTGCAGTCTGTTCCTTTTTATAGTCGTTAGACGTCATAATACACCCTTCTGCCATATATATCTTTTAGTATTTACAATTGCTATTCATTATTTTAGCTTTTGTAGTTTACCATAGGAAATTAGAAGGGTCATTTTGCTTAGAAGCTGGATACTGGTGAATTGCCTAAAGTTGTTTGGGCTAAAGAATTAGATCCAGAAACTACTACGGTGAGAAGGAAAGAGTAGGAATTATACAAAATAAATGAAAACCTCTCTCTTCCCCTAGGTGGAGCACAGAGGTCATGTTTAAGTCATTGCCTCAGAGGTTCCCTTTAAAAGTCTCCTCCATGCTTAACCACCCCCTTTCTGCTCTGGGACTTAAAACGTCAGTGATCTGATTTTTTAGCCACTATTCCCCTCCACCTCCTGCCTCTCCCTCTCATCAGAGAAAGGTTGAGGACCCCTGTATAAGTTGCTCTGTTGTTTTCTTTCTTTTTTCTTTTAATCCTCACCTGAGGACATGCTTTCATCAATTTTCACAGAGGGGAGGGAGAGAGAGAGAAATATCAATTGGTTGCCTCCCAAATGTGCCTCGACTAGGAATTAAACCCAAATCCTGGGTATGTGCCCTGACTGGGAATCGAACCCACAACCTTTCAGTGTACAGAACAACGCTCCAACCAACCAAGCCACACCAGCAGAAATGTCAAGAGTAATAGTAAATGAGGAAGGAAAAAATGCAGTGTATCTTCTAAGTGGTTATATAACTAAAAAGGCCTATGTCACCTCAACCTCATGAAACAGGTGTTTGTGGATGACTTCTTTTGCAGCACCATGCTGGTTTGGGAACCCTTTGTTCTCATTCTCTAGTGTTTGAGTAGAGGGAGGCATTAGAACATCTGACTGAGAGCATCGCTGTGTTTGCATCTGCCACATAACTCGCCATGACTTTTGGCAGTTTGTTCTCTAAGAATGTCAAGAGCTCTGTTGAATATGGAAATACCTGTACCTACCTTCTTGGGATTGATGTAAAGAAATCAGTGTGCGATAGGTTTGCACGGAGGTGGGTGAGGGCGGACCCCTGTTGGAGTTCTATAACGCATGGATTTGGGTGCCACCTTTGGACTTCACCTGTCCCTTCTCCACAGCACTGCGGGTGGAAGTGGAGCAGCCCCCTCACCAGACAGCCCGGGAAGGCAGCTCCTCAGAGTGCTCCAGTTCTTCCCCCAGCCCGATGGGGGTGCAGGCCCGGGAAGAAAGCTCAGACAGCGCTGAGGAGAATGACAGGCGTAAGGATGCCCAGCATGACTGGCGCGGTGCTGCCTCTGCCCTAGGCTGTGGGGCTGTGCTGACCTCTCTGTTTCCATCTAGGTGTGGACATGCACATGGAGGGTTCTGATAAGGAGAAGCCTGTCATGCTACTGAATCATTTCACTTCGAGTTCTGCCAGACCCACGGCCCAGGTTCTCCCTGTGCAGAACGAGGCAGGCTCCAACCCTTCAGGCCACCACCCTCTGCCTCCACAGATGATGACTGCAGCCTCGCACATTGCACCCATCAGAATGCTGAATTCTGTGCACAAATCAGAGAGGGGAGGCACGGACATGAAGCTCCTCTCGTCTTCTATGCACTCACTGCTGTCTCTAGAAGAAAGGAATAAAGTCTCTGGACCAAGAAGTGGAATCAAAGTGGACAAGAGTTTTGGCAATGCCATGATGGATGTGTTGCCCACGTCTGCCCCCCATCAGCCCATGCAGGTCCTCTCTGGACTTGCTGAGAGCAGCTCCGGGTCACCCACTATCTCCTTTGGTCCCCGCACCAAAGTTGTCCATGCGTCTGCACTGGACAGGGTGATGAAGCCAGCCCAGCAGCCGGCCCTGGTGGTGGAGACTAGCACTGCTGCCGTGGGAACATCCAGCACGGTCTTCCACGTGGCTCGGCCACCAATCAAACTTCTGGTGTCTTCATCTGTCCCTGCGGATTCTGTCATTTCTGGACAAACTTCCTGTTCTAATAACGTGCAGATCAGTGTGCCCCCTGCAATAATAAACCCCCGGACTGCTCTGTACACAGCCAACACCAAAGCTGCCTTCTCTGCAATGAGCAGTGTGCCTGTGGGCCCCCTGCAGGGCAGCTTCTGTGCGAACAGCAACACTGCCTCCTCCAGTAGCCACCCTTCCCCATCCTTCCCAAACATGGCCACTGTGCCCAGCTGCCCGGCCCCCAGCTCCAGCCCTGCGCTCTCCTCAGTCCCTGAAAGCAGTTTCTACAGCAGCAGCAGCAGCAGCAGTGGCAGCGGCTCCCCTGGGAACATTCCTGCCTCTGCTCAGAACCATCACCACCACCACCACCATCAGCAGCCGTCCGCGCCCCCGCAACCCTCACCTGGCCCGCCACCAGGCTGCGTCGTGTGCACATCCTGTGGATGCAGCGGGAGCTGTGGCTCTAGTGGCCTGACCGTCAGCTACGCCAACTATTTCCAGCACCCGTTCTCGGGGCCATCTGTCTTCCCCTTCCCCTTCCTGCCCTTCAGCCCTGTGTGTGGCAGCGGTTACGTGGGCACCCAGCAGTACGGCAACAGCGCCTTCCCGGTTGTGCACTCACCATATGGCAGCAGTGTGCCTGCCGAGCCCGTGCTGGGCGGCCAGTCCACTTTCACCGTCCCTCCCATGCAGAGCTTCATGGCAGGGGCAGCTGGTGTGTACCAGGCCCAGGGCTTGGTGGGCAGTAGCAATGGTTCCAGTCACAAAAAGAGCGGCAATCTCTCATGTTACAACTGTGGGGCCACCGGTCACCGTGCTCAGGACTGCAAGCAGCCGTCCATGGACTTCAATCGGCAAGGTAAAGGCGGGCCACAGCCGGTGAAGCTCCAGAGGCAGACCGGCTACACTGGCTAGCAGTGCAGCGCTGCCCAGAGAGGTGCAGGCGAAGGCTTGCTGTTGATGAAAATAATAGTAAATTTGCTTCTTTTTAAAGCAAAAAGTAATTTTTAAATGCTCTTTGCAAAAGCATGACATTTTTGGTAGGTTCTAAAGCCCCCAAAAGGTGGGTTATTTTGGTTCTAAGAGTGTCTTCATGATTTCATCAGACTTCTAGAGCATGTTGAGCTGGCAGTGGAGAGGGGCTCTGGCCTGATGGCTCCTTGGTTTCTTATTTCTTGCCATGTGACTGGGAAGCAAGTATCAGCAATTTAATGCCACCCCCAACCTTTAGCTGAAAGCCTAGGGCATATAGCTCAAGTTCAAATGCTGTGGGTAGAAGTCAGTATCCCCACTTCTGCTCTCCCCTCCAGGGTGCCATGGCTGTTGGTGTGTGTATGTGAGTGTGTGGTGGCATCCTCACTGCTCTACCATCTTCTGCCTTCCCCCCTTTCTCCCACTCACTCTCTTTTGTCTCCTTTAGTCAAATTCAGATGTATGGTTGATGTATTTATTACAGTGGATTTGTTCTTGCTGTTGGTTTTGGAAAGATGATTAAACTGGGCATTGGGAAAATTAGTCCCAGCTCTGTGACTATTCACTGTGCATTCTTAAAAGCCACTTGATCTCGATAGGTGTGAGGATTGCTCTAAACCTGTGATTTCCAGACCTTCCTGTGTATCTTAGTCACCTCGAGCAGCAGTCACCAACCTTTCGGACCTCACGGACCACCGGTTGGCAACTGCTGCTGCAAAGGTTTCCTTAAACCAGTGGTCACTAGCCTTTTGGTCCATTGGGCGACTGCTGACCTAGAGAACTGTAAGACAAACAGCTCAGACTCAGTAGGTCTGGTGGCAGGTGGGGCAACTGGGCTATAGCAACCCCTGTTGATAGAGATTGTGCTGCATGTCCTGATGCTGCGAGCCCAGAGCACGGGGCCCAGTCCCCGGAGGACGCATGTCCCGAGAGGATGCATGCTGGATGGCCAACCAGCTGTGTGCTGTTGGAGTCCCAGAAAAAAGCACTCCTAAAAAGAATCAAGGAATGGATTGGTAACTTCAGTCATTTCACCCCTTGTCGGATTTTTAGAAAACTAGTAAATTTGCTTCAATTGTGGGGTGGAAGAGGGGGGTTGGGCAGTGGTTAGAACAGGTGGTCTAGATTCCCAGCACCTGAATTTTGACCAGTGACTCTGGAAATAACTTTGGACAGATCAGCTGTTTTTAGTAATTCTACAGTGATTCAAATTTGATCTCTTTTTTTCCCTCTCTCTAGGTACTTTTAGGTTGAAATATGCCCCTCCAGCAGAAAGTCTGGACTCCACAGATTGATATTTTTCTCTGGCAACAGAACACTATTAAGCCATGGAGACATAAGGAAAATTAAATACAAAACTGAGAAGTCTAGTTGCTGTTGAGCTTAATATTTTTAATCCAAAGGTGCTTTACTTTATTAGACTGGATAGAAAACCTAGCATAGGAGTGCATCAAACTCAGTTTTATTGCCAAAATCCTAGATTGGAGCTTGATGTCAGGACTTGCCTAGTGGGTATCTCCACAGCAGGTGAAATTGGCCACCTCCACCCTTGATGGCAATGCAGAGGCCTCCCGTCTCTGGAAGAGCATTGCTGTCACTGGTCCTTCTAGGCTCACACGTAATTCCAGGGCAGCTACGCGAGATCGGAATCGAGAACTGAAGGTTGGAGTTCTCCAAGTGGAGTTCCACCAGTCGGACTCTTGACACCCCTGGGTGAGGGAAAATGTCACCTTTGTTTTGTTTTGTTTTGTTCCTAAAGTGGTTAGGCACTAATTTCTGGGCTTTTTAGGGATTGCACTACAGAAGAATGTAAACTGATGTCAATCTCTGCAGTTCTGCAGACAAACTCCCTGAGAGCAGTCAGTGCAAGATATTCAGAGAATCTGTCTTTAAAGAGTTGGCACCAGCAGGCTAGTCACTTTGTACACAACAGAGATCTTAGTATTTACTTCCCTCCGTAAAACACTTTGTAGCAGTTTCAGGTTTTTAATTTTTTCTGCAAATAAATTTAAACTACATTATTAAGTAGAAATAGTTACTTGCAACAACATAATTTCTAAGGGTCCAAGTCCCAGAAAATCCCTAGTTGTCAAAGCTTTGAGAATATCTTCTTTATCAGTCCTTCCATAGCTTTGAGGCCTGTCATCTTCCACCACAAAGGAACTCTTGCAGACACACAGTAACAGCATGGCCTTTGTGAGTTGGCTCTAACAGATTCTGTCTATCCTTAGCAAAGTTTTCAAGTTTTTTAAAATCTCACATAGCCTTCTCGAGGCTTACTGTTAACAGATTCACACTTGAGACACACATTTCAATAATACAGTCCTGTAATTTATGAGCAAAAGATTTGAAATTTTCTCCTGTTGACTTATTTTGTATTAGTTCTGTTAAAAACCTGGAAGGCTACACTAGAAAATAATAAGATTCTAAAAGAGATCACACCAACAGGACAGAGCTACAGGATCTGCAGAAGTCTAGTTTTATTGAGGTGGGAAATAAAGTCCTCACCACACAGTTCTCAATTTCACCCTATTGCAATGAGAGCTTTTTGATCTGAAATTTAGGAACTTAAGTCTTCAAGTCTAAAGGGAATTTTCTGCTCAAATATTATTTTGAATGCTAACGCCTTCAGTATTAAAATATTAATCAGGAAGGCCTTACCCAGGGATTTTTGCAGTTGAATATTTATTTAAAAAGAGAAAACATAATATTCAGAACATTCTTAAAATGGGACAATCAGCCTCAAACAAAATTGATGTAAATAAAAAGAATACTCTAGAATTTGAGACATTGTGACGTGAGGTTTCAAATTTTGAGATCAGTTTCCTGGCTTCCTGGAAACTAAAGCAGAAAGTTGTTACATTTTCTTTTTTTTTTTATGGAAGGCTTTTAGTAGAGTTTTTTAGAGTTTTATTTTAGTAGAGTTTTATTTCTATGCAATGCAGAATTGACAGACCTCTGTATTCTTATATCTCTTCCTGGTACACAGTATTATTACATACAGTTTTTAAGCAAAGCTGATGCTTACAACAGTTTTTTGGGGGAATGTTACATTGATCTCTTAAATTATAAACACTACAAAAATGTCAAAATAATGAGAACTGACACAACTTTGCCTTAAAGAATATTAGACTGGAACTTGTCATGTTATGTTAAAGGAAGACTTAGAGTGTTCATTGATGTTTACGATTTTAATATTTCTGAAGGCCATTACAGTGGCCTGGATATGTGCTGAAAGCCAAACTTTTAAATTTTTTGGTTTTTTAAACAAAGAAATATTTTAAATAAATCCTATTTCAACACAGTGAAATTGTGGAAAACTGACTCATAACAAAAGAAAAAAAATCATATTTAGGTTTGCTTTAATGGTCAGTATTGGAAATGAAAGTGTCTTTTGTCACCCTTATAACTATTTTGGTAAATATTAGAGGTTAGCATTAAATACAACAAAAAATTAAAACAAACTTTGAAGTATGACCTTCAAATTGAGGTAAATAAGTTCAGACATTGTGTGGCTGTGTTCCAGTCATCAAAGGTCTTAGAAAAATTCCCAGTTTCTTTGAAAGTATGTGTGTGGTGTGACATTTCCAATGAGGTCATTCCAAGTTGAGAATTGTAAAATGTAAGTATGAGGTACACAGGCCACAAAGCTGCTGATCCATCAGATCTCTTCCCAAGTGAATCGCATACTTGGCCTTGCTATATTTGCTAGCAGCATTATCTCATGAATTTCTCTCCGAAGGCAACCAAAGTCAGTAGGCCTAAAAGAGCATTTTGCATTTCCTCAGAAGATGTCCTCACGTTAGAAACACAGATCAGACTGATCCTTTCAACTACTTAGTCGTTTTCCTGAAATCGTGGCTGTTTCCAAGTGCTGTGGCAACCAGGTAGGTGTGGCACCAGCCACTTTGCTTTATGTACTCTGTCATATATTAAAGTTTCTAACCCCATTTTTATCTTCAAGAATGGGGAAAGTAGAATGTACAGATCAAAGTAGAATACAATGTTGGGATGAAACAACTATTTCATCTTTTTTTTAAAAGCAAAACTGTCAATTTTCTACCTTATTTTCTAATTTTTGTTTCATGGTCATACTGAAAATAGGAAAATGTGTAAACATTAAAACTCCTAATTGTTAAAGAGCACTGAGGAAATGGGAGCTAGCACTTCTAATAAACAAATTTATTTTTTGAAAGCCGGTATGTGATTGGGTATTTAAAAAAACCAGCATTATCTATATAATCTCCAAAAGATTACAGGAGTCAGCTTGTTAATATAGTAGTTCGTAGGTTGAGTATTTTAATTCACTATATTTAGAATTCTGTAAGTCCTTTATCACAAGAAGTCAACATAGTTAGTTTACACTACACATTATGTATGGAGGCGCAGTAGCAGTGGTAGTAACTTTGCCTGACGTCACACCGCTGTAATGTGTTCCCTATTTGAGCACAGGCTGACTGAGGCTTGCACTCATTCACTCACTCCAGTGTCTCTAGTGAGCACTTGACAAGCGGGAATTGGGTTGCACCCTTCCCTCTTCACTCCCTATCATTTTGTCACTCCTCCTCCTTTCATGGCGGTTTATTTGATGCCTTGCTAGTTTTACTGATGGTGTTACCCATAGAAGAGTCTTAAAGGTTGTAAGGGAAACCATGTCTCTGCTCAGCTTGACCCCCCATCTCAGAGGAAGGGCCTGTGGAACCTGATCCCATTGGCCATCCTTTCCAAAGTACAGATGACTCCCAAAGAATGAGTCAGGTGACATTTAAAGCCATGGGTTCTGAAGAGGCTCAATTATTGACAAGTCCCAAGGTTATGAAAGAAAGTATCTCTAATCTACATTCACAAAACTAAATACTGTGCTGGTTGAGGCCAAAGGTCAATGTTACTACAGTTAGTGGAGGGAGGGGCATGCCGGTCGGGTATTATAACAAGCCCCTCACATGGGTAAGTTTTTACATGCACAAAGACAAAGGCTTTGGTACTGAAACTGAAGACCTCGTATACTTAAGAATCTTCACAGCTTCTATTGAACATATTTTCTTTTTAGGAATGAAGGAAAAGTCTCCCATTTTTGAGCCATTCTTTTGTCAGTTCTACAAAATTGCATGTAACTTTATAAATATTTTTTAAAAATATAGTTTTGTAAATATTTAATATTCTGCTAATTTGATTTTGAATTGTAAATGTCAAGTATTGTTTTTGGGGTTTTTATGTTTTATTATACTTTGTTAAAAAGGAAAAATTGTACATTTTTAGAATGTTTTTATGAGTAAATTTAATGTACTGAAAATAAAAAAATGAAAATAAAAATTGTTTCATTTTAGTAGGTCTTTGCCTCAAATATGAAGCACACATCTTTTCATATAATTCACAATTCTTGATCTCTAAACTAGGGAGTCAATCCTTTCTGCCTTCCCAGCTTTACAAAAGGAATACTGTCTTAAACCTGTTTCTGTCAAGGTTCCCAGGTTTTTAACAAATGTCCTTGATATGGACAGAAATGTGAATTGATTGGGGTATAAAGATGGTTTCATAACAATCAAGGTAGGTGTTAATAGATCTAAGCTTCTTTAAACATTTCCAAATGCATGGTGAATGTGCCCTCCCATCTTAAGCTCTGTCCTCTGGATTTGGCAGTGAGTATGCCTAGGACTGCATTTTTGTCATGAGCAGTGCCAAGCACTAGAGGGAGAATTCTGGTGCTTTTCCCCCATAAAGGTCCGTAAGGCCTCTTGGTTTTTTCAGGCTACTGGTTAGGTAAGTAAATGAGACACAGCTGGCAGCCCAACATGGAGCACTTGCTCCTCTTTTGGAGATGCGGAATGTGCACATCTGCTGAACAAGAAACTCAGGGAAGCAGGGTATTTCCTCAACCTGCTCCCTGTATTCTTCCACAAACAGTGCAGTGCCTACTTGAACTTGAGTTGGGTCCAGGTCTAGTTTTCCAAATGAGTAACACTGGCCCACTACTTGGCTGGTGTTTGCATTATATCTTTACCTGATGCGGCTCCCCAGTAAACTAAGGTACTATGAGTCATGCCATCTTGACTGCACATACACATATTCCATACCTTTGTGTTTATTTTACTTTGTTCATTCAGAGCAATATGTTTTCAAGTGATTATTCCCACAAAACACCTACGTCCCACATCCATCCTCCTCCTACTTTGTGGCATACACGTTTTCAGTATAGTTTTGTAAGGACAAGACCAAGTGGCAGAACCTTGACCACAGTGAAGATGCCCCTGACAGGAGACCTTCAGAGATGTCACGCCACCCAACTGCTCCCCCAGCCCAGCAAAACCAGCCTGATGCTTCTTGTTAGGAAGGATACTGTTTGGCTTTGGCTAGTACAGACAGTATGCAGGACTGCAAGTCTCAAACACTGGTCCATTAAACTGAGCTTTAATGACAGTTTTTAGTTGTGTCTTTATTCACCTTAGTTCATTTATAAATTGTACTTGTTTTAAAGATCCTATAAATATAGAGTGGGACTAACATGGGATATGTTGCCCCTCTCAGCATGGTATTGTTTTTTAAAAAGCAGAATTTCTTATAGGAATCTTATTGATCACACAGTAGTTACAAGAATGTCAGATATAGTGACATACAATCTAAACAAGACAGGCCAATTAAGAATGTACATAATGTAAAAATATACATATTAAAAGTTAGCCATGTAGACAGACGCATGCAGCGGTAGGAGTAGGTGATAGAGTTTGGGGGTGAGGGCCCAACACAGTAATATTGCCTAATCCCAACATTATAGTAAATTTCCACTAACTGATACAAGTATTCCATACACATCTAAATACACAAAGGCAAATCATGACCTGCTACATAAAGTCTAAAAGTGGTCTGTGATCTTTTTTGTGATATTTCCATGAAAATAGTAAATAATCATGCAGATAGTAGGAAGTATTGGTTATTCTGGTTGGAGTTGGGAAATGTTTAACTTTGGACATTAATATCTGTGAAGAGAATGTATGTCCTTTTACTGCTTTCTTCACAACTGACATGCGCTTAGAGTGGGGGAATTTCAGTGGTTGTTTGACCTAAGTGATAACTGAAATACCCTTTTAAAATGTGGCAACTTTTTAACAACATATTTTAGTCACACTTAACATAAAACATGAATCATCTGCAGGATTCTGTAATTTCTACCACTATCCTAAAGAATGAAACTGATACAAGTGCTTGTTTATTTACCAAAGCAGGCACTATTTTGAGCTCTTTGATCAGAGAATATCCAAAACAGAAGAAATGTCACTTTTTTCCTCTGGGCCTTTTGAGAAACTTGACCAAAATAAATCATTCAAGGTTTCCACTTAGCAGTGGTGTTATCATGTATGTTACTGTTTGGAGAACAAACAAGAACTTCCTAACACTGCAAGAGCGTTGCCTTGGGTATAGTTGATAGGAATCAGGAACCTTTAACACCAGTTCACAGTTTCCTTATACACCTCCATTTAGCCTGCTTTTTGCAGACTATTATGGCAAATGTGTTTTGGGGGCTATGCTTGAGATTTCTCTAGTTGGATAGAAACCCTTCAATTAAAAGTTGGCAGGTTCTGACTTACTGTCTCTGAATGCTCAAAATGCAAGTTCCTCTTGGGGAAAAAACATTAAAATAACTTGAAGATCTATTTTATTGGTAACTTAGAATGCAAAGTATTTTATTTTTAAACTTTAAAACAAGACAGCCTAGGTTAAATAATATAGTTTTCCAAAGCTGAATGTGCTCACTTGGAGCTCAGTTTTTCTGCTTAAAGTACAAAAACAACTTTCTAAAACTCCTAGGCAAGACACTACTGTTTTGATGATCTGTGATTTAGATGAACTGATCCAATCTCGGTAACATCCCCTTTCCCCCCATTGGTAAGGGTTTAAAAAATTCTAGAACAGATGCATTTTTCTAGTCTTACACTGACAATTTCATTCCAAATGTCTCCTGAGAGGCATATACCATATACAGGAATCCATCTTCATCCTTCTCACTTTCATACACTTCCGATATCGGTGTGGACACACTCACCATGCTGTGCCCATTCACCAACAGGAAGAAGGCTTGATTAGCGTTGAGTTGTAAGCGCCTTCTATTGAAAGAAAATGTGAAGAAATATTGATACATCAATAAGTAGGGAACATATGTAAAAATATCACCCACTAATTGATTTTAAAAGTATGAAGATTTTGTAAATGCTGCTTCTGGCAAAATTAACTGTATACCTCATCAATGAAGACTAGTATTTCTTCTCACAAAGCACAAGACATTTTCTATGGTTATATTCATGATCAATATTAGTGATAATCCTTAATAAGGATTAATAAATTACTACCTTGAGTTTTAAACTACTATGCTGTCTGAAGAGTGTCAGTGTCTAAAATGTGTGAAAAATAGTTCAAAATATTTACAAACTAAGACCTAAGCTGGTACAATTTATTACCACTATACCAAATCTGAATTCTTTTACTAATTTTGCTACACAAACCTTGTAACTTTTCTGATTAAAGGACACCTACACTAGATGTTATGAAAGGATCAGAAGGGACATGAGATCTAGCAGATAAGAAATATAAAAAACTAAGAAATGAAACATCTTAGGGTTTTATGAAGCTTGCATAATTTTAATCAGAACTAAAGATTTATCTGTAAGTGTGATAAAGAATAAGAACATAAGCCCAGCTGGTGTGGCTTAGTGGTTGAGCATCAACCCATGAACCAGGAGGTCAGAGTTCTTCTATTCCCATCAGGACATGCCCCGGTTGTGCGCTCGGTCCCCAGCAGGGGACGTGCAGGAGGAAGCCCGTCAATGATTCTCTCTCATCATTGATGTTTCACTCTTTGAAATCAATAAAAACATATTTTTTAAAAAAAGAATAAGTTAAGCCCCACTGGTGTGGCTTGGTTGGAGGATCAGGACGTCCCCTACACCAACAGGTGGTGGGTTCACCCTAGCTGGCATGGCTCAGTGGATAGAGCGTCAGCCTGCGAACCAAAGGGTCCCGGGTTCGATTATGGTCAAGGGCATGTACCTTGGTTGCAGGCTGCTCCGTCCCGGGCCATGGTCAAGGCTTGTGCAGGAAGCAACCAATTGATGTGTTTCTCTCACATCAATGCTTCTCTTTCTCTCTCTTCCACTCTCCCTAAAAATCAACGGAAAAATATCCTCAGGTGAGGATTATAACAACAAAAAGGTGGTAGGTTCGATTCCCAATTGGGGCACATACGCAGATTTTTGGGTTCAGTCCTGGTGGGGCACACTCCAGTGGCAACCTATCAATGTTTCTCTCACATTAATGTTTCTCTTTCTCTCCTTCCTTTCCCCCACCTCCTCTCTTAAGATCAATAAAAAATAAAAAATAAATGAGAAGTTACCTAAAGAAATAAAACAACAAAAAGGTGATTACCTAATTATCTTGATGAGTTCACTCATGTTGACATGATCAGGTACAAGAAACTTGGTTTTATCCAGGACAGGAAGCTGCTTCTCCCCCTTGTATCGTTCTATTATCACCTAGAAATGAAGCCAGAAGTGTGATTTTAAAATAGTCACTAAGGGAGAAAAATAAAATACTTCCTATGTTGTAACTGGCACATTTGTTAGTTTTCCATAGCTCTCTCTCTTATAAAATGGTACACAAGAGACAAAGTAGCTGCCTCCAGGGGGGTGAGCAGGGTGGAGGAAGAAACTGCTAAGTATTTGGTTATTTGGAACCATGAAAATATACTACCTAGTCAGAAAAAGACCCTAAGTTTCAGAACAGAGAGGCTGGTAGCAACTTAAGTGTAAAGATATGAATCTGTCTGTACCAATTTTAATACCACCATTTCCTGTGGCATGGCAGGAACCTTAATAAAAGTGTTAAGGTGGTTTTCTTAAAAATATTTTTTTATTGATTTCAGAGAGAGAGAGGGAGAGAAACATCAATGATGAAACAATCACTGATGGCTCCCTCCTGCATGCACCACACTGGGGGCTCAAGCCTGCAATCTGGACATGTGTCCTGACCAGGAATCGAACTGTGACCTCCTGGTTCATAGGTCAATGCTCAACCACAGAGCCACACCAGCTGGGCTAGACTGTTTTTTTTATACTAGAGACATGTTTCTCTATTTGACATGAAAATAATCCTAAGTATGGGAGTTGGGGGGGGGGGGCGCACGCACAATGGTAAGATATGTACACGTATAATACTTTAATTAAAAAAATGGGAAAAAAAATTTGATAAGTAGAGGCCAAATCTTCAATTTGTTACTTGAAGATTTCTTTCATTTTGATAAAATATTATTGCTATTTCTTTAATAAGTATTAAAGTCAAGGATCTTGAAATATGCAGGAAACAAAAATGGTTTCACATTATGAACTGAAATAAATCCATTAGTTCCTTCCCATACTTCCTTTCTGTAGAGGAAAAAAAAAAGTGAAGCTGTCATCACCTTCCTTGTTAAAATGACGAGTTGATCTATGGCTGTGTGTTCAGAACATGATATCCACAAGGAAGAATCAGTGGATAGACTATACCTGCCTAGGTTTAAGTGGTAGAAGAAATCAGAGCCAATATAGAAATCATAGATTCTTGGCCCAGAAAGAAGTAAGGAATGAGAAGAAAATATTCAAGATCTTATTTGTTAAATGAACACACCGCAGTCTGGAAAATGCTAGATAAGATGACTTTGGGTACCTTCTGCTTTCACCTGCTGAGTCTGGTCTGCTTGGGGAGAAGCTGTTTTAGCTGCTTCTATTCACTATTTGGTGGTGCTATCCATAAAAATTCAATCACCTAAAATGATTGTTTTACTTTTCAGTTATTTCTTTAAATTTTTCCTTTAACTCTTCTAATTGGGGAGACCAGATGCATAACTCAGATTAAGGCATTTTATTAGATCTGAGAGTACCTTCTCAAAATTTCACTTAATGGTAAGGGCTATGGACAGGAGCACAGAAAAAAAAAAGTCACCACTGGGGAATGAAGACTGGAGGACCAGGGAACTGCCTGTGCCGTGTCCATCCATCCACCCATCATATTCTCAACATGCGAGTGGCTGTTGAGTCTGCTTCTCAAACTTGTGCAGTGTGTCACAAACACATACATGGAAGTACAAATATGTGATTTCTGCAAAAAACCTGAAACTACTAACAAAAAAGATGACTTTTAATGTACACAGATATTCACATTTCAAAAGGATTCTGTAGAACTAATTCTGGCAGACATTTGGGCTGGCTATTTGTTTCCAAGGGGTAGCACCTGTTAGTAAATAAACATAGGCACTTAAAAGTAAAAAAACAAAACAACAACAACCAAAAAAAAACACTTAAAATTAAGGTAATTCCCCAGAAGGCTCACCGCTAAGCCATATGTTAACCCCAAGTACAAGGACGTATTATTGTGAAAGTTCCAGCCAGTCCAACCAGAACATGTCTTTTACTATAGAATCCTACAGGTGTGAAACTGCTGAGCAGACCCATCTTATTATCTTTTCTTTACACTTCACAATCCTCTCACCCCCACAATGGATCTTTCATTTTCTTTTCCCTACTTTGGTATCAGATGACCAGTCAGAAAGCCAAACATGAAAGCTTCTACAGAATTTAGCAGTGGAGTTTCTTTTTTTTTCTTTTTTAATCCTCACCCGAGGACATATTTTTTTTTTCCCCCATTGAAGAGAAGAGGGAGGGAAAGGGGAAAAGAGAGATAGACAGACAGACATGGATTGGTTGCCTCCTGCACACGCCCCCAAACAGAACCAGGGATTGAACTTGCAACTCAGGTACATGCCCTTAACTGGGAACTGAACCCGTGACCCTTCGGTGTGCGGGCTGACACTCTTAACCACTTAGCAACACTGGCCAGGGATGCATTCATTATTAACCACTGAAACATACATAGGTATCTGAAACTACCTACAGGGATTTTGGTCGGATGCTGCTCTCGGATAAGCCGGACATCTTCTACTCTTTGTTCTGCAATGAAAAGAGATATAGGCATTATTAAGGACACTAATGCAGCTTGTTTCCTGCATTTTTGCTGGTTGAGTTCTATATCTGAATTCAGCTATCTTTATCTGTGGCAGAGCAAAACAGTAGACGCATCTTTCTAGAATTGAAAGAAACCAAGCACTAACACTTCATATCTGGCAAAGGTTGGTATGTGAGGCCAAGGGCATTTATATGGAAACCAATATGCAATTAATTACATGGTTCTATCAGGAGTTATAAGACCAGAGAGAGAAAAGAATGCCCTATTTGAGTTTAAATAGTTCTGTTCAGTGCCCCAAATAAAGTCTACTGTTGAATACTTTTTTGAGAATATCTCTGTATTCTCCCCCTTAATATAATCACTTATTTATATTTTCAACTATTGTATCAGGCCAGTGGTCGGCAAACTCATTAGTCAACAGAGCCACAGTTTGCTGACCACTGTATTAGGCTGTCTGTGGAATATAGGAAAAAAAAAAACAAGCCAAGTCCAGTTCTCAATAAGGTGACAATATAATTGGAGGGACATGTAATATATAAAGCAATACATAAACATATGATTAAGATGGCATTAATTAAAACCTAACAAAAGTTAATAAAATCACCTTGATTTACTATGGTAGGATTCATTCTCATGGTATGTATTTGCAAATACATGATCAATGTAATGAACTTGCTGAGAAAGTGCTTATACTAGTAGCTCCAGAAAAAAAAGTGATAGATCCTCCCTTCCCCCAAATGATGGACAAAGAATGACGTAAACTCCATTCCTGAACACCTAACCAGGCACCTTATATGGACTAAACATTGAACCACCAATCAGCACCTGCCAAATATCCTGAACCCCGATTTCTAAAGTCCCTAATTGTGTGCCTTATATGGAACCACCAATCAGCGTGTGCCAAGAAGCCCCATCCCTTCCGTTTCCTCCCCTCAAAAGGTGCCTCCATCCCCGCACGTGCGCTCTTTTCCATCTGGAATATAGCCCGGCAGGGTCTTCTCCTCTAATAAAGCCTGTGTCCTGGACTCCGGCCCTCTGTTTCATCTATCAAAAAGATGCTATGACCTATATAAATATGAATTTATTTTAACATCACTGCCATTTTGGTTTGGATTTTTTTTTTAATTATTCTCCATAAAAACTATTGAATTCCCATATTCAAATATGAATATAAGTTCTATTTCTATTTTCCCATCCAACATGTCTAAGTCAGCTCTAAAGATAAACTACCAAATAAAAACATATTTGCCCCCAGTCTGTGTGGCTCAGTGGTTGAGCATCAACCTATGAACCAGAAGGTCACTGTTCGATTCCCAGTCAGAGTTGCAGGCTCGATCCCCAGTGTGGGGCATGCAGGAGACAGCCGATCAATGATTCTCTCTCATCGTTGATGTTTCTATTTCTCACTCCCTCTCCCTTCCTCTCGGAAATCAATAAAAACATATTTCAAAAAAAAATATTTGCTATAGACAAAGACGACTGCAAACTTATTGATTCTTCCCAGTGCATATTCTTATTCAATACCTGAGGATAAACATAAATTTAGCTATTATTAATAGTAAATTTAACCTATTGGTTTTCACCTGTGACACTGTGACTTATAACAAGAAATATATATTTGGTCCTGGCACAGAGCTCCCAAAACCCTTAGATTTCCCTATATGAGTGATAAAGATCTTTCTTTATTCATAATAAGCCCCTTTCAACCACACCTGAGTTTATGTTAATGAGGTGATTTTGAAAAGCCTTTAAGGATGGGGGCTGGTTGCCAGGGGACCAAGAAAGATTAGAGGGTCCAAACATTCAGCCTCACTCCCTGACCACCTGGAAAAGAGAGGCGGTCAGCTGGTCAGAAGCACAGGTAACAACCTGCACTTGCAATTAGTCGTTGAAGTATTGGTGAGGAAGGGGCAGTCTTGCGGGACTGAGTCCTTAACTTGTTGGATCTGAGGCTATCACCAGGGATAGTGTTAGAATTGAGGTAAATTGTAGGACACCCAGCTGAACTGCTTGATGTGTGGGAAACCCACATGTCTGGTGTCAGAAGTAAAGTAGTTAGTAGGATACCGAGAATAGAGGAGATATACAGGAGGAGGAGTCTAAAACCTGTGACTCTCCCATCCAAGAAAAGGTACTCTACCATCCAGACTTAGTATCAGCTCTCTTCACAACAAAAATCTCCATATTGTCAGGGTAAACTATTTCAGAGGCTAGGGGAAATCAGAATTTAATTAATTCTAGCAAGTGGATGATAACTAATATACATGGGAATGTATTCCTTATTTAAAAACTTGTCCTAATGAATCTAAAAAGTAAATGAAAACATTTAGGCATAGCCCAGCTGGCGTGCTTGAGCACTGACCTATGAACCAGAAGGTTATGGTTCAATTCCCACTCAGGGCATATGCCCAGGTTGTGGGCTCGATCCCCAGTGGGGGGAAGAGGTGGGCATGCAGAAGACAGCCAGTCAATGATTCTCATAATTGATGTTTCTATCTCTCTGAAATTAATTAAAAAACAAACAAACATATTTGCCCTAGCTGGTTTGGCTCCATGGATAGAGTGTCAGCCTGCAGACTGAAGGGTCCCGGGTTCAATTCCAGTCAAGGGCACATGCCTGAGTTGCGGGCTCGATCCCCAGTAGGGGGCATGCAGGAGGTAGCCTATCAATGATTCTCTCTTGTCATTGATATTTCTATCTCTCTCTCCCTCTCTGAAATCAATAAAAAATACATATTAAAAAACACACATATTTAAGCAAGCAAACCAACAAAAAACATTTAGGCATAAGGGAAGATTTTTTTACACAAGGAAACTGATTTTGGTAAATGAAGAAAGAAAATCAAAATAGGTTCTAAATGAGAGGCTTCAAAATCAGAAACTATAGTGTCAAAAGTTTTCGTTATTTTGATTTATTCCCAAAATATGGCCATAAAAGGAAGACAAAAAATGATTCTTTTCATTAAAGACAAGTGACTTCTTTAAGGTGAAAAGAGTAGCATAGGAATGTCTTTAGTGTCTTGGCCAGGTGCCAGAAGCAACTGAGTAAATATGGTATATGCTGATACCTCACTCTTAATGATTTGAGAGAGGAAGAGAGAGAAACATCGATGTGAGAGAGAAACACCCATCGGTGGCTTCCCGTCCACCCCCTACTGGGAATGAAGCCCACAACCTGGGCATATGCATGCCCTGACCAAGATTCAAACCAACGACCTCTTGGTGCATGGGACTACGCTCAACAAACTGAGCCACAAGGCCCAGGGCAATAACTCACTTTTTAAAGTTATCTTCAGAGGTGAAGAGTACATTTGACAGGAGCATACCAACAACACAGATCAAAAATTCCTTTAACTCAGTTATTTTCTCAGTGCTATAATCTGTTTATTTGTCAGACTGCCCCTGGCAGTCAGGGACCCACCTCTAGTCATCTCTGTATTCCCCCAGGGCTCAAGCTTGTACACAGAAGATAGCTAACAAATAAAAAACTGTAAAATGGAAATACTGCTCCAAATGCACATCAAGATGCACTTCCCCAGCCCTAACTGGTTTGGCTCAGTGGATAGAGCGTCAGCCTATAGACTCAAGGGTCCCAGGTTCGATTCCGGTCAAGGGCATATACCTTGGTTGTGGGCACATTCCCAGTAGGGAGTGTGCAGGAGGCAGCTGACCGATAATTTCTCTCTCAGCGATGTTTCTAACTCTATCCCTCTCCTTTCCTCTCTGTAAAAAAATCAATAAAATATAATTTAAAAAAAAAAAAGATGCATTTCCCCAGATTCCTTGCCCCCCTGTCTCTAAGAATCCTCACAAGCCTTACAAACAGATAAAAATGGAGGACAGGAGTCTAAGGCACCTTATTTTACCAACATATCACTTGCAAAGTTGCTTTAAAATTCCCCAGAGCATTTAAAGTAAAACTTCTCTTACATTTTCCAGGATTAATTTCACTGAGCAAAATGGAAGCATAGTAAGTATTTTCCCAATCTGTTTATAAATCATAAACATAATATCCAACCCATCGTGGAATGCTACCCAGGTTTTGGCATTAATCTCTCTCCAGTTCTACCTATTAGAGTTGTTGAAGCTATTTTAGACCAACACAAACTTCCCCTGAGACATGCAAACTGTTTATTTTTTAATATTTATTTCTTTAAAAGAGTTTTTGTTCACTTTTAGAAAGAGAAGGGGGAGGGAAAGAGAAATATGGATGTCAAAGCAAAACATCAACTGGCTGCCTTTTGCACACCCCTTACCAGGGATTGAGCCCACAACCTAGGTATGCGCCCTGATCTAGAATCCAAGTGGCAACCTTTCAGTGCACAAGACGACCCCCAACTGAGACACACCAGCCAGGGCCAAGCCCTTTGATTATTAATGGAAAGCTTAAGACCTACATTCATCATTGAATCTCAGCAGAACAGTGTCTGGGAAACAGTTTTGATATTAAATAAACTGGCCAACTCCAGAAGAAAATGGAGTGAAACTATTACATTTGAGAAGACTGAATCCAAAATTGTTTGGTCAAATACAACTTTTCAAATTTATTATATTTTTCAAAACATCTGCAAGGATTAACCATGCATCTCGACTCAGTGTTGATCCACTTCATGTAATGGAAATGATGGCTACCTACCCAGAGGATGGAAGAAAATCAACTCGAAAGTTTAAAAGGACAAGTCCAGACTCTGCCACTAGGTGGACCATGTTCTTCACCTCTCTGGGCCCCGCCCAGTTTCTTTACCTACAAAAGGGATTGTTTGGGGTGGGCCCTAAGGTCCATTTCAACCCTCTCAATCATAGTATAAGACATCAACAGAGCTATATTCAATTTTAAACTAACTTAAACTCACTCACTTGGAAAGACAAAACTGCTCAAGCTAACTAGGGCTGTTCTTAGATTCTACAGTATAGAGCAGTGGTGGGCAAACTCATTAGTCAACAAAGCGACCACGGGTATAGAGGTTCTCGCCAAAGAATTAATTCCCCTCATTTACTGTGCTACAAATCTCTGAAAACTTAATTATCAGTGCTGTTATGAAAGTCAGGAGCAAAGAAAGGTAATAGTCATTAAGAGATATTTGATACTTTTCTGCAAAATGACTATTAAAGAGATCTTAGAAAAGGGGGTGGGGAGGAAAGGTGAGGTAAGGGGAAAGCACAGATACAATATAGAGTGGGCAAAAGTAGGTTTACACTTGTTTATGAAAAATGGCATGTTGATTATTACAATAGCTTTATTAATACAAAATAATGTCGTAACGGCACAGTAAACCTACTTTTGCCCACCTTGTATGTAAGATACATTATTGGCAAGGGGTTAAGGGGAGGGGCATTCCTGCTTGTTTACTTCCAGAGTCACAGGTTCCAGGTGAAATCCTTCCAATTAATTAGAACTTCTCCAAAATAACCTAAAAATCCTTTAAGCAGAGGAAAGTATAGTTTCAGTCATGAGAAAATGGGCATCTTTCCCACACAAATGCCCCCAGTTAACTTTCAAATGGCAGAGTCAGTGAGGATGGAAGCCAGATACTGCAAATTTGCTTTAAATGCCATTCTCAGGGTTGCAAAAAAGCTAAATAACAGGAGTTCACTAAGGTCTCTAAAGGGAAAATTTCTAATTAAAAAGGCACCTGTAAGTCTTCTTAACCAACAAACTACCTAAGGAGTTGTCTGAAGATATGCGCAGCAGGCCAAGATGAATTTTATTTACTGAAACTTTTCAGGCACAAGAAATCAAATACTTATCAATCCTGAGATCTAGAAAACCATATCCAAGCTCAAATGAATGCTAACCTCTTTTCAGACTCCAGAAATCTAGACAAAGGTTATCTATCGCTGCTTAAGACGGTAAAGATTACCGCAGGACCTTCTCTGTGCAGTGGAAGGACCTGGTGCTTCCCTCCTCTACCTGTCCTCCCCGAGCTGCCATAAACAAGTCCTACAGACATCCACGGAGGCCACGTTACGTTGTTATTGCAGAATTTTCTTGCTTAAGAGCACTAATCACTTCCTTCTCATCATTTTTGTGGAGCAGTAATTATTATGTTACTTTCAATTTCAACCAAATACCAGAAAGCCTAAGTTGGGTTTCTAGTCTTAAGTGAGAGAGAACTGATTTGATTTACTGCTGGTATGAAAGTAAGAGTGCAGTGGCAAGCCAAGAGGAAAAGCCACCCACCCTAGCTCTACTGCCACAAGCAGATCACGATGTCCCGCCCGGCAAGTCCGGTCCACATTGGCCAGAGCGGGGGTGCAGAAACTGCAGATTCAGGGGCTCACCAGTGTTCACTCCTCTCAATTAAAGCACTGACGTTTTCAGTGCCCACATGGGATCGGGACAACTTACCTGGAGATGATTCACTTGCATCCTAGAGCCACCACTTCAAAGAGCCTGTCACAGCCCAGCGTCCAAGGGGCCTCCCTACAGTCCAACACTTCTCACATGGGATTTCGCTTTTTGGAGGGGCAGTCACCCCGCACCTCCTAGACTAGAGGGCTGACCAGGAGCCAAAGGTGATTCAGCACCTCCGCAAAAGCGCGCCCTCGCGGGACCAGGTGTGAATGCCCCAGGGCTGGCTCGCACCCCACCCCCGCACTACCCCCTTCCCGCAGCCCTCTTAGCCCTCCTCGCGGGCCCTTCCCAGAAACCTTCGGCCCGACGGTCACCCGACTCCGTCCTCAACCCCGCGGTTTCTCAGGCCCCGAGCCCTCAGCCCTTCCGGCCCGGCCCGGCCCGGCCCTTCGGCTCCTCAGCCGCCAACCTTCCCCTACTTCCGCGGCCCGACCCCTCGACTCCTCAGGCCCCGGTCACCTATACCTTAGCCCCGCGCGGCCCCTGAGCCTTCCAGCCGGCCTGGCGTCTGGTCCCCGCCGCCTCGGACCTCAGCCCTTCGGTACCAGGCCCTCCCTCAGCACCCAGCCCGGCCCACCGACTCGGCCTCTCAGCCCTCTCCGGCCCCCGTCAACCTCCGGGCCCCTAGCCGGGCCCGCCGCCTCGGCCACTCAGCTCTCTCCAGCCTCCGTCAACCTCCGGGCACCCAGCCCGGCCCACCGCCTCGGACACTCAGTTTTCCCGGGCCGGGCCGCCCTCACCAGCCCGGGCCCTGCCGGAGTACCCACCGAAGGTGCGGCGCTGCTTGAAGGTCTTCTCCGACGGCATGGCGCGCGAGGCTGGAGCAGGCGGCGAGGCAGAGGGTCCCGCAGCTTTAGGTGGCGGAGGTCCGGACAACGTCGACCGCGACTTCCCTTGTGTTTCTTCAGACCGCAGCCGCGTCAAGAGACCGGCGCACCGCCCCAGGAGGCGGGGCCAAAGGTGGAGTCTGCCGCCGCCATAGCGTGCGTGGCGGAAGCCGGGCCGCGCGTAAAGCCGGAGGCGGGGCGTGGGGTGCGCCCTGCGCATGCGCGCTGGAAGGACAAGCGCCCAAATTGTCGGTACCAAGTTAAGATGCTTCCCTGTGTGGGGTGAGAGGGAGCGGGCCCCACAGAGACGCGTGGGTGCGCCTCTCGGGATCCCTGTCATTTCGTGCTGTCCCGGGTGACTAGCTGCTCTGAGTTCGCGTACTAGTGTTTCCAGCGCTCCATGCTGGTGGCTCTTAACGACTCTACCTGATAACGTAGTATTTTTGTGCTTCTATCTCAGGGTATCACTGATCTAGGAACTGCTGGTTTTTGTTTGTATTCTTTGGCTTACCAGATAAAGCACATTCAGTTGTGTGTGTGTGTGTGTGTGTTTTAATTTTAAGAATCTCCACTAGTGACTTCTGTCACATGTTGTCCGGGTTATTTCAGTATTTGTTTACTAGAAACTAACTTTGGAATCTCTTATCTAGGCCAGCTTTTAAAATGCACGTTATTGGAAGGTAACCCTTATTGAAAGGAAAAACCCTTAGCTATGTTAGCAGATTAAATGAACTAATTTCAGCTGTTAAACCACTGATTGCTGGACAAGTCTTAAGAACACCAACATTGGGCCTTTTAATACAAAAAAGCTAGAAAATAGTTTTAGAGCTGTTGGTGTAATGTCTCGTGCTTTGTTGAAGGTGTGTTTATTGAAAGAGTGCTGTGGTAGTGAAAGGTCTGTAGAAAAGTAAGGGAAAATCAAACCCCTTTCTATACAATAAAAAAAAAGTGAGAGTGTTTAAAATGTGTTCATAAAAGTCCATCTAAGGAATGCTGGTTGTTTGGTTTTTTTTGTTACTATTGGAAATTGAGGTTTCTAAGAGTATAAAGTTCAAATTAAATTGGAAAGAAATTGTATGGTTTGATAATAGAAGGTATAGGTATGGAAATATATTTTGAAGGAAAAAGAAAGTGAATTTTCTAAAGTTCGTTATTTCTGAATAGGTTAAAAGGTTTCTGAGACTTGTAGAAAGGTTTGTGAAAGTTACACTAATAAAAGGGTAATATGCTAATTAGACCGGATGTCTTCCAGACAACCTTCCGGACGTCCTTCCTGACAAAGCCGCCTCAGCTGCAAAGGGCTGGAGAGTGAGGGCCTAGCAGCCACTGCATGCCAGATGTCCTGCCTCTGTGCGTGAGCTGCACAGGAAATACCTTTTCTGACTGCTCATTGGCTAAGCTTGCAGTACGCCACTCACTTGGGTAGTAAGAATCCAAGAAGGTGATCTAGGGTTTTTCCACCTCACTCCTGGAGGAAAAAATGGAGGTCCACTGCTGGCGAGGCTAAGAAATGTCATATCCTGCCCTAGCTGGTTTGGTTCAGTGGATAGAGCTCGGCCTGTGGACCACAGGGTCCCAGTTCGATTCTGGTCAAGGGCACATACCTAGGTTGCAGGCTCCTCTCTGGCCAGGGCCCAGGTCAGGGCTCATGCAGGAGGCAACCAATCGATGTGTCCCTCTCACATTGATGTTTCTCTCTGTCTTTCCCTCTCTCTTTCCCGCTCTCTAAAAATCAATGGAAAAATATCCTCAGGTGAGAAAGGAAAGAGAGGGGAAGAAAGAAAGAAGGAAGGAAGAAAGAGAGAGAAAAAGAGGGAGGGAGAGAGGTAGGTCATATTCTATGAAAGAGACATCTTGGAAATACCTAAAGAAAGTTGTTGTTTTTTCATGGTGAAGGGACTGGAGTTCGTGTTGATGAAAACATCTTGGCAGCTGCGGCGGCTGGCAGTGGCAGCGGCAGCAGCAGCGGGGTGACGGGGATGGCACCTTCCCCTGATCGGCCAGTTGCCTCCCACAGAGGAGCGGGCCTAAGCCATCAGTAGGACATCCCCTGAGGGCTCCTGGACTGTGAGAGGGGGCAGGCTGGCTAAGGGACCCCCCACCCCAGTGCATGAATTTTCATGCATCTAGCCTCTAGTAGGTTTATAAAGAGAAATGTTAAAAGAGAGTTATATAGATGACAGAGGCCAGTAAGCCTGGACAAGTGGAATAGGGAAACAGCAGTTAGCAACCGTGTAGAAAATCTAGATGCCAAGCAGTCTGCAGCCATCTAGAAATCCTATAAAGAGTAAAATGGTTTGCTCTAGAGGGTAAATAGCTTATATCACCCTATTTACAGAGACAACAGAAATCCAATTAGTGCCATTTGCCGACCCCACCCAAGGACAAATGAAGTTAAGAGAATAAATCTCATTTTGGTATATCAGCATAAAGCTGATGAATTCTACTAAGATACTCCTCTAATGCTCAGTCTATAAAACTCCTCAAAATGAAGGCCCAGCGTGTGCTCTCCTAAATAATAAATTTAATTAAGTAAATAAATTTAAATGTCAAAAGTAAGCTAATACTGAGTTAGAATTTGGTTCTTTTCTACTTTGTTATAAATACAAGGATGTACTCATCTTCCAAATATAAGGAGACATTTTAAAAACAATTTGGGCCCTAGCTTGTTTGGCTCAGTGGATAGAGCGTTGGCTTGCAGACTGAAAGGTCTAGGGTTCAATCCCTGTCAAGGGCACATGCCCGGGTTTCGGACTCAATCCCTAGTAGGAGGCATGTAGAAGGCAGCCAATCAATGATTTTCATCATTGATGTTTCTATCTCTCCCTCTCCCTTCCTCTCTGAAATCAATAAAAATATATAATAAAGTAAAAATAATTTGGTAAGTTATATATTTTCTCTCTACCTTATCCCTCCAGAATTTGGCAATTCTTAATGAGTGAATCATGGCAATACATTTCTTTGTATGAGTTCAATAAGACCAGTTTCCAATTATAATTTTGTCAACCAAGACTTTGACTGAAATGCCATGTCTGAGAGAGACATGCCTGGACTCAGTATTAGCAGAAAGCCTTAGGAAAGAAAACGACTTTGAAGCCAATAAGAGCCCCTTGGAGAAAAGCCTGGTACCTTGCTTGATCACATAGTTCATGGTAGTCTTTCCAGGTAAGGAAAAAAGATTGCTTTCCTGAGAGATGGTAAGAAAGGAACCTCAAGACATCATTGGGGACCTCAAGAACTTGAGGAATTTACCCAAGTCTACAGGTATTGCAGGAAAACCTGGTGGCAACTAGGTGGCTCGGACTTCTTTGACCTGAGGGGCTCATTAAAGTTCAATCATCAGATTCCAGCAAAGCAGATTTCAAAATAGCCTATACAGTCAGTTGCTATTCTTATTGTTTATGTAAATAATCATGCCAAATTGAAACTAAACTTTTAAAAAATATTTTTTATTGATTTCAGAGAGGAAGGGGGAGTTAGAGAGAGACACAAAAATCAACAATAAGAGATAATCATTGATCAGCTGACTCTTGCATGCCCCACACGGGATCAAGCCTGAAATCCAGGCATGTGCCCTGACTGAGAATTGGACTGTGACTTCCTGGTTCATAGATCAAGACTCAACCATTGAGCCACACTGGCTGGGCCAAATTGAAACTAAACTTAATGCAGTAAATGAATTGGTATTAATATGGCACTTTAATGACAATGAGGGTGGTTTTAGGGGGAAATTTTTTGTTTCAAAAGACTCTAATACACAGTTGTTAATATTAAAGTAATTCAGTTGTCTTCAAAATTTTATTTTTCACCTATGAATTGAACTGGATCCTAAATTTATTTCATTTTCTAAAATATTTACCTACAACTCTCCAAACTAATGCTTCATTTTATCCCATCCTTTGACTTGGAATCAGTGAGTACTAAATTGCTTTTCCTTCCACTGGACCATTTGTCATAATTCTTGTTGTTCTAGCTTTGCCCTACTAAGATTTATAACCCAGTTTGCCTCCACCAAGTTACAAATCCTATTCATATTCAGGGAATCCCACCTCTAGACACCATTGCCACCTCCTTCCATGTCCAGGCCTCATTGTCTCTCTAACAGAGAGCAAGGTTCTCTTGGCTCTAAAGAAAAACGTCACCCCCTTTCAGCAGCTACAGAAGAGACCCTGCACCCCTTTTCTCTGAGAGATTTCTGAAACAAGATCCTTGAATTGAGGGGGGGGGGGGGGAGAATTGTTGTAGGCACTTAGACAGACCTGAGTAGAGCAAGGATGATAGGCCAGGTACAGAAGGAAACTAGAATGGAAAACCCCTGGTGCCTAGTATGGACAATCAATTATAGGGTGACTTTTCATCCCCTAGCATATCATTGGTCATGCCGTTTGGACCCCTTGACCTTTCCTCCCTCGAGATAACATCTAGGCCTCAATTGTATTTCACCTCTAAGTCCAGATAAGCAATAAAACCAGCCACAGCTGATGTCAGGACCAGCTGCATTGAATAATGATGCCCTGCCCTGGTGCCAGCCAATCAATCACTGGAGGCTACAACCCTAAAAGGACACACTTGGAAAATCGCTGAATAGTCTATTAAGATCCTTCCCTGGTGCCGGAAACCGATCATTGTCTCACTAATTAGAAAGGTGTAGACAAGGAACCCAGAAGGCTGGTCAACCTTGAAGCTCTGAAAGGTCAGAGCCAACCACTCCCTATCTAACTGAGACAATGGTAGCTGAAGCAACTTCCCCACCAAATAATCATGTAAATCCTTACTGAATAAGATAATCTGCCTGTTTCTGGAATTACCTGCCTAAGGGCAATGAGTGTATCCCATAACCTTAATAAAAGGGATAGCAAAGCCAGAGTGGGTGGTAGTCCTCCCACTAGAGGTGGGCTCCCACGTGGCCCCCAATATTCCCAAATTAATACTTTTCTAGTCTCTTTTCATTTGTATGCGGCCTTCTCCAGAACCCGAACCCTGACCTGGAACCCTAAACCACGCAGGACGTGAAAGGGGTTCCCACACCTGGGAACTCCCCTAAATTTTCAACAGTAGAGTATTCTGAGAATCAAATCAATGATTTGGAATATGAGGAAGCAAAAAACACCTAATCAGAAGAACAAAAAGAAAAAAGAATCCAAAAAATATGAAAATAGCGTAAGGAGCCTCTGGGACAACTTCAAGCGTACCAATATTTGCATTATGGGGGTGCCAGAAAGAAAAGAGAAAGATATTGAAAACCATTTGAAAAAAATAATGACAGAAACTTCCCTACCTAGTGAAAGAAATAGACTTATAGGTCTAGGAAGTGCAGAGAGTTCTAAACAAGAGGAACCAAAAGAGGCCCACACCAAGACACATCATCTAAAGACAAAGAGAGAATCTTAAAAGCAGCATGAGAAAAGCAGTTAGTTACCTACAAGGGAGTGACCATACAACTGTAAACTGATTTCTCAACAAACATTGCAGGCCAGAAGGGAGTGGCAAGAAATATTCAAGGTGATGAATAAATAGCAAGGTCCTACAACCAAGATTACTCTACTCAGCAAAGGTATCATTTAGAATTGAAGGTCAGATAAAGAGCTTCACAGACAATAAAAAGCTAAAGGAGTTGCCCACCACCAAAACAGTATTACATGAAATGTTGAGTCCTAATTGGTTTGGCTCAGTGGATAGAGCAACTGCCTGCGGACTGAAGGGTCCTTGGTTGTGGGCACATCCCCAATAGGGAGTGTGCAGGAGGCAGCTGAATCGATGTTTCTCTCTCATAGATGTTTCTAACTCTCGATCCCTCTCCTTTCCTCTCTGTAAAAACTCAATAAAATATTTTTTTTTTTTAAAAGAAAGAAAGAAATGTTGAAGGGCATTCTTTAAGACGAGAAAGAAGGAACAGGAGGAGGAGAGAGAGGAGGAGGAGGAGAAAAAATATGAATATAAAATAGCAATAAATACATAAAGCTATCAACAATTGAATCTAAAAATAAAAATAAACGAATAAGGAATCTAATGAACAAAATAAACTGATGAATAAAATAGAACCAGAGGCATGAAAACATGGAACAATGACAAATCTCAGAGGGAAGGCAGAAAGAGATTAACCAAAGATCTTACAGGCATTGCCTATGGACACAGCCAATAGGGTGGTGAAGGCTGGAACTGCGTGGAGGGGGAGTGGGGGATAAAAGGGAGACATCTGCAATACTCTCAACAATAAAGATTTTTAAAAATAAGAAGTAAAGTCCTTAGGATGGAGTAACCAGGGCACTCTCCCTCCCATGCCTTTCCCCTCTCTCTCCACCAGGCACCTTACCATTAGCTTCCTCACTCCCAAGCTCCAAGAGCTCTTCATTTGCCTCTCTAACTTGTTTCCTAAGCTCATTTCTTCTAGGAATTACTTTTTCTAACTCTGTAATTTCCTCAATAAATATTCTCTTACAGTTTTGCATCTTGCTCTGAATTCTTTCCTAGCCGAACCCAAGCACTGAGGATGCTGAACCTAGTTTCGGTCGAACCCCATGGGTCAGACATCTGGTGCCATACCTGCTGCCGACAACACATCTAGATGAACAGCAATTGATTCTTTGGCTGTTTTTGCTGTTTATTATCTAATACTTTGAAAGATTACCATATTTCCAGGATTTGGGCCCTTTTAAGTTTATAAAAACCTTTCTTTTTTTTTTAATTTTTTGTTTAAGGTATTACAAATAGTAGTACATATGTCTCCTTTTCTTTTTCTCCACTGACCTCCCTCTCCCCCCACCGCTGCCTCCCCTACCTGCCGGCACTTGCCCTCGTACCCCCACCCCCAGTGTCTTGAGTCTGTTGGTTATGCTTATATGCATGCATACAAGTCCTTCGGTTGATCTCTTACCCCCCCAACCCACCCCTACCTTCCCACTATGGTTTGACAGTCTGTTCGATGCTTCTTTGCCTCTATTTTTGTTCAACAGTTTGTAATGTTCTTTACTATCCATAAATGAGTGAGATCATGTGTCTACCTTTCACTGACCAGCTTATTTCACTTAGCATAATGCTCTCCAGATCCATCCATGCTGTTGCAAATGGTAAGAATTCCTTCTTTTTTACCGCAGTGTAGTATTCCATTGTGTAGATGTACCACAGTTTTCTAATTCATTCATCTGCTGATGGGCATTTAGGCTCTTTCCAAATCTTAGCTATGGTAAACTGTGCTGCTATGAACATAGGGGTGCATATATCCTTTCTGATTGCTGTTTCTGTTTTCTTGGGATATATTCCTAGAAGTGGTATTACTAGGCCAAATGGGAGCTCCATTTTTAGTTTTTTGAGGAAACTCCATACTGTTCTCCACAGTGGCTGCACCAGTCTGCATTCCCACCAGCAGTGCACCAGGGTTCCTTTTTCTTCGAATCCTCTCCAGCACTTGTCATTTGTTGATTTGTTGATGATAGCTGTTCTGACAGGTGTGAGATGGTACCGCATTGTTGTTTTGATTTGCATCTCTCAGATGATTAGTTGCTTTGAGTAGGTTTTCATGTGTCTCTTGGCTTTCTGAATGTCCTTTTTCAAAAAGTGTCTATTTAGGTCCGTTTCCCATTTTTTGATTGGATTGTTTATCTTCCTTTTGTTAAGTTGTATGAGTTCCTTGTAAATGTTGGAGATTAAACCCTTATCTGAGATAACATTGGCAAATATGTTTTCCCATACAGTGGGCTTTCTTGTTGTTTTGTTGATGGTTTCTTTTGCTGTGCAGAAGCTTTTTATTTTGATGTAGTCCCATTTGTTTATTTTCTTTTTAATTTTCATTGCCCTAGGAGCTGTATCGGTAAAGATACTGCTACGACAAATGTCTGCTATTTTGTTGCCTATGGCTTCTTCTAAGTTTTTATGGTTTCCCATTTTACGTTTAAGTACTTTATCCATTGTGAGTTTATTTGTGTGTATGGTTTAAGTTGGTGGTCTAGTGTCATTTTTTTGCAGGTATCTGTCCAGTTTTCCCAACACCATTTATTGAAGAGACTGTCTTGTCTCCATTGTATGCTCTTGCCTCCTTTGCCAAATATTAATTGAGCATACTGGTTTGTGTCGACCTCTGGGTTCTCTGTTCTGTTCCACTGGTCTATGTCTGTTCTTGTGCCAGTACCAGGCAGTTTTGAGAACAGTGGTGTAAAAGCCTTTCGTATATGCCTGTTTGATAAAGTAATTGGAGTGTGCTAATATGCATTACTATAGAAATGTATAAAACATTCTAAGATATATTTCTCAAAGTGGTTTTAATACAGTTGGGATTTTTTTCTTAATAGAGAAGCAAGTATGTTAGAGTTCCCATGTAATTAATCCACACCAACAAAACAATGATGTTAGTTGTAGCTCTTTATTTTGCGAGTGTCTACAAAAGAACAGTGCATTTGTGCATGTGTCACTTGCTGTCTCACGTTTTCTTTTTTCCTCGTTCTGTTACAGTTCTTTACCTTTAAAATCTGATAATATACAGTTAATAAAGAACACTTGGACATTTTATCTGGTTTCCAAAATTCCAAAGATTTAAGCTCCCAGTGTATTATCTTGATTGTTTTTATTCTACGAAGATTGAAAAAAAAAAATCCAGTAAATGCTTATTATGTACCTACCTTCTGCCAAACACAAAATGATCAGTTTTGAAGTACAAAGGGATTTTTATGATATTTAGTATTGACTTGTGAGTGCTTTCTTGGCTTAGTGCTACTCTGTAAGAAATGGATTTCTCATTCTCTTGCTGGATAACTGTTCCAAATGCAAGAGGGGGAAATAAATTATCTGGCATATGGGAGTGGGGGAAGGGAAGGAGAGTTGCATATTTTCCTAGTCCCTTAAGCATCCATGAAGCATTACCAAATTACTGGGAGGCCTTGGTTCATCGTAACAGCCTCAAGGGCTGTGCTAGTGTTGGGACCGGATTACTCTTTGAGATTTTAAGTACTGAAGTCCACATTTACAGTGGCTGTTATAGTCCTATCCCTAACTTTGAGCTCCTACTTGAATCTAAAATCACATATCCTGCCTGGCCAGTGTGGCTCAGTAGTTGACTATCAACTTATGAACTAGGAGGTCATGGTTGGATTCCAGTCAGGTCACATATCCAGGTTATGGGTTCAATCCCCAGGAGGGAGTGTGCAGAATGCAGCCAATAGATGTTTCTCTCATCAATGATGTTTCTTTCCCTCTCCCTTCCTTTCTGAAGTTAACAAACATATATTAAAAAATAAAATAGACCCGGCCCAGCTCACATCGAGATACAGGTGACAGACAGAGACTTGGCCCAGCTCAGATCAGGACCCAGGTAACAGACAAGAGACTTGGCCGACAGCAGTTGCCCTATATCTAAATTCAGCTGAGCATTTGGAATGCTCAGGGCCCACTCAAGAATGCAAATAATCCTTCCCACTAATATTTACAGGGTAAACTAAGATTGTTGGTAGAGTATTAAATTTGACAGTAAAATAGTAATCGAGTTTTCAGATTAATTTAAATAGGCTAATTGAAATAAGTGAATATTCAAGTACTGGACAAAAAGCTGTTCTTAAAGTAATAACTAAAATTTCTATTGGTAGTTCAGCTCATGGTAAAATTCCTGAATATGCAATGAACCTAAAGCAGTCATATGTGTGGGGGGAAAAAAATTTTTTTTTAATTTAAAGTTATCAAGACTGCATTATAAAATTTACAAAAACCTCCATTAAAAAAAAAAGGGGGGGGGATAGTAGGGCAATATCATGTAAGGAAAAATATCCTATAAGTAAATTACATCTAGAAAATTTTTACTTTACCAAATTAAGGTTCATTTGCAATGCTAACAGCAAGACGGCCATTAAAAACACACATGGTGTCTAAATAAGACAAAGGAAAATCGTTTGAACAAAAATAAAAAGGATCCCAAATCAATTATATAGAAAAGATTCCTTTATTAACTTGTGGTCGAGAATATATTTGTATATTTTCAGAAAACAACCCCAAGACCAGCTGGATTCCTGCAACAGAGAGGAATTGACAGGAGTGCTCCAACCACGAAGACAAGAGGAAAAAACAGTCCAGAGATGGAAGACGCTGACAACGCCTTGCCATGGGAGCAGTCAGCAGCTGTGCACCGCTGCAGGTTACCTAGGACCAAACCAGAGAGGGTCGGACCTGCATTGCCACCATGTGCCCACCATCCAGATATCACTGCTGACGTACACATAAGGAACTGTTTGACATTGAAATTGGGACTCAAACATTTTTTGTTTTGTCTTGTTTTGTTATTATATGTTTATTTCCAGTCTGCAAAGGCAAAACTTTTTAAAGGAAAGAAATGGTGGGAAAAAGATACAGAGGCAAAGAAGCATTGAACAGACTGTCAAACTACATTGGGAAGACAGGGGTGGTTGGGCGAGGAGGGCTGTAAGAGACCAACCGAAGGACTTGTACCCATGCATATAAGCACAACCAATGGATATAAGACACTGGGGCGGGGGGGGGGGGGGAGGGTGGGCAGGTGAAGGCATGTCCTGGGGGGTAGGGGAGGTCGGGGGGAGATCAAAGGGGGGAAAAAAAAGGAGACATATGTACTACTATTTGTAATACTTAAAACAATAAAAATAAATAAATAAATAAAATAGAAAAAAAACCCAAAAATTTAAAAAATAAATAATTAAAATAAAATAAAAACACATATTTCTACATATTTCTCAGGAAATCATCCAATACAGGTGGTGTGTAAAGGTTTCTCATAAGCATAATTTCCATTTTATTTTTATTTTTAAAATATATTTTACTGATTTTTTTTTTTTAACAGAGAGGAAAAGAGAGGGATAGAGAGTTAGAAACATTGATGAGAGAGAAACATCGATCAGCTGCCTCCTGCACACCCCCTACTGGGGATGTGCCCACCAAGGTACATGCCCTTGACTGGAATCGAACCTGAGACCCTTCAGTCTGCAGGCTGACACTCTATCCACTGAGCCAAACCAGTTAGGGCATAATTTACATTTTAGATTTACCATATTTGAATAAATAATTAATTAAACTTAAAATGTATTACTTAGGCCCTAGCTGGTTTGGCTCAGTGGATAGAGCATCAGCCTGAAGACTGAAGTGTCCCGGGTTTGATTCTGGTCAAGAGCACATGCAGGCTCTATCCCCAGTAAGGGAGGGGCATGCAGGAGGCAGCTGATCAATGATTCCCTCTCATCATTGATGTTTCTATCTCTCCATCTCTCTTCCCCTCTGAAATCAATTAAAAAAATATGTTTTTTTAAAAGTATTACTTTAGGCCCTGGCCAGGTTAATTCAGTTGTTTACCCAGGGGTCCTCAAACTTTTTAAACAGGGGGCCAGTCACTGTCCCTTAGACAGTTGGCGGGCCGGACTATAGTTTAAAAAAAAAACTATGAACAAATTCCTATGTGCACTGCGGGCCCGGGACGAGTGGGCTGCTAAGCAGGACAGGCAGTGGCACCCGGCGGGCCGGATAAATGTCCTCAGCGGGCTGCATGTGGCCCGCGGGCCATAGTTTGAGGACCCCTGCTAGAGCATCATCCCAATATGCCAAGGTTGCAGGTTCAATCTCCCATCAGGGCACATACAAGAAGCAATCAATTAAGGGTTGGGGGTATGGTGGAGGGCATGGAGGAGAAATGGTGATAGAAAAATTAAATTTAAAAAGGTGCAACAAATGAATGCATAAATAAGTGGAACGCCCTAACCAGTTTGGCTCAGTGGATAGAGCATTGGCCTGTGGACTGGAGGGTCCCAGGTTCCATTCTGGTCAAGGGCATGTACCTTGGTTGCGGGCATATCCCCAGTGGGGGGTGTACAGGAGGTAGCTGATGTTTCTCTCTCATCGATGTTTCTAACTCTCTATCCCTCTCCCTTCCTCTCTGTTAAAAAAAATAAATAAATAAAGTATATTAAATAAATAAATAAATTAGTGGAACAACAAATAAATGTTTCCCTCTCTCTAAATTTTTTAAAAAGGTAACTTTGGAAAACAAGTGTGCTTAAGTGTATGTGAAATATTTCATGTGCCTCAGATTACAGTTTAATAGAAGTTTGATGTAGTGAAAAATATTCAGATAATAGATATTGTTCATGAATTATTTTAAGGTAGCTAATATGAACATAGTATGATTTATTTTTAGTTGAATAACATAAATATTACAGTTCCTTGAAACAATACATATAAAAGGGAAAAGCAAAAACACATCTTTCACTTAAATTTATTTAGTGTTTTCTCCAGGAATCTCCTGGTGCTTTTAAACTATCACATAGTCATTGTAGAAAGCCAAGCAGTGTCAGTTTTAAATAACTCAACCATAATCATGGGGGAAATAATTTAAGCGATAAAAATTGAATGACATCACAGTATTATTGATGCAACGCAGCTGTAAATCACGCTATTTCTAAGAATCTGTTAAATGGGGCGTGAAACATTAACCTGCTCTAGAACACAGTTATTTTTGCCACACTCAATATGGAGGGCAAGTCACACTGAGAAGTAGTTCACCTCCTCAGGCCTGTCCCGCCTCTCCTCTTTCTGATTGGAAGACATATTCCACCCTGGAAGTCCTCTGGGACACTATTGGCCCGTTGTCCAATCTGTCCTGTGTCATCTCTTTGCTCTTTAGAACAAGTAAACAAACAAGTATTGCTCAAGAGCAGTGCATGAGCTATTCTCAGAAAGAATTCAGTCAGGAAGATTTTGCAGTTGACACCCAATAGGTGTAGTCTGTGGGAGTGTCTTCACTGGTTCCTGGGAGGTTTTTCGAAAGAGGCGCTGTATTAGAATGCTTCCTCTACCTGTGAAGCTCTGCCTCAGGGGTTCAACTTTAGAAATCAACAAACTAATGCAGTACTCATTAGCCAACAGAGCCAAATATCAACAGTACAACGATTGAAATTTCTTTTGAGAGCTAATTTTTTTAAACTTAAACTTCTTCTAACGCCACTTCTTCCAAATAAACTCGCCCAGGCCGTGGTATTTTGTGGAAGAGCCACACTCAAGGGGCCAAAGAGCCGCATGTGGCTCCCAAGCCACAGTTTGCCGACCACAGAACTAGTGCATACAGGAAAGCCATGGTAAATCATTCAGATAACCTAACATTATTTCTTAAATGAGTGAATAACAACTGATGGAACTGGGTAACATTCCAAAGGTTTGGCTGTTGTTGTTTTTGTTGTTTGCTTGTTTAATTCTAAATACATTTTAATGGATTGTTTTTCCGGCTTTTGCCCATATAGTATATGCAACTGTTAAGGGATGCAACTGTTCAGACTCTTGTTTTAAACCATGAACCTCTTGTTTAGCCTATGAATGTTTTCCCGTCACCTTGACTGTTTCTGCTGGGCAATGGATAAGATGCCGTTTTTCACATCTAACAGCATGCATCAAGTTAACATGGTTTACTACTTTCAGTGACTTCCCAGGCAACCAATTGAAAAATGCCCTATCCTGTATTCTACTTATTTCCTTAGATGTTATCAGTTCTAACAAAGAGTTCGTTGTAATATTAAGACAAGTGATCTCTACTATCTAGGTTTTCCTCATTTTAGTATGACCCCCCTTAGTGTTCTTTGTAAAGGATACAAGTTCTGTATAAGGGATTGTAAAATTGTTCAAAGACATATAATGCTTTCAGCATTCAAGATGTAAAAATTCTCCGCTGTATTCGAAGTCTTTCTCTTCTGCCTCCTTTACACCAACATGGATTACCCAAGCTCTCACAGCTGTCTTTTTCTTTCTGTTCTGGTGGTCTGCACCAGTTGAATCCTTCCACATCTTTGTTATTATACACAGCCTTCCTGCTGTAAAGAATATATAGGTGTATCTTTTAGTTGCATAATTCAAATTATGAACACAGAATAGATTAACCATTCTATTAAAGATGAAAATTTGAGCAAATTAATTTGTACATTTTAATATACTCTTAGCTCCCCTAGAAGAAAAATGTATTTTATTAATAGGGCCTAGTAGGGGATAGATATATTCCTTTAAAACTGACTGAGATGTAACAGTGGCAAGGATCATGCTTTAGAATCTATGGATCCACACAGAACATAGCACATAGGCTAGTCAGGCATTCCGTAAATTTTTATTATATTATTTGGTACATTGCTGAGATATTTCCCAGCTTGGATGGTGATGGTGATGATAGCCCAACAGTGTTTTCTATGTCTGTTTGGTTCACATTCCTCCCTGTTTAATTGTTTAGCCAGTTTATTTGTTTGTTCTTTTTTTTTCATTCAACAAACATTTAGTCAGTAAACATTCATTGATTGCATGAAGGGTTAGTACATCTGTCATGTTGTGAGGGTTACATCTAGTAAAGCCAAAGGAAGCAAGTGTTTACAATAAAACAATATGATGGTGCTGTAATAAAGGGATCATCCTTCCTAGAAAGGGTACCATTAGAGGACAAGAAGGAAGGGGGTTGGATTTAATGGCACAGACTGGGGAGATGGGACTTCCTGGCAGAGGAGACAGCTTGAGCAAAGTGACAGAGATGTGACAAGACATGGTGAGTTTTGGCTAAGGAATCTGGTGGCACTGATTGAAAGATGTGTATGGGGAATGAGGAGGCTAGGCTGGGAGGATAGGACCAGATAGTGAGCTATTTTGTGTGATGTAACAGGAGTCAATGAGCCCACTAAGTTCTTTTAAATACGTAAGTGATGGGATGAGTCTGCTTTTACTTAGGTTACTGTTTGAAGGAAGCCAGTTCTGGCAACTACAGAGGGTGGATGGAAAAACCTTCTAAATGCAGGTAGGTCAATTTGGTGTTATTTTTCATATATATATTAGATAATGTATATATTTTTTATTGATTTAGAAGGGAGAGAGAGACAGAAACATCAATGATGAGAGAGAATCATCAGTCAGCTGTCTCCTGCTGGGGATTGAGCCCACAACCCGGGCATATGCTCTGACTGGGAACTGAACCATGACGTCCTGGTTCATAGGTTGACACTCAACCACTGAGCCACACTGGCCGGTCAGGCATCAGTGGCATTCTTAAGACAGGGCTCAGGAGTGGAGCCCCAGGCCCACCCCAAGACCGTGTGTCTGGCCTGTGGGGTGAGGAGAGAGGACGCAGGTCTCTGTGTAAAACTCTCTCCTCTATCACAACTCGTGGGATCAAAACTAAGGTCACCGTTGTGGGGAATGGGACATCCTGTGCTGCTGATGAAAGGACATAGCAGCTTATCCGTGTTATTTCTGACCAAGGTGTTGTTTTTCAATTGTGTAGACCTGGGATGGTAAAAATTTGAACTAAGGCACTATTTTTTGTCAAAAGATGCACTTCCCCGTTTATGGGATTCTGTGGACTAGGGTAGATTGCCCTCTTTTCTGCTTAGAGATTTCCTTATGGAGGTGGTGGTGGATAGCCAGGAATTTGTGGAGGTTGAGCCCAGGGAAACTGGCAGATTAGTCTTTTCTATTAGATAAGCAAGACCCCACACCAGACCAGAAACACTGCGTTTGCCAGTGGATTCTTAGCTCCCATTTAGATTCTGGGCAACTCCTCCAGCACTTCAGGGCACTGAAGTAAGTCTTGATCAGAAAGGAGTTGTAGAGCTGCTACAATAGCATCGGTACCGGTACCTGGCTTTCCTCTCTGAAGACAATAACAGTTTCTTGTTACGAGTTATTTAAGGTGAAGCTACTGTCAAGAGCTAGCTTTACAGTCTCTAGAACACACGTGCCCTGGAGCATAGTAAACAAGGTAACAAGATCACTGACAGATGACACAGGATTTATCACCTAGCATGATTTCCCCCTTTCATTGATTGTAATAAGGGCAGAAACGGGTGAATGTTAGTTTTTAGATAAAAGAGCTGACAGGCACAATTTAGGGTTCTATTTGGCTTCCTAGAGAGCTTTAACAGTTGGCATTGATTCCACCTGTCACTTAATCACGCCTTCTGTGAGCAGCAGTCTTGGGGGTCGTTTGGAGCAGTGGTCAGCAAACTCATTAGTCAACGGAACCAAATATCAACAGTGCAATGATTGAAATTTCTTTTGACAGCCAAATTTTTTAAACTTAAACTTCTTCTAACACCACTTCTTCCAAATAGACTCACCCAGGCTATGGTATTTTGTGGAAGAGCCACACTCAAGGGGCCAAAGAGCCGCATGTGGCTCGTGAGCCGCAGTGTGCCCACCACGGATTTGGAGCTTCCTTTCAGGGGAAGGGGATCCTGGGGAGGAAGGTGTCCTTGGGGAATCCTGGGGGCCACTCCTTGGGGCTCTTCTCAGGGGTCCTAGCGGTTCTAGTTGGGGGGTCCTGGAGGGATTCATGGGAGGGGAGTTCTTTGGGGGTTCTCTGGACCGTCCTGGGGAGGGTTTCCTGGAGGATCATCGGAGTCGTGGGGGGGGGGGGGGAGGAGGGAAATGTCCTCCGGGGGCAAACGCAGCAGCACGCCCTTTTGCCGCCCACACGTCTTTATCGGGAAGGGGCTGCCGTAGCGCGTTTGTGGGTGACATTCTTTTCCCGTACAAGCTCCGCGAGGGGAACAGGAGGCCCTCAGACTTCAGGTGAGTCTAGGCCAGAGCCGCCCGGGGGTCGCCGGCCCTGTAGGAGCGGGCACACGGATCACCCACGCCACAGGCGAGGCTTCCAGGGGCGGGGCCTCTGCAGGTCCCCCCGGGGGGAGGGACCAAGGCGAGGAGGGGGCGTGGCTAGGTTTTCCGATTGGGGGGGGGCTGGGCTCTGATGGGCGGGACTAGGCCTGGGGTCCTGGCTGGGCTCTCGCGCGTGCCGGGGTCGGCTGACAGCGGCGCAGGCGCAGGCGCAGGCTCGGCGTAGGTGGCGGCCGTTGCTCCGACAGGCATGGCAGTGTGTGCTCGGCTCTGCGGCGTGGGCCCTTCGCGGGGGTGCCGGCGTCGCCAGCAGCGCCGGGACCCGGCTGAGACGGCGGCGGCCGACAGCGAGCCGGACACGGACCTGGAAGAGGAGCGCATCGAGGCGGGCGCGGCGGAGCTGTGCAGTGAGTGGAGCGGCCGGAGCTCGAGCCCCTCGCCACCCCCGCGCTGCTCGCTGCTGGAGCTGCCTCCCGAGCTGCTGGTGGAGATCTTCGCCTCGCTACCCGGCACTGACCTGCCTAGCCTGGCCCAGGTCTGCACCAAGTTCTGTCGCATCCTGCACAACGACACCATCTGGAGACGGCGCTGCCGGGAGGGTGAGTGCACGGTAGCTGGGGTCCGGGCCTGGAGGGGGCTCGGGGCGGAGGTCCGGGCGTGGGGAAGGTTCGGGGATTGGTAGGGTGCTCGGAGGTCCGGGCTGCAGGTGTACGTGCCTGGAAAGGGTCTGAGGTCCCCAAGGGCCTGGACAGGGACCTGCCATAGTCGGGGCCTCATGAGCAGGGTGGACTGGGGGGTCTCGGCTCCGCATGGGCCCTAGATGGAGACCTGCCACAGATCACGAAGCACCAAGGGGCGGTCCTGGTTGTGTGTGCGTGTGTGTGTGTGTGTGTGGGGGGGGGGGGTGGTTGGAAGGGGGGAAGGGTCCTGCCACAGATCCGGGGCGCGGGGGCGGGTGAGAAGCGTTCTCTGTGGGCATTGGGGTGTTCGGAGAGGGATGAGGGATCTTCCAGCTGCGGGAACGACGCCATGGAGCCAAGGAAGTGACGCGAGCTGGGAGGGAGAGTGGGGGTCCCTGTAGGTGTGAGATCCTGGAGGTTTAGGCCAGGTAGTAATCTGACGTCTGCTGGCCCAACTCCGTGTCCCCAGCCCTTTGGGCGCGGGATGGGGGTGAGAAGCAGAGGAGCGTGATCAAGGTGGGCTTGAGTAGGTACGGAGCAGAGAGGGTGTTTGGAGGTTCTTCTGAGAAAAGGACTGGTCTGTGGACAGGTGGGTGGAGCTGGATAGTGCTGGAGTGGTTGCTGTCTCCCCCAGGGATGCTGGTGGCATCAGTGAGGATAGCAAGTAGTTTTGTAACAAATCCCAGGAGGAAGGTTTACTTAATCCAGAGTGCAATGCCCTCTGTGTTTAAACCTTAACAAATCTTTGATGTTCAATAAGCTCTCAGATATTGGTAAACAGGATAGGTAAGAAAAGATCTGAACAACGCAGAACAGCAAAAGAATGAAAGTAAGAATCATCAGGGAGCATTTGAGATCTTGCTGCCTGGCATATGTCATCAGCTTGGCTCAAACTTTTTTTTTTTCCCAAGGTAAGAATCATCAAGAGTCCCTACAATAAAAAATAAGCCCTTAAAATTTTGGAAAACCTCTCTCCATATACACATGTAGAGTCATGTACATGTTTTTACTTAAATGAGATCATACTATATAAATTACCTTAGAGACAGTTTAGCATAAAAAAGCTTCATACTATTCCCCTGCATACATGTGCCACAGACTAGTTCCTTACTGATAGACTTAAATTTGCAATGTTCCCTTGTCATAAACAGTGCTACCAAGATTGCCTGTGTGCATTTCATAGGAATTTATGAGACATACAAGCACCTTTTAGAACTTCTGAGGTTATCTTCTTAGTTTGTACTTCTCAAAGTGGGATTACAGGTAGTAGGTTAGCACATTGATAACACCTTGGCTACCCATTGCCCAGCTATTGGAATTTGCACCCCCAGGAAGGCTACATGAGAAGGCCTCCATTCTCACATCCTCCCCAGCAAGGGGACCAGCCAGTCAATTACTCTCTCCTGTAAACCTCAATGGCTAAGATTTCGGATTTGTAGTGATTAGGGCAGGCTCTGTGTATCTGCTGAGTGATCCTGGGCATGCTGCTTCACCTGCCCAAGTCTTAGTGGGAAGTACTGTCCCGTAGGGTCATTTTGGGGGTTAAATGAGATGATACATGTGAAGCCCTCACCCTCTAAATGGTGGGTGTTTAATTATGCTTCATGGCTACTTAAAAAATATATATTTTTATTGATTTGGAGAGAGAGAGAGAGAGAAACGAATCAGTGACTTCCTGTATGCACCCCGACTGGGATCATACCTGTAACCTGAATATGTGTCCAGACCGGGAATTGAACCTGAAACCTTTTGGTGTATAGGACTATGCTCCAACCAACTGAACCACACTGGCACTTTATGCTGGTTCATTCTTTGAAGCGGCCATACTTTTTTTTTTTTTTTTTTAATAAATCTTTATTGTTCAGATTATTACAGGTGTTCCTCTATTTTTCCCCCCATAGCTCCCCTCCACCTGATTCCCCACCCCACCCCATGCCCTTACCCCCCGCCACTGTCTTCATCCATAGGAGTAAGATTTTTGTCCAATCTCTTCCCGCACCCCTCACACCTGCTTCCCCTGAGAATCGTCAGTCCACTCCCTTTCTATGTCACTGATTCTATTATATTCACCAGTCCATTCTGTTCTTCAGATTTTTTATTCACTTGATTTTTTAGATTCACTTGTTGGTAGGTATGTATTTGATGTCATTTTGTTGTTCATAATTTTCATCTTTACCTTTTTCTTCTTCTTCCTCTTCTTAAAGAATACCCTTCAGCATTTCATGTAATCCTGGTTTGGTGGCGATGAACTCCTTTAGCTTTTTCTTGTCTGTGAAGCTCTTTATCTGACCTTCAACTCTGAATGATAGCTTTGCTGGGTAGAGTAATCTTGGTTGTAGGTTCTTGCTGTTCATCACTTTGAATATTTCTTGCCACTCCCTTCTGGCCTGCATAGTTTCTGTTGAGAAATCAGCTGACAGTCGTATGGGTACTCCCTTGTAGGTAATTAACTGTTTTTCTCTTGCTGCTTTTAATATTCTCTCTTTGTCTTTTGCCCTTGGCATTTTAATTATTATGTGTCTTGGTGTGGTCCTCTTTGGATTCCTCTTGTATGGGGTTCTGTGCGCTTCCTGAACTTGTAAGTCTTATTTCTTTCACCAGGTAGGGAAAGTTTTCTGTCATTATTTCTTCTAATAAGTTTTCAATATTTTGCTCTCTCCCTTCTTCTGGCACCCCAAAAATTCGGATGTTGGTTTGCTTGAAGTTGTCCCAGAGGCTCCTTACACTATCTTCATATTTTTGGATTCTTTTTTCTTTTTGTTTTTCTGGTTGGATGTTTTTTGTTTCCACATATTTCAGATCTTTGGTTTGATTCTTGGGGTACGTTGATCTACAGTTGAGTTTCTGTATATTCTTTATTTCAGACAGTGTATGCTTCATTTCTGACTGATCCTTTTCCATTTTTTTGGCATTCTCATTAAGCTCCTTGAAGGTCTCATCAAGTTTCTCAGCAGTTTTAAGAAGATTCTTGAGTAACCTTATAAATGTGGTTCTGAACTCTATGTCATCCAGTAGTTTGCTTTCCTCCGTTTCTTTCATTCGTGACATGTTTCTTTGTCTCCACATTTTGGCTGCTTCCCTGTGTTGATGGAGTAGCTTTGTGTGGTAGGTGATCTATAGGGGGCAGTAGCTCAGCCTCCCCAATCACCTGATGTGGACACTCTTGGTACACCCCTTTGTGGGCTGAGTGCAAAGACTTGGTGCAGTTAAGCCTTAATTGCTGTTGGTATACTGGGAGGAATTGACCTCCAGGCCAATTAGCTGTGAGCACTCACTGTGTCTATAATGGAAGAACTGCTGCGCTGAAGACACACTTATGGAGCAGGACTTGTTTCAGTGGGGCTTGGTGCTCACTGAGTCTGCCTCTTGAATGTGTCACTTATGGATGTGAGGAGTTGAAATCTGGTGTCTCACTCTGACCACTAGGTACACTGGCTTCTGGATCTCCAATGGGGTGCATGTCAGCTACTGTCTGAGGCCATCCAGCAGGAGCTACAGTTTTCTCCTCTTTGCTTGGGGTTTGGAGGTTTTGGAGCTGTCTGACCCTGGCTGCAAGTTTGCTAGGTTAAGCTGTGATAGGGCAGGCCTTTCTTATGCTAATTGAGCTGCTTGGAGCTTGGGTGGGTTTGTAGGTTGTGCAGGGCGTGGTCTCAGGGTGTCACTAGGCTAGGGCGTGGCAAACAGCAATGGCTGCTAGTTAGCCGGCTCTGTGTCCCAGACGGTGTCCTCGACACAGAGCCTGCGCGCAGCTCTGCAAGCAAGCCACCCTCACTGGCAGACAGTCCTGCTTCTCCCCGTAGGAGTTTGGGTCCCCCGCGTCTCCCCAGAAACTGTATTTCAGAGTAGTCGGGGGCTTGTCTCCCTTTGGGTTGAAAAAAGCAATGCCTGCCGCCAGCCCAGATCACGCGCCTCCGTACCGCAGCTTTTCAGCGCTTGTGCATGTCTCAATGCTCTTTTCTCTTTCCTTCTAGTTGTAGAACTTCCACTCAGCCAGCTTTCCCGTGGTTCTGGGTGATAGACGTTTTGTCTTTTAGTTGAATTTTTGAAATTGTTGCACGAGGCAGCAGTTTAGGTGTTTACCTACGCCGCCATCTTGGATCTCGGGTCCGGCCATACTTTTTAAAAAATATATTTTATTGATTTTTTTACAGAGAGGAAGGGAGAGGGATAGAGAATTAGAAATATTGATGAGAGAGAAAAATCAATCAGCTGCCTCCTGCACACCCCCTACTGGGGATGTGACCGCAACCAAGGTACATGCCCTTGACTGGAATCAAACCTGGGACCCTTCAGTCTGCAGGCTGATGCTCTATCCACTGAGCCAAACCGGTTAAGGCAAGGCCACACTTTTGTTCCTTCACTTATTTTTTTTTTCATTATACCCAGTATGACAGTGAACAATCTCATATATGTTTCTTTGGACACAGATAAGTTTGAAAATTTTTCTAAGGAATACTAGTATATCCAGAAGCAATGTTGCCGGGCAGTGGGCTTTGAGATTTGCAGGTATTGTTTTTTTAGATTTGAAGTTTTACTAGATACTGTCCAGTTATTTCCTGGAATGGTTTTACCTGTTTACACACCAGGAAAGTCACAAAATATAAATTACAAATGCCCAATATGCATTATCACAAAATAGCTGCCTTTTGTGGATCAGATTATCTCATTAATATCTGCTGGATTCTCTCTAATGTGAATCATCCGTCTTTAAAATGTGTGCCACGCTGGGTGAGAAGCAGCATCTCAGCTTAATTTGCATATGCCTGATAACTAGTAAGGATGCACATTTCAGAAATAAAGTTATTGGAAATTTGGATTTTTTTTTTTACTTGCTTATCCTTAATCTTTGCCCTCTTTTTTTGTTGTTATTTTTCTTATTGACTTGTGGGTTTTATTAATTTAGTCTGGGTAGATTTCTGTTTAATATATTACAGAACATTTTCTATGAAGATGGTTGACAGTTAGGTCTTTGGTTTCACTATTTCATTCTCATAGCTTTAATTTCCAGCATATCTAGGTCAATAAATGGACAATCCCATAGGTGTCTCCAAGAGTTAGTATAATTGTGATTGGATTTATATGTAAGAACTAGAGGCCAGGTGCATGAAATTTGTGCACTGGGGCGGGTGGGGGGGAATTCCCCCAGCCCAGCCTGTACCCTCTCCAATCCGGGACCCCTTGGGGGATGTCCGACTGCTGGTTTAGGCCTGATCCCCGACATTCAGACATCCTTCTCACAATCCTGGACCGCTGGCTCCTAATCGCTCATTTGCCTGCCTGCCTGCGTGGTGGCCTCTAACTGCCCCTGCTGCTGGCCAGCTTGCCCCCAACTGCCCCCCTCTGCTGGTCTGGTTGCCCCCAACTACCCAACCCTGCCAGCCTGGTCACCCCATGCAGCCTGCTATTCAGTCGTTTGGTTGTCCCTCACTAACCCCCCTGCCGGCCTGGTCATAGGCAGCCATCGTGTGAGGGCGTGAGGGTCAGTTTGCATATTACCTCTTTAATAGTTGTGTACGAGACAAGTGTGGTCTTAACTCTCTGATCCCCACAACTTTATCTTTCCTGAACTAGACATTAGGTTATAGTGGGTGTTAATAAGGCGAAAGTCAAGTCTATGTGGGTAAAAACCAAAGCTGTCCCAGCCTTGGTAAATAGAAGTTGGGATCTCAGACTGGTTGAGGAGGTGGATGGTCTTAGCCATCAGGTTTCCTGATGGGATAATAATGGATCCAGTTTTTAGTGTCTTGGGAGAGTGAGTGAGACTAACTAATGAATTTGAATGTTTACTACTCAATGTTTATGTGTTTGCTTTCTGTGTTTTGATAATTGGATTTTCCAGAACAGAAAACAAGCCACAAGAAAAACAGGATGCCATACTCCTGTGTTATTGCTTCAAAGACTTTTGGGCCATGATTATCGTTAAGGATGCCAACAAGGCATGTCTGTTTAATAGCTCTTTCTAAACTGATAGGATGATTTTGGGGCAGGAGGGAGCTACAGTAGAAACTTAAAATGAAGTAGCTTTTTATATTGTTTGGTAAGAAATTCACAATTTACAGTGTCCTGGTAGTAATATACTAGCAATAATAAATCAGTTATTTTTATAGAACTTTGGCCATTGTAGCCCCCTGCACGTTGGAGCTGTGGGAGTAAATATTTTCTAGTGGTATTTCTCTGTGCAGATAAAAAGATTGCTATTGAGAAGCCAAATCGGTGCTCCTGATTTGGGGCAAGTATGTGACAAAACAGGTGCTATTTCCCTCCTTACAGGAAACTGAACCAAACTAGTCTTCCAAGCAGGGGCGGGTAGATGGAGGGTAAACACGTTTTGATGCATCATTCCTTTGGCTACAGGCCTACTGAATGTGGGGCTATAAATAAGTCATCATTTCTCAGAGTACCAGGGGTGCAAGCCAAGTACATATTTTGCCTTCGACCCTGACGGTGCTTTTTTTGGTTAATACTTCACCATCTAGTTGGTAGATTTTTAAATGCTCGCCAATTTTAACACTGCTAATTTATGCAATATTTAATGAAGTCTACCTAATGCTAATGAGTTTACAAAATTCAGACCATACTTCGAAATCAAAATTTTCAAGTAATAACAGAAAATAAATAAAAAGAGAGACATGTTCATACATGTATTTTTCCATTCAACACTGAACTCTAAATATTGAGTCATAATAATTTCATATTTTTCAGCTCAGTGCCTGCTGCCACTATCAGGTTTTGAATTAATAATATATAATTTCCCCATTTCTTTCTTTGATGGTAAGTGGTTTTAATGACACAGGGAATAATATTTGTATAATAGTTTGATCAGTTGTAGGTGTAATGTGGGTTTACATTCCATCAGAATTAGAAATATCTTTTTCCCATAATGTGTGATCTTTATGACAGAAATGGGAAGTTAAAAACCAATACTTAATTTTGTTTTTGCATATAGAAGAAAATGCTATTTTCTGTTTGATATACTGATGCAAAATATGAGAAATGTGGCTTTTATTCAATATGGCTGAAATTGGAAGGGTTATCACTTGAATAGGTGAAATGGGCAAGTTATTGGTCTTAAGATGGGCTTAATCTTGAGATTGGCTTAAGAAATATTTGTTGCCTGACCAGCATGGCTCAGTGAGGGTCAACCTATGAATCAGGAGGTCACGGTTGGATTCCTGGTGAGGGCATGTGTACAGGTTGCAGCTTGATCCCCAGTGTGGGGCGTTCAGGAGGCAGCTGAAGCAATGATCCTCTCTCATCTTTGATGTTTCTATCTCTCCCTCCCTCCTTTCCTCTCTGTAACCAATAAAAAATATTTAAAAAATAAGAATCTTTAAAAAATAAATAGTCTTTGATTCCTGTTAACCAGATACTTCTTGAGCCCACCAGGGAAGGTGGGTTGGCAGTTGCATAAATAAACTGCCCAGGTCATAAAAACACATGTCTCTCAACCATGAGAAGAGAAAGCCAGTCTACCTACTGGACTTACAGTAGGATCACGAAACTACAGGGAAAACCTTTATCCTTTTCTTCTGCTTTGCTAGTGGAAAGGACTATAGTTCTCTGTATTTTTACAGGTTGAATCTCATGTGCTGATTCATAGAGAAACCTAGTCCTTTAAATTAGCAAAGTAAAAAAGGATAAAGAAAAATGGTGCCTCTTAAGACTTCCTGTTTTTTAACCTTATGAAAGTGGGCTGCAAAGTGAATCTGGTACCCAGAAAGCATTGTGTAAAGATTTCCCCTTGGCCCTATTTAATTGGACAGGCACTGGTGACTTGCCAAAAACAATTGGTTGGTTGTTAGAGATCCAGGCGCTGCCATTTTTACTGTGTTTATTAAGTGGTTACATAATGCGTATGAAGATCTGAGTTTGTCTTTCTGGCTGTAAAGGGCATGCAGATAAATACAAGGGCAACTGTGGACTTTGGGGAGGAACAAGTGTCCTCCCCCAAATCAGGCCCTTTCAGGAGATGGCCTGGGTTCCAAACTTATGAGTCAGCATCCTTTGCCAGTGATGCCATCACTGTCCACTCAGTGGTGATGGAGAGTAAACCTGAAATCGCCAGGCCGGCTTGTCTAGTATTGGTGGAGTAATAGGGATGTGTCTGGAATATTATGCCCTAGCTGGTTTGGCTTAGTGGATAGAGCGTCAGCCTGCTGACAGAAGGGTCCCAGGTTCGATTCCGGTCAAGAGCACATGCCTGGGCTGTGGGCTTAATCCCCAGTAGGGGACATGCAGGAGGCAGCCAATCAATGATTCTCTCTCATCATTGATGTTTCTAACTCTCTTTCCCTCTCCCTTCCTCTCTGAAATCAATAAAGATATACTAAAAAAAAAAGGAGCCAGTGTGAGATGATGGCAGTCAGACTCATGGGCTTATCTCCTGGTCTCAAAATGGTAGTGAGGCAGAGCAGGCATGCGTGCACTCAGGAAGAAGGAGTGTGTGGGATAACAGATGGGCCTTAGCTTGAGTGGGTCTCCCTTGGCCCCAGGGGGCGGAGGTACCTGTCATGGGAGCCGGTTGGGGGTCAAAGTCATCTAACTGGAAGAGCAAAGTTTCTCAAGGTCCCTATTGGCATCCAGACTGTTTATCTTTGCAGGGATGGAACTTGTTGGGAATAAGTCACATTGATTTATGTAGGTGGTTTTAGCTGTCCTCGGGAACTATTTGTTTAGCATCTGGAATGTTCTAGGAGTTTAATAGGAGACACCTATGGGCCATGTCCAGGTTTTGTTTTTTACATATTTTTCCCATCCTAAGATGAGCTGGCTGCAGAGTGTTTGCTAGATTGGCTACATTATTATATTTTTTAAGGGCATTACATGCATTTACAGTAATAGCTGAGTAAAGCAGCTACTAGAGAACACACAGGGGGCTTGAAATTAGAGCTCTGTTGTTGAGGAGTGCTCTTGAATATTCGCTCAAGAGGAGCTGTGTCAGGAAACCTAGGAGCTTCCGTACCCCACTCCTCCTTCCCACCAGCTCCCACCCTCCTGTCTTTGACTTATATTTTAGCCTCAGAAGTAAAAGTTTTAACCATATTTCATTAAGGGTTATAGTTATCTCCTAATTTAGAACAAACAAATATGCAGTCTTTCCGATCAATACCACCTTTTAGTTTTCTTTAGAAGACTGAGTTTACAGCAGGTAGGAAGCAAGCCAGCAGCATTCCTCCAGTCCACTCCGCCCTTCTCCTTGGCTCCCTCCTGCTTGCCAGGTGCCAAATCTGGGTTGCACCTTCCTTTCCTCCTGTCTCTGCCTTACCTGGTGGTACAGTGGCCTCCTCACTGGGCATCCCCCCAACCCCCCCAACTGCGTTTCCAGGTGCATCTCTGCTGGCTCCACCCACAGGTTAATAGTCCACTATGCAGGCCCTGCCCGTGCTGCTTTTCTCCCTAAGACTCTTCAGTGCTTCCGTGTTGCCTGTGGACCTCGTCTCTGACATTGTGGACCTCGTCTCTGGTCCCTCCAGGACCAGGACTTACCTGGTATGCCCACAAGCTTGCTTCAGATGGTGTCTTAGCACTGTGCCTTTTCAAGGTGGCAGAGTTCCCTTATTAAGTGGTGTTTTTTGGGACAAGGAGGCTAAGTCCGCTCTAATTATAGTCTCTCAATACCAAGGCAGTACACAGAGTAATGACGTCAACTTTCTTTGTCCCCTTCTTTTCCAGTGCAAGTGTGTACAGACCTCAGTCACACTGGCATGAGTACCATCTCTTTCAGGAAAGGAGCCTAAAGAAGCAGATGTGTGTCCATTGGGCTCTCCTGTGGGGGCTAGAGAGTAGAAAAGAGAGAGAAAACTCTTGTATGCCATTCCCACCCATAGAGACTGACTAGATTCAGTGCATATTCAGAAATGTGCTGCCTGGCTAGGTAGATCAGTTTGGTGTACAGTCCTGTACACCAAAAGATTGCAGGTTCGATTTCTAGTCGGTACATACCTAGGTTGTGGGTTTTATCCCCCGTCGGGGCACATATAGGAGGCAACTGATGGGTGTCTTTCTCTCCCCCCCCGCCCCCCGACTCCACCCCTCCCCCCACCCTGTCCCCTTCTCTCTAAAATAATAAAAAAAAAATTCTTGGGTAAGGATAAAAAAAAAAAAAAGAAGTGTGCTATGGGACAGGGTTTTTTTAAAATATATTTTTATTGATTTCAGAAAGAAAGGGAGGGGGAAAGAGAGAGAAACATCAGTGAGATAAGAATCATTGATTGGTTAACTCCTGCACGCCACCTACTGGGGATTGAGTCCGCAACCCAGGCATGTGTCCTGACCAGGAATCAAACTGTGACCTCCTGGTTCATAGGTTGACGCTCAAATGCTGAGCCACACTGGCTGGGCTGGGACAGTTTTTGGTTAGCCCCATCATATGGCACTGGCTTCATTGGACAGGAAAAGCAAGATGGGAGGTGGGCAGCCCCCTGGCAGTTAGGTGCAGCTTCAGAATTAACTTGACTCAGGTCAAACTACAGGCTGTTTTTTAACTCTTGGCAAAACATCATTCAAATAGCTTTTTGAAAAATTTCTGGTTGGAATATTTGAAGTGTCAATTTAATTTTTTATTGTGGTAACATATACCTAAAGTAAAATTTTCTGTTTTAAACATTGTCTAAGTGTGCATTTGAGTGGCATCAAATATGTTTACATTGTTGTGCAATCATTACCCTCCATCTGGTCTCCATAGCTCTTTCCATCTTCCCAAACTGAAACTCTGTTCCCATTAAAAACTAACTCCCCAACATTAAAGCATGCAAGAGACTGACATATTTCAGAGTGAAGTCGGGGGGCGGGGGAGGGTGGGAGGGCAGGAAGACATTAACCAAAGAACTTATATGCATATATGTATAACCCATGGACATAGACAATAGTGCGGTGAAAGCCGGGGGAGGGGGCAGGAGGAGGGTGCAAGAGGGTCAATGGGGGGGGGGGCAGGGGTAGAGGTCATCTGTCATACTTTCAACAGTTAAGATAAATTAAACAAAAAAAGAACTCCCCATTTTCCATTCCCCACTCCCTGGCCACCACCATTCTCCTTTCTGTCTCTATGAATTAAACTCCTCTAGGGACCTTATGTAAATGAAATCATATAGTATTTGCCCTTTTGTGATTAGCTTATCTCACTCAGCATAATGTCCTTAAGGCTCATCCACATTGTAGCATGTGTCAGGATTTCTTTTCTTTTAAAGACTGCATAGTATTCCAATTTATGGATGGGTCACATTTTGTTTATCCATTCATCTGTGTATGGACACTTGGGTTACTTCCACCTTTTGCCTATTGTGAGTAATGCTGCTGTGAACATGGATATTTGAGTCCCTGCTTTCAATTTATTTTGTTTATATACCCAGAAGTAGAATAATAAATGGATCATGTGGCATTTCTAAGTTTTATTGTTTGAGAAAATGCACCAGACTGTTTGCCAGAGTATGACCAGTTGATTTTATAAATTTTCTCAAGTCCAACTCACCCATTTTTCTCCCCCTTCCCAACTTTTAAAAAAATATATTTTTATTGATTTCAGAGAGGAAGAGAAAGGGACACACACACACACACACACACACACACACGCACACATATCAATGATGCGAATCATTGATTGGCTGTCTCCTGCACACCCCCCACCTGGAATTGAGCCTGCAACCCAGACATGTGCCCTGACTGGGAACTGAACTGTGACCTCCCCTTCCCAACTTTTTAATACTTTGTTGCCATCTTTGGGGTAGGTGCTTTAAAAAAAATAATTTCATAAATTACCTTATGTGCTAGATTAATAAGGAAACTTTTTGAATTGACAGCCTGCAACACCAAATCCAAAACTTAACACCTTGCTGACCAGCTATTTCAAGCCAGAACTCACCCATGTGGCTGGCTACGTTCAGTAGTTTTGGCAACCCATGATTCTCCCTTACTGATTTACAGACCAGTGTTTTGTTCTTCAATAAGAGTTCAGCTGTAGACATGCTGTTGTAGTAATTATTTTGGTAAATATGATGCCAAGAACCAAGAAAAGGCCGTAAGACGAATAATATAGTCTGTTGTAACTTTTTGCCTTCACCCCTGTATATCTCAAAGTTGCAAATATAGCCACTCTCACTTTCACAAAGCATCGTTACTAAAACTCCATATTGTAATTTTTGTTGGATTGTATGTCTTAAATCTGATGCATCCTCTCCATTGAGTGACAACTGCTGTTTTGCTATATGTAAAGATTTACATTTCAAGATAAAGTGATCCAAAAGAGGTCTGACTTCTAAAGATGTTCTGTGTTACATGTTGTTTGTGAATTATCATTCAGATGAAAGAATGTAAGTATTTGCTCTAACCTCTTTCCAGTTATAGTTTTTGTAAATATGGATGACTCAAGTAAAGGATCGGTTGACAAGTAATCTTTCCCTTCTGGCTACTTTGTTAATCTCATCAATATAATTAAACCAAGAAACTTATTTATCTATACTAATAAAAGGGTAATATGCAAATTGGTCATGATGCCCTCACAGTAACAACTGAACAGCAGGCTGCATGGGGCAATCAGGCCGGCAGGGGGGTTAGTGAGGGACGACCAAACAACTGACAGCGGGCTGCGTGGGGCAACCAGGCCGGCAGGGGGGTTAGTGAGGGACGACCAAATGACTGACAGCAGGCTGTGTGGGGCGACCAGGCTGGCAGGGGGGTTAGTGAGGGATGACCAAACAACTGACAGCGGGCTGCGTGGGGCGACCAGGCCGGCAGGGGGGTTAGTGAGGGACGACCAAAGGACTGACCAGCAGGCTGCGTGGGGCGACCAGGCCAGCAGGGGGGTTAGCGAGGGACGACCAAATGACAGCAGGCTGCGTGGGATGACTGGGCCGGCAGGGGGGTCATTTGGGGGTGACCATTCTGGTGGGGGGGCAGTTGGGGGCGACCAGGCCGGCATGGGGGGCAGTGAGGGGCAACCAGGCCAGCAGAGGGGGCAGTTGGGGGCTACCTTGCCTGGGGGTAAGTTGGGGGCAACCAAACTGGCATGGGGGGCAGTGAGGGGCGACCAGGCTGGCAGAGGGTGACATTGAGGGCAACCAGGCCAGCAGGGGGAGCAGTTAGGGGTGACCAGGCTGGCGGGAAGGGGGGCAGTTAGGGGTGGCCAGGCCAGCAGGGGGGGCACTAAGGGGTAACCAGGCTGGCGGGGGGGGGGCAGTTAGGGACAATCAGGCTGGGAGGCAGAGGAGGTTAAGGGTGATCAGGCTGGCAGGGGGAGCAGTTAGGGGCAATCAGGCAGGCAGACAGTTGAACAGTTAGGAGCCAGCGGTCCCGGATTGTGAGAGGGATGTCTAACTGCCAGTTTTGGCCCAATCCCTGGGATCGGGCTGAAACCAGCAGTCAGACATCCCCCAAGGGGTCCCGGATTGGCGAGGGTCCAGGCTGGGCTGAGGTCCCCTCTCCCCCTGCACAAATTTCATGCACCATTCCTCTAGTATCTATATAATAACATCTATCCATGTTCAAGTTTGAACAGAGGTTTTGCGCTATTTTCTATTTGGTGATGCTATAAATTGGTTTGAGACAAAATGAGATAGAAAAAAATCCTTATCAAAAAATAAATTGGTTGCTTCACTTATACTTTAGGGGTCTCCAAATTGAACAGTTGTGTCTGAAATATTTGTATAATCCTTCAAGGCTGGTAAAATGTCTTTTTCTGCCCATTCTTCAGAAACACTTTCACTGTCAGGGATACTATCACATTTCTCTTTTGCCTTCGTGATGGTCTAATGTCAGACTCATTACTATCTTCAACAAAATACTGTCTTCCAGCTGACTATCAAAGTCACTCGGCCAATCAGACAAAGTATCTGCACATAATTCGCTCAAATGTTCTTCTCTGCCACGACATTTTTTTTTTTTTTTAACTTTAGCCAGAATAAAAGATGGATGTAAAGAATTAGATGTATGCTAGTCACGTCTCTGAAAATACTGACTGATGAGTTGAGGAAAAGACACAAGTTAACTCGTGACCAGTCAGCAACGTTTGGGCACAGAAACATGAATATACTTGTGACTGGTTAGCCAGGTGTTAAGAGCAGCAGTAGTCAACATGGTTTGGTGTGCTTTTAATAATTTCAGTTGGGATCTCTGCCAAAGGATAGAGTTAACACTTGTTAGGTTTTCTGTAAGGAAGGATATGTAGTACAGGCAAGTACACTGGCCTTAAAGCTATTTTCAGGGCATTTTCCCTTAATGACTTATAGGAAGGTTTATAGAAAAATTAGAGGATGTGGAATTGTTCTTGGCCACTCTTTTTTTTTTTTAATTCCATCATGTGGAAAATACCCAACATTTATAGGAACATTTGGTTCAGAATGACATGATTCCACTTTGGTGGATTTATTGTAATCTTTTGGGAACATTAAGAGAAGTCCCCCTAAGGATTGCTGTATTTGTTAGCACTACATCATAACTTTGCTTTTCTTCTGATTGTTAATGGCGTTTTTGTGGATGCTTTATCTGGTTGTGCCTTCACCCCTATATATCTCGAAGTTGCAAATATAGCCACTCTCACTATGTGCTATTAGCAATACCATTTGTTGACAAAGTACACAGAGATTTATGATGATATGATCATCCTTAATAAAAACCTTAGAATCACTTAGAAGTCCAAGTGATTAATGAGGGGCAATGGTAGTTTCTATCAGGTTGGAGTAACTGGATTCATAGACATCATGAACCAAGTCACTAGCCTAGAACAGTCTGAGCACAGAGGAATGCCCAAGGAACAGTCTCAATGCCTCACAAAAGGCCATCAGCAACAAGAGCACAGATGGATGCATTTCAGGGCTCGCCCTGTATATAACCATTGGCCTTCAGTACTAACACATATTACAAAAGTATGCAATTCAAAGGAGGATACCTTCCCACACCCGCTGCCCCACAATCAAACCGCTTTGTTGGTGAGGCAGAAAGAGGCTGGTCCTTGGCTGCTTCATGCACTGTAGCATGCTGGAACTGAGGAAAGGAGCTGGCCTTCGAAAGCCACACAGAAAGCAAACCAAAGCAACAATATTACTATGCAGTAACAATTTTTAAAAATATATATTTTTATTGATTTCAGAGAGGCAGGGAGAGGGAGAGAGAGGTAGAAACATCAATGGTCAAAGAGGCTTGGTTCATAGATCAGTACTCAACTGCTGAACCACACCGGCTGGGCTGCAGTAACAATTTTAAAGTGCATCCTTTTTACAAGAGAAGGATAAAGTGTGTTTATGGAGAACTGGACAACATAGTGACAATGACTAGTGGTGTTCAGTGAGAGCCACTTGGCATCACAGAGCCACAGGACAGTGTTAAGATAATTTAATATAGAGCAGAGCTCTTCTCGGGCTAGACCAGTTGTTCTCATTTGTTTCACCAACCAGGAGTGGTCTGCAAGGATTTTCACAAGCTAGTCTCTCAGATTGCTGAAAACTCATGCTACATGCCCACATTATTTTACCCCTGCCCCAGATTCTCAGCATATTTCATGATTTGTGTTTCCTCAGAAGTGCTTATAATATGTATAATCTTCTAAATCAGTGGTTGCCAACCGGTGGTCCGTGGACCACTCACTGGTGGTCCGTGAGGTCTGAAAGGTTGGCGATCTCTGTTCTAGAATGGAGTTCATATTCCTCTTGGCAAGAGGATAAACAGGTGTATTTTGCCTGATAATGAGCAAGGCCATGGTTTTAGGCCTTGAACTTCATGTCTGTTTTATAGTGGCGGTAGGGAAAAGCAGGCCTGATCAAAGGGGTTTGCAGAGTAGTAACTTCCTCACCCCAGAGAGCTTCTCCAGCCTATGTGCATTTTGAGCTCTGCCTTGTGTACTGTCAAAATCCCAACTGTTATGGAAGCATTTGGGTTAATAGCGTCCATTCCCTTGAAAAGACCAGACCTCAGGCGGGTTCAGGCATGGTCGACAGTGATGAGATGAGAGACAGTGCTCTGCGGCTACTGTCCAGACTGTATCAATCCATATTTCTGATGACTGCTGAGTCACCAACATCACCAAGCCTCAGTTTCCCTCCCTGCGATGGGGGCATAGTACTGGGCTTAGAGGTGATTGTTAGCATTTTATTACTAGGCTGTTCTATGAAGCCCCAGTTGGATGCCTGCACCTGATATGAGCACAGTGAGTGAGAGTCCTGGTGGTTATTACTGTGAGGCCCTAGGGGCCCCTTATTCTCCTCATCAGATGCTTACAGAGCACACACCTGTGCTAGGGCTGTGCTCACAACTATGAGGCTTTCTCACCCAGGCTTTGATTCTGGGTCCCCATCATAAGCCCATGCTCCTTTGTGCAAATCAATCACCTCTCTGCCCCTGTCTTTTCATCATTAAAATGGAGATGACAATAGCACCTCTCTCCGGGGCTGCTGGCAGGATAGAGTGTAGTGGTGCCTAGCAGGAGCTTGGCATGGTGCCCAGCATGCACAAAGGTTGGTATGAGGCTGTTGTTGTCACTATTAGCTCTTGGCCAACAGACAGTTCTGTATTTGTGTTGATTAGTTCAGTTACAGTGCTTTCCTTTTGAAACCTCACTGAGATCTGAACAGAAGGACCCAAGGTTTTGGTTGGGAAGTGCTGGGGGGAGGGTGTGCTTTTGAATAGTGGAGCCGTGGTGAAATGAGAGTAGGGACAGGGAGGATGCGCTATGGGCCAGGTGGGAGGTAAGGACAGGGAGGTGGAGAGACTGTAAGGATCCCCTGACTGGCTATTACTCTAAGGTAGCCCAATGCCAAAGGGCAGAGAGTGTCCAGCTCCTCCTTCCCGTGTCTTGCCTAGGTCTTCAATTGTAGGACCCATGTTTTTGTTTAATAGAATTATAGTGTGATGGGCCAATTGGGGTTAAAGGGCCTTCGTGGAACCCTGACACCAACGACAATTTCATTTTCATGGGAACATGCATTGTTTCCAGAACACTGAATTTCTGCTGCACCATATTCATAAGCTGGGGACTGTGTGGTTTTGGAATCGTGTGATCAGAGTAGTGAGACATGGCTAAGGCTTAGGCATGCACCCTGCTCCCTTCCTCTCTCCCTCCCTCTTCTCCTCTCCCCCCTGACAGTCTGTTTCTATTATTTTGTGATTTCTTGCCGGTAACGTCTGGTAAATGTTTCTTGTTACAGAGTATGGTGTTTGTGAAAACTTGTGGAAGCTGGAGATCACGGGTGTGTCTTGTCGAGATGTCTATGCGAAGCGTAAGTTAATCTAATATCACCCATCATTAATTTTGTTCCAAGAGCAGACACCTTGAGCATCAATTAAAGTAAATTATTTTGACCAAAAACCTAGTTCCATTTTTAGACCTTAATTTTAATGTCATACTTTTTTTTTTAATAAATCTTTATTGTTCAGATTATTACAGGTGTTCCTCTTTTATTTTTCCCCATAGCTCCCCTCCACCTGATTCCCCACCCCACCCCATGCCCTTACCCCCCGCCACTGTCTTCATCCATAGGAGTAGGATTTTTGTCCAATCTCTTCCCGCACCCCTCCCACCTGCTTCCCCTGAGAATCATCAGTCCACTCCCTTTCTATGTCCCTGATTCTATTATATTCACCAGTCCATTCTGTTCTTCAGATTTTTCATTCACTTGATTTTTAGATTCACTTGTTGGTAGGTATGTATTTGATGTCATTTTGTTGTTCATAATTTTTATCTTTACCTTTTTCTTCTTCTTCCTCTTCTTAAAGGATACCCTTCAGCATTTCATATAACCCTGGTTTGGTGGTGATGAACTCCTTTAGCTTTTTCTTGTCTGTGAAGCTCTTTATCTGACCTTCAACTCTGAATGATAGCTTTGCTGGGTAGAGTAATCTTGGTTGTAGGTTCTTGCTGTTCATCACTTTGAATATTTCTTGCCACTCCCTTCTGGCCTGCATAGTTTCTGTTGAGAAATCAGCTGACAGTGTCGTATGGGTACTCCCTTGTAGGTAATTAACTGTTTTTCTCTTGCTGCTTTTAATATTCTCTCTTTGTCTTTTGCCCTTGGCATTTTAATTATGATGTGTCTTGGTGTGGTCCTCTTTGGATTCCTCTTGTATGGGGTTCTGTGCGCTTCCTGAACTTGTAAGTCTATTTCTTTCACCAGGTAGGGAAAGTTTTCTTCATTATTTCTTCTAATAAGTTTTCAATATTTTGCTCTCTCCCTTCTTCTGGCACCCCAAAAATTCGGATGTTGGTTCGCTTGAAGTTGTCCCAGAGGCTCCTTACACTATCTTCATATTTTTGGATTCTTTTTTCTTTTTGTTTTTCTGGTTGGATGTTTTTTGTTTCCTCATATTTCAGATCTTTGGTTTGATTATTGGGGTATGTTGATCTACAGTTGAGTTTCTGCATATTCTTTATTTCAGACAGTGTATGCTTCATTTCTGACTGATCCTTTTCCATTTTTTTGGCATTCTCATTAAGCTCCTTGAAGGTCTCATCAAGTTTCTCAGCGGTTTTAAGAAGATTCTTGAGTAACCTTATAAATGTGGTTCTGAACTCTATGTCATCCAGTAGTTTGCTTTCCTCCGTTTCTTTCATTCGTGACATGTTTCTTTGTCTCCACATTTTGGCTGCTTCCCTGTATTGATGGAGTAGCTTTGTGTGGTAGGTGATCTATAGGGGGCAGTAGCTCAGCCTCCTCAATCACATGAGGTGGATGCTCTTGGTACACCCCTTTGTGGGCTGAGTGCAAAGTCTTGGTGTAGTTAAGCCTTAATTTCTGTTGGTACACTGGGAGGAATTGACCTCCAGGCCAATTAGCTGTGAGCACTCCCTGTGTCTATAATGGAAGAACTGCTGCGCTGAAGACACGCTTATGGGGCAGGACTTGTTTCAGTGGGGCTTGGTGCTCACTGAGCCTGCCTCTTGAATGTGTCACTTATGGATGTGAGGAGTTGAAATCTGGTGTCTCACACTGACCACTAGGTACACTGGCTTCTGGATCTCCAATGGGGTGCATGTCAGCTACTGTCTGAGGCCATCCAGCAGGAGCTACAGTGAGAGCTGCAGTTTTCTCCTCTTTGCTTGGGGTTTGGAGGTTTTGGAGCTGTCTGACCCTGGCTGCAAGTTTGCTAGGTTAAGCTGTGATAGGGCAGGCCTTTCTTATGCTAATTGAGCTGCTTGGAGCTTGGGTGGGTTTGTAGGTTGTGCAGGGTGGAGCCTCAGAGTGTCACTAGGTTAGGGCGTGGCAAACAGCAATGGCTGCTAGTTAGCCGGCTCTGAGTCTCCAATGGCATCAGCGAGTCCCATGCCCCAGTGCAGTAAACAATTATTCCTGCGCGCAGCTCTGCCAGCAAGCCACCCTCACTGGCAGACAGTCCAGCTTCTCTCCGTAGGAGTTTGGGTCCCCCACGTCTCCCCAGAGACTGGATTTCAGAGTAATCGGGGGCTTGTCTCCGTTCGGGTTGAAAAAAGCAACGCACCCAGTCGCCCGCAGCCAGCCCAGATCACGCACCTCCATACCTCAGCTTTTCAGCGCTCGTGCACGTCTCAATGCTCTTTTCTCTTTCCTTCTAGTTGTAGAACTTCCACTCAGCCAGCTTTCCCGAGGTTCTGGGTGATAGACGTTTTGTCTTTTAGTTGCAGTTTAAATTGTTGTAGGAGGCAGCAGTTTAGGTGTTTACCTACGCTGCCATCTTGGATTCTCTCCTTAATGTCATACTTGACATTTTATTTAATTTTTAAAAAAATTTTTAAAATTGGAGAAACCAAGACGGCGGCATAGGTAACCACCTAAACTGCTGCCTCGCACAACAATTTCAAAGCTACAACTAAAAGACAGAACGGACACCATCCAGAACCATAGGAAAGCTGGCTGAGTGGAAATTCTACAACTAGAAGGAAAGAGAAAAGCTCACGGAGAACTGGAGGAACGGCAAAGGGTTGAGGTACAGCAAAGGGTCTTTGTGCATGCAGAGAGGAAGGGCGGCTGAGAGCCTGGCTGACTTTCTCTGGCGGGAGGGGGAAGGAAGCCCCCGACTGCACTGAACCCCAGTTCCGACTGCACTGAACCCCAGTTCTGGGTGAAACATACACTGACTGAAATAAAAAATATTATACAGACACCCAACAACAGACTAGAGGAACGCAAGAATCAAGTCAAAGAATTGAAATACAAAGAAGCAAAAAATACTCAACCGAAAAAGCAAAAAGAAAAAAGAATCCAAAAAGTTGAAGATAGTGTAAGAAGCCTCTGGGACAACTTCAAGCGTACCAACATCAGAATTATGGGGGTGCCAGAAGAAGAGAGAGAGCAAGATACTGAAAACCTATTTGAAGAAATAATAACTGAAAACTTCCCCCACCTGGTGAAAGAAAAAGACTTACAAGTCCAGGAAGCGCACAGAACCCCAAACAAAAGGAATCCAAAGAGGACCACACCAAGACACATCATAATTAAAATGCCAAGAGCAAAAAACAGAGAGAATATTAAAAGCAGCAAGACAAAAACAGTTAATTACCTACAAGGGAGCACCCATACGATTGTCAGCTGATTTCTCAACAGAAACTATGCAGGCCAAATGGGAGTGGCAAGAAATTTTCAAAGTGATGAATAGCAAGAACCTACAACCAAGATTACTCTACCCAGCAAAGTTATCATTCAGAATTGAAGGGCAGATAAAGAGCTTCACAGATAAGAAAAAGCTAAAGGAGTTCATCACCACCAAACCAGTATTATATGAAATGCTGAAAGGTATTCTTTAAGAAGAGGAAGAAGAAGAAAAAAGTAAAGATAAAAATTATGAACAACAAATACATATCTATCAACAAGTGAACCTAAAAAGCAAGTGAATTAAAAACCGGAGGAACAGAATAAACTGGTGAATATAATAGAATCAGGGGCATAGAAAGGGAGTGGACTGATAATTCTCAGCGGGAAAGGGGTATGGGGAGTGCAGGAAGAGACTGGACAAAAATCGTACACCTATGGATGAGGACAGTGGGGGAGGGTAAGGGCAGAAGGTGGGGTGGGAACCGGGTGGAAGGGAGCTATGGGGGGAAAAAGGAGAAACAATAGTAATAATCTGAATAAAGATTTATTTTTAAAAAAGATATTTTAAAATTGATTTTTAGAGAGAGAAGAAAGGAGAGAAAGAGGGAGGAAGGGAGAGGGAGAAAGAGAAACATCTGTGTGAGAGGGAAACATTGATCAGTTGCCTCCTGCACGCCCTCTACCGGGAATTAAGCCCACAATCCATGCATGTGCCCTGACTGGGAATTGCAAACTTTCAGTGCATGGGACAGCGCCCAACCAATTGAGCCACATTGGCCAGGGTATAATTCACATTTTAGAGACAGCACTGGTAGTAATAGCACCAAAACGGGATGGGGCATCTCTTCTCCCCCTTTCTGGGCATGTCAGTACTCTTATTTTTCAGCCCATAACAGGATATTAGGTGTCAAGGACCTATAGATCTGAGAAACATATCTACACTGGAAACAAATTCGGGTGCTTCCAGAGGGGTCCCTTTTTCTGGATTGTGGGTCCATGGCCTGATTAGATGTGCGATGGCTGATACTAACTGGGAAATAGAGCTGTGAGACTCCCGCTGACACCCTCAGCTAATAGGGCTGCCTGTGGGCCAGTTCTTCCTTCCAGCCTGGCACTGGGCTCCAGCCCTTCAGTTCAGTCTTCCCTTCAGTTTCCTTTACTTTCCAGAGTCGTCAGCAACACTCCCTGAGTGCTCCAAGCTCCCCAGCCCCAAGTATCTTCCCAGCGGGCCTTTTCCCTGGGCCCCGTTATAGGAGGCTGTGAAGACTCCTGTTAACACCGAGGTGGCCCAGGACCAGCGGAGGCACAGGAAGCAGCATGCTCACTCACCACCCAGTTGAGGTGTGGCATGGATTATTTTAGCACCCAGAGCTGGGGATTAAAGAACAGAGTAAAACAGATAATGGTGACCCAGTTCTCTTTGGCCTAAAGTTGACCTGCTGACCATTCTGAAAAGGGCCTAAACTGTTCATTTTAAAACCATCTTAGAAAATTTTGGTTTTCACATTCTCCTGAACTTTCTACCCAGTTCAGCATTGAAAGCAGACCAGGTGATGTCTGCTTACCAAATACCTTACCCAGGAACTGAGGGCCACGCTTCTCCAAGGAAACATCTGGGTCCTCCAAGCTTTTTTGCAAGGTCTGGGGGCTAGTTGGGGCCACTCTCTGAATCCCATCTTTTCCGTGGATTTGTTCCTCTCAGAGTTCCTTTCCGAGATACACCTCCTTCACGTGGCTGCACTCCCAGCGCAGGTAGAGCTGGCACTTGTGCAGAGCGGCTGACTGTGGGAAGACCCAGGCGGTGTTCGGTCTCTATATCTGGGCTGATTTCAACGTCTCATTGCTTCCTCATCCCATCAGACTCTCCACACTGTGATCCCATGGCCATTTGGGAGTGTTAGATTGGTTAGTCTTTCTGTGTTAGAATTTGCTCACACTTCAGGTGATTTCCTATCAAAAGGCTCTAAATTCTTCATGAGGCTTCCTCTTCCAGGCACAATTCTTGGTGGTTCAGCTATGACCTCCAAGTTCTTGTCCCCTCTCACCTGCCTCAGAGAGACTTGGAAACTTGGAAAGGCTGTTGTTGGGACCTCTCTGCCTTGCCACACATCAGCTCCAGTTCTGCCAACTCCTAGCACCCCCTCCTCCTCCCTCCAGATTTAAGGGCTTCACCCTCACACCACTTGATAAGCACCAAAGAAATATATGGGGTACAGGGGAGTGTCTTAAATCCAGCCAGATTTAAGGGCTTCACCCTCGCCCCCAGCTACCATTTTCACGCCGGCTACTGCCTCCTGAGTTGCTGTCCTGGCCCCGTGCCCTACTGCAAGGCTGATCTGCTCAAGACCTTTCTCCCTCCTCCTCTCTCCCCGTGCACTTTCAGACTTTGGTTTCTCCTCTTGCCTCTGCTTCACATCCCACCAACCCCAGAAGATGTGCGTGTCTCCAGAGGAAGTGAGTCTTGTGGAAGTATAACCCTTCCTGTCCTCTCATCTCATCAGCAAGAACAATGTCTGTGATTCTCCCAAAGCCCAGAGTTTCAGAGGCAGGAAGCTGGTTGCTCCCCTGCTCCCCTCCCACCCTTTATTCAATGGGAGCCCACATGGTCCTGGCTCCAACCTTGATTTCTCAGTGTTTTATCCAGAGCTCAGTGTCTTAAATCTAGCCAGACTGTAGAGTTGGAGGAATTACTCTTGCTGTTGGCATTGGTGTTAGAGTCAAAACCAAGTACTCCCTGCAACAGTCTGTACATACACACAAGAAAGCTTTCCTGGCTCTTGTGGATGCCCACTGGCTTTTATGAGTAATAGGACAACTGCTTGTCTTTGGGAACTGCTTTTTGAGTTTCCTGGGCCATGTGATGACAGTGTCTTAAAGCAGCATGTTGCCTCTTTAAGAGTTGTGAGTCTCAAGTAGTGTCCTGGAGGGGCCAGGTGCTCACATCTGCTGGGCATTAGGGTTGTGGCACCCAGAGGACAGCACACCTGGTGAATAAGGCCCCCACGGAGCTCGTCTCAGCGGTGGGGGAGGGGTTGGCTGGGTCCTGCTGGTGGCTGTCCTATATAGAGGGGGCACCTGGGCACGGTGTTGGTGGGGGGCAGGCTGGCGGTGTTTGCACATGAAGACCCAGGGAAAAGCCCCGAGATGGAAGTATCTACCTCCGTAAGCGAGAACAGGGAAAGGAAGGAAGAAGGAGTCCGGCCACTCCTGTCTGGTAATTAATGGGGTTTATTAGAGGAAGCTCACAGACAAGGCACATCATGGGCAGCTGCAAGGTGAAAGGGAGCCTCACACCTCTTGACAGGCACCAAAGAAATATATGGGGTAGAGGGGAGATATCACATACTAGTATGTGAATGCTACCAGGTGCGGGAAGTTACTTTCCGTGCCCTTCCAGATCAGGACAACAACCTGTTCCAGGAACCAGCACATAGTAAGAGGCAAGGAGGGTGCTTATTTATATCTGAATGAACATCATTATTTTTTAAAAATATGTTTTTATTGATTTCAGAGAGGAAGGGAGAGGGAGAATGACTTAGAAAAATCAATGATAAGAGAGAATCATTGATTGGCTGCCTCTTACACGCCCCCTACTAGGGATCGAGTCCGGTATTCGGGTTGTGCCCTGACTAGGAATCAAACCATGACCTCCTGGTTCCTGGGTTGATGCTCAAACACTGAGCCACACCGGCTGGACTGAAACATCATTTATGATCAAACAGTCTCTAAGGGGGGTTTGCAGAAAGCAACCTTCGTTCTGGCTCAGGTTCAGCTTGCAGGACAGACAATGGTCATGTTAAAGAACAGTCTTCTTTATAGGTGGGTAGTGACTGCTAGGGAGCAGGAGATGGTTTGGCCAGGGGTAAGTCAGGAGCGGGCAACAGAGAGGGGACAAGGGCCATGGTGAGGTCAACAAGCACACATGCATGTGGGGCCTGGGTGGACAGAGAGGGACATCTGGAGATTTGTTTTGCCTGCTGATTCTTTTATTTCTTTGTAATCCTCACCGGAGGATATTTTCCCATTGATTTTTAGAGTGGAAGAGAGGGAAAGATGGAGAGAAATATCAATGTGAGAGAAGCACATTGATTGGTTGCCTCCTGCATGTGCCCTGACCAAGGCCTGGGCTGGGGAGGAACCTGCAACCAAGGCACCTGCCCTTAACTGGAATCCATCCTGGAACCCTTTGATCCACAGGCTGACACTCTACACACTGAGCCAAACTGGCTAGGGCTGATTCTTTTTAAAAATTTTATTGTTGAAAGTGTTATAGAGACCTCCTTCCTCCCCCATTAACCCTGTTGCACCTTGCTCCCGCCCCCTTGACTGCTGAATCTTGACTCTTTGAAAATGGTCGGGAAATCCAGAGAATGGTTCATATTATCTTAATTTAGTATCCCAAAGTGTTTAATTTGCCACCAGCCAAAGCAGGTTTCACAGTGCAGGGCATGTTTTTGTGAGTTTGCTTTGAAGGCCTTATCCAAGAGAAAATTACTTAGCTGGAACAGGTGGTGAAAGAAAGTCAACCTTAGCCCCTGGCAGAGGTGGAAGAGTGAGCCAGCCTTGACTCAGAAGCGAAGGCTCTGAGTTAGGAGCTGGCAGATGTCATCCGCAGTCCAAAACCAAACAGACACAAGCAAAGGAAAGCGCTGGGCATATACTATACAAGCTGAATATCTTAGTTGGGGCACAAGAGTTCCCTAAACAGTCACTCCAAATGTGCACAAGCTGCGTCCTCTGCTTTCCCACCGCAGTGAGCTCCATTGACCCATGACAGGAGAGGGAGGAGCGTGAGCATGGAGAGTGTCCCAAGCCTGTCACCATCATGAGTTTCTGGTGTGAATCCGCAGATTAAAAGGAACATATCACAACGTTTTCTTTATAGCCAGGTCTCGCATTTTTGTCAAGTGCTTGCCTCCTAAGGTACCGGGGGGTTGAGTAGGATGGTGGTGAGGGAGCAGGTGTTGAGTCATATGAAAACTGTTTATAACATCATGGAAGTGGAACCATCTTTAGCCCTTTCCCTGCTGTGTCGTTCAGGTATAAACCCTCGTATGAAGTCGGGCCGTTGCATGAAAATTCTTCCCGATTACGAGCACATGGAGTACAGAGATGTGTACACCTGCCGTATGTACCTCCTGCTACTTTGGCTGTGGCGGGGGAGCACGGCCAGAAGCTGCATGGAGAGGGACCTCTGACTCACAGCACGCAGATGCTTTGGTCCTAACAGCGAGCTGACCTCCTTGGCTTTTGCTGTCTTTTCACCTTTCTGCAGCGTTCTCTGTGACTCAGCCATGACCAGGAGCACACCAGTCTGGGGCTGCTGTACATATGGCCCAGGTTTCTGTGGCATCTTTTGTTTTTGAGGTAGTATCAGCGTGATCACTCTGTTGATGCACATTTATTGAGACTGAGAGGACAGATAGAGTAGAAATGAAATGAAATGTAAGTGGTTTACTTCTAGGCTTCTTTAGTTGATCACATTTGGACAGCATACGTGAATTTGAAAATATTACATAAACATGTACCTATATGTATCTATCTGGAACTTATATCTGAGACTGAAAATGGACAAAAGTATGTAGAAACAGTTCAGTATTTAGAATCTGATTCCTCTTTTGTTGTTATTGTTAATCCTCACCTGAGGATATTTTTCAATTGTTTTTAGAGAGAGTTGAAGGGAGAGGGAGAGACAGAGAGAGAAAAACATCGATGAGAGGTACATTGATTGGTTGCCTCCCACACATGCCTGGACTAGGGATCGAGCCTGTAACTGAGGTATGTGCCCTTGACTGGAGTCGAACCTGGGCCCCTTCAGTCCACAGGTGACGCTCTATCCACTGAGCCAAACCAGCTAGGGCAGAACCCGATTCCTCTTGATTGGCATTACTTGGGCTCTGGAAGTTCTCCTAAGCCATATTCCGTAGCGACTAAGGCTATCTCCACTTGTTATCAGGTTGAGTTGAGACAGATAGCATGAACTTTAGTGTCAAGAAAAACACTAAAACTATCTGCATGTGCTGAAAGCAGAGACATCCTGCTGCTTACTCCCTCAGCCCTGTGAGTGTGCCCTGTGTCAGCATTGCCTGCGTGGACTAGACCCACTTCTAAATCTTTTAAGTGTACAATTTCTAACAAAACCTACTCAGACCACAAGGAATAGAGTCATCTATGGAATTTCTCCTAACCACTGCCAGGCTCTGGATATGTAGCTAAAGTGCTTGCTGGTCCCATTTTACTTACTCCAGGGGAGGTGGAGATGCCAGGACTGATCAGCAAGCTTTGGGGTGGTGTCTGAGCACTGCACATTTCTGTGAACACCATCCACAGTGTAGGTGTAATCAGGCCCAGAGCTGAACTGCTTGAGTAAAGACCAGTGGCAAGGGGACATGTAGGAGTGTGTGTGAGCAGTCCGGGTGTGTGTGAGCAGTCAGGAGTGTATGTGAGCAGTCAGGGTGTGTGTGAGCAGTCAGGAGTGTATGTGAGCAGTCAGGGTGTGTGTGAGCATCAGGAGTGTGTGAGCAGTCAGGAGTGTGAGCAGTCTGTGTGTGAGCAGTTAAGAGTGTGTGTGACAAGGATATGTGTGTGAGCATTCAGGAGTGTGTGTGAGCAGACAAGGATATGTGTGAGCAGTCAGGAGTGTGTATGAGCAGTCAGTAGGAGTGTGTGTGATCACTCAGAGTATATATGTGAGCAGACAAGGATATGTGTAAGCAGTCAGGAGTGTGTGTGAGCAGTTGGTTGTGTGTGAGCAGTCAGTGTGTATGAGCAGTCAGGTGTGTAAGCAGTCAGGAGTATGTGTGAGCAGTCAGTAGGATTGTGTGTGAGCATTCAGGGTGTGTGTGTGTGAGCAGACAAGGATATGTGTGAGCAGTCAGGAGTGTGTGTGAGCAGTCAGGGATATGTGTGAACAGTCAGGTGTGGATGAGCAGTCAGGAGTGTGTGTGAGCAGTCAGGGGTGTGTGTGAGCAGTCGGGTGTGTAAACAGTCAGGAGGAGCTGGGGGCGTGGCTGGGGCTGGATAGCAAAGGGGTGGGGCGGGCCAAGTCTGAAGGCATGAATTCTGTTGTTTTCCAAACCCTCTTAGAAGTAGCCTCTCTAGAACATTTTGTCCTAGACCCGTGGTTGGCACACTGCGGCTCACGAGCCACATATGGCTCTTTGGCCCCTTGAGTGTGGCTTTTCCACAAAATACTACGGCCTGGGCGAGTCTATTTTGAAGAAGTGGTGTTAGAAGAAGTTTAAGTTTAAAAAATATGGCTCTCAAAAGAAACTTTAATCGTTGTACTGTTGATATTTGGCTCTGTTGACTAATGAGTTTGCCAACCACTGTCCTAGACTAACCTGCTCTTCCTGCATAGCAGTGGGTGAGCCACGGTGCCTACTCTAGGCCTGGGGAGGGAATGCCACAATAGTGCTTATTGATGAGAGCAATCCGTCAGTTGCCACAGCTGTGCTGACGGGAATGGCCTGGCATGGGCTTTTAAATACAAATGGACAAGCACTTACAGGCTCATTATGTTAAACATTTGCCACCGGATTCTCTTAGAACAACAATCTGTCTGGAGGTTATATCTGAGACCAAAAATGGAATTCTGACCCATCTCTGGGAGGGAGGCTTGGTGGCCGAGACCTAGGAAGTGCCTGGAGTTGTGTGGGGGTGTTCTCTTTGTTCCCAAGGGGTAGTCAGAAGTTTCCTGTAGCTTGTAAGGGTGTGTCACCACCCTTCTGGGAGAGGACTTCCAGAGCCTCTGGACCGTAGCCACTAAAGTGATGCCTGCCAGCTGCCGGTGGCTGACAGCTTAGAAGAGGCTGGTCTAACTGGAGACTGCTATCTTCTCTAAGGTCTGAGTTATAAAAATACAGCAGTCATTATAGAAAACTTGAAAGAGCCAGGAAATATAATGAGAATAACCAGTTGTGACATTAGTTCCATTTCTCTGTGGACATATTTGAATTGTGCGTGGTCTGTTACCTCTAGGAGAAAGTTAACGTGTGAAAGAAGAAAGGTCATTTCAACCCCACCTTCAAACTTTACAGTGCCCAGGTGGTTGGTGTTCCAGTGCTCCTAGCATGTTTGAATGGAGTGCAGCTCAGAATTTCTTTCTACCGTTAGCCAAACTTTCCAGAGAAGTCTGCTGTGATGATTGGCTTTGAGGGACTTGGGGCCCTGCTTTGTTCCTGGACCTATTGAGTTCTCCTGGTCTCTTAAAACCGTCTAGGCCTTGGTTCCGTTGGACCAGAGAGAATCAGCAGTCTTGAGTACAAGACACTGTCCTGGAAAGAAACAAGTCAGCATCATCTGAGGCTGCAAATTCTGTTAGAGCTTTGTGGCCTCAGATTAGCTGCTTTTGCTGTGTCACTTATTTTTCTCAGTATCAGGCCATGTGTCGTTGCCTGATATTCTTGTTAATTCCTGTCTGTGAGACGTTGGAAGCATCATGGGGGGGATGTGTTGTCCTTATGACTGACATATTTAACATGTTCTTGTTTGCAAATTGATGATGACTGTCGAAGCGCATTTTGAACTTAAAAATAACTATAACCATAGGATTCTGAGTTTTGAGGTTCTGACCCAGAATTCTGGCAGTGCTCCAGATTGCTTTAGTAGGTACAGGGAATATCACTCACCACAGGGTGAGGAGATGGACAGGTCACTTTTAACCAATATCCAGCTCAAGGTGGTCAGGCAGGAGGAAATTCTCTTTATTCACAGGAGGGTTAGCCTCTTATTCTAGTCAGGAAGAGCCCATACTTAGAATTAGAAATTAGAAAAAGCTTGTCTCTGCTCTTGCAGCAAGGCAGGAGGGGTTTTCTTTTACTGGTGGGAGAGTCAGTCTTCTGTATTGAGGCCTTCACCTGATTGGGTGAGGCCCACCACATTGGGGAGAGCAGCCAGCTTTATTTCATCCACCGATTTAAATGTTAATCTCATCCAGAAACAACCTCACAGACACATCCAGAATAACGTGGCCCAGTCAAGGTGACACATGAAATTAATCACCACACACTGTCTGCACGGAGACCCCAGACCCTACACCTGACAGTCGGGGACTTGTGTAAGTTGGTTGCCCATTCATTCATTCATTCATTCTCTCCACAAGTACATGTGCAAAGGAAATGGAAGTGAAGGACATTTTTCAAAATGTTTACTGCAGGTAGTCATCTCTGTGTAGTGGGATTTTAGGTTGGCACTGGGATTCCTTCTCTCCAGTTTTATTCAGTCAGTATCTATGCATTGTTTTTTAAATAAGGTGGGGAGGTGCCATTTTTTTAAAAAAGTGAGATGACCCAACTTAATTCTTAATACAGTCCCATGACATGTTGAACTCTGTCCCCACCTTTTAAAGAATCCTGTGCTTCCTCAGTTGTGTAAACTGATGGGATGCTCATCACTTCAGAAAGGCGCCCAGTCTCTGTCATACAAGACAGCAGTTCTCCGTCCCTGGAGCTGCTCACATAGGGGCTGGATTTCAAAAGGACCTAATTGTCTGTTTTATTATGCTTATTTTTTAAAAGCTCACCCCTTTAAATATGTGTTTTTTTAATTGATTTCAGAGAGAGGAAGGGAGCGGTATATATATAGAGAAACATCAATGATGAGAGAGAATCATCTATCAGTTGCCTCCTGCATGCCTCCTACTAGGGATGGAGCCTGTATCCTGGACATGTGCCCTGACCGGGAATCAAACCGTGACCTCCTGGTTCATAGGTCAATGCTTAACCACTGAACCACACTGGTGGGCTGTTTTATTATGCTTTTTAAAGACAGTTTTATTTTTAGAATTCTTTAGAAACTTTTGTAGGTAAGATTTGCTTCAGTTCACATGTTTACAAGGCTCTGTTATAAGCCTTCATAATTTCTAAATAATTCTCTCTTCCTCCTCCTGCCCTTTCCTCTGATTTGCTATAAAGTGAAGACTGGCTGCCTCTGAAGTGAAGACCTGCTCTCTCTCTCTTCCTATAGTGCTCCACCGATACAGACACATCTTGGGATTGTGGCAGCCAGATATTGGGCCCTATGGAGGACTGCTGAATGTGGTGGTAAGTCCGTGAGCCTCAAGTGTGGATTCTTGTGAAGTCAGGATTGATGTTCCACATGGACGGAACGTGGTGCCTTTTCTACTGGAGGGGCAGTCAGCTGCTTTCTGTGTGATATTAGAGTAATCAGAGGAGCTTCTTATCAGGTTATGTTTTGTGGCCCTAGCTGGTTTCATGCAGAACAGCAGTCTCCTCCAGTAAAGGCTGCATGTGCTCTGAATGGTGCCTTTTGAATAGCCCTGGGCCCGGGTGTCGCTGTAGCTGATGTTGAAGTAAAACAAAGTCAGGTGCCCCCTGAGAAGTGCTGGTGTTTTGCTCCTGCTTTCCCTCTTGTTGGCACATGCCAGAAGCCCAGTCCAGGAGACTGCCTGCACATCATGTAATGGTAATGGGTCTGCCTCGCAATGGCCTCTGGGGCCTTGGGTAGTCTTGGTGTAGCTCTGCTGAGCCCAGTCCGGGTGGGCTGCCTGGTGATGCTAGTTACTCTGTCACTCTATATATTTTGCTTATCAGGTGGGGTTTTGGACAGGGATAAATACTGCTTTATATTCTTCATATTTGGTGGAAACATTCATTAAGAAACACATTTACATGTGTTATGTTTAATATCACTGGGGAAAAGTGTTGCTTTTAAAACGTTCTCTCAGAGACAAGCTAGACAGTTCCCAGCTTGGGCATAGCTTTTTCCTTTTAGTCAGGCCGGTGATAATTGTTTTTCATACTGGCAGTGAGTTATAGAGTAAAAAAAAAGGGCTTCTGAAAGCAGGGGATAATTACGGGGAAATGGAACCTGTGACTGAGCAACAGCAACTGGCTCTTGTCTCAGACCAATTAGCACTAAAGTGATTAATTTCTCCCTTCTGTCGATAGAGCTAGAAGCCGTGGATCCAGGCTGTTCTGGGAAAGCAGGAGTACTGCTGGGTCATCCCAACCTGGGCTGTCCCTGTCCCCTCCACTGAGAACATGGTGCCTCTGTGCTGAGCACAGTGTGTGCGCACTGTGCCGTCCTTTGATCTGAGCTCTGTCACTTTCTATCACTCACTGTCTCAAACACACACGAATAGGGGGAACGGTAGCGTGCATTACCAATGCCCACCACGTGGATTCAGCAATTATCTATTGTATGCCAAGTTTGTGGCCTCTGTCTCTGCCCCTTGGTGGTTTGTTTTCAGGCATTTTCAAGCAAATCCCAGGCCTGTGTCGCTTCATCTGTTTGTACTTCAGTGTGGATCTCTAAATCTGGGTATTTTCCTACATATCCACCACATTCTCATCACACCCTACAAAAGTAGCAATAATCCCTTGATATTTATTACTTGAGACACAGCCAATATGAAAGGTTCCCTGATTGTCTCCACACTGCCTTTGACAGCTGGTTCATAGAAATCGGGACCTAAACGATTTCACATTCTATTAGTTTGTTTTGCCTCATGAGTCTCTCCTGCTGAAAGCAGCACTCCCATTTTTCCCTCAGGTCAGTGGCTCTAGTGGGTGACACTTCCTGGATTATTCCGCCTGCCTTTTTCTCATGTCATTTAGCTCCTCCCGCTTCCTACCTCCCCCCCACCCCCGTTTTAGATCTGGAAGTTCTTTCTAAAAGGCTTTTTTGGATTCAGATCCAACTGCTTTTTTTCTATTTAAAAATTAATTTTTTCCAGCCTTATTGGTGATTTGATATACGTATACATTGTAAAAGGTTTCCCAACCATCTAGTTAATTAACACATCCATCACCTAACATTTATGTTCTACTCTTGCAAATTCCAATGATTCATCAACTATAGCTCATTGCTTTACATTAGAGAATTACTAATACTTTCTAGTTAACAAGCACTTGGTTGTGGGGCTGTGAGTGTCCCATTGCCATAGATCAGGCACATCTTGATGTCTCTTTGTCCTGAGGTTCTCCATGGGACTGGAGTGTGGAGGTGTGGGATGGTCATCATGGACAGCTGTGGGGTGAGAAACCTCTGCCTCAGTGCCTCACTGTAACCCTCACATGGACATGTGCCCTTTCTCCTCACCACAGGTGGATGGCTTGTTTATTATTGGCTGGATGTACCTGCCTCCCCATGACCCTCATGTGGATGACCCAATGCGATTCAAGCCCTTGTTTAGAATTCACCTGATGGAGAGGAAGTCAGCCACAGTGGAGTGCATGTACGGCCACAGAGGGCCCCACAACGGCCACATTCAGGTGAGTGTATGCTTGGGCTCTCTTAGACATGGCAACCACGCGCAGTCGAGGGGTGAGGTCTCCCCTGCTCTTCCAAGTTCTGGCGCCAGCTGAGTTTGCAGTGGTGTTTCTAGCTACAAGCCTGTGTCCATACAGGTCAGGGGAAATGGGAGGAAACGGCTCTACCTGCATCCCTTCTGTGTATTTATGTTGTGGTGCTATGAGGTAACTCCCCAAAGAATCACTAGTTGGAACCCTCTACTGGTTCTGCATCCAGTTAAAACCATTTGTTCTTTCCAAACACAATTCCTCACTGTTATGTTTTCAAAACCTCTAACACTAAGAAACAGTAGCCCCTTTTTCCTGCTCTAAGAATCTCCTTGGAAAAGCACAAACACCTCTCTCTTTGGTGCACCACTCCTCTGAGAAGGAAGTGCATGCTCAGGTAGTTCTGAGCTCCCTTTTCTGGACTGGTCACGATTTGTAGGCATATGGGGCTTCTGTAGATGCGTGGGGTGCAGCATTGAGGAAGGGTTCATTCTCTGATAGAGATGCCACGGCTGATTTATTGTTCCCCTCTCTCCTTTGTCATGAATGCTCAAGATTGTGAAGAAGGACGAGTTCTCCACCAAGTGCAACCAGACGGAGTACCACAGGATGTCTGGTGGGAGACAAGAGGTGAGCCTGCACTCCTTCTGTGCACAAGGAGCAGACGTGCGGTTGAATGGTTTGGCATCATCAGCATGCCACCAAGAGCGTCCTCTCCCATGGTTCATCCTCACATTGTTGGTACAGAAAGTGTGCCTGATCCTTTTGTCAGAAACGGCCTCGTATGGACTTGTGTACACAAGCATACGTTTTTGTTCCCCCGCTGCTATGCAAAGAGCCGAGGTCCAAGGAAAACTCAGTGTATTGCTTGTCAGTTCCCCAAAATAACCTGGAGGACTGGCTGTGAAAGACATGAGTTTATTAGGACTTACGTGCAGGCCAGTGAAAGTACTGCCACACAAGCTTTCACAGTACAGGATTACATAGAGCACAGAAAGCAAAGCAAAGGGGGCATGCTGGGTGGCATGCTTACACACACGCACAAGCTGTATGAGAGACAAGCGCCAGCTATTCGATCCAGGTTCACATCCGAAAACAGTTTCTTTTTGGCAGCTTCCTTGACCAAGAAGGTCCCACAGCACCCCTACCGATGGCCTTCATCATATTCCCGCAGGGTGGGAGGAGGAATTGGAGCTTGGGTAGGGACCCATGTTCTCACAGACCACACACCCACCAACCCTTAGAATGAATGACCAAAAGGAAATTGTTTTCAGTAGGCAATTCTCCTTCATCCCGAGACCTTCCGTGTGCTGTACAGGTTTCTTCTTGGAGGCGAGTTACAGGCAGATGAGAGAGCTGCTCTCAGAGCCGCACTGTTCTCCCCACAGCTGGACCTGGTGATTGAGATTTTCAGACCAGGCAGAACAGTGGATAAACCTGCATGTCAGCTACACCCAAGAGTTTCTTTGTGCTTCCTTTTGTTTGCACAATTTTAACTTGTCATTGAGTTGTAATTTTCTGAGGATCTAAGTCATAATACCACTTCAAAATACTATCTCTTTTTTAAATTTTATTTATTTTTAAAAATATGCAACACTTCACAAGTTTGCATGCCATTTTTGTGCAGGGGCCATGCTAATCTTCTCTGTATCTTTCCAATTTTAGTGTATGTGCTGCTGAAGCGAGCATAATATTGCCGTTTCTTAAGAAAAACTTGGACTTTTAAAATATAGAATGCTCATTACAAGCATTTATGTATTTGTTGGGTGTGCATTTCTCAGTCAGTTTTTAAAAAAATAATTATTGTTGAAAGTATTACATATGTCCCCTTTTTTCCTCCATTGACCCCCTCCCACCCACTCCCATCCCAGGCCTTCACCACCTCATTGTCTGTGTACATGAGTTATGCATATATGCATACAAGGTCTTTGGTTGATTACCTCCTACCCACACTCCCTTCCCTCTGAGATTCCACACTCTGTTCCATGCTTTCATGTCTCTGAATCCACTCCGTTCATTAGTTTACTTTGTTAATTAGATTCCACATATGAGTGAGATCATGTGATACTCGTCTTTCTCTGACTAACTTACTTCACTTAGCATGATACTCTGCAGGTCCCTCCATGCTGTCTCAAAGGGTAAGAGATTCTTCTTTTTTACTGCTGCATAGTATTCTATGGTGTAAATGTACAACAGCTTTTTTATCCACTCATCTGCTGATGGGCACTTGGTCTTAGCCAGTTTTTGAGTCTCTGATGGCTTGTGCTACCTTGTGATCCCTT